>CM076583.1:1304394917-1305680084 GCA_034641835.2 Pinus albicaulis | reverse complement strand
CCTCGCACTCCCTGACATGCCGGAGTACGTCCTCCTTGAGGCCTCTCCAAGAGAACCTCTCCTTGATGGCCTTGTAGGTCTTCGTGAATCCCTAATGGCCTTGTCGCACAGATTGTTCAGGGCACCGCGACAACGGCTCACAGACTGGGGGCTGTCACCTTTTATCCCCAATCTCTCTCTTTAAACCGTCTCCTTGCAAGTTAAGGGAGGTAGACCCTATTAGAAATGAAGGATAAATCTAGGAGACACAGCTAGAACATCAAGTACAATATGAAATTAACATGATTTCACAGATCTAGATTAGATTTTACGATAGAGACCAGTGCCTTATGGAGTCAAATAAGATCCCGTTATGCAATTATAAGCCAGTAAATGATGCTTAGCTGCTGCTTATTAAAACACGATTGATTAATGATATTCAATTAAAAACACCACAACCATGAATAATGAAAATGCCAGGATTTAAAATGCTTAATTAATTTCGATCCAGACAAATCAATGATTTTATATATTCAATCTCAAAATAAAATTTTAAAAGCTCACTTGACCATAGAAAAACTTGGAAATTTTTTAAGTTTTGAAATTTTCTAAATTTTTTTAGAGTTTTTTTTTTTTGGAATTTTTTATTATTTTTTATTTTATTTTGTCTTCCTAACAAATTAAAAATCTAATTTCAGAACTAAAACTAAGATTAAAACTAAAGAAATTAAATTAAAACTACCAAAAGAGAAATGAAACTAAATGAAACTAAACTTAAAATTTCTAAAAAAAAAATAAAATAAACTAAGCCTAAATCTAACTTACGCTAAAGTCTAAAACGTAAAACTAAAATTCTAAAACAAAACCAACATTAAAACTAAAAAATTATGAATTAAATCTAAGTTTTAAAACAAAATTGAAATTAGAATCAAACCTACGCTAAGCTAACCCGAAAAATCTAAAGACATTTAAAACGAAAATCTAACACTTAACAAAACAAATGAAATCGAACCCAAAAGAATCGAACGCGGGCTTTGTAATTTGATGGCGTATGCGTTTGCTTTGCAGCTACAGGTCGAGGTGCACGTCGGACGGCGGAACAGAGAACAGCTTGAATATTTTCACGCGTTTTGCTTGCTGTCTGCAGGTCGATTGAAGGATTATGGATGGCAGACTAGGGCACGAAACGGACAGCGGATATTTCAAGTTTAATGCTGCGTTTTTTTTTTATTTTGTTTCACTTGTTTGCAGGCAGCTCGATGAAGGCGTGTGGACAGAGATGCGCGGAGAGACATAAATGCTGCTAAGGCAGAAAAGAAAGGGAAAACGCAGGTTAAACTGACGTGAGGAGCAGATGTTTGAATGCAGGTCGAGGGTTAATGTCCAAGGCAGAGGCAGCGTTTGATTAGAGAAACAGATTTGCCCTTTTTTAATGCAGGTCGATTTCATAGGAATGACAGCGATTGAACCCAGCGCACACAAATTCGCCCAGCAACTTTTAGAACTCTTCAATTTAGCTCAGATTTTCAAAATTGTTGAACCAATAATGCCCAGATTTGCCCACAGTGGGGATTTGAGGCCAGATCTGGCCTTTGGAGGCTAGATCTGCCTTAGATCTTAAAAAAAATTCGATTTTGAACCTGCAACCTGCAACAATCAGTCAGATCTGAAGACACACACCAAGAAACAATTAAACCCTCACAGATAAATTACAAATTTACACTAATTTACAAGTTGAAACCCTCATGGTCAGATTTGAATCAATTTAGCACAATTTTCAGAGATTAAGATTTTAATGAGAGGCACAAGCCTTAGAAGACCCTGCAAAAACCCAAATATCATAAGATGGACCCAGAATTTAACAAATCAAGAGCTTATCAAATCTATGCTTATTGGGAGTTGGCTGATCCAACTGAAGATTTCCCCAAACGCCCAATCTTTTAAAAAAATCCCCTGCACACTTAGATCTGAGCTTTAAACTGATAGAGATTCAAGAAAAAAACATGAGATCCATTGAAAAATCAGAATGCTATTTCATAAATCCAGAAAACTGCATAAGATACCTATATGCAGATCAATCCATGTAGGCCATCAAGCATAAAACACAAGAAACCAAGTAGCAGAGTTCAGAGACAATTCACCACATAAATTTGAGAAGGAACATCAAGATCTGTAACCCCAAAGTCTTTTTGCTTTATTCACCAAGAAAAATTCACAAGAGCTTCCAGACGAGTACACGATTCTGAGATCGGATGCTTCAAGAATGACAAAGACCTCTAAATTTATAGGACTAGATCTCTAACGGCTAGTTTGGATGATCCTCGTCAAAATAATCTCAACCGTCCAAAAGATTTAGTTGTCTTTTAATCCGGAGCGTTGAAATTAAAATTTTGGGGAAAAAACGAATTTATCATTTAATTCAATTTTAATTAACTCAAAAATACTATTTTTGAGTTAATTACCCCACAATTTTGACTTTGACTCAACCACCAAGGCCCAAGGGTCCAATATTTCTTAAAATTCTCAATATTCCCTTGGTTTGGGGCTTTCAAAATCATTTTCCAAGGACCCACAAATTTTGCCTTTAAAGATTTAATCCTAATTTAGAACCCTAAATTAATTAAATTTCTGGTTTATGATTTTATTAATTGACCAGAAAATTTAATTAATTGACTAAGAGGGGATTATAGTTATTTTTCCAACCCTCTTTTACAAGAGATAATACATTTACATACATGAAGGGGGAAAACCCATTTGTATAGACCCTCAAATAAATACCCAGTTCTGCGACTCAACATATGATCTAGTAGACCAAGTAGTTCAAACTACTTTTACAAAGACTCGATAGAACACTAGGACTCACTTAGCATGCTGATGACAAAATCCATCCTAGCTTTGGGGTGAGGCTGGAGGGAAAAACTCTGCCGATCACTTTCGTGAATCAGTGAGACGAAAAACCTCCTAGAATGGAAGTCATCAACAACATACTAGGCTTACCTAGGTTGTTACATACATGGACGGTCTTACATAGATCATTTACATCATAAAATGCAGAATGGGTTTACATCATTATAAAAATTGTCGATCGAAACTGGATGATGGAATCTGAATGGCGCAACCACGTCGAACATGACGAATCCCATTTGAAAAAATGGGGGTGTACTGCTATGGGGTAGTTGACGAAGTGTGGTCAACATCTGGCTCTACTTGGGGACACGTTGCTTCGTTGAAGGAATGTGAGAATCCAGAATCTGCATCCAAGCAACACACAAGATTACATAAGTAGCGTCCATCCAGATATCATCATATAACATCAAGCTCATGAAAAATAGAAGCTCTTCTTTTATTTATTATTCTATTTAACATGAAAAGTAAATCTACTCTAACTGCAAAATGAAATGCTGAAATAACGAGGAGTAGGGTTAGAAATACGATACAGAGGATGCCCCGTGGCATCAGATGTGCTCAATATAGTGTATGCTAAGCATTTGCCTACTTTTAGGCAAGTCTGTTGGCTGCTTTTCAGATGTGCCATGGCCGATCTTGCATAATGTAGGACTCTGTTTTATCCGAATGTCAAGCTGCTCTCGACCATCAGACGAATCAAACCGCTTACTTCTTCCTTTCTTCTTCTTTCTCTTCGTCTGAGTGGGTTGTGATGTCAGCAATGAGACTACTGTAGATTTCTTGTCCTCATCTTGAACTTCCTTGTACAAAACCTTTGATGAACCTGGAGCGCAACCAATCTTATTTTGAATATACTATGTCAATGGTGACACATAAGCTTGGTCTTTTTCAACATCCTTTGTAGCCATAGTTAACTCTTCCTTAATCGGAAAAGTGACCTCCGTGTGATGAGATGGAAACTGCTTCAGCAAACTGGGAGGCTTATGATCTTTTGACAAATCTGACCTGGGTTGGAAATCTTGCATGTGTGATATTTCCATTTTTTCCAACTTCTTCTGTATGGAACGCATCTCCTTGGCATGCATTTCTTCAATAGTTGACAATTTGTGTTGCAGAGATATCTGATCAGAATGATTAACTTCCATCATTTTTAACCTATTTTCCATGACATTTATTTCCTGTGCATGACTTTCTTCTAAGGTATTTATCCGATTTTGAAGATTGATCTGGTTAGCTTCCATGTTTTGAATCATTTTATCATTATCCGCTTTCATGGCCATGAAGAAATTTTGCATACAATTCATTTCTTTCTTATGATTTGTTTCCATGATCATCATTTCCTTAACATGTTTTTCTTCCATGACAATTATTTGATTGGAGTGATTAAATTCCATGACCTTTAATCTGTTCTGCATAGAACCAATTTCCCTGGCATGATCCGCTATTATTTTTTCTTGATTAAGTTCCATATTCTTAATGATTTGAGCCTGGTTGGCCTCCATATTCTTGATTACCTGAGCTTGATTTAGTTGTATACCCTTAACCATCTGAATCAATTCGCTAACAAGATGCTTATCATTATCGAGACTGATTTGACAACTTGTTTCTGTTTCACCACTATCGTGGGTTTGTGATGTCGTGGCACAAGTGGATTCGTCTTGAGAATTGTTTGGAAAACTCCTGCTAATAGCTGAATCTTCTACAAGATCAATTTTATTATTTTGCACAAAACTGGGAACACAAGGCGAGTCATTTTTTATGTATTTATCTGTAAAAGAATTGATGATATCTTCTAAACAATACTCTTCAGGGCAATTTCGAAACCAATCGATAGCATCACCTTTTAAAGAATAGCCAAAGACACGTATCTTGACATCTTCATGATTATATTGTGAGGGACGACAATATTTATGTATAAAAAGTTTGACCGTCCTTAGATGTAATAGAGCAGTGCCCGGATCACCACCTGAGAAAAAAGGCAATTTTGAAGTGGCTTCTTCCGGCATGTCATGAAAGGTGTCATCCATGATGACCTGCTTAAAATTTAAGAAATAGATCCGTGTTCAAGAATAGTCAAAGAGTCCTCAAGAAGTGAACTTCCTAGCAGGAACTCTTGTAAGAAATGAAAGAAATGGAGTCGCCTCTTGAACATGAAACTAATTCTAAAAATAGAAGAAGTAATCGAGAGATAGCAGATGGATATCAGGGAAGGATTCTTGTCTGGGAGTAATAAAATGAATAAGTGGAGTCGCCACCCAAACAAGAAGCCAATCAAAATGTCCAGGTGCTAAAGATACGATGATGAAATGATTAGAGATATGACGAAAGATAAGGCGATGAAAAATCAGAAGATTAGAAAATGTCGTTAAGAATTATTATTTAAAATCCCCATCTCAGTCTGCCACAAAAAAATGTTGTTCTTATTGGACAGTTCAGTAAGACCATACAATTGCCTACCTAAATGCTGTACCTGCAATATCTCAATTTCTCTTTAAACCGTCTCTTGCAAGTTATGAGTAATCTTATTAAAACAATATAACCAGGAGACATGTCAGAAATATCAAGACATAAATATGAAATTAATGGATTTCGCGTATCTAGATTAGATTTTACGATATATACTGAAGGTATTTTATGAGTCAAATAAGATCCATATGCACACTATAAGCTACAATGATGTTGAATATGTATTAAACAACATTGATTAACATATTCAATGAAGGACACTTCAACCATGAAACAGTAAGATGAAAATGCCAGATATTTAAGATGTTTCAATTAATTTCAATCCAGGCAAGTCAAAGATTTTATATAGTCAATCTCAAGATAAAATTTTAAAAGCTCACTTGACCATAGAAAAATTTGGAATTTTTTTTAAGTTTTGAAATTTTCTAAATTTTTTAGAGTTTTTTGGAATTTTTTATATTTTTTAATATTTATTTTTTAAATCAAAAAATCTAAATCTAGAACTAAAACCAGATTCTTCCAAAGAAATTAAATTAAAAACTACCAAAAGAGAAATGAAACTAAATGAAACTAAACTTAAAATTTCTAAAAAAAAATAAAATAAACTAAGCCTAAATTCAACTTACGCTAAAGTCTAAAACTAAAACTTAAAATTTAAAAACAAAAACTAATATTAAAACTAAAAAACAAGAATTTAAATCTGTTTTAAAACAAAATTGAAATTAGAATCAAACCTACGCTAAGCTAACCAAAATCTAAAGACATTTAAAACGAAAATCTAACACTTAACAAACAAAATGAAATCGAACTCAAAGAATCGAACGCGGGCTTTTGTAATTTGATGGCGTATGCGTTTGCTTTGCAGCTACAGGTCGAGGTGCACGTCGGACGGCGGAACAGAGAACAGCTTGAATTTTTTCACGCGTTTTGCTTGCTGTCTGCAGATCGATTGAAGGATTATGGATGGCAGACTAGGGCACGGAACGGACAGCGGATATTTCAAGTTTAATGCTGCGTTTTTTTTTTATTTTGTTTCACTTGTTTGCAGGCAGCTCGATGAAGGCGTGTGGACAGAGATGCGCGGAGAGACATAAATGCTGCTAGGGCAGAAAAGAAAGGGAAAACGCAGGTTAAACTGACGTGAGGAGCAGATGTTTGAATGCAGGTCGAGGGTTAACGTTCCGTTGCGTAGGCGTTGCTTGATTAGAGAAATGATTTTGGTTCTTTAATGCAGTGTCGATTTCATAGGAAAGAGAATGGCTGAACCTGGGCCGCACACACCCGCCTGAAGACCCTTATTTCTTCACTTAGTCGCATTTTCAAAATTCTTGAACCAATAATGCCCAGATTCGCCCACAGTGGGGATTTGAGGCCAGATCTGGCCTTTGGAGGCTAGATCTGCCTTAGATCTAAAAAAATTTCGATTTGAACCTGCAACCTGCAACAATCAGTCAGATCTGAAGACACACACCAAGAAACAATTAAACCCTCACAGATAAATTACAAATTTACACTAATTTACAAATTTAAAACCCTCATGGTCAGATCTAAACCCGTTTTAGCACAGTTTTCAGAAGTTTAAAATTTAAGTGAGAGGCACAAGCCTTCGAAACCCTGCAAAATCATAAATATCGTAAGATAGACCCGGAATTTAACAAATAAAGAGCTTATCAGATTTATGCTCATTGAGAGTCGGCTGGTCCAACCGAAGACTTCCCCAGACGCCCAATCTTAAAAAAATTTCCCTGCACACTTAGATCTGAATTTTAGACTGATAGAGACTTAAGAAAACAACATTAGACCCTTAGAAAAATCAGAATGTTATTTTATAAACCCAGAAAACTGCATAAGATACCTATATGCAGATTAATCCATGAAGGCCATCAACCATAAAATGCAAGAAACCAAGTAGCAGAGTTTAGAGAGAATTCACCACATAGATCTGAGAAGGAACATCCAGATTTGTAACCCCAAAGTCTTTAGCTTTATTCCTCAAAAAGTTTACAAGAGCTTCTAGGAGCAAGTGCACGATTCTGAGATCGGATGATCCAAGAATGACAAAGACCTCTAAATTTATAGGACTAGATCTCTAACGGCTAGTTTGGATGATCCTCGTCAAAATAATCTCAACCGTCCAAAAGATTTAATTATCTTTTAATCCGGAGTGTTGAAATTAAAATTTTGGGGGAAAAAAACGAATTTATCATTTAATTCAATTTTAATTAACTCAAAAATACTATTTTTGAGTTAATTACCCCACAATTTTGACTTTGACTTAACCACCAAGGCCCAAGGGTCCAATATTTCTTAAAATTCTCAATATTCCCTTGGTCTGGGGCTGTCAAAATCATTTTCCAAGGACCAACAAATTTTGCCTTTAAAGATTTAATCCTAATTTAGGACCCTAAATTAATTAAATTTCTGGTTTAGGATTTTATTAATTAATTGACCAGAAAATTTAATTAATTGATTAAGAGGGGATTATAATTATTTTTCCAACCCTCTTTTACATGAGATAATACATTTACATACATGAAGGGGGAATACCCATTCGTATAGACCCTCAAATAAATACCCAATTCTGCGACTCAAAACATGATCTAGTAGACCAAGTAGTTCAAACTACTTTTTACAAGGACTCGATAGAAAACACTAGGACTCACTTAGCATGCTGATGACAAAATCCACCCTAGCTTTGGGGTGAGGCTGGAGGGAAAAACTCTGCCGATCACTTTCGTGAATCAGTGAGACAAAAAACCTCCTAGGATAGAGATCGTCAACAACATACTAGGCTTACCTAGGTTGTTACATACATTGACGGTCTTACTTAGATCATTTACATCATAACATGCAGCATGGGTTTACATCATTTGTAAAACTGTCGACTGTTGACTGATGATGGAATCTGAATGGCGCAACCACGTCGAACATGACGAATCCCATTTGAAAAAATGGGGGTGTACTGCTATGGGGTCGTTGACAAAGTGTGGTCAACATCTGGCTCTACTTGGGGACACGTTGCTTCATTGAAGGAATGTGAGAATCCAGAATCTGCATCCAAACAACACACAAGATTACATAAGTAGCGTCCATCCAAATATCATCATATAACATTAAGCTCATGAAAAATAGAAGCTCTTTTTTTATTTATTACTCTACTTAACATGAAAAGTAAATTTACTCTAACTACAAAATGAAATGCTGAAATAACAAGGAATAAGGTTAGAAATACGATACAGAGGATGCCCTGTGGCATCAGATGTGCTCAATATAGTGTATGCTGAGCATTTGCCTGCTTTCAGGCAAGTCTGTGGGCTGCTTTTCAGATGTGCCATGGCCGATCTTGCATAATGTAGGATTCTGTCTTATCTGAATGTCAAGCTGCTCTCGACCATCAGACGAATCAAACCACTTACTTCTTCCTTTCTTCTTCTTTCTCTTCGTCTGAGTGGGTTGTGATGTCAGCAATGAGACTACTGTAGATTTCTTGTCCTTATCTTGAAATTCCTTGTACAAAACCTTTGATGAACCTGGAGCGCAACCAATCTTATTTTGAATATACTCTGTCAATGGTGACACATAAGCTTGGTCTTTTTCAACATCCTTTGTAGCCATAGTTAACTCTTCCTTAATGGGAAAAGTGACCTCCGTGTGATGAGATGGAAACTGCTTCAGCAAACTGGGAGGCTTATGATCTTTTGACAAATCTGACCTGGGTTGGAAATCTTGCATGCGTGATATTTCCATTTTTTCCAACTTCTTCTGTATGGAACTCATCTCCTTGGCATGCATTTCTTCGATAGTTGACAATTTGTGTTGCAGAGATATCTGATCAGAATGATTAACTTCCATCATTTTTAACCTGTTTTCCATGACATTTATTTCCTGTGCATGACTTTCTTCTAAGGTATTTATCCGATTTTGAAGATTGATCTCGTTAGCTTCCATGTTTTGTCCATTTACCACGCCCATGGCCATAAGAAATTTTTGCATATGTACCACATTCTTTTCATGATTTGCTTCATGACTGATTGGCTTCCCCCAACATGTTTTTCTTCCATATGGCACTGGTTTGATTGAGTGATTACTTAAATTCCATGACCTTTAATCATCGCCTCCTCGCACAGAACCAATTTCCCTGGTGTGATCCGCTATTATTTTTCCTTGATTAAGTTACATATTCTTAATGATTTGAGCCTGGTTGGCCTCCATATTCTTGATTACTTGAGCTTGATTGGCCTCCATATTCTTGATTACCTGAGCATGATTTAGCTGTATATCCTTAACCATATGAATCAATTCATTAACAAGATGCTTATCATTATCGGACCATTTTAGACAAATTTGTTTCTGTCACTACCATTTCGGGCTTCCAGATGTCGTGGCACAAGTGGATTCGTCTTGAGAATTGTTTGGAAAACTCCTGCTAATAGCTGAATCTTCTACAAGATCAATTTTATTATTTTGCACAATACTGGGAACACAAGGCGAGTCATTTTTTATATATTTATCTGTAAAAGAATTGATGATATCTTCTAAACAATACTCTTCAGGACAATTTTGAAACCAATCGACAGCATCACCTTTTAAAGAATAGCCAAAGACACGTATCTTGACATCTTCATGATTATATTGTGAAGGACGACAATATTTATGTATAAAAAGTTTGACCGTCCTTAGATGTAATAGAGCAGTGCCTGGATCACCACCTGAGAAAAAAGGTAATTTTGAAGTGGCCTCTTCCGGCATGTCATGAAAGGTGTCATCCATGATGACCTACTTAAAATTTAAGAAATAGATCTGTGTCCAAGAATAATCAAAAGGTCCTCAAGAAGCGAACTTCTTAGCAGGAACTCTTGTAAGAAATGAAAGAATTGGAGTCGCCACTTGAACATGAAACTAATTCTGAAACAGAAGAAATAATCGAAAATAACAGATGGATATCAAGGGGGATTCTTGTCTGAGAGTAAATAGATGAATAAGTGGAGTCGCCACCCAAACAAGAAGCCAACCAAAATGTCCAGGTGCTAAAGATGAAATGATTAGAGATATGAACAAACAGAAAGGCACAAAGGAAAAACGAAGGATTAGAAATGTTTTAAGACCAAGGACAAATAAAAACTCTATCCTCACACCCGCGCCTGGCAATGTTGCTTCATTGCATTGTCTGCAGCACCGCGTGCCCGTCTGTGACCGGGGTCGTCACCTGTCCTGTTCCCCTTAAACCTGCCTTGCAAGTTAAGGGAGGTAGACCCTATTAGAAATGAAGGATAAATCTAGGAGACACAGCTAGAACATCAAGTACAATATGAAATTAACAGGATTTCACAGATCTAGATTAGATTTTACGATAGAGACCAGTGCCTTATGGAGTCAAATAAGATCCTGTTATGCAATTATAAGCCAATAAATGATGCTTAGCTGCTGCTTATTAAAACACAATTGATTAATGATATTCAACACCACAACCATGAATAATGAAAATGCCAGGATTTAAAATGCTTAATTAATTTCGATCCAGACAAATCAATGATTTTATATAGTCAATCTCAAAATAAAATTTTTAAAAGCTCACTTGACCATAGAAAAACTTGGAATTAATTTTTAAGTTTTGAAATTTTTTTTATTATTTTTGGATTTTGAAATTTTTTTTATTTTTTTATTTTTTATTATTTTTTAAATCTAAAATTAAAGATCTAAATCTAAACAAGATCAAAATCTAAGTTAAAGGCTAAACTAAAGCAAAGTAAAATTAAAATCTAAAATTAAACTAAGTTAAACTAAAGCTAAATTCAAATTTAATATTTAAAATCTAAATCTAAATTTAGAACTAAATCAGATCTAAGACTAAAACTAGAACTAAAATCGAACAAACCCTATCGAATTGAAACTACGACTAAAGCTAAAATAAAAAAAATTAAAATGCAACTCTAAAATAAGACTAACGCTAACCCTTCTCAAATTTAAATGAGATCTAACCTAGATCGAACTAACCAAACGTTTAAACCAAAACCGACCTTTAAAAATTCGAAGTCTGAAACCTTTGAAAATGGAAAACGCATATGAATAATTTCGATTTGTTATGTCTGCGTTTGCCCTTTGTTTTGTTTGCTGGTCGTTTGTTGCTTCTGCAGGCTCGAGGACGGACGGACGTCGACAGCGGAGAAGGAGACTGAACGCGTTTGGATTTCTGTGTGTGTTTTTCTTTGTCGTTCTGCAGGCTGAAGATTGACGCCGTGATGCAGTACAGAAGCTGAGGTTCGGACGGCAAAGGCAGAGATCGAAGCTTGGACGAGGGCGGAAAAGATCTGGCGGCAGAGGAATGGGAAAGAAACTCACGCGTACTGCTTCTTGCAAATCGGATGCAGGTCAAGCAATGGTTCAGAGACGGATTAGGGCACAATGCAAGACAAGCAGATAATAGGCTTGGCTGGACGGCAAGGGCAGCAAGGAAAACGCTGAATGAAATTCGATTTGCAGGCAGATAAGGAGATGGGGGTCGATGGCAGGGTTTCAAAGATGGAATGAAGGCACAGCAAATCGACTCAAACCCCCAAAAAAAAATGAAATCGATCAACGCATATACATTCAACCCTTTTCCTTTTGTTTTTATAATGCGTTCCTTCGATTGTGGGTTGAGGGAGGACAGCAGCAGAGAATAAACCCAGTACATCCAAGATCAAATTAAAATTTTCAACGTTTAAGCTCAGAGTTGTTATGCTTCTTGAATCAAATATCACCCAGATTTGCCCACAGTGGGGATTTGAGGCCAGATCTGGCCTTTGGAAGCCAGATCTACCTTAGATCTAAAAGAATTTTGCTTTGAATCTGTAACCTGCAAACACAGCCAGATCTGAAAACACACACGCCAATTTTAATGATTAAGCCCTAACAATTCTAAAGAAATTTACAAATTTACAAATAATTTACAGTTTAAAACCCTCATGGTCAGATCTGAATCCATTTAGCACAATTTTCAGAAGTTTAAAATTTTAGTGAGAGGCACAAGCCTTCGAAACCCTGCAAAATCACAAATATCGTAAGATAGACCCGGAATTTAACAAATAAAGAGCTTATCAGATTTATGCTTATTGAGAGTCGGCTGGTCCAACCGAAGACTTCCCCAGACGCCCAATTTTAAAAAAAATTGCCTGCACACTTAGATCTGAATCTCAGATTGATAGAGACTTAAGAAAACAACATGAGACCTTTGCAAAAAAAATCAGAATGTTATTTTATAAACCCAGAAAACTGCATAAGATACCTATATGCAGATTAATCCATGAAGGCCATCAACCACAAAATACAAGAAACCAAGTAGCAGAGTTTAGAGACAATTCACCACATAGATCTGAGAAGGAACATCCAGATTTGTAACCCCAAAGTCTTTAGCTTTATTCCTCAAAAGTTTACAAGAGCTTCTAAGAGCAAGTGCACGATTCTGAGATCGGATGACTCAAGAATGACAAAGACCTCTAAATTTATAGGACCAGATCTCTAACGGCTAGTTTGGATGATCCTCGTCAAAATAATCTCAACCGTCCAAAAGATTTAATTATCTTTTAATCCGGAACGGTGAAATTAAAATTTTGGGGAAAAAACGAATTTATCATTTAATTCAATTTTAATTAACTCAAAAATACTATTTTTGAGTTAATTACCCCAAAATTTTGACTTTGACTCAACCACCAAGGCCCAAGGGTCCAATATTTCTTAAAATTCTCAAAATTCCCTTGGCTTGGGGTTTTCAAAATCATTTTCCAAGGACCCACAAATTTTTCCTTTAAAGATTTAATCCTAGTTTAGGACCCTAAATTAATTAAATTTCTGGTTTAGGATTTTATTATTAATTGACCAGAAAATTTTATTAATTGACTAAGAGGGGATTATAATTATTTTTCCAACCCTCTTTTACAAGAGATAATACATTTACATACATGAAGGGGGAAAACCCATTTGTATAGACCCTCAAATAAATACCCAGTTCTGCGACTCAACATATGATCTAGTAGACCAAGTAGTTCAAACTACTTTTACAAAGACTCAATAGAACACTAGGACTCACTTAGCATGCTGATGACAAAATCCACCCTAGCTTTGGGGTGAGGCTGGAGGGAAAAACTCTGCCGATCACTTTCGTGAATCAGTGAGACGAAAAACCTCCTAGGATAGAGATCATCAACAACATACTAGGCTTACCTAGGTTGTTACATACATGGACAATCCTACTTAGATCATTTACATCATTACATGCAGAATGGGTTTACATCATTATAAAAACTATCGAAACTGGATGATGGAATCTGAATGGCGCAACCACGTCGAACATGACGAATCCCATTTGAAAAAATGGGGGTGTACTGCTATGGGGTAGTTGACGAAGTGTGGTCAACAGGGCCACAATGTAATCCTAGCCGACCGAACAACAATAATTTAAGGGCACAATAATAACAATATGGGGGTTACAGGGGTACAACAATAACAATAAGGGGGTTACACTAACAACAATAAGGGACTATACTAGTAATATAGGGACCTAACAATATAATTGTTGATTTTTGTAGCATCAGAAAGTGATCTAAGTCTCAAATTTGGTGAAGAGCTTAGACACTAGTATTCCAAAGAACCCAACAATCATTTGGGAAAATTTTACTCGGTTCATGTTTTATTAAAATAATTAATTATTTTAATGGAGACCCTAAGTCTAAACTAAGGGAAATTAAATTATTAATGGGTATTAATAAAACAGAGCGTGAATTTTCTAGAGAATGAAGGTCAAGTCAAGTTTTAATCTTAGCCATTGATTAAACTTCTAATCTGGGCCGTTGATTCTTCAATGAGAAGATTATAAAAGAAAGCTTGAGGGTCATTTGGAAAGTAAGTCGGGCATACACTCAGTAACTCGAAGAAAGTTGATTCTGAAGGAATATAATTCGATTTCAGAGGGAGCGTTGCAGGGCAGGGGAAGCAGAGGGCATCAACAGTGTCAGGAATCAAGGGAAGAAGGACGCAGAATGCCGGAGATGGCAACACAGAGCAGCAGCGCAGAGAGTTCACGCAGGGTGACGCAGTGTCACGCAGGCTCTGCGCAGAGAGACACGCAGAGGTGACACAAACTGGGGCAATGAGTCCTTTGAGTGTCGAAAATTCTGATGAGAATTTATCTCAGGTGTTTTCTCATGAATTTTCTCAGTTAGACTGCCAGCCTTTCCTTGTAAAGAATTTACTGCTAAAGATTAATATATAAACCCTCATTTGCTGCACCGATTTTCACACATTGGGTTTTTCCAGGGACAATTGTCCAAAAATAACTGTCATTGTGATTGGTTCTTATGCTTGCATTTTATTGTTCTTTTCTCTATATGTACAAGTGATGATTGCAGTAGTGTTTATTTCAAAATTTGTTGTAAGGGTTTTGTAAATAACTTATTGTGGAAATAAGTAGGAGAAATAAATCTTTAACTGCAGTACCAATTCAGATTTGAATTTTTCACATGGTATCAGAGTTGAGTTGAGTAACAGGATTGGAAACTCTACGTTGGAACGAAGTTTAGAAGTTTTTGCAGCAGCAACTTGAAAGGGTTCACGCAGCTCTCCAGAGAAAAGGGTAAAGCATGGAAGAATAGAGGGATCACAATATCTCTGTATTGGCATCCAGACTGGATGAAGAATTTTCTTGCGTATCAAGCTCTGCGTCTCTTGAAGTCTGGTATATTGATAGTGGAGCTTCAGCACATATGACAGGAGTACGAGAATGCTTCTTAAGCTACCAGGAAGAGCAGATGAATTTCCAGATCACCATGGAAAATAAGGCAAAGTGTACCCCTGTTGGGATAGGTACCATAGTATTTCAAACTGAAGCTGGAAATAAGCTTCGGGCAACCAATGTGCTGCATGTGCCTGGTTTGGGGATGAACTTACTCTAAGTGTCTCAGCGACAAAACAAGGGTTATGACGTCTACTTCATTGGAAAAAGAGTATATGTCAAACACCAGAGTTGGAAGAAGAAGGCACAAATCGGAGTCAGGAGCAATAAACTATATAAGTTATAGCTCGAATCTCTAATGGCACTGATAGGCAGTTGTGAAGAGAAGGATTTGAATGAGCTATGGCACAGGAGAATGGGGCACTTATATCATGGGGCTTTGATAATTCTCAAGAAGACTGTCATAGGAGGTCCAGATCTAAGCACCAAATGAGATGACATTTGCAGAGGGTGCGTAGTAGGGAAGTACTCTAAGGAAGCCTACCCCAGAAGCAGTAATAGGGCTAAGAGTGTGTTAGGATTAATACACTCAGACCTCTGTGGACCAATGTCCACTAGAGCTCTTAGTGGTGCCGAGTATTTCGTCACCTTCATTGATGACCATTCCAGGAAAATGTGGATTTACTTTCAGAAGACCAAAGACGAAGTCTTTGACCGATTCAAGGAGTTTAAAGTTCAAGTTGAGAAACTGACAGATTAAGGTTCTGCGATCAGATAATGGTGGAGAATACATTGATAAAAACTTCACAGAATTCTGCGGGAGGGAAGGCATCAAAAGAGAGTGGATTGCTCCATATAAGCCAGAGCAAAATGGAGTTGCAGAAAGGAAGAATAGAACTATTGTGGAGGCTGCAAGGGCAATGCTGTCTAATCAAGACATGCCCAAATTTTTGTGGGCTGAAGCTTGTAACACAGTTGTATATGTTCAGAACAGGGTTCCTCATAATGCATTGGGTGATCTTTGCAGAAAGGGTCTTTACTGGCAGGAAGCCAGAGGTAAGCCACTCCAGGATCTTTGCTAGTGTGGCATACTGCCAAGTACCCGAAGAAAAGGGGAAAAAATTGGATAGGATAGCTGAAAAAGGGTATCTGGTGGGGTATAGTGAAAATGCTAAGGCTTATAGAATCTACATTCCTGGCAGCAGGAAGGTTGTAGTGCGGCGAGATGTAAAGCTCATGGAGGAAAGAGCTTTCAGAAAATCCCGAGAGATGCCTTCAGCAACGCAGTCTGAAGATGACCCACTTGAGGTTAGCCCAAGTGCTTCTCCAAAGCAGAAATATCCAAGGGATTCATCTCCAGAAGGTTTGCAGTCTACCAGTGGTAGGACGAGCAGGGAATTACGACAAATTCTAAAGGATGCAAAGGAGTTTGTAGCTTGGTACCGGATAGGTACCAAGCCTTGGTAGCTCAGGTTGGGGAACCCTCTAGTTTTCTGGAGGCAGCTCAGCATCAGATATGGGTCGATGCAATGGTGGAAGAGTACAGTTCCATCACGACAAATGATATCTGGGAGGTGGTTCCTAGGCCTCAGAACAGATCAGTTGTGGGTTCGAGATGGATCTACAAAATCAAATATGCTGCAGATGGCAGCACAGAAAAATTAAAAGCTAGGTTTGTGGCAAAGGGGTATGCTCAGAAGGAAGGGATAGACTATGAAGAGACCTTCGCCCCAGTCACTAGATATACTTCTATTAGACTCGTAATATCCCTTGCTGGGCAGATGGGATGGGAGATTCACCAGATGGATGTCAAGACTGCGTTCTTGAATGGGGTGATAGAAGAAGTATATATCGAACAACCAGGGGGTTTTCAGACACATGAGCAGAAGACTCATGTGTGCAGGCTTAAGAAAGCCTTGTATGGACTTAAGAAAGCCCCTAGAGCTTGGTATGGTTGAATTGATAACTACTTGCAGAAGATGGGATTCGTCAAGAGTGACGCAGATCCCAATCTCTACTATCTGAGAGTAGGGGATGAGCCTTTGATATTGGTGCTGTACGTAGATGATCTATTCCTAACATGATCATCAAGGCTCATCAAGGAATGCAAGGAGAATTTAGCTGCAGAATTCGACATGAAGGATCTGGGGCTGATGCATTATTTTTTGCGGTTGGAAGTTTGGTAGGAGAAGGGTGAGACCTTCCTTGGTCAAAGGAGATATGCTACAGAAATCTTGAAGAGGTTCAAGATGGAGGATTGTAGGCCCATGACTACACCGATGATCACCAACTGGAAGAAGCTTGATACTTTAGAAGATGATGAGGCTGATCCTACCTTGTATAGGCAACTCATAGGGTCCCTAATGTATCTGGTCAACACTAGGCCAGACATCTGTTATGCCGTCAAAACCCTCAATCAGTTCATGGTGGAATGAAGGAGGGCACATTGGGCAGCAACTCAGTTCGTGGCTCTGAGCTCAGCTAAGGCGTAACATATGGTTGCAAGCACCACACGAACATTCTATGTGTTAATCAGAGTTGCAACAACCTCTCTGAAAATTTAGTGTTTCATGATCGGTCGAAGCACATTGACATCAGGTGTCATTTCATCAGAGACTGTGTCCAACGGGGAGTTGTACAATTGCAGTACACTCCAACAGGAAAACAAGTGGCAAACATCCTCACTAAAGCTCTGGGAAAGACAAAGTTTGTGTACTTCAGGGAAAAGATGGGGATGATCAAGGATCCATTTCAATAGTAGAAACGGACTGATGCAGAATTGAGAGGGAGCTGCAGTATAGATGAGGCAGTGATAGTGGGAGTGTCATGGGCAATGGGGCAGCAGATGAGGGTCAACAACAGCCAAGCATCAACAGCGCAGAGGATGCTTCAGGGTCAGAGTAGTATGCAACAAGCAAATTGCTAGAACACTTTCCTTGCTAAGAGGGAGTGTTGATTTTTGTAGCATCAGAAAGCGATCTAAGTCTCAAATTTGGTGAAGAGGCTTAGACACTAGTATTCCAAATAACCCAAAAACTGTTTGTGGAAATTTTACTCGGTTCATGTTTTATTAAAATAATTAATTATTTTAATAGAGACCCTAAGTCTAAACTTAGGGAAATTAAATAATTAATGGGTACTAATAAAATAGAGTGTGAATCTTCTAGAGAACGAAGATCAAGTCAAGTTTTAATCTTAGCCATTGATTAAACTTCTAATCTGGGCCATTGATTCTTCAATGAAAAGATTATAAAAGAAAGTTTGAGGGTCATTTGGAAAGTAAGACGAGTATACACTCAGTAACCCGAAGGAAGTCGATTCTGAAGGAATAGAATTCGATTTCAGAGGGAGAGTTGCAGGGCAGGGGAAGCATAGGGCATCAACAGTGTCAGTGATTGAGGGAAGAAGGACGCAGAAGGGCAAAGAGGGCAGCATAGAGTAGCAGCGCAGAGAGTTCACGCAGGGTGAGGTAGTCTCATGCAGGCTCTGCACAAAGAGACATGCAGAGGTGACGCGTACTGGGGCAGTGAGTCCTTCGAGTGTCGGAAATTCTCCAGAGCGTTGATGAGAATTTATCTCAGGTGTTTTCTCATGAATTTTTCAATTAGACTGCCAAACTTTCCTTGTAAGGAATTTACTATTGAAGATTAATATATAAACCCTCATGTGCTGCACCGATTTTCCCACATTGGGTTTTTCCGTGGATAATTGTCCAAAAATAACTGTCATTGTGATTGGTTCTTATGCTTGCATTTTACTTTTCTTTTCTCTATATGTACAAGTGATGATTGCAGTAGTGTTTATTTCGAAATTTGTTGTAAGGGTTTTGTAAATAACTTATTGTTGAAATAAGTAGGAGAAATAAATCTATAACTGCAGTACCAATTCAGATTTCAATTTTTCACATGGGAAATAAGGCAAAGTGTTCCCTCGTTGGGAGAGGTACCATAGTATTTCAAACTGAAGCTGGAAATAAGCTTTGGGCCACCAATGTGTTGCATGTGCCTGGATTGGGGGTAACTTACTCTAAGTGCCTCAGCTACAAAACAAGGATTATGATGTCTACTTCATTGGCAAAAGAGTATATGTCAAACACCTGAGTTGGAAGAAGAAATCACAAATCGGAGTCAGGAGCAAAAAATGTAGAAGTTACAGCTCGAATCTCCAATGGCACTGATAGGCAGTTGTGAAGAGAAGGATTTGAATGAGCTATGGCACAGGAAAATGGGGCACTTACATCATGGGGCTTTGATAATTCTCAAGAAGAGCATCACAGGAATTCCAAATCTGAGCACCAAACGAAATGACATTTGTAGAGGGTGCGTGGTAGGGAAGTACGCTAACGCAGCCTATCCCAGAAGCAGTAATAGGGCTAAGAGTGTGTTAGGATTGATACACTCAGACATCTGTGGACCAATGTCAACTACAACTCTTAGTGGTGCCGAGTATTTCGTCACCTTCATTGATGACCATTCTAGGAAAACGTGGATCTACTTTCTATAAACCAAAGACAAAGTCTTTGACCGATTCAAGGAGTTTAAAGCTCAAGTTGAGAAACTGACAAGAAAGTGGATGAAGGTTCTGCGATCAGATAATGGTGGAGAATACATTGATAAAAACTTCACAGAATTATGCGAGAGGGAAGGCATCAAAAGGGAGTGGATTGCTCCATATAATCCGGAGCAAAATGGGTGGAGGCTGCAAGAGAAATGTGATCTAATCAAGACATGCCCAAATTTCTGTGGGATGAAGCTTGTAACACAACTGTATATGTTCAGAACAGGGTTCCTCATATTGCATTGGGTAAGATCACTCCGGAAAGTGTCTTTACTAGTAGGAAGCCAGAGGTAAGCCACTTTAGGATCTTTGCTAGTGTGGCATACTGCCATGTACCCAAAGAAAAGAGGAAGAAATTGGATAGGACTGTTGAAAAAGGGTATCTAGTGGAATATAGTGAAAATGCTAAGGCTTAGAGAATATACATTCCTGGCAGCAGGAAGGTTTTAGTGCAATTGGATGTAAAGTTCATGGAGGAAAAAGCTTTTAGAAAATCTCGAGAGATGCCTTCAACAACACAATCTGAATTTGACCCACTGGTCCAACCACTATGACCAACTGAGGTTAGCCCGAGTGCTTCTCCAAGGCAAAAAGATCCAAGAGATTCATCTCTAGAAGATTTGCAGGAGGGGGAGCAGGTAGAGACACCCACTACCAGTTGTAGGACGAGCAGGGAATTACCACAAATTCTGAAGGATGTAGAGGTGTTTGTCGGGTCCTCCAGAAATGAGAAGAGGCAGTGTAAAAAACCAGACAAGTACAAAGCCTTGGTAGCCTAGGTTGGGGAACCCTCTAAGTTTCAAGAGGCAACTCAGCATCAGGTATAGGTCGATGCAATGGTGGAAGAGTACAATTCTATCATGACAAATGATGTCTGGGAGGTGGTTCCTAGGCCTCAGAACAGATCAATTGTGGGTTCAAGATGGATCTACAAGATCAAATATGCTGCAGATGGCAACACAGAAAAATTCAAAGCCAGGTTTTGTGGCAAAGGGGTATGCTCAGAAGGAAGGGATAAAGTATGAAGAGACCTTCACCCTAGTCGCCAGATATACTTCTATGAGATCCATGATATCCCTTGCTGCACAGATGGGATGGGAGATTCACCAGATGGACGTGAAGACTGCGTTCTTGAATGGGGTGATAGAAGAAGAAGTATATATCGAACACCTAGAGGGCTTTGAGACACATGAGTAGAAGACTCATGTGTGTAGGCTTAAGAAAGCCTTGTATGGACTTAAGCAAGCCCCAAAGCTTGGTATGGTCGAATTGATAGCTACTTGCAGAAGATGGGATTCGTCAAGAGTGACACAGATCCCAATATCTACTATCTGGGAGTAGGGGATGAGCCTCTGATACTGGTGCTGTACGCAAATGATCTATTTGTAGAAATTTATGAATCTTAATTCTTATGCAGAAATTATTTATGTTGATCCGGTTAAGCTTCTCCTACTTATACAAGTTATCAACTAAATAAATTCAAGTTAACATCAAAGCAAAACACATAACATATCTCTACCAATTCAGATCTAGAATAAGCACATGTACACATAGGCAAAGTGACAGTTATTTCAGGACAAACTGTCCCCGGAAAAACCCAATGTGGGAAAATCGGTCTCTGGCTGTTGGAGGGCTCTATAATTAAGAATATTTCTAAATACACAACTCTGGGTTACAGATCTGGAAAACCCTACAGAGAAAACTCTAGATCTGCAACACCTGGCTGATTTAAGACCAAAAATACTGACTGATCCACACCCTCATACGAGATTTACAGAACTCAGCCAGATCTAGGCCTAAAACCCCAGATCTGCCCCTAAAAGACACTGCATCAACCTCTGAAGCCCCTGTTGGGCTCTGCGTCAGCCTTGGCTAGCCTCCAAATGCTCAGCGCTATTACTGGAAGGGACTGTGTTACCCCAGAATGGGTGACGCAATCACTACGTTGCCCCTAAGGGTCTCTGCATAACCCCTGAAGGGCTTCCTAAATATCACGTTGTCCTTGCTGCTGCTGCTGCCGTTGCTGCTGTTGTCGTTGCTACTGCTGTCGTCTGTTGCTGTTGCCGCCTTCCTCTGCGTTGTCCTTGCTAATCTCTTGTCTGCTTCTTGTGTATTCTAGACCCCGGGATCAGATCATCCCTTTGGTCTAAATTCCCCTCTCTGCAACTGAAATACTCTTAAGAATTCTTAGCAAATCCTGCCCTAGAATCTCAGCTTAGCTTCAGTGCTCTGCTTCTGTGTGTCTTTACAAATGACCCCAAGCCTTTCCTTTATGCTTTTCTCGTTGACAAATCAATGGCCAAGATTAAATCTTTAATAAATGGCTAAGATTAAAAGAAATCTTGATCCGTATGACTTAAGACAATTTCATCACATGTTTAATTAAATTCACTTTAATTATTTTATTTTCCTAAGTTTTAACTTAGGAAATACATTAAAATAATTAATTAATTTAATATCTCCTAAACCGGATGAAATATCCCAAATCCATTCCTAGGGCTTGTAGATCAGGTGAACTCTAGTCCTTCCTCAAAATTTGGGACCTAGAGCACAACTGATGCTACCACAAATACACAAAATCTCAACACTCCCTCTTAGCATCAAGGGTGTGCTCTAGCAATACATCACACTATGCTTTACATGACTTTGAGTACTGGTTTTGTGCTGTTGAAGCTTGGCCTCCTGCCACTCAACTCTGCATTGCTACTATCATTCTGTATTGTTGCTCATGACTCTACCACTGCCACTGCAACCACTGTACTGCATTTCCCTCTCAATCTGCTGCATCTGTGTTGCTCATAGCACTGCCACTGTTGATCTGTTGCACTGCAACTTAAGTTGTTGAGAGAAACAACTGAATCTCCTGCCCAATCTTTGACAAACAAGTCTAATGGGTTGCATCCTCATCACTGAAGCTCCATAGGCTATAGATTTGTGCTAGCATCTAAAGAACGATGCACAGCTACAGCTCTACTTGCATAATCAAACTCCCTCTACACTACTGAAGTCACATCAACTCCTTGTGCTGAAATCTATCACGTTGTTGCTGCACTGCGTTGTCCCTCTGAAGCTCTCTGCGCTGCTGCAGCTCTGTACTGCGTAAGCAGCATTGCTCTGCGCTGCTGAAGTCACATCAGCCTCTGCGCTGCTACTGCTTCTACGCTATTGTTGCTTTACTCTGCGCTGCTCCTTCCAATCTTCAGATCTGCCTCTACTTCTGCTTCATTTGTGATCTATGCACCCACTGCTCCACTTGCCCCGCTACTGTCTTAAGGCTGTCGTAGTTCGCTTGTTGATTCAAGAGATGCGCTGCTCAATGATACCGCCTCTCTTCCATGTAGCTCCTATACATGTCCATGTCACTCCACCTCTGTGGTTCATGAGCACTCATGGCTGCATCATCTCCTGACCCATCATCTGCCACCGCTGCTTTGGAAGAAGATGCTTCCTTGTCCTTTTTCTTTTCTGGACAATGGCTGGCAAAATGTCCCATTTCGCCACACTGGAAGCACTTGATCTTTGAAAGATCTTTCTTCTTTTTTGGCTGCTTCTTTGATGCCAAGGCTACATCTTCCTCATCTTCTTTCTTTACTTTGCTCAACCCAGGGTTGTGCTACTTATTGGTGAATCTGCGTAGTTCTTCTTGCCGTAGGATTGACCACAAGCTGTTCCAATCTGGGAGGTCTACTCTGCCAAAGATACTTTGGACAAAGGTTTCCCACTCATCCGTGACTGCATTAAGGGCAGTCCTGACTATCACTGCATCATCTACAGTTGCACCCGTTGCAATTAGTTGATCCCTGATTGACTGCAATCTGAAGAGGAAATGTTCGATGTCTTCTCCCTTGGTCATCATGAATGACCTCATTTGGGCCTCCATCAGCATCTTTCTTTGGACTGATTTTCCCTCATACAGGGAAGTCAAGGCCTTCCACATTTCGTTAGCTGTCTTCTTCTCAGCTATGTGTGGTACAATATGGTCCTTGATACTGTCCATTATCAGCCGCTTGGCATGCCCAGCAGCTTCTCTATGCTTCTGTAGGAGATCCGCATCTGTTGGTGTGGCCAGGGTCTGCTCTGCATGGTCTCTTAGACCATATGCCTCTAGGACAATCAGGATCCTAGCTTTCCATACTGAAAAGTTTGAGAGGCCCTTTAGCCTATCTTGATCACACAGTCCATGAGGAGCCATCTGCTCAGAATGTGTCGGAGCTCCTCTTCTCTATGCTAGAGATCTTGGATCTAGGGTCCTTTTCGAACTGGGAACCCTCTGCTGCCTCTGATTCTTGATTTCCCTCCTTGGAAATCTACCAAATCAACTATGATTCAGCTTCTTCTTTGATCCTCTAACCAAACTGCAAGTTTCCTTTGGCAAGAAACTCTTTGAGAAGTTGATCTCTTCCCAAACTTTGTCACTTGTGCTAAGGTTAAAAATCTAAAAACTTCAGAAGTATAACCCCACCAGCTCTTCTGAATTTCTGCAACTTTTCTGTAGACTTTTTCTGGATCTGACAGATTCAGATCTGGATCACACTGGCTGGCTTCAGACCCAACCAGTGTTGTTTTTGAGTTGCCTCTGTGTAGTAATTGCGTGGGCTTGCTAGGACACAGTGCTGGACAGCGTCACCCTTCTCTCTGTGTGTATCTCCTCCTGAAAACTATGTTGTCCCTTCAGATCTGCTTTTCTGCTGCCTTTCTAGTTGCTTTTTGCAGCTGGATCCTTCAGATGCTTCCATTGGTGACCCTTCTAGATCTGCAATTCCTCTGATACCATGTAGAAATTTTTGAATCTTAATTCTTATGCAGAAATTATTTCTGTTAATCCGGTTAAGCTTTTCCTACTTATACAAGTTATCAACTGAATAAATTTAAGTTAACATCAAAGCAAAACACATAACAGATCTCTACCAATTCAGATCTAGAATAAGCACATGCACACATAGACAAAGTGACAGTTATTTCTGGACAAACTGTCCCCGGAAAAACCCAATGTGGTAAAACCGGTCTCTGGCTGCTGGAGGGCTCTATTATTAAAAATATTTCTAAATACACAACTCTGGGTTCCAGATCTGGAAAACCCTACGGAGAAAACTCTAGATCTGCAGCACCTGGCTAATCTAAGACCAAAAATACTGACTGATCCACACCCTCAAACGGGATTTACAGAACTCAGCCAGATCTAGGCCTAGAAACCCCAGATCTGCCCCTGAAAGACACTGCGTCAGCCTCTGAAGCCCCTGTTGGGCTATGCGTCAGCCTTGGCTAGCCTCCAAATGCTCAGCGTTGTCACTGGAAGGGATTGCGTTACCCCAAAATGGGTGATGCAGTCAATACGCTGCCCCTAAGGGTCTCTACGTAACCCCTGAAAGACTTCCTGAAAATCACACTGTCCTTGTTGTTGCTGCTGTCTGCTGTTGCTACCGTTGCTGCTGTTGCCGTCTGTTGCTGTTGCTGCCTTCCTCTGCGCTGTCCTTGCTGATCTCTTCTCTGCTTCTTGTGTATTCTAGACCCCGGGATCAGATCATCCCTTTGGTCTAAATTCCCCTCTCTGCAACTGAAAGACTCTTGAAAATTCTTAACAAACCCTGCCCTAGAATCTCAGCTTAGCTTCAGTGCTCTGCCTCTGTGTGTCTTTACAAATGACCCCAAGCCTTTCCTTTATACTTTTCTCGTTGAAAAATCAACGACCAAGATTAAATCTTTAATCAATGGCTAAGATTAAAAGAAAGCTTGATCTGTGTGACTTAAGACAACTTCATCACATGTTTAATTAAATGCACTTTAATTATTTTATTTTCCTTAGTTTTAACTTAGGAAATACATTAAAATAATTAATTAATTTAATACCTTCTAAACCAGATGAAATTTCCCAAATCCATTTATGGGTCTTGTAGATCAGGTGAACTCTAGTCCTTCTTCAAAATTTGGGACCTAGAGCACAATTGATGCTACCCCAAATATACAAAATCTCAACACTATTCCTAACAGGATCATCTAGGCTCATCAAGGACCGCAAGGAGAATTTAGTTGTAGAATTCGACATGAAGTATCTAGGGCTGAATCATTATTTTCTGGGGTTGGAAATTTGGCAGGAGAAGGGTGAGATCTTCCTTGGTCAAGGGAGATATGCTACATAAATCTTAAAGAGGTTCAATATGCAGGACTATAGACCCATGGCTACACCGATGATCACCAACTGGAAGAAGATGATGAGGCTGATACTACCTTGTATAGGTAGCTCATAGGGTCCCTGATGTATCTGGTCAACACTAGGCATGACATTTGTTATGCCGTCAACACCCTCAGTCAATTCATGGTGGAACCGAGGGCACATTGGGCAATAGCCAAGCATGTTCTCAGATATTTGCAGGGAACAATCGAGCTTGGATTGAGATACACCTGAGGCAGTGACATAAGATTGAGTGGGTTCACTGACACAGATTGGGCTGGGAGCCCAATAGATCGGAAAAGTACCAGTGGGTATTGTTTCAATGTTGGATCAGGAATGACCTCCTGGTGCAGCAAGAAACAGAAGTCCATGGCTCTGAGCTCAGCTGAGGTGGAATATATGGCTGCAAGCACTGCTTCGTGCGAGGCCATATGGCTTAGGAAGTTGGTTGTGAATCTACTCAAGGAAAAGATGGAAGCGACCAACATTCTATGTGATAATCAAAGTTGCATCAATCTCTCTGAAAATCCTGTGTTTCATGATCGGTCGAAGTACATTGACATTAGGTGTTATTTCATCAGACACTGTGTCCAATGGGGCGTTGTACAATTGCAGTACAATCCGACAAGAGAATAGGTGGTAGACATCCTCACTAAAGCTCTGGGAAAGACAAAGTTTGTGTACTTTAGAGAAATGATGGGGATGATCAAGAATCCATTTCAATAGCAGAAATGGACTGATGCAGAATTGAGAGGGAGCTGCAGTACAGATGAGGCAGTGACAGTGGCAGTGTCATGGGCAACAGTACAAAAGGGAGCAGTGCAATAGATGAGGGGCAGCAACAGTCAAGCATCAGCAGCCCAGAGGATTCTTCAGGGTCAAAGTAGTATGCAGCAGGCAAATTGCTAGAACACTTTCCTCGCTCAGAGGGAGTGTTGAATGAGGGCTGAATAATAGCCATTATTCCATGGTTTATTGGACTAGGTCTTGGAGCATTCCATGACTACTAGGTTCTTCATATATATGACATTAAATACATTTATAAACCAAAGATGAACCCTAAATAGACATCAAGAAGAAGTTTATTAAACTAAGATAAAATCGTGCTCATGAAACCCATGAAGCAAGTCCAACAAATATACATTTTATTATCTTTGACATCTTCTTTACATAAAATACATAATTACATAGTCAATATGAAGACCGACCTAGATACACTTTTCAACACAAACAACTCACTGAAGAGCTCTCTCAACCAAACAACGTCACAACAGGCCATACTCGCTGCAATGTATTCGGCCTCAGCGGTGCTCAAAGCAACTGATTTCTGCTTCTTGCTCATCCAAGATATCAAAGAAGAACGCAATGTGAAGCAACATCCAGATGTGCTCTTACGATCCACCACACTGCCAGCCCAATCAACATCGGTATATCCATGGAGTCTCAAACTCCCAGCAGTGTATCTCAACCCATGGTTGATTATGCCCCGAAGATATCTCAAAAGATTCTTGGCACCAATCCAATGAATGTGATGAGGCTCAACCATATATACATCCGGATGGGAGTTCACTAAGAACATCAAGGCTCCTACGAGTTGTCGATACTCAGTGGGATTTCCCAGCTCGGGCCCAACAACGCTTCCACACAACTTCTTAAAGATGAGTTCCATCAGTGTCAACACAGACTTACAGTCCACCATCCAAATCTCTCTAGCAGCTTCACAATATATTTTCCTTGAGAAAGGAAAATCTCACCTGGCTTTTGCCAGACCTCCAAGCCTAGGAAATAGTGCATCAGTCCTAGGTCCTTCATTTCAAACTCGGAAACTAGCTTGCTCTTACATTGATGAATGAGAGGGTCAGCACCTGTCAGGAAGAGATCGTCCACATAAGGAATTGGAATGAGAAGCCTTTCTTTATCAACCTTAAAATAAAGGTTTGGATCAGCGTCACTTTGAGTGAAGCCCAACTTCATCAAGTAGTTATCGATCCTCTCATACCAAGCCTTGGGGGCTTGCTTCAACCCATAGAGGGATTTCTTCAACCTGCATACATATGAGTCTCTATCTTGGACTTCGAACCCCAAAGGTTGCTCCACAATAACCTCTTCCTTCATTGAACCATGTAGAAAGGCAATCTTCACATCCATCTGATGGAGTCTCCATCCTTGCGTTGCAGCAAGGGAAATGATAGATCGGATGGTGGTATAACGAGCGACAGGTGCCAATATATCATCATAATCTATGCCTTCCTTTTGAGAGAAGCCTCGAGCAACAAATCTTGCCTTGTACGTTTCAACACTTCCATCGGCTCCATGCTTGATCTTGAAGAGCCATTTCGAGGTGACAACAGATTTGTTCTCTGGTCTCAGGACCACTTCCTAGACATCATTCTTCATGATAGATTTATATTCTTCGTGCATAGCATCCTTCCAAACTTGATGCTTTACGGCTTCTTCAAATGATCCAGGCTCAGATTGTACAATTGTACTCATGGATGCTAGGTACCCTTGGTACCTATTCGGCTTCTTACTTTCACACAATGTCTCCCTTGGGGCAACATGTCTCTCGGCATTTTCGAGAGTGTCCCTAAACCATGAGGGTCTCCTTTTATTGGAAGGAGGTGGATCAATAAGATCCATTGGTCCTTCAACATCAGGCATAGGTTCATCCTTCGGTTCTTCCTGCCTTCCAACTTCTTCTTCTTCTTTTTTTTCTTCCTTTGAACTAGGAAGATTTCTTACTTTCTTGAGGGCAGCATCTTCATCGAAGGTGACATCGTGGCATATCTCCACTTCTCTTTGACCAGGGACATAGATTCTATATGCCTTCGAGGTTTCATTGTAGCCCACAAACATTCCCTTCTTCCCCGAAGCATCTAACTTGCTTCTCTTTTCTTTCAGTACGTGAAAATAAACAAAACTTCCAAAAACTCTAATGTGGGAGACATCAGGCTTCTTACCAAAGAAGACTTCTTCAAGAGTTTTGGAGTCCAAAGCAAAATGAGGGCATCTATTTTGAACATACACAACAGTATTCGCAACTTCTCCCCATAGAAACTTCGAAAGACCTTGGTCATATAGCATGGCACAGGCAGCTTCCACAATGGCTCTATTCTTTCTTTCAGCAACACCATTTTGCTCAGGAGTATACACACTTGTGGTCTCCCTCTTAATGCCAGCTTGCCTGCAAAAGTCATTGAATTCATTTGACTCATACTCGGTCCCATTATCGGTCCTCAAAATTTGATTTTCTTCCCGGTTTGATTTTCAACCAAGGCCTTGAAGGTACAAAACCATTTGAATGCTTCGTCCTTCTTCTTCAAGAAATATATCCAAGTCTTGCGGGAGAAGTCATCTATAAAAGTCATGTAATACGGACATCCTCCCAAGGATGGTACGGGCAACATACCAGATATGTCAAAATGTATCAATTGAAAGATATCCGATGTCTTTGTGACACTTGAGGGGAAAGGTCCCCTTATATGCTTCCCTTCGGCACAACCTTGACATATACCTTCATGATCATCTTTGAACTCAGGCATCCCCGTCACCACCTTCCTTGCTTCGGGAAGGGCTTTGTAATGAAGTTGTGCAAACCTTCGATGCCATAGCTCGGTTTGAAGAGTGGTATCACATGACATGGCCCCCAACAGACTTCCTCCAACCTGATAGAGTGTATCAACTCTAAAACCAATAGTAAGAGCTGCTTTGAAGTTCTTCTTCCAAATGCGTACCTTTCCATCAATGAATGCCACCTTGAATCCTTTGTCTTCCATTGCTGAAATGGACACAATGTTCTTTTTCAAATCAGGTACGTACAACACATCTTGTAAGCGGAGGACTTGAACTTGAGATAGATGAAGGGTCACAGTCCCTATCCCTTTCACAGGATAGGTGGCATTGTCTCCAAGGATAATTTCTAAATTAGTATCCTTCTCAATTAGATCAAAGAGGACTTCTTTATATCCAGTGAGGTGCCTTGAAGCACTACTATCAATCAACCAGCCATCCAGGGTGTCGGGAGGAGATGCAGCAGAGAGGGCAGATACAATAATATATTCATTTTTCTTATTATCAACAACGTTGGACTCATCATACCTAGAATTCCTTGACCTCTTGAAAGGTTGACCATTTCCACTTCGATCAGAGGGAGCCTTCCTCTTTCCTTTGAACCTGTTGTTTCTTTGATTGCCATTCCCTTTGAAGTTGTTGTTGTCATCATCCCTGGGAAAGTCCCTTCTATTGGGGCACTCTCTTGCATAGTGACCAAGCTTGTTACAAGTGTAACATCTTCCCTTTCTTCCTTTGGGCCCTGCTCTTCCATGGTTTTGATTTCTTAGACCACCATGGTTCTTCTTCTTTGCATGAGTGGTAAAGGCAGTAGGGTCACCTCCATTCCCATTCAAGGGATGGTCTCTCTCCATCATCCTTGTCTCCTCTTGAGTGCATTTTGTCAACAATTCATCAAAATCAGGAATCACATTATTATTTAGAATAGTATTGTTGAATACATACCATTCCCGAGGGAGTCCTCCAAGAGCAATGAGGACAAGCTCTCGATCATCTACCTCTTCTCCTATGGCAAGGAGATCATTCCTGATTTCTGTGAGCCTCATAAAATATGATTGGATGGATTCATCTTTGCCCTTCTTGATATTCTTCAACTTGTTCTTGAAGAAAAGAATTTTATTAGGACTGCTAGCCCTAAACATGCTAACCAACTTATCATACATCTCTTTAGATGTGCCCAGCTCGGAGATATAAACAACCAAGTGCTTATGTATAGAATACTTGATAATCATCTTTGCCTTGACCCCCCCTCTTCTATATTTTGTCTTTGTGGCAGCTGGTGCATTTGATGGAGGCTCATGAATCTTCCCTTGCACATAATCCACGACATCTTGATCTTCTAATACCAAATCCAAAGACAACTTGCAGGCATGATAATCAGACTTATCAGTCAACTTATCATCAGTCTTGAAACCCTTGTAGGTTGAGGAGGCTATTGGTCCTTGATAAGACTTCTTCTTCAGTGATTTCTTTTTACACTATCTTGGGCTTTGTCTTCACCTCAGCTCTGATACCATGTGAAATTTAGATAACCATGGTATGATCTATGCTTAAAATGCAATTTACTTCAATCTTCTTTAAGGCCCAATTCAGATTTAGCAATCACATAAACTTGAAAGTAAAATGCTGATAGAACATAATAATAGATCAACAGAAGAAAAGCCAAATAATATATCAGAATTTGTAATTCTTCTTGTCCATCAAATAGAGAGATAAATGTTTGTTACAGCAGTCAACAGGATGCCCTAGCGAGCAAAGTCTTGAGTTGGCCAAACCAACTTCTCCAACAACCAAATCAGCCTTTCTTCAAGTGTCACACACACCCCTCAAAGACAACTCCAAAAAGTCAACGCAAGTCATCAACAAATGCTAAATGCAGAAGTCAACGCTGCAATCAACGGAAAACAATAAAAGCAATGCTTCTCCTCGATTTTTGTGCCCTCAAATGCAACCTCAAGAAATTGGAATTTTTGTCCAAGAAAGAGGGTCAAACTCCAAGAATTTACCCATGGTCAACGTTGGTCAACGCTTCAGAAAAACCCTAAAAATAGTCCGCAATTTTCAGCAGCTTCAGATTCACACGTGTGAGGGATGGAAGCCTCTCCTAGGCTATACGAACCAATCAGATCACAAGTAGAGTGTGTGATGAGATGATGATGAAGTGAGCATCATCTCTCTCCTATTTATATCCATCAATGAGGGTGTGTGACACATCTGATGGGGCTTGTGAGCCTACATTACAAATCTGGCCGACCTTGTCAATTTGCACATGTGGAAAATAAAATCAAAATATAGGTTCTGCTCATCCAAACAAGATGATCTTTAGATCAATCTTGCACCTCTTCGAAAGAGGAATCCAACAAAAATATATTCATCATCATATGAGCAGTGCAACATGGAGTTTGGACCTAGTTGCCCAAAATTAACAAACTTCCACACAGGTTTAGTGAACATGTGAGAAGTTGTTCAAAATCTTTTTGAAAACTAATTTTATTCTGTAATTCACTTTTGTAAAAATAGTGAAAATCATATATTTAGCAGTTGAGTCTAAAAGTGTATCTCATGGATGACTTCGACTATGAGTAACCTTAAAATAGATTCCCAGTTAAAAGTATAAAGACATGTCAAAGTAGAGGCATTCAACACACGAGCAGTTGAGAGCAGTGTTGCAGGAAACGTCCCCCCCCCCCCAGCTCCAACCGCCGATCCACGTTCCGCACGGAAACGCGGGCGATCCGTCGTACGAACCACATTTCCAAAAAACGGAAACAAGAATCGGGCTTGACAGTACGGTTCTTGCCATTTTGGAAACGTCTAGCCCGATCCGCGTTTCCATATGTAAGGCCCACACTTCATGAGGTGCATTCAACACAACGGGCGCGCCCACTGAACATTTGGAAAGTGTTTGGGCACCTTGCGACGTTATGGGCGTATCGTCGCACCGTAATCGCGGAGGTGCGGACGTGTACTGAAGGGCGAGTGCAGGCATGCGGCAATACGGGCGCGTCGCACATAGCCAGCATATTGGAGTTGGCGATGCAACGTTTATAGCCAAAACGTCGCACCATAACCGAGTTGGGAAGCCGACGCACCAAGGCGTTGGGCGGTCGACGTTACACAAGTCGAACGCAAAAGGAAAACGGAGGGCGTCGGTTCGGCTCGAGTCCACTGAGTGACCCACGACCAAAACATAACGCATATAAATATGGCGTGTGGTTGATGGAGAAATCATTCAACGATCAAGCAAGCATTGGAGCACCACGAGCTAAGCCAACAGCTCGTTGGTGAAGGAAACACGGCGACGGTGAACGCAGGAAGAGCGTGGGTCAAGTCGGGTTGCTGAACGTGCAGGACATGCGGAATTCCTCTGCGGGGTGTCCGCACTGCAGGGCAGGTCGAGTCGAACAGCGCGCGGGTCAGGTCGGGCGACGGACGTGTAGGGCGTGTGGAACTTCTCCGCAAGGCGTCCGCAATGCAGGTCGGGTCGGGCAGGGCGTCTGCACGAGCTGAACTTCAGTTCGGAGGTCGTTCTAAAATTCATTGTAAGTCAGAATTGTGTGCCGAAAGTTGCAGCAGGTGTGTATTGACGGGCCGCATCTAACCATACAGTTGGGAAGCGAATTGGACACACAGGGAACTCGTGGGAAGGTCTGAACTCTTTTGCTGTGGCGACCCGAGTGACTCGAGTGACCCAGCAGCACTTGGGCAGACTTATGCAGAAAATTCCCAAGGTGAAATCTAATGTTGTAAATGATTGTTGTGGGCTAGTTTGATGGTTGACAAGCCTTGAAGCTTTGTCAAAAGGCTAACTTTCCTTGCCAAGGAGCAGAAGTGGCTTGTGCTAGATTGGAACTTATATTATTTCATATTTATGAAACATATTATCGGGCGGACTCATTATTAAAAGGGAGTTGCCCCTCCCTTGTATGTATGGGCATACTTGTGGATTGATAATGGTGTTTATGTGTATTTCTGCATATTGAAAGAGCATTTGCTTAACTAATTGAACAAGTGTTGCTAAAAGTGTAGTCTATATACTTGAGTATTTGGAAAAAGAAAAAGTACGGTAGTGTCGCACCCGTCTATAGTGTGGTTGAAAGACACCGAAGGTATAGGGGCGTGACAGTTGGTATCAGAGTCACTGATACAGATGGAATGAAAGTCTGAATACACATCTGTTGTTGCACATCAATTGGTATCAGAGCTACCATATTTTGGGGCTTTTTATCATTAAAGAAAGCAGGGACACAGTTGCAGGGTTGCAGGTGGTGTTGAAGTTGAACTTGTACATTGGGTTTCTTTTGAGACCTTAGCTGAAGCAAGGCATTTGTCAGGGCTAAAGCTACAAAAGAAGACATGCCAACTTGGGAAGAATTCCATGAGAAAGCCTTCGAAGCTTTACAATGGATAAAGCACATGAGGGAGAACTTGCGGATTCAAGACAAGCTTGGAGTCTTGGAGAAAGAAGTGATGGAATCTTGGAAAGAAGCTAAGAAGATTCATGAAGAGTTTAATGAGGCAAAAGATGTCCTTATGACCTTGTGCAAGGAAGGGATCTCTGACTCAAACCAAGATGAATTCGATAGACTTCGAGATAAGATGGACCATTTCAATGATTGGATGGCATCATGCTATGAACTAGAGGCACTTCGAGAGGAGATTGTTGAAATTGGAAAGAAGAACCAAAGAGCGAGGAAACCTACTTTGGCCAAACCGAAGAATGTTGAGAATGTAGTTGAAGTGAAGGAAGAACTTGGTAAACAAGTTGAACCCGAACCAAGCACATTACAAGCATTACAGGTTGATCCACAGAAGGATGTTGCAGATGTGAAGGATGGACTTGATAAACAGGTTGGACAGAGGCCAAGCACATTGCAAGCATCATTGATGGATGATTCTCATGAGGATGTTATAGAGATGGAAGAGATGAAGGACGAACTTGTGATACAAGTTGAACCAAGACAAGACACATTGCAAGCATTGGTGGATGAACCACATGGAGATGTTGCAAATGTGACCATGATCGAGGAGGAACTTGAAGAGCAGGTGGTACCAAGGTCGAACACATCAAAGGCATTGATGAGGATGGAGGACACTCACTTGAGGAGTCTTCATGGAGATATGACTTATGTTTCACTTGAGCATAAGGAAGATGGACCGCATATGGAGATAAGCAAAGACATGACTTCTTTGCCACACCATGGATGATCTCTCCTCGGACGCCTATGATGAGACTTTGTACATTGGAGGAACAAGGAACATGGGATGTTGCAAACCTTGATGGGACAATTTGTGACCGCACTCCAGATGGTTCAAATGCCCTGGACAAGGGTGGAACTTGATGACCTTTGTGATGGGTCATGCTTAGCCACATAGAATGGCAAGTGCCCGGCATGACCCATAGACTACCTTAGTGGTAGGGCACGTTGGTGGTGTAGATCATGGCTTCAACCAGGATGGACCTCTTGGCAGACCTTTAGTGGGGGAGTAGCCTTGAAGGAAATACTCGTATGATGGATGAAGGTAGGAGTGACCGAGAGCACTTCCCTCTACATATGTATGCACATGATGATGATGAGAGTTGAGTTGAGTTCGCGTGGATGAACACATGGGAAGCCAAAGTCATGGACATGGACTACATGGAGATCTCTTATAGATGGACTGATGGGACGTTGTTCACCATGAGCAACTAGGACATTGGTTGGATGAGCAGCCTATGAGATATTCATATGATTTGCAGGGTGAGAACTTGTGATGGTACTCATGGCCGATGCAAGCAAGCTTGCCAACGCTTTGGATATGAGGAGGCATGGGAGTTCATGATAGAGATGCCTTGGTGATATACACTTGGGCATGGGTTGAGTCTACTTGACTTAGCCACACTTTTTTATTTGATTTGATGAGAGGGAGACCTCTTACCTTTGATGATGCTTGGAGGATGAGACTACTTTGCATACAAGTAGCACATGGATTAGCATCATGGACAGCATGTTGTGGATGAGATGGAGACACTTCATGGACCCAAATATGACATTTTGGATGAGATTGAGTCTTGATTGAGTTGATGGAAGTGACAGATTGCAGAAGAAAAACTAACGCATGGTATGAGGATGTGCGTTCTCACGATGAGAACGTATGGTTGGATTGATCACCCAACTAGTTCAAGTTATGGGGGTCAACAGTGTGCGAAGTTATACTGGATACAGGCAGCTTTTGTTTTGTTGAGTTGGTTGGAATACTTGATGCAGAATTTCACACGACATTGATGATATGTGATGGGTTGATACGGTATATGTTGCAGCAACATGTGGACTTGTTGAGGAGATTGACTTCCCACTATGGTACATCATGTGGTAACTGTGGCAGATGTGTTGATGATCACGGATTGAGAAGATATTTCATGGACATGAACCATGATGGTTTATGTGACGATGTTGCGATGATACTTTGCGACAAAAGTTGCGACGATGGTGGTAGCACTATCAGGGATGATAGTCATACTTTAAATGGGGTAGTATGTAAGGCCCACACTTCATGAGGCGCGTTCAACACAATGGGCGCGCCCACCGAACGTTTGGAAAGTGTTCGGGCACCTTGCGATGTTACAGGCGTATCGTCGCACCATAACCGCGGAGGTGCAGACGTGTAGCAAAGGGCAAGCACAGGCGTGCAAGAATACGGGCACATCGCACAGAGCCGGCATATTGGAGTTGACAATGTGACGTTTATAGCCAAAACGTCGCACCATAAACGAGTTGAAAAGCCAACGCACCAAGGCGTTGGGCGGCCGACATTACACGAGCCAAACGCAAAAGGAAAACAGAGGGCGTTGGGTCGGCTCGGGTCCACCGAGTGACCCACGACCAAATCATAACGCATATAAATATGGCGTGCAGTTGATGGAGAAATCAATCAACAAAAATCATTCAACGATCAAGCAAGTATTGGAGCACCACGAGCTAACCCAACAGCTCGTTGGTGAAGGAAACATGGCGGCGGTGAACACAAGACGAGCACGGGTCGAGTCGGGTTGCTGAACGTACAGGACACGCGGAATTCGTCCGCAGGGCGGGTTGAGTGGGGTAGTGCGCGAGTCAGGTCGGGCAACGGACGTGCAGGGCGTGCAGAACTTCTCCGCAGTGCAGATTGGGTTGGGGAGGGCGTCTGCACGAGCTGAACTTCAGTTTGGAGGTCGTTATGAAGTCATCGTAAGTCAGAATTGAGTGCCGAAAGTTGCAACAGGTGCGTATTGACGGGCCGCATCTAACCATACAGTTGGGAAGCGGATTGGACACACAAGGAACTCGTGGGAAGGTCTGAAATCTTTTGCAGTGGCGACCTGAGTGACCCGGCAGCACTTGGGCAGGCTTATGCAGAAAATTCCCAAGGTGAAATCCGATGTTGTAAATGATTGTTGTGGGCTAGTTTGATGGTTGACAAGCCTTGAAGCTTGGTCAAAAGGCTAACTTGCCTTGCCAAGGAGCAGAAGTGGCTTTTGCTGGATTGGAACTTATATTATTTCATATTTATGAAACATATTATCGGGCAGACTCATTATTAACAAGGAGTTCCCCTCCCTTGTATGTATGGGCATACTTGTGGATTGATAATGGTGTTTATGTTTATTTCCGCATATTGAAAGAACATTTGCTTAACTAATTGAACAAGTGTTGCTAAAGGCGTAGTCTATATACTTGAGTATTTGGAAAAAGAAAAAGTATGGTAGTGTCGCACCCATCTAATGATTTATTTTTTTCAATTTGAGATATAACAAAGTGCCAAATTTGATTGTGGTAGCTAAGCTTAAATTTCAGCCTGTTTATAAGCTTGCATGATTTATAAATTTAGACCCCCTGGGTTATACCGTTATACAGCTCGATGCAAATATTGTGATGGATTACCAAATATGAAGCCTTCAAAGTCCATTTCCATTACATGTTTTCTTATAAATTCAGCCAGACTGCAACTGACTAATTGAAGTATTCTTTGCTTGGCCACCTTGACTTTTCATGAATCCCATTCATCCTAATTGGTTGGGGTGTATGATCAAAGTGATAATTGGATATCTTTGAACTTGTTCCACGTTAATCAGTTCTACTGGCTGTTATTATGAAAATCCCATCTGAAATTTTGTATTAAAGATACTCAATATTATTTTCTTCTAATGGCATTTGAGTTGTGCACAAGTAATTGGCATCTGGTAATAGGTGCAAAAAAATCTTATCTGAATCTGTGTAGTAAAGATATTTTCTCCTCTACTGGCTTGTGATGATACACAAATTGGGGACAAAAGATTGACCCTTCTAATAGAGATGCAAGAGGACATAAAAGTTCCCGTACTATAGTATAGAAATAGCCGAGGTAAACCTGGGAGGCATGCTGTTTTATCGACTGTTATTAACTGGGTGTGCTTGATATATGTTATTATTTTCTTGTGTGTTTGCTAGAGAGTCTTGACTAATAATTAATCCAAGGATTGTTGGCATCAACTTTGCAGATGGCAGTGCTTGTTGAAGTTCTACCTCTTGCTGGAATACATGGCTCGTGCGTGGCTGCTGTATCAGTTCTTCCTGGTGATCTTGTCAATGCAAAGCCACGTCTTTGTGTCAAACCATTTGTTTCAGATTCAACAGCTAACAAAAAGAAACAACTTCCAGAGCAGTGAAAAAGGTTATGATATTCTGCTACACTCCCATTTTTTGGCTCAAACACTCCCAACATTTTTGTCCTCCATATACTTCTCTCATCCTGGGAAGAACTATTATTGTTTATCTGTAGAATGGTCCCTAGGATGTGTAAAATCATCAATAATTATTTAGGTTTGAGCCCCAAGTATACATTTTATATTTTTAGTTTCGCCGTAAACACTTTGCAGAACTCATACAGAATCAGAGCTTGACCTCTTGTGTCTAGCAGGAACTACAATACCACTTCTCAAGACTTTGAAATTGTTTCTGAATGTAAGAACATGGGCAGAAACCCACCTGAATCCCTCCCTTGGGACTGAACCTTAGTTGATAGGGAGGTGGTTGCTTTCAAAGTTTCATCTAACCTCAAGGTGCAGTAATTGACAATGGAAATTTCATAGTCAACAATCTAGAAACTTTTGACATGAAGAGGTGTAAACTGGCTGTCAGAAAGAGTATCTGCATGGTTCAACAGAATTGATAGAAATGACAATGATGCATACCTTAGGCTAGTACCTCACCAAATCAGCATTTTGGATATTTAGATGATAATTACTTCAGCCAGAGTAGTGTTATTTTAGTATTAGCACGCTACAAAATATTATTTGCAAGTACTCTACTTGAAATGCATTTCATCCATTTATTTGGCATAGAAACAAGTCAAAAAATGAAAATATTTATTCTCAGACTATATAAGTAGCTCAATCCATATTACCAATTTGGAAAGCAATTTCTGCATTTTTTGGGTAATCATATTAATCTGTTATCATGCGCTTACCAAACCTTTCATGTTAGTAACACTATTCATTGCAATGTTCTGAAAACAATATCAGTACAATTTTTTGGCAACTTAAAATAGACTTCAGTGGAGACTACTTTTGTTAGGATTCTGTATCTCCGCATTGTTGAATCGTCAAGTTCTCATTGCCACTTTCTATAGAAAATGAGATGAGACAGATTTGAGAACTTTGTGAAGAGTAAATACATTTGCTTTCCTTATAGTAATTGGATCTTCTTTTGGCTGTTGATATCTTCATGGGAGTAACACAGGAATTCTTTGTTATTCATGGTACCATATTGTAGAAGACTGCAGCTGTGCATTTATCTGTCAATTTTCATTACAGTCTATATTGCTCCCTCTGCCTCCAGGCATAGTTGAAAGTTGTGACTCGGTATTGGGAAAGAGTAAGAGCATGATTCAGACTTGGGAAAAGCTCTAGAAAAGAATTCATTTCAAAAAATATAATCAAATCTGTCAAAGTTTCAAAATCTTATGAACTGGACAAACTCACTGAGCCTTTGGCAAGTTTGACCAGATCTGGCTGAATTTAGCACAAAGAAGCAGACTCGGATTGTTTAATAGCTGAAGCCAAGTTGAACTGCTAAGAACTCAAAACACTCAATGGCCTTGTTTCAATGCCTAAGTAAGTCAGAATATCCACTTTTAAAAGATGATATACAAACATGCCAAGGCCCAAAAGATAAGAAAGGTAAGAAATATGTCCTACATCCACCTTCAAAAGATGATATATGAACCTGCCAAAGAAAAAGTTAAGTAATATGCCCTAACCTAAGTCTTCAGTCCTAGTAGTCTTACTATTTCAACATCAATCGATACATTTTGTTGTATTTTCCATTGTGCAATGCAGCATTCATATGGGAGAGGCTATTTTGTTAAATTTTGCGCAATTAAATACAGAAGTTCAATATGCCATTCATTTACATAATGGGAGAGGCCAACGTACAGGTCCATGTAGTAGAAATTCATAGGGGATAAACTTATTCAAATGCTATTATCGAGGATCATTTGGGGATCTCTATAATAATTTATTCTATTTACACGTAAATCTGGTAGGAAAATAAAATATTATTTATTTTTGTATTTTTAAAAGGGGAAGAAAATGTATAAAACTCTTTATTATTAAGGTCATAATGATTATTATCCAATTTTAAGGTCACTCTCCAGCAAGACACCAAATTGGTGTATGAGACCCCCATTTTTGTGGGACAAGGGACCCACCTCCGCGCAGCGATTTGACTGTTAAGTCTACAAATACATACATACTCTACCCCCTCTGATTTTGAACCCGTGACATCTTAGGAGGAAACACATGTTCTTAACTATTAGGCCCGCACATCTTTGTACTGTAAATTTCTATATAATTTTAGTATAAATGTTTAATATTTAACAATAACATTTAATATTATATTGATCGTAAGTTACTTAAAATATAAAGTGATGCCAGTAGTAATAACTTCTAACAGACATGTTGTTTGGTGTTGGTGATTCACCTCATCTTAACAAAAAAATAATATTCCATAGATTTTTTCTCCCTCTTGACACAAAAATTCAGCATTTTGCAATACAAGAATTCTATAAAATATAATACAAGATGATGTTCATGTGAAGATCAAGGTGCTTCAGTGATGAATCTCAATGGTTGCTTATGTAGGTGGTATGGGTATGTCATCAATGAAACAAGTGCTACATAGTAGCTTCTCCTTGCCTTTTTATAAAAAATTAGTGAAACTATATCATTATTCCCATATATTAAAAGGAATTAGCAACTATGATTTGTAAATATAGTTGTAAAATGTAACTTTAGGGCAGGATATATTTTAATCGATTTCAGAATCTTGAATATTATCTTTTAATATACATCTTAACTTAAAAAAATTAAGAATAATACAATGTATATTTTATAAATAGATACTTGTAATATATAGTTGTTTTGGACGTGGAAAAAATATTAAAGGATCTTTGAAATATTATTATGGAGATTGCAAAATTAGTTTAAGAAATTATTATTAGACATTTTTCATGTTAATTATAATATGTGTAAATGACATATGTATAATAATACACTTCCTGTTCAATCTTAATCAAGAATAATATTACATAGTTGTGCAAGTCACATGATAATAAGTTATTGGTTCATGCAATGCAAAGGTCAATGTAGAACTCAATGCAACATATCTTTCATATGGAAGCTAGTATAATAAAGTTGGGAAGTAAAATACAATTAAAAATTATACTAAATTTATTGCAATGTAAAACTAATTTTGATAAATTGATTATAATCTAATTAATTTTAAATAATATTAAAAACAAATTAGAAAAATGATAAGCATCATTCTTTTGTAATTAAATATATGTTTCCATACCAATAAGGATAATAACATCACAAGCCCAAGAGTTGAGAATACAATAAATCCGATTGTATCAATAATATTGTATATAGTGTTACGATTTGAACTCTCATACTATACAATAAATCTGATTGTATCAACATTAATGTATGTGGTGTTATAACTTGAACCCTCATACGATTACCTTTTGCATGTGGGCTATAAAAAATGTGTATATCTGAATTGCATTATGACATACAAATAAATATCAATGGATTATCTCTCTCTCTCTCTCTCTCTCTCTCTCTCTCTATATATATATATATATATATACCTCTCATAACAAAAAACTATTCAATATGGGTATGTAATGTTTGTCTGTTACATAGTGTTTCAGCCACATTGCACGTGTACAACTCAGCACTCAACGCGCTACATGTGTGTTAATTACCCACACTATGTCCATGACACTGGCATAAGACATGAAAAAAATGGAACAGCTGGAATAAAATACGTTCTCGGTTTTTTTTAAATTACAATATGAAGCATGAGTCCAAATAAACAATGATGCCTTTTTATAAGACATAAGGGATCATCCAAAGTTTAAAAAATGTGTAGCAAGTTTTTATGTCTTTTATGTCATTTTCAGGATAAGTGCATCTCTTCCCAGATTCGTTTCATTATTGCACTGTAAATATGTTTATGTCAAGTATATTAAAATATGCAATGACTTGTTTTTTTCTATATATATTTTTGATAATATAATTTCAAAAATAAAATCTGATATGACTTATGTACTTTTTGGCTCGCTATTTGAGGTGTTGGGCAATAAGATGTTCAAATTAACAACCAATCTAATGAAAGATAAATATTAATAAAATAAATTGCAGAAAATAAATAAATATTTTCCAAAGTCACTTTGTAAAATTGAAAAAATTTGTCATATTTGACTGAACTAATAGATAGTCAACAAAAAAACCCAATACATAATACTTGCGTGGGGGCAAGGATAATAACACCTGCATCTCTTTTAGAACCGATAGTTAATGCTCCATCATATTGGGATCACTCCAATGCTAGAAATACAATATCCTAAAAAAGCATCCATATTGAGCATTTCGTTGCTTAGACGCTTAATAGGCAAGCAATCAACTATGGTTTTAAGTTAACTACACATTATATTCAACTTCATTAATATTGTGATATTATTTTCTGTATATCTTTAAAACACAGACCAGGGTGTACATTGGAATGTCGCTTACAAATCTTGAATAGCTTGTTGTGCTGAGCTATCATAAGTAGGGAAAATACTTTGTTTTCCTTAATAATTGTTTCCAATATCAAACATGCCAAACGTGTCCTCTTATTAAACACCTTCATTTCCCAATAAAAAAGGACCACCTTTCTATAGTGTTGTATGTTCGTCATGTGACACGCTAATCCAACCATGTTGTTGGGTTGTGTTTTTTTGTGCTCCGCAAACATTTTGTGCACTTAGTAATGGATGCTCTTTTCTTTCATCATGATTTTCTCCTACTCCATTTACAACAACTAAGCATCTATCTCCCATATTCTGTTTTAACTGGTTTCATCCTTCATGAATACAAAATATGGTATGATCTTGCTTAGACCTTCATTTTACTAGCAACGACATTTTGGAATTGGTAGGTTCAAATACATTTACTAATATGCCAAAGACGTCAACCCCTTGGCTTGATCTGCCTCAAACATCCTTCATAGCAGGAGAACCAAAACTTGGTAATTAAGTCAATCCTCTTATTCATGTTTATCCACACTTGCTTGAACCTGGCTCATTCTACAACAAATGTCCAACGTCCTGACATTTGACTGAGAAATTGTGAATAGTCTCCTCCACTTCGATCATGTTTTTGAAGTCTTGATTATGGCATTGCTTCACCTTTGCAAGCCTCACCAAACGAATTTCAACACTTTCTCAATGACTTCATCTCATCCACAACGAACTTTGATCGTAGCTCACGTTGTCGACAGATAATCTCCCTTCTAGTTCCTTTCATAGTATGATATTTATTCTCTCTCACTCTTGGGGGTTCTATTTCCTGGTAGTAGCTTTGTCTCTTGCGCTCTCGTGCGCTTTGAGACTTATCTTATTTCTCTTTCTTGTTCTTGTGAACTTTCCTGGCTCTCTAGGTCTAGCAAGAACTTGACACAATTCTAGAGCCATACTTAAATTTCAATCAAGAGACAGGGACACCCTTTCAATTTACATAGTAAACAATGTCTTTATGCAAACAGAGAATTGGAACACAAAACCACCCAAATTCTATTAAACTTCCAATTGAGTATTTACAGTAAATTGTAATGGCTCTCTACTAGAGCTTTGTCACTCATGGACGCAGTTTATCTCTTGGCCTAATTTTCATTCATTTGGCCATACCCAGTGCCCTTAGGCTTACAATGACTACATAAAAAATATATAATAAACATAATTTGTTTTAGATCCTAATCTATTTCCTTAGATCCTACAATCTTTCCAAACTGATTTAAGATCTTGCTAAGATTTATCCCTAGAATCTCTCAACTCACTCAAGCTTTTGAGATCTATATGGACAAATATGATTACAATCTATAAATATAATTTATACAAACTTCTAGATCTATGACTCGTTTTTTAATAATTTAAATAATTACAAAATCAAGGAAATGTACTCCCTGGTAAATACTAAGACCCGTAGGTCCTAATTGATAAGTTGGAAACTTGAGAGCCTATGTTCATGCATCATTTATTCCATTTTTCTATAGTTGGCATTAAATTCACAAATCATTTTTGTGATGATATTTTTTAAGAGTGTTGTCACTTTCTTTGTGTTATGCCCCAAATAGAACATCTATGGATATTACAACATAATATACCTAATACAATAGAAATACATAAAAATACTCAAAAGATAATTCCATTATTCAAAAGAATAACATGGTTGTCATAATATAATGTGATGTGTTGCTTTTGGAGAGATGGGTCACAAATGCCATCCTTGGGAAGGAAAAGCATGAAAATCCACAATGTACAAAAGAATATATTGAATTTTAATTATGAATGTGCACTTGCAATGAACCACAACATCTATTCACAGTAGACATGAGTCATAACCTTGGAAATCATAGGTAACATAACAAAAAATAGTAATATAGTTTAGTGGTAAACATTGGATTTATATTAATGAAAAATATATATAGTACATATAGTTAGTGAGTGGATCATATACACCTATTTGTGAGTTGCATATCAAACTCAGAGTCTATCCCAGCAGCGAAAAATATAATATGTCCAAACATAGTACAAATGCTTCATATCAGATATTCTGAATAACTACAATGTAAAGAAACAAAAATTATAAAACAATGATACAATCATAAGCTATGGAAGATGGAGCAAACCCTCCTACCGAGTGATATTGTCATCTATAAACCTGTAACTCATGACCCCAAAAACACCATTGAGACCCTCTTTAATGAGTGTGTCTGCCACCATGTTAGATTCACGATATATGTGGCGAGCAGAAATTCCTAGAAGAGTCCCCGTGAATTTTTTGATGTGATTTAAGATCTTGCTAAGATTTGTCCCTATAATATCTCAACTCACTCAAGCTTTTGAGATCTATATGGACAAATATGATTACAATCTATCAATATAATTTACACAAACTTCTAGATCTATGACTCGTTTTTTAATAATTTAAATAGTTACAAAATCAAGGAAGTGTGCTCCTTGGTAAATACTAAGACCCCTAGGTCCTAATTGATAAGTTGGAAACTTGAGGGCCTATGTTCAAGCATCATTTATTCCATTTTTCTATAGTTGGCATCAAATTCATTTTTGTGATGATATTTTTTAAGAGTGTTGTCACTTTATGTGTTATGCCCCAAATAGAACATCTATGGATATTACAACATAATATACCTAATACAATAGAAATACATAAAAATACTCAAAAGATAATTCCATTATTCAAAAGAATAACATGGTTGTGATAAATATAATGTGATGTGTTGCTTTTGGAGAGATGGGTCACAAATGCCATCCTTAGGAAGGAAAAGCATGAAAATCTATAATGTACAAAAGAATATATTGAATTTTAATTATGAATGTACACTTGCAATGAACCACAATATCTATTCACAGTAGACATGAGTCATAACCTTGGAAATCAGAGGTAACATAGTTTAGTGGTAAACACTCGATTTATATTAATGAAAAATAGATCTAGTACATATAGTTAGTGAGTGGATCATATACACCTATTTGTGAGTTTTATATCAAACTCAGAGTCTATCCAAGCAGTCAAAAATATATTATATGTCCAACATAGTACAAATGCTTCATATCAGATATTATGAATAACTACAATGTAAAGAAACAAAAATTATAAAACAATGATACAATCATAAGCTATGGAAGATGGAGCAAACCCTCCTCCTGAGTGATATTGTCATCTATGAACCTGTAACTCATGACTCCAAAAACACCATTGAGACCCTCTTTAGCGAGGGTGTCTAACACCATGTTAGATTCACGATATATGTGGCGAGCAAAAATTCCTAGAAGAGTCCTCATGAGCTTTTTGATGCGATTGATCCATCCAAATAAGAGAGGGGGGTCAACTGTTGCGTGTCATTTTATTCCTTCAATGAGGGATCTCAAATCACCATATACATGTAGATTATTCACCTGCATTTTATTAGCAAACCAGAGTAATCCGCATAATGCCAATATTTTTTCCCTTGTGTTGGTACCTTGGCTGCCTTTCTAGGAGAGTTTGTAATGTTGCCTTTCATTTATTCTGAGCCAGGCGCTGAATCCACATATTCCTTGTTGAGTCACTCCATCAAATAGACCTACAGGGAAACAAAGATCAGGTGGCTATGGAAGTAGGATAAATATTTGATTGAGTCGGCATATCTGGAAATTGATGTCTACCATGATATGATTTTGTGGCATATCATGTTTGTATTTATCATCACTCCTTCGAATAAGAAAAAGTTTCAAGCATTCCAGATCTCCCAAAAAAGGAAAAATTGAATTTCCTTAAAATTTCCATCTCTGGTAGCCCAGTCTGTGATACATTGTTCGATGTTGTGTGCCTACCTGTCCATAATATGATATGCATGTGTAATACACCTCCATATCAATCTAGTAGTGGGACATAGAATGAAAATATGAATGCGGGATTCCATATCATTTCTACAGAGAATACATCGCCCTAGACCCGAGTATCCTTGTTTCAGGGGATTATCCCATGTTGGTATTTTATTCTTCCATTCCAACCAAGTGAACATGATGACCTTGAGAGGGATATTCCATTTCCATATTTTCTGGAACCATGATGGGGTTTGCAAATCATATGGTTGCGACATGTAGAATCGATATGATTCTGCCACTACTATTGAATGCTTGTGAAGTCGCCCACACCGGGTGAGATGGTCTCCCTATGCGTTTTAACAGAGGCCAACCATACGGAGGAGATTGATATAACCATTCCAATAATCAACACATTTTCCTTCAAGTTCCAGCTTCGTTGCCTCTTTCCATATTGGACAGCCTGCTTGTCATTGACGGATGACTTGATATAAAAAGAAGTAGCCTCTGGAGTGAATGATCTCCAATGTGTTCCCGTTAAGAAGTTCATCCTGATTGGCTCCCTTGATACTGTCGGACCCGATCATAATCTTGTATCCATTATCAAAAGGCCATATCATTCTCATCTAAAACCAGTACCTCACTTTAGTGAAGCTCCTCCATATATAGGACCCCTTTACTCTAGAGAGGTTGTTATCTATGTGCAATGTGCCAATATCATAACCTTTCAGATATTTGTTGTTGATAATGTCCTTGGAGCGTAAAAACTCTGGTAAACTTGATAAATATATATTATTAATGATGAAAGATAAGATATGATTACAATGAGGGATCGTCTAGGCTTTAAATATAGCCTCAAGGTGTCCCTTGGTGAAGAGGCATGATCTTTGATCATGCCCTTCCACATTAATAACCTAGATCATGCCCTTCCACATTAATAACCTAAGATAACTAAATCTAATTAATAACTAATAAAATATACATAACATTGCCCCTCTCTTAAAGATGCTTTGTCCTCAAAACATACGTAATGATGGACAAATGTTGACGAATGTCTGGTTTTCTCAAGCGATGAGCTCTTGTTTCCCACATTTTAAAAAGATCGTGGAGCATCTTCTCGAGTTCAATCTTTTGGTGATGTGGATAGTGACAAGATCTGATATTGACAGGGTCAGATCCTATTCCTGGTACTGCTGGTGATTCTTCTTTGTTCCTTTTTAGATTTAGAGGTAAGTTATCAACAATCATTGTCTGATGTAACTTCTCCTCATCATCAAATGCTTCCTTCCTAACAACTGTATCTGCTTCATCATCGAAGGCCTCAACAGCTTCTGGCGCTATCTCAGTGGCTTCGGATGTGTTTGTCGCTTCACATGTTTCGTTCAATTATGGGGATGGAACATTTTGTTGTTTATAAACATCTGTATCTTCATGGTGATGTGGGGAATCGGTTTTTTCCTGATGCTCTTCTGAGTTCCCTGAATCTACGGAATTGTTTTGTTGATTTTGTTCCATGTTAGGAACTATTGGTTTTTGCATTAGATCTAACTTGTCCATGATGGCATTAAATTTCTGCAATATTTTGTTCTCATTGTCCTTAGCCTCCATTTGTTTTAGCCATATTTGTCTTTTTATCTGATCAACCGTCATCATTGATAAAGACATACTGAACATGTATGAGGTGGGAAATATTTTTCTGCCAGTTTTTCCCTTCTTCTTCTTCTTCTTCTTCTTCTTCTTCTTCTTCTTCTTTTAATTAATTAATTAATTAATATTTAATTAATTAATTAATTTTATTTTTTTTAATTTTTTTTTAAAATTATATAATTATTATATATATAGTTTATTAATTGAAATTATATAATATATAAATAATTATATAATTATAATATATATATATATATATATATATATATATATATATATATATATATAATTATCGATTTGAAAACTATATAATATATAAATAAAGTATATAATTATGATATATATTTATATAATGATCAATTTGAAACTATATAATATATATTCATATGCCTTATACGATTATTAATATGAAGGGTCACGAATGAAATGAAACAGCGAGGACGTGACTGTATAGTTGACCGCCTAGATTCGGATTTCAGCAACGTTTCCACGGATACGCAGTCACACGCTGCTTCAGAAGAATTTTTTTTGAAACAAATCGATTTTTCTTTTCTTACCAACCGTTACACTTGAAAAAAAAATTTGCCTGCTTAATAGAATCTGTCACCGTGTGTTTAAATGCCACACCGTTCTAAAAAAAACTATCCGTTCTAAAAATTCGTTGTTTCAGAAATTAAACTTGTTGTCACAGAATTAAATTTTCTCTCACGGGGGTGCAGGTAGCCGTCGGCGGAGTGATAAGGCGGCGGTGCAGTGAGTGAGTTCAACTGCAGAGTATTGTCCTGTCGTGGTTTTTGCAGGGACGACGTGGACTATTGTGGTCGACAGCCACGGTGGACAGCTAGGCCGATTGCATTAGGCGGCAACTTGTTAAGTTTGGTGACGAGAGCAGTTTTGGAGGTGGCTACAACCTACGATGGCTACCGGTTAGGTGAGCGGTGGCGGGGTAAGCAGATGCAGGTGGGAATGTGGATGTCGGTGGAAAACACGGCTCGTTGGATGGCGGCTGCAATCGCAATTATTTTTTTTAATAGCGTAGGGTGAGGTGAGGGTTATAGGAAGTGACGGTGAGCTAGAAATGAGTTTTGGGAAGGGGGTCGTTAGCAAGAGCGTGGGAATTGATGTAAGAAAAGGGTAAGGAATGTGAGGGGGTGTGTTGAAATTAGAAATCGATAGGGAAGGGAAACAGAGTGAGTGGGCGTGAGCGTAGCGTATGAGCTTTGAGAGGGAATGAGTGTTGGGGAAGTAAATCTGCAAATTATTTTTTTAAACCTAGGTTGCTGTCCACAAGAACTTGGTAAAAAATATACAATTTTGGAATGTCCTTCAATTCCTTAATTCTGGGTGATCACACAGATCCGAAGAGCGATGGCTCTGATACCAATGGAGTGTAAAACTCTGGTAAACTTGATAAATATATATTATTAATGATGAAAGATAAGAGATGATTACAATGAGGGATCTCCTAGGCTTTAAATATAGCCTCAAGGTGTCCCTTGGTGAAGAGGCATGATCTTTGATCATGCCCTTCCACATTAATAACCTAAGATAACTAAATCTAATTAATAACTAATAAAATATACATAACAGTCCTACCAAATCCCATGTCTAGTCAAAGCTCTCTAGAAATATTTGATCAATAAAGTATGACCAAAAACCTTTTGTCCAAAAAACCCCATCGACCATATTCCGTCGGTTTAGTCAGAGCTTCCCATCTACATAGATGCAATTTAGTTTCCTCTCCCATGCCAGACCAGAGGAACCTTGTTAGGATAGTTCTGATCTTGGATGTGATAATAGATGGCATTGCAAATAAATGTGCCCAATAAATAGTAATCTTTTGTAGAACAACTTGTATAAGAATATATCTGCCACCCATTGTTAGCCATCTGTGGGACCATGAGTTCGATCTCTTTTTGTATGTTTCCAAAATCCAAAACCAATTTGCATTCTTGTATTTATTGAGCTTGAGTCTAAAGCCCAGGTAGGTCAAACCTATAACAAGGGGGGAATATCTCACGCCAAAAATGCCAACAATTGTCTCCATATCCATCATGTCACCATAAGAGAAGAGTTGAACATATTTGTTTTCATTTGATATCATTCCAAAGGCCGCACCATAGCGTAAAAATATAGTGTAGAGAAAACCATTGCGATCTAGAAATAATACCAAAAGTAAGGATATCATCAACAAGAAATAAATGAGTGATAATCATATGGGGAGATATACAGAGACCCTGAAAGAAAACTCAATACTGAGCATCCCTGATCTTTAAGCTAAGTCCATCCATGACGAGAATAAAAATTAAAGGGGGAGGAGAACATCCATGTCGAAGTCCTCTACCCGCCCTGAAGAAGCTTGAGGGAAATCCATTGATCAAAACAGCATAACATATAGAGGATATACACACCATAATCTACTCTACATTGTGTGGATGTAAACCAATCTTGTATAGAATGAGGAGGATGAAGGACCAGTCCACATTGTCATAGGCCATATGTAAATCCATTTTCATAACAAGAGCTTCTTCTTTTTTTGTATAAATAGTATGAATGCATTCCTGTGTAGTAGCAATGGCGTCATGAATCAGACGATTGTTAAAAAATCCAAATTTCTCTCGGGATATGTGTGTAGACAAGACATTAGTGATATGTCTCGTGGTCTCCTTTGAAATCAATTTGTATGTGATGTTGCAGAGGGAGATAGGCTTGAAATCCTTGAAATTGTGTGGAGAAGCATATTTTAGAATAAGAGCTAAGAAGGTTGAATTAATAGCACCAATGATATTTCCTAGAATTATGGACTCTTCCACAATCTCCAATAGACTCTATCCCATCAATTCAAACAAATGAATAAAGAGTTGTCCAGTCGTCAAGATTGGGGCATTTGTCTTTGCCAAATGATTTAAGAACCTACATAATTTCTTCCAATTGTACATGGCGATAAAGGGCTTCGTTAGATGCCTCATCTAACATAGTAGGGTATAGATCCAAAGTCCATAATTGGTCCATATAGTCCACTCCCAATCTGGTCTTATAAAAATCCTCAAAATATGTTACTACGTCATTTTGGATCTCTGGGGTGGTATATTTAATCTCCTTGTCAGAAGTTTCAATGTGTTAGATAGAATTTATATGTTTTCTGTGGTTTTCATAATGATGAAAAAAAGAATGTTACAATCCCCTTCTAAACCATATAGCCCTGCTTTTGAGTCACCAAGTAGCTTCCTGAATCTTAAGAATCTCATTCTTTCTATCTTCCAGGGCTCTTACGAATTCCAAGTCCTGTTGTGATGGATTTTTTATTTCCATGGATCACACAAAACGAGATATATCCTTGGTTATTTGCTGCAATTCCATAATCATCTGTTGCTTTTTCTTTCTCTCCCAAATTTGAGTCTTTCTTTTTAATAAATTGAGCTTTTGAGTAATGGCCTACATGGCATAGGCCCCCTGTGTCTGTGCTACCTCGGCCCATGTAGAGGTGACCAGATCATTAAAATCTATATCATCCAACCAAACCCTGTTAAATTTAAAAGGGACCCCTGACGAATATTTTCCAACCTCCATTGTAAAATAATGGGAAGGTGATCGGAAAGATATGTCTTGTGTACGCACCACTTCATATTTCCTAGAATCTCTACCAAGTTCTCATGAATGAGGAAACGATCTAAGCGCTTCTCAATATGATCATTGCTAACCCTGTGATTATTCCATGTGGGAGAAAGTGGAAAGGGACAAATATCAACCAAGTGATGATCTGCAAAAATATTATACAACCAATCAACCAAAGGGTCCAGTCGACAATGAGTACCCCAACATTCCTGCGTCGATAAAATAACATTAAAATCACTTGCCGTGATAAGGCCACCAGTCTTGAGCAAGACACATGACTCCATACAGTCCCAAAAAATATCATGATCTCTATAAGGCGTGTATAAGTTAAGCAGATGAATACAACTGGGAATCCCCCCTAAAATGGCTAGTAAAAAGTATGTCAGAAAGAGATAGAAGGCACGCAAGTCTTCCCACCTAGGATCCCACATGGTAATAAGGCCTCCAAACATCCCAATAGAGCTCACACCCACAATGTGTCAATCAAGGCAAATAGAGTGAAAGTATGATATAACTCGAGAAGATTTCGCAAGGGTTTCTTGTATGAGAATGATGAAAGGACGAATACTCTTAATCAGGTGATGAAGACCTAATTGTTTCGAGTGGTCCCCCAAGCCAAAGAGATTAAGAGAAAGAATTTTCATCATGAGGCACCATTAACGGGTGCATGTGCAAGAAGGTCTCCAGTGTCAAATGTAGTTAAAATAGGGACATCTCTTAATCTCGTTGAATCCCCAAAAAGAATAGATTGTGATGCACGACAACCCTGAAAATGTCGACTTCCTTTTCTCCCCTTTTTACGAACAATGTTGTTTAAGGCGAACCTGGGACTAATGATAGGGGATGAGGGAGAATCACGACCCTTGTGGATGGTCAAGGCCTCCAAATACATGGCACGGTTTAATAAGAGGAAATCAATGTCACTACCCACTAAATTGTGGGGAGAAGAATGTTACACGTCATTTTGTCACCATTAGGCAAATGACCGCTAATCTGCATCTTTCATTATCTGTCGAAGTGTTCCAAAGCATTCCTTTGCAGTGTTAGAAGCAAAACAATCCCAAATAGAATGATAAGTTTGGATTACATGGTCCAAAAACCCACTTTTTAGGATTTGTGTGGTTCCCTAGCCAGCTTCTACACATATGCAGATCTTACCATTATAGCCAGCGCAAATTTTCTCTATCTTCCACTATGAACTGCGCAAATAACTTAACGTGAGTAAAAATAAAAAGTGATTTCTAGAAGCTTTGTTGGAGGAATATTTCCCAACTGAAAGCTTCGAGCTTATGCTTACTTAAGCCTCATCCCTATGTTCATGGAGCAAACTCCCTCTCTTTGTAGAACCCTAATCCCTCCTTTTGAGGAACTCATCCCTTGAGAAGAGGATTTCAAACCTCCTCCTCTTGGCCTATAAATCCAACACATACTAGAGGGATTGAGAGGGACTTCTGAATGTAAACTTATGTTTTTGAAATAGGGCTAGAAATTTTGTCATCTAAGGAGAGGATTGGAGACCATTGGAAGGAGGCATACATCATCAAGGCTAAGGTTGTATTTCTCCTTCATATTTAAGATTAATACAAAAGAGTGTTCCTTTCGCACTATATTGTTCAATGGAGTTGATGTATTGTGTATTTACTTCCATCTTTCTATTTGTAATGATATTAGGTACTAGTTTCCTTGATCACTAGTATGGGCTTTATTGAGTCATTTATTTATCATGTGCCATTGATCTTTTGTTGTTATTATGTTTCCAGGTCTAGATTTTGAGCATTGAGGAGTTGCATCGAACCATAACGAGGATCTTTGAAGCAACAAAACTATAGGCTTGTTGGTTTTAATTGTAAAATACATAAGAGGTATTTGTAATAATAATTTATTAATATATAAAAATGTATAAGTGATAATAAAATGTTACAATGAGGCCCTGCTTATATACCTAGGCAGGTGGCCTTTCATGACTGGGCATGTCTTTTGGACATGCCTTTTCATTTAACTATTGACTATTAACATAATCATTACTTGATTATTTATTTTTACGTTTATCATTATTTTGTATTATTTAGATTTGTAACATTGCCCTTTCCTTCAAAAGCTTTGTCCTCAAAGCTTAAATTCTTGCAATTTTCTTCACCTTGAGTTTGTCACCTCGATACGTATAATTCGTCAACCCTTGACATCTATAGCTCATTAGTAATATTCCCTTGGATTTTTTATTATTTTTATTATTTTTTAATAATAATAATAATATTATTATTATATATATAATTATAAATTATAAATTATATAAATTATAAAAAATAAAAATAAACTATGATTATAAATAAACTTATATCCACCGAAAGCAAAGTTGTCCAACGTATAAAACTGTCACACTTTTTAATTAAACATCACACCATATGGCATAAAATCCCACTGTATCATATGTTTAACAACCAATGTATCAATAGTCGATGGCACGGTGACTCAAACACTTGGTCAGCTTGTTGACGCTGGCGGATGAGGACGATGGCAGAAGGTGGCAGCGGCAAGGATAGAAAGAAAGAAAGAAAGAAAGAATTTTTAATGTCCACGAGGCTAAAAATAGCCTATGAGACAGATTGCTTCTCTATCTGACTCTGGTATTCGGCCCTTTTCCTGTGAAGTTTTACAATGAGCACTCCCAGCTTATCGACAAACTCTTCGCTGAATAGATTATCCCAAGAATTAGCTGCCAGAATACCTGCATAGTGTTCTCTGGTGTCCTTGAAGGCCTCACATTCTAGAATGAAATGTTTTTCTGTTTCCACTTTTCCGGAGGAGCAAAAAATACATACTCTTTCTTCCCACATTTCGTTTGGCCTTTTCCAGCGCCCTGTTTCACAACGGAGTTGATGAGAATTAGTCCTTAATTGAGCAATAAGAATTTTAGATCTCCAAGAAATATCAGCGCCTATGTATGCCTTTTGTTGATGGTTATGTGTGGGGTTAAACTCTTCTATGTAGTACTTCTTCTTTCTCTCTAGCTCTTTCTTCCAAGTATGCTTATGGAATTTATCCATAACAAAAGTTTTTATCTCTTTACTGTTTGTAGGACACATGCTCAAGCAAATACCCCATTTACTAAACCATTTGTTATTTTGCCGCGTCCAAGTCTTCTGTCTTTTACACAATCTGTCACTAAACACAACCTTAGGCCATCTATCCTCTTCCATTTGCTCAATTTTTTTCAGATACCTTATGACTCGCACCATAGCAATTGCTTCAATAGGAGCAGCCCCTGTTTCACTTAACAAGATAGCATAAGGAACCGCACTTTTAATTTTGAATTTGTTTGTAATCAAACGTTTCTGAATTTTCTCAATTTGTTTCCACTGCATCTTGGTTGTGCTGCTGGCCCATAGTTCACAACCGTAAAGAATCACCGGAATCACTAGAAGCCCAAAAAGAGTTAGGGTGGTTTTCCAGTCCCACAGCTCTGCCTCTCTACACCCGTTTTGAAGAGCATAAAATGCTTTCCAACCCCCTAAAGTTCTTTTCTTTCTACAACCATCCCAACTTAAATTTTTGTTGAAGTCAATTCCGAGGTATTTGTAATCTGCAACTTCTTCCAAAATGCTGCCTCCAAAATAGAACTTATGTTGGTTATGCTTTCTTTTGTTAGAGAAAACCACTACTTTCGTTTTGCTAATATTGACTTGCATCCCAACCCTTTACAAAAATGCTCAAGGGAATGTAAATGCTCTTGCAAACCAAGAGCCGAATTAGCAATCAATATAAGGTCATCTGCGTACAAAAGAAGCCTGATAACTAACTTGCCCAAATGGATACCGTCACCCCCTTGCGAATTTAGCCACTCTTCAAGCTTGTCAATATATAACCCAAAAAGGGTAGGAGACAATGGGCAACCTTGCTTGACCCCGATATCGCTTCTAAAACTTTCAGAAATGCCAGCTGAAGTTCTGATTTTGACTTTCACCTCTTCATACAACCTATGCACAGCTGCTCTCAAATGCTTGGGAACCCCGAGTTCCTCCATTCTGCCCCAAAGCTTATCCCTAGGAACCGTGTCAAAGGCTTTTCCGAAATCAACAAAGCAACAAAAGACTTCTTCCTTATTTTCCCAACCTTTTTCAATGATGTGCCTTAAAGTTATACAATGATCAACTGTGGAATGTTTAGGTCTAAAACCTGCTTGCCCTTTAGCACGTTTATTTCTCTCTTCTGCCCACTTGCTAATTTTCTTTTCCAACATGCTTCCAAATAACTTTGCAAACAAGGGGTTTATCATTATGGTTCTATAATTGGAAGGATTATTGACGTCACCACTCTTGAAAAGTGGTATTGCCATACTAGTTGTCCAATCTGTGGGGAACCCCTGCTGTAAGATGTTGTTGAAAATTTTTGTGATGTGAGGTGAAAGAAATTTTAAGCCCCATTTTAGATACTCTGCTTGGAGTTCATCTAAGTCTTTTGCTTTTCCAGCGCCCAACTTCTTGATACCCATCTCTACCTCTTGCACCGTGAAGAGTTTTGTGTCTGTGTTGACCAAGGGAGGAGGGTCAACCTTGGGATCCTGCTCATAAAGTTGTCTTGCATAGTCAAACCATTTAGAAGCTGTAATGTTGTTTTCAGTTTGCACCTTTTTCGCTTGGAGCTCCTTCCAAAATAATTTGGGGTTATTTTTCCCGAGGAAGATTAGTTCTTCTCTCCTTGGAACCATAAAATCGGCTTTTTTCTTTTTTACTAACTGCTTGTAAGCTTTGAGCTTTATGTTATCCGTGTCTGATTCCTTCCACCTTCTCCTTGCCTTTTTGCATTCCTCGTCAAGCCAAGCATTAACCGGAAAGCAATTTTTTTCGGACTTCTTAATTTTTGCTCTTTTGCACTCAGCAAGTGCACTTTGAATTAAATGTGTTAACCTGTGACTATGAAGGCCCTGAGATGGGATTTCCTCCTTCTTGAAGAGCCTCTCTAGCATTATTTTGAAGGTATTACAATTCTCTGGATTCAAAAGAATTCTGCCCTTTGGGGGATTTTGTTGAACACATTGATTTTTCAACCCCAATTGCTTTTTTCCGGTCCAAGAGAAACTTAAATAGATTGGCTTGTGATCTGATTTTAAGTCCCAAATTTGATCTCCAATCAACACTTCCTCCATTTTTTCACACAAACTATGCGAGCAAATTACATAATCTACTACACTTGCTCCATTGTAAGTATTGCAAGTGAAATTACCGGACTTTTCCCATTTAGTCAACCCATTACAAATGACTAAATCGAAAGCCCCACATAGCATAAGCAGCTGTTCTCCAAAGATATTGCAGCCTCTATCCTCTGAAATTCGTTTCCACTGATGATTACTCTCTTCTGTAAGCCAGATAGGGTCACTGTCTTCTTTACAACAAAGAATGCTAGCTTGTTCACTTGCAGTTCTAGCATTGAAATCCCCCACTATAAGGACTTCATCTAGCTGAGAATATATTGCAATATCCGTTTTTAGGGCTGCAAAGGGATCTTTGTGGTCAAGCCCTCTACTTTTGTAGATTTTTGAAACTTGCGGTGCAAAATAGCATGCTGCAATTCTAATGAGATTTCCATTTTCCGATATTTTAAGCCAAACAAATTGTTTATTTGGGTCTTCTTTTTCTAGCTGAATGAAACGACCTTCTTTTTCTCTTACTAATACCATGATACCCCCGTGCCCTTTGCCATTCCCTGCTGCCCTGTTCCACACTGCTATCTTCCAATACCCTTCAAACAAAGGTGTCTTACACCCTTCATGCTCATGTGTTTCTATGAGGCAAATTATGTCTCTATCTTCCGCAATAGGCCCTAACCCAGGTCCTCGTCTCCATGGGTAACCCCTGCAGTTCCAACAAACTAATCTTAAGGAAACCTGGGTAAGACTTGATTGCTATTTGTTTTGACATGCAAGACTCACAGTCGAGTCTTTGTCCCTGCTTGCCCATAATGACATTTCTTCCTCATTTCTTGCTAAAGAGTTTGCTGCCTCTTCTTTGTTATCATTTTGTTGCATTGTTTTGGAAGGAGGTCCAAATTGCGCAATCACGGCTTTACCTTTATAAATCCATGCTCTTTTTCCCTCATCTCTTGCTGACCTAACTTTTGTCATTTCATCCCTCCTTTCCTCTTGCTGTCTTACAGTTAAATCTTCTTCTATAAAAAACCGAGAACCCCTTAAGAGTTGCTTCTTTCTCAGAATGATATCTTTATCATGCAAGTTGGGCAAGATGACTTTTATGGGCCCGGCTCTCTCACCGTTGAGCTTACCTACTCTCCATGCTTGACATACTTGTCCTTGCCATTGGAGTTTGTCTTTCAAGAAGTCTCTTGCAAGGGCAAGAGTACATTCATTTTTACCATACTCTTTCACCCCTTTAATAATTATGTTTGTTGCTCTATCCATTCTTTCCTTGCTTTCTCTATCTTGCATGTTGTTAACCTGGGTGTTTGTTTCTCCTTCCCTCTTAGCAGAATTGCCAACAACTTGAGCCCAAGTTTTGGAAAGTTTTGTGGGATCTTCTTTCCTCCCTTCTTTTGATGTTTCTTCATTGTTGTCTATTTGAACAACTGCTTTCCCCTTATCCCGGGGTGGCTTCGCATTCATCACCTCTGTGTTTTCCACTGCAAATTTCTTCATGTTTTGTACCTCCGCTTTCATGCGTTGCCATTCTGTTTTCCCTATTCGGAGAGCTTCCTGCAGTAATGACACTTGCTCCTTCAGAACTTTGTTGCTTTCTGCTAAAGCCTGATTTTCAGCTGTTATTATATGGATTGTACAATCTCTTTCCAGCGCTTTAGCTTCTACTACTTCCAACCTTTCTTTTACATTTAAGAGTTCTCTCACATAAAGCTCAGATGACCAAGTGAGAGGTGTGGATGTGGGACTATATAAAGCATACTCATCACTAACTTTTCCTTTTCCTTTGGACTTGTTGTGACATGCTTGCGAAAAAAACTTGTTTGAATGTTGTTTCTTGCGAACAATACTCTCCCTTTGAGACTTTTTCTTCTTTGTCTGCTCCCATTTTAGACGAGCTATTCTCCTTTTTAAAATGCCCTGATATTGTTTGGCATTGACCCAAACCCACTTCCCAGTTTTCGTTGATGAGGCAATTTTCACTTGCCCTATATCATTTGTTTCTACGGGTTCTAAAGTTTCTTGCTCCATTCTCATGATGATATTAAGGGAAATCAAAATCTCTGCCCAAAACTGACCCTTTGTTTTATGCTTAACTCTTCAATCTCTGTTGGTCTGACCACTGAAAACTTGCTGCTCTGTCCTTGCTGCTCTGCCCGCTATCCACTGAAAACTAGCTGCTCTGCCCTTGCTGCTCTGCCCACTGTCCCTGTTCTCTATGCTCTGCCCTTGCTGATATGAAATGCAGCGGGGTGCATGATTGAGGTCAGACGGTTTGGGTTCCTGCAGACCGACGGAAGTGTTGGTCTTCATCCTGGTGGGTTGGCAGCAGAGTTGGAAATGGAAAAGAAAAGACTATCGGGAGCAACACACAGGTAACAAAGGAAGGCGGACAGGGATGGCAAACAATATTTTTGTCAGGGGTTTCGGCATCTTCTTTTTTCTCTAGGTAGTTGTATGCAATGTATAGAAATAATATCACATGGTGGGTGATGAAATATGAGAGCACCAAGCACGATTGGATTGTGGTTGCTTTGAACAATTTCAAATGCCACAATGCAACATCTTAGGCATTCGGGAACTGTCAGTATTAATTGAAGACAAGTTTTGCTTCTAGTTTTCAAGGTGTTATCTGCAGTTGCAAGTTTTTGGAGATGTGCCAACAGATTTACCATAAAATCAACATTGATCAAATGTGAAAATTTTCCTAACCCATCCAAGCAAGAAGCAAGAAGTGGTCTTAGTCCAAACCCATGATGCATGTGTTCACTATTTGTTTAGTTGGTACGCCTATCTAGTTGTGGGTCCCAACTGCATTTCAGAATACAAAATTAAGTCTCAAACACAACAGAAAGGGTCTGTGTTTGAATTCTTCTGCATTCTAAAGAATCTGGAGCAGAAGAGGTTGCTTTAAAATCTTCCTCGACCTATTCTCTCAACCTTGTAGCCAACTGGTGCTTCTACACTTTGTTCTCACTCTTTACTGGTCCACTTGGATTGAGGTCATTATTTTTTTTTGTCTATAACGATTCTTAACATTTTGATCATGGTTTTCTTCCTCCTTGTCATCATCAATGTCTTCTTCTGCATCTTCCTCATCAGTTTCTTCAACAATTTCATGGCTAGCAGGCTCATATTTATTTTTAAGATCACCTTCATTCTTGTCATAATCTGAAATTTCATAACTTGATCTTTTGAAAATGTACTGATTCTTCATGATTGTCTTCAAAAATATCTTCTTCTTTTTAGTTTTCCACATTTTTATGAAATTGTTCATCTTCTTGTTCCTCAGTATAGTCCTCATCCCCATCATCTTCATGTTCATTATGATCATTCTGATCAAAATCTTCTTCACCTTGTTTGTTTCTTCATTGTCGCTATCATCTTCCTTATTATGGTTTTCTGCATAACTCTTCTTAAAACATGTTGTAACTTTTGTAGTGCTTCTGCACTTGATTTTTCTAGTTGCTAAAGTTTTTTATTGAAATTTTCTAATCTGCTTAGTTTCTTCAGGATCTACACATAATGGCATATTGTGTGGTAAACAACGTTCAAAGGCTCGTAAGATTATATTGTGCGACATGGCTCTGATACCACTAAACCAACAAAACTGTAGGCTTGTTGGCTTTAATTGTAAATTACACAAGAGGCATTTGTAATAATAATTTATTAATATATAAAAATGTATAAGTGATGATAAAATGTTACAATGAGGACCTACTTATATAGCTAGGCAGGTAGCCTTTCATGACTAGGCATGTCTTTTGGACATGCCTTTTTATTTAACTAATGACAATTTAACATAATCATTACTTGATTATTTATTTTTACATTTATTGTTATTTTGTATTATTTAGATTTGTAACAATTTCTTACTACTTGCCAATATTCATTCAACTTGTTTTGAAAAATAGAGAGAAAAAAAGGGGGAAATTGGTAAAAAGAAAGCAAAGAGAGAAAAAAAAAAAAAAAAAAAAAAAACTTATTTAAAATTAAATTTATTATTTTTTTTATAAAAGATGTTTAAATATTTTGTTTGTTTGAAGGTGTAAAAACTAACTTGCTACCCTCATTTTAATTTTTTTAAATAGATTAGTGGGTATAAATTTAAGCACAAGATCAACTCTAATCCAAACATGTATTGGTATGTTTTGATGACATCCTAATCCACAAAAAACCCTATGAGACACATATTTCACATCTACTACATAATTGCCCTTCCCAAAGAAAATCTACATTGATCTCTACCAAACCTGCAATCCCAATAAATAATGCATCATGCCAATGTCCTTCATCTCAAACTTAGATACCATGTCAGTTTTTCACCTTGTCATGTACTTCTATGCACCTAGAGCATGATGAAAGAACCCCAATTATTTGTTTGCTTGATGTCTTGCTATTTTTGGTTGGCTTGCGACAAATAGCCCCTCCCTTTAGGAAAGGAATTGGTTATGTAAAGGGTGAGTTAGCAATGAGTTAGAAAATAAATCAATATTATCTCTCTTTTTGTCTGACTCTGTCTATATTAGCCCACCTAAATTTACTCCTTACCCTTGGATCTCGCTCCCCTTATGCCCACTCATCAAAGGAGAAATGGTAACTCCTTTAATGGGGTGGCACAATGGGAGCATCCACCACTTCAAATTAGGGAATTTTAAGGTCTAAAATAGGCCTCCTAAGAAAAATGTACAACAAAAACAAACTTTATAAGAACGAATGGGATTCAAGATGATGATGTCAACCATGGGGGATGATTCACCATTTTTAGAGTAAAAAAATAAAAATAATAAAACAATTTTTTCAACTCGTATTTTAAACTTATCTCCCTATGGTTTTACTCAAATTCCGAGAGGGAGTACTCGTTGGATGCAAAATTCAATTTCTCATCCAAGGAGTACCCATGTTGCATACTTTTGTTGGACCCTGCTACACGAAAAATTAGAAATACATGAAAAAACGTTTTTGCAATCACGTTTTTCATGTATTTCTCATTTTTGTGTAGCAGAGTCCATCGAAAGTATGCAACATGGGTACTCCTTGGATGAGAAATCAAATTCTGCATCCAACGAGTGTTTCCATTAGAAATTTTAGTAAACCATAGGGAGATAAGTTGAAAATATGAGTTGAAAAAATAGTTTTTCTTTTTTCCCCTCTAAAATTTGATGATGTAATAAAATCTTATTTTATTATTTCCTCTATTATTTTATAATTTCCTTAGGAGGCCCATTTTAGACCTCAAAATTCCCCTAATGCTCCCTAGAGGCCTAGCCCCTCGCTCATTTGAGTGGAAGTTGTGACTACTTCATTGAGAGGCAAACATTGGGTGGGGGGTTAAAATATACCTCCATTCATTCAATCTTGCTATGTCCTGATTGTCCCGCATAATCTAATAGTTGTGCTTCGCCTTCCTTCCCCTCCTTTGTCAAGAAAGAACTTATCAAACTCATCGAGTTGACCAACAAAAAAATCAACTTATTAAACAACGCCCCACCATTCTCCCTCATGCATTATAGCATTACAGCATTCCCATTTAAAAATTGTCTTTCCCTCTAGACTTGAAAATTATATGATTGAGCTCATTGGAAAGCAATAAGGACAAAATCTCACAGCTTACTGATCTTTGGGTGATAGGAAAATGCATATTTCCTAACTTGGGAGCACGTGATTAGGGGGGGGTGACGTGTGGGATGGGGGGCGAGGTATCAAATTTTGTGGAAATTTTAGGAATTTCAAACCCTCCTCTCCCCCACTACTACTCTAGGGGGGGGAGGGGGCGGGGATGGTTTGGGGAGCAGAGGGGTTGTTGGGTTGTGCAAAGATAATTCTAAGAATCACATGGGAGGGGGGATCAAAATTACAACTTATTTAAAAGGATAGTCTTAATTACCTATATCATTGCAAAAAAAAGCTTTAAATCAACCTCAAAATAGTAAAATGGTACTCCTCGTGACACCCACATTTTCTTTTGGGGTCAAAATTGCAACTTCTTTAAGACCCTTAGCCTTGAAAATTGATTCCCTTACAACCAAAATCTTAATATCAAACCCTCAAATTGAAAAGAGGTGCTACTAATAGCATCCCTTGTCTTTTTTCAAGCTTAAAATTTCAAAATTCTTTAAAACATGACCTAAAAGGTTTGTGCTATTACAATTGAAATAATTAAAAATGAGAAAAATATTTAAAAAAATAAAGATAAAAAGGGAAAATTAGGGAAAAAACCCAAAGAAAAGAGAAAAAAATATGTTTTTTTAAAACTATTCTATTATGTTTTTTTTATAAACTATGTTTTAATTTTTTTTTAAGGGGGGAGGGAAGGGGAAAAAACTAACTCTCTCCCCTCATTTTTATTTTTGTAAGTAGATTAGTTGGTGGATATTTAAGCACAACATCCATTCCAATCCAAATTTGTATTGGTATTTTTTTATGACATCATAATCCATTGAAAACCCTAGGAGGAACATGTTTCATATCTACTACATACTTAGCCTATCTAAGGAAAATATCCATTGGTCTCTACCAAAGCTCCAATCCCAACATGTAATGCATCATGCCAATGTCCTTTATCTCAAATTCAACTACCATGTCAACTTCGAACCCTATCATGTGCCTTTCTGCACCTAGAGCATGATGAAAGAACCCCAAAAGGTTGTTTGTTGGATGTCTTCCACTTCATGGTTAGCTTACCTCAAATGGCCCCTTCCTTTAGGTAGGAAACCAACTAAAGAGATTGTGAGTTAGTGATGACTTAGTTGATAAGTAAATATTATCTCTCTTTCTCTCTAACTTCATCTATCCTAGCCCACACGGAATTATCCCTTGTCCTTGGTTCCACCTCCCCCTATGCCCACTAATCAATGGAACTCATTTAGTGGGGGTGCACAATAAAAGCACCCATTACCCCTTCCTAGAGGCCTAGACCATTTCTCATTAGAGTGGAAATTTTGGTTGTTCCTTTAAGAGGAAAACATTTGGGGAGGTGGGAATGAGGGGTTGATTTGTTGTAGCAATTTTGAGAATTACAACCTCTCCTCCCCCCACCGCTACTTTAAGGGGAGGTGGATGAGATGGTTTAGGATTGGGGGGTGGTGGGGTGTAGGAAAATAATTCTGAGAATCACTTTTGGGGGATCATAATTACAACTTCTTTGAAAATACGGTCTTAACAACCTATATCATTGCCAAAAAAAACTTAAAATCAACCTCGAAATAGTAAAGTGGCACTCCTAGTAACACCTCCCTTTTCTTTTTGGGTCAAAATTTCAACTTCTTTGAGACCCTTGTCTTTAAAAATTGATGCCCTTACAACCAAAATCTCAAAACGAAACCCTCAAATTCAAATGATGTGTTACTAATAACATCTCTTGACTTTTTTCAAGCTTAAAATTGCATCATTCTTTAAACCAAGACCTAAAAGCTCTCCATTGTTCAAAAAAAATTCATTAAAAATTCAAAAAAAAATGTAAAAACATAAACATAAAAAGAGGAAATAAATAAAAATAGAGAGGAAAAATAGAAAATGAGGGGAACACCCAAAAACAAGGAGAAAAACATGTTATTTTAACATTCTAGGATTAAGGTTTTCTATAAAATATGTTTTATTTTTATTTTTTACTTTTTTGGGGAAGGTGGGAGTGGATGGAGAGGTGAGAAGCAAAACTAGTTCCTCTACCCTCATTTTAATTCTTTTAAATAGATTAGTGGGTATAAATTTAAGCACAACATCCATTTTAATCCAAATTTTTATTGGTATTTTTTAATGACAACCTAATCCATAGAAAACCATAGGAGGCACATGTTTCACATCTACTACATACTTATCGTGCCCAAGGAAAATCTCCACTAGTCTACCAAAATCATAAGAAGGAATGCATCATGCCAATGCCCGTCATCTCAAACTCCAATTCCATGTCATATTTGCACATTTTCATGTGCTTCTTTGTACCTAGAGCATGATGAGAAAACCCCAAAAAGTTGTATGTTGGATGTATTCCACTTTTTGGTTGAATTGCCACAGATGGCCTGTCTCTTTAGGCAAGCAACTAACTATAGCCCATCACTTATTTGAGGGGTGGTTGTGGTTGTGTTTTCTCCTTTGAGAGGCAAACATAGGGGGAGTCAAGAGTGGGTTGTGGGATGGGGGGCGGGGATGAGGTGTTATAATAATTTTTAGAATTGCAACCCCTCCTCTTCCCCCACACCTACTCTGAGGGGAGGAGATGGGATGGTTTGGGGACAAAGAGGGAAGTGGGGTGTGCAAAAATAATTTTAAGAATCACTCCTCCCCACAGAATTAATTTTGAGAATCATTTCTCCCCCACTCTTCATTTTTTTAATTTATTATTATTATATTGTAGTAGTGATTGTTTTTTTTTAACTCATTCATCTTCTTCATATTGTTATGATATTAAAAATTTATTTTAATAGTTTTATTTTTTTAATTATTACTTTTAAGCAACTTTAAAAAGAGTTAAAATAAGTATAGTGGTGAGTAATTTTCCATCATTTAAAAGAAAGAAAAGAAAAATACTTTTCAAAAAATAATAATATTTTATTTTAAAAAAAAAATTGTAATATATATATATATATATATATATATATATATATATATATATATATATATATATTCCTTTCTATTTTATTTATTTTTCTTCTTTTTATTTTTAATTTTTATAGCAATATGGGGTATTTAGGTAATCTATTAAATAACATTGTAAATTTTAGTTAGAAAAAAAAAAGGCAAAAAATGTTATTTTAACATTTTCTTTCAATTCATGAGTTGATTTTAAAATTTTGGTTACAAATATACTAGTTATCAAAACCATGAGTCTCAAAGAAATTGCAATTTTAACCCCATAAAAGGGGAGTTACTAGGAGTGCCTCTTTTTTATTTTGAAGTTAAATAAATTGTTAAGTCATTTTTCAAAGAAAGTGACCATGATAGTAATTTAATCCCAAAAAAACATACTATTAGTAATATCACTTTTTAAAATAAAAGTAATAAAAGTAAAAACAATAGCTGAATTCAGAAAATCATTATAATCAAATTAATAACTATATTATATATAATATATTCATAATAAAATTAATAATTATATTATTTCCATCATATATATATAATATTATTCTTACAAATAAGTTTAAAAATAGTTGATGAGACTTGAACATTTAAAATACTGTTAGTTTAACATAAAAATTCAAAAATTCAAAAACCCTCAATAAAAAACATTAATTGATACTTGTTTACTAAAATAATTTCTTACTAACATTAACTAAAATTAAACAATTGAAACATTCACCAAATAAAAATTTATCTTTGAATAAAATTCCTAAAAAATTTCAAAAAAGTCATCTGTATATTATATGTGTAGTTAATATTTAAATGTATTCCTCTTATATTATGCAATCTCCAACCCATTATATATGCCACCATGCAATTTGCAACCCATTCTATATGCCACCCCATAAATACATGCCTTGCACTATCATTCCATGTTTAATGGACAACTATCTCTTTCGATATGAGATTCATGAGATTCTTCAAAGTGTGACAATATCTTATCAAATTTTAGAACATATCTTCCTTGTGAAGAAATCATTAGTAGCGTATTAATAATAATGAGTGGTTAGGAGCACATACACTTATGCACAATTTTATAAAATAAAAGGTTAAATATATAAAATAAATTTAAATTTAAATTTTATTTTTTTTAAATTATAAAAATTATAATTTTTATAAATGATATTTTTTAATTTTTTTAAAACTGTATTTAAATATTTTGACATTATTTTTTTAATTAGTTTTTTTTTTTTTTTTTAATTTAAAAATTTTCATATTGAAAATTATTTTTGAATAATAAATATTATTTTATAGAATTTAATTTCCTAAAAACCAACTTAATTATTTTATTTTACTTCTTTATTTTTATCCATATTCATTATGATTTTTAGCATATTAATAAACTTAATACCTTTTAGAACAAATGCATTTTTTTATTTCACTTTTTTATCTTTTCATCATGACTATTGGGGTTTTAATAAACTTGATTATATTTTTTTGGTTTAATATTTTAACTACTATTCGGCTCTATGTCTAATATTTTATATTTCTTTTATTTTTTCCCATTTCCACACTTTTTAGTATTTGGTATTTTTATATGTCAATGTTCACATTGCACCTCCATTCATATCTCACATTATGTAATAAACAAGGCAGGTGCAATCCAACGCAAGGTTCAAGCATGAATTCATCTTCTAGTCTTGCAAAATCAAATTCAAATTGCCTTATTCCCCTAGCTAGTGAAGAGTGGGACTTAAAGGTTTGTGCTAAGCAAGGATTACAAGACTAGGAATGAAAGGAGAAAATATCCACAAAATTTTCAACGAACCAATCTATGTGTGTCAGTTTAGCAACAAACAAAGGAAATATTGGGGAAAGGTATTTTGTTTTGGGATAATTTTGGTTATTTATTGTGTCTCATTTCATAGTTTTTTCTAGTCTTTATGATGATTGGATCCCTATTTATGTTGTTGGGAAGAACCTTCGAATTGATTTGACCCAACTTCTTTGCCCCTTGGTTCTTCACATTATCAAGTTGTTTCCTCTTTATAGGATCTCAACTCTTAATTGTTTCTCTCAGGCCCTCTCCATCGGGTGCATTTCTCTCACTAATAGAACTAATAATAACATGTTCAAAGATATAGTCCCTAATAATCCAACCACAGTTAAAGTTGGTAAGGGAAAGGATAAACCAAATTTATTCAAATCTAACAAGCTTTTCTACCCCAATAGTAACACATTGAGAACTCTAAATAGAATTGCACAAAGCAAAGAAATTTTTAAGATTGCAACACAAATTGAAGAAAAACATGAAGAAATTCTTGAGAAAGTCAACCCATTGCATATTGAAATCAGTACTCTGCAAAAGTGATACAACTAGCTTGTCTTAATCCTCACTTCAACCATGGAGATACGTATAGATCAAAGAACTATCATGTAGAGGACTAAAGATGAAATAGCAAGTCTACGGCAACAAATTGAAGAGCTACAACAATCATTGAACAAGACCTCAGCATACCAATCAATTTCAAGTAGCAATGCCAATCAAGCTAAGCAAGTTCTACTAGACCTGAACCTCACACCTTTTTCAAAATTAAAGGAAGTTGGGTCAAGAGATGTTGTCCATCCTTAGTAAATTCTTTGTGTTTTGTAAATTTTGCTTGATTTTGACCATTTTCTAGTGTATCTACACTTGTAAAAGCAAAAACTCGGATAGTGAGGATGGGGAAAATTACTTTTTGGAGCCAAAGGGAACTTTCAAAACAAATTAATATGGATGGAACCCAATGTAAAAGCCAAATTTTGATGTATTGTTTGCACCCTCTTAGATGCTTGTTAATATAATTTAATATTCTCGTTTTTGTTTAAAAAGTACATATCTCCCCCAACCCAACCCTCATATGAGGGTGGATATTAAGGTCGAGGTGGTGGGAGATATTATGCAAAACATATTTTCTTTTGGATAAGAGATTAAATTGTCAGAGGGTAATATATTGTTTTATGTATGAAAATAAGATTAAATGTTATTAAAAAGTACATAAACTCCATTAAAGGTAGTCTTAGTGATGACTACAAGAGGTAATAATTTTCTTCCAAATATTATCTAATTTGAAATAACATTTTGATCTTAAAGTAAAGATTAAAATAGCATTTCAAATAACATGATTTTTCTTATATAATATTAATAGAAAAATTAACACTTACAATAACACTAATAATTGTTTTCATTATCAATTTGCAATTAAATTATGATATATTTTGCCATTTTCCAAAAATAACAATAATAATAATAATAAACATTAAATCATTCATCAAAATTTCTCTCATTAATATAATAAAAAAAATTAAAAATTAAATTAAATAAATAACTTATACAAATATGATAAAATAATTATCATTAAAAATTTATAAATTATTAAAAACTATATATATATAATCAACACTTTTAGATAAACTCATTTATTTAAAACGCTAATAAAATAAATAAATGAAAGATTGTAATTATTAATAACAATTACATAAAAATATGTAGAAATAAACTTTTAAAATATTATAAACCATCGAGAATTGTACGTGGCCTCATATATTTGCCCTATATTGATATGGGTCCATATAAAGCATGGAAGATTATGCTTCAACCATATTGGAGCCCAAATCATGATTGTGACTACTTTTATTATTAAACTACTTTTCAGATATTTGAAAATCTTGAAAATGTTATTTATATGTATAATCCTATGTAAGTGATATTTATCGAAATTTATTTAAAAATTGTTATAAAAATAAAACAACAACATAAAATATCTTCTTTGTGTATCATTATTTTTCTCTAGAATGGCCGCATGCAATACATATCTTCCATGGTGCTTCTTATTTCCTTCATTTTCTTTTTTTCACTGTTTTCTTTAGTTTTTGCATTTTCTTTCTACACTTTTTTCTAACAAAATAGAAAGCCACCCAGAGCTGCTCAGTGGAACTTCAAATGTCGAGAGTCGATATGCTTCAATATCAATAAGAAGTCAAACTTCAGGTATTGTTGTCATTTATGACAGTGGAACTCCAAGTTTTTCAACATCAAGATTGGATTTCCTTACCGTGTATGTGAATAAATAGATCAATATGGAGATATTTATATATATCGTTGCTCCAATTGTTGTTGGATTTGTTTTAGCGGGTGTTGATGCCTAGCGTTGTTAATGATTCCTTATATATAAATGATGCATGTTGGTGCAGCGCCTGCAATCCCATGAAGGTCATTGTTGTTCCAACCATTGTCGCAATTCCTCCTATTTAAGAGCCAATTGATTAAGAACCAAATTTTTTTGATCTTATCTTCTGTATAGTCTAGTGGACTGAGAAACAATCTAGAGGGTTAAGGCCGTGACGGATTACACTATGAAGGGACATGTTACAGACCTTGCGCCCACCCTAAGGCGTCATCAAGGTGAACTTTTGTCTGCTCTAGTTTCCCTTCATATTAAGCCCATCTCTTCCTCCCTTCATATTAAGCCCATCTCTTCCTGCCAAGACGGAATCCCCAAGCTTATTACGCGTTGGATGAAGCTCCCAATAGAGTTTTTGGACCGATGTTCGATAGATAGAGATATCATCTTGTATGGGCGTTTGACAATTACTGATATACTCCTTACTTGGGTACCATTATTTTACCTTATGCCAACTTGCATCATATTCACACGGCCACATATGCACTGAATAAGAGAAACATATGCAATAGGTAGTATCTATACCGTGATTAATGGGAATGTCAGAAGCATAACTTCCAAGTTTTCCCATGGAGCATGTGTAATCAACACTTATATAGCTATTCTAATCAGTATATACTAATGATGTTATTGTAATCAATAGGTACTAGTTTTACACAGTATTTTGTCACCGTCCCTGCAATCCCCATCCCGAATATTGGAGGACCATTTCAGTGACCTCTATGTACTCTAATACATTGCCATAAATGTCATTGCATCCCTTGGCATTTCAAGAACATATTCTCTATTGATCATTCCTTAAGCAAACCTTCAAAAACATATGATTTTGGGTCGGCGCTGGCAGGCAGTTATGGCCTCGCGCCCATGAAGAAATTAACACTAAGCCTCGCACCCATTAGCGCTCTATCTCAAAAGGGAACCCGTGCCGAGCTTCTTTTGGAAAGTTTTTTAAAATAGAAACAAAGCTTCTATGTCTAACACCTTCATGAGCGGAGTCATGATGGTTTGTTCGACTGGATCAAGTTGAGTTTCTCCCTTTGGCCTATTAGTTCCTAAAAATGTGCAACTCCCCAAAGGGATAGACCTCTCCTCCACCTTATGTGGAATCCCAAACCTCCTCCTCCTTTCCCATAAATTCTTCTTCCTCACATTGATTCAGCTAGTTGAACAGTCATAGCTATAGCTGGTGTGAATGAAGTAGAAAAGACTCCATCGTTGAGAGAGAGTTTAAGCCCATTGCCTCATTCGAGCCGAACGACGAACGAATGCTTGAGACATGCTCAACTGAACCCGTCAAAGGAGATCTGCAACGTCAAGGCATAAGGATGTAAAAAAAAATTCATATACTAATATACATGACTGGTTTTTGGTTCCAACTTTGTTTCCATTTATGTTCGAACATGTTTAACTCTCCTTAACCAGTTGAATAGTTGTAGATGAATGTATATGCTTGTGCACTGCTATCATTTGTTTTATCTTTGTACAGGTGCATGGACATCGTCACTAACAGAGCGCAAGGCATGAAGACAAAGATCGAAGGATCGGTGTTGCGTGCCACGAAAAAAGCATTGGACCGAGGTAGGATATATGTCCTGGTCCATCTTTAATTTACATACTAGGAATTTAGGAATTCAGCATGTTCCCTTGTTGCTAGACCCACCCTAGGGCTAGAGGGATCGCCTATGTCCGTAGAGGGGATTTTCCTACTCAACAAGTTGGCGACTCTGCTGGGGAGTTGTGTGTTTGTCGTTTCGTGTTGTTCGTTTAGAGTTTTGCTTGTCTATCCAACTTTGGTCGTACTATCATTTATCTGCTTTATTTTGCTTATTTGACTGTTTCAAACCACTTCACCTATTCTCAAAGTGATAAGCATGGTATTTCCTCAGCTGCCTTTTGTCCATTCAATGGTTTCCTTACTCGGCGCTATTGTTTGCCTGACAGTCGCGCCAATTGGCGCGGGTTTCCTGTGTTACGGGTGTGATTTCTCCTGTTCAGCGCAGATTACTGTTGAACAGCCACGTCGAATTCTACAGGTTTGATTTTAGGTCTCTTTCCTAAGTTTTCTAGTGCATCTTACCCTCTGGATTGGTTTTGAATCCCTTGTCTCATTCTCTTCAATTGATTATCTCTCATCTGATCATTGTGGCTTTTCATCCTAGGGTTTCTAGGTATCTTTGATTGCTTGTTTGACCACATGTTCATTGAGTCTCTAAGTCGTGGATGAGTCAGTCTAGTCATTCATCTTTTCATCTTATTGTCTTATTGTTTGGTCTCTTCCTTCAGTTCTACGTGTTGTTGTGTTATCGAGTTGTCATTCTGGTGTCCGTTTGACCCTCCATCTATCGCTCGGAGCATAAATCGCATTGCTCATTGAGTCGATTTGAAAGTCCCTTTTCTGTATGAAGAAATGCATGTCTGGTTTTGAGTGTGTTTTACATCCTCTACGTATTAGTCTCTTCGTGTGTTGATAATTTAATTCGATTTTCTCAAAGTTAGTGTTCGTTTTTTCCTTTTAGTGTAATGTTGCATTATTTCTTCTCATTCGTACAAAAGAACAAAATTTGCATTTTTTCTCTCTGTTTGAAAATGAAAATTATTCTTTTGCATTAGTAGGTTTATTCTTCATGAAAAAGTGAACAACAAGAGAAAATCCTTTCGTTTTCTGCTTTGGTTGTGTTAGTATCATTAGGAAAAGTTATTCTTGCATTCGATTAATTGCAGCTTTGTTTTGAACTTATATCCCTCTCTTAGCTAGTTGTTCATCGAATTGAAATGGTATTCTTTCTTTCATGTAGTCATGCATTAGATATTTGAGATTCCATTTGGTAGGGCCTTGAAACTGAAACATAATTTCAAGATAAACTTTAAAATGAACTCAATCAACCTAAGGAAGCATTGAAACTTAACGCTCACACTTAGAGGTCTAGGCTAGTGACCTGTTCCGACGTCGTTAAACCTAGGACTTGTTGCTCGCCATCTGGCATTATACAACGCTAGTATGAACTTGTGCTTCCCTTACCATTGCGTATATAAAGGGAGACCCCTATAGGTTGCAATCCTTTATCCATAAGAAGCCGAGTCTGCCGCCCTATAACCGTAATACACCAAACACAAGATTCGGGGAAACTGCCTGCACGTACGTTAAGTCCTTAGTCATTTCTCTTTCATTTGATCACCGAGGTGTATATTGTAGTTCACAGAAGCTTGGTACACCCTCTTGCTTAGAGTTCCTGAGTAGTCATTTTGATCTTTCCATGACTCTTTAAAATTTGAAAAGATCATTGAGCACTTGTCCTTTCGAGCTCGTTCAAACTGAAAGTGACAAGAGTCACCTTTTGTCCTTTTCTCGACTCTTAAAACATGAAAAGGAAAATTTTTGTTTCAATGTCTTAAAATTGACTGCCCACGAAATATTCCTGGTTAAAGTTATATTCCTTAGTGATTCTTTAGGGTTGATTCCAATGGCAACGTTTCCAACATTCACTAAGCAAGGAACCCCCTGAGATGGGAATCCTGGTCCTTTTCCTTTGTTCGGGAATGTTGGTGCCCTGTATATGGAAAATATGTCCCTCTCGAGATTAACCATTGGTCTGTCGGTTTGGTTATTTTCGACCCCTGTGATTTCGAACATCCAAACAGTTTCTTAACCAAGTTCTCCTCCGCCTTAACCATGTCAACCCCATGTTGATCCTAAGGTTGACCCCTCACCTTATTCGCCTATTTCTTCACCTCGTTCTTCCTCTTGGCCTGGTGAAAGTCTGGATTTTAGTAACCGGGTGACTAAGAAGAAGAAGAAGGAAAATAATATGGGGGGGAATCAACAACTATTTCTACCCATGCAGCTAATATCGAGAAACCTCCCACTTTGTCTCACAGTGTCAAATTCCCTTGCAATATTTGTGAGGGTGACCACCTTCTTCATGATTTCCTTGGTATTCCCAAGGTGCTAGAAGTGTGGTCCATTGGCCCGATTCATCCTTCATCATCAACCTCTGGACATCATGTTGATGATGAACCTACAGCTAAAGATAATGAGACTCGTAAGAAACAGGGTAAGATCAAATTTCCCTATAGGTTGTGTGAAGGGAACCATCCCATTCACCTTTGTCCTTATATGGATGAAGCTTCTAAAGTATTGGATACCCTTTCGGCTTCTGAGTCTTGTCTTCCCGTCGGTTGTCAGAATTTTTCTTCAAGCCCTCTGATAGTTGATCAAGTCATTGATCGGGATTCATATCCGATCAATTCCACTCTCTCTGTAAGTAAGTCTCCTGAGTCCATTCGCAACCAATCATTGGTTGAGAAAAAGTTTGACCTGATTCCATCTATAGTTCATCAGGTATCTTCCATCGACAGAAGGTCTCATCCCAGTCAGGTTCTTTTTGTTTCCTCTGATTCCCTAGGATCGGAGGGCGATCCTCCCATTTCCATGATCCAGGAGGATGATTCTCCGATTCCTGTCGCCACAGTTCCAGAATGTGATCCTCCTTCTCTCATTCCTAGATTCCAGGAGGATGGTCTTTCTTCTCCCGTAACGCAAGGGGATAATCCTCTTATTCTTATGGCACCCCCTTCATGTATTTTGGTCGCTTCCTTTTATTGGATTCGATTCACGGGATATCGTCTTCCTTCTTACGTGCCCTTTGAGATCACTATATAGGCGTGCAATATGGTCGTACCGGGCACAATTATAGATGAAGGCACCTTGGTTAGTATTCTTTCCTCAACTACATGGAAAGCTTTGGGTTCTCTGCATCTTGTGCCTGTTACTCGGAATCTATTGGCTTTTAATAGTGGAACAAGTCAAAAATTAGGGATCCTTCTAAAGTTGTCTATTACTTTGGGAGGCAAAACCTTCTATATATATGTAATGGTGGTCCAAGGCCCCTTGTATTTTAATTACTCCTGGGGCGCGACTATGCTTATTCCATGGGTGTGCTTGTCTCTTCCCTCTTTCGTGTGATATGTTTTCCACATGAAGGTCAGATCGTGAACGTTGATCAGTTTTCATTCTTTGGTCCTGATGTGACATCTGGTCTACCATCGTCCCTTCCTGGTCCTTACCTACCGGTGATATATTCCCCGCCACAGGTCAATTATGTGGCCACAAGTTCCATGTCCGCGCCCACTAATAATTTAGTCAGTAAGGTAGTATGCAATGTACTGGGGGCATTGGATCCTAATTTCTAGAGTGTTGTTCTCCCGTCAGATGAGAAACTCTTGGAAGTCATGACTTCTTATTCGTCGTGACAAAATTTTTCGGAGCATAGTTTGTTTTCTTGGGTCAAAATCCTTAAAAAATGAAACAAGCTTCTTTTGGAGTATAGTTCATTTTCTTGTGTCAAGCTCCTTAAAAAATGAAACAGGTTCTTTGGAGCATAATTCCTTTTCTTGCGTCGAGCTCCTTAAAAAATGAAACAAGGTGCCATGAGGATAGTTATTTTACTATGTCAACCTCATTAAAAAATGAGCCAATTTTCTCGTTCAATTTGAGTCTTTGATTAGAACTCGTAAAATCCAAGTCAAGTCTTTCGCCTGATCTCGTAGTTGAACCTTGATTCCATCCACCTCTTAGTAACCAGCAGGCTACTTCGGTGAATTTGATGAATCTTGGGGGGCATGTACCTCGAATTGGGTCACCATGTTGGGGGCATGTACCTCGAATTGGGTCACCATGCTGGGGGCATGCAACTTATTTCAAGCATATTTTATTTCCATTTCAAGCTTGTGTAAAAAATGAAACCGGTTTCAAGCATAGTTTTCTAAAAAGTTTCAAGCTTCTGTAAAAATTAAACCAACTTCAAGCATAGTTTCCTAATTTCAAGCTTGTGTAAAAATGAAACCATTCTCATTTCACCTCTCATGACTTCCATTTTATCAGCCTTTTTTTCAGATACACCTTGGTTTTCTCATTCCATCGTCACCATCTGCTTGGCCAATCATACGCCTTCACTTGATTATTTTACCCATTCCTGAGGAACTGCTGCAATGAGTGGCCTTCTTAGCCAGCCTCTTGACTTTTATTATGTTTTGAGCAATTCCACCATCACCGGAACCAGTTGCTACCCTTAATACCACTTGTTTCTCTAGGAGGAGTCAACTTTCAGCTCTTTTCTGACTCTCAAAAATTTAAAATATTGTCGAGACTCTTGTCATTTTGAACTCATTAAAGGCTACGAAACACCATCTACCCTGTATATGTTTACCCCTTTTTCAAGCTGGGATAGATTATTTACGAAAAAGGAATACCTTAGTCGAACATGGCTAAGAGTTTCTCTCAAATATTGTTATCTACCTTTTCGGATCTGTGAGACTACCTACGAAAAGGGACCTGCTGGAGTTTCTTTTCTAGTTCTTTTCAAACTCTCTAAACATGAAAAGACATTGAGTTTTTCTTTTGTCAGACTTGTTAAAACTAAATGACATCGGAAGTCATCACCATGACGTTACTAAGTTCCTCCTTCCTAGGGCTCGTAAAATGTACTAGGATGGATTTTTCCGAAGGACAAACTTACATGACAAGCATATGCTATCCCCTTCAAGCTTGCTTCCAAAAATAATTGGGTTACTCGCCAAAGATGGTGAGGGAAAATGGAACCAGTTCTCAATCGTGTCGGAAATATGTCACTCTTGAACATGACACTTGTTTGCAGTTCTTGTCGAGTTGGGGACATCCCACATTCGTCATTTTGCCTCCATGGGTTTGGATTATCTGTTTTGACATCTCATTTTCTCTTTGACACGTCACCATGACCTCATATCCCTTGATGTCAAATACTGCCAAATTCTAGAGTCGTGTCACCATTATGTTCAAGAGGAGTTCCTTCTGCAGTTTTCAACCCCTGATCCTCTGTTTAGTCTTGATTCAACATCATCTTATTCCTTTGTCTCGTGTCGATGATGTGGGAAACATTGTGGCCCTCCTTTGACCGGTCACTTCCTGTCGAATTTAGCTCATTATCCAGGAATCTAATCTAGAGACACCCTTCTAGTACCTTAGAGTTTGCATGCCTCAATGGATTGTTATTCGCATTCGACGGTAGATTCTTGTTGAACTTCAGAATTATCCTCTCTTTGACATCCTTTCTCACCTTTTTCCCTTAGTTTCTCATAAGTTCATATACTCCAACCAATGATAAATGTCATGTTTTGTCTCAAGGAATGCATTTAAATTATTTACATGTTATATTCTGATGTTCTTGCTATCCGAATGGATTTTTGTAATTTGGCTACAGAACGCAGCCTATTCTGCAGCTAATCATGGGTTCTATAGCTACTTTCATGATCTAACAGGTTCCAAGGATCAAATGGAGAAATGATCCACATGGGCATTTCCAGAATAATCTACACATGGATTTCGTCCTATATACTTGATCGAGATCGATAGAAAAGGATGCCTAAGATCGTGGTCAAATTCCAGTCAAAGGACATAAGCCGAGAATAGACGGACTCTTGATTTGATCTATCGTAGCAAATCAAGAGTTAAACAATCAAATTCCAATTCTATAAGTCGGTTAATATTAGCCACCTGTAGGCAGAATTATCTCATAACAGTTATGTTTGTTTTATTTAAATACCGATTGTACAGAACCGAGATTAAGTTAAGTTTTTTCTGAAACGTTGTGTATTGTTTTAAGACTTCGTTCTATTATAATACAAGGATCCTTTTCATGGTACTAGTGATTGCATGTGTGTGTATATAACCAGCTAGGATCTCAACCGAATCTATTACAGAGGGCCCTTGCATAGGAGGAGGTTTTTTGTTCATTATTTTAGTTAAAATTCCTTACTCTTTTTTTGTCAATTCTGTTTTCTGAATATATTAATGTGACATTACAGTTTTTATCAATAGCATAGAATTAAATCATAATTGTGTAATCATTGTTCTTCTAAAACATTTCGTAAGGATAGATCTATTTATTTTCAAATTGAATTATGTTTGAAGCAATTTGAATTCACAGTTATCTAGTTTCCTTTACTATTTTGTCATTTACTTTCTTAGATTAAAACTATCAATTAATTGTATCAATGGATGTTCTTAAAGGTCATTTCAAGAAGATTATTCTAAACTAAATGACTGAATATCTAATTCATACAGTTATTGAGCTTTCCTCTGCATACTTTACTTGTTTTTATAGGACATTAGAAACTAAGATATAATTGTTTGCTTACACATCATTTCAAGAGGATAATACTTCATATTGAATGCTGGAGTAATCAAATATATATAAGTTGTTTACAATCAGTTGAGCTTTAACTTTGCATGCTTTCACATTTTCTTTTAGATCCTCATTTAATTGCATCACTGGATGTTCTTAAAAGTCATTCCAAGAAGTTGATTTTATCATATTTCTCGACTAAATGATTGAATATTTAATTTATGCAATATTGAGTTTTCCACTGCACACTTTACTTGCTTTCCTAGAACATTAGAAACTCAGGTATAATTGGTTACTTACACATCATCTCAAGAAGGTAACACTTCATATTGAGTGTTGGAGTAACTAAACATATATTAGTTATGGTTTTTAAGCTTTTGTGGTTATCGTTTATTGCAGAAATTTCCGGATTATCCATAGTGTTAAGAAACAACGGTCAACGTTTCGAATCCCAATGGGGATCCATCTTCAAAATCCTATCCTAAATATGGATCCCCGTTGGGATTTGAAAAGTCGACCATTGTTTCTTAACATTGTGGATAATCCGGAAATTTCTCCAACATACATTAGTTGTTTTCTTTTGAATCTACTTTCACTTAGAATAGCATTGCAATTTCAATTTCAGTTATAATATTTATATCCATGGAATAGGACTAATGTTAGAATTCATTAGAATAGATACTCTATTTTTCAAATCGAATTCTAACCAGCCAATAGTCTTTGATTCATTTTTATGCAAATTAGTTTAACTTAAAAACACTTCTTTTTCTTCCTTCTTAAAAATCATTAAGATTCATTTGATTTCTCTTGTAGTTTTAGATTAACACTCTTAGATATAAAGAACAAAACCCCAAAAACAACATAAAAACACATACAACGAAGTAAGAATAAGGTTAACTAAGCACATATAGTGCACCACACTTCATCAGTTTACAAACCTTAGTTGATAATTTATGTAAGCAATTTAAGACATTAAATTGACTAAAAATTTTGGCGTCATTGCCAGGGAAGTGTAATTAGATAGCCTTATTTCTTACATCTAACAAAATTGATATGCGTAGAGAAAGAGATTATAGGGGTAGATTCATAGTCAGAGGCATGAGTTTAATTCCTACAACCACTCACTCCACCAAGACCACGAAGTGATACACCTCCATCTCAAACTCATATTCCATACTTCACTAGACATAGACTTCCTGAAGTCCTAAGGTCAGAAATACAATTAGGAGGATCTCCTACTTCATCCACTGAGGCAGTCTTAGAGGAAGAAGATCTTAGATCTCCAACAGAAGGAGTAACCTTTTTCACCTCTACAGGGGAACATATTTTAGCTGAAGAGTTAGAAACTCCTAATGGAGAGGAAGAGGAAGAACCTTTCTTCAACATACCATTGATAGAAGAACCAGAGGAAGAGCAGTTAAGCTTGCAGGTTAAATCTTATATTAGCTCTAAAGAATCTATAATGGCAGGAAGAGGAGAAGGAGGAGAAGGAGAAGGAGAAATTCTAAATGGATAAAATGTAATATTTGGAGGAGGAAGAGGAAGAGGTAGAGGAAATGCAGGAGGAGGCAGAAGAAATAGGGAAATTGATAGTTCTTTTGGATTCCCTATAGTTGATGGAGAGACAACTGCCACAATGAAAAATATCTCACCTTCTGTCCTCCCAAATTTTCATGGATTAAAAAGTGAAGATCCTGAAACCTTTTTGTTTGAATTTGAAGTCTTGTGCAGAAATTATGATTATTTACAATACTCTCAAAAACTTAAGTTGTTTCCTTCAACATTGAAAGAAGCAGCTTTAAAATGGTTCATGGGTTTAATCACTCAGTTTATCAGAACATGGAATGACATGAAGAAAGCATTTTTAGAAAGGTATTTGGATTATTGCATACCCATCAATCACAAGGATGAAGTATTTAAAATGATGAAAAAAAAGGATGAGAATTTGGAGGATTTAATTGAAAGGTTCAATTATAACATAAAAAGAGCAAAAATGGAAAATTTAGATCATGATACTTTAAAAAGTCTTTTATTAAAAGCCATTAGAGATGAATGGATAGACATCCTCAACATGATGGGAAAGGGGGACATCTCTCAACTCCCATTATCTGACATTGGTTAATTATGTATTCATCTCTCAAGGGGAAAAGAAAAAAATGGGAAAATTCCAAGAGATCCTTCTCTTGCTAGAGTAAATATATCTGCAACTGGAATAGTAAGTAGGGCAGAAATTGGAAACATGCTTGATGAATTTAAAACAGATATTTTAGGGAGTCTTAGTGAACAGATAGACACCCTTAAATTACAAAACAAGTAGAAAGTTGAGATTTATTATTTAGCTATTTTCTGTCCTAAATGCAGAAAGAAGCATGCTTTAAGAGAATGTCCTCTTGATGCAAAAGTCATAGAGACCTGTATGATTTGTTCAGAAATTCATGAAACTAAGAGTTTCCCTTTAGTTCTAGGTCTTAAGGTTGTTTTTCAAGAAGAAACAACTTCAAATCTAACAAAATCTCTTTGCTTTGTCTCTAGAAGACCATGGCAGGGGCCACAAACTCAAGGCTTTAACAATCAAATGTATATTCATCCCCCACCAAATAATTGGAATTATTGGCAACAACCTTGGCCTCAATCTCAATCTCAATCTCAATATTGGGCACAAGGAATGAAAAATCTCTATGGAATATTCTCTCAATACTATCAATATCCTCTATCATATCCAAACTATCCTCCCCAACAAATTCCTAAACGAAATCAACAATCCCAACTCCAAAACCAAAATCCACAACTTTCATTATCTTTTCCACAAAGACCAAATCATCTACCTACCCAACCATTACCAAACCCCAATAATAAAAATCCTCAAAATACTTTTATGATATAAGGACAGCAATTTCCAACCTACATGATTACTCCTGTAGATCTCAATGGTGTCCAACTTAGATCTTGTAGGATACTAGAAAAGAAAAAGTCTTATTTAGTTATTCAAGAACAAGATAATTTTGAGGAAGATTCTCTACAGCTAAATAAAAGTTTTGAGGAAGGAACATCTTCAAAAATAGAATTCTGAAAATGAAAAACAAAAAGAACCAATAAACTCAACTCCTATCATAGAGCAACCATCAGTACTTACTTCTAAACCTCCTTTTCCTGGAATATTACAAGTTGATAAAGGTGTATAAAATTATAATATGTTTCCCAATTATGATTTTCTAGATGAATTGAAAAATGTCTGCAACAAAATCCCTGTGCTACAGGCCATTAAAGAGATTCCAATTCTAGCCAAAATAATAAAAGAGTTGAGCATGAAGAAACCAAGAAGAAAAACAAAAGAAATAAAAAGAATTCAGCTAGTAGGAAAAATTGCAAACATAATGATGGGAAAAAATTCCATACAAAATATTTAGATCCAGGAAGTCCAGTTGTAAAAACACATATCAATGGTGTTGAAATTCCAAATACATTGATTGATTTAGGAGCAGCATTAATAAACATCATGAGCAAACAAACCATGGAACATCTCAAACTTTCTAATCTTCTGTATACACCTACATTACTGCAATTATTAGATAGATCTGTAATCAAACCAGATGGTGTGTTAGAATATATTTCAGTATCCCTACACTCTTGGGAGTATCATGTTGATTTTATGATCGTAACTCCTAAGAACAATCTAGGAGGACATCCACTTATATTAGGAATACCTTGGTTGGCTACAACTGATGCTTTTATTAGCTGTAGATCTGGGGACTTGTATATCTTTGATGGTAACTCGACAAAGAAATTCACTCTATATCCTCCAGCAAAAACAATCACAGAGTTAGATGACAAAGAATGGATTGATGATGACAATAATATATAGCCTCTCTTTACTATTTCAACCATTAGTGAAGATAGTCAAATCTTAAATTCAATAGAAAACTTTGAATCAACCCCAGAATATGAACATGATCAATTTCAAGAAAAATTGAAATATTGAATGTTTTTCATCCAGACATATGTCTCTTCATTCTATGGAAGAATTTGGTAGCTCTACAGTTGAAATCTTTCCAGGAAAAACTTTGAACATAAACAAAAACTTGGAGAGATTACAATAGGAAAACTTGATCAAAACATTACAACAACATTCTTCTCCATATGCATGGGAATACACTGACATGAAAGGAATTAATCCTAAGACTTGTATACATCACATATATATTGAGGAAAATTGTAAACCTATTAGACAACCTTAAATAAGGATGAATCCAAATCTTAGGGAAATTGTGAAATAAGAGTTGCAAAAATTGTTGAATGTGAACTTCATTTACCCAATTTCAGACAGTCAATGGGTTTCCCCTTTAGTGATTGTACTAAAAAAGAATGGTAAATGGAGGGTATGCATTGATTATTGAGAATTGAATAAAGCTACCCTAAAAGATCATTTTTTTTACCCTTTATAGATCAAGTATTAGATACATTAGCAAGTAAAAATAATTTCTCATTCTTGGATGGTTTTAGTGGTTACAATCAAATTCAGGTAGCACATGAAGACCAATATAAGACCACATTTACCTATCCATGGGGGACTTATGCCTACCGAGTACTTCCTTTTGGATTGTGCAATGCACCTGCAACATTCCAAAGGGCAGTACTAGGAATTTTTTCTGATCTAATACATGATTGTGTAGAGATGTACATGGATGACTTTACAGTTTATGAGAATTCATTTGAAGAAGATTTAGAAAATTTGGAAAAGGTTCTTAAAAGATGTAAGGAAGCCAACCTTTCACTAAGTCATGAAAAATGTTTTATGATGTTTATAGAAGGGATTGTTTTAGGACATCACATTTCAGGAGATGGAATTAAAGTTGATACATCTAAATTTGAAGTCATCTCCAAACTATCAATTCCAAGTTGTCAAAAGGATGTTAGAAGTTTTCTAGGATTCACAAGATATTATAGGAGATTTATAGAAAATTTCACTAATAGCATCCTCACTCTTCAATTTGCTTACCAAATATTTTGAATTCAGTTGGAATCTTGATTGCCAATTGGCATTTGAAACTTTAAAAACAAAAATTTCTGAAGCACCCATCTTAAGAGGTCCAAATTGGAAATTACCTTTTCACATTTCAACAGATGCTTCAGATACAGCTTTGGGAGCTGTATCAGGAAAAAAATATTTGATCCCCTATGCCATCTATTACACAAGCAAGAATTTGACTCCCAGTGAGTTAAATTACACTGTAACTGAAAAGGAATTCTTAGTTGTTGTTCACGCTATCAACAAATTTAGACATTATATTACAGGCTATGAAACCTTTGTTCATACAGATCACTCTACCATTAGTTACTTAATGAAAAAATATATTACTAATGGCAGAATTACAAGATGGTTATTACTCCTGCAAGAATTCAACATCATTATTCTAGACCGACTTGGAAAACAAAACACAGTTGTTGATTTATTGTCTAGAATTCAGAATATTAAAAATGACACTCCAGTTGAGGATAAATTTCCTGATGAATATCTTTTTGCAATAACTACTAAAACTCCTTGGCTTGCAGATATTGCTAATTACTTAGTCACAAGGAAATTACCTTCACATTTGTTTCCTAGGGAGAAAAGAAAAATTATTCAAATAAGTGCAAGGTACTCATGGATTACTAATGAATTGTATAAAATAGGTCCAGATCTCATTGTCAGAAGATATGTTCGAGAAGATGAAATGCCTGAAATTCTTAGGGCATGTCATGATGAACCTTGTGGTGGACACTTTTCTGAAAAGAGGACAGCCTATAAAATCCTTCATTTGGGATATTATTGGCCATTTGTCTTTAAAGATACCAAAGAATATTTCAAAAGGTGTGACAACTACCAAAGGATAGGGAAACCTGCTCCATCAGATGAAATACCATTGCAACCTCAGGTACTCATAGAACCATTTTTCATAGAACCATTTGAAAAATGGGTCTTGGATTTTGTTGGACCAATCAATCCACCATCTAAACAAAAGAAATATATTTTGGTATGTATTGATTATGTCACTAAATGGGTAGAGGCTAAAGCACTACCTTTTGACAATAAGCGTTCTGTAGTTAATTTTCTTTTTGAGGATATCTTCACTCGTTTTGGTGTTCCAAGAGAAATTGTGACAGATCAGGGATCCCATTTTACATCCAAGTTGGTGAAAAGGCTTGTGGAAGATTACAAGATCAAGCACAGAAAGTGTACTCCTTATCATCCACAAGAAAATGGTCAAGAAGAGTCTACCAATAAAGTGATTGAAGGAATTCTCACTAAGACTGTACATCTACACAGAAGAGATTGAGAAGAAAGGCTTCCTGAAACCTTATGGGCCTACAGAACTACATGGAGGAAAACAAGAGGACATACTCCCTATGTACTTTTTTATGGAAAGAAAGTCATGTTCCCTATATAATTTCAGATTCGAACCTTCAAGATGGCAGTCCAATTGGGAATTGATTTATTAGAAGCACAGAAACATAGATTGGAGCAACTCAATGAGCTTGATGAAATCAGGCAAGATGCAGTTCAAAGAACCAGTATATTTCAGTGGCAAAGGGCTAAATGGCACGATAGATATATTAAGGAGAAGAAGTTTCAAGCAGGGGATTGGGCACTTTTGTTCGATTCAAAATTAAAATATTTTCAAGGAAAGTTTCAGACTCATTGGCTTGGGTTATATGAGATTGAAAAAGTATTTGACAATGGAGCAGTCAAGATAAGGACAATTGATGAAGAAAAGGTACCTCTTCTTGTGAATGGTCATCAGTTGAAAGTATATCATAAGCCAATTTCAAGAGAAGAGTTTATCAAGATTTTCCAAGATAATATTGATATGAAGTTAGTGAAGAAGAATTCTTCTTCTTCACTAACTTAGCTTTTATTTTTTCTATATATATATATATATATAATAAAGTGTATAAGTATGAAAACCAATCAATGATTGGCATCCTTATACAGAAAATACAGGGTGAAAATCAGAGATTTCTAACATCCTATATTTTCCATTTCTTTTCTGCAATAATTAGTAATACATAACTACATTCATATTCCATTTTTGCAACCCATAATCTGTAGTTTCATTCCACAGCCATATTCCATTCCATTCCATAGTCATATTCCATTTTATAGTTTCATTCCATTCCACGGTCATATTCCATTCCACAGTCATATTTCATTTCATTCCACGGTCATATTCCATTCCATTCCACAGTCATATTAAATTCTGTAGTTGATTCCATTTTGCAGCTAATTCCATTTTGTAGGCACATTCCATTTCATTCAGCAGCTCTGACACATTTATACGACCTACTAAAAAAATGATGAATACAGGAAATTGGAGGACTATATTTGATGACCACCATGCTAAAAGGTACCTGAAGAATCAACACCAAAGAAACAACAACGAAAGGTTAGTTCTAAAGGTAAATTTGCAAAAATTATTTTAATAGTAAGGTCAAAACATTAGCATGTATAATATGGATGATCATATGCTCCCTTGACATAACATCGTTCGATTTGATTGAGATTTCCATCATATCATAGGTCGGCCACATCATCTGCATTATGTTTCGTAATGGTCCACAATATAATCCCCCATTTATGATTAACGGTCATGACCTGTTGACGTGACATATCCGAAATTGGTTACTTACACATCATCTCAAGAAGGTAAAACTTCATATTGAATTTTGGAGTAACTAAAAATACATTAGTTGTTTTCTTTTGAATCTAATTTCACTTAGAATAGCATTGCAATCTCAATTTCAGTTATAATATTTATGTCCATGGAATAGGACTAATGTTAGAAGTCATTAGAATAGATACTTTGTTTTTCAGATCATATTCTAACCAGCCAATAGTCTTTGTTTCATTTTTGTGCAAATTAGTTTAATTTAGGAACACTTCCTTTTCTTCTTTCTTAAAATTCATTAAGATTCATTTGATTTATCTCATAGTTTTATATTAACACTCTTAGATATAAAGAACAAAACCCCCAAAACAACATAAAAACACATACAACAAAGTAAAAAGAAGGTTAACTAAGCACATATAGTGCACCACACTTCATCAGTTTACAAACCTCGGTTGATAATTTATGTAAGCAATTTAAGACATTAAATTGACTAAACAATTCTCATCATTGGCCTTCGATCGAGTGATTTCATGGATGTTTGACTCCAACTCATTTTTCACATTCCACGAGTTGTACTATTTGTACCTTGAGAACCATTGTCATTACTGGTGGTTTCTCTCACGCCTGTTAACAACTTTCATCATTTTCTGGTAATCAGGTGATTTTCTTGCATGTTCTACTTCAATTCATTCATTCACATGCTTGAATTTATACTTGTTTAGGTCGAGATGGAGTGCAAGACCCTGGGTTTTGTCTGATGAAATCCGGGTTGCGGGACGATTTGGTTTATCACGACTATATGCATGACTCTTCTAATTGGATGGTTGCGACCATACCTGAGTCTATTTGATGATCCTTCTTACTGGATGCTTGTGTCCATACCTTGGATCTTATTATATGTTCTCTATTATGGATGGTTGCGCCCATACCACATATTCATGTATCAGAGATATTATTTTTATTTGATCTTGCATGTTTTCCGACGGCGGCGTTTTGGTTTGGGCATCTTCTCATAAAGAATTTTACCCCTCCCTCTCTCTAATACTTCATGCTTTAGGGGACATCTGTTACATAGTATTTTTTCACCATCCCTGCAATCCCCATCCCGAATATTGGAGGGCCATTTCAGTGACCTCTGTGTATTGTCATACATTTCCATAAATGTCATGGCATCCCTTGGCATGTCCAGAACATATTTTATGTTGATCATTCCTCAAGCAAACCTTCAAAAAAATATGATTTTGGGTCGATGTTGGCAGGAAGTTATGGCCTCGCGCCCATGAAGAAATTAACACTGAGCGTCGTGCCCATTGGCAATTTGTCTCAGAAGGGAACCCGCGCCGAGTTACTTTTGGAAATTTTTTTAAAATAGAAATGAAGCTTCTATGTCTAACAACTTCGTGACCAGAGTAATGATGGTTTGTTCGACTGGATCAAGTCTACTTTCTCCCTTTGGCCTATTAGTTCCTACAAATGTGCAACTCCCCAAAGGGATAGACCTCTCCTCCACCTTATGTGGAATCCAAAACATCCTCCTCCTCTCCCATAAATTCTTCTTCCTCACATTGATTCAGCTAGCTGAACAGTCATAGCTATAGTTGGTGTGAAATAAGCAGATAAGACTCCATCATTGAGAGAGAGTTTAAGCACATTGCCTCATTCAAGCCGAACGACGAACGAATGCTTGAGACGTGCTCGACTGAACCTGTCGAAGGAGATATGCAACGTCAAGGCATAAGGTTGTAAACTTCTTTTCCATATACTAATAATACATTATTGGTTTATGGTTCCAACTTTGTTTCCATTTATATTCGAAGTGTTTAACTCTCCTTGACTAGTTGAATAGTTTTAGATGAATGTATATCCTTGTGCACTGCTATCTTTTGTTTGATCTTTGTATAGCTGCATATATATCATCACCAATAGAGTGCAAGGCATGAAGATAAAATCAAAGGATCGTTGCAGCGTTTCATGACAAAAGCATTGGACCTAGGTAGGATATCTGTCCTAATCCATATTTCACATAGAAACTAGGAATTTAGGAATTTAGCATGTTCCCTTGTTTCTAGACCCACCCTAGGTCTAGAGGGATCGCCTATGTCCGCGAAGGGGATTTTCCTGCTCAACAACTAGTAATGATCTTACCTCATGCACATCTCCTTGGCACCATAGGAGATAGAAAACTACATCAACATCTAATAATGAACACTTGTCATAGAAACAGGAACGAAAAATAATGCACAGCGCTAGGTTTCTTTGGAATGTTGTAGCTGCTCAGCAATTTGAAGAGCTCAAGTATGCCTTATGTTCAGCCCTTGTGCTTTGATTGCACCCAAGTATCATAAGTTATTGATGCTAGTCACAGGAACAGGTACAATGAAATTGGTATTTTTTTTCGTTTTGTCTTGTGTTAGATCACTCTAAGTAATAATTGATCAAAAAATTTGATTTCATTTTTATCATAAAATTGTGTCTCTAGCTGCAATTTGCAAAGTTTCTAAGAACACTACAGCGCTCAAGCGGCCGATAGTGGCAACCAAGTCTACTTTCGAAATCTTGTCTCTTCACCCTAGTAGTCCTCTGCATAGTAAGTAGCCCCAACCATGGCTACTGATGGAATAGGACTATAAATTGAAAACCAAATAGAAGGGAGTATATTTCCATGTATGGTTAGTTATCCTATGTGACTCTCTCGTCCTCTGTTGAGAAAATGGGTTATATATTTTTTTTTTCGGTATGATAGGGGGTATCAAGCATGGCTAAATGATCAAGGTTACAGTGAAATGAAATGACAAGCACACATATTGTGACAAGCATGCACTGGTAAATATAGTGCGTCAACATGTATGGTAACCTGTTGTGGCCAACAACAACCCCCCTTCTTATTTAGTATTATCACTAATACTAAATAAGTGGGGGCCCTTAGTCAAAAAAAAATTTAAAAATCGATTAGTGCTTGTATTTCCTTCTTCAATAAAACTTACTATCATAAACTTAGGAGAATACCCCTTGAAAAATCTAAAAAAGCTTAATTTTTATGATAAGGTAGGATAAAATCATTCCTTAAGAAATATCGCATTGCAAAAAGGTAATGGATACCTCCTTACAAGCGGAATTCTAAGATTCTGAGATCGCGATGCAAAACTACGCACTAAAAACATTCATCGCATCGCATGCCTCAAATATCATTTACGCTGAAAAACCTCAAACCGCCGATATGCGATGGCACATATCACAAATCGCATTTCGCAGAAAAAACATTAATGGATGATTGTCATATGCTACGCTCTAGTGATTCTGCGATATTGCGGTATTGCGATTTTACGATTCCACGAGATTGCGATATGTGACACTGCGATCTGCGATATTGCGAAGAAAATCGCAGATCTTTACGGCTCGTTGTACGAAAAGGATTTTTCCATAAACCGAGACCTGGTTATGCGCTTTAATGTTAATCAATGAGTTAGTTGCCAATCATTAATGAAATATGGTTTTGTTCTGATCGAAGAACCATTTCACGTAAGGTGGTATATTTTATATGTCTTCGGCATTTAAAGCTTTCCCGTCACCTTTTTCTTCTCATTATTCTCACCTCATTTGTAAACTGCAAGAACGAATAATAGAAAACCATGCAAATTAGTATTCAGGATATTATGGGAAAGAAAGGCAAAGCTTCGAGTTCTGAAGACAAAGAAATGACGCCCTTGTATACAGACACCGCCTGTAATAAAGATGCTGGTATTACTACTTGGGAAGGCATGTACATTCTACTTGAGGAAGAGAATCCCAAAATAATGGAGGTTACAGCTACTGCAGGCTCACATGGGTCTTCTGAGGTGTCTATTATAGAGCTAGCTTGCTCGTTCTTGCATCTGATAGCGGCGAGGCCCAAAATTCTTCCATACACGGAAATGGTTAAATGGGTATTGGACAGCGCTGACATCACAAACAGACAATTTAAGACTCAGGGTCAAGGAATCATTGGCTTATTCACTCCACAAGATTTGAGACTCATGTATCATTTACCAGAGCCACAGGCGACTTATAACAAACAGTTCATGGAGAAGTTTGCTAAAGAAAATGAAGACCTGGCAGAATGCACTAAGGACTAGTCAAGGAGGGACGAACCACTAAAAAAGGATAAACATGGTATGTATAGTACTAGTTCTCTCACCTCCCCGTATTGCTTTGCTGCTACTATGCTCTGTAGACTTTTTGGGAAGCCAGACATTAATAAATTTTCATCTGAATGGCTACCATTATTGAATGCCGCCATTAATGCTACTGTTGTGGATTGGGCTAAGATATTATCTGACAACTTAGCCACAGCTATTTTAAATTACCGGTCTAAAAGAACTATTTATCAGAGAATTTATCCCCCTTTCTACTTATCTACATATGTGATGGATGCAATCTGTTATATTTCCAAGTTTCCTTTAATGGGTTGGAAATGGACGACTCAAGACCCCTTACCCATTCATATTTATCACAAAGAATTGTGGGATTCCAAGTTCACTCCGTATTTTTAAAAGATTTTTCATGGAATCATGTTGCCCCTATACAAAATGTTATATAATAAAGACTCTCCAAGATTTTCTCCCTAAGCAGAGGTAGATATACTCCCTGTCGCGAGATGGTTCGGAGAAGAACTGTTTACATATGTCAGGGTATTCGGAAGTCTCGCTTCCCCTCATGTCTTACCTTTATATGTTCCTGATAAACTCATGGCATGAGAAATTGCTTATCAAACCTGCGGAGAAAGAGGTTTGACTAAAGATTTGAAGGACAAAAAGAAGGCTATTTGACCACAATTTCCTGTGGCCTGTGGGGCCTTTTCACTATTTGATGTAGGCCATGCATTCAAATAAGTAAACAACATAACATGTCTACGATTGTTCAAAATTCCAAGAAGACCGTTCGACCCTTATGATATTGCTAAAAATTTCACTCAGTCAAAATAAAGGTGTTTTCTAAAGAAGATGATCTTTTTGATAACATGTTCCAACAGAAAGGTACACTTAAAGAGGTTCTACATTCGGCCCAAATGCGATTTCCTCCAGCAGAATTTCAAGAGTTCAAGATATACAGGGAAAGGAGGTTAGCTAATATCCCTTTGGTTAAATTTCGCTTGGAACCCATAAGGGAACCAACTCCTAGTATTAGTCTCAGTGCAAGTTCAGGCACAGACAGATCTAAATCTAAGTCCAGAAGAGAAACGTCAAAACACTCTAAGAGGTCTGAAAGTGACCATGATAAAAGTGAAGGGTCAGTAAGGGATACTGCCCAGTCAAAGGAGCTCCCACAGCAACAGGTTTTGACCTCTCCACAGCTAGATCCTCCCCCTCTCATCGTCCAGCCACCATCAGTCATAACCGAGCTAGATAAAGAATGGGAGACATTCAATGATTTAATCAATATTGAAGGATAGTGCATAAAGACACTTGTGAGTAATGTACGGGCAACAAAAGATATAGTCACAGGAACAATTAGAAATGTCTCATAAATGGAACATATTCCCATTACCCCATCCTCTGAACTTATGCTCAAAATAGAGGAAATTCCTCCTCTTGATGTATTTTATAGTCCACAACACAAGGCAGTAGTGAGAAGACAAAGAAAGAAAAGGGAATTGGAAAACGTGCTCTCTCATATTACAGAGCAATTAGACATCCTATGGCAAGATCCTACCACCGATCCCACTGAAAATCTCACCAAATTGTCTCAAATCACAGGAGCATATTCCTCTGCGACCATTGATAAAGCATCTGAGGTACGACAACTACTGAAAGAGAAAGAAGATCAAATAGAGGTTTTGCAGCAATAGCTGCAACAAGCCAACGCCAACAACGAAGCACAGAAACAGCTTGAAAGATTACAGCAGGACTTTCAACAAATGCAGATAGAGTACCAGAACAGTTTGGCTGAAAGAGAAAAACAGTTACAGGTTATGCAAGAGATACACAAGGATGATCCTAAGCTTACAGAATTCGTCACAGAATCCATTTCCTTAAATGATCAACTACTGCAGCAACAGGAAGCATTGTGCCAAAGAATATCACAGTGGAACTCTTATTTCGAAATGAGCGATAAAATCACTAATCAAGTCGTAGACTTATGACATGATTATGATTTAATTAATAAAAGAGTTACCGAATATTTGGCTTGGCAAGAAACAGAGGAGGGGAAAAGAGCAGGCGCACCAATAATCAATGAAAATCACAAAGAAATGCTCTTTAACAAATGGGATGCACAAATCAGGAAGCAGAGCAAGCGGCAAAAGAATAAGCCACAGCAGCAAACAGTGTTATTGACTGCATAAATGAAAATTTGCACAAGGCAAATCTGATCTCAGAAACCACTCCAGGTATCTACCGAAAGTACAGCAACTGCAGATAGGCTGGAGACAGAAGGCTCAAGAAAAGGCAGAATCAATAAAAAGATTAACTAAGTTGAATTGGGATTCTTACTGGGCGTATTTGGTAAAACCACACAGCCAGTGCATGACTCTTAAATGTATCATCAATTCTGCAGAGAAGATGGTGCTAGCTCTTGCCGATTCCGTTTTCGCAGGACAGTTAAAGTCAGAAGTCGGCCAGTCGACTCTTCTCAAACAAATGTTGAACGCTTGCAATTTCAAAGAACAGATACACAAATAGTTAGTTGTTAGTTTTAATTTTAGATTCAGTGTTAGTATTAATTTTGCTTTATTTTTTCCTGAAATGAGGACGGTCATTTAAACCGTATCCTACATTTTTGTAATAAATTATTTTTAGATTTAGTTAGTAGTATTTAAACCCTTCTCATGCATTTAGAGAAGGGTCCTGAAGTTTGTCAAAAACTTGTCCTCAGAACATGCACTTTTGCACCCTCCGAGGAGGTTTTGATGAATGAATGGAACAGGATTTATTGATATCTACATTTAATATCTACTATTGATGTTGCACTTTTGTACTCTTAGTGGATGTTGGATTAAGAAGAGATAAATCATTATTACTTGAAGCTCATGAGTAGAACTACTTATAAATGGTACTTCTATCTCTTAACTATTTCTGCCTTTGTGTTAAAGTAATATTCATGTTCAGTTGTTTATATATTGATGCGTGAATGCTTGAGTTATCATTTGGCACTTCTGTACGGTGATAGCTATTTATTTATGCTTAATATATGAGTAGCTTATTATGCGATATGTTTTTCACAATTATTTCGTCTAACTTTTTATACGAAGTGATTTATCTCTATTGAATTATTTTCTTATATCAGTTGAATGATCTTTATTAACAATTGTTATTTGAAATCATTTTAGATCGCATAACGGAAATATTACATCCCAGGTTAGTGTAGAATTAGATATTTTTGTTTATTAGAATACAATTGCATGTTATTAAATTAGAGTTAGAATAAAAGCATTTCACTTAGGAACTTTTTAGAAAGGAAATATCAATTCTAAACACACACACACACATATTGGGAAATTGGTCCCATATCCCCAGTCGGACCCACTATACCAAACGGAAAAGGAGCTGCTAACCAAGGTCCGGACCGGGTGGGTATCCCCCTTGTTGTAGACCCGATTTTCGGGGCTTCAACATATTTGGCGCTAGCAGGAGGGCCTCGAACTATGAATGGAAAGTAAGTCAAAATATAAATACCATTCTAAGAGTAAATCGCCATCACCATCTCCCCCGACTTCCCCATCGCACTTAGAATCTTTAAATCTAGATCCAGGAGTCAAAAGAACAACAGCCACTGCCACAAACCCTGACATTTCAAAAGAATCTGCTATTGAACCTCCTGAAGTTGAATCTTTGATCCATAAACTTCAGCGATTTTCAATATCACCTCAAAGATCTGATAAATCTCAAGGCAGCGTAACTTCGCAATATAACCCTGCTCATCCTCTCACCAGATTAAAGAGCGAAAAGTTTGGTGTTCAGCCAACCAAGTTACCTCTACCTACAAGGAAGAGAGCAATAAAATCACCTAAAGGGTCTAATAGTGAGACTCTTTCATCATCATCATCCATCTCAACCTCTTCACCGTGAAGTCAACTATCCACCCCACCACTTCAGATTATTGTCCATCAATCCACTGGAACTTCCACATCTCCTTCTCAAACATCTGGAATCGTAATATCATCATCTTCCCAACCGCAGGGATCATCTTCTGCGCTTTCCTCTGTTGGTAGTTCAGCGATGGCCCAATCTCCATGGAATAACCCAGGGGCAGTCTTAATGCCTGCGCCCTTGAGTCAAATACCGGCCCATCCTAAAAAATGATTGGCTAAGTTTAAGCCTGAAGCAGGCATACTAGCGGAAGAACATATAAATAACTTTATGCTGTCCATAAATCTTAATGGAGTTACCAATGAAGACGTTGTCGTCCGACTGTTTCCCTATACTCTATAAGGAGCAGCTGGATCATGGTATTTCTCATTACCGTCTGGATCTATCACTAGTTGGGATATCTTCCAAGAACAATTTTTGACTAAGTTCGATGATGACAGGTCTACAGCGACACTGATCAATGACCCGTCTAACCTTAGGGCCGAGTCAAAAGAACCTATCAAAGATTTTAATTCATGTTTCAATAAAATGTTAAATAAAATTCCTACTGCTTCCAAGCCTAGCGAAGAAGTGCGAAGTGAATGGTACATCTTTGATCTACCATCAAACATAGAAATCTTCTTTGATAGGGCTAACAAAACAACTTTAGCTGATAATATGAATGAAGCAATAGCGGTAGAGAAACGTATCATAGCCCTAGAAAAGAAAAACGCGATAGAGCAACGAAAATCCAAGAAGGTTACCTTTAAGGAAGACCCCAAGAAAAAACAATCGAAAGATCCATTCGATTTAGAAGGACTGCATAAAGTTCTGAAAACCATGTCCAACGAAATGGTTGACAGTAAGAAACAAGTGGCAGAAACATCTTCTAAAAATCCGTACAAGCCTTATAGAAGAAACCCTTTGACCGATTCAAAGCCGCCAAATGCTATCACAAGTGCTGAATCAGAAGAAGAAGAAGAGGACATTGCTACTGAAGAAACTACCGATGAAGAAGAAGTTGTAGAGGTACAAGGTATGTGGGATTTTGTCCTCCTAGATGAAGAAGATCAAGAGGCATCCCCAGTTAACACTCGAAGTAGAAATAAACTTGATCCTCCTCAACCTACTCCTAAGCCAAAAAGCGCAAGCTCAATGACTAAGGATAAAGTCGCAGCCAAGAAAACAACATCTAAAGCAACTCAAACCAGCCCAGTCCAAACAGATTCATCAACTCCATCAAAAACGTTGATCGTTTCGGATGAAATGGAGTATAATATCATAGAAGATATGAAGAAGACTAGGGCTAACATCACTTTTTATGAATTGAGCAAGTTAAAACACCAGCAAAAGGTACTTTTGAAAGAATTACATGTTGTACCAGAAAAATCTCTGCCCGCCCTTGTAATCTCTCAAGATTCCCATGAAATGGGAAGACCTCCAACTAATGTGATTAATAAAGTTGATCCAAAATATATCGCTTTAATTGGAGGAAGGTCAAGATCTCATACTCCCCCATTTATTCTTACTTATGAAATTTTTAATAAAAATTTGCATAATTGCTTAGTGGATTCTGGAGCTTCATCTAATATTTTACCAAAATCAATATGTGCAAAGTTGAACATTCAACTGCAAAAATCTGTTGTGCGCATAGTTCAGCTAGATCGATCGCAAGTTGAAGTGATCGGCGAATTAAATCAGGTTACCATAAGGCTGTCATCTAATTCAAAGGTATGTCAACTTATAGAAATTTTAGTTGCAGATATTCCAGAATTTTATGGCTTAATTCTTAGCAGAGATTGGTCAGAAAAACTTCACGGATACTTTGCAACTGATTGGTCGCACATGTGGCTCCCTTACAATGGTAAACCAAATCAGATAAAGGTTGAGCGAGAAAGACATCAGAAATACATAGTAACAGAACTGGAAGGATAAAATGAACCGGTAGCATACAGCAATAATATCATTGGCAACTACTCATTTGATTCTTTCTTAGGAAATTTTAATTCTCATACTTCACCTTACTTAGAACATTCTGTTTTATCTCAAGTAGAAAAATTTTCTCAAACAGATAGTTCTAAATGTATTAATTTTATAGATGCTCCTGTAAATAAATCTTTATTTTGGAAGTTATTTTTTGACGGTTCTAAGTGTAATGAAGGAGCAGGAGAAGGATATGTGTTGATTAGTCCAGAGGGAAACAAAAATATGCTAACTTGTAGACTCGAGTTCGATTGCACCAATAATACCGCAGAATATGAGGCTTTAGTCCAAGGATTATACAAAGCAATCGGATTAGACATCAAATATCTACAATTTTTCGGAGATTCTGAAATTGTAATCAGACAGGTATGCAATACTATACATTGTTTATCAGGTCATTTAAAGCATTATCAATCTTTAGTTCAAGCTCTGACTGAACACTTTATAGCATTTAATATTTCATCAATCCCCAGACTCCAGAATGCTAGTGCAGACCTCCTAGCTAACGTAGCTTCCAAGCTCATTCCTTCAGAAGACTATAGCCCTGATCAATTTTCAATCGAATTAATCTTTAGACCCTCGATTCCTGATAACATTACCAATTGGAGGATTTTCAACGATGATCCTCATATTGTAAGCTTCCTCACATCTGAAGGGTCTTACACCAATCAGATAATTGATGAGGACCAACATGACAGACAATTGCAACAAGATAGCACTAATAATGCTATGCCAAAGTCAGTAGTCAAGTTAGAAGACCTTTATGATTTGAAAGATCGATTCAAAAGATATACCAATTCAAAACTGCAAAGTTCAACTTTGAACTATGAATTAGTAAATCTAGGAACTGATACCAAACCACAGAATATCAACCTAGGCCGTGGCCTAGCTCCTGAAGAAAAATTAGCGTATGTTCATCTTTTGAAACAATAAGAAAGAGTCTTTGCTTTGAACTATGATGAACTCGAAACTTATGACACTTCTATCATCCAACATACTATCCCAATGATAAACGATGAAAAACTTGTCCAGCAAAAGCTGAGAAAGATCCATCCCAATTTAGAAAACCAGATCAAATCTGAACTCAATAAGTTATTGAAAGCCAAAAGCATTTTTCCCGTTCGACATTCTAAATGGGTTTCCAATATGGTTCGCGTTAGAAAGAAGAACGGAGACATTAGAATTTGCATTGACTTTCAAAATCTTAACAAAGCCTGCCAAAAAGATAATTTTCCTTTGCCTCCCATGGAGCAAATATTGCAGACAGTCGCAGGATCAGAATTAATGTCCTTCTTAGATGGTTTCTCTGGTTACAACCAAGTGTTGGTCCATCCCGATGATCAATTGAAAACCACATTCAGAACCAAATGGGGCACTTACGCATATCAAAATATGCCCTTTGGTCTGATCAATGCTGGTGCCACATTTCAGAGAGCCATGGACATCGCATTCAAGGGATTAGTTAACAAATCAGTGGTAATTTACTTGGATGATATAACTATATATTCCAAGAAACGAGGAAATCATCTTAGAGATTTAAAACAGATCTTTCAACGTTTTCAAAGGTATGGAATTTCACTTAACCCGAAAAAATCCTTTTTTGCATTAAGTGAAGGAAAATTTCTTGGATTCATAGTGTCAAAATCTGGAATTCATATTGATCCTGACAGAATCAAGGAGATTTCCGAAATTACCCTACTTCACAACAAGAAATCTATGCAATCTTTCCTTGGCCAGATTAATTTTGTAAAGAGATTTGTGCCAGATTTTTCAAGAATTGTATCTCCTTTACAAGCAATGATTAAAAAGAACTCAAACTTCAAATGGGGCCAAGATGAATATGAGGCATTCAATCTGATCAAACAAGCAATTGTTAACGCTCCATCTTTAGCAACTCCAAATTTTTCCAATCCTTTTATTTTATATACATTTGCCTCTGATAGATCATATGCTGCGATACTCACTCAAGCAAATCAAGACAAGGCAGAAGCCCCAATTGCTTTTTTCAGTTCAAATTTACAGGGGGCTGAGTTAAATTATTCAGATGTAGAGAAACAAGCTTATGCTGTTTTCAAAGCAATTAAATATTTCAGACCCTTCCTACTTAAAACCCATACAAAAATCATAGTACCGTTTCCAGCGATAAGAAATCTCTTAGTACAGAAAGATGTGGGTGAGAAAAGAGCCAATTGGGTTACTTCCTTACAAGAATATGACGTAGAAATCAAACTAGCAAGTATTGTAAAAGGTCAAGGCTTTTGCAAAATGCTAGCTGGAGCATCGCTTATTTCCAAAATACCATCTGCAGAGATACAAATGTATGAGGTAAGCCTAAACGATGTTGAATCATTATATGCTAATATCATATTTTATCTAAAGAATGGATATGCTCCTCCAAATCTCGATTACACCAAGAAAAGAGCTATAAGGTTGAAGGCTAAACAAATATCAGCTCGTGAATGATGTTCTTTTTAGAATGAATTATGATTATGTTCTCCTTAGATGTCTTGGAAAATCTGAAGCTGAAAAAGTCTTGCAGGAACTCCATGATGGGCCAGCAGGCGGACATTATGTTGGAGACGCTACTACACATAAAATCCTTCGCGCAGGCTATTACTGGCCCACACTATTCAAAGACTCACATAGCTACGTAAGGAAATGTCAAGTTTGTCAAACCGTTGCTGGGAGACAAAGGAAACCATCATTTCCACTGCAACCAGTCAACATTGAGCAGCCTTTTGATCAATGGGGATTGGATATAATAGGTGAGATCATTCCTCACTCTTCTAAACAACATAGGTATATCCTTACAGCAACATATTATTTTACTACATGGGTAGAAGCATTTCCTCTCAAGATGGCTAATGCCGAGCATATCATCGAGTTCATAGATCAGTTCATAATCACCAGGTTTGGTTTACCTTCTGCTTTAATGTTTGATAATGCATCGTATTTTTCTAGTAATGCTATGACTGAATTTGCACTCAAAAGAGGTTTCAAACTTAAATAATCTTCCAATTATTACCCACAGGAGAATGGGTTAGCTGAATCTACAAATAAAAGCTTAATCAGAATCATTAAGCGAACCATTGATCAAAATCACAAAAATTGGCATAAGTCTTTAATATATGCTTTATGGGCAGATCGAATAACGCAGAAAGCCTCCATTGGCACTTCTCCCTTTAATTTAGTTTATGGGAAAGAAGTGGTTCTTCCAACTCATCTAGCAATTCCCTCTTTGGCCTTAGTTCAATATATTGATGAAGCACCAACTTCTTCCTTACAACTAAGGCAGCTGGAAATAATTAAGCTAGAAGAGCAACGAGAACAGGCCAAAATAACTCATGATCATCACCAAGCATTAGTAAAAGCTTCTTTTGATTCAAACATGATATCCAGAAAGGACTTTCAAATGGGAGATCTAGTTTTTAAATGGGACAAGGCTCATGAGGAAAAAGGGAAACATACGAAATTTCAACGAATGTGGCTTGGCCCTTTCCAAATCGCAGAATTCATAGGTCCATCTACTTTTATGTTACAGGATTTAACAGGAAAAAGAGAGTCTTTACCTGTTAACGGACAGATCCTCAAAAAATATTTTCCATAGGAGATCATTCTTCTATTTTGTAGATTAGTTTTTTTTTATTTTAATAATAAAACCAGTTGTAAATGGTTACATTTGGAATTCACGAAAAAGATACAAATTCTCTTTTAGATTTTGTTTTTTCACTTGTATAAATAGAATTCTTCTAGAAAATTGATCATTATTATTGAAAGATACATTTAAAGGCTCTAAGCCTAGAAATGATACTAGTTTCAACCTTGTAAATTTTGATAAAAAATGACCTTTTCGGAGAAGAACTATTTACATATGTCAGGGTATTCGGAAGTCTCGCTTCCCCTCATGTCTTACCTTTATATGTTCCTGATAAACTCATGGCACGAGAAATTGCTTATCAAACCTGCGGAGAAATAGGTTTGACTAAAGATTTGAAGGACAAAAAGAAGGCTATTTGGCCACAATTCCCTGTGGCCTATGGGGCCTTTTCACTATTTGATGTAGGTCATGCATTCAAAGAAGTAAACAACATAACATGTCTACGATTGTTCAAAATTCCAAGAAGATCGTTCGACCCTTATGATATTGCTAAAAATTTCACTATTGCAGTCAAAATAAAGGTGTTTTCTAAAGAAGATGATCTTTTTGATAACATGTTCCAACAGAAAGGTACACTTAAAGAGGTTCTACATTCAGCCCAAATGCGATTTCCTCCAGCAGAATTTCAAGAGTTCAAGATATACAGGGAAAGGAGGTTAGCTAATATCCCTTTGGATAAATTACGCTAGGAACCCATAAGGGAACCAACTCCTAGTATTAGTCTCAGTGGAAGTTCAGGCACAGACAGATCTAAATCTAAGTCCGGAAGAGAGACGTTATAGCACTCTAAGAGGTCTAAAATTGACCATGATAAAAGCGAAGGGTCAGTAAGGTATACTGCCCAGTCAAAGGAGCTCCCACAGCAACAGGTTTTGACCTCTCCACAGCTAGATCCTCCCCCTCTCATCGTCCAGCCACCATCAGTCAGAACCGAGCTAGATAAAGAATGGGATACATTCAATGATTTAATCAATATTGAAGGACAGAGCACAAAGACACCTGTGAGTAATGTACGGGCAACAAAAGATATAGTAACAGGAACAATTAGAAATGTCTCAGGAATGGAACATATTCCCATTACCCCATCCTCTGAACTTATGCTCAAAATAGAGGAAATTCCTCCTCTTGATGTATTTTATAGTCCAAAACACAAGGCAGTAGTGAGAAGACAAAGAAAGAAAAGGAAATTGGAAAATGTGCTCTCTCATATTACAGAGCAATTAGACATCCTATGGCAAGATCCTACCACCGATCCCACTGAAAATCTCACCAAATTGTCTCAGATCACAGGAGCATATGCCTCTGCGACCATTGATAAAGCATCTGAGGTATGGCAACTACTTAAAGAGAAAGAATATCAAATAAAGGTTTTGCAGCAACAGCTGCGACAAGCCAACGCCAACAACGAAGCATAGAAACAGCTTGAAAGATTACAGCAGGACTTTCAACAAATGCAGATAGGGTACCATAACAGTTTGGTTGAAAGAGAAAAACAGTTATAGGTTATGAAAGAGATACACAAGGATGATCCTAAGCTTACAGAATTCATCACAGAATCCATTTCCTTAAATGATCAACTACTGCAGCAACAGGAAGCATTGTGCCAAAGAATATCACAGTGGAACTCTTATTGCGAAATGAGTGATAAAATCACTAATCAAGTCGTAGACTTACGACATGATTATGATTTAATTAATAAAAGAGTTACCGAATATTTGGCTTGCCAAGAAACAGAGGAGGGGAAAAGAGCAGGCGCACCAATAATCAACGACAATCACAAAGAAAATCTCTTTAACAAATGGGATGCACAAATCAGGAAAGCAGAGCAAGCAGCAGAAGAAGCAGCCACAGCAGCAAACAGTATTATTGACTGCATAAATGAAAATTTGCACAAGGAAAATCTGATCTCAGAAACCACTCCAGGGTATCTACCAAAAGTACAGCAACTGCAGACAGGCTGGAGACAGAAGGCTCAAGAAAAGGCAGAATCAATCAAAAGATTAACTAAGTTGAATTGGGATTCTTACTGGGTGTATTTGGTAAAACCACACAGCCAGTGCATGACTCTCAAATGTATCATCAATTCTGCTGAGAAGATGGCGCCAGCTCTTGCCGTTTCCATTTTCACAAGACAGTTAAAGTCAGAAGTCGGCCAACCGACTCTTCTCAAACAAATACTGAACGCTTGTGATTTCAAAGAACATATACACAAATAGTTAGTTGTTAGTTTTAATTTTAGATTCAATGTTAGTATTAATTTTGCTTTATTTTTACCTGAAATGAGGACGGTCATTTAAACCATATCCTACATTTTTGTAATAAATTATTTTTAGATTTAGTTAGTAGTATTTAAACCCTTCTCATGCATTTAGAGAAGGGTCCTGAAATTTGTCAAAAACTTGTCCTCAGAACATGCACTTTTTCACCCTCCGAGGAGGTTTTGATGAATGAATGGAACAGGATTTATTGATATCTGCGTTTAATATCTACTACTGATGTTGCACTTTTGTACTCTTAGTGGATGTTGGATTAAGAAGAGATAAATCATTATTACTTAAAGCTCATGAGTAGAACTAGTTATAAATGTTACTTTTATCTCTTAACTATTTCTACCTTTGTGTTAAAGTGATATTCATGTTCAGTTGTTTATATATTGATGCGTGAATGCTTGAGTTATAATTTGGCACTTCTGTATGGTGATAGCTATTTATTTATGCTTAATATATGAGTAGCTTATTATGCAATATGTTTTTCACAATTATTTTGTCTAACTTTTTATACGAAGTGATTTATCTCTATTGAATTATTTTCTTATAATAGTTGAATGATCTTTATTACCAATTGTTATTTGAAATCATTTTAGATCGCATAACGGAAAGATTACATCCCGGGTTAGTGTAGAATTACATATTTTTGTTTATTAGAATACAATTGCATGTTATTAAATTAGAGTTAGAATAAAAGCATTTCACTTAGGAACTTTTTAGAAAGGAAATACCAATTCTCAACACACACACACACACATATTGGGAAACTAGTCCCATATCCCCAATCGAACCCACTATACCAAATGGAAAAGGAGCTACTAACCAAGGTCTGGACCTGGTGGGTATTCCCCTTGTTGTAGACCCGATTTTCGGGGCTTCAACATAACCATGCACTGGTTAATGACATGTCAATTGATTATGACTCTTCTGGTTGGGAGGCCCTTTTTTATAAATATATGGACAACGTTAAGATTCAAAGTCGTCTATCTCAACGTGTTACAGTCAGAGAGAATTTAGAGTTGATAGTCTCTTTGCATGTCATGGAGGAAGATTCCAATCCCTACTACTGCAGGTGTTATCGTATCCAAAGGTAAGTAGTTTCCATGTTCTACAATCTCTGCATTATCTCTTTTTACAACAAACTATGAATAATTGATTTTCAGTGTTAATGCAAGGGTTGCATATTCTACAACCCCTACAATTTTTGTGTTTCTTTTTGTTCTTACAACAAAGCGTTAATGATGATTCCTTTTCAGTATTAATATTAGTTTTCAATGTTAAATTGTGTGTTTGTGTGTTTGTATTAGTGTATAAAGTGTAATTGCTAGTCGTTATGATATAGAAATGCTACTCATATTTTCCCTTCAACTGCCTAGGTAATGAATGACTTTCGAACAAACATGAGGTATTCTATTTTTATTTAAATGTCCACAAAGAACTCAGAGTTTGAACATTACTATTAGTTCATAACATTTTCCCTGAATGGGAGTTGGGGGAAATTAACAAAAACAATCAAAGAGATGACTTATTGTTTATTGTTTATCTATTTGAAAGTGTTTTCTCAATTTTTCATAATAGATTCCAGATTAAATACATCGCCTGTTAACATACAAAATTCATTCTAGAATATGGAATATCTAAAGAAAAATCCACATGATGCTGAAAATATAAGTTGGTGTTTTCATTGAATTTATCTCGTCCCCGTTAGATTTATTTAGATATGAACTGTAAATTCTTTTAGTAATGGCCAAAATTAATCATACACACATAGCTAGAATAGTTTCATAAGGGTGAATTTATTGGAGCCATAGTGATAACTTCATGGACGACCACATTGCTGCAACGAAAATGGGAAAAATGATTGGCACGGACTTTCTACAACTCACATTATATTTCACTAGGACAATTGATGTAAAAAATGCACGTGCAGTAAAGGGGTTACACATTCCATAAAGGTGAATTTACCACAGTATGAGATTATTATCTCGTCTAAATCATTTCTAGATTTGTAGAAGGGTATGGAGGCTTGTTCTAGAAGGGTCCAAAGGGCCGAATTTACCATAATGTAAATCTAGAAACTGATATGAATGAATAAAGCGAGTGTAAAATATAAATAATATTTCAGAAGAAGGGTGCAAAAACCATTCAAATAATTGGAATTCCTCGCATGAAGAGGTTAATTCAATATACCCCATCAAAGACATACCCAAGAGAAATAAAACTCGTTCAGTTCATACCCAAGAGAAGTATTAGTAATACATCATTAAACAGTGAACTCGTATTTACACTTTACCTTACCCTAACCCCACGACTTTACGGCCATATCAAACACCTCTTTATGCGTGGTAAAAATATGATAGCCCTCTTATGCCTACTGGAAGGCATTATTTGGTTCCTGACTTAGATAAAATATGCTAGTGAATAATCTCAACCACGCATGCTGGCAGAAAATAAACCGTTATGCATGCAAGAGAATCTATGTGTTGTTCCTACCTATTATCTATGTGTTTATCCTGGCCAGATACACCTGAACTAGCTAGTTTGGTTTGTTGTCTATGTTGATGTCTAGCTAGCTTGTCCTCGGTCAACTAAAAATACTATATTGGCCTTTATACATCATTGCCTCGCCTAGCTCCCCTTCCACCAGTTCGAAAGCATATAGAACCAGCAAAGCTAGTAATAGAGTTATAAGAACTATATTAGCTTCACTATTGTATTAGCTTGACTCATTATGATTTTTGTAGGATTTCAGTGGCTAGCTAACTCATTGTGATTTATACTTTCAGTGGCGAGGTAGAAGAAGGATCCAAGGTGTGATGAAGCTCATGCGAAACATTGGAGATCATCCCATGATTGGAGAAAATTCTATTGTTTATTGAAATATTGCCTTGGGATGAAGAAGGGATGGGAGGATGTTTAAATTTTGTGGTGGAATGAAGTTGGGGCATGAGGATGGAAGAGGTGACAGGCGGTGAGAAAAAGTGGCAGGTGGCCTGCTGCTGGAAGGGTGGAAAACTTTGGATATGTACCTTCAAATTTTGTATCATGAAACTTAACACAAACATTAAATGGTTTCAATGGTGTCAGATTAATGCTACCTCCAAATAGTAGCATTAATTCAATTTCAAATGAAATTGAAAGCGCTCATCCTAATTTTATTGAAATCATACCACCCCCCCAGTAATAAGAGGTACAAACTGAAAGTTTGAATAAAAGTTCTTTTTGTAGAGTATTTTTTTTTTAAACATTGGTTAAAGCAGGGAATGTATGGGTTGGTCAAAGCCCTTTAATACTATTAAGCGCCTATCGATCACTATAGTCCCTATTATGACAAAGGAAGGGACTAATAATTAATTTATATTAATGTTAACCATGGATATCAAGACTTCTAGTCTGTTTCCCAAGAAAATGACACCAGGGAAAATTTTAAGAACCCCCCTAAATTTATATATATAATAAATAGGTGAATCCCCATGATACATAGGAAAAATGGAAGGCAATTTTATTAATAATATAATATGTATATATAATTTTTTGGCGAATCTCTCACAAGATTATATTATCTTGTAAAAACATGGCGAATCACTACTACAAAATGGTGAATCGTTGTCTAGTGGAGTTCGGGTTGTTGGTTCCAATGAAGATATGGTAGTTGAACCAGGAGTAGAAGGAAGAGAACCACCAAGACCAAGCATGGCACATGGTGACTCATGAGGGAAGTAGTTCTTGTGCAGTTTGGAAAACGCGTTCTTCTAGTTCTGCTAAGAATAGTGTTGTTGCTCATGATACTACTAGCACTGATATTGAGGTTGGAGAGGAGTTTCAACAAATTGGGATCTTTGCAGATCATTTTGCTTCAACTATCCTCCAACACAAAGGCCCATGCCTCTGCCGATTTCTTCAATGAGCAGAACAAGTCAAACAAAAATTAAAACGCCAATAACTAATGAACAGAGTCAATACGACAATCCCAACACACCTCCAAACTGACAGTTGTGCCTCACTTTCTGCTACGCACATCCAAACCGACTCAGCTCATGGCAGAATTTGCTCGTGGGAATGGATCGGGGAATTCGAGGGGGCGGTATCATAAATTCATGAAGCTCAACTCATCCCTCCACATTCCAATGCAACAATGGAGGTCATCTCTCCTCCATGCATATAATCACCAATAGGCACCAGCAGTTACACAACTATTACACAATCCAGGCCTCTCACAACAGTGGCCTCTCACAATTTTGACCAGCAACGGTGCTTGACTAAAAACTTTAAAAATAAAAGTTTGACCAGGCAAAGTAGTATTTAATTTTTTATCTTGTAATTAAAGAATTCAACATCCCAATATATAAAAATGCCATCAAACAAACATTATGCACTCCACTCATAAAACAATTTAGGATAAGAGAAAGTGTAACTTCTCATTCCATTCATAACACAACTCATGATAAGAGAAAGTGCAACTTCCCATAATGGTAAAACAAAAGGAGGAACTTTAATAATGATAAAACAATTCCAAAGTGTGGGGTATCCCACTTTTTATGCACACACCAAACAACCCATCAAAAACTTACTTACACTTGTTCTTGCCAGAAATCAGGAAATTGATTTTACATCAGAAATTAATGAAAAAAACTGCATATGGTAGGGAGCCTTAGTCACCGGCTAAAATTTTAATGTTTGTCGTTATGGAAATCGACTTATTGCCAACTATCCAAACCTTGAAGTTAAAATTACATTATATTATGTACAAGAATGGACATAGTTTGAAAATGTAAACTCCCCAAGTTTTCTTGTGCCCCTCATTCATGGTTGTTGTTAAGTTGTAACATGGGAAACCCCCCCTTCCCTTACAGTTCGTTGCTTAGGGTTGCACAGTTTCCATATCCAACCATCAATACAGTCAGCGTCTTATTATTCAGATGTTGTTGGTATACCGTTGGTTTTCCAAATCTGTTAGCAAATTATGAAAAAAATCAAATAAATAATGAATTTCTGATTATCTTTGGAGAGTATCTATGTATGATTAATTTCATTGTGAAATAATAGCTAAAGAAAAAATATCATTAGGTAAGCAACCCAATTTAAATCTTGAAGATACATAATCTTCAGTGATTTCAATAACTGAACAATAATTAATTGTGCTGTACCTGTTAGGGAACGGTATGAAGTGTGGCAAACCGAGCACATTTGAAGTCAAATGTAATCTTCAGAATTTTATAATATAATACAACTCTCGCTTACTTACAAAAGAAAAGAAAAAAACATATTATAATTTCACTATCAAATATCAAATATCAAAAATATGAATTATTTCTTTCATACGCCCCCTTCATGGATTCTAAATCTTTGAGTTGTTTACATCTTTATTCTTTTACACACATTTGTTTTCCAAGAAAAAACTGTGTTTTCTATTTCAAGTGTGAAAGAAAAATATGCATGAAAAAGTCTGCACTTTCATACAAAACTACTAGTCTAAATACATTGGAACTTAACCATTGGATTTACCCCAAATACATACCACATCCATCTTCTACAATTGGTATACACTATACATGAAAACAAGAGTTAAAAGTCAACTAGAGAACCTCCCATTGTTCTTCTAAGTCAATAGAGGATTTTATATCTCACTGGGAAGCTTGCTTCCCCCTTGAACTCCTTGAACAAGAGAAAACCTTTTTGTTGTGCCATAACTTTTTTTGAGAGTCCATTGGCTGATTTGTTAAATTCTCTATACAGATGTTGCAATGGACCAAAGAGTGAACCCTGTCTCCCTAATTCTGTGAAGCAAAGGAGACAACAATAAATTAGTTATTTTTCACTTCTCATTAAACCAATGCAATTTTCAACTTTGAAACTCCTGGTAGTTGCAAAGATCTGATTTGACACTTCTCAATAAACCAATGCCATTTTCAACTTTGAAACTCCTGGTACCTACAAATATTTGATATCATTTTCTAAAGCAAACTAAGACTTCAAAAAAATATACAAGGAAAATAGTTCTATCCTCTTATTTGAACCCTTGATCAGCTCCAAACTTTAAGGTAGAGTAACGGGTGAGATAAAAACAAAACAACACCATATCCGCATCTTCTAGAATACCTTGCTCCATCAAAAACCCTTGCTTCATTATGATTTATCTTAAAATCCTTTGGCTTTTTATCTTTGCAACTTTCTTTATAGGAAATTCTAATTATATGCGTTTCCAGATTCTCTATCTTATTCCAACCGTCCACTTATTCTGCCAAATCCTCAAAAGTCCACTTTTCCAACCATCCATAACTCCCACATAATATAGCTAAGAAGAGCTCAAAATTGAGTGTGTGCAAACCATGTCTCAAGACCCTGAAGTAGGGACCCAGAATTAAATTGTCCTCGACAATTTAAAGATTGGAGAACATCTTGCCATACAGAAATAACATATGAACATGTAATAAAGAGGTGATCCACAATTTTACCTTAACATTTGCAGAAAATACAACGATTTGGTCCCTGCCAATAGCACTTTTGTCCATTGTCGCAGGTCAGAATTATGTTTGAAAGAGATAATGAGGAGAAGGTTCTAATTTAAGAAATCTTCTAGATGCTTACCTACCATCAATGTCTTTCTCGCAGCAAATCCATGTAGGATAAAGCCTTATAACCTAACTTTTATGTAAGGATACTTGTGGCCTTATTCCAAAAGCATACTATTTCATCCCCTAAAATCTGTAAAGAAATAAAATTGTGACATAGTAATGAGCTGTAGGGAGTATATTAAACAACAAAAATCTCCTTGTAAGTTCAGATATTCTGCTACTAGCCAATTTTTTTACCATCTTCCAGGAACACCTTGAACCCCAGCATTAGCCAACACTGACGCTTGATTTGATTTGATATCGACGCTTCTGCTTAGATAATTGGTTTAATCATAGTGGCTAAAAGGGGAGAAAGTAAAGACTTGTCATTTACAAAAAAGTTGTGCAGATTCTTGCTTTAAATCACTAGATAAAAATTGGTTGAGATCTTCTTTACTGCCACATTATTTTGAATTCTAGATCGTGTTGATTTTTGTTGTGTATCATGGCCACCTCCACCTGAAGACATTGTGAATTACTTTATTCTGAATTTCAGATTTATTTGAGCTTAAATTCGATGCATTGACATGAACAGAACAGGCATATTGCTTGAGACCACTAAAGATTCAATGCAAGAAAGGCTAATGCTTCGACGAACTTAAGTTGGCTAGTGATCACGAGGAATTAATTGTCGAGTAAAGAATGGCAGGGCATACATCCTGGAGTCTCCTCCGCATTGATTTTTTGGCTGAGTGACTAAGCTTTAATGGCGGTGCAATCTTTGATAAACATTTCAAATCTCAAATCTCGTGTGTCTTATATGGTTTGACCTACTATAAACGACATATTCCTCTAGCTAGCTCAAGAAAAATGAGATCCTTCACAACAGATTGTATTTTTTCATCTCAGGTAATTGTTCATCCAAATCTTGCCCCATGAATGTTTCCCTGATAAAATGTGAGGGTTTAATAATGGAAACAATAGCTACCAAGATAGATTATCGCAGACTGAAAGGGAATTGAATAAAATGGGAATGTATTTTGATTAAATAGTTCCAAATCTAAAGATTGCTTGGATTTGGGAATCAATAGTAAATTTAACTATTTTCGCACTATAGAAACAAGTGAAGCCAGGAAATAGAGTTGGATAGCTAGAACCAAATCCAGAGCCAAAGGGAAGAGTTGAGGTCCATGTTCCAAAGATGCTGATAGAAGACACATTGATCCAAAGTTTGGTTTCCTGAAGCTTTGGTTTCCAAATGTGCTCAGTTTGCCACACATGATACGGTATTGGGATTACTATACCAATAGATTAGATCCTCTCCAAGGGATTACTATACCATATTTGTATGTTCTAGAAAAGAGTCTATTTGGTATGCAGATCTCTCACCCTCACCTTTAAGATATGCAATGGTAGATCCTGAGCTTTTGTATGTGATACCAGGTCCCACAATCAGAGATGCGTTGATTGTCACCATATTCAACCCTCTGTCCATGGCCAGCACCCACGCAGCCCTCTATGACAGTGTCTTGGCTAATGTGTACCATAACTGTGAACAAGAAATATTGCATAATTAGAACAGGAATACCACAGATACCCTAACATTGGCTATCTATTTCTGCACTTGTTTCCCTTTCTTCTATCAACTATGTTGCAGATTTTGAAGCATACTACAGCGATAAAACAGCACCTTATGAACAGATTGATGAGTAGCAATTTAGCCCTTGAAGACTGCTTTTCTACAACACATTTCCAGTGAACACATAAGGATCAAGTGCATACATTAGGCCCTTTTCATCTCAAGTACACACCTTAAAGATGAATGTATCAAATTTTTTCTTCATCTACTACTTGGTAGAAAATGATAAACAGAAATATTCTATCGTATGACCTGCTTCAAAGTAGTTTTTTTTTACATACAAGTTCTCTCATTTATCCAAATGCCGTATGGCTCCATTAGCCCATAACTGATAGGCACCAATTTCCTTCCTTCTCATTCATTCCTTGCTTTTGTCCCTTTTTGTTTCTTCATCCTATTTCATATACTAAAACCACCACTCATCTTATTAAATCACCTTGTGCCCCCATTCTATAGCCTATCAATCCTACCCTTTAGGGATTCCCCCTTGAGTTGAAGAAGAGCCAACCAAAATAGAAAGGAAAAGCTACTCAAAGTGAGTAGGTAATATTCTTGCATTGTAAAAAATTAACACCATCGTGATTGAGACTTTATACTTTTTGTGGGTGCTAGGTTTTGTTGTAACAACAGGGAATCACAGTGTAGATGAAATATCAGATCTTAAGCCAATTTTATAGTTCAAAATGTAAATAATTACGAAAACAAGATATAATCAAGAAATTTAAAAATAATTACTAATAACAAGGCATATATAAGTAGCAGTAAATGTGTTCAATGCAAGTTTACATACCAATTCAGCTCTAGGCAATAAATACATCCCAAAATATTAAAAATATAAGGTGATAATCACTAGTGTAAGTAGGTTAGCGGCAAATTACATATACAAATTTAAAGCTCCCTCAAAACAACTAAGGAATCACAATAAAGAAGGAAATGTGCGATAATGTAAACTTACTAGAACTTTCCAAAAATTGGAACACAAATTTATTAACCAATGAATTTTTCATAAATGACTCCGATATGATGCTGAGTAACAACATTAGTATCTCATAACATTAGGCAGTTGCAGATCCACTCCATCCACTAACTTCCACAATATCATTTAGAAAATAGAATGTATTGCTGAATAAAGGTATAAAAAAGCTGAATGTCTGGAGTCATGGAAAACTAAACTTAATTTTCTTCAAAATTTGGAAAATTAGACTAACAATAGCGGAATGAATAAATGGTGAAATTTCAATGCCTTGTATGAGGTCATTGACTTAATGTTACTGCATGATCAACTTCATCTAGAAGTTATTCAATTTATGCATGAAGAAGCTCACTCAGCATGTTATTGACTGTCAAGTGATTCAAAACCACCAATAACCAGGAAAAAACTAAAAATTTTCACCCTAAAATTAATTTCTTCAGTGTCAAGATTCAGTATGCAAGCGCACATAAGCAACGGACGGATGTGTGCCACAGCAAAGAAAACAAGAATGTAATTATTGTGGAGTAAGAGGATAGCTTACTAGTCGTGTTGAAAGAATTATCAGACCCCAACTAAAAAATAGTTTTAAGCCATAACCAACAGCACAGATGCTCAAGAAAAATTGTTAATAGTTGAATTTCATGGTTCCATGGCCTATTCATCACATTCTAAATACCATCTATAGATTTTAGCGGGTATCAAACTCTCAATACTTCAAGAAAAACTATCATACTGGCATTTTTCGAAGGAACCTCATATGAATACTCAAAATGGGGTAACTGAAATGTAGGTTAGTGACTACAAGAAGGCCATACTAGGAAACATGGTAATGAAGATACATAATTGTTTTAAGCATACTTACAGAGATTAAACTTTTAGCTCCTGTATTAACTCGTAACATTATTAAAGTTGAGAAACTTGACCACAGCTAGCAGAAGATGATGTTATTTAACATAGGACGACTAGCAATTCTAATACAAGTGTTTTCTTGATCACTAAATCTAAAGAATTGTCGATACTACATAAAGGTTACTTAATAATAGAGAAAGTATACTTACCTGAAAGAACATATACTGCAAGTGGATTGAATTTCTCAGTCCAAACAAAACCATGCAAAAAAACAGGAAACGAGATATGTACAAACAAAAGCACTTTATGAAAGAGACATATTTCCATAATTTGGCCACATATACAAGAAATGCATGCAAGAAATATAACATGAGCAAGAAAGGCATCAACAAGAGGGAAAAAAAATACTTAGATTGTCTCAATTTGTACTTCCAGGAATATTATATGGACTGAAAATCCATATGCCTATTTTAGAATCAACTGACTCAACTGCATTTTCCAGAGTTGTCTCTGTATTTCCAGGTGATTCATCCTGCTAAATTCCAGCCTCACCACACAAATCCTCATCTTGTTGATTTTTATCTAAGCACCCGACATTTATAGTATCCAAATCTACATTATCACGCCTCTAATGAAATTCAGAGACTTGACTAACAGTTTCTGAATTGGGCATCATAGAAATAGAATGTGATTCTCCTTCACATTCCCTCACTAACTTCAAGGATAGGGAATTGGCAATTTCCAGAAATGCTGCAGCTTTATTTGTGACAACAATATCTGTACAGCTATCTATTGGTACAGGAAATTCCTTGGAAGAGTTTTCAGTCACTCTGAAATCAATGTTTCCTATGTGTCTATTTGACATTGTCTTGTGCTCTTCCGTATTCAATATTGAAATATTTCGTTTTATAAGGGAAGGGACATTGTTAACTTGCAATGGACCTACAATGTTAGCCTGCTCTTCTGACAAGACTACTGCATCAACAGGATCCACAGGTGCTTTTGAGACATGCATTGAATTAATGCCATAAGTAAGCTCTTCTGGAGAAACTATGGTATTAAGATTTGATTCTTTTGAGAAGCCTCTCAGATCATGATCATCCACCAATTCTGGGTCAGTGACACCATCTTCAGGTTCTGCTGAAAACGCCCTAGTATTAACATCATCCAAAGGATGTTCTGAACAACCTTTGGAATTGGTATTGCATCCCAGTACCAAATAATCTGCATCCTTTACATTCACCATTAGTTCTTTCAAATCAAAAATTGGGTTGTTTTGACTTGAACTGATAGAGTTATTCATTTTTTCATCATCTTGAAGAACCATATAAGGGTTTTGAAGAAAAATTCCTTTGAAGAACCATATAAGGAAAGCTCATCAAGAAGGAAGGATGGCTTTCTTTTTCAAGATTGGTCTACATTATAGGCTTTCTTTTTCAAGATTGGTCACATTCAGAAACATTTCTCCTAAAAATGCTCTACTTTCTTGGTATTAATTGTAGGCTTAATATGAATTTTTCTGTATTTGTAAGGTAATAATGTAACCGTTGAATATTAAGCATAGGTGATGAATTTTACGACAAGACCAAAATCTCAAAAGCATAACAATGATATATTTCCCTATTGCTACATTGGAGTACTTCTAATGTAAGGCACTGGATATTGAACTTGAAAGCTAAATTTGTCATGCATTCCTTCATGTCAGCATATTTATCATCTAGGAGGGATATATGCAAAGTTTGGAAGGAAATATGGTAATACAAATATATAGGATATCCTGTAAATTAACAATGGGTGTATAAATCCAAACTGAATTATGGTTATCCATGATCTGGTATACACTAGTATGATTATGATCCATGCTTACAATGACTGCTCACCTCAAAACCTAATTGACAAAAATACATTTATCATCCCCATTAAAGAACCTCATTGCTTACTCCTCTTACCCATTTATCTCACACCTCCATTCATCTATATGAATGGGATCCAGCCACGTTTAGCCAGCATTACTGGTTAAACAAGTAAGGAAGTAGTTACTGGACAAATATTTACCCCTTATTATCACTTTGCAGTTCTAGGACAATTTTCCCTGGACAAAGCTTTACCCCTTATTATCACTTTTCAGTTCTATGACAATTTTCCCTGTATCAAAAAGAAGAACCTAACTCTTTCTTGCTCACATAAAAAGATATCAATTGATTGTTAGGCATTGATTGATATCCAAATCAGCCATAAATCCACAGTCACAGCAAAACCCATCTTGGAAGCCTTGAAAGTTCACTATAGAAGAAAACAAAACAAAATAACGTTAAAAATGGAGGAACCTTTTGGGGTTGTTGCTTCTTTAAGGAAACCGATGAGTTACAGAGATTGATATCTGTGTATAGTAACAATATCATGGCTGGTTGCCTTTGTGACCTATTATTCTCCACATAATGTTCACAAAAGCGATGATTGTAGCTAAACTCATTGTCTTCTCCAACTACCCTGGGATGGCCACATTACTTCCCCAATGGCCATCCTCAACCCGATGGTAGATTCACATCATCACAAAGCCCAGTCACAAAGTCACTTTGTGGCTGGCCCTCCGAGGACCCATCTCTACAATCGGGTTAAGGATGGGGCATTCCCCAACAAGGTTCAACTCTTACAACTGATTCATAAAAAAATGTATTCCTTGCAAATTTATTATGCAACAATGTAGTTGAGGGCTAACTTCACATACTAAACATCATTGTAATAAAAGATGGGAAAGAATATGTTGCCTAGTACCAATTTTGTAGAAGAAACTACAAATATACAAGACTTTTTAACCATGGAGAAAATTCATTGCAACTGCATTACTCTATATTGATTTTGTTAATGTCTCTCTCATATTAGATCCAATACATTTCAAAGAAACATCATAGCCTGCCACAGGTATCCATTGAGATAACTGTAAAAACAAGTTTCAACTGCTTGAGAGGAAGAATCACATCAAACTGAAACTTTTGACATGGAAACTATTGAGTTCTTTTGTTCTAGTAGGAGATTTTTTCTTGCAGAAACCAGATTCTGGCCCGATGTATTTAACAAAATGTATTACTGAACATGAAAATTTATTTCTAGACCTTGATTGTGGTGATAAGATATTGAAATTAAATAAGAAATAAAGTGTATAAACATGTGTACAAGAAGAGAAGTGGTCAAAGAAACAGCCAAAACACCAACAAATAACCCTACATCAAAAGGAATGCCTTAGGCATCTGTAACTTGGGTATAGCTGAAGTGTAATGAAATGAAGGAACAAAATCCAAAAATAAAGAGATTGAAAAAAGCACAGTATTAAACATCTGAAATCAAATTTCAAAGAAATATCCACAGATAAGTACAGTCCCAGCCCATATTCAGTTATAACTGGTATTAATGTTATATACGTTCAAGGCTCAAGCACTGCTACAGGGATAATCTTAGCCCAAATGCAGTTAGCACTAAACCGTCCTGAGAACGACAATAGACAGCAGTGTCAACTCGCAGCCCTAGTTTCATACCCTGCACTAGCTAATTGGTATTAATGTTATATAAGTTCAAAGCTCAAGCACTGCTACAGGGATAATCTTAGCCCAAATGCAGTTAGCACTAAACTGTCTTGAGAATGACAATAGACAGCAGTGTCAACTCGCAACCCTAGTTTCGTACCTTCATGTGTTGATTTCTTTATAGAATAGTGTAACAATCCATCTGAGAATGTCAACAAGTGCACTAAGATTGCAAGCAAATGTCACAACAACATTATTAGGCTTTTCAGATAGACAGGATTGAAACATGTGCAAATTTTGAGAGCTAGGAATTTTCTGCTCCTACCATATATAATCCCAACTAAAATGTCTCTGATCCTGTAACTGCAACATTGGAGATCATTCCATTCACTTCATTTTATTGGTAATGCTTAGTAGATACTTAAACCCTAGATGCTCAGCTTAATTTGGGCATCCTTCTCTGTTTTTGCTATGTGTCTCTCTACTTTCCAAGAACTTTTTCTTGGAGTTTTTCCATTCTTCACCGTTTTCTTGGCCATCTTGACCTGAACAAAGGAATTATTTGTACCATCAACATCCATGTCCAGGTAGAAAGTAACATAATGGTCATGGATGACACCAATTGTATTCTGAGCAAGCAAAGTCCCATGAATCTCAGCCTTGGATTTGATCTAGTTGACATTCTCATATTTTGTACCTTTGATCATCAAGATCCCACTTAGTCCAACCTGTGTGCCAAATAAAATGGTCAAAAGCTTAACCCTTCTAATCTGCGCTTGATTAAAAATAACTTGACAAGTTGCTTTCTCAAGGAAAGATTTCAAAGTTTCCTACCTTAATTCGAATAAAGCCATCAGTCTGAAATTCCCAATCCACAATATAATCATAGTTTGCAACAGATGCTGTCATGCGGGCTACTAAGGTAACCTTTGGTCTGACTTCTCAAATCTGTCACACAATAGATTTCACAAATTAGAAATACAAAAAATATGCCAGTGCAAACAGAAGCAAGAAACTTTTTCAAGGTTTATACATGTGCCAAGGAAACAATATACCATTGCAAAAAAAAACATCATCTTTTTTTCTACGTTTATACAAGTGCCAAGAAAACATCTAAATGCCAAGGAGATTGTCAATGAGTACCAAGCAGCGACCTAATCTTACCCACCAAGGAAAAAATATACCAGTGCAAACAAAAGCATCAATTTTCAGTCTTCAATCTGGTAAATATCTGTGAATGTAAATTTAGTCCTTACACAAACAACCTCAACATATAACTGAGGGAATTCAACTCAAGTATGTGCAACTCTTGTTCTTCACCTAGACCCAAAAAGTAATTCCCCATTCGTCTTAATTATTTGTCTAATTGTTGCAGAAAGAATTATGGTGAATTTATTCCAGAATGATATGTATTTCAGCAACTTCCAGGTATCAAGTTGGCCCACAACTTTGCTAAAATTGGAATTGAGTATATATGAAGAGAAGAAAATTCTATCACAGAGCTAGGCCCTTCAAAATTTCTTTCAACAATTCCCAAGTCTTCCCTACCTAGGTAAAACAAATTGCCTAGGTAAAACTATGGAAAAATGGCATGAACATGAATGAAACTAGGTAAGTGTATTACCACATCAGAGGATACTTATGATCTAACCATGCAGCACAAGGTGAAAGTGACCAAGATGTGATTATTTGACCACCTTGATGTTGGTTCATGAAGAACATTATGCACCACTGAAGCAACCTCCACTGATAATCTAACCTTGTGAAGGCTAGAATCATCATTCGTACTAAGGCAACCACATTATTATCAAGGAGAATCACTATGCTGAACATCCAGGAATATCATCACATGAAGGACTACTCTCAACCAAAAATGTGTGTATGTAGCCCTTGATCATCCTACAAGTTACCCACGAAATATGCATTTACCAATCATGTCAACATTAGGGGTAACAACAACCACCAATGTGACCAAGTGGACAATGACAAGAACATGACTGCTGGGGTTCTCAACTGGCAAAGACAAAACCCAGTTCCAATCTTGACAAATTGATGATATTTTTCTTCAAATATGATAAATTATAGTCTCTTCTGAAATATTTATTGACTGGTAGATCATATGTACCATTTAGAGCCAAGGATCAAAACCCAATTCAAATGATCGCATGACCAATATACCTCCATGTCAAGCAGGCAATCACCACTTCATAGGGAATCACAACAGCAAGAAACTCTAAAGATGAAGGGAGGAGACTTGGAATTTGAGTTACACACCAATACCAAACAATTTCAAGAAACAAGCTTGGATATTTAATCTAGGCTCCACAAGTATCCCAATCAACCAGTCCCATGAAAGTAACATTGGTCAGCATACCTTGTGCTGCATGTAAGACACACAACAAACATTTACCCTTGTCTTCTGTCAATTAATTATGCTACAGCTAATGCACACAACCACCATTAGCAAACCATTAAATGCTTGGAAAAAAATAGTTAATAATTCCAAAGGGTCAAAGATTATGAAAATACAACGCATCAATTTGAATGTAGAAATTAAGTGAAAACTATACATACAATGAAATCCACTAAATAAATTATGTAGCATCCCTTGCACCACCAAGAAGAAGTAAGAGGGTCCACAACCATCATACACAATCTTCTGGTTTAGATAAGGAGGACCAGAGGGTAAGATACTTCAGGAGATAGGCTGGATTTCTTAGAATGCTTCATTCAGAACATTACTATAGATATACAGTTACTTCACTACAACACAGAAATCATACCAATTAGTTAAACATGAATATAGTTCTAACTTCTTCCATCCATCCTCCTTCTCAAGACATTCTTACATGCACGCTCATTATAGTTTTGATCGATGTCTTTGGTGCTTAATAGTACATTGAAAAAAACATCCCTCTTGTCTTCACTGAACAGGGTAGGACTGGTTGCAAACTTGTCAAAGATATGGTATATATACTCCAGTGGTGGACAAGATCCACAAATTCTTCTTTCTTCAGGCACCTGAGCTACCTTGTTTTCTGTACTTTGTATAGCTTGCAATTGGACAACATCCTTGGCTGAAACAATTTTCAATATGTAGGAATAAATGTTATGAGGAGCTGATGCACTGAGGAAGACAAGATAACTCTGTGTTCCAAAATTCACAATCTTCACTTGAAGCTCTCCCAAATCTCTAATGCTTTTGTTTAGATGAATAGTCCTCAAGTGACTCATGACATCCGCCAAGACATATATATCGACCATGACAGAAGAGTCAATAGCTTTTCCATCCACTTCCTTCGTATCCCTGCTAGCTTCTACCACTTCATCATTGTGGTCTGAGGACTTGCCGAAGACCAAAAAAAATGATCCATCCGCAGAAACAAGAGCCAGTGAAACAGGAGAAGGAAGAATTAGTGGCCTGGGTTTCATCATCAGCTGCTGATGGAGTTCCACCACCCTGACCCTGTTTGTATCATCAATCAAGATCAATTCCCTTTTTCCCGGTATCATATGTATCCAGGTTAAGGTTCCAATGCCAGAAAATTTATGGAGATCCACATCTACCCCTGTCCAATCTAGGTTGCGGAAAGATTCATCAAACTTGTGTACTGCAACCTTAGAGGATAGCTTATCATACAAGGCTACGAATCGAGTACCTTCGTCAATAGACAATAAATCATAGCCCCTCCTGAATCTTCGTACAGGTTTTAAGCCATCTAGCTTTAAACCCATGCGCGAGCAACTATAAACATACAGGCAGGGATCATCAAAATTCTAAATGAACGCCAACAAGTGACTAGACTCTAGGGCCACCACTTTTAGTATTCGTTCTACCTCATGGTCAAGGGAGACCAAATCAAATTGATCAGTGCATGTAGGAGAAATCCGATACTCATTGTTCCGGCTTAACTCCTCCAAATCATTTTTCTTTGGCATCAGCTCAGAAATCCTCCATGCAGTGCTAGGCTTCTCAGGTCTTTCAGTTGAAACCTTCAGATTCAGCTGCTCAAAAATGTAAGGAATCCGATAATTCAGAAAGTAAGAAAACCTAGAACTCTGAACTTCACAAGCCTCGATGAACCTACATACCGGTTTTCCTGTCATCACTGACATCTCGTGTTTCATTTTTTAGAGGAATTTGTCTTCTTCTGAGTGTCGGTTCTGCTGTAAAAGATTTAAGGTTTCTGTTCTTTGAGATTCAAACTTCTTTAGTAAAGCACTCCATAATTATTTAGAACAGCAACCTGATGGGGCGAATCAGTCTAACCCCTCCCTTCGACCCTGTAAATCCAGGCGAATGCCATGGAAATCTGCTCCAACCAAAAAAAATCGGGGGCGAATTTCATGTTTCCAATTTTATGCGCCCTTTTTTTGGTGGGCTAATATTTAATAATTAATTATTTTTAAAATATTTATTGGGCTAACTTTATCAAACTATAGAAAATGGGTTTTATATAAAAAAATTTCCCTAATAAAATTTAAAATCCCTTAAAAATCGCCTTTGGGCTAAAATTCGCCCCTAAAATTTTCCCTGAATGACACTGAAAAATGTAAATCATATTGTCGTGGTTATAATACACATGATTTGATTGCAAGAAACATTTGATTCAAAATGTGATTATACCTTTGAAAACTTATTGTTTATTGGATCTGAAATCAAAGATGAACTTTTTATTAAATAAATTGATCAACTAAAGATTATATGTTGAAAATGGAAACAATAAAAGATTCTAATTTAATTTTCTCTTGATTAAATTAGAATAAAATTGTAATTCCACATCACATGAAAGCTTTTATGAGTTAACTAAGTTAGGATGACTTAGTTGGTTCAGTTAATTCGATTTGAGGGTCAAACTAGAGGCATGTAGAGCATCTCCTACCTTATAGGAGCCTTGGTTGAGTTTATTTTGAGTTGTAATTAATTAACTCAATTTATCTAAGTTAAAATCAGTTAAACTAGTTCTAACTGATGAAGGAACTAGTGAGAGGTAAAAGTGTAAAACTTGAAATTGAACCACATCAAATGATCACTCATATAACTGTTAATTCACTCATAAATAACTCATGCATGTCATTTCTGAGAAATACCCAGTTGATATTGGAGTTCAAGGGCACTCTACTATCAATTGTATAATTATCTGAATTATACATGTGGTGCATGCAGTCAGAGGAATTTCCTAATGGATTGCATAGTATGGATTGGTAATTTCCCTAATTGATAGGGCCTAACTACCCAAGGAAACAACTCAAGGAAATAGGGATCCTCGAGGGAAAAAAAATTAGTTAAATATTGAACCAAGCTTGTATAGGAATCAGTGAGACAAATAGAGATAGTGCAGAGGTTTCTCAGCTTGGAGAAAAGCATTGTCATCTTCTCATATTTTCTGATTTGTGAAATATACAAATAGCATTGTTTTTAGTTTAGGATTTCCCCGGGAAATACTTGTGTATTGTGCGATTTCAATTCTTTCTCTTTCATGTTTTGTGATTTCAAGATCTAAATTAGTTTTCGCAATTGGTAGAGTAGATTCAAGTATATTTTTTTAGCATATTACAATCGTCAGTTGAATCTACGTGTATTTCTACATGGTATCAGAGCAGGAAGAAGGTTGTAGGTGAAAATCTTCACTTTTAGTATTCGTTCTACCTCATGGTCAAGTGAGACCAAATCAAATTGATCAGTGCATGTAGGAGAAATCCGATACTCATTGTTCCGGCTTAACTCCTCCAAATCATTTTTCTTTGGCATCAGCTCAGAAATCCTCCATGCAGTGCTAGGCTTCTCAGGTATTTCAGTTGAAACCTTCAGATTCAGCTGCTCAAACATGTAAGGAATCCGATAATTCAGAAAGTAAGAAAACCTAGAACTCTGAAATTCACAAGCCTCGATGAACCTACATACCGGTTTTCCTGTCATCATTGACATCTCGTGTTTCATTTTTTAGAGGAATTTGTCTTCTTCTGAATGCCGGTTCTGCTGTAAAAGATTTAAGGTTTATGTTCTTTGATATTCAAACTTCTTTAGTAAAGCACTCCAGAATTCTTTAGAACAACAACCTGATGGGGCGAATTAGTCTAACCCCTCCCTTCGACCCTGTAAATCCAGGCGAATGCCATGGAAATTTGCTCCAACCAAAAAAAATCGGGGGCGAATTTCATGTTTCCAGTTTTATGCGCCCTTTTTTTGGTGGGCTAATATTTAATAATTAATTATTTTTAAAATATTTATTGGGCTAACTTTATCAAACTATAGAAAATGGGTTTTATATAAAAAATTCGCCCTAATAAAATTTAAAATCCCTTAAAATTCGCCTTTGGGCTAAAATTCGCCCCTGAAATTTTCCCTGAATGACACTGAAAAATGTAAATCATATTGTCGTGGTTATAATACACATGATTTGATTGGAAGAAACGTTTGATTCAAAATGTGATTATACCTTTGAAAACTTATTGTTTATTGGATCTGAAATCAAATATGAACTTTTTATTAAATAAATTGATCAACTAAAGATTATCTGTTGAAAATGGAAACAATAAAAGATTCTAATTTAATTTTCTCTTGATTAAATTAGAATAAAATTGTAATTCCACATCACATGAAAGCTTTTATGAGTTAACTAAGTTAGGATGACTTAGTTGGTTCAGTTAATTCGATTTGAGGGTCAAACTAGAGGCATGTAGAGCATCTCCTACCTTATAGGAGCCTTGGTTGAGTTTATTTTGAGTTGTAATTAATTAACTCAATTTATCTAAGTTAAAATCAGTTAAACTAGTTCTAACTGATGAAGCAACTAGTGAGAGGTAAAAGTGTAAAACTTGAAATTGAACCACATCAAATGATCACTCATATAACTGTTAATTCACTCATAAATAACTCATGCATGTCATTTCTGAGAAATACCCAGTTGATATTGGAGTTCAAGGGAACTCTACTATCAATTGTATAATTATCTGAATTATACATGTGGTGCATGCAATCAGAGGAATTTTCCTAATGGATTGCATAGTATGGATTGGTAATTTCCCTAATTGATAGGGCCTAATTACCCAAGGAAACAACACAAGGAAATAGGGATCCTCAAGGGAAAAAAAATTAGTTAAATATTGAACCAAGCTTGTATAGGAATCAGTGAGACAAATAGAGATAGTGCAGAGGTTTCTAAGCTTGGAGAAAAGCATTGTCATCTTCTCATATTTTCTGATTTGTGCAATATACAAATAGCATTGTTTTTAGTTTAGGATTTCCCCGGGAAATACTTGTGTATTGTGCGATTTCAATTCTTTCTCTTTCATGTTTTGTGATTTCAAGATCTAAATTAGTTTTCGCAATTGGTAGAGTAGATTCAAGTACATTTTTTTAGCATATTACAATCGTCAGTTGAATCTACGTGTATTTCTACATGGTATCAGAGCAGGAAGAAGGTTATAGGTGAAAATCTTCCCTTTATCAAATAGAGTGATAGAGGTATAAACAATATTGCCAGAACTTGATGAGGAAGGAAAAATCATATTGGAACCTGAAGTGGTCACGGAAACAAGAACTCGACAACTACGGAATCGATCAATTTCAGAGTATCTCATCAAGTGGAAGAACTTACCCACTGAAGATTCTACATGGGAGGATGAGAATTTTATACAGAAGCACCCAGAGCTACTCAAGCGTTGAGGACAACACTTTTTTGAAGGAGAGGGGCATGTTAGGTCCCTATATTACTAGTATAGTCCCTTATTGTTGTTAGTGTAATTTGTTGCACTTGAAATTTGTTAGTGTAATTTGTTGCGAGAGTGAAATTTGTTGCACTTGCTCTTGTAATTTTGATAGATCATGTTGCAATTCTTCATCTTCATGAGTCATAGTAGAGCCTTCTGAAGGCTTAATGGGTGTTGAATTATTTTTACGGGGCATCTTTTAGAACCCAATACTGATATCTATTCTACAATATGCCCTTGGAATCAATTCAAATTGATTCTTCAAACAAGACTTATGCAATTTAGAAAAAAATACACACCTTTTTCTTGCTTTTGAGGAGCTCGATATTGAAATTGTATTATATATGTGATTGTAGCATTTCAATATCTGAATTTCAGTACCAATGTAGCCCTCTGAATTATATTTCAAATTCAACAGGTCTGACCTGATTTGGATTCTCCAAGACAAAGTTGTGTCCAATCTCCCACAATGACCTAATTATGGACTGGTTCAGTAGAGCTAACTTGTACGACTTGCCACGTGTCACTGTTTCATCCTTTGTCTCTGAAATTGATAGCCAAGAAACTAGAATCTGTGTACTTGCAACCACTTTTTACGGCACTCCAATCCAATGCCCAGAGAGAGAGTTATTGAACTTTTCCCACGATCACCTCTTTCAGATGAAATTTAGGAGCCAAAAAAAAACACTACCTTCCACAGATCATATCTCCAAAAATATTGCGAACCAAGCTCTGAAATTTTTTGAAGACTTTCCTCAGAATTGCAACTTCGCACCATATGAATTTCAGATTCTGAACCTTCGTAGAAAAAAAGTTGTAGCGAAAATTCCACGATGACCTGTTTAGGAGCCTGAAAAAAAACCTAACTTCCACAGATCATATCTCCGAAAATATTGCGAACCAAGCTCTGAAATTTTTAGAAAATCTTCCTTAGGATTTCGGCTTCGCACCCTAAAAATTTCAGCTTCGCAAACTTCGTAGAAAAAAATTTATAGAAAAAATTCCACGATGACCTGTTTGGAGCAGCGAAACCCTAGAATCCAAAGCTCTGATACCAAATGTTGTGTAACCAGCTCCAAAAATAGAAAAAAAGAGATATCAACGCCTTAGAAATAATCCACTTCGAGGGGGAAACCTCCAATACATTACATAAATGAACAAATCTTGGATGATACAATTTACAAAACCTCCTTTCTATATATAGGAGTCCATGGGGCCATAATGTAATCCTAGTGGGCCACAATGTAATCCTAGCCGACCTAACAATAATAATTTAAGGGCACAATAATAGCAAAATGGGGGTTACAAGGGTACAATAATAACAATAAGGGGGTTACACTAACAACAATAAGGGACTATACTAGTAATATAGGGACCTAACACATTTAGGGAGTTGCTTGGGCAATGTTACATGATCAGGGCCTACCTTTGCACTTGTGCGAAAAAGCATGCAACACAATTGTGTATGTGCAGAATAAAATTCCTAATCGGATTCTAGGGATGAGAACACTAGAAGAAGCATTTTCTTGTAAGAAGCCAGATGTGGCACACTTTAGAATTTTTGGTTCATCAGTTTATTGTCATGTTACCAAGGATGCATGGAAAACACAAGAACCAACAGCTGAGTTGGGAATATTTGTGGGGTACATTGATACACATCACAACTATCAGGTGTACCTACAATCTCACATGATGACAATGGTTCGTAGAGATGTGAAATTCAATGAAGGAAAGGCCATGTGAATTTCCCTTGAGAGGTAGATTCAGATGCATGCAGATGAGGATCTCTTAGCTCCAAAAGAAGAACCTCAAAATTTGGAGCAACCACAAGAATAGGAGCATAGATTGGAAGCACCCACTCATGCAGAGACATCCAGATATGGAAGGAAGTGCGCGAGATAGGCTGACAGATTGATGCATAATTTTAGAGAGAATGTGGGAGCACTCACATTGCAGCGTAGGCAGAGAAGGTCCCTAGATCGGTACACAGGCTACATGACTCTTATGAGTGATATTGTAGAGACTGATCCATCCTCATTCAAGGAAGCAGTGCAAAACTAGTATGGGTTGATGCCATGGTAGAGGAGTATGAATCCATTATCAAAAACGACGCATGGGAACTTGTCCCAAGACCTGAGGACAAGTCAGTTGTAGGATCTAGATGGATCTACAAGGTGAAGCAAGCAGCATATGGGAGTGTGGAGAAACACAAGGCCATATTTGTGCCCAAGGGATTCTCTCGGGTAGAGGGAATATATTATGAGGAGACCTTTTCTCCAATAGCAAGGTACTCTTCAATCATATCTATTCTTTCACTTTCAGCGTATATGGGATGGAAGATACATCAAATGGATGTAAAAAAAAAATTCCTCAACGGAGTGGTTGAGGAGGAGGTGTACATAGAGCATCCAAAATGATTTTACACCTTTGATAGAGAGTCGCATGTGTGCAGACTTAGGTGAGCATTGTATGGATTGAAACAAGGACCTCGTGCTTGATAGACCATGATTGACAGGTATTTCACCGGGTTGGGCTTCACCAAAAGTGAAGCAGATGAAAACCATTACCATATTGTGGTTGAAGGTAAATTAATGATTATAGTATTATATGTCGATGATTTATTTCTAACATGTGATGAGAAGTTGATCAAATCTTGCAAGAGAATTTGAGATGAAGGGCATGGGGCACTTGCATTATTTCCTTGATTTCAAAATTTAGAAAAGAGATGGGGATTTTTTGGTCTCTCAGGGAAAGTATTCCAATGAGATACTGAAGAAGTTTCACATGGAGAGGAGAAAACCCATGGAGACTCCTCTAGCAGGGAATTGGAGGAAGGAAGATGATACTTCAGGTGAAGTGGTAGAATCTACCATTTACAGGCATCTTGTGGGTTCACTTATGTACTTGGTGAACACACAACCGGACATGTCTTATGCGGTTAACTATCTTATTCAAGCAATGGTTAAGCCAACCAAGCTCTATTGGAAGCCATCCAAAAATGTGTTGAGATACCTCAAAGGCATGACTCAGTTTGGTCTTTGGTATAGACGGACAGAAGGAGTGAATTTTAAAGGCTTCACATATGCATATTGGTCAAGGATTCCATCCAATAGGAAGAGCACATCAGGGGGCATCTTCAGTATTGGATCAGAAACAGTTTGTTAGTACAACAGGAAGTAGAGATTAGTTGCACTCAGTTCAGTAGAAGCAGAGTACACAAATGTTATTCAAGTAGCTTGTGAGGCTATCTAGATGAGGAAGATCCTTTTTGGGTTGTTTGTTCAATGGATGGATCCTATGGTGATTTACTGTGACAACCAGAGTTGCATCAAACTCTCAGTTAATCCATTTTTTCATGATAGGTCCAAGCATATCGATATTTGGTACCACCATCTCAGAGATTGTGTGCAGAGGCAGATTATGTTGTTAGAGTACATTCCTACAGAGGAGAAGGATGCGGACATCTTGACAAAGGAAATATCAATAGGAAAATGCAAGTTCCATAGATGCAGAATTAGGGTATAATATAATCCCTTTATTTTTTAAATGGGGTGTTGAAAATTGCAACAAGAAAATATTCTAATTTAAATTTCCCTTGATTAAATTAAAATAAAATTTTAATTCCACATCACATGACATCTTGTACGTGTGAACTAAGTTAGCATGACTTATTTGGTTCAGTTAATTCATGTTGAGGGTCAAACTAGAGGCATGTAGAGCATATCCTACATTATAGGATCTCTGCTTCAGTATATTTTGAGTTGTAATTAATTAACTCAATTTATCTGAGTTAAAATCAGTTTAGCTAGTTCTAACTGATGGAGGAATTAGTGAGAGTTAAAAGTGTGGAACTTGAACTTGAACCACATGCAGTGATCAATCATATAACTAATAATTCACTCATAAATAACTCGTGCATGTCAGTTATGAGAAAGACACAATTGAGATTGGAGTTCAAGGGAAATGTACTATTAGTTGTATAATTATCTGAATTGTATAGGTGGTGCATGCAATCAGAAGAAGGCCCCTAATGGATTGCGTAGTATGGATAAGGAATTTCCATAATTAATAGGGTCTAATTACCCAAGGAAACAATGCAAGTAAATAGGAATCCTGGAGGGCATAAAATTGGCTAAGTATTGAACCAAGCTATCTAGGAATCAGTGAGATAGATAGAGATAGTGCAGAGGTTTCTCAGCTTGATAAAAGCATTGTAATCTTCTCATATTTTCTGACTTATGAAATATACAGATAGCAGGGTTTTTAGTTGATTCTTTCCCTCGGAAATGCTTTTGTATTGTGCGATTGAAATTATTTCTCTTTCATGTTTTGTGATTTCAAGATCTAAAATGGTTTCTACAATTGGTAGAGTAGATTCAAGTATATTGTTTTAGAATATTACAATTATCAATTGAATCTACATGGATTTTCTACATTATATGTATTAAATCATTATAAATTCATTTTAATTTGAAATTTATTAATTATCATTTTAAAATATATATATATATATATATATATATATATATATATATATATATATATATATATATATATATATATATATATATATATATTCAAAAATTAAAATTATTATAAATTTATGTGAGATGATGACTAATAATTTTTTAAATTTTATTATAGATTATTGGTTTTTTTCCAATTTTTATATTATTTTGAAATAAGATAATAAATGTCTTTTTTTTTGTAAGCTTCACAAGACCTTTTTCATTCATTTTCATTCAAAAATAGGCAGGTTACATCCATATCCATATGGTTAGGTGGCCTCAACCTTCCAATTGGGAAGCCATGTTTGTTGGCCACCTTACTGCATTATAAGCCATCCAAAAACAAATTATTTTGAGATTGCCTATCATATAGTATATAGGTTTTATTATCCTTAATTATCCTAGTGACTTAATAACGAAAACAAAATATCAAAGTCTACAAAACCTTCATCTATATAAAGGAAAAATCCAAACTATGCAAGTAATATTATTATACATTGGATGAGTCCACGGGTGTTGGGTTTTTTTCATTAGAACCTAGAAATTTCGCCTAAGGGAGACATGGAATATGCTTCTCTATGTGGGTGAGGCGGGAATTATATTATTGAATCTGGAATTGTATGAGATGGAATTCCTTACGAATTTCCTGGAATTCTATATCACTATTGGGGGAACCAACTAAGGGAGTCATCAAGGCTCTAGCCACAAGATTCTTCATAAACCAGTAAAGATAACAAGTATGTTTGTATTTAGAGGACCGACCTTTAGAATGTCCAGGGTTCGGCACCGGATCCAACCATTCCTCCATATACAAATCCATGATTGTTGCATGTTGGTTTAAATATGTTTCCCACCCATAAATTAACTGGTGAATTTGATGTTGAGTACTGCCCTAGTAGGTCTCAGAAGCTTCCCAAATTAGGCCTGAGGTGGATTTACGACCCTGTCCTCTGACAACCACTCTGATTCCTCCCCCAACCTCCCCTTTCCAATTTTTATCTTCCAAAGTATGGATGTGCCATACTGCAATTTTTCCAACCAAGAAGGTGATAGAATAACCTGAAATGAAGTGTCAATACCTCTAGCTCACAGCAACATACTATCTAAGGGTGTCGGTGCAAATACTAATAATTAAAACCGTAATAATTGCAACAACATAATACCACATAATTGTAAGCATTAAGGCTATAAACCATATCTTTCACCACGATAATCAGTTGGGTGTGTTGATACATCCCAAATATAGCAACTCATGGCTCCCCGAGCCTTCTTAGAGCATGACCTAGAAACCATTTGGGCTTTTCCTTTCTCATGAGACCCATTTTCTTAAGAGGAAACAAGTACATAAAAGAGATGAATTAATAGAAAAAATCACCCATGCAAGAAGTGCAGACCGAATTCCAATATTCAAACCCAAAATACATGCACATCCTAGAAAGAAAAATTCCATAACAAAAAGAGATAATTCTATTATATTCATATTAGAATAGGACGTAACTTGAATCTATCCAAGCAATCAAGTTGTTGCTCAACAACATTGCAAGCCTTGGAAGATTCAAGAAAGATGACATCTCTAGATACTACAAACTTCTTATTAACTTCATCATAGAAATGATATGCTTTGGAGGTATTTGAATACCCCAAGAATATACACTTGTGACTCCTTGAACCAAGGTTGTTTCTTTGTTCCTTAGGTATAAACGCATAACAGGTGGAACCAAAGACCCTAAGACTCTTTATTGAAGGAATGTGGTCATACCACTTTTCATAAGGAGCCTTGCTTCTAATAGCATTATATGGAAACCTATTCTTTACATACACAACACATTAAACTACATCAGCCCAAAACATATTTTAACATTCTTGAAAAACATCATGAAACGTACCATATTTAAGATTGTCTTGTTCATTCTTTCATCTACTCTATTCTTTTGGGGATTATAAGGCACAATTGTTAGATGTTTGATCCCATGTTAGCGAAGATAGTATTCAAATTCATTCGAGGTCTATTATTTTCCATTATCAGTGTGAATAGAGACAATGTGAGATTGTGCATCATTTTCAATCCATGCATGAAAGTTCTTGAATGTTTTAAAAGCTTAAGATGTGTTATTCAATACATAAACCCAACACATTCTAGTGAAGTCATGAATAAATGTCATCATATATTTATTACCATTTGCAGAGGAATGGCCATTGGGCGACATAAATCTGAATGAATGAGTTCAAGTTTTTTATGGCTCTGGAATGTGAATCATGAAAAGATTGTTTGCTATGATTTCCTAGAATACAAGTGTCACATTGGTTAAGTTTCCTATTAATTGTAGCCAAACCAGTAACACCATTTTTATTCAACATACGAAAGTTTTCATAATTCAAGTGTCCAAATCTAACATGCCATAAAAGACTTAATGGAAATGTACCTTCATCATAGTGAGAACTATTTGCAAATTTTTGTGCACGAGAAGAGGTACCTTGCAGCTTCAAAAATCCTTCTTCTTTCATCGTCGTGACAAATGAGTGATATGATGATTTTCTAACCTCAACCTTGCACAAAATTTGTGAATGGAGTGTCCTTGCTGGTGGATGTGGACCAAAGATAGCAAGTTTCTCCAACTCCAAGAGGTATAGAACATCATGTAGAAGAAAATCTGGAAGACCGGGAAATTTGAGCCTGATGGTGCCAAGACCTGATGGCTTGAGTTTTAACTTGTCTGCAAAGTATACTTATCCATAAACATTGTCAGTAAATTCTTCAAAAAATATCTTCTAAAATTCATGTGGCAAGTTTCTCCTGAATCAAGAAACCAATCATCTTTCAATGAAGCAAGTGAAGCATTGAACAAGTCTTTATTTACTCTAATATTTCAATGTGCCATGACATAATGAGCGGATTTGGGTGGTTTACATTTCTCTTTGTCATGGGTTTTACCTTTGGCTTCATATATTTCCTGCTCAATTCTGTCCCAATGCAACTTACATGTGGATGCATCATGTGCTTCTCTATTATAATGTATGCAATGAAGATCAAACTTTTCTCCTTGAAAATGTCTACCCTCCCTGCCTCTAAAATTTATTCTTCCTATTCCTCTTCGGCCACCTATTCCTCTAGAAGAATATTGAGCATGATTCTTCTCTCTATGTGCAAGACACGCAGCTTCTTCAGAAAACTGAGGAATTGTCTTCTTCCCAAAATCCTATTCTCTCTCAGCAAACTTCTTTTCAAGGGAGTCAAAGGTAATATCCTTGATATTTCCACTTGCTTGCAATGACTCAAGATAATATGAGTAAGTGGGATATAGTGCCTTGACATAAGCTATGAGAGGAGTTTCTATTTCAACACCATTGTTTTTAATATCATGCATAATAGATCTTACTTTTGATGCTAAAGCAAGAGGGTCATCACTTTTCAATTCAATACTGAATAGTTTAATCATCTATTGGATAACTTCAAGTTCAGAGTGTGAGTCATAAAATTATTTCAACTTCTTCAAGGCATCAAAGGCATTTGATAATGGTGAAATATGGAAACTCACCTCTTCATTTATTGATGCCACAATCAAGGCATAGGCCTTGTTTTTCTTATTTTTCCAAATGGAAATCTCTTTGTCTAAGGTGCGATTTGCAAATGTATTGTCTCCTTCTCCTTCATAAATTCCTTTCCATGGCTCATTAAAAATGAGGGTGTGTTTTATCTTCCGGACCACTCAAAATACTTCTATTTTCCCGAGAGAACTACTCCAACAATAGATATAAATGAATGCATTTTAAATATGTGTATGAACCAGGTGGATATTGGTGGTCACCCGCCTATTCCACTTGGGGCCCCACCATTGTCTCTTTCAATTTTTCAGTTTTGGCACAACTTACTATTTTTAGCAGTTTTTCGGGTCCTGAACTTCCGGAGCCGTTTTGAGGCCCTAAACGACATTTTTTGGGAAAACGAAGAGCAACATGGGTCCATGGACCGATGTTGCTCATCAAAAATTTGTAGTCCTCGGATTGATCTTTCTAACGAGGTTTGGTACGCGTCAAACGAAGATCGTATGCCAAATTTACGCCCCTGGGAAGTTGAAACACTAATTTACCCAAACGAGGCCCATAGTTTTGGCGCTTCATCTCCTAGGGTTAGGGTTTTGGCTGTTTAGGATTTCCCATTGTTTCTATATAATAAATAGGCCCTCGAGCCTCATTTTAACTCAGTTCAGAGGCCTGTAGCTGCCACATCTCTTCTTAGAGATAGCTACCAGCGCCCTAGCTAGTTTTATTTCCATTGTCTATAAGCAAATTTCAGTTCTTTGATATTAATGAAATGAAGTGTTATTTCCGCTGCATCTCTGTATTTATGGTTATATTTTTATTCTGTTGCGTTCCTACATAAATCCGGATCAATGGTATCAGAGCGGTCTGCTTTTTCTCGATCCTTCTTTGCATGTCCCCAATGAGGTCGAGGTATAAGGAGCTAGGGCTTGATCTGGTGGAACCTTTGCAAGATCAGTCTCGCAAACCTCGACGGACGCCCATGGGGGATGAAAAGAAAGATGAGGGAGCAGGAGATCCTATCAAAATATTGCTCGAGGAGACCCTCGAAAAACAAAGGAACGCGATGATGGATAACTTTGCTCAGATCCTTCAACGGCTGCCCACCAGCGGCGCATCTGCATCCAGTAGCCACTCTAGAGGCGCGACTCCTTTTAAGGTACAAGTAAATTTTGACATTCCCATATTTGAGGGTCATTAGGGGAATTTTGAGGTCTAAAATGGGCCTTTTAAGAAAAATGTACAATCAAAATTCACTTTATGAGAACCAATCAAATTTTATGGGATGGCATCATCCATAATGGTTGAGGTGGCATTGTTTGAGTTAAAGGTACTTACTTGTCACATTCTCAATGGTGGATAAAAACACATGGTTAACCATGGTAGTGCTCTAAGTACTTTTTAAGTCAAAAAGTAAAGTACTCATAATAAATGTCATTTCACACTTTTTGAATAAAATATTGTTATTGTCATTTCATATTTTTTTGAAAGAAACAATGCATATCCCTACACAATCTTCATATCTTTACACACTTTTCAATAAATATTATATTTGTATATCTTCATATATTTATTTTTAAATTATATATTCATTTCATCTTATCTAATATTACAAATTCAAATTAATTATAAGTTAATATATATAAGTACAAAGGACAAATGCATTAGTTGTTCAATGATAATGACTTTTTCTTGAAAAGTTCATTCTTATTTATAGTCACATCAATACAATTTTTTTAATTAATTTTATTTTGGTACAACTTTTGAATTGAATTTAACTATGGTTACATGGATTATGGTGCAAAAAGTGAATTAAAAATTCATAAATATTATTTTATTGGTTTAACTATTATTTTATTATTTCCTTAAGAGGCCCATTTTAGACCTTAAAATTCCCCTAATGCAAATAGACGCAGATGCCATGATAGATGGTTGGCTCTATTAGAAGGATATTTCTCTGTTCATGACTTTTCAGACCGGGAGAAGATTATTTTTGCACTCCTCAAAGCTACCCCCCATGTTAAGGACTGGTGGGAAACCTATTGTGAGAACAAGGACCAGACAGAACCCTCTCTGTTCTCGGTCGTACCAACTTGGAATTCTTTCCAAGATGCCATCAAGGAACAATACTATCCCGTGGGGAGCTATGAGGACAAGTACATACAATGGACCACGCTGTGACAACAAAGGGATCAAGATGTGCATGAGCTAACGAATCTGTTCCATACCCTATGCACAAAGTTGGGTATCAAAGATTCAAAGAAACATCTGGTGCTAAAGTATCGCAGCTGTCTGCATAGATACATTCAGGAGGAAATGGAGTTCCTCGATATCTCCTCGCTTGGTACGGCATACCAGTATGCTGCCAAGATTGGGCAGAAATTCAAACAGAAGAAGCGGGACTTTGGATCTGCGAATCAAAAGCAAGGGAAAGGTGCTTCCAAACCGTAGAAAAAAGGACAGAGCCAAGGCATGACGGCTAAAGACAACCCGTCGAAGCCACAAGAAAAGAACAGCACCGCAAAGCCAAAGAAGGACACGAGAAAGTGGTGTGAGTTCCATAAGAGCTCCACTCACAACACAAGTGAGTGTCAGGCCAAGCAGTCGCTAGTGGCCAAGATGAGGGCTTCTAAGTCAGATGCATGCTCCGACTCTGAATCAGAACCTGAAAAGGGGAATGAAAAAGGGAAACAGATTATTGATGCGGAGCCCAATGCCACTGTTGCCACTACAAAGATCTAGAAGGAGGAACCGGAAGATCCAGAGGAGGAGGAACGTCTCTTCCACTCCCAGATGTGGGTAAAGGGCTCCCCTGTACAGTTCATTGTCGACAATGGGAGCCAAAAGAACCTCATTTCAGCAGACACCGTGAAGCGGTTGGGCTTGCCGACCAAAGCTCACCCACATCCATACACCATCGGGTGGCTTCACCAAGGACGAGATCTCCGCGTCAGCCAGCAGTGCCGCCTTCCCTATAGCATCAAGCCCTTCACGGATGAGGTATTATGTGACGTTGCTCCTATTGATGTTTCTGATGTATTATTAGGACAACCATGCTTGTGGAAGCGTCATGTTGTGTATGAGTCTCGACCTCGTGCTGTTATTATTACTTCGGGAAATAAGTTGTACAGGATACCAGAGGTACCACCTCCTACGACTATCTCTTTGGTTACTGCAAAACAATGTAGTAAGCTCATTTCCCAAACCAGGAAATTCGTTTTTCTAATGATCCGCCCCCAGGGCAAGAAGAAGACTGTGGCCACGACCTCCAGACAGGGCCCCTCTGCACGACAACAACAAATGGATAAGGTCGTGGAGGAGTACGGGGACATCTTAACCTCACCCACAGGGGTTCCTCTGCACTGCCAGGTCAAGCACCCGATTGATCTGACCCCAGGTGCGCCACTACCCAATGGACCGATCTATCGACGCTCTGTTCTGGAAAATGATGAAATCAAGAGGCAGATTCAGGAGCTGTTGCAGAAAGGTCACATCAGACCAAGTTCATCGCCCTATGGGAGCCCGATCGTGTTGGTACAGAAGAAGGATGGGACGTGGAGACTCTGTATTGACTATCGGGCGCTGAACAAGATCACTGTCCGGAATAGGTACCCAATCCCACGGATTGATGACCTTCGGGACCAACTCAAAGGTGCAAAATATTTCAGCAAGATCGACCTGAAGTCTGGGTATCACCAGGTACCGATTGAACCCTCCGATGTGTGGAAGACTGCCTTCAAAGCCAAGGAAGGCCTTTTCGAATGGCTGGTCATGCCTTTCGGGTTGAAGAATGCTCCCGCCACCTTCATGAGGATGATGGATGACATCTTGCGGCCATTCACCAACTCATTTGTAGTGGTGTACTTGGATGATATTCTGATCTTCAGCCAGACTTGGGAAGAGCACCTTCACCACATCAGACAAGTCCTCCAAACACTGCGGCAACACAAGTTGTGTGCCAATTTGGAGAAGTGCACTTTTGGCATGACCCAGGTTCAATATCTGGGATACATTATTGATGAAAGGGGGGTGCATGTGGATCCGGCCAAGATCCAAGTCATTCGGGATTGGCCAGCCCCGACTACTATAACAGAGCTTCGCAGCTTTCTGGGTCTTGCTAATTTCTACCGTAGATTCGTGTTGGGATTCTCTCATATCACTTGGCCCTTGAGTCAAGTCACCAAGGGAGGAGCGAGAGAAAAATTATTTTGGTCGGAACCTCAACAAAAGGCGTTCACAGAATTGAAAAATCGCCTCTGTTCTGCCCCAGTGCTCACATTACTAGACTTGCAACAGCCATTTGAGATCGAGACAGATGCCTCTGACTATGCTATTGGGGCAGTTCTTACCCAACAGGGACATCTAGTGGCACATCACAGTGAGACATTGTCTGACAAAATTCGCAAGTATCCCACTTATGACAAAGAAATGTATTCCATTGTGCAAGCTTGTCTACAATGGAAGCATTACATTTTGGGGAAGGAAACAATCATCCACACAGACCACCGGCCCCTGCAGTTCATACAGACACAAGGGAAGTTGCGGAATGATCGCCATCAGAAGTGGTCCACATATCTGCAACAGTTTCATTTGAACATCAAGTACAAGAAGGGTAGCACCAATAATGTTGCAGACTGCCTCAGCCGACCACCGATCGTGGCACTCACCACCGTGCTCAACTCTTGTGGGCACGAGACTTCTGATTGGCCGCTTCTCTATGAGAGTGACCTAGAATTCGGCCACACTTACAAGGCACTCTTGGGGGGTACGCAAGTTCCAAATTTTCACCTCCAAGATGCACTTTTATGTCACATGGGACACCTTTGTGTTCCTTCAAGAGAGCGTGCCAAGATGATATGGGAAGCACACTACAGTCGAGTCGCTGGGCATTTCGGGGTCGAGAAAACAGTAGCAATCCTGCAGAAGTATTTCTATTGGCTGAACCTTCGAAAGGATGTCGAGAAGCACATCAGATCCTGCACTGCTTGTGCCATTACCAAACCGACCATCAAGAAGCAAGGCCTATATACTCCTCTACCTACCCCTAGTCGACCTTAGGAATCCATCTCCATGGATTACATGTCGGGCCTGTCTTCTACTAAGCAGGGAAATGACTGTGTTTTTGTGGTCGTCGACAGATTCTCGAAGATGGCCATTATGGCGGCCTGCAAGAAGAATATCACAGCAGAAGCCACTGCTAAACTCTTCTTTGAACGAGTGTGGGTGCACTTTTGGATCCCACAGTCTATCATATCAGATCGGGATAGCAGGTTCCTCAGCACATTTTGGTCCAGCCTCTGGTCGATGTTGGATACCAAGCTCACCAAGTCCACGGCTTTCCATCCCCAAACAGATGGCCAGACAGAGGTCGTCAATAGAATGATTGTACACATTCTGCGCATGTACAATTCAAAGCATCCCCGCACATGGGACGAGAGCCTCCCCTATGTACAACATAGTTATAACCGGGCTCTCCACAGTTCAATCGGCCATAGCCCCTTTCAGGTGGGCTTGGGATTCCAGCCACTATGTCCCATTGACGTAGCCATGCCATTTGCAGCTGCTCAGGCCAATTCAGCTCATGTCCAGTCTGAAGTTGACAAAGCAAGTAGCTTCATCGAACGCATTCAACACATCCGCCAACAGGTTCATGATATATTGGACAGAGCCAATGCCAAGTACAAGCAACGCCATGATCAACACCGGGTGCCACACAACTTCCAGGTGGGTGAAAAAGTATGGCTACATTTGCAGAAGGAGTGCCTCACTGGACCCCACGCGAGCGCTGCCGTCTGAGCGCGTTCACCTTCCACCAAGGCTGCGGGGAACAATGTGGATTGCCTTGATCACTACTTCCCACCTCTGCGGACACCTCGGACATTGCGAGCAATAGCACCAACGAGGAGTTAAACCCATACGCATGGAGCAGGCCACCTGAGGCTTGTATCATGCCCATGCAAATCAAGAACACTGTGACGGAAGATCCAATTGTATCGGGTTGTCAAAGGCCAGCCAACTCGCACAGTGGTTTCACCGAGGACCAAATTCGGCCAGAAATTTCCTCATCTCATGGAGGAACTTAACGCAATGAGGACTATTACTTCCCTAGAGAAGAAAGATCCGGAGGTGAATGTGGGTAGTCACCGCCTATTCCACTTGGGGCCCCACCATTGTCTCTTTCATTTTTTCAGTTTCGGCACAACTTACTATTTTTAGCATTTTTTCTGGCCCTGAACTTCTGGAGCTGTTTTGAGGCCCTAAACGACGTTTTTTGGGAAAACGGAGAGCAACATCGGTTCATGGACCCATGTTGCTTGTTCAAAATTTGTAGTCCTCGGATAGATATTTCTAACGAGGTGTGGTATTGTTGAAGCCTAGAAAATCTCTGCTTCAAACATCAGGGAAAACCACCCGGTCGGGACCTTAAGACAGCTCCTTTTCCGTTTGGTATGGTGGCTCCTTTATTGAACAGTATTTCCTTATGGTTTTCATTAATGATGGGTGCACCATCTTTTCTGCCTTATTATGTCTTTTGCCATGCCAGATAATCATTGATATTTTCATTAATCAAATCATAATCATTTCGTAAATCTACGACATGATTTGTGATTTTATCGCTCTCTTGGCACAAAGAATTCCATTGCAAGATTTTTTGGCAGAAAACTTCCTCTTGTTGCAGTAGTTGATTGTTCAAAGAGATGGTTTCTGAAATGAATTCTGGAAGCTTAGGATCATTTTTATGCGATCTTGGATAATATATCGCTATTTGTTTGTCTTTATCAGCTAAGCTTTTTTGATGTCCTATTTGCATTTCTTGAAGTTGTTGTTGTAACTCTTCAAGTCTCAATTGTGCTTCCTTATTGGCCTGTACCTGTTGCAATTGCTGTTGCAGAGCTTTTACTTGTTCTTCTTTTTCATCTAACAAAAGTTGTATCTCAACTGCTTTATCAATTGTTGCAGAAGCATAAGCTCCTGTTATTTGAGATAACTTAGTGAGATTATGAGTAGGCTCTGTGGCAGGATCTTTCCACAAAACATCTACTTGTTCTGGTTCAGTAGCAATTGCACTTTCTATTTTTCTCTTTTTCCTTTGTCTCTTTACTACTGTTTTGTATTTTGGGCTATAACATACATCCAAAGGAGGAATGTCCTCTACATTAAGTACAATTTCAGAGGAGGGTGTGATTGGTATGTGCTCTGTTACTGCGGCTGTGCTGCTTGTTCCTGTGCTCAAAACTTTGGTTGTCTGGACAGGGGTCTGTACATTCTGTCCTTCTACATTAATCAATTGATTAAAGGTTTCCCATTCTTTATCTAACTCAATGGTGACTGGTTGTTGCTGTACATTGGTTGGAGGAGGATTTGTCTGTTGAGAAGTCAAAATTTGTTGTTGAGTAAGCTCTTTAGATTGTGAAGAATCTTTAATGGATTCCTCCATTTTATCTTCCTTTTCTTTAGAATTATTGGAGTGTTCAGATTCTCTGTCAGATTTTGATTTAGATTTACCTGTACTTGAACTGCCGTTAAGACTAACACTAGGAGTTTGTTCCCTTGCGGGCTCTAAGCGTAGATTATCCAAAGGAATAGGAATTAGTCTCCTTTCTCTGTAAAGCTTAAATTCTTGGAATTCCTATGGAGAAATCTGAGCTTGAGCTGAATTCAAAACTTCTTTGAATGAATTTCTTGCTTGAAACATATCATCAAAAAGATCCTATTCCCCGGAAAATTCCCTTACTTTGATTGCATTGGTAAAATTCTTAACAATATCATTTGGGTCAAATAACCTTCTTGAGAATTTGAACAGCTGTAGGCATGTAACGTTGCCTATCTCTTGAAATGCATGACCAATATCAAATAGTGAAAATTTTCCACCTTTTATGGGAAATTGTGGCCAAATGCCCTTTTTCTTCTCTTTTAAATCTTTTGTTATACCTCCCTGGCCACAGGTCTGATAAGCAATTTCCCGAGCTACAAGTCTATCTGGAACATATAAGGGTAAAACATGGGGAGAAGCATAACTTCCAAAAACCCTAATATAGGTGAACAATTCTTCTCCAAACCATCTTGCGACGGGGAGAATATCAACCTCTGTTTCTGAGGATAACCTCGGGGCATCCTTATTATACAATGTTCTGTACAATGGCAACATTATTCCATGACAAATTTGATAAAAATGGGGGATAAAATCAGACTCCCATAGTTCTTTATGGTACACATGAATGGGCAAAGGATCGTGGATAGTCCATTTCCAGCCCATCACAGGGAATTTAGAGACATAGCAGATGGCGTCCATGACATAAACAGATAAATAAAAAGGCGGATAAACCAGCTGGGAAACATTTCGTTTAGACCGGTAGTGAAAAATAGCAGTGGTGAGATTATCAGATAAGATTTTGGCCCAGTCTACAATTCTAGAATTAACAGCCGCATTCAACAAAGGAAGCCATTCGGGTAAGATCATATTTATGTCAGGCTTTCCAAAAAGCTTGCATAACATGGCAGCAGTAAAACAATAAGGAGAGGTAAGTGAACCCGTGCTGTACATACCTTGTTTGTTTTTCTTCAATGGTTCACTTCTTTTGGTCCACTCCTTTGTTCATTCTGCCAAATTTGAGTGTTCTTTGGCAAACTCTTCCATAAATTGCTTGTTGAAAGTCGCCTGAGGTTCTGGCAGCTTATACATTAATTTCAGATCTTCTATGGTGAATGACCCGATTAGCTCTTCCGATGGAGTTCTGAATTGTCTGTCTGAAATATCTATGCTATCCAGCACCCATCTCACCATGTCTGTATATGGGAGAATCCTTGGCCTTGCTTCTATTCTATGCAGAAATGAGCAAGCCAAGTCTCTAAGGGTTGCTTCAGACGTATTCTTTGAACCTGCTGTAGCTGCAACTTTTATCACCACAGGGTTTTCTTCTTCTAACAGATTATACATTCCTTCCCAAGTGGATATACCGGCGTCCTTGTTACAGGCGGTGTCTGCGTATAGCGAAGCCATTTCTTTGTTTTCAGAATTTGAGCTCTTCTCCTTCTTACCCATAGTGTTTAGCGGAAGTTTTGTATAGTCGTTTGCTCCTTCATGCCTGCGTTTTATGAATAAATGAGAGTAATGATATAAGAAAGGTGATGAGACTGTTTTGAATATGAAAGCGGATGAAATATAATATTTTAATTGTGAAACGAATTTCAATCTAAACACAATCTCATTTCACATTAATAATCAATCCAATCATTTAATATAATCATTAAAGCGCATAACGGATTTGACATATGGGAAGATTGCCTTGGGATAGCGCGCCTACATGAATCTGCGACATTGCGATCTGCGATTTGTTGCGCAATATCGCAATATCGCAATGTCGCAATATCGCAAAATGAAGTCATTGCAGTCATAAAAATAACGCAAAAGCAGAAATTGCGCAATAGCGCAAAAGCGCATATCGTAAAAGCGCAAAATCAACAAGAGCGCGAAATCGCAAAACCGCAAAATCAACAAGAGCGCGAAAGATATTCATTAATCATTTCTGTTTTCTACGCTATGTGATCTACGATCAATGCGTTTTATATATACCATTTTGTTATGGATGCGCTGTCTTGTTTAAAGAGCAATTTTATTATAATCTATCATAAACTTAAGTGTTTCTAAATATTCTTTCTAAGGGATTTCTATAGGTTTATGATAGAAAGTTTTATTTGAAAAGGCAAACAAATCCTAATTGATTTTTTGGATTTTTTAACTAAGGGTCCTCATTTATTTAGTATTATTACTAATAGTAAATAAAAGGGGGGTTGTTGCTGGTCACAACAATTGACGATTCACTGAAAGAAACAGTTATCTCTGAAAAAATAAAATGAACATTCTATCTTTAGTAAGTAAAGGTTTTTAAAAATAATGAAAACTATCTGAAGATAACTCAAATAAAATGTAACTATGAAAAAGAAATAAAAATCATCTCATAATTTCTTTCTAGTTCTTTAAGAAATAAAAACATTTTGGGTTATATCAAGCTTTGATTGGTGTTAATAATGAAGTAAGTGGATCTCTCCAAGTTTTGGTTTTATAATATACTCTATTGCCATAGGTATTGCCTCTGTTGCCAGCAAACGTTCATAGTCTCGAAAGGGTTACCTTTAAACCATTAACTATTCATTGTCCCATCCAACTAAAATTATGACTTTTTAAAAGATAAATTCATAAGACCTATTATCTCATGTTTTTTGTCTTTTATTTATTTTTATTTTAAGAGCCATTGTTCTGGTTTGGCAGCCAGTTAATAACAATGCCATTCACTAGTTATAATTAAACTGAACAAGCTGGCTCGTGATGAGACCCCTTGTCTTATATTTATAAGCCACTACCCTGTTTTGGTATGCAGTATTGGTAATGTCAGTTTTATTACTCCTTATGAACATGGTAAGTTGGCTCGTAATGAGACCTCTTATCTCTTAAAATTTTCGTATAATTTCTTAGAATTACATTCTAAAAAATCACAACTTAAATGGATGGGGTGAAATAGTTTTATCCTTAAGAATCAATGGATGACAATTTTTAGAGTTTTTTGAATTCCAAAACTTTGAAAATATCTATACTTTGATAGATAACCTTTCTCTGCTTAATAAACTTTATAATGATTTACATTTTCCTTAAGTTTTCAAAAGATCATGTAAATGATTGAAATAATCTTTTCAAAGCTTAACATCTTATTTTAAACTATTCAAAAACTGTGATCATTACTTTAAAAATTCTTATTTACACAAAATAAATATTTATAATATTTTTCCGAAGAAATTTTCTCAAATAGTAAACAGTCAATGAGAGACTCATAAACAACATTTATTTGTAACAACAAAAACAATCAAAAACTTTGCAGAAAGAAATATATACAGTTTAAGAAGGGGTTACCTCCTTATGAAAAGAATTTCTTTAAGATAAGCCCATTTACAGGAAGAGACTCTCTCTTACCTATTAGATCTTGGAGTATGAATGTATTTGAGCTTATCTTTTCAACGATCTGAAATGGTCCAAGCCACATTTTCTGAAACTTGGTATGTTTACCTTTTTCTTCGTGTGCTTTATCCCATTTCAAAACGAGATCACCAATTGACAAAATTTTTGAGCCGGTAGAACTTGCATCAAAAGAAGATTTTACAAGCTGTTGATGTTTTTCATGATTAATTTTTGCTTTATCCCTATCTTCTTCTAATTTAAGGATTTGATTATATCTCAATTGAATGGATGAAGAGGGATTTTCTTCAATAAACTGCACTAGGGCTAATGATGGAAGTGTTAAGTTTGATGGTATCACAGCTTCTTTTCCATAAACTAGATTGAAAGGTGAAGTCCCTATTGAAGCTTTTTCAGTGATACGATCAGCCCATAACGCAAAGATTAAAGATTTGTGCCAATTCTTTTGATTTTGATCAACGGCCCTTTTAATGATTTTGATAAGGTTTTTATTAGTGGATTCAACCAAACCATTACCTTGTGGATAATAATTTGCTGAATATTTTAATTTAAAACCTCTTTTGACTACAAATTCAATTAAACTATTTCCAGAGAAGTAAGATGCATTATCAAAGACAAGAGCTTGAGGTACACCAAACCTGGTTATGATGAATTGATCTATGAAATCAATAATTGCACCAGAATTGGCTACCTTCAAAGGAATTGCCTCTACCCACTTTGTAAAGTAATCAGTTGCAGTAAGGATGTACTTGTGTTGTTTGGAAGAATGAGGTACTATCTCACCAATAATGTCAAGCCCCCATTGTTCGAATGGTTGCTCAATAGTTACCGGTTGTAAAGGAAAAGCTGGTTTCCTTTGTCTTCCACTTGCAGTTTGACAAATCTGGCACTTCCTAACGTAATCATGCGTATCTTTAAAAAGGGTAGGCCAGTAATAACCAGCGCGAATTATTTTGTGAGCTGTGGTATCACCTCCAAAATGACCTCCTGCTGGTCCATCATGCAATTCCTGCAAAACCTTTTCAGCTTCAGTCTTTTCCAAACATCTTAATAAAATTGAATCATAATTTTTTCTAAACAACACATTATCAATGATCTGGTATTTAATAGCTTTTAACCTTAAAGCACGTTTACTCTTATAGCTAAGATTAGAAGGAGCATACTCGTTTTTCAAGTAATAGATAAGATCAGCATACTGAGATCCGGAATTTGTAACACTTATCTGACTTACTTGAATATCTTGATTTGAATCTTGATTTTCTGGTATGTTATGAGCTCCTGCCAATAATCTGCAAAAACCTTGTCCTCTAACAATCTTAGCCGGTTTAATATCAATATCATATTCTTGCAAGGTTGTTACCCAGTTAGCTCTCTTTTCTCCTACTTCTTTTTGAATTAATAATTGCCTCACTGCAGAGAATGGGACAATGATTTTTGTATGTGTCTTCAAGAGAAAAGGTCTGAAATGTTTGATTGATTTAAACACAGCAAAGGCTTGTTTTTCAACATTGGAATAATTAAGCTCAGCTCCTTGCAGATTTGAGCTAAAGAAAGAAATTGGTGCTTCGATTTCTTGATCATTGAGTTGTGTTAAAACGGCTGCATAAGATGTTTCAGTGGCCAGAGTATACAAAGTAAAATCTTTAGAAAAATCTGGGGTATTTAATGCTAGTGCATTAATGATCGCTCGTTTGATTGAATCAAAAGCTTCTTTTTCTTTATGCGCCCATTTGAATATTGAATTCTTCTTGATCATATTTTGCATAGGTAAAACAATTAAAGAAAAATCGGGAATAAATCTTTTAACAAAATTAATCTGTCCAAGAAATGATTGCATGGATTTTTTGTTATGTGGTAAAGAAATATCAGAAATTTCTTTCACTCTATCTGGATCAATATATATACCATCTTTTGACACAACAAATCCTAAGAGTTTCCCTTCATCTAAAGCAAAGAAATATTTCTTTGGATTTAAGGAGATACCAAACCTTCTACATCTTTCAAATATTTGTTTTAAATCATTTAGATGATTGGCTCTCTTTTTTGAAAATATTGTTATGTCATCAAGATAAACAACAACTGATTTATTGATCAGACCTTTGAACGCTATGTCCATGGCTCTTTGAAAAGTTGCTCCTGCATTTATTAGACCAAAAGGCATTTTTTGATAAGCATAAGTTCTCCATTTTGTTCTGAAAGTTGTTTTCAATCTGTCATCTGGATGAACTAAAACTTGATTATAGCCCGAAAATCCATCAAGAAAAGACATAAGTTCAGAACCAGCTACCTTTTGAAGTATCTGTTCCATGGTTGGCAATGGGAAATTGTCTTTTAAACATGCTTTGTTTAAATTTCTGAAATCAATACAGATTCTTATATCACCATTCTTCTTCCTTACAAGTACCATATTGGAAACCCAATTAGAGTGCCTGACTGGAAAAATGATTTTGGCTTTCAAAAGTTTATTAAGTTCTGATTTGATTTGACTTTCGAGATTTGGATGGATCTTTCTCAACTTCTGTTGAACAGGTTTAATATCAGGAAACATTGGAATTGTATGTTGAATAATCGAAGTATCATATGTTTTTAGATCATCATAATTCCAAGCAAAAACATTTTTATACTTGTTCAGCGGTTTAATGAATGCATTCCTTTCCTCTGGTGTTAAATTGAGTCCTAAGTTAACGTTTTGAGGTTTAGAATCAGAACCAAGATTTATTAATTCAAACTTCAAAGTAGAGCTTTGAAGTTTCGTATTAGTAAATTTCTTGAATCTGTCTCTAATGTCATATAAATCCTCTAATTTAACAACAGATTTTGGAATGGGGTTTTCATTACCTTTTGAAGCAATTTGTAAATCATGATCATCTTCGTCAATAATTTGCTCATCATATGATTTCTCTGAAGTCATGAAATTTAAAATATCTTGATCATGATAGAATACTCTCCAATTTGTAACATTATTTGGGACAGATGGACGAAAAATCAATTCTACAGAAAACCTATCAGGACTGCAATCTTCAGCAGGTAGGAGTTTAGATGCAACATTAGCTAACAAGTCAGCTGATGTATTCTGATTCTTAGGAATAGGAGAAATATTGAATGCTAAAAAATGAGTGGTGAGGTCTTGTATTAGGGTTTGATAGTGTTTAAGATGTCCTGAAAGGCAATGAATAGTATTCCTAACTTGTTTAATGACAATTTCGGAATCACCAAAAACTTTCAAGTATTTAACATCTAACCCTATAGCTTTATAAGTCCTTGAACCAAGGCTTCATATTCTGTGGTATTGTTAGTACACTCAAATTGTAATCTACATGAGAGCATGGTTTTCTCCCCATTTGGATCAATTAGGATGCATCCAGCTCCAGCTCCATCACTAGATTTCGATCCATCAAAATATAATGACCAAAATAAAGACTTATCTATTGGCTTATCTACAATTACATCAGAAATATTTACAATTCTGGAAGAATCAGATTGTGAAAAATTTTCTATCTGAGAAACAAAAGTATTTACAGAAAAAGGTGATTGAAGAGCTTTGAAATTTCCAAGGAATGATTCAGCAGAATAACCTCCAAGAATATTGTTGTTGAATGCTACAGGTTCATTAGGTTGTTCAAATTCAGTGACAGTGTGCATCATATGTTTTTCTCGTTAAATTTTGATTTGATTTAGTTTCCCTTTGTAGGGAAGCCACATATGTGAATAATCAGTTGAGATACAACCGTTAAGTTTCGCAGACCAGTCCCTGCTCAAGATTAATCCATAGAATTCAGGAATATCAACAATCAGAATATCAATTCTTTGGACAATCCTAGGATCTGAGGCTAATCTGATAGTAACTGAATTGATTTCTCCTACCACTTGGACTTTAGAGTGATCTAACTGAACGATATGAACTGCTAATTTCTGTGGTTCAATATTCAATTTAGCACAGACAGAAGTAGGCATTATATTGGAGGAAGCTCCAAAATCAATCAAACAATTGTGCAGATTTTTATTGTACATCTCATAAGTCAAAAGAAAAGGAGGAGTTTGAGAATTTGACTTTTCCCTAATGAGCACAGTATCAGTAGCATCTACCTTATCTGGTGGCTTACCAGTTCCTCTTGCTGCTTTTGCAACTACACCGCTTGGTAAAAGAGCAATTGGTGTAGCATTTAATTCTTTCAATAGCAACTTTTGCTGGTGTTTTAGTTTGCTGAGTTCATGCAAAGAGATGTTGGCTTTGATCTTTTTCATTTCTTCAACAATGTTGTATTCCATAGGATCTGACACTACTAAAGTTTTCGTTGTTGATGTGAGAGGATTAGAAGAGGATGGTTGATTTTGAGTAGGTAATGGAGAATTTTTCTTCACAGTGGGTTTGTCTTTGGTACTTGGAGTTGTAATTTTCTTTTTAGGAACTGTTTGCACTGGTTCTGTTGTAGATTTACTCCTAGTACTTACAGGCATAGCTTCTTCACTATCAGAATTAGGGAGAATAAAATCCCACATTCCATTCAATTCAGCTATTTCTTCATTTTCGTCTTCTTGATCTGATACTATAGATGTATCTCCTTCTTCTTCCTCTTCTTCTGATTCTGCATTAGAGATTACATTAGGAGGTTTAGATTCAACTTGGTTTCTTCTGAAATTTCGGAATGGTTTCTTGGTAGAAGTTTCAGCCACCTGTTTTTTAATTTCAACCATTTCATTTGACATGGTTTTAAGAACTTTCTGTAAACCTTCCATGTCGTATGGATCTTTGGCCTTTTTCTTTAAATCTTCTTTGAAGCTGACCTTCTTTGATTTCCTTTCTTCAATAGCATTTTTCTTTTCCAGAGAAGTAATACGTTTTTCCACTGCAATAGCTTCTTTCATATTCTCAGCTAATGTAGGCTTTGTAGCTCTGTCTACGAAAATTGCTATGTTTGAGGGTAAGGCAGTTATATACCATTCGATTCTGACTTGCTCACTAGGTTGTGAATCTGTATGAATTTTGTTCAAGAGTTTGTTGAATCTAGCATTGAATTCTTTTATAGGTTCCTTGGGTTCTATTTTCAAATTTGAGAGATCATTGAGTAAAGTTGCAATTGATCGGTCATCTCCAAATTTGGTCAAAAAATGATCTGCAAAAATGTCCCAACTCGTTATGGATCCTGATGGTAATGAAAAATACCATGATCCTGCTACTCCCTGAAGAGTATATGGGAATAATCTAACAACAACATCTTCATGTATGACTCCATTCAAATTAATAGCCAGCATAAATTTATTGATATGTTCTTCAGCTTGAATGTTAAGATCTGGACTAAACTTTGGAAGCCATTTTCCGGGATTGTCTGGTAAATCATGTAAAGGTGCAGCCATGTTGACTGCTCCTGGAGTAGACCATGGTCTCTGTGCCATTATTGGGACGACTATTGGAGGAATACCAGAAACTGGTGGTATTTGAATTGAAGTGGTTGGAATAGATGATGTTGAAATTGATGAGAATTGAGGAGAATATGCTTGTGGAGATGATGACTGAAGAGATGATGATGAAACAACTGCACTTTGTTGAGTTGTGGTTTTGGAAACAGGTGATTGAATATGAGATGATGAACTCGTATCACTTTCTATTTCTGATTTAATTCTTTTTGTTTTGCCCTTACTAGGTAAAGGAAATTCTTTCGGAGGAATACCAAGTTTTTCACTTTGCAACCTAGTAAGAGGTTTCGAAGGAATAAATTTTGAGCTTACACTACCTTCAGATATTTCAGACTCTTCCAGAGATAATGAGAATCCTTTCAATTTATGAATTAGATCTTGAACTTCAGGAGACTCAGGATGTTGTTTGTCTGAATGTTTTGAGATTTTGGTAGTGGGTGTTTGAATATTTTTTGCAATTTCTTCTCTAGGATTTTGAATTTCAGAAAAAATTGAAGAAGTTAATGAGGGTGTTTTGCTCTCAGAATGGCTTGTGGATAAAGATTTACTTTCCATTCATAGCTCAGGCCCTCCTTCTAGCGCCAAAAATGTTGAAGCCTAGAAAATATTTGCTTCAAACATCGGGGATAACCACCCGGTCGGGACCTTAAGACAGCTCCTTTTCCGTTTGGTATGGTGGCTCCGATTGGATTTAAAGGACCAGTTTCCTTGTAACTAAATGGATTGGATTGGATGGGTGGAAATGGGACTAAATTAACTAAAATAAAACTATCTAATTTAAGCTAAATACTGATAAAGAAATTCTAACACTAACCCGGGTAATTATATGTGAATACAACTTAAGATTGTTCCAATTCAACAATAACCATGAAAATGTATTATTAATTAAATTGAAATGTGCAGAAACAAATAAAGATAACTCTGTTTAAGAAATTAAACAAAGTTATATTAGCATATTGCATTCATCATTGTATACCATTTACATGTAACTATGAAAAATAACGTTTCAATTATACTCAGAAATGATATATAAAAGAAAGCGTTGTGAAAACCAATATACATATAAATGATAGCAATTTTAAACCGAATATCATAAGACAAAATAGATCAACAGTGAACAGATAGAAATACCTTGTTCATCTTGAAGAGTTTCAAATGCAATCTGATACTCTATCCAGTAACTATGATGCAAAACCAAATTCCAAGGTACAGAAATGCAACACTTCAAAGATAATTCCGCATGAAAATCACCAGATGTGATCCTTTTCAAAAAATATATAAGACAATGGAGTACAGAAATGCAATCTCCAAGTCCAAAAATATTAAGATCCGAGACCCCTCTCTGAATGCATGAGAGGGGTTTAAATACTAATTAACTAACTCTAAAAATAGTTTATTACAAAAATTAAGGATTCGGTTCAATGACCGTCCTTTTCCTAGGCTAAAATATAGTGAAATTAAAACTAAATCTATCTATCTATTAACTTGATCTTTAAGCTTGCAGGCATCCAGCATAGTTTTGAGAAGATGCGATTGACCGACTTCAGAATTCAACTGTCCTGAAAAGACAGAGTCGGCAAGCGTAGGAGCAATCTTCTCTGTAGCATTGATGATACAATTGAGCGCACTGTGCTGACTCTGTGGCTTCACCAAGTACATCCAGTATGAGTCCCAATTCAATCTTGTCAGCCCTTGGATGGATTTTGCTCTTTCTTCTGCCTTTTGCCTCCATTCTGTTTGCAGTTGATTTTCCTGTGGGAGATATCCTGGAACAGTTTCAGGAATCAAGTTAGCTTTGTGTAAATTTTTATTTACACAATCAGTGAGAGTGTTTGCTACTATAGCCGCCTCCTCTGCTACCTTTTCTGCCCTTCTGATTTGTGCATCCCATTTATTGAACAATATTTCTTTATGGTTTTCATTAATGATGGGTGCACCAGCTTTTCTGCCTTCTTCTGTCTTTTTCCATGCCAGATAATAATTGATCTTTTCATTAATCAAATCATAATCATTTCGTAAATCTATGACATGATTTGTGATTTTATCGCTCTCTTGGCACAAAGAATTCCATTGCAAGATTTTTTGGCAGAAAACTTCCTCTTGTTGCAGTAGTTGATTGTTCAAAGAGATGGTTTCTGAAATGAATTCTGGAAGGTTAGGATCATCTTTATGCTGATCTTGGATAATCTGTATTTATTTGTCTTTATCAGCCAGGCTTTTTTGATGTCCTATTTTCATTTCTTGAAGTTGTTGTTGTAACTCTTCAAGTCTCAATTGTGCTTCTTTACTGGCCTGTACCTGTTGCAATTGCTGTTGTAGAGCTTTTACCTGTTCTTCTTTTTCATCCAACAAAAGTTGTATCTCAACTGCTTTATCAATTGTTTCAGAAGCATAAGCTCCTGTTATTTGAGATAACTTAGTGAGATTATGAGTAGGCTCTGTGGCAGGATCTTTCCACAAAACATCTACTTGTTCTGCTTCAGTAGCAATTGCACTTTCTATTTTTCTCCTTTTCCTTTGTCTCTTTACTACTGCTTTGTATTTTGGGCTGTAAAATACATCCAGAGGAGGAATGTCCTCTACATTAAGTACAATTTCAGAGGAGGGTGTGATTGGTATGTGCTCTGTTACTGCGGCTGTGCTGCTTGTTCCTGTGCTCAAAACTTTGGTTGTTTGGACAGGGGTCTGTACATTCTGTCCTTCTACATTAATCAATTGGTTAAAGGTTTCCCATTCTTTGTCTAACTCAATGGTGACTGGCTGTTGCTGTACATTGGTTGGAGGAGGATTTGTCTGTTGAGAAGTCAAAATTTGTTGTTGAGTAAGCTCTTTAGATTGTGCAGAATCTTTAATGGATTCTTCCATTTTATCTTCCTTTTCTTTAGACTTATTGGAGTGTTCAGAATCTCTGTCAGATTTTGATTTGGATTTACCTGTACTTGAACTGTCGTTAAGACTAACACTATGAGTTTGCTCCCTTGCAGGCTCTAAGCATAGATTATCCAAAGGAATAGGAATTAGTCTCCTTTCTCTGTACAGCTTGAATTCCTGGAATTCCTCTGGAGATAGTGAAGCTTGAGCTGAATTCAAAACTTCTTTGAATGAATTTCTTGCTTGGAACATATCATCAAAAAGATCCCGCTCCCCGGAAAATTCCCTTACTTTGATTGCATTGGTAAAATTCTTAACAATATCATTTGGGTCAAATAACCTTCTTGAGAATTTGAACAGCTGTAGGCATGTAACATTGCCTATCTCTTGAAATGCATGACCAATATCAAACAGTGAAAATGTTCCACATTTTATGGGAAATTGTGGCCAAATGCCCTTTTTCTTCTCTTTTAAATCTTTTGTTATACCCCCCTGGCCACAGGTCTGATAAGCAATTTCCCGAGCTACAATTATATCTGGAACATATAAGGGTAAAACATGGGGGGAAGCATAACTTCCAAAAACCCCAATATAGGTGAACAATTCTTCTCCAAACCATCTCGCGACGGGGAGAATATCAACCTCTGTTTTTGAGGATAACCTTGGGGCATCCTTATTATACAATGTTCTGTACAATGGCAGCATTATTCCATGACAAATTTGGTAAAAATGGGGGACAAACTTAGACTCCCATAGTTCTTTATGGTACACATGAATGGGCAAAGGATCGTGGATAGTCCATTTCCAACCCATCACAGGGAATTTAGAGACATAGCAGATGGCGTCCATGACATAAGCAGATAAATAAAAAGGCGGATAAACCCGCTGGGAAACATTTCGTTTAGACCGGTAGTGAAAAATAGCAATGGTGAGATTATCAGATAGGATTTTGGCCCAGTCTACAATTGTAGAATTAGCAGCTGCATTCAACAAAGGAAGCCATTCGGGTAAGATCATATTTATGTCAGGCTTTCCAAAAAGCCTGCATAACATGGGAGCAGTAAAACAATAAGGATAGGTAAGTGAACCCGTGTTGTACATACCTTGTTTTTTTTTCTTCAATGGTTCACTTCTTTTGGTCCACTCCTTTGTACATTCTGCCAAATTTGAGTGTTCTTTGGCAAAATCTTCCATAAATTTCTTGTTGAAAGTCGCCTGAGGTTCTGGCAGCTTACACATTAATCTGAGATCTTCTATGGTGAATGACACAATTAGCTCTTCAGATGGAGTTCTGAATTGTCTATCTGAAATATCTGTGCTATCCAGCACCCATCTCACCATGTCTATATATGGGAGAATCCTTGGCCTTGCTGTTATTCTATGCAGAAATGCGCAAGCCAAGTCTCTAAGGGTTTCTTCAGACGTATTCTTTGAACCTGCTGTAGCTGCAACTTTTATCACCACAGGGTTTTCTTCTTCTAACAAATTATACATTCCTTCCCAAGTGGATATACTGGCATCCTTGTTACAGGCGGTGTCTGCATATAGCGAAGCCATTTCTTTGTTTTCAGAATTTGAGCTCTTCTCCTTCTTACCCATAGTGTTTAGCGGAAGCTTTGTATAGTCGTTTGCTCCTTCGTGCCTGCGTTTTACGAATAAATGAGATTAATGATATAAGAAAGGTGACGAGACTGTTTTGAATGTGAAAGCGGATGAAATATAATATTTTAATTGTGAAACGACTTTCAATCTAAACACAATCTCATTTCACATTAATAATCAATCCAATCATTTAATATAATCATTAAAGCGCATAACGGATTTGACATATGGGAAGATTACCTTGGGATAGCGCGCCTACATGAATCTGCGACATTGCGATCTGCGATTTGCTACGCAATATCGCAATATCGCAATGTCGCAATATCGCAAAATGAAGTTATTGCAATTATGAAAATAGCGCAAAAGCAAAAATTGCCCAATAGCGCAAAAGCGCAATATCGCAAAAGCGCAAAATCGCAAAAGCGCGAAAGATATTCATTAATCATTTCTGTTTTCTGCGCTATGCGATCTGCGATCAATGCGTTTTATATATACCATTTTGTTATGGATGCGTTGTCTTGTTTAAAGAGAAATTTTATTATAATCTATCATAAACTTAAGTGTTTCTAAATATTCTTTCTAAGGCATTTCTATAGGTTTATGATAGAAAGTTTTATTTGAAAAGGCAAACAAATCCTAATTGATTTTTTGGATTTTTTTAACTAAGGGTCCTCATTTATTTATTATTATTACTAATAATAAATAAAAAGGGGTTATTCTTTGATCACAACGGTACCATATTAAAACGGAGAGATCGTACTTATGCCCAAGTTCATACAGGAAGTTGGGCTTACCCAATTTACCCAAACGGGGCCCATAGTTTTGGCGCTTCATCTCCTAGGGTTAGGGTTTTGGATGTTTAGGATTTCCCATTGTTTCTAAATGATAAATAGGCCCTCGAGCCTCATTGTAACTCGGTTCAGAGGCCTGTAGCCGCCACATCTCTTCTCAGAGATAGCTACCAGCGCCCTAGCTAGTTTTATTTCCATTCTGTCTGTAAGCAAATTTCAGTTCTTTGATATTAATGAAATGAAGTGTTATTTCCGTTGCATCTCTGTATTTATGGTTATATGTTTATTCTATTGCGTTCCTGCATAAATCCGGGTCAGTGTACTGTGTAAAAAAAATGTACTTTGTTGCTAATATATTGTAAGAAATTCAACATTTGGTGGTAATATGTGTGAAAAAAATGCACTCTGATATATTAAAACAAAGGTATTATTTGTGGGAGGTGGTATATGGGGGAGGAAAAGGTCGACTGTATGGGAGCAGTATTATATGAAATATATTATATGAAAATATTGTCAAACAAGGTTGAGGAACCGGAGCAATGCATGGGAGTGTTGCGGACATAGGTCACATACCGACTACGCTTTCTCTACGTTGAGGGACCGAAGTGTGGGATTTTATACCAGGGAGGTATCGTAAGGGAATGGAGGTATTGGGATGGACAACCAAGAGGGGAGTTAGGAAGGGTCGGATCGGGGGTTGCGAGGGTGGAGGGGCACCGCAAGCAGACAGTGGTATGGGGGATTCGTGGTATGAGGAAGCCAAGGTATTAAAACATGGTGTATTATATATGTATACAGTCACGATTCGGATCGTGGAATCATTATAATCGGGAATCGAACCGGGGTTTTGGTGGTATGACGTATTATATATGGTATACAGTCATGATGTCGAGGGAGGAACGGGAGGAGAAACCATTGGGGTTGGAGTCTAACATGGAGCAAGGTGAGCGTGGATAGCTCATTTGGGACATACGGTATTTATTAGCCGTAATGGTGGTAGGATTGATGGGAGGAGTAACACAATGTCGAGAGGGACAATCACCCAAACTACGTTGTATTAATTGTGAAATGAAGGATTAATCACACCATAAAAACCATTCATATGCAACATCAAATACCATTTATAGGTTCCAGATAACAGAAAACATATTAATGCATTGATTTATTCACACCAAACCAACCTCTTAGGACATAAAACAATGAGTTGAAATTAAGTGCCGAAATGTCCCATCTCATCATCACACCATCTCCCTTCAACGCTACTTCCTTCAATAGGATTCAATGAAGAAATGGTAGAGGTGTCAGTGCTACAAAATGGGTAGAATGTAGACAAGAGGGAGTTACAAGGGTAGAGAGGGAAGCCAAAAATGGAGTTGGCTCTAATACCCTGCCAAGCCAGGAGGTAAATCCACAAAACTAAATTGTGATTTTGCATTAAGGCTGATCATAGATATATACATGGAGGGAGAGACACTTGGGCTTCATCTCCCATTGTCTCTTCATATTCTAGCTCTCCTTATTTTCTATTTACACTATTTTACATATTCACCCAATCCCAACGATTAGGTGTCAATAATTATGACATCCCATCAGAGTAAACAATTCTTGCCTCCCAAATTCCATAGAATATTTCCTTTCTAACCCAAGACATCATTTCATAGGCACGTCTCCAGCGAAGAATAAAAGAAAATTGAATCGCAGAGATAAGGGCATGAGTAAAACACATTGAGTTAACATACCCACACTCGACGTCTACATAGAAGAGGGTGAGGTTGTCTGAACCTGGATGGAGAACCTATTGAGGTACCTTCGCAGCTGACCCAAATATTGCAAGAAAACCTGAAACAATACCAATAGCAATACCTCGAAACCGACCTTGGCAAATTGCATAAAACCCCAGCAAGGAAATATCTCGTGTTCTCTCCAGTCACCATAAATATTCGGCATGTGTGTTTCCACCTTGAATTTTAAGACGAGCGTGTGAGGATGGCACAGATCCCAGAAGTGCCCAGTGATCTTTTCGCACCCCGGTCGGGGAAAGATAATAAACATCTTTAAATCAAATAGATGACTTTTTTAAAATGATAGTACAAAATAAATTATTTATATAATATATTTAGATTATATAAGTGGATATGGAAAAGATTTTTGATATCTATATAATTAAAATTTACAATTTTAATTAGTTCTAAAGTGAATTATAATAAAGATTGTATCACTAAATTTTGATGAAGACAAGTTTAAAAAGTGACAAACCATTACTCTACTATTTTCATTTTATTTTATGACTTTACAGAGACACATCACCTTATGATGTAGGTGTATTTTGTAACTTTTTACGTGAAAAAAGATCATCAAATTTATTTTTTTTATTATTTTTTTTTTAACTGGATAAATTATTGGAAAATGGTAATTCGTTATAGTAATTTGAGCTTGTTTTAGGATCAAACTGATTGACTACCATTATAACCCATGAACATATATAGGAGCCTACAATCCAAATACACCAATATATTCATTGTCCCCAAGGAAAGCCACATAATGAAATCCAAGGGATGCCTCCCCACATGAATAGATGACATAACTAGTACATATGTTGATTAAACTATTTTGCCTAACTCAAGAGGATTCAAATCAAGAACTCATTGATATAGAACTGTCCAAATACATGACAACATTGGCAACAACTAGTTGAGCTAACCATTTTGAATAAAAAAATTGGAAACATCGCATCCCACCCTTAAGCACTTAAACAAGAGAAATGATTGTCAGTACCTTACTAGCCCCATTCAACCCATGAGGAACAAGTGTGTCACAAGCAAAATTTAAGCTTATGCAAGAAGGTCATAACTTCTTTATTGAATCAACCAAGCTAAACCCGATTGATTAGATTAATTAATGTTTTATTGAATGATAACTTCTTATTTTTAAATTGAAATAGAGCCAATAAATACTTTTAAATAAAATTATATAAATTACTCTAAAAAATAATCCAACGTTGAGAAAAATTACCAACAATAACATATAAGCTCCAATATATACCATAATCTTCATATTAATAAAAATAATGACAAGGAGGTGGTGTCTTCGACTAATATAATGATTAAAAAACATTCCACATGTAAACAAGCACCTCACCCTCGAGCTTGTAGGTAAAGGTAAGATATTATTTAGGGATTAAGTGTGTACAACAACATGGCTCGAAGCCATTCTAACAATATACTCAACATGAGCTCGACATGTCACTTGCAGGAATTGAGCCTAGGTGGGCCATATGACTATCATTCTTCCCAACCACCCGAGATAAACCCAATTGATATATTGATTAATTGATTATGGTGTGAATGTGTTTATTATTATGCATATTGGAATCATTTTATGATATAGATACCTCTCTAAACCACAATTAAATATTATTAAACAAATAATTCAAATTAAAGTAATTATTCTTTAAAAAATGATACAAGTGTGTGCATGCCTATTGAGGTGTGCAAGTAATCTCTAGCATTTGGTGTGCATAGTGCAACTTGTGCCAAATGTTGTAAAGGTTTTGAGGCCTTATCCCTTGAACTTGCATGCTAGTGGAAATCATGCACTACCATAAACCTTACCATAGGGGAACTATTCATGAAACCTGCAAGAAAATTTTGGACCAAGGGTGACTTAAATAGAGGGTCAATGCAAGAGATTAAACTTTTGAATATGCATAATATTAACTACTCTGAACTATACTAAATATACTTTTTTTTTTGTAAATAATTTTATTTCTATTAAAATATTCCCATACACAAATATCAAAATCCTTTTTGTTTCCCATATTGGAAACCAAACTAGCAAAAAAATTAATGTATTTTGTCCCAAATGTCCATATACTAACCAGATACATACAAAAATACCTACTAACAAAGACTCCATTATGCAAGACATTATGCCACAGTATTGGTAAATTCCAAGTGAAGTAGAAAAAACCATCAAGATAATGTGGAAATATTAATGGTTCCTGGTATGGTTGGATTGACTAGAGGTGTAGGATTTCATTTGTTGCAAAGTTGTTCCTCAATGCAAGCTAGTTATTCATGTTATTCCATCCCCAGTAGGGTTTCTTCAGCTTTGTTTTTTAGATCGATAAGTCCCAGTCTCTAGTCCTCCCATAAGTGATTGTTCTAGCTTTCCAAAAGATGAACGTGAATATCATTGCATCTCGAGTTGGCCAGGACGTCTACTACCATATTGCTTTTTCTCCTGACATGATATGGAATAAAGGTTGGAATAATATAGATCAAATGATTAATATCTGTGATATAGTCTTCCTATATACAATTGTGGAAAATTATTTTTGGATAAGCTCCATTAATAATTTTATTTATTCTTGAGATGACCAGTTGATAACCACCCTCCACAAACAACCCGTAGAATACTTGTGATGATGCGATAACAACACCAATCTCTAGAGATACAAAATTGATTGCATTATTAGTTGAATGTCCCATACTATTTTCAAATTGAAACATTGGTTTCCCATAGTTTTTCACGAAAGTTTCATCTAAGACCAACAGAACCCGGATTGCCTTTATATGCCCTATAAAAATTAATTTTAAGGAATTCAGGGGGAGGAGGGCTCCAAGAGGCTGGAGGACTAGAAGATGGGCTTCTTGTAGTTAAAGGAGAGATACAAGATGGAAGCAATTGGATATTATTCAAAATTTCCAGCTCCCTAGTTTGAAGATGACCAAGGGTGCATTAGTATTGTTTCACACACTCTGTAATGCTTTGTGTATATTACCTCCCCTTTTAATGATTAGCTATTAAATATGTGATCGTTCCTCTCCTTCCATATGTTCCGTAGGAAAAACCATGGAATGAGGGCCCAAGCTCTATTTACAAAAGGATTGTTTGTCATAGAGGACCTCGAACCTTAAATTATTTCTATCATGTCATTCATGTTCATGTTTGATTGTCCAAATAAGCTAAAGAGTTGAGACTATAGAGTTTCAGAAAAAATGCATGTATTGAGAAAGTGATCCATGTCCTTTGCATCAAGTCTACACTATAAAATAAAGGGAAGGACCTTTGAATCCTTTGTTGATAATTTTATACCATGAAAGGCATCTTTTATTTACTAACAACCAAATAAAATGGGAAACTTTGGGCCATCATTTCTAATCCCAGACCTATTTCTAAATCGCTTGATGAGGAAGATTAGAGTGACCTCCAGTTACTTGATATGCCTCTTTGATTATGCACACCCCCTTCTAGGTACAGCCCCATTATAGTTTGGAATGTCCCTCTCGAAGAGTGGGTTTTTCATTTGTGAATTTCTTCCATTAATGTGTCCAGATTGGCTTAATCAAGAATTTGAGGCCAACTTTCCTTATTTTTCCATTATCTCTATGAGGTGTGCTTCGTTGTACGATTCCAATAATCTGCTACTATCAAGAGACCTCTATATTTCATAAGCTCTTCTATAGCAATAAAATATTTTTACCATGAGTCCATCCAAAATAACATCCTTTCCCTCTCGGAATTCTTAGAAATAGTGTTGTTGTATGATGATTTATTAGTGTTGGCAAAATTCCATATTGAAGATCCTTAAACAGATATTCGAGCTCTTAATTGTTGTTTCCATGATTGAGAGGGGTTATATTTCCTATTCCAAAGTTGTCTCCATAACTTCTAGCCACCCTGGATCCACTTCTAAAATGTTATTTAGAATTTTTGTACCACAAAAACCAAGACCTACCCTATTTTGGGACAACAAAAATTTATCCTAGGCTACAAAGGCCCATTTTCTTCCACAAAATAAATGTAAAGAAAACACAAAATGATACAAAACAAATTTATAAAAAATGCAAAGAGGCTATAAAATAAATATCACAAACAAAGATGGAAATATAATGTAAAAGGGACAAAGAAAGGATGTTGAATGGAGAAAAATTATATGAAAAACGTAAAGAAATGTGTAAAAGTGAATGCAAAAGGAGACATTAGAAAAAAAGGATGTCAAAGGATTATTATGCTTTCTGATTCCAATTTACATGAAAAATACAAATATGAATGCTCTAATGATGTGTTGTAGTGGTGAAAGCCCATTGTTTGGAACTAGTGATCTATTTAAAATGGCTTAGAGCTACAAATTAAAAAAGCCTTATGTGTGGATGAATGCCACTAAGTCCTCCATTAGGTTGATTGCATCCATTCATGGAGCCACTTAATAAAGGCCCAAAGGTTGTTAAACTTATGAATCAAGTTATCGGTGATATTAAAGTCATCACTAGTTTTAACTCATTTTCCCCATGGAAAGATGCGATAGCGCCCTTATTTGCGACCAAGTAGTTTTCTTCCCCACCAGTTGTATAACTTTGTGTATGAATAAGGTTTTCTTAAATGATATGGGTTTGCCTTTATTTTTTCCTTCAAAATGAAAAGTATTTATAGTTACAGAGGATGGGGTCATTTAACTATTTTGAGACTTATCATGACGATGAATCCAGTATTAAAAGGTTGAATCTCTTAGTATGTTATAAATAATTAGATCTCAATCATATTGTTGTTTCTCATTAAAAAATATCATTTGTTCCTAAGACATGAAATTTCCTAACTTGACTTGAAACATGGCTTCCACAACAGTAATGGTGTAATATAGTTACCCAATTAATAAAATCTATGACTCAAAACAAGAGCTCTAGCTTTAAAATCTCATATATTTGGGTCAAAAACACCAAAATAAACCTTTGAATCAAAAAGTGGTGATACTGGAAGCACCTTTTTTGGGGATCAAAATTGGCACCAAGTACACCACCTTTGTTTTCAAGGAGGAATCAAAAGTACAACTTCTTTGGAAGGATGGCCTTAACAAACTATATCGTTGCAATAAAAAGCTTAAAATCAACCTCGAAATTTAAAAGTGGCACTCCTAACAGTGCGCCTTTTTCTTTTGGGTCAAATTTGTGACTTCTTTGGATGACAACTAATATCTTTACGGCAAAAATATTTAAACTAAACCCCTAAATCAAAAAGAGGTGTTACTATTAACACCCTTTGTCTTTTTTCAATCTCAAAATTGCAACATTCATTAAATCAAGGCCTAAAAATCTTGTATTGTTGCTAGCAAAATCATTAGAAAATAAAAAATGGGAAAAATTAAATAAAAATAGAGAAAAAAAAGAAAAAATAGAGAACACAAAAACAAAATGTTATTTCCAAAGTAAATCAAATTTTTTTTAAATAAAATATGTTTTAATTTTTTTGGGAAAAAAAAAAATTACCCCTTATCCTCATTATAATTTCTTTTACACAAATTTTAAAAAGAATGTTAATAATAAATTTAAAAATACAAAATACAAAAAATAACTTGAAAATAATAATAAATTAATAGATAAGAACAATTGGGTGGGGGGCACAATGCCCCTATCCCCTTGCCCGCTTCTCAAAGGACCAATGATCACACTTTTTGGGGGGACATAGTGGGAGCATCCCCATCCCATTCAAGAGTAACTCGGAATACCATTTTTCAATTATAGAGTTGGTTTTAATCTTTTTATTACAGTGGCACCAGCTATTAAGGCCATTATATTAGAGAAGTTGTAATTTTTGCATCTAAAAAAAAGTGATACTATTGATGCCAATTTTTTTATCTATGGGTTAATTTAAGGTTTTTGTTCGAAGCATTACAAGGTTTTTAATGCCATGGTTGTAAAAGTTGTATTTTGATTTTTTTTTTTTTAAATTGTTACCAGTAACATCATTCTTTGAAAAAAAAACAATAACCAAATGCAACTTTTAAAAAAAGAAATCTTTGAATGTTTTCATCAAATTAATAACTATGTTGTGTCCAATTTACCCATATTTAAGGTAATGGACATCCATGAAAAAGTTCTCACAAATATCTTGAACATTCCTCGTACAAGAAAATTAGAGAATAATTAGTTCGAACTTGTTGTGTTTGGGGCCTTGCCAATTTAAAACCTAAATTGAAATAAGCCTTGATAACAAACATTGGTCGTAGTTTCTTCATTAATACGTGTTGAGAGGAAAGATAGTTCTCTTCTCAGTAATTAACCTAGAATTCCCAAACAATTTTGATGTTGGTAGGGAGGGGTTGTTATTTCCTCAATTACACATTGAGGTGACAAAAAAAGGAGGCTTGTGGTTTAGGATTGATCCTCTCTTTCATTCTCTCTACGAGCGTAATTCTACTTATGGTCTGCACCATCCCTATGCTCTTATAGATTTTGGATAGGACATATAATGAATAGTCAAAATGCAAGAAAGAAAAATTGAAGGTAATGGTGCTTCAATTCAAACATTGTTTAAGAAAAATATTAACTAGGATATAAATACATCAACACAATTAGGAATTACAATGGGGTTTTGGTACAACATAAGAAGCATATTTGGAAAATTGGAGTCAAAATACAACATTCTTCACTGTTGAGATTTTCTGTTTTGAATAGAATAGGAAAAATCTCAGTAGGTGACAAAAATTAGGAAATTGTTGCTAGATTAACTCCAGTTTGTTGGGAGGGAATTAATGCTAGCTAAATTTGAGTTGAGAGCTGTTAGATTCTCCTGCTATATAACAGATAGCCATACGGATGTTTTGGAGTGAGTGTGTGTGAACTGTAATCTCCTGTTTGAATTAATAAGATTGCCAATGCCTTGTTGTGTGGACGTAGCCCAGGAGGTTTGGGTGAACCACGGTAAAAACACTGTGTCTTTTTGTGCTTGATTAAATCTGTTGTGTGTTAATTGTTTAAGGTTTCCGCTGTGATTTTTCTGACAAGTGGTATCGGAGCTTTGTTAGAGGAGGGCGCTATTCAACCTGTGCGTGGAGGTGTGTTGACCACTGAGTTGAAAGTGTTGTGCGTAGCAACGATGTTGGAGCGCTGGTGCAGCGTGCTGGAGGTGGAGCGCGAAGGCGTGTGATAGAGGTGTCTCGGATGCAATCTGCCTTTGCTGGAAACTGCCTGGACAGTGAGCGCCGGTGCTGTGTGAAGCGCACCGGAAGTCGTGAGCTCGGAGGATCGGGCAGTGTTAGTGCGGTGACCTGCGTGGAGATTGCTGAGCTTGCGTGGAGGATTAACTGCTGCTGGTGCGTGGCTGGCGGAAGTGTTAAGTGACAGCGTTGACAGACTGCGTTGGTCTAATGGATGCGTAGACTGCGTATAAAACAGTGACTACAGAGCATTGAACGGTGAAAACTGGTAAACTTGTTGCACGGTGATTGCAAGTCTATTTTTTAAATCGATTATTACAAATCGTTGCCAACGTTGAATTGAAGTTGGAGATCATTCGGTCTTTTATTTTTTAAAATCGTTTTACATTGAAGTTAATGTATATTGAACGATTGTGAAGAATCGATGTTTGTAAAGGGATCCTTCCGTTTCCGCCATATATGCCTTACGCGAAGGACAATAGTGAAGCACTGCCTGGTCCAATTTTGCATGCTATTAATTGGTAAAGATTGCTAACTCGATAACGAAGAAGAAAGGAGAATGCCAGGACAGAATGCAAATGCCGTGACAGAATGCCAGAACGCTGGTGCGTGGAGTCGCCGGTCGAACGCTGGCAATGCTGCTGAGTAAACCTGCGTGGCTGCTGGAGGTAGCCGTGGACTGGTGTGCAGTGCTGTCCAAACTGCGTGGAGGTAAAACAGTCATCGCAGGTCTGGTGCTGCGTGGGACAGTCTTCGGGCAGGTCTGAATGTGCTGTCAATTGAACGGGCCATGAACGCTGGAGTGTTCCGATAAGTTGAAACGTTTTTTATGCCATCGGTTTTGAAGTTTCAAAATATGCCATTCTTTTTAAGGTTCAATCAAATCCGATTTTAAAACAGAAAAAAAATCGATTTCACATATAAAAAGTTTTTTATTATAATCGATTTTGGATTAGGGGTGGTCCATTTAAAAAAAAAATCGAATGGTAATTATTAAAGTGCATTATGTGAAATCGATATTTTTTTTTAAAAGCCTTATGGAAAAATCGATTTGAAAGTGATATGCCATTGTAATATGCGATGTAAAGAAGGTCGATTTGTAAGGTGGTGAAGAGCATTTAGGTTTTGAAAAAGGGGCTTTTATGCCATTATTTTTAAAAGGTGAAGTTTTAAAATCGATTTATTTTTTAAAGGAAGTTGAGAAGCACTTTAAAGGAAGAAGTTTAAAGGCAAAGGTCAAGGGCATTGTTTTTTTTTTTAAGGCATAGGCAGTGTTTTGAGATTAACTTCATTTAAAGTTTTTTTTTTGGAGATTACTGTGTTTTTTGCTGAAACAAGATGGCGAAAACTCAAAGTGTCCGTTTTGAGAACGATGTGCTTGGAGTCTTGTTGTCTGAGGCTGAGGAGACGAGGAAGAGGTCGAATGCAGACACCTCTACATCAGAGGTAATGATGGCCAGAGGTCGCTCGAGAGAGAGACACTCCGGGGGTAAGTGCAGCGATTCGCGTTCAAAGTCGAAAGGGAAGAAGAGCAAAGTGAAGTGCTGGTTTTGTGGCAAATCGGGGCACTTGAAGAAAGACTGCTGGAAGAGACAGCAGACAGAGAAGAAGGAGGCAAATGCGACGGATACAGGTTCGGCATCTGGTTCAGGTATGAGCGACGAAGTGTTGTCTGTTAATATGTCAAATCATGATCAACATTGGTTGTTAGATTCCGGTGCATCAAACCACATGTGTATTCATAAAGAATGGTTTAAGACGTATAGATCAGTTAATGATGGAGTTGTGTACATGGGTAATGATGTCACATCTAATATTGTTGGGATAGGAAGCATACAACTGCAAATGTTTGATGGCACAACTAGAATATTAACAGATGTGAGACATGTTCCAGACTTAAGGAAAAATCTAATTTCACTAGGAGCACTTGACACGAATGGATATAAAACTGTAATTCAAGGTGGAGTTATGAAAATCTATAAAGGTATTTTACTAGTAATGAAAGCTAAGAAAGTAGGAAATCTGTTTCAGTTAGAAGGAAGAACAGGGTCAGTTCATGTGTCTACGGTGTCTGAACATGACGGTAGTTCCATTCGCCTATGGCATCAAAGGTTGGTCCATATGAGCGAAAGAGGGTTGAAAATTTTGGCTGATCGCAAGTTACTTCCTAATCTAAGGTCTGGAAAGTTAGATTTCTGTAAGCATTGCTTGTTTGGAAAACAAAGTAAACAAAAATTTAAAACAGGCAAACATACTAGTAAAGGCATACTTGATTATATTCATTCAGATGTTTGGGGTCCAGCTCCTACAGCCTCATATGGTGGTTCGTCGTATTTTGTATCATTTATTGATGACTTTTCTAGGAAGGTGTGGGTCTACATGTTGAAAAGGAAGTCTGATGTTTTTTCAGTTTTCAAACAGTTTAGAGCATTGGTAGAAAACAGCATTGGTAGAACAATAAAGTGTTTAAGAACTGACAATGGTGGTGAGTTTACTTCCAAGGAGTTTGACAGCTATTGCAAGGATGCAGGGATCGAGAGACATAAGACCACGGTTTATACTCCTCAGCAAAATGGAGTTGTTGAACGCATGAACAGGACTCTTTTGGAGAGAGCAAGGAGTATGCTGAGTAACGCTGGTTTGCAAAAGGAGTTGTGAACAGAAGCGGTGGCAACAGCTTGTTATGTGATAAATCGGTCGCCATCGACGGCAATAGACTGCAAGATTCCGCAAGAGGTATGGAAAGGACACCCTTGTGATTATTCTAAACTCAGAGTGTTTGGTTGTGATGCATATGCTCTAGTGCCTAAACATCAGCGAACTAAGTTAGATCCAAAGTCTAAAAGGTATATCTTTGTTGGGTATGGTGTTGGAACAAAGGGATATAGATTGTGGGATCCTACTACCCGCAAAATCATCATCAACAGAGATGTAAAGTTTGATGAATCCTCTCTTGTACAGTTAGATGTAGATAGTAGATTGAAACAGGATGATGTATCTGACTTTCAGCACATTCAGTTTGATAGTACTTCTAATGATAGTCATGATGACCATAGTTCAGATTCTAGTCATGAACAGGTTTCAGATACTAGTTATGAACAGGGTTCAGATATAGAGCGTGAACAGGTCTCAGATGGTGGTCATGAAGAAGATCCTACAGGTGGTAGTCAACAAATTGTGGAAGCACCAGAAACATCCTTAAGGAGGTCGACAAGAATCAAACGGCCACCGAGAAGGTATGATGATTATGTTACTTCAGTTGCTTTGACCGCTAACGATGATGAACCTCTGTGCTATCAGGAAGCAATAGAAGGTTCGAATAGTGACAAGTGGAAAGCAGCCATGAAGGACGAAATGATGGCCTTGAGTAAGAACGGCACATGGGATATGGTTGAGCTTCCGAAAGACAGGAAAACTGTGGGGTGTAAATGGGTTTACAAGCTGAAACGGGGTGTGAATGATACGAAGGACAGGTACAAAGCGCAACTGGTTGCAAAAGGGTTTTCTCAGAAAGCAGGCATTGACTTTCATGAGATTTTTTCACCAGTTGTTAAAATAGTTTCAATTCGAATTGTGTTAGCTTTAGTTGCTTTGTTTGATTTAGAGTTACAACAACTAGATGTTAAGACTGCTTTTCTACATGGAGATCTAGATGAGGAAATTTATATGGAACAACGAGAGGGGTTTGTTCAGCATCGCAATAAGAAATTTGTCTGCAGGCTCAAGAAGTCATTATATGGCCTGAAGCTGTCGCCTCGGCAGTGGTATAAGAAGTTTGATTCTTTCATGTTGAGTCAGAAATATGTTAGAAGTGAATATGATCATTGTGTGTATTTCAAGCAATTGAAAAATGGCATGTTAATTATCTTAGTGTTGTATGTTGACGATATGCTTTTAGCAAGCAAAAGCATTGAAGAAATCAACAGGTTGAAGACTCAGATGGCAAGGACATTCGATATGAAAGATCTAGGAGCAGCAAGACAGATTTTGGGCATGGAGATTTTCAGAGACAGGAGCAATGGTAAGCTATGGCTATCACAACAGAAGTATGTTGAGAAGATACTTTTGAGGTTTGGTATGAATAATGTAAAGCCTGTGTCAGTCCCTTTCGCTTCCCATTTTAAGCTTTCTTCGGGTTTATGTCCTAATACAGATGAAGAAAAGGATTATATGTCTCGAATTCCATATGCCAATGTAGTAGGATGTTTGATGTATGCGATGGTTTGTACTCGACCAGATATTTCACATGCAGTTGGGGTTGTCAGCAGGTACATGGCAAATCCGGGTAAAGAACACTGGTCAGCAGTGAAATGGGTGCTTCGGTACTTGAGAGGCACAAGTAGTTATTGTATCACTTACAATAAGAGTAGTGAATTTGTTTGCGGATATGTTGATTCCGATTTTGCAGGTGATTTAGATAAGAGAAGGTCGACTTCAGGGTACGTCTTTACTCTTGCAGGTGGAGCTATCAGCTGGACGTCAAAGCTACAGAACATTGTTGCTTTATCCACTACTGAAGCAGAATACATTGCTGCTTCTCATGCTTGCAAAGAGGCGGTTTGGTTGAAAGGTTTGCTTGGTGAGTTTGGTAGGTTATAGGACAACATCAGGTTACTTTGTGATAGTCAAAGTGCAATACATTTGGCTAAGAATCCGGCCTATCATAGTAAATCGAAGCATATTCCGATTAAGTACCATTTTGTAAGACAGGTTATCACTGAAAGGGGAGTCTCTCTTGAAAAGGTGCATACAAAGGAAAACTGTGCAGACATGTTCACGAAACCAGTTTTGTTGGAGAAGTTGCGTTGGTGTTTGGCTTCTCTTGGCTTGCAGAAGAGATAAAATAATAATAACAGGGCATCAGGCTAATTGTTGTCAAGGTGGAGATTGTTGAGATTTTCTGTTCTAAATAAAATAGGAAAAATCTCAGTAGGTGACAAAAATTAGGAAATTGTTGCTAGATTAACTCCAGTTTGTTGGGAGGGAATTAATGCTAGCTAAATTTGAGTTGAGAGCTGTTAGATTCTCCTGCTATATAACAGATAGCCATACGGATGTTTTGGAGTGAGTGTGTGTGAACTGTAATCTCCTGTTTGAATTAATAAGATTGCCAATGCCCTGTTGTGTGGACGTAGCCCAGGAGGTTTGGGTGAACCACGGTAAAAACACTGTGTCTTTATGTGCTTGATTAAATCTGCTGTGTGTTAATTGTTTAAGGTTTCCGCTGTGATTTCTCTGACATTCACAACACCATTCCCAAAATAACACAAAGGATTTGATTGTTCACTCAGTTTCTATAGTGATATAAAATGCAAGCAAGTTCATGGACATGTCCATTCACCAACTCCCACACTTGAATGCTCCAGTGCAAGATCTTGATAAAAAAGCAGAAGAAGAGGTCGGAAGTATTCATGTTATTGGTGAATTCTCTAATTTTCTCTAGACTATACAACTTCTAGGAACTTTTTGTAAAATTTACATTATTAAGTATTTCTCTAAAATTTTGTATACGAAACTACTTATATTAGATAACTACTAAGTACTTTAACCTCACGGGATATCTTAGTTTGTTGAATTCTCATTGCTAAGTACCTCGCTAATCGGGAGGTCACGAAATCAAATCTCCTTGACACCCTTGGAGTTATGCCCTACTAGTTTGGTCGGTAAGTAGATCTCTTCTGGTTAATCTCCCCAAATTTTCCCGTGAATATAGAAATCACCTGGTATCCATGAACCACATTTAAAAAAATAAAAAACAAAACTACTAACTAATTTTTTTTATATAATATAATTACATCATTTTTCTTAATAAAAAAATATCTACTCACTCTTATAAAAACAAAAGCCTAATTTATTATAAATATATAATTAAATTATCATATAAACATATAATTATATAATTGCAAATTATAAATAAATAAATTATAATATATTCAAATAATGAAAACACATGGGTGGGAATAATTTCATATCTATGGAAATAAATTACTAGAAAACTTTTACCTTTCAATTTGGGTGGAATAACTTCACGTCTATGCAAAAATATTACAATGAATAAATGATATTTTAACGTTCACGGGGCTAAAAATAGTCTATGAGACTACCAACCCACTTGTTTTTTTTTTTCCTTTTGCAATTGAATCATTTTCTTACTCAAATTGATCAAGAGCTTACCCAACCTTCCTACATTCCCCTCACTGAAAAGACAATGTCATAGAATTAATGCTAACACACTGCCATAACTGTCCCTGATGTCTCTGAAAGCATCACATTCCAAAATGAAATTATTTTCTGATTTCACTGCTCCATAAGTGAAAAAAGTACACTCATGTTCTTCCCAAGCTTCTTTAGGTCTCTTCCACTGTCTCATTTCACACCGAAGTTGATGTGAGTTCGTTCTTAATTGAGCAATAAGAATCCTTGCTCTCCACGGAATGCTAGCGTCAATGTACTTTTTTTGTTGGAGATCACAAGTGGGGTTCAATTCCTTAACATAGTACTACTCCTTTGTACCCAACTCTTTTCCCCATATACACTTACGGAACTTCTCCATAACAAAATTCCTTAACTCCTTGCTATTCATGGGACATGCATTGAGGTAAATATTCCAATTTTGCATCCATTTGTTGTTTTGTCTCATCCATGATTTCTTTCTTTCACTTTGCCTTCATTGAAGATAACTTTCGGCCATCTACCGACGCCCATTTGCTCAATTCTTTTTAGATACCTCATAAGACACACCATAGCAATTGATTCGATGGAGTTGCTCCTATTTCACTCAACATTATCTCATAAGGAACCAAAATTTTTATTTTGAACTTGCTCATGATCAAGCGTTTTTTTATTTTCTCAATTTGTCTCCATTTTGAAATAGGGATGTTGCTAGCCCACAATTCACACCCATACAATATCACTGGACAAACTAGGATTCCAAAAAGCCCTTTAATCATTTTCCAATCTCATAACATTGTCTCTCTACATTTGTTTTGAAGTGCATATAATGTTTTCCACCTTCCTAAAATTCTCTTCTTTTTGCAATCCTCCCAATTAAGATTTTTGTTGAAATTTATCCCGAGGCACTTGTATCCATTTACTTCTTCAAAAATGTTTCCTTCAAACAAGAGTGTATGTTGGCTTTTCTTCCTTTTATTAGAGAAAAACATTATTTTGGTCTTACTGGTATTGACTTGCATCCCCACTGCTTTACAAAGCTCAAGGCCATATAGGTGCATCTGCAATCCATGGGCCGATTTAGCAACCAGTACAAGATCATCAACATATAGAAGAAGTTTTATCACAAACTCCCCCAACCAAACACCATCCCCACTTTGCAGATTTAGCCACTCTTCCAATTTGTCAATATATAAACCAAAAAGGATAGGGGATAAAAGGCAGCCTTGCTTGACTCCAATGTCACTTCTAAAACTTACGTAAATGCATGTTGAAGTTCTAATTTTGGCTTTCACCTCTTCTTAAATCTTGTGGAAATCAGCTCTATATTGCAAAGGAATTTAAAGTTCTTCCATTATACGCCACAACTTATATCTAGGGACCGTGTCAAATGCCTTTTTGAAGTCAACAAAGCAGCAAAATACTTCTTCTTTCCCCCCCAAACCTTTTCAACAATGTGTCTCGGCATGATACCATGATCTATTGTATAATGCTTCGGCCTAAAACCCGCTTACCATTTTGCCCTCTTTTCTTTTACTTTTTCCCACTTACTGATTTTATTTTCTATTATGTCACTAAAAATATTTGCAAACAAAGGATTAATCATAATGGTTCTATAATTGGAAGGATTATTAATGTCACCACTTTTAAAAAGGGGTATTGCTAGACTAGTTGTCCAATCCCTTGGGAATCCTTTCTGAATGACGTTGTTGAATATTTCCATGATGTGTGGTGTCAGAATATTCATTCCCCACTTTAGATATTATGCTTGAAGTTCAATCAAGTCCTTTGCCTTCCCTATTTTCAACTTTTTAATTCCTACCTCCACCTCCTGTAATGTGAAAAGATTTGTAGTTATGTTGTTCCTGGGAGGAGGCTCAACCTCTCATTATTTTTCATAGAGTTGTATTGCATAGTCAAACCACTAATTGGCTATAATATTATTTTCAAATTGCTTCTTCCTTGGTTGAAGTTCCTGCCGAAAAAAAATTGGATTATTCTTGCCTAGATATATTAACTCTTCTCGTCTTGTTTGCATGAACTCGTCTTTTTTCTTTCTTTAAATCTGCTTATATAACTTTACATTCATCTTCTCCTCGCCTTCCTTTTTCAAGGTTCTCCTTGCCATTTTGCATTCCTTATTGAACGACGCATTCACAAAAAAAACAATTTTATTTTGATTTCCTATTTTTTGTTTTTTTACACTTCTCAAGTGCACCCTAAATTATATTTGTTAACTCATGACTATTGAAGCTTTAAAAACCAATTTTCTCTTTCTTAATTAATCTATCCAACATTATTTTGAAAATAGAATTGGTTGTCATTTTTTGTTAACAATAATTCTAACTAACCCTAATAGTTAGCATATTATTGTTTTCATGTACTTCATATTATACTTTATATGTAAACGTATGGTTAAACGTATTTTTATTCACTTAGAAAACCCTAATAATTCCAACAAACAATATGTGCAATTTTATTGGTTCCTTGCACGCCACAATTGTATTCAAATTAGCAAAGAGTTCCCGGTTCAATAGTAAAAGTTGATTGAGTATTTATTACTTTTATTTTATTTGGATGAAGTTAAAAATGATGTAGTTGTAAGAGTATGCATTTAAAAATTTAAAATAAATATGGTTAATTGGATTTTTTTTCAAGGGTGATTGTTATTCTTTCTCAATAGAAATTTTATTTCTTATAAATGACGGGTTAAAGTCATATTAAATATATTAGAGTATATTATTATAATGGTTAGAATTTTTTGTTCTTATACTAAATATATTAGAATATATTATTATAATGGATTGAATTATTTTTTTCTTATTAATAATAAGAAATTTATTATAACTAAATTGTCAAATTAATATAGTCATTTATGACTCATTACTGCTATTCAAAAAAAATCACTAAAAAATAACTTGAAAGACGAGCTTTAAGGTAACTATAGCAATTTTAAAACATAGTGCAGAACCATATAATGGTTTGAGTTTGAGTTTTATTATTATATAATTTTGAGTTTATATATATATATATATATATATATATATATATATATATGAGTTTTGAAAAATATAATATATATAAAAGGTTTTTGAATTTTAATATTTACATTTTAAAAGATAAGAGGTTAATAAAAAAATTATATTTTTGATTTTTTTTAATAAACAAAATGTAAATTTAATTAAAAATAATAATAATAATTTGTGTTATTATACTTTTTAAGTTTTTATTTATAAATATTTTTTTAAGTTTAAAAATAAAATTAAAAGAGTGTTTTTTTTTATTTTTATAAGGAGGTTAACTTGTAATTATAAAATTAAGATTATATATTATTAGAAAGAAAATGAGTTCATTGGAAATAGTTTTAGTAATGAATAGAGAGGATATTGGTTTTTTTTTTTAATACTATTTAGAGTGAAATTATTTTTTGGTTTTGGAGTAAGAGTTAAAATTACTTTTGATTTTTTAAAAGTTTATTTTCCTTAAATGAAACAAGTGAACAACTCATGACTCAAAGGCATCTCACAAAAGTAGAAATATGTCCCCTTACACCGTATTAATGGATCATTTCAAGTGTCATGCAACCTACCAATGGATCATTTCAAGTGTTGTGGTTTTCCTTCAGTAATGTCAAAGAGTCATACAACATTCATGGATAGTAACTAGCGATAGTTGTCTTTATTACCAAATAGCAATTTATGATAAGTTTTTGCCACTTTAAAAAAAAAATGAAATTAATCAATTTATTTTATTTTTTATCTTTTATTTTTGTATTTTATGATAGAGGTATTAACCACTGGTCTAGGCTCATACTTGCATGACACAAGATCAATTCTAATTGTTATCACTATAGCCTCTATTTGTAGCTTCCCTAGTGATCCAGGTGGCTCCAGAGACACTCACAAGACAAAGAGGGCTTATGAAAGCTCAAAATTCAAAGTGACACGAAGGTGGCAAACTCAGCTTCACATTGACGAGCTCGTCGCCCTGATCGAACCGGTGTGAACGGCGCATCAATCCGAGCTTGTATAAGAAATTCATAGCAGTTTGAAGTTTTGTTAAGGCAAGGCAAGTGGGGCCCACAGCATGCCACATAGCATCCCAGTAAACACATAGAACCCACATGGCAGCCCCTCATCTTTTGACACATGACGCTCCTCCATTGGTCCTCAACCTGTAAAAAAGACAAAACAAAATATTAAATCACCCACATAAAATCAAACATTAAAACATACAGCATAGGCTTATTACATCACATCATTTTAAATATTAAAATAATTATTTTAATAACTATTTATATAAATTCAAATAAAAACAAAATTATTTTAACAACATTCGGTTAAAACAAGCCATGTTAAAAAATATATATATGTGTGATGGTATTAATAAAAGTCAACGTTAACAAAGATTTATATGGTGGGTTATTATGTTATTAATATCATGCTACGGTTATAACAAACTCAAACTTGTGGTAAAGCGGATAAGGCAGAAGGTTGGGTCGAGGCCGCATGGTGCGGACCTCGCCCGCCTATTATTATATTAATATAAGGTAATACGACCAAAATGGGGAGGCAGGATTTAATCGCGGACCTCCCCTCAAACAATTGTTGCATTTACCACTGCACCATTCAAGGTTAAGTTTGCTCAAAAAAATGTTATAAAAAACATTCTTTCGTGCAGTGCAGAGAGATAGAAGGTACATGAGCGGGTGCATAGATCGAGGTGGACAGGTGGAACCCTAAGCCACTCAGCCAAATGTAGTGGAACCATGATTGAGCCTCATTAACAGAGGGGCCAAAATTTCCCAATGTCTAAATTGGACAAATTTTATATGGATTTTATACCTCTCGATGACATGAATCTAATGGAGTTGTCTTTAGTGCGACTTTTTGAAGTTTCAGGTGCCGAAATCCGATGAAAAATTTTGAGGTAAAATCTTGGTTTTTGTTATTCACACTGGTTTTTTGACTCTATATATGGATTTAGCACCCTCAAAAACCTCTAGGGCACTTCGATTGTGCAAAGTTAGCAATCAAACTTCTCTTTTCAATAAATTCCTGCCGGAATTTAGAGAAATTACACCGTAAAAAGTCACCGTAAAAGCCTTCAAAAAGTCGCACTAAAGACTACTTGGAATCTAATGGTAGTCTCAGTTTCTATGACAGAGATCTCAATTTTTCGATCATTTTCCAAATTGGAATGACAATGTCGGATTTTAGCGTGCGGACAGTCGATTTCATGCCATTCGACGCCACAATTTTGATGGTGCATTCAGATCCAGCAGCTAAGCAACTTATTCTTCAGCCAACATCAGAGTTGAGGTATATGAAGTGTTGTTTCCATGTACTTCATTGATATTTGCTGTGAGATGCTTTATGTCATGTTGATTCCTGCGTGATGTATGATGCAGAATATTTATGTTTATTTGTTGTTGTCGATTCCTGCTTGATGTATGATGTGGAATATTTATGTTTATTTGATGTGGTATGTATTTATCATGGATGGTGATTTACATTTTGAGATCCCTTTGTTGCCTTGATTGCAGGATACTCTTTGTCACCATGTGTGAAGTTGTCATGTTGATAGGAGGTCTGTATGAGTGAGAGTTCCCTACAGCGGAACATCTCGTGGAGAGACTTTGCCACTCATGTTGAGGGCCCATTTCCTTGTATGACAAGTCAACAGCGTCCATGTAAACCATAACCATTTACAACACCAAATAAAGCGGCCAACACCATCGAGACACTGAGGCCCGGAGACATAGTCCACACTAGACGAACTCCATTATTAAATGCCTTGTGTTTTTTTGTGTGACTGTTGACATGTGTTTCTCTTGATTATATCTACACGTGTTCATTAATGCTTTTGATAAAATGCAATTCTAACACATCAGCCAAAGCAAAAGGTCTTGGTTAAAAGGGTAGCAAAATTTACCTGGATCACCTGGCCCCTAGATAACACATGAATCTGGCAGTTGAGGGAATTGAACATGGAACCTTCATCACTCACATAACTTTACATAACACGAACTTCCAAGCAAGCTACCCTAGGGGGCTTAATCAAATATTATGTTATTCATCAAAATCAAGTTTTGATAATTAATTCCTAATAATAGCTTTGTGATTCCCGATTATCGCCCATTCTCGTTTCTTCTTAACTTCTTTTACCTTTTCAACATACTTCTTTAAGTTGCTTGGTCTTCAAGAATGAGGCCTTCATTTATAAATATTCCTAACCCTTTTAAGTTGGACACTTTGTTGAATATGCTATATTTATGGTTATTAGAGCTTACCTTAACATGAATCATCTTATCTTTACGTTCAAATAGTTTGTCAAGTTGTTTTTCGTTTGTGAAGTAAGTTGTTTCAATTTATGATTTATCATTTAATTCTTCATTCACTTTTGCTAGTGTGTGTTCATCTTTTTACTCTTTTTTACCTCATTAACATAATACAAGTTTTAGAAAATCATATCATAAAGATCTTACACATCTTTGATAAAATAAATACCCTTAAAAGATTACATATAATCCAAAAGAATTTTGAGAAAGTAAACAAATAAAATGAAAATGTAATAGATTGTAATTATAGTTGAAATTTATAAAGAAACATGTAATAAGTGTTTAATGTATCATAAATCATCCAATACTTGTATATAGACTCATTTTTTTAAAACTTTGAAAAAATACTAAGGGCACTAGGTCCAGGGGATGTAGGGTTGTCATTTACGACTAGAGAGGAAACATCAAAATTACCTAGTCCCAGAATCTTGTTATCACTTCCAATAACCAAGATAAAACCTATGCTTTAATATAGGGCATAAAATTTGCCTTCTCCTTTAGTTTGTAGAACCTTACCATTTTTGGTGACTCTAAAAACACCATTTTTCATCTCTATCTTGACAATAGCCCCTCCAATGCGATATTGAATGTCATTTTTATCTACACTTGATTCATTCTCCCCTCTTTTCCAAAGCTCATCTTCTTCCACATTCCTAGATCCAAAAATTCTTTCACAGACTTACAGGCCAACAACAGCCTCCTAAAACATGTTGGGGTAATTGTGATTTGATTAATGGGAAATAGTCCACCCTTTCGATCCCATGACTTTTCCCTCAATATCATTGTCCCACTAACCTTTGAACCACATGTTAGCATTTCAATATCATAGCTCCATATGAGGGATTATTATCCCATCATCCCTAGTTGATCCATCACTTTGTGTCTCCCATCATATTCCCTCCCTACGCTTCTATTTAGATCGAGGTGGGATTTCATAGTTGTGGATGAAAATGGCTATCTAGAAGTTTTATTATGGTTCTGTGTGGATTCTACTCGTGATGGGAAAGGTATTTTGTGTGCATAGGCTTTATAGTCTGCTTGTTCTCTAGATTTTCTTCCAATGTTTGTTAATTTTTCCACCTTTATTTATATGTTCCTTGGTTTGCCTTATTGCCTTTAGCCTCTCCTCTTTATGGGCTAGTATCAGTTTGCTTTGTTTGCACTATTGACATGACATACCATAACTTCAATGTTATTAAAGTTGCCATACACTAGAATGAAGGCTATAATAAAAAACTTAATTCCTCCCTCCACTACCTTCACATCTATTTGGCCAATTTAGAAGCCTAAATTGAAGTGTTGATTGGGTATTTGATCTAGCACAAGGACCTGATTTGTTATGTGCGAGATGAAATTGATGTGTTAAAGGGCTTGCTATCAGAATTTCAAAAGGGTTGACAATTGGAAATCTAATGGTTCTCCTCTCTAGATTTCTCCAGCTCAACATCCTCACCAGCAATGGACAGCATTCTCTTAAATATTAACAAATTTTCTCCATAAACACCGTCAGAGAATTAGGAACTGAGAGGCTCCTCTCCACCTACAAGTCTCATTTGATGTATTGTCTCTTCATCTATATATTAAAGTATTTCTTTGTGTCTACCTTGTAAATATTTTTTTGAACTTTTAGTCTTTTACTCTTTTGAATTTTCTGGTGAATTCAAAAAGCTCACTATTTTGGTAAGATTCAATTTGTGCTCCTACTCTATATGCTCTTATATCATCCATCAAAATTTTATATTTTTTATGTTAAAAATAATAATATAAAAACATAAAAAATTTATAATAAAATTAACAAAATATGAAAAATATATATAATATGATAAATTATACTAAGTCTATTTATTTGCCCTATATTGATATTATTGACTCAAAAATATGGAAAATCTTGCTTAATCAAAATTGAATTCAAATCATCTAGTCTCTTTTATTGCTAAATTATTATTAATTTTTAACAATAACAAAAAAGCATAAACTTGGCACGACTATATCTTCAACATGTTTAATATATCACCCATTGAATAGATGACTTCACATCAAAAATTACCTTAAGAGAACACCAAAGCACCACTTAACCAAAACCCTATGAACAATTTTTAACAAATTTAAAAATAAAAATCAATATACATTTGAACCATTTTTATTTCAATTTCCTCTGCACTTTCACTTAACTTCATATATTCTTGGTTAACATAGACCCTTTATCCAGGATCTCAAATCATCATTACAAGAACCGCTTTGTGGTAATGCTAAATCACGGCTACCCAGAGGACTTCAAATATGTTTCCTAAAAAATGACAATGACAAGTGTCATTGTTAAACTACACATGATTTGATTGGTATGCTAACACTTTTTACAACCACATTATTTATTGGACCTGAAATCAAAGATCAACTTTTCATCACTTAAATTACAATTATCCTTTTTCATATGAATATGACAAGGTCTTCATGAACGAATCATGAAGGGTGTATTAATGATAATGAAGGGTTATGGACTATTATGGTGGTAAAAAGTAATTAAATTTAAATTATTTTTTATAAAATAAAATCTTCAACTTGCTTAAATGTATTGTGTTTTCATTTTTTATTTGCAAATCGGACATTAATATTTTCTTGTACTCTTATGTTTTTTTCTTTCTTTTATACAAGTTTCACAATTTTCATTAATGATCTCATTTAATTATATATTTTTAAAATATATATAAAAGACAATAACAGCAACCAATAGTTGTCATATTATTGTTTACTTGGGGTGGACTAAACAATCATGACAAAAATACTTAATTATCTTCATTAACCCTTCTCAACCTATAAGAAAATTCAATACATGACAAAGTACGATTGCATTTTATTATTAATTAACCACTTTGCCATATCATTAAACCATAGCTAATATGATATGTCCCTGTATATGACAAGCGTGCACTTTTTAACTTGGGAATATATTCAATGACATAAGTGTAATGTGCAATATTCAATTACTTAATCTATTTTGATTAAAAAAGGATTTTAGTGTTTATGGCTAAGATTTATGGGTGTTCCCCCATGGGGTGTTTCAAGTACCTTGTGATCCCATGGAATGGGAGGGTATTATCGCCAGGGCGGGTTTATTTAGCAACTATTTTTTTTAGTAGAATATATTATTTATATGCGAGGATTTTGTATGGGTGGGAGGTGGTGGTAGTTCTTGGGGAGAGAGTTGGCCTCTTCACATTGTACCGTATGGGCTGTGTATGGCACGCTGAGAGCTCTCATTATGGGAGCCACCAATTTGGGATCAGTCATAATAAATGCCACATGCATAAGGTTAAGGTAGCTCTTTGGATCTTAGTTTTAGTTAACGAAACCTCTCTCACTCGTGCAAGCATGGAGATTCGTCTCTATGGCGAATTGGTTATTTCAGGCCTTCGTACTCTCACTAAGGGAATGTTCATTTATGACCTCATACTGGGTCATTGTTTTGGGGTGGTAAGAATATGGAGTATGTGTTACACCTAGCTACAACTAAAGATAATGAAAGAGTCATGTTTTAATTATGTTGCTTGTGCACTTATGCAACCCGCTATTTATACGCAGCTCTGCATTGGCTTGAGGTGGTGGAAAATTGGGTATTATGGTTTTGACGCTCTTTTTCCGCAGAGGGTAGGCACATGGTTGTGGTTCAGTCTTCAAAAGGTTGTAGTGGCATATTGGTAAGCAATGTCTTCGGACCCTTTGTCAACCTCACTCTTTAGTTCAAAATATTCTTGTCTTGCATACTTGGGTAATCCTAATTCCCTTGTCTGTGTATTGTGGGAGTCTACGTTGGTTCTGCAATTTGTTTCATCTATGGTATCCATGTTTTTTGTACTATTTCTACATAGTTCTATCTCATGGCCCTGTTTCGAACTAGTTGTAGTTCTTCCTTTAGCGACCTCCTAGAATTCTGACCTGACGGGCATTTATTTTAATTGTCTAGTATTGGTTAGTAGAGTATGGTTTCAAGGAACTTTTTGGGTTTGGTTTTCATAGGCACATTTTCCTCTCTCGCCCTTTTCTTTATCCAAGCACTACCACCTCGTTCAGTTATGTTTACCTCGTTCCCTAAGACTCAGTGGGCATATATAGTTTTGTGTGTTTGTTGTTTCAGACTCAGTCGGTCTTCTCTAACTGGACGCAATTCACCCTTCTCTGCCTAGTCTACCAGCAAGAAGACAATCCTTCCTTCGAATAATCATGTCTACTTTCAATTCTCAAAATGTTGGGGGCTTTGTCTTTACAGTGGTATTTTTATACAGGGGTCAATTTTCAAAATCTCTTTAAGTTTCACTTCTTTCGTAGGTTTTGTCTTACTAGTAAGGCCTATAGTTAGGTCCTCTACTACTTGCTTCGAGTCTTGGTCTTGTGTTTTCTTTACAGGTTCTCGATGGAGATGGCTCCACAACAAAGGATTCCCTGACGTCAAGGTGTTGCTTTGGGCAGCTCCTCCTCCAAGAACCGACGGTTATTTGGTTGGGAATCGGTAGCCACATTTTTTATTCATCTCCTTTTGAAGTTTGTAAGGAGATTTGCAGTTGGAAGCAAGGGAGTTTGGGGACTGGATATATCACTTGATTCTAAAATTGGCAGTAGATCTTTGAAATGGGTTCCTGATCCTAGAAAGTTCAGGAAAATAAGATTGCACTTCCTCCATTCCATCACTACTCACCGGCAGATGGAAACTTTGCTTAGTATGGTTATTTGGGACAAACAAATTGATAACTACAATATTTTTGTTGGATAATAAGATATCAATAGAATTATGAGGCACATCAAATACGACCTTGATGATATAGCGGTCAGATTTAATCCCATGGAAAAATATAGGGTTTCTAACTCAAGGGCCGAATCAAATGACCTTCATGAGAATGACACAATCATCAACGCTCCTCCTTTAAACATTGTTCTGCCTCTAAACACTTCATGTACACACTCTCCTCCACTTTCTCTAATCATCATATTGTACTAACATGTCCACTATGTTTCTATGTCCTTTTGTATATTATACTTATGATGTAATTAATAACAGTTGGTGGCTATCGCATCTCTAGAAGGAATATATCTTCACAAATATTGGTAAAATTCTGGGCACGTATCTTGATTATCATAGATAATTTACAGTCACTGATAAGATGGAATTAGCCCAAATATTGGTTCATCTTGATACTCGGGAAGGACTAGAGGAATCTTTGAAGATCCATTGGAGGAACACTACCTGAGTACAAATTTTGGACTATGAAGGGGTCCCTTTTCGTTGCCGGAGGTGCCACAAGGTTGGGCATGTCTATAAGGATTTCGCTCTAGTGTCTAAAGCAGCCACATCTCTTCTTTTTTTGGAGGCTAAAATAGTTCAGGAACTGGTCACTGTGTCATTGAACAGGCAAAATTGGAAGGTGAACTCGCACCCAACGGCTCAGGGTACCACTCCACTGGGACCGCAAATGTTGTTATGACTCGCTCATCCACAAGGATCACCAGATCCATGACTACGACTACGGCATCGGACCATCCTCCGGGCTTTGGTACCTCTTCTCTCTCTCCTTTTACATATTCGTCACTTGTGACTTCCCCTACTATGTCTCTGTGTATTGATTCTTTACACTTGGGGAGTCGCGTATCATATATTGCTTACTCCATTTTTTTCTCCCCAGAAGTTTACTCCTCTCCCCCACCATTCATCCCCCCCCCCTCGTATCATTTGCTCCTCTGGAGATCCCCTCGGACTCTTTATCCAGCCTCTCCTACAATCTCCACTCCAGGGTCAATATCTCTCATACTAGATTGGGTCTCGGCCCTTTACCCCCCATGTACCGGACAAGCATTCTTGCTACAGACATTCAAACATTTATAAAGCCATTCTATAAGTTGTTATGGACATTGTTGAAGGTAGAAAACTCTCCATTGAAGGGGTTCTTAGAGCAAGAAATTCCCCCCCTGGTTTCCCAATGAAGTGTCTATCCTTGAACGGTCGAGGGCTCGCAAGCCCTGCGAAGCGTCTTGCCATAAGGTGTCTTTTTTACTTCATTAATGTGGATATAATTCTCCTTAAAGAGACCCTTGGATTATCTAAAGTCATTATTTCTGCACTTACCTCACTTTTTCCTGATTGGATCTTCCATGCACTCAATGCTTGTGGTCAATTGGGAGGCATAGCCATTGGCTTTAACCCTAGAGTTATTGGACTCAATAATATTTGGGGCAGGGATGGATTTCTGGTGGCGGATTTATTCTTTGAGCAACTCGGGATTGCTTTTAGATTGGTAAATGTGTATGGACCTTGCCATAACAGGTAGGATTTATAGAACTCCTTACTGCAATCATCCTTCATGCAAGATGACAATATCATTATGGGTGGTGATCTTAACTTCTCCTTGGGGCTGGATGAATCTTGGGGATCAAATGCACAGATGGACCCTCTATCTGAGCACTTTAGGAACATACTTGAACAACACCACCTGGATGACCTCCCTATGCCTACTATCCAGCCTACCTAGCGCAACAAGCGAACTGGAGAGGCGATGCTTGCATGAAGATTGGATAGATTTCTAATTAAGGAAGGGTTTTTGCAGCATTTGGCATCATATAGACAATGGATGGGTTCCAGGGGTATATTTGATCACTCACCGATATATTTGGAGCTCTCTGATAATTTCCATACACCACATGCTCCCTTAAATTTTAGCTCGATATGGTTACAAGATGAGTCTTATATCATATTGATCTATAATGCTTGGATGAGTGCACCGATCCCTCCCTAATCCATCGATCTCTGCCAACTTCGCAAACAAACTACATTTTGCTAAAATGAAATCTATTGAATGGGCTAAGGCCAAGCGAAGACATGATGATCTTGATCTGGATTTATGAGGGAATGAAACAATATACAGAAATAAACAAAAACATAGAGATGCAGCAGAAATAATGCTTCATTTCATTAATATCGAAGAATTGAAATTTGTTTACAGATAGAATGGAAATAAACTAGCTAGGGCGCTAGTAGCTTATCTCTGAGAAGATATGTGGCAGCCACATGCCTCTGAAATGTGTTACAATGAGGCTCACAGACCTATTTATTGTTGAGAAACAATGGAAAACTTGAAACATCCAAAAACCTAACCCTAGGAGATGAAACACCAAAACTATGGGCCCCGTTTGGCTAAATTGGTACATCAACTTCTCAGGGATGTAACTTTGGCATATGATTTCCATTTGACGTGCTTAATACCTCGTTAGAAATATCTATTCGAGGACTACAACTTTTGACGTGCACAACATTGAAGGAACTTCCATTTTTCTCTCAGTTTTCCCAAAAAACATCCTTTAAGGCCTCAAAACGGCTCCGAAAGTTCAGAACACGAAAAGACTACTAAAAATAGTAAGTTGTGCTGAAACTGAAAAAATGAAAGAACTAATGGTGGGCGTTCAAATGGAATAGGTGGGTGGCCACCAATATCCACCTGGATCATTAGGGCCTCAAAACGGCTCTGGAAGTTCATGACTCGAAAAACTGCTAAAAATAGTAAGTTGTACTGAAACTGAAAAACTGAAAGAACCGATGGTGGGGGTCCAAATGGAATAGGTGGGTGGCCACCAATATCCACCTGGATCATTCCTCCCCCCTTATGAAGCAACGTTCCCCATTGCATTGAGTTCCTCCATGAGATGAGTCAGATTATGTTGAACTTAGTATTGGATTTGTCGAAGATGTCATGGACCTGCTGGCGAATGTGCTGGATGTGTTCAATAAATTTGGTTGCTTTATCAGCCTCAGACAGTATATATATATGGATTTTTTCTTTTTGGTCGCATGAGGTATGGCAACATTAGGCGACCATGTGCTTGGGGTCAGATTAATGGAGTGCTTGACCTGACAGTGTAGAGGAACCTCTGTGGGTGAGGAGAAAATGTCCTCGTATTCCTCCACAACTTTGTCCATATGCTGCTTCCATGCAGAGGAGCTATGTTTCAAGGTTTTGGCCACAATATTCTTCTTTCCTTGTGGGTGAATTATAATGCAAATAAATTTCCTGGTTTGGGAAACAATCTTATTGCATGGCAGGAGGCGGTACTACCTTTGGTATTCTGTACAATTTATTTCCCAAAGTAATAACAACATAACAAAGCCTAGATTCATACACAGCATGTCGCTTCCACAAGTATGGTTGGCCCAATAAACATCAGACACATCAAGAAGAGCAACATCACATAGTACATCATTCGTGAATGGCTTGATGTTGTACGGAAGGCGGCACTGCTAGCAGACATAGAGATCTCTCCCTTGGTGAAGCCACCTGATGGTATACGGATGCGAGTGTGCTATGGTCAGTAGGCCGAGCCACTTCACAAAATCTGTTGAAATGAGGTTCTTTTGGCTTCCGCTATCGACAAGCAATTGCAGTGGAGAACCCTTCACCCACATCTGCGAATGGAAGAGGCGCTCCCCCTCCTCTGGATCCTCGAGATCCTCCCTCTGGATCTTGGTCATGGAAACAATGGCACAGGGATCCGCATCAATGATCTGCTTCCCTTTTTCATCACCCTTGTCTGGTTTTGACTCAGGATCAAGACATGCATCTGATTCGGGTGCCGTCAGTTCAACCACTAGCAACTGTTTGGCTTGACACTCGTTGTGTTGTGAGTGGGGCTTTTGTGAAATTTATGCCACTTCCCTGTGTCCTTCTTTGGATTTGTGGTGTTGTTCTAAGTCACCCCGCTTTGTCTTTGCTCCTTGTTCTGCGGTTCGGGGGCACCTTTCATTGGCTTCGGATTTCGCAAATCGAAAGTCTCACTTCTTATGCTTATATTTATGCTCGATCTTGGTGGCATAGCGATATGTCGTGCCAAGCGAGGTAATTTCGAGGAACTACATTTCTTCCTGAATGAATCTATGCAAACAACTGTGGTACTTGAGCACCAAGTGTCTCTCTGAATTGTTAATACCCAACTTTTTGCACAGGGTATCGAACAAATTCGTTAGTTCATGCACATCTTGATCCCTTTGTTGTCGCGGCATGGTCCATTGGATGTACCTATCCTCATACCTCCCCACGGGGTAATATTGTTCTTTGATGTCATCTCTGAACGAATTCCAAGTGGGTGTGGCTAAGAACAAAGAGGGTTCCCTCTCATCCTTTTTCTCACAGTAGGTTTCCCACCAATATTTGACATGGGGGGGCGGATTTGAGGAGTGCAAAAATAATCTTTTCTTGGTCGGAGAAATCATGGACCGAGAAATACCCTTCCAAAAAATTCAACAATCTATCTATGACGTCTGCATCTATTTGGCCTTCAAATATATGAATTTCAAAGTTGACATGTACCTTGAAAGGAGAGGCACCTCTAAAGTGCTTGTTGGATGTAGATGCATCACCGATGGGCAGTCATTTAAGGATCTGGGAAAATTTATCCATCATCGTGTTCCTTTGTTTCTCGAGGGCCTCCTCAAGAAGTAATTTGATAGGATCTCCTGCTCCCTCGTATTTATTTTCTTCCTCCATGGGGGGTCGTCAGGGTTTGCAAGGCTAATCTTGAAAGGGTTCAACCATATCGAGCCCTAACTCCTTATACCCTGACCTCGTTGGGGACATGCAAATAAAAACCAAGAGAGAGCAGACTACTCGGATACCACTAATCCGGATTTATGCAGGAATGAAATAATATATAGAAATAAACATAAACATAAAGATGCAGCGGAAATAATACTTCATTTCATTAATATCAAAGAACTGAAATTTGTTTACAAATAGAATGGAAATAAACTAGCTAGGGCGTTGGTAGCTTATCTCTGAGAAGAGATGTGGCGGTTACAGACCTTTGAACTATGTTACAATGAGGCTCGTAGGCCTATTTACCATTGAGAAATAATGGAAAACCCTAAACATCCAAAAACCTAACCCTAGGAGATGAAATGCCAAAACTGTGGGCCTCGTTTGGGTAAATTGGTACATCAATTTCCTAGGGATGTAACTTTGGAATACGATCTTTGTTTGACATGCTCAATACCTCGTTAGAAATATCTATTCGAGGTCTACAACTTTTGGCATGAGAAACATTGAAGTAACTTCTATGTTGCTCCCGGTTTTCCCAAAAAACATCGTTTAGGGCCTTAAAACAGCTCTGGAATTTCAAGACCCGAAAAAACTACTAAAAATAGTAAGTTGTGCTTAAACTTCAAAATTGAAAGAACCAACGGTGGGGGTTCAAATGTAATAGGTGGGTGGCCACCAATATCCACCTGGATCATTAAGGCCTCAAAACGGCTCCGGAAGTTCATGACCCGAAAAATTGTTAAAAATAGTAAGTTGTGCTAAAACTAAAAAACTGAAAAAACCGATGGTGGGGGTCCAAATGGAATAGGTGGGTGGCCACCAATATCCACCTAGGTTAGATCTTGAATTAGATAAGATATAACAGGATATTTCTCATTTCGAGGACCCATTAAATGGTGGATTCTCCATTATAGCATCAAATGAATATATCATCAAATTGGAGGTGGATCGCCTTACGATCCTTAAAGAGAGGGAAGAAAATTGGCGGCTCAAAATTCCAGCTACATGGTTAAAATCTAGGGATGAAAATATCAAATTCTTTCAGCAATATGCCAGAGGTCGTAAGGCCATCAACACAATTTGGGAATTGGATAACAAGGATAGACAACCTGTTTCTTCCTTCGAACAGTTGGCTACTCTTGGATCTACACACTTCATGAATCTCTATAAAGCACCTTAGGAGGTTACATTAGCTGAAACCATAAAAATTTCTTAACTATACCCTCTATTCGTGGACGGGGATCTTCCGAGGACCTCAATCTTCTTGTTACCATGGAAGAATTAGAGGTGGGTGGCCACCAATATCCACCTGGATCAGATCTTTAATTAGATAAGATATAACGGGAGATTTCTCATTTCAAGGACCCATTAAATGGTGGATTATCCACTCTAGCATAAAAGGAATATATCATAAAATTGGAGGCGGATCGCCTCAAGATCCTTAAATACAGGGAAGAAACTTGGTAGCTCAAAATTCAAGCTACATGGTTAAAAGTTGGGGATGACAATACCAAATTTTTTCAGCAATATGCCAAAGGTCGTAAGGCCATCAACACCATATAGGAATTGGATAACGAGGATGGACAACCTATTTCTTCCTTCGAACAATTGGCTAATCTTGGATCTACACACTTCAGGAATCTCTATAAAGCACCATAGGAGGTTACATTGGTTGAAACCATAAAAATTGCTGAACTCTTCCCTCAATCCATGGATGGGGATTTGTCGAGGACCTAAATTTTCTTCTTACCATGGAAGAATTAGAAGTTGTCCTCAAATGGTTCAAAAAGGATAATAGCTCTGGACCCGATGGCCGGTCTGTTGAATTCTACCTGGCCTTTTTTGAATTACTCAGGCATGATATTCTTGGGGTAGTTGAAGAAACCAGAACAACTGGGCACATGTATAATGCTTTCAACTCTACATTTATTTCCCTCATCCCCAAATCCGACAACCCCTCAACATTCAAGGATTTTTGACCTATTTCACTCATCAATTGTATCTATAATATCATGGCAAAGATTATTGAAAATAGACTCAAGCCTATCCTATCTGATCATATCTTCCCTGGGCAATTTTCCTTTCTCGAGATCAGGAAAATCCATGAGGCCATCGGCATTTCCCAGGAGGGCCTCCATTCTATGCATACTAATCATATCAAAGGAATGGTACTCAAGATTGATCTTGCTAAATCATTTGACCAAACAAGTTGGCTTTACCTAAGAACTATTCTCACACATCTGGGATATCCCATTACTGTGATCAATTGGATTATGTGCTGCATCACATCGGTCTCCTTCAATGTTCTTATAAATGGGGCAGCTACCAACTTCTTCCATGCAGAGCGGGGTCTCTATCAGGGATGCCCGGTTTCACCCCTATTATTCTTATTGGTCATGAAAGGACTGAGCAGAATATTGATTGTAGAAAGGAACCTTGGAAGGTTTAAGGGCATCAAGATCACTGACGACTGCATCCTATCTCACCTTCTTTTTATGGATGATGTACTTATATTCTTAAATGGATATGTCAGTGACATATCGGTATTCAACTCTGCTCTTAAATTGTTCTGCACTGCTACAGGTATGACTTGCAACCAAAACAAATCCACCCTATCATCACTAGGTTGTACACCCCATGAAATCCACTTTGCACTACATAGGTTTCCATTTAATCCCATTGGATTTGAGGAGGGACTAAAATAACTGGGATTTCATCTTAAACCCTCCAACTACAGAATTTTTGATTGGACATGGTTGATAACTAATATTGATAGGAGGCTCAACTATGGTATCACAGATGGCTCTCACAGGCTGGGCGCCTTGTACTCATCAAATTGGTTTTAGAATCGATCTCGATATACTTGATGTCTCTAGCCTAGATACCCAAAGGCATTCTATCCAGAATACAAAAACATTGTTGCAAATTGCTTTGGAAAGTTTCAAAGGAAGGACATATCTTTGCTTGGGCTAGATGGGATCTTATTGCACTACCTAAGAAGTGGGGAGTTTGGGGTATAAAGGACTTGCCCTCTTTCTCTATGGCATTGGCTGAAAAATTGGGGTGTCAGATCCTAACAGTTGATATTCTATGGACCAAGGTGGTTATTCAAAAATATATATGCCCATCACACCCGATTGAATGGATCAGACATGGGCTTTGGAATAGAACAAATATTTCCACCATCTGGAGAGCTATACTAAATTCTATTGATCATATTAGAACAAGTTTGGCATGGAATGTTGTTTCGGATAGTCAAGTCCATATAGGATGCGATCCTTGGTCTGGTTGGGGTAATGCACATCTCTTATCTCCTGAATTAATTCTCTCCAAGTAGTTTATCTGGTCAATTCCACCATATTCTCTCAAGCCTGGAAAAATAGTCGTGAACTACACATTTAACATCTATGGGATGAGGAATGGTCCCATTACACTACATCTTTGGTAGAATCACAGACAGAGAAGACGTGCTCATTTGGGTTATCTCAAAACATGGACAGTATACTCCAAAGGAAGGATATCCTATCATATATGATGCCCACAGACCACAGAAATTGTTATGGTGGTGGCGAACTTTATGGAAGCTGAAGAGCCCTTCAAAATCTAGATTATTAGTGTGGTGTATACTATCCAACAAGATTCCCACGGGTGTTTATCTATAGAAACGCTCATTCATTGTACCTTCAAGGTGCTCTCTTTGCAAAGGTGTTGTTGAGGATACTGACCATTTATTCCTCAATTTCCCTATTAACCTATCCCTACGGACTCATGTGAAGACTATTCTCAACCTCAACATTAGTTGGTCTGGTCTATCTGTATCTCTTGCTTGGGATTCATGGTGGCAATCCTCCCTACCTCACAAGTTTCATAACCTTCCACTCCTTATCTATTGGGGCATTTGGATTGCTTGTAACTGTTTTATCTTCCAATATCATCCACCTAATTGGCACGTTATATCTACACATATTACCACCTTATACCATATGATCCTCTATGATCCTACCCATCCACCCCCCAGGACTATTATTCCTGAAACTATTGACAAGTCTATCCCCTGGGCATACTTTGATGGTTTTTCTCAACATATTGGTTGTGGTGGGGGAGTGGTCCTTTACTTGATGTAACACCATTTCTATAAGGTCAAAATTGGCCTAGTCATGGGTAAAAATAACTATGTTGAACTTTCTTGCCTTAGATCCCTCCTACCCTTGCACTTACCAAAGCCTACATACACTTTCATATATTTGGAGATTCAATGATTATCATTGACTAGTTCAACCAACAAATATTATGTCACGTGCACACGTTGCGGAATATATTGGAAGAGGTTTTTCTACTGAAATCCCACTTTGACTATATTTCTTGTCATCATATATACAGGCAGAGGAATCAGATTACCGATTCACTTTCCAAGGAGGTTATGCACTTAATAAGAGATCAATAGGAGATCAAAGTACATAACGATCATCAATTCTACCAGTATTTCCACAGGCCACATGAAGATGTTCTAGCACAGGGGGCAGATGGGCCCTAATTTTGAGTTTTTATGGTTTCCTGGACATGTACTTATTTATCTAAGCTTATGTACAACTTTACTTATTGTGTATATCCCTACATCTCATAACTACTTTTTTAACTTTTACTAATATTATTTTTTGAAAGCAGCATGTGTTGCTATATCTGCATATGCTAAAAAATCATCTACAACATGTAATTTTCATCCTATAAATGAAATTTATAATTTTTACTGAGGAAAAAATAGTTGGTGGCTATCTACTAGTCTTTTGTCCACTAGATACGTCTCATCTAGGCAACCATATGAATGCCCCAGGTTAATTTTATTAGGCTTGCCAATATAGTTTTGTTTTTTAGATGTCATTATAAGGTTTCTACATTTAGTTTTTTTTTTCCTACAAGACTGCCTCATAGTCTTCTAGTCATTCAGTATGGTTACCAATTTATACCTATGTAATCTTCTTTTTTTCTATTAATAGAAATCTACGAATGGAATTTACCAAAAATATATATATATGGGTGCAATCTTAGGGACTTGTATGTAATATGTAAATATTCTTATTATCATTTAACTAAAATTTAGTTTAGATGTAATGTTGTGATATTATCATGAGTGTTTAATGAACACCTTGGGAGGGAGATTCAATTTAAAGAAATTGACATTGGTTAAAGTAACTTAAAAAAAAAATTATTTATGGGTGCAATCTTAGTGACTTGTATGTAATATGTAGATGCTCTTATTATCATTTAACTAACGTTTAGTTTATACATAATGTTGTAATATTATCATGAGTGTTTAATGAACACCTTAGGAGGGAGAGTCGATTTAAATAAATTGGCATTGGTTAAAGTAACTTGGAAACCTATAAAACTAATATTAAACCCTTTTAGTGAGGTCTATGGAGATAATGATCTTAAAAGAATAGATAGATAGGTAAGGATGTCGGTACTTATAGAGAGTCAAGTCTCTTAAATTTGAAATTCTATGAAGGAAAGATATAAGTATAAAAATAGCCTTGAAGCACAAAGGATGGGCTCTAAACTCCATTGTGGAATCAATTGATGAATTATATGTATGAAATGAATGATGCATTGAAGAAAAAAGGTTTGATCTCTTTTTGACTTAAACAAATCAACCCAAAAGAATTGGGCCCCTCCACCTTAAAACCATAAAGGATGGCGAGCCATATGCTTATGTCCAAGAAATGCACCTTGGATGAGATAACTTGGAAGGACTTTGAAGACAATATCTCTCAAGTAGGGAAAGGGAAATATATCCCTTATTAAGTTGAGGTTGATAATCATGCTTCATACTAAATTTATGCCTTGAAAGTTTTACCCCAAAGTAAGTATAGTTGTGGTGATTTCAATCTCTACACATTGAAAGTGGAAGTGCTAGTTGGAAAGAGCATGATTTGATGCATAGGAGATTATTCCTCGGGTTCATTATCAACCATTGAATATCACAAAATATAGATAGGGCATCAATATGTCTCTACCACAGATTGAAAATGAGATAAAAAATATCATGTCCCTGGAAGAAAGAAGCAAGGATATTGGAACACCGTAAACAAGAAAACCAACCCCGTCCTTTATCTCTCCTTAAGAAAAGACTCAAATCATCAATGCAAGTCCCAAGGAGAATCAATGAGAGTGGGCACCCAATTCTTGACCACAGTAGTGCTCTTATTGAATTTTGAGAGACTATGAGGAATGCATAGATGACAATGAATTAACTAGTCTCATGTTGGTAAACATGAGGGTCTATGAAATACCAATGGTATCAAGGCCTCTCTTAGGACTAATTTAATTCCTTTTGAAATTCTACAAAGCAACATAAAAATTTTGAAGTGCAATGGCGTGCCTCCTTCATAATGGCATGGACTATGAATATGTGATCAATAGTATATGCACCGAGTGGAAACCTACATATCCTCTAGCCTAGAGGATATTCTTCTTAAGCTTATCCAAAGCCCAAAAATGAATAAGTGTAACATAAACGTTGGAGATGGTGTTTTTAATTAAGATGGTTTTTTCGATCTGGAAAAAGCTTTTGATCAAGCTAGCTAGATCTACATCTGCATGCTTCTTACTCATCTGGGATTCCCCATACAGGTTATTAATTGGATAATGTGTTGCATTACCTCTATTTCTTTTAGCATTCTCATTAACGGGGCTGCAAAAAAAAAAATTCATGCCGAACGGGGACTCCAACAGGGATGTATGTTATCCCCCCTTCTCTTTCTCCTGATCATGGAGGGCCTCAGCAGATGTATCATTTATGAAAGGGATAGTGGTAGATTGAAAGGCATTCACATTTAGGCAAACTGTGTACTCACCACCTACTATTTTTTGATGATATCATACTCATCCTCAATGGAACACTTGGTGATTCTATCGTGGTTAGATCCATCCTGCTACTATTTTGTACTACTACTGGTATGAATTTTAATAACATAAAATTTACTTTGACTTGTCATGGATGCACACCACATGAGATCCATTATGCTCAGTAGAGATTCCCATTTTCCCTTACCAAATTTGAGGACAGCCTGAAGTACTTTGGATTTTTCCTTAAACCAATGAGCTATAAAACTGTTGATTGGAATTGTCTTATCACCAAGATCGAAAAACGACTAAACTACTGGTGTCATCGTTGGTTGTCAAGGGCTTGTCGACTGATACTTATCAAATCTGTTTTAGAGGCCATTCTAGTTTACTAGATGTCTCTGGCATAGATTCCTAAAGGAATACTTCACAGGATACAATTGATCTGCAGAAAATTTCTATGGCTCGGTGCTAAAGAAGGTCACACTTTTTTCTAGACTAATTGGACTCGCATTGCTTTACCCAAGCAATGGGGGGGTTAGGGTATCAAAGATCTTTCGACCTTTGCACTGGTACTGACTGCTAAACTTGGTTAGCAGATTCTTACTGAAAACAACTTATGGACTAGGGTGGTCATACAGAAATACATCCACCTTCTAAATCCACTTGAATGGCTTCGTCAACTACCGGTGCACTATCCCAGCTGTTCAACGATTTGGCAAGCTGTACTAGGCTCTATTCGACATATCAGTGCTGATTTGGCATGGAAATTGGTAATGGCTCCAGGGTTCGTATTGGCTGGGACTATTAGACGGGTTGCGGAAATGCCCACCTCCTCCCACCTGCACTTATTGACTCTCATTCATGTTGGTTATCTAACACTCAACCACATTGCCGATAGAAATCAATCCACCCTATTCACTCAAGGTTGGTTAGGCCATCAGGAACTACAGCTTCAACTGCAATGGGTAGCACAATGGACTGCTTATCTAGATGCTTTAAGATATACTCGTGTCATAATTCTGGACTGGGAGGATTAACTCATATGGAATGTCTCTAAACAGGGCTTATACAATCCCAAAGAGGGGTATATTCATATTTATCGATCTCATAGACCTTAATCTTTACTTCCATGGTGGCGTAATATCTAGAGAATGAAGGGACTTGTGAAAGCTAGGCTCCTCATGTGGTGTATTCTCATTGATAAAATTCCTACTGGGGCCAACCTCCAGAAAATATCACATATTGGTCCCCATAGATGTCCTCTATGTAATTAGGTTGTTGAAGATACAGTTCATATTTTCCTTCATTATAGTGCTACACATGAACTCTGGCAACATTTCCACTCCATTAATCATAATCTTCACTGGGGGGGGCTTTCTCTTACTGAAGCATGCGAGACTTGGTGGACATATGCACTACCCCTTAAGTTGTGTAATCTGCCTATTTTAATCTGTTGGAGTATCTGGATGGTCTGCAACCAAACCATCTTCCACAATATTCCACATCACTGGCCCTCATCTACTGCCCACATTATCTCCATTTACCACTTGATACCAGATGATCCACCCCCTCCACAACCTCGAGCTATCTCCCCTGAGATTATTTAATTATCAGTACCTTGGGCCTATTTCGATGGATCTTCTCAAATACATGGTTGTGGTGGTGGCTTCCTACTTCATCACACACCCCACCATTTTTACAAAGTCAAGATTGGACTTAGTCGTGGCACCAATAACTATTTTGAACTCTCATGTCTACTATATGTCCTTCAATTCGCCATCACAAAAAATGTTCATGCTCTACAAATATTTGGTGATTCCAAAATTATCATTGACTGGTTCAACCAACAAACAACATGTCACGTACACACACTGTTGAATATTTTGGATGAATTTCTACAACACAAAACATATTTTGATCATATTTCTTGTCAGCACATTTACAGGGAGAGGAACACAATTTCCGACCTCCTTTCCAAGGAGGCGTCGCACTTATTGACTGCTTACATGGAGATTCAGGAGCAGAATGATCATGCATATTATCAGTATTTTCATCAACCCTTTGTTCATGATCATTGGATGGGGTTGAACCCCCACTAGACGTTGCAACTTCTTTTCTTTTCTTTTTTCTTTTTTTTTCTTTTTTTTCCTCTGTCACTGATGTTTATATGTTCACAGACTACTGATTCCTAATCCACAACATGTATTTATGAGGCACTTATCGGATGTATTTATTTTTTCTAAATTACTAATATCTATTGATAGCTTCACTATTGATCTGCATATGCACTTAGCATATACAACATCTAACTTTTATTTTTATTAATATAAGCTACAATTTTTCTTGTGGAAAAAAAAAATTATGATGGTTTTAAAATTCTTCGAGTTTGAGTTAACTCTTGATTTGAAATTGGGTGGATGATATAGTGGGACAATGACAAAGGGAAACTATAGCAAATAACACGATTAAACAAATCAATAATGTCTAATTTGAGAGAGTAAAAACCATACTTGAGGAACTCAACCTAAAGGCCTTCCTTATTAGCAACCATATTAGTGCTCTTGATTCTTACAACTCTCATAAGGTCGCTATTATAGATAATATTACAAGAGGAAGGGGGAGAAGTGATATGATAATGTGTGTGTGTGTGTGCACACGCATGCGTGCGTGCATGCATGCGTGTGTGTGTCCACCCACTAACAATAAGAAAAATTTGTTCACCTAATTAATTTCTTTAAATAGGTATGCTACTATTTTAACGATCAAATTTTTCACACCAATACCTCTTGTCTTACTACCCCATTATATATGTAGATAAGAAGAGAAACACAGATCTTAGACAAGTTTCAGAAAGAAACTCCAGAGTGGATCTTTTCTACAATACAAAACCCATGTTCTATGGACAATATATCTCCACTATAATGTATTACTCATTTTTTATCAACCTTAAATCTCAAGAAAATCCGTTATTCTCATATTTCCTTGTAGGTATTTGGTTGAGCTTGATTTTACATCTTTCTCATTCTCAAATCAAGTATGTGCTATGTGATAGAGAGCTAAGAAAAAAATGAGTAACTATTTTATATTGTATGATCTATATCAACATAACACACATAAGAGAACATTTCAATTTCAATATCAAGATCAATGTCATTAAATTGTGTATCTACATAGGTCACTATTCATGTTCTCAATACATTACATGTTGTAACTTCGTAAACATGGATTGGTGTGGACAACTAAGGATATTGTAAGGAGTGTGTGTGAATTTGGTGCTAAAGTGTTCACATGTTAAATTGTGTATCTATATGGGTCACTTTCATCTTCTCAATACAGTACATGTTGTAACTTCGTAAACATAGATTGGTGTGGACAACTAAGGATATTGTAAGGAGTCTGTAAATTTGATGCTAAAGTGTTCAGGTGTTCATTAAGTTGTATTCACATCCATTGAGATGAGCACACAAGTTATAATGTGTATATGCAATGAATGAAATGTGAATGCATTTTTTTCTAACAAAAAAATAGAAAAGGTTTTTCTACTTCAAAAATTGTATTGTGAGCATAGTTATTACATTCATTTCATCATTCACAAAAGCTAATTCTATTTGTTTTTCTTTGCTTTCAATTATTAATAGCCATTTTAAAATTCAAAATTTTCACATCTTTTATTTATACTATTATTCTTATATTCTCAAATACACTTAAACAACCATGTAAAATAAAACAACATTCATAATGTAAAAACTTGCAATTTCCTTTCTATTCCTAACTTTCCTTATTCAGAAGTAATTGTCTCATTAAATCTAAAACTAAAATACATATACAATTACAAAAATATCACATATATTTATTATCATTAATAATTAATTAATAATTCCTATGGATAATTATATAGTTACCAAAATAACATATTCATTATCGTTAATAATAAACAATAATTCCTATCGATAATTATCTTATGAAATGTGTATATGCAATAAATGAAATGTATATATTATTCCTAAAATAATTTTACAACTACACATGTATGCATAAGAATTAATTATCAATAAACAATAATTCCAATAGATAGTTACCTTATTATTTTAAATCTACACAAATTTTAAATATTTATTTATTAGTTAACACACTCCAATAATTCTATCTAATAGTTACCATTTAACTATTATCTCTTTCTTAGAGAGGCACAATTATATTTAAAATAGGAAGAGCTCTGGATTCGATAATAAATTTGATAAAAAAATTGAACTCATTGGAAGTTAACCACCATCATCATTATATATATTACATTTATTTTATTTGAACAATGTTCAATTTATTTTAAAACAAATATTGTCTTAATGTCATTTATTTTATTTCATATATATGGTAATTTTTAATATTGAATTTTATATTTTTGAAATTTTTATATAAAAATAAAAATAAATAAACTTTAATTAAAAAGTTGTGATTTTATTTATTTATTTTATTTTATTTTATTTTTTTGGTATTTTAGTTTTTTGAGTTTTGATTTAAAAGTAAAATTAGTAAAGTATGCAAAAGATTAAATTGTAATTAAGAGTAATATGTGGTTTTATGGTATTAAAAAGTGTATGACCTTATTAAGATTAAATTTTAATTAAGAGTAATATGTGGTTTTATGTTATTAGAAAGTGTATGATTTTATTAAAGTAGTGTTAGTGATGACTGAAAGAATTTTCTTTTACTATTAAGGATGAAATTGTATTTTGATAAGACCAAAAACTACTTCTAATTATGAGAATGTATGTTTTTTTTCATTGTTTGAATTCATGTTGTCAATTTATTGTTTTTGGAATTAATTTGGTAAAGTGTACTTCTGATTCACTAGCTCATCTTCTTATATGTAAATCTACCATTTTATGAATCACCTAGTGATATAGTTTTTATTAAATAATATCAACCAATAATAATTATCATAAATTTTGCCACCTTCAATAAAAATAAAAATGATAAAATATAAAAATATTTATTAAAATTAAATTTCAATTATTATACATTTCTTTAACATAATACAAATATTTAAATTGCATCTAAGAGTTCGAACTTAGACAAGGAAGGAAACCTCTTTGAAGGTGGAAGAGAATCAATTCACAATTACAATTGCCATTCCTCATCAAGGAGGTTGTCCAAAAGTAGAGAAAAAGAAAGGTAGAAAGGGGTAGTTAAATGCTTTACACTCGGCCCCAATATAATATTTTTTTATTTCTTTTTAATTTTATTTTACAGCTTTTTGGACACCAATTATTTTGGTTGGTATATATGCTTTTAAGTATCTCCACAATGTAATTTTGTTTTATAAATAAAAAATAGATTTTTTTCATGAAAAAATACAAATATTTAAATCAAATATAATTTAAAAAATTTACATAATCTTCGGGGAAATCACTTGAGAAATTTTAAAACAGACATGTTTTGAACTACTAACTATAGTTCATCGTCATTATCCTCATGATGAATTACAGTTAGTAGTTCGAAACGCGTCGGTTTTAAAATTTCTCATGTGCTTTCCCGGAAGATTTATTATAATATGATATGGATCACAAAGTTTACGTTCTCAAATTTTACATAATTTTAACAAAATTAATATTCTTCATTAAATAAATAAATAAAAATATAAAAATGTTTAATCACCCTTGACAATTATAAAAAATTATATCAAAAACATTCAAAATATCATAAATCATGGAAGAATTGTAAGGTAGCCTCATTTATTTGAGGTGGACTAATATGAATCCATACAAATATTTGAATTAAATAAATTTTATATCATTTAATAAAATAAATATTTTTCATAAAATAAATATTTTTTATAAAATAAAATTAATAAATAAAAATTTAAAAAAAAAATTGTTTTCGCATTTTCTAATTACTCAAGTTAAAAATTTTATGGGCGACTTTTCTTGCCAACCAAGACAGAGATACTAAATTTGATCAAGCGTTAAGCGATAAATAAGTGAGAGATGTAGGGTGATAAATAAGTGAGAAATGCAGGGGTTTGAGAAGAGATGTTAAGTTGGTTGAATGTTAAAAGGTTAAATATGTTAATATAAAGAATAAGAAAAAACATAAAATTAAATAAATTGTTAATTAAATAATTATTAGAGTTGAGTCTCACTAGCACAACCGGTTGAGGATGGGCCTCGTCAGCAAGGCGACCCAAGATCAAACCTCATGGGGGTGGTTGTGCCCTATGCTAAGGGAAGGAGAAATTTTAAAAAAAATCCAGTCAACTAAGGGTTGGTGTGGCCCAAGCCCGGTGTGATCCTCGGGTGACTTTGATGGCTTAGAAGCCCCTGGGTCGCGGCTCCTCAAGCCATAGGTCAAGCCTGGAGGAACAACTTGACAAAAAAAAAAATTAGAAATATTAATTTAATAATTTAATAACAAATGTAAACATGATAAATATACAAATGGTAATATATTTTTTTTATGAATTTAAAATATTTGTATTAATCAAGAGAATTGGAGTACATAGATAACAGCATGCGTACAGAGGGAGCACCAAGACCCAATCCTTGACACTTGTCACCTATATGCACCACTAGTCATTACATAGATAAAACCTTTGCATCTTGGAATTGCAAGGCCTAGACCCCCTCCCAAAAAAAATGAATTACAACCCAGGAAAAAGCCACACTAGAGAATCTGAGATAAACCCCGCTAAACCAGGTCCTTGGTCAGCAATGAGAGCCAACCCAAGAGCCACAAAAGAAGGCCCTCGAGGGCATCACTAAAACCACTGTCTCACTATGAAGGAGACACCATCGCCAACCCATGAAACAACAAATCATCGTCACAAAACACCTATGTCATATAAACATTGGTGATACAAGCCCCAAATAAGACAAAATTTATCCAAGTTTGGATAAAGATGCATACCCAACTAAAAAACACATTATCGCAACTGTGATATGTCATCGTAATCCAAAGATTGAGAGGTAATCCATGAGCCTACTAGATCCGGAAACATGGACCTTCAAGAGTGAGCCGTAAATATTCACCCACCACCATAAATCATTGTTCATTGTATGAAGAAAACATAGTTGTCAGAGCTCTTACACTTGAGCCAAACGGCTCCATGTCATCCCTGACATCATATTTGTTGGAATCATGATTTCCGTTAGGCCAAAACCTGCAAGCATTAGTATTCACTACAATCACCAAAGTTAGGATCCACGAGAGGCAGTTAGTCCATGTCGCGAAACACACGGGGAGCGTTGAACCCAATGTCCAACAATCTCCCCCCCAATGTGAGCCGGGTGAATTTCAAACTTGAGACTTGTCGCTCTGATACCAAATGTAGGATTTAACCCTGTACAGAAATTATCTGCAAACGAATCTTAAAAACAGAAAATAAACAATAGGGAGAGCATAAAACATAAAACAGATATACATAGAGATTTTCCCTTGGATCCCAAATCGGGATGACCAGCTTGATTTTTCATTATATTCATTTTAGTCTTACAACACATATATATACATGTCGAAGCATACATAAACCCCAATCCATTAACCCTGGATTAGAACATAACCGTAGTTCCCTTGACCGGATCTACAAAATACCAAGGGCTGAAAACCATCATGCCCCAAAACCATGTGCAAACCCATGCACAAAACCATAGGTGGGTCCACCCACCGAAAAATAGGGTCCAAAAATATTTTCCCAGGGCGATGGCACCCCCCTGCTGTGCCCGATGCAACGTACATAAAAGTCTATCGCCCCCCTGTGACCCCCCCGTTTGTGACTAGCTCTGATACCAAGATTGTTGGACATTGGGTTCAATGCTCCCTGTGTGTTTCGCGACATGGAATAACCGCCTCTCGTGGATCCTAGCTTTGGCGATTGTAGCGAAGACTAATGCTTGCAGGTTTTTTTCTAACGGAAATCGTGATTCCAACATTTGGTATCAGAGTTGTTTCAACTTCAAGGGGACACCTTTGCTGCTAAGGGGTTTTTTTCTCTGGCCTGAGGTAGACCATATTCAGTGGGAGATCTACGGGATCAATTCTTGCAGTGAAAGAATATGGTGAGTAATGGAAATATAGAGATTGAGAAATTTAATGGCCAGAGTTTTGAGTTGTGAAAGCTCAAGATGGAGGATCTGCTGGTGGATAAAGACTAGTGGATCGTGGTAGATCCAGGTACTAAACCAACGGCAATGTCAGATGAAGACTGGAAAAGGTTGGATCGAAAGGTGAAGAACACAATACGGTTGTGTGTCTTAGATTCGGTATTGTTAAATGTATCTGGGGAAGCTACGGCGAAGAATTTGTGGGAAAAACTTGGGACTTTGTACCAATCTAAGTCTCTGGTGAATAAATTGTTCCTGCAGAAAAATTTGTATAACCTGAGGATGAAGGATGGAGACTCGGTGATAAAGCATCTGAACACCTTCAATACTGTGGTAAGTCAGCTGTCATCTATTGATATTAAAATCTCAGATTAAGATAATTGCATCAGTTTGTTGTATTCTCTACCAGACTCGTGGGACAGTCTGGTTATTGCAATAGGTAGCAATACAACTACCTTGAATTTTGATGACATTGTTTCAGCCTTGCTGTCAGAGGAAATGATACGGAGAAATATGGAGGGTCAGAATGGAGATGCCTTATTTGTACGAGGAAGGTCCCAGAACAGAAACAAGAATAAGGTTTCAAGTGGGAGATCTAAATCTCTTGAAAATTTTGTAAAGGTGTGCTGGAAATGCGGAAAGGAAGGGCACTACAAAAAGGACTGCAGATCTAAAGCTCCTGAGAAAAGAAATGGATTTGATGATGCTCCTTCTGCAGAGGCAAAAACCACCTTGGATGAAGGTGGGGATGTGTATTTGGCTTCTTCTTCAAATACACATGTAGATCATGAGTCATGGTTTATTTACTCGGGTGCATCCTTTCACTTCACTCCCCATAAGGAGTGGTTCTGCGAGTATGAGAAATATGATGGCGATGATGTCTTCTTAGGTGACGATAGGAAGGCCAGAATCGTCGGACGTGGAAAATTCAAGCTGAAGTTGCAAGGTGGAAGGATTAGAACACTTCCTGGTGTTCTGTACATTCCTGCATTGGACGAAAATCTAATTTCTGTAAGAAAGATGGATGATTCAGGTGTAAAAATATTGTTCGAGAAAGATATATGTAAGATGGTTTAGGGAGCACCGGTATTAATAAGGGGAGTTCGGATTGGAAATATGTACAAGCTTCAGGGCAGCACTTTTATTGATGGGTGCAATAGTTTTGTGGTTCCCGAAAGTGGAGCGGAGAGCCTAGCGGTCTCTGGAGAAAAGACCATGCTATGGCATCAAAGGCTTGGACATATTGGAGAGAAGGGCCTTCAGATACTGCATGGAAATGGTATGATAGAAGGTATGTCTAATAGCTCTTTGGATTTCAATTTTTGTGAACATTGTGTATATGGGAAGCAGAATTGGGTGAGTTTTCCTTCTGGTGCTAAGAGGGTGAACAAGATATTAGAGCTTGTGCATAGTGATGTGTTTGGACCTGTGTCAGTTCCATCACTGGGTAAGTATGTGTACTATGTTTCATTCATAAATGAATTCTCAAGGAATACATGGATATATTTCTTGAGGAATAAATATGAATTCTTTGAAATATTTAAAGAATTTAAGGCTTTGGTGGAAAACCAGACATAGAAGAAGATAAAGGTGTTGAGGACAGATAATGGTGGGGAGTTCTGCAAGAAGGAATTTGAAGAGTTCTGTAAGAAGTGTGGTATAGTACGGCAGAAGACTACTCCATACACACCTCAGCAAAATGAAGTTGCGAAAAGAATGAACATAACGCTGATGGAAAAGGCAAGAAGCATGCTCAGTGGTACCGGGTTAGGACAAGAATTCTGGGCAGAGGCAGTGGAGACTGCATGTTACTTGGTTAACAGATCACCTTCATCAGCGTTGGAGGATAAGACTCCACATGAGGTATGGACCGGTAAGAAACCCTCTCTTTCACATCTGAGGTATTGGATGTGATGCATATGTACATGTTCCAAAGGATAAAAGGACCAAGTTGGATAATAAATCTGAAAGGTGCATATTTATTGGGTATAAGGATGGTTTAAAGGGTTACAAGATTTGGAACCCGAAAACAAGGAAGGTTGTGTACAGCCTAGATGTGGTGTTTAGAGAGGTGAAAGATGTTGTTAAACATGAAGTCCTACCAAAGGAACCTGAGAAGATAGAATTTGAGCTAAAGGAGGATGAATCAGACTCTACAACAAAATAAGATCAGAAGAGGAAGAGCCACAAACTCCAGCTGTGAGAAGATTAGCTCGGGAAAGAAGACAACCAGAAAGGTATAGTCCATCTGCTTTCTATTCAAATTTTTCTTTAACTATAACAGATGATGATCCTAGACCCTTTAGGGAGGCAGTAGATTCAGAGGATGGAAAACTCTGGAAGGACGCCATGGTTGATGAAATGGCATCCTTGCATAAAAAAGAGGCATGGGATCTGGTGGAGTTGCCGGCTAGAAAGAATTCCATCGAGAGAAAATGGGTGTTTAAGAAGAAGATGAATGTAGAAGGCAAGGTGGAGAAATGCAAAGCTCGGTTGGTAGAAAAAGGTTATTCCCAGGTGCCGGGAATTTATTTTGGTGATATTTTTTCTCATGTTGCCAAAGTTACTTCTATTAGATTACTTTTATCTGTTGTTGATGCATTTGATTTTGAGGTAGAACAGATGGATGTGAAGACAAAAAAATTTCACAGGGATCTGGAAGAGGAGATCTACATGAAACAAACTGAAGGCTTTATGGTGAAGGGGAAGAAAGAACTGGTATGCAGGTTAAAGAAGTCTCTATATGGGTTAAAACAGTCTCCAAGGATGTGGTATCATAAATTTGATACCTATATACGGGGACTTGGCTTCACCAGAAGCAAGGAGGATCGCTATGTTTATTTTAAATTAATTGGTGACCGTGTTATTTATTTGGTCTTGTATGTGGATGATATGTTGTTGACTGGAAATGACAAAGAAATTATCCAAGATTTGAAGACCCAACTGTTCTCCAAATTCAACATGAAGGATCTTGGTGCTGCAAACTATATTTTGGGCATGAAAACTAAGAGAGATCGGGCAAAGAAGAAGCTCTGGTTAAACCAGAGGAAGTATGTCGAGACTATATTGTAGAGGTTCAATATGCAGGATAGTAAACCGGTGAATGTTTTGATTCATGTAGGTGTAAAGTTGTCCGTTGAACAGTGTCCCAAGACACAAGAAGAAGAGGAGGATATGTCCCGTGTTCCATATGCAAGTGTGGTGGGTAGCCTGATGTATGCAATGGTCTGTACTAGACCAGAAATTGCACATGCAGTGGGAGTATTGAGCGGGTTTATGTCAAACCTAGGGAAGGAGCATTGGACAGCAGTGAAGCAGGTTTTCAGATATTTGTGTAGCACTAATGATTATGGCTTGTGCTACCAGGGAAGATTAGGATTGGAAATATTGTTGGACATTCGTGGCTTTGTTGATGCAGAGCGGGCTGGAGATCTGGACCAAAGAAGATCTACAAGTGGGTATGTGTTTAGCCTATTTTGAGGTGCAGTCATTTGGATGAGTAAAACGCAGTCTTTAGTGGCTCTTTCAACTACAGAGGCAGAATACATCGCAGCCACTCATGCAATCAAGGAAGCAGTTTGGTTGCAGAGATTGTGTTCAATTATGGGGTTAGTGCAGCAAGTTATAAGGATAGAATGTGATAGCCAAAGTGCAATTTTCTTGGCTAAGAACCCTCCTTATCATTCAAAGACAAAGCACATTGATGTTCAATATCACTTTGTGAGAGATATGGTTGAGGCTAAAAGGGTGTTGTTGGTAAAGGTGGACACTTTGAAGAATATTTCAGATGCATTGACGAAGTCTATGAGCACTCAGAAGTTCTCTTGGTGTAGAGAAACAATGGGTGTTGCAGAGTTGGGCTAATGACTAAGCTCTAATGTGGCCCCCTGTACAAAGAAAACAACAAGTGGGATAATGTCGGGTATGTGTTATATTCTTTCCACAACTAGTCATGCACAGGGGGGGCAAAAGTTCCCTATACGTTGTGCGGGGCATAGCAAGGGGGTCACAGGGGGGGCGGCAGCCCCCCCTATTCGAGGTCTGGGGCAGCGCCCCAAGAAAAAAAAATTGGACCCTATTTTTCAGTGGGCGGACCCACCCATGGTTTTGTGCATGGGTTTGCACATGGTTTTGGGGCATGATGGTTTTCGGTCCCTAGTATTTTGTAGATCCGGTCAAGGGAACTATGGTTATGTTCTAATCCAGGGTTAATGGATTGGGGTTTATGTATGCTTCAGCATGTATATATATATGTGTTATAATACTAAAAGGAATATAATGAAAAATCAAGTTGGTCGTCCCGATTTGGGATCCAGGGGAAAATCTCTGTGTATATCTGTTTTATGTTTTATGCTCTCCCTATTGTTTATTTTATGTTTTTAATATTCGTTGGTAGATAATTTCTATACAAGGTTAAAACCTAAAATATTCACAAGGAACATGGCCCTCCATATGCATGAGTCTAGCATCAATTTTATCCACGCAAAAACTTACATTTATCAACATTGTTTTTACATCCCCAAGAGTAGTGAAAATGTTGTACTTGTCTAATTGTTTATCCCTCAAAACCAAGCTCGACAGTGTATTCATTTTCTAATGAAGCGCAACTAATTTTAGGTGTTGCTTATTTCTACCCCTAATTTGATCAGGGTTTGGCACCCAACTTTCCAAGTCCTCCAATAGTTCAGAGTCATACATTGAGTATCTCTCCTCCCCAGCTTTAATCTTAAGATTCCTTATCTCCTGGCACATTTCAGGCATAATTGCATTGAATTATGTCACCACAGAGCCATGGGAAAAAATCTTTGCCCCTCTTTGTACATGCTAGGCTTTGATGCCCCCTCCACTCCTAATCCTTTGTCATTAACTTGGCAACATTGTCAATTCGTGAAGAGAAAGTTATGTTTCCCTGTGGGCATTTCCCTTACCTGCAAAAGAGCACACGGACTGACCCAAACCCCCATCAAAAAATCCAAGGTACAAGGATCATCAATTTTTCATTTTTTCATGAGGACATGCAATGACCTTCATGTGGGGGAATGTAGAGCCTCATGATTGCTTCATTTTGACACTCTCTTTTATATATTTTTCCTCTTTTTGATCCTCATCATCAACTCAAATAAGCATCAATGTTAGGTCCCTATATTACTAGTATAGTCCCTTATTATTGTTAGTGTAACCCCCCTATTGTTATTATTGTACCCTTGTAACCCCCATTTTGTTATTATTGTGCCCTTAAATTATTATTGTTAGGTCGGCTAGGATTACATTGTGGCCCACTAGGATTACATTATGGCCCCATGGACTCCTATATATAGAAAGGAGGTTTTGTAAATTGTATCATCAAAGAATTGTTCATTTATGTAATGTATTGGAGGTTTCCCCCTCGAAGTGGCTTATTTCTAAGGCGTTGATATCTTTTTCCTTCTATTTTTGGAGCTGGTTACACAACATTTGGTATCAGAGGTTTGGATTCTAGGGTTTCGCTGCTCCAAACAGGTCATCGTAGAATTTCGCTATAACTTGTTTTCTATGAAGTTTCAGAAGCTGAAATTTTTAGGGTACAAAGCTAAAATCCTGAGGAAGATTGTCTAAAAATTTCAGAGCTTGGTTCGCAATATTTTCGGAGATATCATCTTTGGAAGTTAGGTCTTTTTTCAAGCTCCTAAACAGGTCATCGTGGAATTTTCGCTATAATGTTTTTTCTACGAAGGTTCAGAATCTGAAATTTGCATGGTGCGAAGCTGAAATCCTGAGGAAATTTGTCAAAAAATTTTAGATCTTGGTTCGCAATATTTTTTGAGATATGATTTGTGGAAGGTAGTGCTTTTTCAGGCTCCTGAATTTCATCTCAAAGAGGTGATCGTGGGAAAAGTTCAATAACTCTCTCTCTGGGCAGTGGATTTGAGTGCCGTAAAAATTGGTCGCAAGTACATGGACTGTAGTTTCTTGGCTATCAATTTTAGAGACAAAGGATGAAACAGTGACACGTGGAAAGTCCTACAAGTTTGCTCTACTGAACTAGTCAAAAATTAGGTCATTGTGGGAGATTGGACACAACTTTGTCTTGGGGAATCAAAATTAGATCAGACCTGTGGCATTTGAAAGAAGCTTCAGAGGGCTACTACAGGGATGAATTTTAGATATTGAAGATTTTCAATTACAAATATAATTCAATTTCAATATCGAGCTCCTCAAAGCAAGTAAAAGAATAGGTATCAATATTGGATTCTAAAATGGCGCCTAAAAAGAATTCAAAACCCATTAAGCCTTCAGAAGGCTCTACCATGACTCATGAAGATGAATAATTGCAACATGATCTATCAAAATTACAAGAGCAAGTGCAACAAATTTCACTCTCGCAAAGAGCAACAAAAAATGAAATGGAAGTTTTGAAGAAAGACATGGAAGTGAAGATGGACGGTTTGAAGAAAGGCATGGAAGCTAAGATGGATGGCGTGGAAGTGAAGATGGACGGTTTGAAGAAAGGTGTGGAAGCTAAGATGGATGGTGTGGAAGCTAAGATGGATGGAATGGAAGCTGGCATGGAAGCTAAGATGGATGATATAAAATCAAACATCGAAGATTTGACAAAGTTGATACAAGAAATGTTTCCTAATGGTGAAAAGATAGTAGAAGAACCTCATGATGAGAACAAAATAAATGTTAATCGTGATTTCATAAACTCTAATGTTGGCGGGAAGAACCACCATATTCCAAAAATGGATATGAGGAAGTTTGATGGATAGGATTCTGTAACATGGATACTACAGATGGAGCAATATTTTGATCTCCATAATGTGCAAAACACACAAAAGGTACGCATTGCAACTTTGCATTTAGAACAAAATACATTTGTATGGTATCGATGGCTTTGCTCTCGTAAAAAAATTATCACTTGGTCAATTTTTACGGAGGAAATGATAGCACATTATGAGGATACAAAGAGAAACACCTTCTTTAGCCAATTGATAAATCTCAAACAAAAGGGTTTAGTGGGGCAGCACATTGAGGACTTCCAAAAATTGAATATAAGGGTAACTAATATTCCAAAGGAACACAGGATTGATCTCTTCATAGGCACTTTAAAGGATAACATTCAACATGAAGTTCGCGTTCTGGAACCTGATTCATTGGAGAAGGCATTCAGGTTGGCAAGAAAATTTGAATGTAAAATTATGGAAACAAGGAAGCCTACCACTCAATTCTATAAAGAAGGAAGTGTGGCTACGCCTAGATCTCCACAACCTACAAGGTTGACACCACAACAATTGGAAGAAAAAAGAGCAAAAGGGCTTTGCTACAGTTGTGATAGCAAATACACTAAAGGTCATAAGTGTGCTGAGAAGAAATTATTTTACATAGATTGTGAAGAGGAAGAAGAAAATGAACAAGAAGAGGATATACACCAGGAACCAGCCCCGGAAGAGGAAGAAATGAATCCGACCATATCGTGTAATGCACTGGCAGGAATTACCACTCCTCAAACTCTCAAGATAAAAGGACAAATCAAGAATAAAAAGGTAATAGTGTTGATTGATTCAGGTAGCACCCATAATTTTATTCATTGTAAGGTAGCCAAGGAATTAAATTGTTTCCTATACCCAGCACCGGAATGTCAAGTGATGGTTGCAAATGGAGGAACTATAAATTTCTCTGGAAAATGCCATAATATCAAGCTAACCATGGGGGAATATGTGTTGACTAGTCCAATGCTTTCCATTCCTATGGGAGGTGCTGATGTTGTATTAGGAGTACAATGGTTACAATCTTTGGGGACGGTAGCTTTTAATTTTCAAGAACTTTTCTTGAAATTCTTTTCAGAAGGAAAGGAAGTCGAAATACGGGGTATTGAAGGGAAGCCAGGAAGGATAATAAGCTCTAATGGCATGACAAAGCTTCTAAAGAAAGAACAACGAGGCGTAATTGCACAATTATGCTCACTAGAAGTTTCAACATCAAAATCATCTATTTCTGCAGATCTCCAACAAGTCTTGGACAATCATTCCAAGGTGTTTGAAACTCCCAAAGGACTCCCACCTATTCATGATCATGATCATGCTATTCATTTGATTCCAAGAAGTGTTCCTCCAAACATCGGGCCTTATAGATATCCTTATGTCCAAAAGAGCGAAATTGAACGTATGATTGCAGAAATGTTAGAGGTGGGTATAATTCAACCTAGTCAAAGTTCTTTCTCTGCTCCTGTAGTATTGGTACACAAGAAGGATGGATCATGGCGAATGTGTCCGGATTATAGGGAGCTTAATAAACTCACCATTAAAGATAAATTTCCCATTCCTGTGATTGATGAATTATTGGATGAATTACATGGAGCAATTTATTTTACCAAGTTGGATCTTCGTTCGGGATATCATCAAATTAGAATGAAGACTGAAGATATTCCAAAAACAGCATTTCGAACTCATGAGGGTCATTATGAATTTTTGGTCATGCCTTTTGGCCTTACCAATGCACCTTCTACATTTCAAGGGTTGATGAATTCCATTTTCAAACGCTTCCTTAGAAAATTTGTGCTAGTATTTTTTGATGATATACTAATCTACAGCAGGTCTTGGAAGGATCATGTTGAACATGTTGACAGGGTGCTCAAACTATTGCGGGAGAAACAATTATATGCAAAAACATCCAAATGTTTCTTTGGAGTACAAGAGGTGGAATATCTAGGTCATATTATATCTCACGAGGGTGTTAAAGTAGACCCTAACAAAATTAAAGCCATTAAGGAATGGAAAGTCCCCAAGACAATAAAGCAGTTGTGAGGATTTCTCGGGTTAACGGGCTATTATCGCAAGTTTGTTAAGAATTATGGGAGAATAGCAGCACCTCTAACAACATTATTGAAGAAAGATGCATTTTCATGGACTCCTGAAGCAACTAAGGCCTTTGAACATCTTAAAGAGGCAATGTGCCTAGCACCGGTCTTAGCTACGCCGGACTTCACAAAAACCTTTATTGTGGAATGTGATGCCTCAGGAAATGGAATTGGTGCAGTTTTAATGCAGGAAGGAAGACCCATTCCTTTTGAAAGTCGTCCAATCAAAGGAAAGTATTTACAAAAACCTATTTATGAGAAGGAAATGTTAGCAATACTGCATGCACTAAAGAAATGGCGAACTTACCTAATTGGAAGACACTTCAAGGTAAAAACTGATCATGATAGTCTTAAACACTTTTTGGAACAAAGACTATCTTCAGAAGAGCAGCAAAAATGGGTCACAAAGATGTTGGGTTATGACTTTGAAATAATCTACAAAAAAAGGAAAGCTTAATGTTGTTGCAGATGCACTCTCAAGAAAGAATGAAGAGGTGGAAGCATTGCTTTGTGCCATTTCTATTATCCAACCCGATTGGATAACCGAAGCAAGAGATGAATGGAAGAAGGACAAAGATGTATGGACACTCATTCAAAAGTTGCAGCAAGATCCTAGTACATCTGATACATTTAGTTGGAAAAAGGATTCCTTATGGTACAAAGATCGCTTATATCTTTGTAAGAATTCCCAACTAAAACAAAATATTCTTCTGGAATTGCACACTTCTCCTTTAGGAGGACACTCAGGATTTTTAAAAACTTACCACAGGGTGAAGAAAGATTTTTTTTAGGATGGCCTTAAATCTGATATTCAAAAGTTTGTGGCGGAATGTTTGGTTTGCCAGCAGAATAAAGTGGAGACAATTAAGACCCCGGGACTTCTACAACCTTTATCCATTCCAAGTCAGCGTTGGGAGGAGATTTCAATGGATTTTATCACGGGTTTACCTAAGTCTGAAGGAAAGAATGTCATCATGGTGGTAGTTGATAGACTTACCAAGTATGCACACTTTTGTGCATTATCTCATCCATTTAAAGCAAGTACGGTTGCTACTACATTTATGGACAGAATTCAAAAGCTACATGGAAGCCCAAGGGTTATTGTGAGCGACAGAGATCCCATTTTTACTGGAAATTTTTGGGCGGAGTTATTTTCTTGTTTGGGTACTCAATTAGCTCATAGCTCATCTTATCATCCGCAATCTGATGGTCAAACGGAGATAGTAAATAAATGTTTGGAAGTATATCTTCGTTGTTTTGTATCTGATAAACAAACACAATGGGTCAAGTGGTTACCTCTTGCCGAATGGTGGTATAACACTTCCTTCCATACTGCAGCAAAAATGACCCCATTTATGGCACTTTATGGATATCATCCACCATCCATCACATCATCTTTAAGGGAAAATTCGAAGGTTCAAGCGGTGGAAGATCACATCGAGCATCAGCAAGAAGTTCTCCAACTCTTAAAGGATAACCTGAATTTGGCACAAAATCGAATGAAACAACAGGCAGATCAACATCGCAGCGAGAGAAGTTTGATGTAGGAGATTGGGTATTTTTACGGCTACAACCATATAAACAAATGTCCCTCAAGCAAGCTAAGAAGGATAATAAATTATCGCCAAAGTACTATGGTCCTTACAAGGTGGTGCAAAATATTGGTACTATGGCATACAAATTGGAGCTTATTGCTTCTTCGCGAGTACATCCAGTTTTCGATGTTTCGTGCTTAAAGAAGGTTATAGGTAAAAATCTTCCAGTTCAAACAATATTTCCAGAACTTGATGAGGAAGGAAAAATCATATTGGAACCGGAAGCGGTCACGGAAACAAGAACTCGACAACTACGGAATCGATCAATTTCAGAGTATCTCATCAAGTGGAAGAACTTACCCACTGAAGATTCTACATGGGAGGATGAGAATTTTATGCAAAAGCACCCAGAGCTACTCAAGCGTTGAGGACAACACTTTTTTTGAAGGAGAGGGGCATGTTAGGTCCCTATATTACTAGTATAGTCCCTTATTGTTGTTAGTGTAACCCCCTTATTGTTATTATTGTACCCTTGTAACCCCCATTTTATTATTATTGTGCCCTTAAATTATTATTGTTAGGTCGGCTAAGATTACATTGTGGCCCACTAGGATTACATTATGGCCCCATGGACTCCTATATATAGAAAGGAGGTTTTGTAAATTGTATCATCAAAGAATTGTTCATTTATGTAATGTATTGGAGGTTTTCCCCTCGAAGTGGCTTATTTCTAAGGCGTTGATATCTTTTTCCTTCTATTTTTGGAGCTGGTTACACAACAATCAAACTGAAGGTTTTTGACATGTTAAGGTATTTAATTGTCTTGTTTTTCATATTTAATAATTCTCCTTATTCTTAAGTTAATATTTGTATTAGCTACAGAATTGACATGATTCTGCAGCTAATCCATGTTTCTGTAGCCAACTCCATGGTTTTTCGAACTCTAAGGTGCCAACTAAGTGAAGAAGTACATGGACATGTGGAGATTGATCTCCTCAAGGATTTCCTCCTATTCATCTGAGTCAAATCAGGAAAGAAACCATTCGATTGTGTGGTCAAAGGATAGGGTCAACACGTTGTTGAACAGGCGAGTGAGAGTCTGATATCTTCATGATTCGCGATTTGCTTTGCCAAATAGAAAATCGTGAATAGTCGACATTATAATTTTTCTAGAAGTCAAATTAGAGTTTTGTTAGCTTAATTAGGCATGAAAGCCTCAAAAAATTATGAGCACAGGATTTTATAAATATCGTGCAAACAAAACCGGAACGGTGTGTGTGTAATTTTTTATGCGACTATCATATTTTAAAACCTTTTTTTTCATCCTTTTTAATGAAGAAGTGCTTTGAAGATTTAATGTGTAGCTAACTGTTGGAGTAAATATTTGAGACCGCATGTTTGTGGAGGGTCCCTGCAAACAGTGAAGGTTCTGCATTTTATGTTTTTGATATAGTTATTTTTATGTTTCCATTTTGTCATTTGTTGTAGTTGTTTCCAGAATTCCATTTAATCATTTGATGTAGTTAATTTCATGTTTTCATTTTATCATTTGATGTATTTACTTTCATGTTTTCATTTTACCATTTGATATAGTTACTTTCATAATTTCATTTTGTCATTTGATGTAGATCCATTAGTCTTCCATTTTGAATTGTTAAATTGTAGAGTAATTCTTCTTCACAGATTTCCTCATAGTTTTATTTCAAGAGTAGTTGTGATTTATCTTAGAATAGTTTATAAGTTCATGAATGATTTCCTTTCAGCATATGAGTGAGTTCTTTTCAAAGCAGTAGTGATTTCTTCACAAGTTTATGAGTGATTTATTTTTAAGAGAAATAGTAATTCCTTTACAAGTTTTCATTTCCAGTAGATGAGAAGATGTATGGTTTCCTAGAATTTGATTTTGTCTTTATGCAGAGGGCTGTTAGAACAATAGTTGAGTAATTTTGCTTTTAGAGACTAACAATAGATTGGTTAAGTTTGCTTTAGTTTTATTTTGCAGAGTAAAAAACATATTGATTTTAGGAACTTAAGTTTTTATTTGAATGCATCAATTTCATTAGGAACAGAAGAATAAAAAGCATCCTTAGAATTAATTTCTACAAACTCAGTCATCACATCAATAAACTGAATTAAAATAGGCTTCTAGCATATATAGTGCATTTTCATTTCACAAGTTTAGCAACTCCGATCGATAATTTATTTAAGCAAGCTAAGACCATTAAATTGACAAACAATTGGTCTCTACCCAAGTTGTCCAAGGCTTTAGGAACTAGTAGCTCAACCCACAACCTTCTAGGGCTCTGGATCATTTGTTCCAACCATGGCTCCAAGGACTAGTGACTCAACCTACCAAGGGATTCATAGTGTTTGTCCCAACCAACGACTCTAGGAAATAGTAACTCAACCTAACTTGTTCCAGGGCTTCAGAAGTCTTTGTTCTAACCCACAGCCATAAGGAACATGAGCACCAATCAGAAAAACAATAAGTGGGAAACCCAAAACACCATGGCTATCTAGGAAATGGCAAGAAAAGATTGAAACCATTGTCAATCTAGGCAAATATCCATACCAATGAAAAAACATAACCAAATAATCGCATGCATATACCATGCATCCAAAAATCAAGAAGGAAATCACACATGCAACCTTTTACTTGTAAAGAAATCCACTTGTAGTTGTTAATCCAATTTTTTCTTTGTGCTCCTTGCTTTCCTTTGCCTTATTTCTCCAAATCTAAGTGAATACTAGAGTGTTCTAAGCACGCTCCACAAATTCTCTAAGTGTGCAAGAATATGAGAGAATAAGAGAATGAAATGAGAGCTCCAAAAAAAAAAATGAAAAATGGCCAAAAGTTGTGATTTGATCCTCATAAGCCTTTTTATTTTTTATTAATGGTAGTATCGGATGTGCGCCTTGTAACTCGGTATATAGGATATGACACATGTTTTTCATAAAACCCAGAAATGGTTTTGGAAAATTCCACTTAGAGATGGTTTAATTAAAATAATTAATCATATTTTTAATGTTTTCCTAAGTCTAAACTTAGGGAAACTGATTAATTAAAGGGTATTAATTAAACTAAGTGTGAATCTTCTAGATAAAGTGATGGATCACCTCCAAGTAAATCTTAGCCCTTGATTATGATTTAATATTGGTCGTTGAAGGTTCAACAGAAGAATATAAGAAGGAGGGTGAGGGACCTATGAAATACACATCAAACAGGGAAAGAATCAAGAGCTCAATTTCTTCAGTGAGAGGAAGAATTGAAGTGATTCTCATTTGTAGAGAGGGGAAGGTGAAATCTATAGGAAGGAAAATTCTGAAGCATACAGAGTACAAGAAGAGAAGTGAGAGAGGAGTTAGAGCATCAGCGCAGAGTTACCCTAGCAGCAGTTACGTTGGGCCAGCGCAGAGAAGCAGAGGGAGTTTTTGTTTTCTATTGAAAGAGTAGTTGAGGGTTCATCAGTGTCAGGAGGAAATTTCGGGAAGGAAAGAGAAATCAAGTCTCAGACAACAGCAAGTACAGAAGTAGCCACGACAAGCAACAGAAGAAGTGACAGTGTGAGTGACGTAGTCACTGCACAAAAATCACATAAAGCCAGTCAGAGTGAGTGTAGGTCAGTGTCGGAACTTAAAAGGTGATGTAAGAATTGTCTTACTCAGCATTTTCTCATGAGGATTCTTCAAGTGATTGATTGACATTTACAATCACACATTTTTACTCAAAACTTCTGCATAATAAAGAAACCCTCAGATCTCTTGCACCGGTTTTCCCACATTGGGTTTTTTCGAGGACAATTGTCCAAAAATAACGGTGTCTATGTGCGATTACTTGTGTTATTTTTATATGTGATTTGTTAATCGTGAAGTATGCAGCATATTTTATTTTGTTATTTAACACAAGAGAGATGTTAAATAATTTTGTTTGACAATGCAATAAAAGAAATTTAATAAGTAGTTGCAGTAGAGTTCTCCATTATAGAATTTTCACATAGTATCAGAGCTGTCAGATCCAAATGAAGCAAGGTCAATAAAGGGATTGCATAAACCAAAAGCTTCAGAGGGGACGCAAAACATAAATAAGAAAGCACAGATAAGTATGACATACTTAGATGTCTTATCCTCTAGGTTAAAAGAGGATGATACATGCCTAGAAAGTTCATTATCCACAGGAATCTGGTATATTGATAGCAGAGCTTCAGCTCATATGACTGTAGTTTGAAAATACTTCTCGAGCTATAGGGAATATCAGATGAACTTCCAGATCAGTATGGGAAATAACACGAAGTGCACTCCAATTGGGAGAGGATCCGTAGTGTTTCAGACGAAAGTCGAAACCAGTGTCAGGATCTTGGATGTACTACATGTGCCAGGGCTTGGGATGAATCTAATCTTAGTATCCTAGTTGCAGGACAAAGGGTATGATATACACTTTACCATAAATAAATTATATGTCAAGCATCCCAGTTGGAAGCAAACAAGGCAGATCAGGATCAGAAGCAACAGAATATACAGGTTGTAGATCGAAACCCCCATGGCACTAGTCAGTAGTAATCTTGAAGATAAGAAAGGGTTGAATGAAATTTGGCATAGAATAATGGGGCACCTACATCACAGTGCATTGAAAATTCTTAGAGAAACTTTTGATGGGTCACATGTTCTCAGCATGGAGCATGATGATGTATGTCGAGGATGTGTACTTGGGAAGTACGCTAAGGTAGCTTTTCCCAGAAGTGAAAACAGAGCAGCATGCATTTTGGGATTAGTACACTCAAATATCTATGGACCAATGTCCACTAACACTCTCAAAGGTGGAAAATATTTTGTCACATTCATTGACGATCACTCCAGGAAGACCTGGATCTACTTCCTGAAGACAAAAGATGAAGTCTTTGAAAAGTTCAAAGAATTCAAGGCTCTTGTTGAAAACATGATGGGGAAGAATATCAAGACATTGCATTCAGATAATGGTGGGGAATACATAGATGGGGACTTCACAGATTTCTGGGCAAAGGAGGGCATCAAGAGAGAGTGGAATGCGCCATACAATCCAGAGTAGAATGGTGTGGAAGAATGGAAGAACAGGACAATTGTAGGAGCAGCCAAGGCCATGTTATTTGACCTTGATTTACCCTGATATTTATGGGCTGAAGCCTGCAATATAGCAGTGTATATCCAGAATAGGGCACCTCATAGAGCCTTGAGTAATAAGACTCCTGAGGAAGTTTTCACAGGGAAGAAACTGGAGGTAGGGCATCTTCGGATATTTGTTAGCATGGCTTATTGTCATGTACCCAGCGAGAAGAGAAGCTAGATCAAACTTCAGAAAGGGGGTATCTTGTAGGGTAAAATGACACCTCCAAGGAATATAAGATCTATGTTCCTGACACTAGGAAGGTTGTGAAAAGACATGATGTTAAGTTCATGGAGGATAGAGTGTTTCAAAAATCACGTGATATGATGGCAGAGGATCAAACTGCAGAAGTTCCCTTGGTCCAAGAATAGCAGGGGAACCAAGAATAACAGACAAGAAGACAGACTTTGGTACCAAGTACAGGTACTAACATTCTCACGGAAGAAGATCAGGAAGATACTCAGTCAAAGGAGCAGTTAGATCAGGAGGAAGAGTTAAGAGAGCAACCTTCCACCAGTGGTTGAATCAGCAAGGAAGCTCAGCAAATACTGAGGGACGTAGAAAATTTATTGGGACTCCTAGGGACGGGAAGAGATAGCCCAGATATCTTGATTGGTACCAGGCCTTGGTGGCTCAAGTAGAGGAACCTTCCAGCTTCTAGGAAGTTATTCAGCACCAAGTATGGGTAGATTCCATGATATAAGAGTATGCTTCTATCCTGAAAAATGATGTCTGGGAAGTCGTATCCAGACCTCAAAACATATCAATTGTTGGATCACATTGTATCTACAAGATCAAATACGCTGCAGATGGTAGTGTAGATAAATACAAGGCAAGTTTTGTGGCAAAAGGGTATGCTCAGAAGGAAGGCATTGGCTATGAGGATACCTTCGCACTAGTTTCCAGATATACCTCCATTCGGATTGTCGTATCTTTAGCTACACAGATGGGATGGGAGATTCATCAAATGGATGTCAAGACAACATTCTTAAATGGAGAAATTGAGGAGGAGGTATATATCAAACAGCCAGAGGGTTTTGAGACTCATGAAAGGAGGTCTCATGTATGAAGATTAAAGAAAGCTTTGTACGAGCTTAAGCAAGCTCCGAGAGCATGGTATGGTCTGATAAATAGCTATTTGCAAAATATGGGATTTGTCAAGAGTGATGCGGATCCCAATCTTTACTATTTGCTGGTACAAGATGAGTCATTGGTACTTGTACTATATGTATATGATATGTTTCTTACAGGATCATCTAGACTCATCAAGGATTGCAAAATGAAACTAGAAGTTGAATTCGACATGAAGGATTTGGGGTTGATGCACTAGTTCCTAGGATTGGAGGTTTGTCAAAAGGGTGGAGATATCTTCATGGGATAGGATATGTATGCCTTGGAAATTCTGAAGAGGTTCATAATGCAGGATTGCAGACCCATGGCCACACCAATGATCACCAATTGTAAAAATATAGATGCATCAGAAGATACAGAGGTAGACCACAACTTATACACACAACTCATCGGGTCATTAATGTATTTGGTTAACACCAGACCAGACATTTGCTTTGTTGTCAACACTCTTAGTTAGTTCATGGTGGAACCCAAAAGAGTGCACTGGGCCGCTCCAAGGCACGTCCTAAGGTATGTATGAGGAACAGTCAAATTCGGTATTAGATATGGCAAAGGAGAGGATGTCAGACTCAGTGGATTCACAGATGCAGATTGGGAAGGTAGCTCAGTAGACAGAAAAAGTACCTCTTGGTAATGTTTCAGCGTTGGATCAGGAATGGTGTCCTAGTGTAGCAGGAAACAGAATCTAGTAGCATTTAGCACAGCCGAATCAAAGTACATGGCAGCTAGTACAGCTACATGCGAAGTAATATGGCTTCGAAAACTTCTTGTGAGTCCATTCAAAAGCAGGATGGAGCCAACTAGATTTTACTGTGACAATCAAAGTTGTATCAAACTCTCTAAAAATCCAATATTTCATGATCGGTCCAAACATATTGACATCAGATGTCATTTTATCAGAGATTGTGTTCAGCATGGGGCAATACAACTCCAGTACATTCCTACAGAAAAAAAATAAAAATATAAAATATAAAATATAAAAAATAATAAATAAATAAAAAATAAAATAAAATAAAATAAATAAAAAATAAAAATAAAATAAAAATAAAATAAAATAAAATAAAATAAAATAAAATAAAATAAAATAAAATAAAATAAATAAATAAATTGCAGATATACTCACTAAGGCTATGGGGAGAATTAAGTTCACCCAGTTCAGGGAACAGCTGGGTATGACTGAAAATCCATTTCAGTAAGAAATGCATCCTCAACGCAGTTGAAGGAGGGAGTTGCAATACAGTGAAAGTTGGCAGCAATAAGAAAAGTCAGCAGCAGTGCAAATGAAACATTTTTCCTTGTGCAATGTTGGTGAGCAGCATCAACAGCACAATAGCAGATGTTACAGAAGTCGGATCAGCAACACATTGAGTTGTCTTGCTAGAGCACTCTCCTCGCTAAGAGGGAGTGTTGATATATGGTAGCATCGGATGTGCTCTAGCCTTGTAACTTTGTATATAGGCTAGGACACATGTTTTCCATAAAACCAAGAAATGGTTTTGGAAAATTCCACTTAGAGATGGTTTAATTAAAATAATTAATCATTTTTTTAATGTTTTCCTAAGTCTAAACTTAGGGAAATTGATTAATTAAAGGGTATTAATTAAAATAAGTGTGAATCTTCTAGATAAAGTCATGGATCACCTCCAAGTTAATATTAGCCCTTGATTATGGTTTAATCTTGGACGTTGAAGGTTCGACAGAAGAATATAAGAAGGAGGGTGAGGGGCTTATGAAATACACATCAAACGAAGAAAGAATTAAGAGTTCGATTTCTTCAATGAGAGGAAGAATTGAAGTGATTCTCATTTGCAGAGAGGGGAAGGTGAAATCTCCAGGAGGGATAATTCTGAAGCATAGAGATTACAAGAAGAGAAGTGAGAGAGGAGTCAGAGCATTAGCGCAGAGTTACCCTAGCAGCAGTTACACTGGGCCAACACAGAGAAGCAGAGGGATTTTTCATTTTTTGTTGAAAGAGCAGCTGAGGGTTCATCCAGTATCAGGATGGAATTTCGGGAAGGAAGGAGCACTCAAGTCTCAGAGAACAGCAAGCACAAAAGTAGCCACGACAAGCAATAGAAGTAGTGACAGCGTGAGTGACGCAGTCACTACACAGAAATCACGCAGAGCCAGTCAGAGTGGGTGCAGGTCAGTGCCGGAACTCAAAAGTTGATGTAAGAATTGTCTTACTCAACATTTTCTCATCAGGATTCTTCAGGTGATTGATTGACATTTACAATCACACATTTTTACTCACAAATTCTACATAATAAAGAAACCCCCAGATCTGTTGCACTGGTTTTCCCACATTGGGTTTTTCCGGGGACAATTGTCCAAAAATAGCGGTGTCTATGTGTGATTACTTGTGCCATTTTTATATGTGATTTGTTAATCATGAAGTCTGAAGCATATTTTATTTTTTTATTTGACACAAGAGAAATGTTAAATAATTGTGTTTGACAATGCAATAGAATAAATTTAATAAGTAGCTGCAGTAGAGTTCTCCATTATAGAATTCTCACATTTTATCAGTGAGGCGTCTATTTTCTTCATTTTCCTTCATTTTTCCTCTAATTTCCTTAAATGCAAATTTGTGTCTCTTCACCTTCATCTTCTCCTATTTTCCTTTATTTTCATAAATAAATGCAAACTATTGCCTCTTTGCCTTTTCCAATCCCTTTGTCAATTTCCATAGCCATTAATTAATCACAAGTGATTCCCGCTAAAGTGTTTTTCCCAACTTTTAGCTTGGAATACGTGTCTCGTGACCTTAGTTTTATTTTTTGTATATAGAAAATCAACCAAGGGTTGTTACAACAATTTATAGAAAAGGACTAGAATATAGCAACATTTCGTAGGAATTAAAGTTAATTTAAAATAATATGGATTCCTAATCCTCTATGATAATTAAATTTTCGATGGAGGCTACCTGATTGAGGTCGGGAAACCTAATTGGAATAATTTGGGTTGAATTCCTTGAGTTTCTCCCTAATTCAAAGCTTAGGGACTTGACTCCATGACCTCTCACTCGTGATTCATAGTACTGAACCACTCAAGGTAACCCACTGATGTAAGCATTCCTTTTATTTGCTAGAAGTTTATAAAAATATAAAATATCAATTTGTTAATTATGTTGACACCTAATCCTAAGGGATTGGGAGAAAATGTACATTAGTGTAAAATAGGAAATAAGGAAGTCTAAGAGACATTGGGAAATGAATCCCAACAGTCTCACCTCCATGTATATATTCATGAGCACCCTCAATCAAATCTCACGGTTCATTTTGTGGAGTTACCTTCTGGTCTGACATGGTATCAGAGCCATCTTTTTTGTGGCTTCCCTGCCCTTGTAACTCCCTCCATTCTACAAAACAGTCTCTGCTAATTTTGCAGACTAACACCTCTGTCATATTCCTACAAAATATTGTGCATTTTTTTTGTTTTGAATTATTTTGCTACGTTGTTGAATTGTTTTTTTGTGTTGTTGAATTATTTTGCTGCGTTTTTGAATTGTTTTGTTACCTCCTGGAGCAGCATCTCCCATTCTCTAGAGTAGGCCCACAGCACGCTTACCTTCGGTCGCACCTGTCATCTCCTCCTCTGCTCCTCCCATTGCAGTTCCCACAATGCTCCTCTCCACCTGCGTGATTACCTATGCTCGTTGCTCTGAATCCCTCCCACAACGCTTTCTGTTGTGCCCTCTCCCACTGTCATTTCTCCCTTCTCCTCTGTGCAGCACCCTCTCCCACCGTCGTTTCTCCCTCCCACACCTCTGCAGCGCCTACGAGCTTCCCTCTCATTGTTTCTCCCCTCATCCCTTTTCCCTCCGCTCCCTTCTCTGCCCTCCCCTCGCTCCTCCGCGCTCCCCTCCTCCCTCCTCCCTCTGTTCCCTCCTCTGCCCTCCCCCCACTCCTCCGTGCTACCCTCCTCCCTCTGCTCCCTCCTCCACCCTCCCCCCACTCCCTCCTCCGCCCTCCCTCAGTTGTCACCTCCCTAAGTTCGACCTCCCCAAGTTCGACCTTCCTGAGGTCCCACCTCCCCTAGTTGTGTCCTAACCCAGGTATGACCTCCCCTAGGTCCGACCTCCCCTCTGAGAAAAAAAAATCATTTTTTTACACCATAATTGAGTTTTTTGCAGCATAATACATTTTTTTACACCAGAATTGAGTCTTTTTCTTGCAGACTACATTTTTTTTACAATACATATTTACAATGCATTCTCTCATATCTATTGTGGCAGTAGTTCTCTCTAGAAAGGAGAACTATCCTGAGTGGTCTCAGAAAATCAAGCACACTCTCATTTTTAATGAGTTGTGGAGAGGAATTTATGAAGAAGAAGGAGACAATGCACTGAAAAAGCCCACCACACACAAGGAGATCGTCATTTGGGAAAATAAGAATTGCAAGGCCTATGCCTTGATTGCAGCTTCTATAAATGAAGAGTTGAGTCACCATATTACACCATTTTCAAATGCCTATGAAGCCTTGAGGAAATTAAAATAACTCTATGACTCACATTCAGAACTTGAAATTGTTCAATTAAAGTTTAAGCTATTTAGCCTTGAATTAAAAAACGATGACCCTCTTGCTTTAGCATCACAAGTAAGATTTATCATGCATGACATTAAAAATATTGTTGTCGAAGTTTACATACCTCTCATAGATTATGTTAAGGCATTGTATCCCACTTACGCACACTACCTCGAGTCATTGCAAGCAAGTGGAAACCTCATGAAGATCACCTTTTATTCCCTTGAGAAAAACTTTGCAGAAAGAGAGAAGTCTTTTGGAAAGAAGACACCCCCCTCTATCTTCTGAAGAAGTTGTATGTTTCACACATAGAGAGAAGAATCATGCTCAATATTCTTCCAGAGGAAGAGTACGAAGAAATTTCAGAGGAAGGGGGGCAGACAAGCTCAAAGTGAAAAAACTAATCTTCATTGCATATGTTGCAATAAAGATTGGCATGATTCATCTACATGTATGCTGCCTTGGGACAGAATTTGCAACAAATAAATCAAGAAAAAGGTAAAACTCATGACAAAGAGAAAGGTAAAGCACCTGAATCCGCTCATTATGTTGTAGCACATTGTAACATTGGATTAACTGAACACTTGTTTAATGCTTCACTTACTTCTTGGAGAAATGATTGGTTGCTAGATTCAGGAGCAACATGTCACGTGACTTTTAGAAAATATTTTTTTGAAGAATTTACTGACAAGGTTGATGGAGCAATATACTTTGCAGACAAATCTAAACTCAAGCCATCAGGTCTTGGCACAATCAGGCTTAAGTTGCCTGGTCTTCTATACCATCTTCTACATGAGGTTCTATACCTCCCTGAGTTAGAAGAAACTTGTTGTCCTTGGTCCACATCCATCAGCAAGGACACTCCATTCACATGTTTGATGGCAAGGTTGAGGTCAGAAAAGCATCAGATCGCTCACTTGTCATGAAAGAAATAGAACAAGGAAGACTCCTAAAGTTGTAAGGTACCTCTACTCATGCACAAAACTTTGCATTTAGTTCTCACCATGATGAAGGTACATTCCCATCAAGTATTTTATGGAATGGTATATTTGGACACTTAAACTATGATAGCCTTCAATTGTTGAAGAAATGGTGTTACTAGATTGCCTACAATTCCTAGGAAACTTAAGCAATGTGATTCTTGTATTTTAGGAAAGCATATTAAACAGTTCTTTCTTGATTCACATTCCAGAGCACATAGAAAAATTGAGCTTATTCATTCATATTTATGTGGCCCCATGCATGTTGCTTCTGAAAATGGAAATAAATATATGATGACATTTATTGATGATTACACCAAAATGTGTTGGGTTTACTTATTGAAGAAAAAATTTGATGCTTTTCATACATTCAAGAATTTTCATGCATGCATTGAAAATTATGCACAAACTCATATTGGCTCTTTTTGCATTGATAATGGAAAATAATAGACTTCAAACGAATTTGAAAACTATCTTCGCCAACATGGGATCAAACATCAAACAACCATGCCCTATAATCCCCAATGAAACGGTGTAGCTAAAAGAATGAACACGACAATTTTAAATATGGTTCGCTCCATCATGTTTTTCAAGAATATAAAAATGATGTTTTGGGCTGACGCAATTCTATGTGTTGTGTACATAAAGAATAGGTGTCCTTCTAATACAATCAGAAATAAAACTGCTTATGAAATGTGGCATGGCCACATTCCTTCAGTAAAGCATTTCAAGGTCTTTCGTTCCACCTGTTATGCTTTGATAGCTAAGGTAAAAATAAATAAACTTGGTGCTAGAAGTTTAAAATATATCTTCTTGGGGTATTCCAGTACCTCCAAAGGATATCCTCTCTATGATGAAGTCATAAGAAGTTTGTAGTATCTAGAGATGTCATATTCCATGAATCTTCCAAGACTGACGATGTTATTGAGCGGCGGCTTGATCGCTTGGATAGATTCACACATGCAAAGTAATTTCAAGAATTTGATAATCAAATTCCACATCTTGAAGGGGGGATACCTATACTAAATCAATATGTGGAATCGTCTTCTGAAGCACTCTCTCCCCCGCATGAAGAACCAACCACGAATGACACCTTGAATGATGTGATTGACAAAATTGGGAGACTGAATCATGATTCAATCTCAACTCAGTCAAATGAGAAGTCTGGGTCATCTCAGAAAGGTACCCCAAAATGGCTGACAAAGACAATGGAAAATGTTTGTCCCAATGAGGTTGGAAAGACAGGAACAAGAAGTTCCACCAGACAAAATGGAGGTGATGTAGATGATTTTGATTCACCTATTGATATGGATGTTTCTTATAATTGTGAATTGAGTTTTTCTAAAAATATTGAACCAAATTACTTCAAAGAAGTCACTTCTCATGATGAATGGAATGAAGCGATGCAAAGGGAGTATGATGCCTTGATAAAGAATGGCACTTGGAAGTTGGTTTATCCTCCGTTGGGAACCAAACCAATTGGCTGCAAGTGGGTCTACAAGAACAAGTACAAATCGGATGGCTCACTTGAAAAGCACAAAGTCAGGCTTGTGGCAAAAGGTTTTTCACATAAAGAAGGGGTCGATTATGAGGAAAAATTTTCCCCCACAACAAAATGGGCCACCATCTGGACACCCTTTGCCTTAGCATCTTAGAAGGGTTGGAAACTCCATCAAATGGATATAAAAACCACCTTTTTGAATGGAGATCTAAAGGGGAAGGTTTTTAAGTCCCAGCCAGAAGGATTTGTTGTGAAGGGCCAAGAACACAAAGTATGCAAGCTTATAAAATCCTTGCATGGCCTAAAGAAAGCACCGTGAGCCTGGTATGAGAAATTAACTTAGCATTTTCTGAAACTCAACTTCAAACATTTTGATCTTGATGATGCAACTTTGTTTTTTAAGAAATTTGGAAAAACAGTTGTATATCTTGTGGTTTATGTAGATGATCTTTTGACGACAGGGAACAATGAGAGTTATATTACATCCATAAAGAAGGGATTGAAGAAAGGTTTTGAAATGACTGATTTGGGACGTGTTCACTACTATCTTGGTATTGAAGTAACTCAACATCCTAAATTTATATCCCTTTCTCAGAATAATTACATTGGATATCTATTGAAAAAGTTTGGCATGGTTGAATGCAACCTTTGACCACTCTAATAGATCAAAACTTGAAGCTCACGTCCATTGAAGGGAAGGAATTTGTGGATGCAACGAAGTATAGACAGCTTGTAGGAAGTCTCATCTACCTAACTACTACCAGACCATACATCTCATTTTTTGTTGGAATCCTCTCCAAGTTTATGAAAAAACCGTGTGAAGGACATCGGTCTACTGCAAAAAAGAGTTCTAAAGTACTCAAAAGGGACTCAAGACTTTGGACTCAAATATACACAGGTGGCCGACTTCAGCTTGATTGGATACTCTGATTCAGACTTTGATGGAGATAAAAAAAAACTGGGGTATTTACTTTAGGTTATACTATGAGTCTTGGATCAGGAGTTGTCTCCTAGAGATCACAAAACAGTCAGTTCCAGCAGATTCCACAATTGAGGCAGAATATGTGGCAGTAGTTGAAGCGACAAAGGAAATTGTGTGGCTCAAAAAAATCCTAGAAGATTTGCAGATGAAACAAATGCATTCAACTCCACTCATGATCAAAAACACTTCTGCAATAAAGTTGGCCAAGAACCCAAATTTCCATGATTGGACGAAGCACATCAATACAAATATCGTCTGATTCGACATCATGTTGAGGCCAAAACTATCCATTTACGTCATTGTTCCACAAATGAGCAGACTACGGACATCTTCACCGAACTGCTTGGAAGAAAAAAATTTGAAAAATTCTGAACGATGCTTGGACTCACCAACATCCCTTGAGATTAAGGGTGGTAATGTTGACACCTAATCCTAATGGATTGGGTGAAATTATACATTAGTGTAAACTAGGAAATAAGGAAGTCTAAGAGACATTGGGAAATGAATCCCAACAATCTCACCTCCATGTATATATTCATGAGCACCCTCAATCAAATCTCACGGTTCATTTTGTGGAGTTACTAGCTGGCCTGAAAAATTAGCTAAGATTCATGATTCCTTCATTAGTTAAAAAAACATTAATCAATAGTTAATTCAAAAATTTATTATTAATATTTAATAGTTAATACCAAAGTAGTGCATGAGGCATATGAGACTCCCTTTTTTGTGGGACAAGGGACCCCATCGATTTGACTATTAAATTTTATGGAGGTGTACATAGTTTAAACCCCATTCTAGATTTGAACTTCTCTCTTTCAAATAGACCAATTTGACCATGTTGGTTGTGCCTCTAACATACTATTATACTCCAAAAATGTCCATAAAAGTACAATTTATAGAAAATACCTAGAATATAACAATGTTTAGTAGGAATTAAACATAATTTAAGCTAAGATGAATTCCTAATCATTTATGATAATTAATTTTTCGATAACCCAATTGCACTAGTACAAATGGGGCCAAAATCTGATGGTTATTAGTAGGGTATGCGACTTATTTGTGTCGCTTATCTAACACATTGGTGCTTATCAAATCATCGCTAGAATTTTGTCGAATAATCGACATTTTCATCACAGTTAGATAATCAATTGCACATATGTCGATTATCCGACACATAAAAATGCCTAAATGGTCATTAATAAACCGACCATTATAATTCAGTTTTTTTATGCTAAAAAGCGTTGGATATCCGACGGGAAGGACATTGAATATCTGGCAAGTCGCACACCACTCTACAGCCATATATTCGACACCTAGGTAATTTTTTCTGACGAAATAAATTGATGTTGAGGTGTTGGGTATTCGGCAACATAAGTAAATTATCCAACAAACGTGTTATCACTCTAACACTTTCAAGTCGGTAGTGAAGCGTCGGATACACGAAGAATATTTGATACATAGGTCGATTTCTCAGATGGAACAAACCGACATTGAGGTGTCAGGTAATCGATGGAATACGTAAATTGTGTGACAAAAGTGTTATCACTCTCACACTTTCAAGCCGATTGTAACGCGTCAGATATGTGACGGATATTCAACACATAGGTTGTTTTTTCTGATGGAACAAACTAACGTTGAGGCATAAATTAATCAACAAAATAAGTAAATTGTGTGATAGAATTTTTTTCACTTCGACACTTTCAAGTTTTCAGTAAAGTTTTAGATATGCAACAGATGAGAGTTCAGTCTAACGAGAGTGTTAAGTTAGCAACGCTTCCATCTATCGATTCATTTGTTGAGTATCCGACGAGTAGTCTGACCAACAGTGATTGAATATTCGATGAACATACTAATTTAAAATAAAAAATTATAATACACAGTACCTAATCTCAATCTTGGCCTTATTATGGGTTAGGACTATCCTCTTTCTACTTAACCACTGAAAGCAAGGATCAAGTTCAAAGCCTCGGTTAAGGGTTTAGGGAGGGGACATAATTTGCAGCAAGGCTCCTCCACAAACCCATAGAAGGTGAAAGATTCAGGCAGCTATCCTAAACAAGTGATGAACCTAATGTGTTGCCTTCCATTACATACAATTAAGGGAATGGAACCCTTGGGATACAAACAAATCACAAGAGAAACAACAAATAACAATTCATATTATATATTTTACTTTCTATTGTTCTTGATATCTTATCTATATTTATTTATATCTTATCGATATTGTCTTTCTTATATCCTTAGTAGCACCTATTCAATCAGTTAAAAAGTACACTTCATACATAGTGGGGTAGATTCAAGCCTTACACACTCATTGCAACACTTGATAACTTATTTGGTTGGTAGGGGACAACAGCTCAAATATCCCATATAGACACAACACTATCCACCTCACTCGTAACATAAAGGGCACACAACATAGCTCTCATTCATAATATTCATACCAATTAGACACCAAACACTCTCAAGGTGAGCATCAATACCATATCTCTACATCCAGTGCACAATTTTCTAGCTCTTACTATCTACTCATGCTTTTTTTCATATTTTTGATCACCCATGGTTGAATTTATAGGATATTGTGGCTTATAGAGTTATGGTTATCAACAACAATAAGAAGAGAGATTATATTGTGTGATGGAGAGATACCCTAGAACAAGATAATTTGTAATAACTATTTTCCATAAAAAAAAACCCATGTATATAAACCTAGTTATGTAAATTATTTATTTGTGAAAATAAATTTATGATTGGCCTCCATCCACTGCGATGTTGCTTTATGTACTGCTACCCATGTCACTGACACTGATACATCTGTACTACAACTCCCTCTCAAATTGTTGCATCATGTTGCCCATAGCACTACCACTGATAACTGCTGCACTTCAACTCAGTTGCTGAGAAGTAATAAAATGAAGGATCATCACTCAATAACTGACAAGAAAGTTAGTTGGGTTGCATCTCATCACTAAAGCATCCTCTGTTTCTTCTCTGCATTGTCTCTCTAAAACTCTGCACTATCTGTTGCACTGCACTGCGTAAGCACTGCCTCTGTGTTGTTGAAATCCCATCAGCCTCTGCGCTGCTTCTTCCATGTTGATGCTGCCTTTCCTCTATGCTACTCCAGACTTCAGCATCCCAGTTCTGCCTCTTCTTCACTTTGATCTTCTGCACCCACTGCTCCAGTCATCCCGCTACTGTCTTAAGGGTCCCGTAGCACGTATGTGATCCAAGAGTTGGGCACCTCAAGGATTTCACCATCATCTATGGCTGCTCTACAGATCAATATCGCCCCCACTTCCTTGGTTCATGAGCACTCATGGCTACATCATCATCACTACCATCGTCCCATTTCATTTTTGTTGCCTTGGAATCAGAAGATACCTTGTCCTTCCTCTTAGGATAAGAGCTGGCGAAGTGTCCAATTTTGCCACATTTAAAACATTGAACCTTTGAAAGGTATTTCTTCTTCTTCCCTTATTTTCTATGTCCCTTATATGCAAGGGTTGCATCCTCCTCCTCCTCTTTCTTTAATTTTACCCCACCGATATTGCTTCGCCTCTTGGTAATTCTCCTTATTTGCTCCTGATGGAGGATTGCCAACATGTTCGCCCAGGATGGTAATGATGCTCCACCCAAGATTCTTTGGACAAAAATTTCCCATTCATTGGTGACTGAATTCAAGGCAGTCCTCACCAAGAGCCCTTCATCCTGAGTTGTCCCCATAGCAATCATCTAGTCCCGGATAGTCTGAAGTCTAAAGAGGAAGGGATCCATTTCCTCACCCTTCTACATCTGGAAAAACCACATCTGATTCTCCAGAAGCATTTTCCTCTGGACAGAGATTCCCTGATACATCGTGTTCAGTTTTTTCCACATCTCATTTGTCGTTTTCTTTCCGGCAATATGTGGGACCACATGATCCTTCACTCCATCCATGATCAGGTGCTTATTCTACACCTGACTCTTGTTATACTTTTTCAGGGGATCTGCATCGGTAGGAATAGATAGGACGTTTTCTACATAGTCCTTGATGTTTTACTCATCAAGAACTATCAGGATTCAGGCCCTCCAGATAATAAATTTGGACATGAAGTCCAACCTATCCTGATCTCTCAGCCCATGAGAACCCATCTCTGCTTAATCTGTCAAACCACAAACTCTTCTCCCTTTCATTGCTGCTATACTCAGCAACGAACTGATCTGGGCTTCTTGGTGAAAGAACCCTCTAGAGAATATGCTCCCTGTGACCAATGATTTCCCTCCTGAAAATCCTTCACTAATTCTGACGAATAATTTCTCTATGATCACACTTAGATCCTTGGCTAGATAATTTGTTCAGTGATTGCTCCCCTCCTGCTTTTGTCACCTTTGTTAGGCATTGTTCTACATTAACAGATATTGTGCCACACCAGCAACTATTGAATATTCTAAGCTTCACTTCTAGGCTTTGGAAAATTGCACAAAAATTCTCCACACGTACTGCATCACCCTCTTGGTGTTGTGTCAGCCTCTACGTGAGCAGACTAGCTTAGTGTAGCCTCTATGCAATGCAGACTGCCCCTACGTCACTATGGAAGGCTCTGTGATGCCTCTGCATCACTCATACATATCTGCGTCAGTCTCTGTGTGGCCTCAGTGTCAGCCTAGCTGGGTTGCGACCTTCTTGGTGTTGCGTTGCCTTATTCTGGATCTCTGTTGCTTTAGTTGCCCTTCCTGCAACAATTATCTCCAGTCACTCTTGTTGGTGGATCATTTTGATCTACAATGCTCTGATACCATGTGAAAGTTTCAAAACAGAAACCCTACTACAGTATTCTTGATCTACTTCGTCTACTTGTTTGATTAATTAATAAGTTATTAATCTGAATTATTCATAAGAACATTAAAACAAATACTAACTGCAACCTACACATATACAGATCATTTACTGAACAACAAGCACATACGACAAAATTACACAGATTTTTCAGACAAATGTCCCCGGAAAAACCCAATGCGGGAAAACCGGTGCAGCAACTCTATAGGGTTTTATTATTATGAAGAATCTGAATATAATTATATGGGCACCAGAAGCGATCTACCCTACAGAGAAATTACACACCAATTGTACCTTTCACTCAGAGACAGAAAATATGGTTGATCCAACCCTCTCTAGGGAATTACGGATTAGAGCCCTTTCTGGCCCACTAGAACCCTCAGTGCTACCTCTACGGCCTTTGTGTCAACCCCTACTAGCCAGCATACCCAGTGCGTCACCCTGACTAGTGTTGCATTGCCTCTGTGCTACCCTAGCTAGGCCTGCGTCACCCTGGTTAGGTCTGCGCTGGCTGGGTCTGCATCACTCTGGTTGGGCTTACGCAGCCTCTGTGCAGTCTTTTTCATGGTGCTAGTTAGAATGCATCCCTTTGGCTGGCCTCTGTGCTGCCTGGTACAAGTTTCCTCTCTGTTGTTGTATTCTCGGCCTTGGATCAGATCATCCCTTGTCGATCGTTGCCCCTCATTGCACTACAAACTCACTTCGAATTTATTAGCAAAACCTGCCCCATAAATTCGACTTAGCTTCAGTGCACTACAATGTGTGTTTGAGTTCTCCAACTGACCCTAAGCCCTTCCTTTATACTTTTCTCATTGGAGAACCAACAGTCGTGATCTAATCTCTTATCAATCGCTGAGATTAAAAGAAATATTGATCCACGTCACTTAGAACATTTCATCACATGTGTAATTTAATTCACTTTAATTTTTCAATTTCCCTAAGTTAGACTTAGGGTCCCCATTAAAAAATTAATTATTTGAATAGTTATTACACTGGATGAAATTTTTCCAAATGTTTTCTGGCACTTAGAGATCTCGTGTGTCTTAGCCCCTCCACAAATTTTTGGAGCTAGAGCACACCCGATGCTACTCCAAAATCTTAACAGTTTCATGGACATTGAATGCCTATTACATATTGGTTGGTTTCCCTAGGGAATTTCATGAAAAGGCCCATACAAACCACCCTTAATTTTCATAACTATTTTCCTAATGAAGTATTAGACTACACTAACAAGCATTGAAGTCGGAATGGGTAGCTTGAGTGGAGGATGGAATCATACTTCCCCCTTTCCTTATGAAATGTGGATAGAGAGAAATAAGGCAATGAACAGAAAAGGCCCTGAGTGTGAAGAATTGAGAAACTTTAGTCTTATGGAATTGTGGAGAGGAGAATGGTCAAAGTGTGCAAAGAAGGCATAGAGAAATTGGTGTAAAATTTTATTGTGCAGAGAGCACTTAGACGAGTTGAGTATGAGCACCACTATTTATAATCATGCCTCACATCATGAATTTCTCAAAGAGTTTTGATGAGCACCCCATAACATGACTTAGAATGTGTCACAAGTGGGTCTGGTTAGTTAAAGGCACACCCCAACCAACACTTCAGCAAATGGTTATGTACATTACATGGATGATATGTGTGTTGGCCAAAGAATTTTGGTGAGTCAACTTGCATGGGTGTCATGTGTCAACACCATAAGACTTGAAGGGACATGACCCTTTGCTCTCCATACACCCCATATATATAGCCAAGCATGTGGATAGGAGAAGGCATAAGAACTTGGTGGATCACATCAACTTGCATGATCAGTTCATGGTGAGAAGGATGCAGATTGTCTTGTAACAAATCGAACTTTGTCGTGGGGATAGTTCTGGAGTTTTTTTTGGATATTCAATGGATGTGGCTATTGTTGTGTCACTAATGATGTGTAAAATCGCAATAGGATGAACCCAACTAGAGTGTTACATGGAAACATAAATGGTTATTGACATGTTACTAGTGATGTGGCATTTTGGATATGATTAGGTGTCATGGTGTGTTGATGTGGCATGTTGACAAGGAATTCAAAATTTAATATATCTAACTCATTTATGGATGCCATATAATGGACATACTTATGTAAAATGGCAATAGTTAATGGGACATCAACCATTGTGAGGACTAATATTTTCTTCAAAAACTTAGTGTTGGTCTGATTAATGGATCACCAAACTGTTAGAAAGTTTAAAGAAAGGCACCAGATGACGTAATTCTGGTTTGGTTAACGAACCTCCCCATTCGTCATGCTCTCTGGATTCTCAGATACTATATAAATTTTTAATCATACATTACATTAAAATCCTAGTCAAAACAAAAGGATTATATTTTTTAACTCCATATTGTATATGGATGGCGAATACCTATCAAGCATCATATACCTACATAGATGCCTAAGCTTGGATTTAACTTTTATCCTATATAAAATGGAATTGTCATATAATTTTAAATTTTGACATTAATCCACCTTAGGCAAAGAAATTGAAATTGATTTCTATTGCTTCAAAATATTTAACCACCAAACTTAAGTTAGCATTGATTCTAAGAAGTAATTTTCTAGTTCCACTTTTCTTTGGTAAAATTCTACTCTTGATTTTTCTGCACTGTTAACTAAAATTATTTAAATCGGGATAAAGTTTCTATACAATTTTATTTTGAATTTGACTTGTGAAAGGAATAATGTTGAGAAGATGAAAGGAAAAACAACCTAAATCCCTTGAACTTAATAAAAAAGGGAAGAAAATAATGACTGAAGACCTTAAGGATGAGGAATATAGTGAAGAGTAGAACCAAACAGGGGATTTTTTTTTCAGAAACCACCTACATGGAAAGTTTAAATAACTATCCAGATTGCCAACAAATTTATGAGTTTCTAAAAACTAGTAATTTTGTAGAAGAGTATAGTCAAGTGCGACATCCAAAATTTTGAAAATCATCCAAATTTATATTTATTCGCATATTTCGATACTAAATTTCCAACCTCAAGGTTTTGGTGATAATCCATTATGTAAAATCTTTACCTAGAATCCATTATTTTGATGAAGGAGAGAGAGAATATTTTTTCTAGGTTATATAAATACCCAATTTAAGGTTCCATTTAGACATCCACATCAAAGGAGACACAAAGGATGATAAATAGATCTTGACTTCATAAAAAAAAAGTAACTCAAAGTGAAAACCCAAATTATCCAAATTTCCACACTGAACATTCCACTTAATGATTCTATCCACAACTAAACACTTAAAAGGTCTGAAATGTGCTCCCCACATCCCATTCAATAATCCAATTGTAATAAATAAGCATATATGTGGAGGTGACATGAGATCCAAATGTCTTAAACTTCTCAAACATGGAGCTCTCAACAAACATTAGGGTTTTAATATGATTAAATATTCATGCAATATATTTTCAAGAGATCTACTTCCTCCACATATGTATTTTAGATCAGTCCAACGAACCCAAAGAAATTTCATAGAAAATGTGTTTTTGTTTTAGGGAATAAATGGTCTCAATTATTCCTAATCAAATAATTGATGTGGATAAAAATTGATATAAGGACCCCATACAAAGTGGAATACATCTAGGGCAATGCAAAGCCACGATAAAGCCAAGATTCTGCACTGGAATCATGCTAGGTGGGAACTTAGCATGACCACATTCCATTTCAAATGCTTGTATTTTCATTCCATGATCTTCATAAAGCTACACTGTTGGTTGAGCTTGAACAATGAAGACATGATGAAGCAAAGGAAAAAAACCAAACCACTCAGAATTACAGTCCAAAGTAGCCTGGGGCGGGGATACAACACTAGTATATTGACTCTTTACCCTAACTTGCCTTAATAATTCTTCCATATACCACATATCATCTTTCGGGTACCATGTATGAACTTATTGGTTTTTTGTTACCACCGACGAGTTTTTCGATTCACCACCTCTGGCTGCCCATGACTAAATGAGATATTCAGAGATGGATGAATAAGTAGTGGAATCAAGAAGGAATGAATAGATTAATGAACTAATAACAATTCTACTACTCTCTTATTAATGCATACATTAAGAAAATAAGTTTTTGTTTTAGGGAATAAATGGTTGCAATTGTGCTTAACCTTCGAATTGTGACAATTTTTTGAAAACCCTAGAGTTGCAAGTGTTCGAGAAGGAATGTGGACTTAACATTGCTTAAACGCGATGCTTGAATCCTCTAGCTACTGTGTATTATTGAAGGAGTCTGCATAGGGAAGGGAATGTCGAATCAAATGTAGGGAAAATCCACCAAGAATCGCCCAGGTCAGTCTACAAGAATCGAATGTATGGAGGAGCCACCGAGAAACACTCAAGTGAACACTAAATGGAATGTATGTAGGAGCAACTAAGAAACCCTCTGGTCTGTAAGAATCCAATGTAGGGAGGAACCACTAAGAAACCCTCAAGGGAAAACCAAATAAAATTTAGGGAGAGGATCCATCGAGAAACCCTCATATTTGTTGCAAGAATCAAATGTAGGGAGAAGAGCCACCAAGAAACCCTCAGGTTTGCTGCAAGAATCAAATATGGGGAGTGGAACCATCGAGAAACCCTTGAGTTTGTTGCAAGAATCGAATGTATAAGGGATTGGAGCCACCGATAAAACTCGTGGTCTAGAATCTACAAGAATTGAATGTATAAGCAGGAGTGAAGCCACCGAGAATGTATCGAATGCATAAGAAGGAGCAGAGCCACCGAGAATGTATCAAATGTATAAGCAGGAGTGAAGCCACCGAGAATGTATCGAATGTATAAGCGGAAGCGGAATCACTAAGAATGTATCGAATGTATAAGTGGGAGCTCACAGTCTATGCGAAAACCATATGAAATGACATGCCAAAAACATATATTGACATGAGATAGGAATTAATAATAATAACTTAATAATATAATAATTAATACAATATGGTTTTTATTTTATAATATAATAATTAATATAATATGGTTTTGATTTAATAATATAATTTATAATTTATTTGTTAATTTAATATATATATATATATATATATATATATATCAACAACTATGTGACAAAAAATAATGATTGATTTTATTAATTAATAATCAATTTACACTAAAGGTTACATTTAAAAAAAAACATGTAATTTGAATTTGTATAGGTAGACTTTAGTTGATAATTTTACCAATTGTTACCAATTTTTGTATGTTCGGTCGACCCATGAAATTGTCGCACTTTATGATACCCCTTGGATGGAATTTTTTTCATGGCAGTCATGGGCCAACCTTACTTCTTTTATGTGGGTTCCCCTTGCCAAGTCGGTTTGACCCACCAACTCATCACACAAGTGCCCCTCCCGGGCGGGCACCCTGGCCTACCTAGCACGTGACGCCCCCATGGGCGCCATGTGCCCTGGCGTGCGCAACACACGACACCCCCATGGGTGCCCCGCCTTTGTGCAAGTGCGCCATGGGTATGGGCGTTTTCCCTGCTGTGAAAATCAGAGAACACAAATCATTAGCTCGTCAATGAAAACAAAATATTATCATTTGTTATTTCCATGTTGCATGATCAATAATCAATTATAAACTGGATTTTAACACCTAAACATAAATTTAATTAATTTTATAAAAATCATTATGAGGCCCCCTTGTGGGAACTATGTTCCTGGGTAGTCATGGGTTGATATTACTTATTTTGTGCAGGCGTCCCTTTCCAAGTTCATCCGACCCACTAACTTGTCGCATGGGCACCCCTGTCGGGCAGGCACCCTTATTGGGCGAGTGCCTTGGCATGGCCAGCACGCGATGCCCCCATGGGTGTCAGGCGCCCTGGTGTGCCTAACACGCAACACCCCCATGGGTGCCCCGCCTTCATTCGCTCATCAATGACAACAAAATATTATAATTTGTTGATACCATGTTGCATAATCAATCAATTATAAACCGAATTTTAACACCCAAACTTACTTTAGTGAATTTTCTAAAACTCATTATGATACCCCTTGGTGGGAACTCTGCTCATGGGTATTCATGACCTGACCTTACTACTTTTATGTGGGTGCCCCTTTCCAATTTGGGTCAACCCACTGAATTGTTGCATGGGCACCCTAGCGTGCCTAGCACGCGACACCCCCATGGGAGCCAAACACCCTGGCATGCCCAGCACGTGACACCCCCATGGGCATCAGGCGCCCTGGTGTGCCCAACACGTAACGCTAAGCACGCAACACCCCTATGGGCGCCCGGGTGACCCGACTTCGTGCGGGTGCGCCCAGGGCGCGAGCGTTCACCCTGCTATGCAAATGATTGAACACAATTCATTAGTTCATCAATGAAAACAAATTATTATCATTTGTTATTTCCATGTTGCATTATCAATATTCAATTATAAACTGACTTTTAACACTTCAAAATTAATTTAATTGATTTTCTAAAAGTAATTATGAGACCCCCTTTGTGGGAACTTTGTTCATGGGCAGTCATGGGAACCCACCATTACTTCTTTTGTGCGGGTGCCCCTTTCCAAGTTCGTTCGACCCACTAACTTGTCACACAGGCGCCCTTGTCGGGCAAGTGCCCTAGAGTGCCCAGCACATGACACCCCCATGGGCGTCTGACGCCTTGGCGTGCCCAGCACGCAATGCCCCCAAGGGAACCCAGGAACCTCACCTTCGTTCACTCATTAATGACAAAAAAAATATTATAATTTTTCAGTACCATGTTGCATAATCAATCAATTATAAACCGACTTTTAACACCCAAACATTACTTTATGAATTTTCTAAAAACCATTATGAGACCCATTAGTGGGAACTCTATCCATGGGTAGTCATGGGTTGATCTTACTTCTTTTATTCGGGTGCCCCTTTCCAAGTTGGGTCGACCCACCAACTCATCACACGGGAGCCCCTACCAGGCGGACGTCCTGGCGTGCCCAGCTCCGGACGCCCCCAAGGGCGCCCGAGTGCTCCACCTTCGTGCGAGTGCGTCTAGGGCGCGAATTTTCTCCCTGTTGTGAACATAAGTCAACACAAATTATTAGCTCATTAATGACAACAAAATATTATCATTTTTTATTATCTCCATGCTACATAATCAATCAATTGCAAACCAACTGTTAACACCTAAAAATTAATTTAGTCAATTTTCTAAAAATCATTATGAGACACCATGGTGGGAACTCAATTCATGGGCAGTCATGGGTCGACCTTACTTCACATGTGTTCCTGATTTTCGTCTTTCCTGGTTCACCTTACTCCCAACTCGTCTTATATGTCTCCTTAATGAACCATTAAAGTGAAAATTGGAAATGATGGTATAAACATAAATGAGCTTCTCTTCGTTTCAAGAATAATATACTCTACTTAACAAGACCAACCACATGAATTTGGAAGCTCATATGGCCCCTCCCCCCCCCCCCCCAAATCACTCTCAATTCCCCATGCCCAATCTATCTTCTATCATATATTTTAAAGAAACACAGTAAGATTCCAAAATAAAACCTAGGAAAATAAAAATTTAAGGTGAACGAAAGAGAACAAACCAAATGAAAACATATAAATACATATCTCATACTTTTCAACGTTTTGATATCATTAATATTCTTCCTCATCCATCTCATCATTTATATCATCAAGTTCAGAATTCAGTACAAAGGATTCACCATATCAGCATCTGCATCATCATCATCATCATTGTCTATATCATCATCTGGAAAATACTCTTCTACATTTGGTTCAACATTTTCAAGTTGTTTGTTTGACACAATGTCAATATCATTAGCTCATCCATATTAACATTGTATCTACTAAAATATATTCCTTGAACTTCTTCGACATATTCTTCTGACACTGCATGAACCCCCTGCTACTCTACATCATATTCTTCTTCAATTTCATCATCTTCTGCTACATTGTACTTTACGGGCCTTCCTATGGGATCATATCTAACAACATATAACCAACCCACTTTACGTGGAACATCTACATAAAATACATGTTCACATTGGATTGGAAGAACATATCACTATGATCCTCACTCAAGATTCGTTGTATCAACTATGGTAAATCTGTTAGCATGCTCAATAAAAGTTCTATTGAGGTCACGTTCATGGATTCGTAGCATAAACCATTTGACATCGAATAGAACTATTTTGAAGGATTCAAATTCACACTCAATTATATCATGAAAATACCCATAGTATCGATTCCGAGAGAGTTTTGGATTTTTTTCACCTCTAGAGGAAACATTGATAAATTCAAATATTGTAGTGATCCCACTATCAGGAGTTTTCATATTTTCATCCAACCTTTTGATGTGAAATTTGCGGCCATTACACCACATTTTGTTATGGTGTTTCAACTGCAATACATAAAACACATAAAAAAATCATTGTCGATTGATCATCATACATATTTATACTTGCAAATTTTGAAAATTAAGAAACAAAATTCCATATGCATCAATGTAATTGTAAAAAAAAATAAGTATTATGGGTGAATATGCTTTCTTGATAATATTTAAACCATATGCTAAATCAAATTCCCTTTGTGTAAGATTGGTATCTCCACTACATTGAGCTTTGTTGACCAATGAAGACACACCATACCATGATAACCTACCATTATTAGCTTGTTTGAATCGCTCAATCCATACCTTCATCCAATCTTTATATTGTTCACAATGTATAAATGTATTGCATCCCACTCTCGACCGATTGTATTAAAATAAAACAATTCATATATGTATGATTAGTTACCATGTTATACCTTCACACTAATAGATTATGCAGGAAGACTAAAAATTAAATAACTATGATATACATAAGAACAAATAAGTCAAATGTGTTATAAATCTCCACTATCTTCTTACATCTCACTTTTCTCATTTTACCTTTTCCCAATAGGTGCTCCCCTTAAAAACTATCCATGGATTTGACATCCCAAATGTGATCCAATACATTAATATTTTTTCCTATTTCATCACTATATTGATTAATATAAGCCATGGTTTCATATACCATATAACCCTGAGGACATGCTCTTTGTCTGATCAAAGCCTTCAGTGATTTCAAGTGCCTCTCAACCATCCACATTGATCTTGTGTGTACAGGTGTGACACTTTTCAATGTCCTCAACTTGGTGTATGAGGTAGTGTTCTTGTGCATTGAAAAATGTCGAAGGTAGATACTTTTTCATTTCACACATTAGATGAGGAATTTGTTTTATCCAATACTTTATATCTTATTTATTGATTTCTTTAGATGACAACCATCTAAAAATGAAGTAATAAAATCACAGGTTTCAAAAAAAAAGAATAATATAGTACATGATGACAAGCAAAACACATGCAGTGAAAAATATGTGACACAACAACTTATTGAACAAATTACACTTTACACATAAATCTCCACTTACCTCGTGTATTTTCCAATATCATTTATAATTTATTTGACATTGTTGTCAAAGTTTTATGGGAGAGATAAAGGTAGAACATATTGTAACAAAAATAAGGATCGATCATTATTTTTTCCCAAATTAACAGGAAAAAAAACACTAATTAACAAGAATGTATAAAATATATATACACCAAAATAATTACCTTAATGAACGTATATCAATCATGAGTTTTTACCCCACCTAATTCACCTTTATTTGTTAGGATATTCTTTATGTTTGAAGAAAATACAGTTAGAAATTTTATTTTTTCAATAACCTCTTTAACATGCTTGCTTTGTTGCTTTCTCAATAACCATGGAAGTGTGCTTATGTTTTGGCCGTCTCTGTCACTATTTGAATGAATCGCACTTTGAAATGTATGGTCAGCCTCCTTAATGTCATTACAAATATTGAAAATGTTTTCTTTATCTATCCTTCCATCTAAGATTCACCATAAGTTTTATGTTAAATTCTTCTTGATGTGCATTGTATCAAACAAATGAACAATTTTAAGTGCTCATGGTAGGGAAGTCTATTGAAATGCTCGGGATAACTTTTCATTCCTTATGGAAGTGCCTTTTTATTAATGCCTTCATGACCTACAATGTGAATCATAGTTAAATATATTATAGCAATAATATAACCTGTCAATTAGTACAATGAAGAAAATTCCATAAAAAGATAAAACAATCCAAAACATATAATGTATATCGATACATAGAAAATTCTATCCATACCTTGAGAGACCCTTTTATATTGAAACTTCCATGCATGAGGGGTCATTCTCTGTGTTCTTACTCCAATCTCTTCTTTCCCATTGAAAATATGTTTTCATTACTTCGATACCTATGGTTCTTAGAAAGGAAGTGCCTATACAAATCGGAAAATCAAATTTACCCTTTGTTTGAAGACTTGCAAGAGATAGAATAATTTTTATATTAATTATTTTAAGTATGTACAATGAAGGTCGAACTATTTTAAAAACATACTTGAAATGAACTTCATAAAATTAAAAATTATTAAAGTGAAAGGTAACGTTATATCATACCACATAAATGTCTTAGCCCTGGTGCATCGTGAATTTTCCATACAAACATTTCATGGAATTCAAATTCCCTTTGTCCAACTACTGGTCTAGAGATATCATGCATAATGACATCGTTCCATAACTTCACTAACTCATCGATAAGAGGCTCGATATATACATTAATATATTTGACCTGTTACTTACCTAATTTAGTGAACATATAATACATAATTACTACATATATGAGTAAATAAAAAGCATTATAAGATATAATTATAAGGCATACTTGAACATATACGAGTAAATTAAAACAAAAAATATAAGACATAATTATGAAACAAGCAAGACAAATGAGATGTTATTGTGCTAAAAAAATGTATTCTAAATAAATTAATACCGGAACAATCATTGTCAACATTATGTGCTCCCTCTTTATTGACTTCCACAAAGGAATTTTATTGTTGATAACAAAAGCATGCCACATCGAGTAAGTATAGTTTGCCTCTCCAAATGGATTGGCACCGTAAGCTACTTGAAAGCCTAAGATTACAAGGTTCTCTTTTAAACTCTCACCGCTTTTCCTCTATATTCCTAAATGTAGATCTATCTGCGGGAATTTGAAGAGAACCATCTTCACTTCTATTCCTTGCATGGTAATACATAAGTTTTGCTACGATTTTTCACATGAAAATTTGTCGCAAGCATGGACTTATGGGAATATAAAGAAAAATGTAACAACCTCAGGTTAAAAGTTCATGTAATAAATTTAATAAAGGAAAAATAATACCAAGTTCATGGGATACTTATTCCAAGTTGAATGTTGGGAAAAAAATACTAGTGGGCATCGCTTGTTGTTTATTATGGCTAAGGGGAAATTGGCAAAGGCTTCGAAAAGGAAAAAAGGCATTATTGGAATTTTATTTATGAAAATAAAGAAAAATAGGAGAAAAGGGAAATGAAAGATACATGTTGCATGTAAGGAGGAAATTGAAGGAAAATTGAAGAAATTAGAGGCGTCAATAATAAAAAGGCATCAAAGAATCAATTTGGGGCCTTTTGTCAATTCAGTTTTGGAATTGGTCTCATAGAGGAGAAGATCACCAAGAGGAGGAAAGGAAGGCTAAGCAAAGGAAGGACATATAAAATCAAATGAAAGCAAGGATCAAGCAAGGAAAAGTTGAATAAAGCAGCTTCAACATGAATACTTGCAGGTAACAGGTTGCATGTGCAATTTCCTAGTTGTTTTGTACATGCATGGCATATGCATGTGTTTTTGGTTCTCTTGTTTTCATTGGCATGGGTTTTTCCAGGTGTGATAATGGTTTTAGCCTTTCTTTTCCATTTCCGTATAGCCATGGTGTGATGGGATTCATTCTTGGTTGAACTTTGGATTGCCAGAAGGTTTTGGATCCGGCTGAGGTGGTCCCAGGAAAATACCAAGGGTTGGGGTTGGAGATGGTTTTCTCTAGGAAGCCCTCAAAAAGTGGGTGGAGACAGGAAAATTCCTCTCAAGGGATGGTGAAGGAATTATCATGCATCCAAGCTTGGTTTGGTTTTGTCATCTTGGGACCTGTTTAGGTGAGATCACGGTGGTGTGAGGGTGGAGGTGGTTTAACCTTTGGATTCCCTTGGATTTTTATGTTTTAGTTTTCCCATGAGATCCCAAATTCATGCTTGGAATATGTCATGGGGGTGATTGGCTGAAAGAAATATTTGGTTCAACCCAATCTATGGTCGGGTGTACGTTGAAGTCCCTGACTTAGTTGGATTTTGCAAATGTTAAAAAGAGAAATTTTCCTCTTGTATTTTATGAGTAAATATACTTGTTATGGTGTGGCTCTGATGGTTGTGCTATCATTGTTATTTATATGGTTATATGTTGGTTATAAGCATGGTTTTATGAAATATTCCAGTTATTTCTCTTATCATGTTTTGATTGGTAATGAATGGTTATTGAATGCATGACCTAATACATGTTATTGTAGTTATATTGAGAGGGAATTAGACCTTCTTTATGATTCTCAGATAAGTATCAGATCCCCATGTACATATATATACATTCATGACTTATAGATTACGTGTTCACAAAGTGTTTGACGAAATGATTGTCATGGTGAGGCCTTGTTAGGTTAAGTTCTTGTATAAGTTTTGTATTAATGGATTTATCCTGGTGTCATTCATTGTTCCATAAATTTGTTAATAGCCCTGAAAAAGAGGTTCAAATCTCGAGGTCTCATGCACATAACTGGGAAAATTAGACTGTAGTCGCTGGGAGGAAGGGTCATCCATGCGACTAAAGGGTTACAATCGAATTTATGCAGTTTTATGCCTGTGAATAGGAGTCTAGAACATTAAAAGAGAAATTTAACTCAAGGTTTGGGCATCTAGTGTGGTTGTTTAGCTCTTGGGGGTCTTGTAGCACCTTAGGCAGGTCAAAATAGTTTTGGTTTCTCTATTCCACTTTCTTAAATATACTTAGGACGTTGAGTCATGTCATAGTATCCCTCAGCTCATTTTTATCCTGGCAGCCCATTGAAAGTGGCTAAATGTGGGAGGGGTGGTTACAAAGAACCTTGTGAGGGACCTTTTTTGTTACTTTATCAGTTTGATATCTACTCTCATCACATTTTAGGAATTTGTCTTTCAACGCATGCTCTTTAAAATAGAGAATATCATCATTATGCCATGAATGAATAGATTAATACTCCATTCCAATATATTTCATAACAGAATGTAAATCTCGGTACATGTGAGGTAAAAAATTTGACGGTGGTAAAAAAGATTTACCTAATAATCTAAAACATAAAAAAAAATAGTATTGGTTAATGTACTAAACAAAAATAATCATACATATTTCATCCAAATGTTGAATATTATTGAAATTATGCAGATCAATGTACTAGCATAAAAAACAACAAAAAAAATAATTGCTTTATCTTGTATATAGTACTAAATGTCACAAAATATATTACATGCGTTAGGATTTGTGTGACACATGTGTTTGAAAAACCATTCACCACCTTTAAGTTGACCAGCAACAATAGAGCTGAGAGAAGAGATGTTTTGAGCCGTCATAAAGAGGTTTAGTTTCCATCTCAAGTACATGTAAATTAAAAGCATGGTTATCATACTGGTTATCATCATCATCCATTCCAACAATATTAAATGTCTCCTGGATCAATCTATTAACCCCATCTTCTTCAACTATGTTATCAACATCATTATCTTATTCTATAGGATCATTATATTGATCCTCAATATTAATCGCTCCATGTTCTTGAACAGGTGCTTGTAATACAACCCCCTCTTCCTCATCGACCAATGCTCTAGGGGAACGATATTATACACTTACAATCAATAAATTAATATTAATATATATATATAATATTGAAATGTCTATATAAAAACAATTTACAAATATAATATATCAGGAAAACAAAGAAAACAAAGACAAAGAGAAATACAACTTAGGTGAGACCAAGAAACAAAGACAACAAATAAATGATGATGCTTGTGCAATTTATCAAGACATTTAAGAATATGTTGAAAAAATCTAAGAAAGATGTTACTTTTCTTGACATGTAGGAAGTGAGACACTTTCTGAGATATATAGTCACAACCATAATAAAAAACATATTGATCTTACTTTGCATTCATCATTGTAATGTCATATTATTTTTTAATGTCATATTTTGCATAATATACTTTAAAAACTTATTAATAATGCTCCATAAAAACCCATGATTAACCTCTAAATCCTCTAGATCCAAATTAACCTACTAAACAATATACATTAACCGCCTAACACCTTAACCCCATTCCCATAAGCCCTTAAACAACTAACCCCCATGTGCTTAACCACTAACCCCTAAACCCTTAAACAATAACCCCTTATCCCTAAGTCCATAAATTAATTAACCCTTAACTCAACCTAACCCCATAAACGACCCTAATGAAAATAATCAAATAATATTTATAGTCCACATCAAGATGACAACATACTTCAAACACCTCTCAAAAGAACATTATAAAATACATTTACAATAGAAAGATAACACAATTTAAAATAGAAGGACATACAATCTAAAATACAATATACATATGAATCTTTACAAAAACAAACTACAATACAAAGACATATAATAAATAACTTACAAATGGATGATATTCATGTCTGCCTTTAGCGTGTCCATAGTCTCCACGATGCTTTTTAGCTAATTTTATTAGAATTCTCATTGGCCTCAAGCCATTGCATTTTCTACAACAGAAATAACATTTTCCATCCTAAGAAGCCCTCTATGTCGATCCCATGTATCATTGGTCACCTTGAGGAATGTTATGTGAGATTTTTTTGTCACCAAACTTTCAGTGATGATTTTATTAAAAAAATTAACCTCAAAATAAGTCTGCAACCTTTAAAAACAATTGCAACTAATATATATGGCAACTATGTCAAAGTTATATGATATTAGGGCCTCCACACACACACACACATTTATATTTATATTTCTTATAAGTATAGTAATATATTTAATGTATAAATATAAATGTATTTCTATTAGATATATATATATATATATATATATATATATATATATATATATATATTTTTTTTTTTTTTTTTTTTTTTTTTGAATAGACATATTGATCAACAAAAAGCGGTCCTGTATTAGATGTTGTAAGTGCAAAAAGTCTTTAATGATGGAATTGAACATTATGCAATGGTTATTTACCATTTGTAGGAAACTAGACAACACATTTTCATATTGGATATAGCGTCAGATATCCGACGGTAAAATAATGCAGGTTGGATATTCGACAACAACAGGGATTATGGGAAACCATCGACTAATCGACGGGATAAGAAAACCGTCGAATATTCTACCAGTATTTAACTGTCGTTAGATATTCGATGGTAGTATATATTTTAGAAAAATATATATATTAAAAAATAAAAATAAAAACAAAACAAAAAAACAAAAACAAAAACAAAAAAGTTCCGACACTTTTTCCAATTTTAGCCATTTCGTGGGATTCCATTGTTGGAATTTCTGCCCAAATGTAGTAATGTTGGAATAATTTGGGGTGAATTCACTAAAAACAATCTTCGTTCATTTCATTGAGCTTCTCCATAATGCAAATCTTGTGCATTTTTCACCTAGGTTGGAGACGTTGATTGTCCATGCTCAATTTGGATCATTTTACGATGAGTAGAAACTATATTAGTCATCGTGTCCACCTGAACCAATAGTTTGTCAACCTTCTTTCTCAACACCTTTATCTCCATTTTGATGTCCTCATTGACCACTTGTGTTTCCTTACCTTCGTTGTGTTTCTTTCATTTTTTATCTTCCATCCCTACCATAGTATTTAAAACCAGAATTGGTGACCAAACCGGTCCACCTAATAAACCGGGTTTCAAACCAAGATTGGTTAAATCTCAATGAACCGGTTTTTAAAAAAAATACATGAATTAATTTTTTCTAAAATAAAAATAAAATTCAAAAAAAAAAAAAAAAAACACTATTTTTAAGATTTAAAACCATGCTTCTAAACCAATAGAGACAAAATATGCATTTTTTTCTCATTTATATACCATGTAAAGGTGAGTATATAAAAATTGCACCGAGTGTAATACATATCATCGACAAAATACATAAACAATGATGTTCTAAATGGCATATAAAATCCTGAAACAATGTTACAAGCTATGGGGTCATTGGCCTACTACACGACTACAGGTCTACATGTACATATCAGTGATCAACATGATCAATCCTCATCATGATCAAACTCATCACCACTACTAGACACAAGATCATCAACGAGAGCTACATAAACATCATCTAGATCAGAGTCTGAGGATTCCTCAGCCTTATATGCAACCTTAGTAGTAGCACCAATAACAATAAAAATAGACCTAATGGAAGCAAAAGTTGCTCGAGTTGCACGACCAATGTCTTCCATTGGTTGTTTTCCTTTGCTTGCATCATGTCCCCAATTAAAAATTACGTCAAAGAAATTCACAATTTTACAATCTTGGCGATTAATATAATATTAGATAAATAAAACTTAGGAGAAATAAGTTGTGGAGGTATTAAACAAATTTTGGAGAAAAGGCAAAGGTTGGATTTATGAAAAGAAGAAAAATTAAAGTGAATATAAGTTGTGGTGGTCACCAAAAAGGGAAATCGAACTCCCTAGGAGAAAATCGAACCACATGAAAAGGGGAAAAGAGAGAGGGGGGGGGGGGGGGGGGTCAAATTAGTGGAGCCCACAAGGAAGGTTGAGCAGCAATTATAAAAGGAAGGCTAGAGCTTCATTTTGGTCATTCTATTTTGGCATCTCATTGATGCAGGGATTCTGCTATAAGACAGATCCTTGCGCATAATAGAGTGTGTATTTCTTTAACATGGAAACCTCATCAAATTCTTCATTAAAGCCACTCTTAATTCAGCTCAAAAAAATACATATGAAGAGAGAGCCAAACAATAAACAAAATAATTGCATAAATTACGACCAGAAATTACAAATGCAAACCCTTCCTTGGCCGAATTTTAAAATTGTTGGCCTCTCGGCTCTCGACCCTTTACATAAACTCTCACACCATTTCTCTATATCTCTCTCTGCCTCTCTCTGTCCTCCATCCTCACACAAGCTTCATATTTATACATAATTATGAATTAATTCTAATCCATGATTTCCTCCACACAAATCTCAACCAAACTCTAAAATAGATTTATCCCTTATTTGACTCAACTAAGTTCCATTTAAAGAATTCCTAATCCATAAATTATCTATCCAAATCAATTCCACTCGTATTCTCAATTAATTAAGAGAATATTTACAATAATCCTCACACTCATATTTTCTCTCTTAATTTATTCAAAATGAGCATAATAATTTATAAAATAATTAAAAAGACATCACCCCCTAATTACACAATATTTTAATGAAAATCATGCAGGATGCTCCTGCATCACTCATTTATGATCTTAGAGGGTTTGCTTGAGCTACTGAGCCAAGTCAACCAGTGCTACTTAGCACAGGGATTTCAAAGTGGAAAATGCCAACTCTCTTTCGGTGAACCAAGGGTGTCACTCTAGGAGAGAAATTTGGAGACGATTGGAGATTTATTTTCCTGAATTTTGTGAGTCATTTTATCTTTGCAACAGGTGGTGCGAATTTTTCCAGGAGGACGCAGTATCAAAAATAGAGTTGCTTGGAGGTGAAAATTGTAGGGGAGATTTGCCTCAAGAATTCATAGGAATTTTGCTTGGAGGAGGACGAATTTCCTTGAGGAGTTTCAAAGCTAGAAGTGATTACAATTGTGAGGCCTGAAAACTTCTCTCTAGGTCCTGCACTGGGGTTTTACTGGGTCATTTTGCTGAAGAAATTGTTAGCAGCCTTTGTGCCGAGAAATAGATGGAAACTCGCTCTACTATTTCAACTCTATTTTCTTAGAGGTTTCTCATTTATTTTGGTGGAGGATTTTTGGTAGAGTAGTTGTAGATTTTCTGGTGGAACATAGAGCTGGAAAGTGGGTGAATTCACATAATTTTTGAGTAATTACGGGAGGTTGGAATTAGCCCAAAATATTTATGGGTTTTGTTGGTCTGAGGTTGGGGATCACTGTCCTATTTTTTCAGAATTTTTGGAGTAGATTTGAGGCCTCAAATATCAGTTTTCCTCTAGCACCAACAATAGTAAATATTTGGGCAGACAGTACAAACAATGAGCTTATTTCAGCATGGATTTTCCTGCATTCTCACCCGGGTTTTGCGCGTTTGCTTTAAAAATCCCATGTGCACTCATTCCATAATGCTGGCCAAAAAAAAAAACATGAAAAACAACCTAAAAACGAAAAATGTTGATGCTGGAATATTGCTTTTTTGTGTAAATTTTCAATATTTTTAAAAAATGACAGTAAAAGTCAATTAAAACCAATTTTTTTTGGTGCAAAAAACACCCTAAAAACAAAATATGTTGATGTTGGGCTAAATTTTTTTTTCAAGGTAAATTTTCAACATTTTTTAGCAATGGAGTTAATAATAATATCATTACTCCGAAAAAACTTAAAATTCCAACAATTTTTGGGGATGACATTAAAGATAAAATATCATGTCTCTTAAAAGCCATAAAATTCCAACAATTCATGATGTTAAAGAGAAAATACTTATAACTATTTTCAACAATAACATTACAGATAAAATATCGTGACTCAAAAAACCTTAAAATTTTGACAATTTTTTAGCCATAACATTATGGAAAAAATTTATGACTAAAAAACTTTAAAAATGGACACCTGAATGAAAGAGTCATTATACTAAGAGTAATTTATTTTTTAAATGCTAAAAGTATGGCCACTATAAAATCTTAACCTAAGACAACTTGAAACATTACAATAAAAATTTAAAAGTCAACCATGAAATTGATACACAATGTACGCGAAATCGACCCATTGTAATGAAAAATTAAAGATCAACCATGAAATTGACACATTTTCATGGTAAACTCGATCTTTTATAACAAAATTTTTAAAATTAACAATCAAATTGACACATAATGGGATCAGATTGCTAGTCGAGGATTGACACGGACCCTATAGGCAAAAAGAAAATAAAACAAAATAATATATAGATATATAAATAAATACAAAAGAAAAACAAAGATTAAAACATATATATATATATATATATGTGTGTGTGTGTGTGTGTATGTATGTATGTATGTATGTATGTATGTATGTGTGTGTGTGTGTGTGTGTGTGTGTGTGTGTGTGTGTGTGTGTGTCTTGCAAGCTATGCCTCTCTATCAATTATCAACTCTGTTTGCACCCAAATGCATCTATTTAGATCTAATTTCTCTGTTTAGAAGATTCTTGTGGAGTGACCCTTCCGATGATAGAAAATGGCCTCTCGTCGCCTAAACCAAATTCTTGTGGAGTGACCCTTCCGATGATAGAAAATGGCCTCTCGTCGCCTAAACCAAATTCTGACTCCCAAATCTTATGGGAGGCATGAACTTGCGAGACCCAACTGCCCTCAACACCACCCTCGGGGCCAAACTCTGGTGGCGATGGTTGCGAGATGGGAATGAGCTGTGGAAGATCATCTGGTCCCAAAAATATGGTGAGGGAAAGACCCAAGAAGAGATTCTACAAGAGCCCTTATACAATAGTGGATCATCCATCTATAAGCTAGCAAATATTAACAACGATTTGATTTGAGCCCATTACTTCTGGGAAGTTAACAACTGATAGAAAACAAGATTCTGGGAGGACTCCTAGCAGTAAAACTCCATGTTTATCCCCAGATCAATCTATGTCTGATCTCATGCCACTCTTCTAATTGATCTCGGAAATCAAAGTCGTGGACTACTAGAAAGCTAACCTAGACGACCATGGTTGGCGGTGATGGAAACATCAGAGGATTGGCCCCAAGCAATCCCTTAGCCATTATGCGATCAACTAACCAATTATTTTGTCACAACAGAAAATCCATGTGTCCAATGAGCAAGACAAATTAATATGGGGCCTATCGACAACAAGATAATTCTTCATAAAAGTTTCATATCTCCTCTGTGCCCCAGCCCAGCCCCACCAAAACCCTTCGATATGGAAAAGGATATGGACTAGTAACATTTGGCTGAAATTTTCGCATTTCCTGTGGCTGACTCTGCACAAGCGCATCCTGACTTGGGATCACCTCATTAAGCAAGGCTTCATCAGGCCATCCATGTGCCAGCTTTGTAGACAAGAGGGAGAAACCCAACATCACCTCTTCAATGAGTGTCCTACCACTAGAGTTGCATAGTCCCAGGCCTTTTCCATCTTTGGACCAATGGAGGAGCCACTAGCCAACACCAAATCCCTGCTCAAGGAATGACCAATCTGAAAGTTTTCCAACCTAGTGGTAGGCAGAGCCTGGTGGTTACTGCCAGGCCTCTTGATATGGAACACTTGGAAAAGTAGAAATCGCACCATATTTGATAATCACCCCCCTTCAACCCCTCACATCTGGGCTCTGACCCTCTCCAACATTCAGGAAACCATTCTCACTAATCCTTTGGATCCGATGGACTAGGAAGCATATCTTATGGAAATAGTTATCGTTCATATTCTGAAACTCTCCCTAGCCCTCGTCCAGCCCATATCTAGAATAAATTTTCCATCTCCCCCTCACTCCTATGTTGTCTTCTCCACACCCCCTCCCCCCACAGGGTCGCATCCAGTTAAATTTCGATGGTGCATCCAAAGGGAACCCCGACATGGCTAGTTATGGTGGCATCCTAAGGAATTCCTCTAGGACTTCGTGGGTTGCCTATGCTAGATCTAGTGGAACCACAACCAATAATTTTTCAGACCTAACAGGGCTGGAATTTGGGCTGACCTTGGCTTTCAATCTCATATATACAAGGATTCGTGTTGTAGGGGACTCTCGCCTTATCCTAGACATGACTCAAAAACTCATAAATGGATCAGATCCTCAGAAAGTGGTAAAGAGTTGGCGCTTGGAATCCCAATTTTCCCGCATCCGAAGATCCATCAACCAAATGGAATATGTCACCACAAGTCATGTGCTCCACGCCGGAAATAAGGTGGCTGACTGGTTGGCCAACAGAGGAACTAATGAACTTGAATGTGAATTTCATAGCTCCTGGACAGACATCCTCTCCAAAGCGGACCTCGACCTTGGAGAGACTTTGATTCTGCAAGCACTTATTGAATCTGACCTCAAAATCCCCGATGGAGGTGTCATGTCCGATGGACATCTAGGAGCTGACAGCGTGGGCCGAACAAGCTTGACACCACACGCCACGGAGAGTCATTAACTCCCACGCTTGAATTTTATGAGCCCTCGAGATGTGAGGTCTCGTGGCAGACAACATGCGCTTATTAGGTGTTTGGGTGAGCAGTATGAAGGTTTGGGCGATGGTGGATGCTTGTGAGGTGACTTCTCTCTGTGCATCGGCGTTGGCTCTCATGCTTCAGCTTGAGCTTCGACAACAGGAGGCGCGGTGGAAGACGTGGGAGATGGGGAACTGGGGATGGTGGTTCCGTGACTTGTGGGATCTTGGAAGCAAGGAGCTCGAGGGGTGGTAGGGTGACGAGAAGACAATTGTGTTTGGCTTACCAGTGGGAAAGGTGTTTTCAGGCGCGCGGCTTCTGTAGTCCTTCCGGTCTGTAGTGGAGGACGGGGTTACATAGATAGAGGAGTCGACCTTTGTGCGGTGCTAGCTCGGGCTCATAGGCCGTCTTGGCCTTCTAGCGGTTTCATCTTTCAGAGGGCCATGGTTCATCTCCACCTCTGAGAGAAGCAATGAATTCACCGACGATTTGGTGGCAATCTCCTGTGTTGGTTTGGGAGTGGGTGGCTGGATGGGTAGTGGTGGCTTCAGGGACAACATTGTTTTACTACGGGCTACTCGACATGCCGATAGTTGGAGTTTTAAAATAGAGGCAAGCCATATAGGGGTCACGAAGCTCATGCCACGCAAGCGAGGTCATGTGTGCAAAGGAAGATTTGGTCAATGGATTGAAGCATGCGAGCCGAACGGGGACCCAAGCACGAACTTAGAATCCATAGAGAGCCATCATTCGGTGGTTGCCATGGCGGTTTCTCCAACGCAGTCACCTGGGCAAGTGGAAGCTTTGGCCACCCTTGGCGGCATCTCAGTTCAACTTCAACAAATCCAGCTCAACCTGGACACCATGAGGGAACAAAGGTATGAGGATCGTAACGAACTTGTTGCATATATCAATGACATTCAGCATCTGCAAAACGAGACTCTAGATGCTCTAGAGAGTCTGTGTCATCATCTGAGGCGCTCTCATGACCACCTCCAAGCACTAGAGATCCAGGTTGAGCATATTGACTACCATGTGCACAATCATGTCAATTTCTTTGTTGGGCCACCAGCAAGCCCTCTCAATCCACCTCCATGAAGCTATGTATCCATTGGTTTTTTGTTAGTTTTGTTCCGATAATAACCATTGGCACCATATGTCATGGCATGCACCTGAGACACTTCTGGCCTTTTTTTCCTACCGGGCTGCATGGATGTATCACAACAAGGTTGTTGTTTAACGTAAATTTTGCTATGATAATATAAATATACTTTGACCGACAAAAAATAAATAAATAAATAAATAATTGAAAAAACAAAAAATAAACACAACATGTTTAAAAAATAATAACAAGTAAATAAAAATATATATTAAAACATGAAACCAAAAAAAAAAAAAACATTGAGAAAAATAAAATAAAAACAAAAACACAACCCCCGATGTGGGTGACACGTCCAAATCGTGCGACGACAGATCCTCCCATGCTGACACTGACACCGCCCTGCAATGCCAGCTCTAACATGATTGCGAAACTCAATTCATCAATCATTCATAACGGTGCTCTGCCGCACCTGACCTCTTGCCATACTTTGTATTACATGTAATCACACTTGGATTGTCCCTCACCACATCTGCGAGCATGCCACAACCCCTCATTGCATCAGCGCTCGTGCCACACGTCTTCAAAAGGCACTGAAGCTCCCCATTCATCCATCTCACTACTGCTCCAGCCGGTCTCAAGAGACATCGTTGTTATTCCCCTCACCATCACGTCATTGCTCCAGCTTCCCTCGCGCATCTCCATTGCGTGCTCCCCCTGCTATGTGCCCCCTGCTACGAACCCCTTGTCCCGCGCCCTTATGCAGCATGCTCCTCCCTCTGAGATCCTCCTTGTTGCGCGCCCCCTACTATGATCCCCCCGGTTGTGCACCTCCTTGTTGAAATTACCTCCTCCTGTGCCTCTCCCTACTGCAAGCTATCCGCGATGAGTTCCCCTGCTACGTGACCCCTTGTTGCCCCCCCCCCCCCCTCCCCAGTTGCCCACCTCTGTTGCGCGTACTCCAGCTGCGCTTCTCACTACTCTTGGACTGACATCCCTACCTCTGCTCGATAGCCTCCCCATGGCCCTGCGACAACGTCAAAATCCCATCAAGGGCAGCCAAAGAGGTGCGTTCTCGGGGCGCTATCACCGCGGTCAAGATCGGCGTCTGGAATCCATTGAAGGTTCCTCTTCAGCCAGCCATGAAAGGGAGGCTACTCAAATGCCTGACTACACCCCAGAAGATATTGTCTTAAATTCGGAGAAGCCTAGGGGCAAAAGAGGCCCCAGAAAATCTACCATAACACACTCTAAGCTTCCCACTCCTCAGAAAATCGAGCTGCTCCTTGTTCATGAGCTAGAAAAAAAGGAGACAGACATTTGGATCATGGATTTGGATGGAGTTTGGACCAGATTTTTAGATGCAGAGTACCTTGTTGCTCCTATCACCCGCGCAGCACCCCCCCCCCCCATCCCCCCACCCCCACCCGAAGTCCCCGCGCGAGCCTACAGCTAAGGAGGAGGCCATTACGCAAGAATATTGATGCCTCGTCGAGGAGGAGGACCCTACAACAGAGGAAGATGAAGGAACACCATGACTGCGCGGTAGCTCGATTCATTTATGTTTTTTGTCAACTCAGGACATACTATAGCTATTTTTTTTTTATATGTGTTACCGAACATTTTGTAAAACATGACTATTTGACTCTATTAAGGGGTTGGTTTCCTCCTAGGAGGCAGCCCCAAACCTACTTTATTTTGAAAACTACCAAGGCTAGGATTGACTAAGCACCGCTTGCCATCTCAACCCAATGCCTATGTAAAGTTTCTTTTATGATCTAATATAGTTTAGCATAAATTTAAAAAAAAACAAAAAAACAAACAAACAAACAAACAAACACAAAAATTAAAAATAATAATTAAATAATTAAATAAAAATATATATTGAAACATAAAAAATTAAAAAACATGGGAAAAAAAAACAAATTTTAAAACATATATAAAAATAAAAAAATAAATTAAATATTATAAATAAATAAATAAATATTTGAAAACATATATAAAAATAACAAAATAAATTGAACATTAAAATATGTAAAAATAAAAATAAATTAATTAATTAAAAATAAATTTAAAAAATAAATAAATAAATAAATAAAAATATTACCAAACAAACACAATTAAAAAATTAACAAATTAAATCTTTGGTCCCCAGCCACATGCTCACCGACTCATCACCCTCCCACGCGCAAGTGGTAAAGAGTCTCGGGGCATGCATTCCTACGGCAAGTAAGTTTATTGTTAAGCGTAGGATGGACTTCGTTCAAAGCATTTGGTTTCTGCGGGCGATGGTGAAGGTCGATGCTGTGGTCTGTGCAGAAGAGCATCCGCTGGCCCTCAAGCCCTGGATTGAGATCCGCCGGCTTGAGACGAGGAGGGTGACAGATCCTTCGGGCAATGGTGGTGAGAGGTTGGTAGCCGGGAGGTATCCTAGCAACGACACAGGAATGAGCACACTGCACCAAGAGGTGGACGAGGGCGGTGGAAGTGAATTTAGGGTGGAGGACACGTATTTAGATGAGAGGTTCGAGTATTCAGCGTAGCGCCTACTCATAATCTTCAAACTGCGCAGCAACAATTCCTTCGTGGCCTAGTCCCTAGGTGGGCTCACGGAGCAGTCAGGCTCTCCTACAATACAAATTTGTGGGTGGTGGAGCTTTTGCACCTCCTTGGACGACAGTGTGGGGACTGGTGGCGGCCGTGTGTCCCTCGTATACGAGGCTCGGGATGCGGTCATTAACAAGCTCTGCCGAGGGTGCAGGGGTGGAACGTGGGCTTCACGGGCTAAGGGAATTGGAGCGACCTGCTGCTACAGCTCAACACAACAAGAGAAAGAGGAGGGTGATTGTATGCTGCGAGAACATGGTTGGGCTCGGCGTGGTGGTTTTGGACAAGGCATGGAAATTTGCGAGGTACCAGGAGACTTAAGCTCCCACTCGAATTATACGAAGAGCCAACATTCAGCAGCGGCCATGGCAGTTTCTCCAACCCAATTTGCATGATTGATTGAGGCTTCGGCCACCCTTGAAGCCATTTCTGCTCAGCTCCAGTAGATCCAACTCAATTTGGACACTCTGCATGAACAAAGGTATCATGATAGAAATGAATTAGTGGCCTACATCAATGTTTTTCAAAACCTGCAGACGAAGACCCTTGAGGCTCTGGAGAGTCTGCGTCGTTTACTGAGGCGCTCCCAAGACCACCTCCGAACCCTGGAGATCCAAGTGGATCACATCAGCTACCATATGCACCATCAAGATCATCTCTTCGTGACTCCTCCGCCTGGCCCCCTGCACCTACCCCCATGATGATAGTTTCGGTATGTTTTTTTGTAATTTTGTGCGGCAAATAACCAGGTGCTTCGAATGCCTTGGCAAGCACCCATGTTCTTGCAAGCAATGCATGCCTTCTGGATTGACTGAATGTAATCAAGCCATGGTGGCTTCTATTGTAAAATTTTGTTTCTGATATGATAATATAATACAGACTTTAACCAAAAAAAAAAAAAAAAAAGAAAGAAAGAAAGATTTGAAAAATAAATAAATAAATAAATTTAATTTAATTTAAAAATAATAAAAATTAAATTAAATAAATAAATTTATTAGATAATTAAAAACAAACAAACAAACAAATAATTGAAAAGGATAAATTTTAAAAATTTATATTAAAAAATAAATAAAAACAAGATAGGAAAAGATCATTATTAATTTTTTTTAAAGTATAATCATTAAAAAAAATAAAAATAAAAACCAAAATATTTGGGCTTGGCAGTTGTTTATGAGAATCGGCTACAAGCAGAGTGATTTCGTTGGGCAGTTGGGTGGGGTTCGCACCCTCTCCCAACCCAACGGGTTTGGCAGCCGTCTTTTCGGCCCTGCCCAACCCAGCGACCAACAAGCCCTAGGCTTGGTAGTTGATTCTGAGAATCGGCAATCAAGCTCAGTTTTTTATTTTAATGTTTATAATTTTTTTTTAATAATGCCTAATTTTATTTTTATTAATTGTGTTTTTTTAATATTTTATTATTATTATTATTTATTTATTTATGTTTTTATTAATTTTATGTTTTTTATTTTATTTTAATGTCTTTTTTATTTTGTTCGCTTCTTTTTATTTTTTTTTATTAATAAATATATTTTTTTAATTATATTTGTTTGGAAATATTTTTTTGAATTTTTATTTATTTTTTTATAGTTTTTTTATTTTTTTGTTTTTGTTTTGTTTTTCTTCTTAATTTAAGTTTTTTATCTTTTATAAGTTAATTTTGTTTTTCTTTTTACATTTTTTTGTGTTTGACTTTTTTTTTTTTAGGGTCTTCCATATATATATATATATATATTATTAGAAAAAAATGTTGTAATGAAAAACAAAAAACACATTTTGGAAAACCTTTAAAAAACAAATATTTTAAGACAAAAAATAAGAAAAGGAATAAAACAACTTGAAAATTTGTAAATAATCAACATTTAAAAAACAATTGTGCATACTTAAGACATAAGAAAATTTAAAGTCTCAAAAATGTTTAAAAAAAAATGTTGATGTTTTTCAAAATCTGCATGAAAATCACCAACATTTAAAAACAAAAAAATCCACACTTCATACATTAGAAAATTTAAAGTGTAAAAAATAAGCACTCTAAAAAAAGGGTTTGATGTTGTATTAACACTTTTCAAAATTACCATGAAAATCACTAACATTTGAAAAAAAATGTTCATACTTGATATATAAGAAAATTTAAAGTGTCAAAAATATGCTTAAAAAAAAGGTGTATTCTGAATGAGCACTTTTAAAAATCAGATGTTTTTGCTACCTCAAAAAAACAGGTACTCGTTTCATTTCTCGTTTCAAATTTTACATTATTACTCATATTATCATTGGATATTCAATAAAATGGCTCAGTTCTATTGTTTCTTCTCAATAGTGTTCTAAATTTGTTGTTCTTATGGAGGTTTCAGATTGCATGCTTATTTGTTTTATTGTAGCTAGTTCATGTTTTGATATTTCACTCCAATTCTCTAGTTAGAATATTACAGCTTGATCTGGCTATTAATTATATTTACAATGGCGGTATCATATTGGCAGTGGGACCAACCCCCCTAACGCCATGTAAATAAAAAATCAACATCGAACTCAAGATCTTCAGTCTCCTCCACCCATTATGATGTTGGATCAATATCGTCCAACACAATGGGGTCTAGATCAAGTCTTTTGTTCATCAATTGGTTGTGCCTTAGTCAAAGATTGCATTGCACGAAGACAAGATCATTTAACCATTTTTGTTCCAAACGGTTTCTTTTTTTCGTGTGTATGCACTAAAATACAGACCAATTGCACTCACAACCGGAAGCACTGCAAGTTTGGCCGAGGTCTCTAACTACAAAAGTTTGTAATTGAGCACATTGGCCACCAAATGACTCCCACCAATGTGTTGCAAAGAAAAAGACATTAATTGGTAACTTCATTTCATTACTTAATTACAAGTATTTACAGAATGTTTGAATTGTAAATTTGTAAACAATTAAACTTTAAAAGAAAAAAAAATTAGAATTTCTTACCTAGTTGATCCACATCTCTTGCCATCTTTGCCAATTTTTTGCCAAAGGTACCTGTTGTCATACTGAAAAGAGTAAGTTGTATATGTATTTCCAATTGGTTGAAATGGTTAGGTACGATGCACTCCAAGCAATCATACAACCATTTATAACCTCCCCAACGTGCAGAGCTCCTAACCGAGCTTTATAATGATACTTTGGGTTCACAAAATACCTAGTTGCATGTATAGAACGATGGATTTGATTATTCCATCTGTTATCAATGATCTCCAAAATACGCCCATATTTAGCTAATTTATCCTTATAAGTTGCCCATATATGCTCCTTTTCTTGATCCAGATCCTCATAGATGTAGCCCATGGCCAATTTCCCCCCCTCCACCATTTGTAGGACCTTAACAAGGGGCTCGATAATTTTCACGAGCTCTGCAGAATTTTTCAAAAAATGATTGTCAGAAACTTTATTTTTGGTTTCTTTTCCATATTGTCTACGAGCCCACCAATATGAATTCCATTCATTAGAAGAAGCATTTTCTGCAAGTTTTTTTGTTGAGAATAGAGACATTGCAACGTAAGGAAGTGAGTTGCAAATCTCGTAATTGCAGGCCTAACAATCTCTTTCCCCCAATGTTTTTCCACATTAGGCTCAATACCCATGAGTGATTTTAGATGTATTTTGTGATGCACTTGGCATGCTCTACAGTGTTTTTTAACCATTTCACTTTTTATGTGTCCTCAAGCATGAGGTCTATGCAATATGCAACACATGGAGTCCAAAATATGGTCTTATATTTGGACTCTAGCATCTTTCCAACAAGAACATAGTTTGAGGCATTATTTGTGATGACCTGCACAACATTCTGCTCCCCCACTACCTTAATAATCTCATCCAAAAGCTCAAATCGAAGGCTTGAATCCTTCACCTTATCAGGTGCATCAACTGATCTCAAAAACACGGTTCCTTGAGGGCAAGAAACAAGGAAATTAATGATAGTGTGGTTCTTTCCATCGGTCAATCCATCTGGCATGATGGAACAACTTGTTTTGACCCATGACTCTTTATACTCAGCCAAATACTCATAAATGGAACAAAACTCTTTTTGCAAAAGAGCTCCCCTTAAGTCGTGCACACTAGGGCCTTTGAATCCATTTCCTACAACTATAACAAAGTTCCACATAGCTTGGTAATATGGTGAGTAGGCAATATTAAATGTGATATTTGCATCATACTCCCATCTAGCAATGTACTAAAAATAGTATTATTTGCATTGATTTTTCCAATGGTCATCCAAAGTGGGTTCACGTTGAGTTAGAATTGGTTGGGAGGAAGTGGGTTAGTAGAGCCAGTGGTGGCAGTAGTTGAGAAATAAATTTGGATGTTCATCCTCTTTTTTCCTTTATATTGTTGGCCTTGATTATAAGACCTAAGAGTAGGAGGAACATAGTGAAAGGGGTCATTGGTGGAAGGGATAAAAGAGGAGTCTTTAATCTCAAAATCATCACACCCACCATCATTCATGGCTTGTGAAATTTCCTTCTTCCTTATAATTTCTTCTTAGGTAGCCTTTTCCCTGGCCTTATTCTCCTCAAACTTCTCAAACTTGGCAAGGTATTATTCCCTAACAACGTCTATCACTTCCTTTGTTCCATCACATGGCTTTACTTGGCCTCTTATCCCAGCCAAGTGTTGTTTCAACCTGAGAATACCCCCTCCCCCTCCAATAGATTTATTGCAAAATATACATATCATTTTTCCATCAATGACATCACAATGAGCCCATGCAGTGTCCTTGGCTTTTGGAGGCATGGTGGCTATAAATATTTGAAATTTGCAAATGAAAGAAATATGAAAAAAAATGTAGCTAAGTAAAATGGAAAACCTAAGTTGAAGTTAAGAAAAAAATGGGGCATATTTAGCCTACAAAATTTAAGACTTGAAAACTAATAGTTGAACTTGAAATTTGATAACATAGAACAAGTAAAAAAATTATATACATGGACAGCAATGAAATATGGATTTTTTCAAGTGAAAATCTTTACATGGAAATGCAAACTAGCTCCTTTAACCTCCTCTTGAAGATGCCAACTCCAAACTAGCTCCAAAATAGCTCGCAAGTCCAACTCCAAGCCTCCAATATGACTATTCCAGCAAAAACTCAACACTCTCCAAGCTCCCAATGAAGCTAACAAAAACTCCAAATGAGATGTGTGAGGCAAATGAGACGGGAGACCCTCCTTTTACTAGCTTGGTTTAAATACTTGTAAAAAAGTAATGAAAAGAACTAAGTTACTAATTAATGTTTTTTCTTAGCATCACATTGGTGGGAGTCATTTGGTGGCCAATGTCCTCAATCACAAAATTTTGCAATTACAGTCCTCAGCCAAACTTGTGGTGCGTCCGGTTGTTAGTGCAATTGGTATGTTTTTGAGCACATACACATGAAGAAGATAATTTTTTTGGAACAAAAACGGTTAAATGATCTTGTCTTTGTGCAATACAACCTTCGACTAAGGCACAACCAATTGATGAAAAAAATACTTGATCTGGATCAAACAGGGCATAAACCAGTCAGTTTATGATGGAACCGACTGATTTTTCCATAAACTGGTCAGTTCTATCATAAACCGACCGGTTAATTGGCAAGTCGGTCGCAAACCCACCAAATGCATTTTTTGAGGCTTGTGAGGTGGTTGTTTTGATATCACCTAAACTGATCCCGACATCACAAAACCAAAAAAATCTTGGATGCCTCCAAATTTCTTCACCACACCTTGAGGAATATTCCTCTCTCCACCCATCTCCACCCCCAACCCTTGGGAATTTTCTTGAGACCACCTCACCCGGTTCCAAAACCTTCCGACAATCCAGAGCTCAAACAAGAATGAATCCCATCACGCCATGGTTATCCAAGAAATGGAAAGGTAAGGCTGAAACCACTGTCAAACCAGGAAAAATTGATGTCGATGACAACAAATTAACCAAATAAACAAATGCATGTACCATGTATTCACACCTCAACTAGGAAATCACACATGCAACCTGTTACCTGCAAAATCCTCCTACTGAAGTTGTTTCTTTTTTTTTCGCTTTCCTTTTCTTGTCCTTTTCCTTCATTTGCTTTCATTTGTTTTTCTTTGATTTCTAACTTTTTCTCTCCCCTTGAAGCTGCCTCTCTCTCTCAAAAATAAACCCAGCAAAAACTGACAAAAAGCTATGAATTGTTTATTTGATGCCTTTTATCATTGAGGTTTTTTTTTCTTCATTTTTCTTCTAATTTCTCTTGCATGCAAAACTATGTCTCTTCACCTTCCTTTCTCGCATTTTCTTTTATTTCTCATAATTAAATGTCAATTATTGTCTCTTTGTATTTGTTAATGCCTTTCTCAAATTCCATAGGCATTATTAAATCGCAAGTGATGTCCACTATGATGTTATGCTCAACATTCATCTTAGAATATGTATCCCAGGACCTTGGTCTTATTTTTCCTTTATTATCCTTTATTACACGAAACTTCAACTCAGGGTTGTTACACCAATATGATGAGTAATGTTATTAGAGCCTCCTATCATAGTGAGGGATCTTATTGGAAAGAATGTAATTGAAATAATTCCTTAAAAAAGAGCATACATTTCAATAAGCAAGGAATGTTATAGACTTGAGAGCTAAGAGCCTCACACGCGCGCTGCCTACTCTCCCCTACGACTACATCTCCGTCTTCATGGCCCTAGGAGGGGGTCCTGAGCCTGATCCCCCCCTTCCTCCTGATCTTTTAGCCTTCAAAATGCTAGTGCCCTACAGCAACAAGCGGCCTCCAAATGCTCAGCAACAAAAATTCGTGAAACGATTGGAAGAGATTCCCATTGTGGATCTGCCGACAGAAGATCCTTGTAAATCAATGCTTAACCTTGTTGAACGCAGTCTCATTGGGAATTTTATAGGACTCTGGCCCTTGCCAAAAACTGTGGAAGCCTGGATCCAAAGTAACTGGACTCCTCTTATTAAAGATGGCATCAGAAGCTATTTTGTTGGTAAGGGATTCTTTGTTTTTGTTTTTGAGGTTGTTGAAGATAGGAACCTGATATTCTGAAATGGCCCATACTTCATGGGGCCTTAGGGCCTTTATTTGAATCAATGGACCCTGGATTTCGATCTGAGCCAAGACGTCCCATAGGCTGTCCCTCTTTGGGTTCGCTTGCCCCACCTTCCTCTCCACTGTTGGAACCCTAAATATTTAGAAACCATTGGTAACAAGCTTGGGAAGTATATCGATAAAGCTGAAAGAAGAGATCAATTCTCTTGTGCTCAAATATATGTCAAATTCTATTTGGAGGTTGGCCTCCCTGAGTCTATTAAGCTCACGGTGGCTGACTGGACTCACATCCAAGAGCTTGATTATGAACAACTTCCATTCAAATATCGGTTTTTCCATGGCTATGGACATTTTTCCAGATACTGCAAAAAGAAAAACAGTGGAGGAGACTGATACCTCCAAAGAGGAACAATGGACCCAAGTGCAAAAATGCGCCTCGAATAAACCGAATACTAGAAACAAAAGGAAAAGTAAGCCTACTGGGAGTGCTGCCCCTTCCTCGGCAGCAAAAGGGGAAGGAAATTGTTTCCCTGCAAGCACAAATGAAATCTCCAATCCCTTCGACATTCTAAGCACCCCAGAAGAACCTCAATCTGAGCTGGTGTTGGACGGATAGGTCGTTCTTGCGGACAAGACAGACCTCCCAAGTGTCCTATGGACAGCTAGCAACAAACGTACAAATAAAACTATCTTTCTCTAGATATATTGTGATTCATAATTAAATGCTATAAAGGCTTAACGATCTTACCTTTGATCCAACGCTTGTTTGTAGTAGTAGTCCTTCATTTGCCCGAAAGAGTCACCTTCGAAGATCTGAAATCACAAACAAACAAACATCAAATAGCACCTACATAACATATATTCATAAATCATATCTATTATGGTGATCAAGGAATCCATAAAATAAACTAATCAATTGACATCTTATTGAGAAAAACGGACTTATTTGTATTAACTTAAATAAGAAAAGCCTTACAACCGTGTCCGCCTTGATGTTGTATAGGTCTTCCTGGGGTCCAGAACAGGCGTTTCCTTTACTCCGACCAGCCTTGCACTCTTCCAACCGAGATACATACAGGTATGTAATCTTTCCCACATGAAATCTCAGCGAAAAGGGTCTAAGTTTCAACACAAAACTTCAGCTCATCCATTGTAACCCCTTTAGGCTTGCCTATGCCTCTTTTTATAGTGCAAGAGAGGAGGTTACAGCTCCATAAAAGAAGGGATAGAATCCTCCTTCAAAGGGATTAGTTCCTTACATCAAGGGGTTAGCTCCTTATTGGATGGGATGCATGAACATGAAAGGAGCGGACTTTCCACCGCAGGAATGTTTCTAGAAGCTTCCAAAAATGACTTAAACTAAGCTTCTAGATTTTACTTGCGCCTTTTTAATCTTTTACAGGGGTTCGCACTTTTAATGAATAAACAGTTCGTTTGGCTCCGCAGGATTTATAGCCAAAAAATGCGGGACCGCAGGCAAAACTAGGAGAAAGTGCGGTACCAAAGTTTTAAGGCTTTTATGAGCTTTTCTCTTAGTTTCAAGGCTTGAATTTGGGAACTTTGATATTTTAGACTTTCAAGGGAGTACTAAAATGTCATGGTGACAAATTTCAGTGTAACAAATTTCCCCCTAAAGTGCGAAATCTAAGAATATTCGAAGAGTGATGTGCTTTATCATTTCAAAGATCAACCTATGGACACCCCAGTCGGAACCCTGTAAAAACATTCAACGCAACACATATACATATATATCATCGCTGAGGTAGGCATTCCCATACTCAGATCAAAACTAACTAAACTTTTTCTGATACAGAAATGATTTTAATATTACATCAATAGCGTAGACACAGCATGGGCGCAGTCATCTGTAATGAATCGTCTACTGCATAATGAATAATAAAATTCCTCGCAACCTGGATGGTGGAAACTAGATCCAGGGTCTTGATTTCTGCTTCCCGAACTAGTACGATTCTATCCATGCGATTAGATGTGTTGAAGTCGAACATGGTAGAAACCACTTGATTACCAGTCAATGATGTGAATTGTTAACAAGTGTGAGAGAAACCACCAATAATGACAATGGCTCTCAAAGTACTCAGTACAATCCACGAAATAGGAATAAGTGATATGAAGTCAAACATTTCACAGAATATTTCGATCGAAGGTCAATGATGCAACCTGTTGTCGAAGGCGATAAACCTGCCATTAAGGCATGCAAATTCCAAGGTATTGACGGATTCTAGATCAACTTCCTAGATGATGAGCTGTCGTCGATAGAAAGTGATCCGTCGTAAGCAAGCTCATGACGCGAAACCATAGATCAAGTTTTGAAGAAATTTTTGCAAGGACTGACTCAGGGATGGTCAACGCGAATGAAGATAAGTGTTTGCAGATGAATGGTTTGTTTGAATACCCTCTTGAACACATAATGACACTACAGATGGTTTGATGATAGTTTCCCTAAGATAATACCCAGAAACCGGTTGAAGACCTTCAATTGGTTTGATTAACTGATAGGCAAAGGATTTCCCAACCCAGGTAGAAGTGTGACAAAAAGTGTCGTGTTCAAGAGTGGTGTAATGCTTTTTACAAATCAAAGTGTAACAAACGAATCTGTTTTTCTCTCTTTTCCCCCACCATTTCTGACAAGTGCCTCTCTATTTTTGACAAGCTTGAGGAGGATAACATTTTCTTGTTTATAAGCTCATCCTTCGGATGAGTCCAACTTATTTTAAAATCGAACCCTAAGAAGGAGTGGTTTGTTCCTGTTTGTAATCGACAGGTCCTTTACTGTTAAATTTTAACGAGTCCAGCATAGGAGAAACTTGATGTTTTTCATTTTTAGGGAGTTAGAAGAAAAAACTTAAGAAAACTCCATGGGTGTTCTTTTGCGTAAATTTAGTCCCTCAAGCCCGAAAAAGGATAAAATAATGCAAGAGAGAACTCTATTGACCATGATTAGTCAACGTATTCCTTTTTCGTAAATAGTCCATTTTAGTCTGGAAAAGGGGTAAACTTATACTGAAGGGACGAATATTCATTTACTTTAACGAGTTCGAATAGTCAAATACTCGACGATCTTTTCATCCTTAGAGAGTCTGAAAAGGGCTTAAAAGAGAACTCCAAGGTTTTCGCTTTTTCTGTAAGTTTTAATGAGTTCGAAAATTTGATAAAAATTGTACTCGTATGGCCGAATTTCAATTTAATTAACGAGCAGGAAAAGAAGGAAAGAACTCGGCATTTTCATGTGTTTTACGAGAATGAAAGATAGCAAAATAATCTCGGGATTTTCATGAGTTTAACGAGTCTTGAAAATAATAACCGAAATAGACTCAAGATAGGTTTCATTTTTATAAAAGCTTGAAACGTAGAAAAACTATGCTTCAGATAGGTTTCATTTTTACACAAGCTTGAAACAACGGAAAAATCATGCTTGAAAGTGGTTTCATTTTTACACAAGCTTGAAACGTAGGAAAACTGTGCTTGAGATAGGTTTCATTTTTACACAAGCTTGAAACGTAGGAAAACTATGCTTGAGATAGTTTTGAATGCCTCCCAAGCGTAAATTGCTAGAGCGCATGCCCCCCCAAGCTTCATTTCATTTAACTAAGTAGACTACTGGTTACTAAAAGCTGGATGGAATGAAGGTTCATTTACGAGATCATATGAAAGACCTGACCTAAAAATGTAAGAAAATTATGCAAAAATTGAAATAACTAACCTAAATATACAACTTAACATTTACGAGATCTAGTCAAAGACTCGACTCAATTAGGGGAGGATTTGTTTCATTTTTTAACGAGCTTGACACAGCAAAAGAACTATTCTCATGGCAACGTGTTTCATTTTTTAACGAGCTTGACACAGCAAAAGAACTATGCTCATGGCAACGTGTTTCATTTTTTAACGAGGTTGACACAGTAATAGGAACTATCCTCACCTACATGTTTCATTTTTTAACGAGGTTGACACAGTAAAAAACTATCCTCAAATCTACTCTCTACAATCTACCTATATAACCTACTGATTCATTTTTTAATGAGGTTGACATAGGAAAATAACTGTCCTCGTGGCCCACTGATTCATTTTTTAACGAGGTTGACACAGTAAAAGGAACTTTCCTCTTGATCCATTGATTCATTTTTAACGAGGTTGACACAGTAAAAGGAACTTTCCTCATACCTGATTCATTTTTTTACGAGGTTAACTCAGTAACAGGAAACATCCTCAGAAACTACTTATTTCTAATATATCAATCTACTCTCTACAATCTACCTACTTATTCATTTTTTAATGAGGTTGACACAGGAAAAGAATTGCCCTCATACCTGATTCATTTTTTAACGAGGTTGACTCAGTAACAGGAACTATCCTCTAACCAACTGGTTCATTTTTTAACGAGGTTGACAGAGTAAAAGGAACTATCCTCGTAAGAATCTGTTTCATTTTTTAATGAGGTTGACACAGGAAAACAGCTTTCCTCTTGGAAGCTTGTTTCATGTTTTTAACGAGCTTGACACGAGAAAAGGAACTATGCTCTCGACTAACTGATTCATTTTTTAATGAGGTTGACACAGTAAAAGGAACTATCCTCACAACTCACTGATTCATTTTTTAACGAGGTTGACATAGTAAAAGGAACTATCCTCGCATCTCTGTTTCATTTTCTAGCGAGGTTGACACAGTAAAAGGAACTCTCCTCACATCTCTGTTTTAATTTTTAGCGAGGTTGACAGAGTAAAAGGAACTCTCCTCACCAGACTTCTTGATCATGGCTTCCAAAAGGTCTTCATCAGATGGAAGAACAATTCTCTGGAAGGAAAACATGTCAAGGGACTCAAAAGGGATAAGAACATCGCGTTCAAATAATCCCATAGAGTTCTCCATGTCAATTACCAGATCTAAGTCAAAGGAATTCGAGCAAACAGTGAGAGGCTCGCATGCATCGGTAACTGAAAACATGGGACTGGTTGCCACATAATTAACCCATGGTGGGGTAGATACCACTTTAGTATAAGGAACATTTAGGGGTGTCAAATTATTGGTAGTCGAATCAAGACTAGGGAACGAAAGCTGATCTACAGTCACAATATTTCCATTGTGAGGGAAAGACATCATGTGAAAGAGTTTCGATACGACAGCTTTCATTGCATAGACATAGTCTCGCCCAAGGAGTAAATTGAAATCCAAGGGGCCTCGAACTACCATATGATCAATACAGACAGTTTTACCTTCCAAAGTAATAGAAAACTTAGGAAGGATCCCTAAAGGTTCACTAATGGTTCTATTAAAAGCTTTCAGATTCTGTGTAACAGGCACAAGCTGAGGGGAACTCAAAGATTTCCAAGCAGTTGAGGATAAAATACTAACAGAAGCACCTTCATCTACATGTGTGCGGTATATGTTCATACCACCAGCCTTCACAATGATTTGGAAATGGATGGAGGAAGGAAGACGAGGTTCTGTCAGTCTATTCCAATCAAAGGAAAAGACCTCTGTACTTGGAGGGGGTTCTGTAGAAACAGGTGAAATTCCCCCTGGCGTAGAAGAATCTGATGTAACAAGAAGAACCAGAGCGGTATGAATTTCACTCTCTACAGGGAGAGTGGGATTAACCAAATATGAAATTGAGTCGATCACTTGATCAACTAATGGATCATCAACCTGAGTGATATGAGTTTCACTCTCTAAAGGAAGAGTGGGATTGACTGTATTTGGAATAAGATCAATCACTCCGTCAATTGACGGTAGGTTGGGAGAAATTTTACGGTAACCAGTTGGAAGTTCTTTCTGTGGAACAATAAGGTTTTCCAAAAAATTTGAGGCTTCATCCATGTGAGGGCAAATGTGAGTTTGATGAATCCCTTTGCATAACTTACAAGGAAACCTAACTTTACCCTTTTTCCCAGGAACCTGACTGTCACTGGTTGATGGATCAACGGTAAGTTGATGAGATTGTTCTGACCATACTTCCAAGACCTTAGGAATACCAGGACAATTGATAAGGAAGTGGTCACCCTTACAAAGCTTGCAAGGGAATTTGGGTTTAAGATGCATGCTGGAAATTTCCTCAACATTACTAACACTTATAGCCATGGTTGGTTGGTTGACTTTTTTCTTATCTTTCTTATTCTTCTTCTTCTTCCCTTTCTTCTTCTTCTTAGCCACCTTGTTACTAGCATCAAGGCTTTTACAAAGCGAAGAGGAAGAAAGGGAGGAAGACATATTAAGCGAAGAAGGTAAAGGGTCAACATGAGGCTGGTGATGTTGAGATGGTGAACTCTGTTGAGGTGAAGCATCCGATTGAGGTGGAATAGTTGGAGTATTCGGGGCCAGCGAAGTTGAAAATAACCATATCGGTAAACCTATTGTAAATCCAGGTAATTACAATGTAGCCATATAAGGAGGACCAACATTTCCAAAGCAAGGAAAATTACTAGGATTTTCATTAAAAGGGGTTCCTTGGTTGGTAAATTCTGGAACAGTTGCCATTATATTCAACTTCAGTGAATTTTATTAACGATTTTAAAACTAAAATTAACAATTCACAATTCACACCTAACAATTAAAATTCACAATTCACACCTATGGTCTCTAAAAGTAAAAAAAAACAAATGAACACACGCTATCAAATCTAGGATTCAAACCACACACAAACAGTAGATTCCCACACTAAAAACACTAGTTCGTGATGAAATCCAACATCGTAGAATTTTAATGTAGAAATGGCGGTTGGAACAGTTACCCCGACAACATGCTTAATGAAACAGACCGGTGCAAGTTTCTCCATTATACCATCTCGAGTGAAGATAACCCTCCGGAAAGTCCAAGTGAGTCTAGCCAACGTCTGTTCCAGGTACAGTGGGATCTTCCCTCCACCGTCACCTTGAGAAAGAATCCTAAATTTTATGGCCACTAAGGTCACCAACAGGAACAAATATACCTGGGGGAACAGTCTACAATCCGATACACACGCAAGGGCAGAGTAACAAAGCTCAATCCCCTTGAAGGCTCCTTGACATAATCCAAGGTTTACCGACAAGTGACCCTAGGCTCCTCGACAATGGTCAATCCGAGGTTTACCATTTTTAATACGTGTATATCTTCTATCGTTCCCAATGAGGAAGGATTGATTACCCCACTGGTTCGGATATAATCTCGTGCTTGACTCCTTTAAGAGGAGCTTCCCAGAGCATACCAGTTACAATTGGATTTTTTCCTACCGCAAGATTAACTACTTGTTTGTTTTACTGACTTGGAGAGTTAACCAAAACCTATTCCAAGACACTAGCCTAAGCTATGTTGGTGGAAAGAGCCCTAAAAATGTAAAAATTACTAGATGAATTTTAATTAAGCGTTGTGTTATTTAGGCTGTTATTACTCAAAGGGTAAATGGATATGAAACCAATGGTGTTATGACCTGAACCAAAACTGAATCCAATCGAATATGATAATATAATCTTTTCAATTCGATGAATCCTAACTAAAGTAGGGAGAGAGTTTCCATTCACTTCCAACAATGCAAAAATTGATAAATAAGAGAAAATATAACAACTTCTCTAATGCACTAATTTCATCAAGAAAAACTAATGCTAATCAATTCCATATTTTTATTTTTATTTTTGTGTTTTTAAAACAAGCATAAAAACATGTAAATTCAAATTAAAGAAAACTAATCTAAATCTACGATTGATTTTTCAGAATGTAAACTATGCAGTTGTAATCTATGCACAATTCACTTGAAAAGTATGCAAATGTAATCTATGCACATTTTTCATTCATATTCTGAAAATGAGAATTCTAATTATGCAAATGTGATCTACGCAAGAGAATTCTCAAACACAAGATGATTCTAACGTAATCTAAGAACCAATCAAGTGTAAGTAAAAAAAACTGGGTGAGAGTTCCAAAGATCAAAAAATATAAAAATACTCAAAGGCGATTAACACTCAGACACAATTTAGCCCCCCAAATTTTTGCAAAAACAAAAGCAAAAAGATGCAAAATTGTTAAGAGACTGAGACAAACCTCCAAGTAATGAGCAAAGGAAATCAAATGAATAATTTCTCAAAAAATAGACTCAAAACACCCAATTAACTTAACAGAGATTGATGAGATGAAAATTATGCTGAAAGAAACTTATAAACAAGGATTTTTGACAGAAAAATACAGATCTGGGTAGATGCTAAGAATCCTAAATTAAATCTAGACTAAGCTCTAAAGGAACGAATTTTTCATAAAATTTTCTGTTGTCCAGGTATTTCCAGAGTAAACAGCGAATGACCCAAGTTAACAAGAAATTATGGATGAATTTAAAGAACTAAAAGGTGAACAAAAAAGTGTGGAGATCAGAAAATTCAAGAAAAAAATTTTCAAAGTATTTAAAATTAAACTAAGCAACGGCAAACCAAGATACTGTAATCAAGAACCGTGAAATATCTAGCTAAAACAAAAGGAAAACCAAAAATCCAATCATTCCCCAGCGGAGTCGCCAATTTATTTGACGGATAGTTCGTTCTTGCGACAAGACAGACCTCCCTAGTGTCCTATGGACAGCTAGCAACAAACGGACAAATAAAACTATCTTTCTCTAGATATATTGCGATTCATAATTAAATGCTATAAAGGCTTAACGATCTTACCTTTGATCCAACGCTTGTTTCTAGTAGTAGTCCTTCAGTCGCCCGAAAGAGTTGCCTTCGAAGATCTGCAATCACAAACAAACAAACATCAAATAGCACCTACATAACATATATTCATAAATCATATCTATTATGGTGATCAAGGAATCCATAAAATAAACTAATCAATTAACATCTTATTGAGAAAAAAAGACTTATTTGTATTAACTTAAATAAGAAGAGCCTTACAACTGTGTCTGCTTTGATGTTGTACAGGTCTTCCTGGGGTCCGGAATAGGCGTTTACTTTACTTTGACCAGCCTTACACTCTTCCAACCGAGATACATACAGGTATGTAATCTTTCCCACATGAAATCTTAGCGAAAAGGGTCTAAGTTTCAACAGCACTTCGCCTCAAACAATACTAAAACTTCAACTCATCCATTGTAACCCCTTTAGGCTTGCCTATGCCTCTTTTTATAGTGCAAGATAGGAGGTTATAGCTCCATACAAGAAGGGATAGAATCCTCCTTCAAAGGGATTAGTTCCTTACATCAAGGGGTTAGCTCCTTATTGGATGGGATGCATGAACATGAAAGGAGCGGACTTTCCACCGCAGGAATGTTTCTAGAAGCTTCCAAAAATGACTTAAACTGAGCTTCTAGATTTTACTTGCGCTTTTTTAATCTTTTACAGGGATCCGCACTTTTAATGAATAAACAGTGTGTTTGGCTCCGCAGGATTTATAGCCAAAAGGTGCGGGACCACAGGCAAAACTAGGAGAAAGTGTGGCACCAAAGTTTTAAGGCTTTTATGAGCTTTTCTCTTAGTTTCAAGGTTTGACTTTGGGAACTTTAATATTGTAGACTTTCAAGGGAGTACTAAAATTTCATGGTGACAAATTTCAGTGTAACAGCTGGAAGTGGAAAGGACAGAACAGCATCCAAAACCAGCAGCCAAAAATAAGATACAGCAAGAAACTGCCTCATTACCAACTGGATCTCCAAGAGGAGATTCCACATCTTCGACCTATGTAGAAATGACAAAGAATAAGCCCAATGAATCATCTAGATCTTCGAATGAACAAACGTTCGAATGGCCCTTGAAAAGAGTTGGGAGAAAGTCACGTAGAGTGGCAAGAGAAGAAGAGGCTGAGAAGCAAAAAATGCAAGGCAGTAAGGCCACGATTAAGATGTCCATAGGCAGAAGCAATCGAACCAGGCCTCATAAAGGCCACCCCTCTGCAAGTAAATAATGCGTATTATCTCTTGGAACTGCAGAGGCTTGGGGAACTCCACAAAAATGGAAGCAGTGAAGAACCTCCTGATATATGATGCCCCTGAGATCCTTTTTTCTCCAAGAGACCAAAATTAAAGGGGCTGACCTTCTAGAGATTAGTAAAGAAAAATGGACAACAAAAGATGGGAAAGCAGTCAATGCAAGGGGTACTTATAGTGGGCTTGCCACTCTCTGGAAAGCTGATAAATTCAATCTAGTCAGCTCCTTTGAAACGCAGCATTGGATCTTCACCGAGCTCCAACATATTGTGAGTAAGACCTCCCTTCACTAGTAAAAAATGATGAAATTAGTGACTAGGTGACTAAAAAAGTTAGTCACCGCAATTATTTCAAGTGAATTACTACTAAATTTGAGCAATTTTAAGTGACCGAACTAAAAATGACTAACTTAAATGACTAATTTAGTCTAATGATAAAATATATGACTAGATAATAAGTGAATAAACTAAAAGCGACTTAACTTAAATGACTAATTAGTCATTTAAGTTAGTCATTTTTAGTTTGGTCACTTAAAATTGTTCAAATTTGGTAGTAATTCACTTGAAATAATTGCGGTGACTAAATTTTTTAGTCACCTAGTCACTAATTTCATCATTTTCCATTGGTGCATGTGGCATCGGCTAGGTGATTGATTAATTCCTAGAGGACTTAAACCAAATTAATCATGGAGGTTAAAACTACAATTGAAAAAAGAACATTACCACACACGTGATAATTCACACTAGAATTCATCCTCTTATAGTCAAGAGTTGATGAATAAAATGTTGATTCTTTGATGAAGCCAATGAAACCAAGAAGATACTTATCAACCCTTACTTAATTATGAAGTTAAGAAAATCTTCACAAGGAGGATATGTATTTCATCCAATTAAAGATTGAAAGACATGCTCTTTTTCATTTCAAGGAAAACTTTATGGAGAAACTTGAGATCAACAACTCATTAGAGTGACTTGAGCTACACTTGAGATGAACTAAAATGATTTCCATTGTAACCCAAGAGTATATTCAATATGTTGCAAGTCCATAATAATAACATACAATTCAACGAGGGTCGAGACATCTCTAAATACACTTGTGGGGTGGTCACACTGCTTGGGGAAACTACCATTCTAGATCGAAAGTCATGTTATTTTTCACTTCTAGGGAAATTTTATAGAGAAATCAAACAATGGTAATTAGTCAAAGTGGTTTGAGGTACAGTTGAGATGAAATGGAATGATTGCCAATATAACCCAAAAGTATATCCAATATGTTGATATTATATATTAATAACTTTTGATTTAGTAAGAATGGTCAAGACGTTTGGACATACACTTGCGAGGTGGTCCTACTCCTTGGAGGCTTCTACCTTTCAATTGTTATAAAGATAGGAAAAATGTCTTATCAGGAATTTGAACCTAGGTAGAAAAATTTAAAAAATAAACAAATATTATAACATTAATAATAAACAAATTAAACCAACCAACCTATTAATATTTTTCCCTTAATAATCCTTTTTACCCTAATTTATTACCCCTCTTATCAAAATTTCTCCACAAAATTCTTTGAAAAACCCCTTATCATGGAATTTTTCCTACTATAAATTTTACCCTTCCTTATATGTCTAAATTGATTGTCTCTCTTTACACATATAAAGTTTAATTTTCCACATCACTCAAAATTAAAATACGCATTCAAATTTTGTCCCAGAAAACAATAAATAATAAACATTTTTGAAAATAGGACAAATAAAGACCGTCAACATTATTTTTCAAAGCCACTAGAGAATTTAATAGCTTTCAAAATTGGAGCCTCAATTCCCGCCTTAAGCAGAAATCACACCATAGCTTTCAAAATTGAAGCCTCAATTCCCACCTTAAGCAGCAATCACAGCATCACACAGTGAGTTTAACAGATTTCAGAACTGGCGCCCTAATTTGTGCCTTATGAAGCCGTAATCGCACCATCACACAGAGAGTCTAGTAGCTTTCAAAACTGGCGCCCTAATTCGTGCTTTATGAAGCTGCAATCACATTCAAAAATTTGAGGAAGGTTCAACCCACTATCTCTATGGAGAATGGCGGGAAGAATGAGGGCAATGGCATGCCGACGATGCACAATTCAGGAGACGATGCAGTGGTATTTGAGAAGACTATTTTGCTTCTGCGAAAGAACGGATGAACGCGTGCCCTACTTCGTGCCTTATGAAGCCGCAATCACATTCAAAAGTTTGAAGAAGGTTCAACCTACTACCTCTATGGAGAGTGGGGGGAAGAATGAGGGCAATGGCATGCCTACGATGCACAGTTCAGGAGACAACACAGTGGTATTTGAGAAGACTATTTTTCTTTTGCTAAAGAACTGATGAGACTAAATGGTACAATAAAATCACCCATTGAAAATCATTCCGACGAGTCCATAGTAAGAGGAATGACCATTAGGGCTTTCAGGGTTGAGGATCAGTTATTGAAGAAGAACATAGACATTATTGAAAAAAATTCGAGCCCCTTTTTCTACAGTTTCTGAGCCATTGAATGGTTGATTCAACGTCTAGAGGTGTTAAATGCAACTCTTCTTTCCTCCTCTGCTCTTGTTATGGTTCTACTCCCACTGGGCAACTTCAATCTTGGTATGAACAATGAAATTAAATGTCAACTATTGGTGATTTCTGCTATTGTTGAATGTTTTTATGTATAAGATTATCATTTCTAAAAATTTGAACTGGTGCAAGTTTCATTGGGATGACCTTCTCTTATGGTCTATCATTGAATAGATCGTTTGTTGAAAGTATACATAACAAATTTACACTTGCAAACTACATTATTTCTTTATAACACATCAAACCGTACATGCGCATTCCTAGTGAGGCCCCAGCTGTTATAGAAGATCGCAGAGCACCGGATAATGGATAAATTAGTGGCAAGATGGAGTACCTAGCACACACTGCCCCATACTTTTCCTTGTTTTGGACCATGAGCACAAAGATTGACGAAAAAAATAGGATGCTTAGCACTAAGAAAATTTTCCTTGTCTTGGACCATGATTACACACTTCTAAATTCAACTAAGGTGTCATAAAAATATAAACCATCTTGTTATAATTTTGGTAATTCCTAGGCAAAGAGGGATATGAAGTAAATAAACTGATTCATGATAATGTGAGTATATAAATGTTTCTAATTCATGATTTTTTTTTCCAACAATTTATTGAAATAGATCATGTGCACAAGGAAATGCTAAGGAAGCAGGAGCAAGACCAAGAGAAACCTCAACATCAGATTTTTCGCTTTCCTTATATAGGAATGTGGACTAAATTGTGGCCTAGCATCTGAAATTATTTGGACAAGGTTAGTATAATTTGGGTTGAACTATTTATTTTTTTTACAGTAATGGTTATGGAGTATTATATTAAACTTGGCCTGAATGCCGAAAATCTGGTTACATTGAGGATGTCTAAATCCTGTTGCACCTCACCGCTAAGGTTGAGAATGCAGCTAAAGCTTGGAGACTTCCTCCTTGATGAGGTAACTATAGATTCAATTTCAGAGATTTTCCCCAACTTGAAGACACATACAAATTGATTTAAGAGTAAGCAGTAATACATGACAACAAGTCAGCTTATGGAATGGATTCCCATGATTCTTCTTCATCTTTCATCTTGACCCCAGCAGAGAGGAGGGCAGCTTTTTTGGCTTCCAAGTCCGCCTCTTTATTATGAGTTCTCAGCACATGATAGTAATTCAGCTTCTGAAAAGCGTTTTCCAAGCACTTAATTCTGGCTATCAGCCTTGCAAGTTTAAGGTCCAAAGTTGGAGAGTTGGAGACCATTGCATTTATGATGATCTGGGAATCGCCAATAACATTTGCTTCACTTATGTTTAAATCTTTGAGAAGCTTGAGACCTTGAAAGAGAGCCAAAGCCTCAGCTTGAATGCTGGTTGAATGACCTAGCCCCCAAGCAAAAGAATGAATTTTTTCCCCAATTGGGTCTACAACAACGCCTCCTGCACCAGCTTTGCCCATATTTCCCTTTGCTGCCCCATCAAAAAAGAGGGAGTGTCTTGAATGTGATGTAAGCCAGTCTTGAAAGTCTGTTTTAGATTTTATTATTTGCCAGTCTTTGGGAGGAGGGACGTTCCTAACTGCTATTTGAAATTGCAAATCAAGAAAAGAACCCCAAGCAATGTCTTGTTGGTTGAGATTAGAATCATCTTTTATATCAATCAAGCACTCTTTTAGGTGATATTTAATCTTGATTTCTAATGCCTTGTGATTTTGTTCAGTATTTCTGAAGATTCTTCTATTTCGTTCAAGCCAGATCTGCCAGCAAATTACCTTTGGGAGGACAGACCATGCAGCTTTGATTATCTGGTTTTTAGGTGGAGGACCAGGATACCTGTTCGCCCATTTAGAAAATAGATCAACAGTGGAGCAAGGGAGCGAAATGCTGGGATCCAGATTGTGAATGAAGGTGGACCAAATATGCATAGAGAATCTGCATTCAAGCATTAAGTGGACAACACTCTTTGCATTTTCATTACACAACTAACATTTGGAGGGGCCGTGGAACCCTTTCTTCTGCAGGATGTCATACGTGAGGATTTTTCCATGACATAGAAGCCAAGCAAAGAAGTCTACTTTGGGCCGCGAAGGAAAACGCCAGACACCATGCCAAGGTGCTGGGTCAGGAGGAACAAAAGGTCTCTCTCTCAGCTTAGCATATCCCATGGAGACAGTGTACCCTCTGGTATTCGGCCCCTAGCCTCTCGAATCTCTTTTCCTTATGTGCGAAGGCGCCAAACCATAAAGGAGATCAAGCAACGTGGTCCATTCGTTATGCAGGTGAGCTGGCACGACAATACATTTCTAGCCTGCCCAATCAGAATCGCTCCACAGCGAGATATCCCACAACGAGCACAGCCCCTCTCCTTCCATCCAGCAGCGCAGCGCTCTAATGGGGGCTCTATCTTCAATGGGATCCATATTCATAATTTTATCTGTCCATATGTTTATCTTTTTATCGTTTCCTGGAATCCAGAAAGAGTGCGCATTGACTAGAGGAGTAGCTTTAGCATACAGTTTGAGGAAAGACGAGTTAGGCAGATGGATCAAGTTGTCCAAACAGCTAGAATGAGGACCTCTGAAATATTTTTTCCAGAGAGCCAATTGAGCCCAGCCTGGCTTGGACGCAATGATCTTCCAAATTATCTTCGCTCCCATAGCTATATTTTGCTGACAGAGGTTTTTTAAATTCAAACCACCCTCCCACAATGGCTTGGAGATGGTTTCCCAACTGACAAGGGGAAGTTTTTTTTCATTCTGTTTGCCTCCCTTCCAAAAGAACCTCCGAATGTACTCCTCCATTTTTTTTAAGATGCTTGCCGGAGTGAGAAGCACAACAAATTGAAATAGAGGGAGACTGGTGAGCACAAATTTTATTAAGACAGATTTACCAGCCATGTTGAGCCAGGAGTATCCCCAGGCTTGGATCCTGGTCTTGAATTTTTCAAGTTGTGGAAGCCAGTCCTTACTTACAGATCTTTTATGATAAACAGGGAGGCCCAAGTATTTGAAAGAGGTCCAAGAAGAGGAGGTTGCAAAGCCCAAACATCTAGAAATAGCAGAGAGCAATCTGGGCGATGTGTTCCAACTGTAGATGTGAAATTTGTTCTTGTTTAAGATGCGGCCTGAGGCCTCACAGAATTCATCTAGAACTGCTTTAAATTTGATGGCTAAGGAAAGAGTAGCAACTCCCAATAACAGGGTGTCATCCGCAAATAGGGCGTGATTTATGTTTTTGACCTCTCTTGCTATACACATTCCATTAATATCTTGATCTTGCATCTTTTTGTCTAAAAGAAAACTGAGGACAGAGGCTTGGATGACAAATAGCAGAGGGGAGAGTGGGCACCCCTGCCTAAGCCCTCTCGAAGCTTTAAAAAATTCAGTGGCTCTGCCATTTACTAGAGGTGCAATCCATGGCTCCGAGATGCATGCCCGGGTCCATTTAATGAAGTTTACTCCAAAACCAATCTTACTCATGACTTTTAACAGAAAGCTATGATTTACTCGATCAAAAGAATTTGCTAAGTCGAGTTTGATAACCATACCTTGTTCATTTCGATGCAGACTTGAGTGAATTGCCTCTTGTACAAGGGTGAAGTTGTCCACGATTTGCCTGCCTTGGATGAAGCCTCCTTGGTTCTCTAGAATGATTTTGGGAAGGATGAGCTTCAGTCTCTTTGCGATTACTTTGGTGATTAGCTTGTACCCTGTATTGCATAAGGAGATCGGACGGAATCTGTTGAAATTTTTGGCGCCTTTCTCCTTGGGGATGAGGGCTAAGAAGGCTGAGTTTGTGCTGCCTTCGATTTTCTGACTATCTTGAGATTTTTGGACCATTTTGAATAGGTCCTTTTCAACTATCAGCCAACAAACTTGTAGGAACCTAGCAGTAAAGCCATCTGGTCCAGGGGCCTTATCCGGATCCATGGAAAAAAGGGCATTTTTAACTTCTTTTTTGGAAACTTTGGCCTCAAGGATCTCATTCATACGAGGAGAGATTGAAGATGGAACAATGTATAATAGATTTGAATATTGGTCCGGATCCATGTCCTCACTATACAAGTTTTGAAAATGAGAAAAGGCTGCTTTCTTGATGTCCTCAAATTCCTTGTGGGTAACGTTATCCTGCTTGATCTCAGATATCGTGTTGAAGCATTTCCTAGCCTGGGCTTGTTTATGGAAGAAAGAAGAATTCATGTCCCCTGCTTTGAGCCAAATATTTCGAGATTTTAATCTCCAGTATTCTTCTTCGGCTAAACAGGCCTTATGAAGACTCTGCTGCAGCTGAGCCTCTTGATCTAGTAGCTCCTCTGTGACTATAGCGTTCTCCATTTGAAGTTAATGAGAGGCTAGAGAAGCTTTGATGGTTTTCCTTTCTGAAGCAGGATTGGACAGGGTTTTGGCCCATCATTTTAGAGCTCCTTTCACCCTTCTATGCTTTTCCTCCCAGACAAAGAAAGGAGATCCTTTGACTGGCTGTCTCCAACAGTCCTTGACTAATTGCATGAAATCTGGCTCCTTGACCCAGAGGGGACTAAATTTGAAAGGAATAGGGCCCAGACCTTGATGGGATAGGAGTTCTAGCTTTATGGGCTTATGGTCCAAGATGTTGTTTGTGAGAATATGCATTCTAGGTTCTAATCCTAGTAACAGAAAGGAGCTTTGGATGAAAAATCTATCTAATCTGGCAGCAATATGACATGGACCAGCTCTTTTTTTAGACCAAGAGTACTTACCGGAGGAAGGTTTGATATCCAACAACTCCCATTCCTGCATAAGATCCTCTGCCCATTCCCTTGCCGGATCTCGGACTACGGTGCCTCCTCTTTTTTCAGACGAGTGAAGAGTGAGGTTGAGATCTCCAGCAATAATTATATTTTCCAGGTTTGCCATGTCTGCTAGCTGCCTTATAGAATCCCAACAGTCCTTTTTTTCCCCAACATTTACTGGAGAGTAAACATTGAAAAGGCAAAAAAATTCTTTGGTGTCCAGATTCTGCATTTTAAGCAGCAGCCAATGAGTGTTGCTAGCCTCATAGATGACTGCAAATTTGCTAGCAATCCATAGAGTGCCAAGCCCTCTCGAGGCTCCCCGGGCAGAGATTGCTCTTGCTTCGCTTTTGATCCAAAATTTCTTACTTGCATGCAGGAAGACTGCGTCTTCCAGCTTGGTCTCCTAGACGAGAAGTATGTCTGGAGATTTTGTTCTTATTAAGCTTCTAATGGCTTCTTCCTTAACTTTGCTCCCCATACCTCTACAGTTCCAGGAGATGACCTTCATTATTTATGTTTCTGATGGGCTCCCTTGGAGCCTTGAGGCTGATTTTTCGTCATCCTAGGCGTTGAGGCTAGCAGTTTTTCCAGAGTTGGATGGTTGCCCTGTAGCTTGTCTTTGTAAGTCTCCTGCTCTCTTTTTTCCCTGTCGGTTTTGCAACCTCTTGTGGATCTCCTTACCGAGGTTTGAGACTCTCCTATTTCTCCTTCCTCCCCTGAATCGTTCGTTTCCTGTTCTTATTCCTCATCTTCTATAGTCATGCCTTTGGGATCTTCAGCACTTGTTCCTTTAGGGGAGGTTGAGGGAGTGCCTTTGCTTGGAGAGACTGGTTTTTGGGTCTCGATCTCCTGAATTTCTTCTGTTTGCTGGCTTAGAGGATCAAACTTATTTTCTTGTGCCTTTTTGGGAGGGGGGCGCAGAGCATTGGCTTGAAGAGGGCCTTTTCCATTGGGTCCTCCCGGTTTTTGACCTTTGTGATTGATCTTTGTACGCTTGACTTGATTCCAACCCTCTTCATTTCCTTTCTCTGGCTCTGCGTTGGATGGACAGTTTCTAGCAAAGTGTCCATGAACATGGAATTTCCTGCATTTGGATGGCAGCTGCTCATAATCCAAGATCTGTAGATGAGACCAGCTGCCGACATTGATTTTGATTGCCTCTAGGAGGCCCACCTCTAGATCTACCTCTACGTAGATTCTAGCGCAATTATACTGGTCCTTGTTGTTTTCCCGATCTATGAATTTCCCAAGAGCGTTGCCGATGTGTTTCAAGAAGTCCTAGTTCCAGCAATGAACTGGGAGATTCGGGAGCCGAACCCACACCGGGATAGCCTTGGAAACATCGATTGCCAGATCAAAATCCGGAGTCCATTTGTTCATATAGAGGCCCTGAGGGCCCATGAAATATGGCCCATTTTGGAAGATCAAATCTTTTTCTTCTTTGGAAGAGAATTCGAAGAGGAAGAACCCTCACCCGAGAAAGTAAGATGTAACACTTTGCTTGATCAGAGGAGCCCAGTTCATGTTGACCCATTGCTCAGTAGTTTTCGGAGAAGGCCAAAGCCCCGTGAATTGGCCAATGAGACCACGATCAGCCAGAGACAAAGCTACTTGGATGGGGGTCTTTGGAGGCAAAGAGATCTCTGGGATATCTTCGAGCTTCTTAACGAATTTAGTTGCTTCACTTTTTTTCTTCAGGGGCAAACCAGCCAGAAGCTGATTAAATGCATCAATAGTAGGGGAAGAAGGCGGCAGTGGGGGCTCCTTAGGAGAGCCCTGCGTCTCCATGGGATCGGGCCTTAGGCAGGCCGCCGTAGGGGGCAGCCACGCTGCTCAGTAACTTGACCTAGCAGCGCAGCTCAGAAACGCGTAGCAAAAAACAATATAGTCCTCTTTTCTTAATATTTGGGTTGAACTATTAATATCCTTGCAAACTGTAGTTCTTATAGGAAACATTCGATTCACAATGTGGTATTGACAACTTGTGTATGCTAATAGATGAATCTATTATTTCATTCTTTGATATTTTATGTTGTAGGAAAGAAAGTTGTATGAACTACATGTTTATACAATATGCAACAAATTTTATGCCACAAGATGGCCAAAGTACTTGATCCCACATGAACTTTATTTGCAGAATGTGTTATTTTGAATGGTGATGAGGCTGATCTAGATGGAGATGATAGGCCACCTAAAAGTAAATATCTAGATGGTGTTTTTGGAATAGAATATGTAGTAGTAATTATTGATGATTTTGCAAGGGTTTGACCTGATCATAGATATAATTTAATTGTGGTCGAAAGGTAAGTTCATTTCAATTCTTTTTTAGTGTCCAATCAAGACCTTACAATTGTTAATTTTTGTCTTTCAAAAGTGGTGGTTAAAGATATATGTTATTGTTACTAAAACTGAAATAATACCATGTATAAATACATGTGTTCTCCCTATAGTAGGTGCCAATTTGGATTTCTAGGGTTGTCACTGTTAGAAGTAGATGTTGATGAGAAGCTAGAGGATGGAACACTGGCATCTTCTTTCGCAGTGAGATTCTAAAAAATAATCTCTAACACACAGTGTGTTTGTGAAACCTCAAAATTTAGAGAAATTTCCTGAGTTTTCACTGTATGGTTGCTTTTATAATACATATACCCTTTAATTCAAACATAGGTGATTGAGAAAATTAACCATAATTTTTTCTCAAACAAACAGTTGCATGAAGTGGATGTCTGGGATTTCTTGCAGTTGAACAACAAAAAGTTTTCAAAAATTGTAAAGTGGTTTTCAATAGGGTTTGTCCAGTTCGAGAAGTGTAGTTGCATCTTCACCCTTTGTGGCATATGGCTGAACAATTTGGTGCAGTATGCACAACAAAAAATGATGGTAAAGTGAATCATGTTGTAACCCTTTCCCCTAGGACTGACAAGCTATGCATTTTACCTTCTGTCTAGTATGCAAGTCTTGGCATGCATTTTTTTCCCCAAGAAAAATCACAATTTTATTAATGAAAACAAAATTACACGTTGTAGATGCTTGCAAAGCATTCCATCAAGCCAGTCAAGACTGGTGATCATAGAGCCAATAAATAAACTACTTTAATATGAAGAGAAACAGACTACCCTTTTCTCCATTTCTTCTTTTCTACTTTCTACCATTCTCCTTGAGATGGGGTGGTTGATACAAGTGCCAGTTGATTCTCTACATATTTTCTTTGATTTTCCTTATATGAGTTCGAGCTTTTAGATGCATGGTAACGTTTGATACCCCCTAGCTCCTTTTCTTTTGGAATCCTCTTCGGCTGCACTGTTGGGTGTGGGTATTCTGCCGCTTCATGATTTGATTCCTCCTTTTCTACACTTTCTTGTGGATTTTGCACTTCTTCATTGGTAAAGGGGTCTGTTTCTTCTTCCTCCTCTTCGTCCTCAGGCAAATGCAGTGGAAATTGCTATCCTTTGGGTTGTTTTCTGGGTTTCTTCTTCCTTCGTGGCTCTTTCTTGGCATCAAGAAATGTATTTTGAAGATGACCCATCTGTTGACATATTCAACATTTGAAGGTCGTGTTCTCAAAATCAAGGAACTATGTCTGACATTGCTTGTTGTGTGTCAAAAGGATGTGATCTGGCAGTCCTTTGCAAACGTCCACCTCCACACAAATTCTAGCAAAAGTGTAGATCCCCTCTTTAAGTCTTTGTGTATCTGTCTTTATGTATCACCCTAAGAGGTTCCCAATGCCTTCCAGTACTTATGATGCCATAAGTGTAGGGGAATATTATGCAACTTGACCTACACCGGCATTCTTGAGACTACCATTGTGTTTGCATCAAAATCTGGAAACCATGGGGTAACAAAAAGTCTTGTATATCCCCAAAACCATGGGCCTTCTCGCAAAATATATTCTCGTTCCTTTGATGATGAAAAATTTACTATGAAGAATCCTTTGGAGCAGAGGTGGATCTCACAATTTATCGTCCAATTTGTGAAGATCCAATGAAAGAGATCCACCGGTTTTGGCCAAAAACTATTGAATTTGTTGATTTTCCACGACCTTGGGTATAGGATAGAGTCTTAAAAATCTCTGATGCTACAAAACCAAGAGTCTAAACATAACTACTTTGCATAGTAGAATATAAACAATAGTAGATACCATATGCACAAAATATATACAAATTTTTACAAATTTTCAACCCAACTTCATTATATTAAACAACATATAATACAACAATCTATGGATCCCGTACCTGGGATAATGACCCTCATAAATCCACTAGTATAAGATACAAAATAAGATACTTTGACCATCTGGTTGTAGATGCTCTCACGGCTCCTCTCGGTCGTACCTTATACCTGCCTGGTCCTTCGGCTCCTGATCTGCAACTCTTGCCTCTATCAATGCTCCAATTCCATCTGGCTACTGAAGGTCATCTGTCAATCTACTCACTAGTTTTTCCTTAGTCCATCAAGGGCATAACACATCGAAACTCCTGTTCAATTGTTCACAACTCCAGTTGTGAACAACTCTCAATTTTCCCACGGTTTCTCCTCAACTACTCAGGGACTTCAACCCACTATGGTCTTCCTACGCTGTCCGATGAAGACCAACATAGGGCACGAAGGGCTTCCACCCATTACTGCAAGATGTCCATCTCCCACAATGAACACGGCCTAGGAAAACTGCCGATCATCTGTTGTATAAGTACTTCTCCACACACAAGTCTCGGGCTCCACAAACTGCTCTTGGCTGATTAGAACCTTGAGCTTCAACAACTGCCTCTCTAGCAACTACCTTTGTCCATCAAGGTGTTGCACACTGGGTTCCAACATGGACACTATCACGCTGTCCTCCAACAAACCCTAAATGCCCAATCCACGTTCACACTTGGTCCACTCTCATGTTTCCCTCCAATAGTCCATGAGTGACCAAGTCCACATTGTAGCATCTACACCTAGTTAGGGCATCCTTACACCTAGGATACCCTTACACATGGCTTCCAATAGACTTCACCAATCTGCCCTTTGCTCTGCAATAGACGAGCTATTGCACAAATGTAGGAGCCAATCTTCACTGTGGAAACTGCCCACTAGTTAGGGCTTCTAACATGCCATGTCAACCCTACCTCCTTGGCTTCCACAGGCTGCAAAAACTTTTTCCACACTAGGACACCTACATCACTCCATAGTGGGATCTTCTGCTAGTTGGAGTTCCTTCATGCCTAAGGAAACTCCAACAAATGGCTCCCAACAATCAACAATGTAGACTGATCCAAACTGATCCTTCAAAACACCACAAAACCTACCTTTCTTCACTTCTAGACTGATGTGCCTGTTGTCACCTTAGCTGCCTGGTTAGGGCTTCCTAACAGTCCTTGTTAGGCTCCTCCAAACAGCTCCTAAGGCCTCCTATATCTTCTCATCAACTGATCCAACACTGGTCACTACAATGACCCAACATAAATGATAAGACAATACAATTAATAGCTAAGATTACCATATCAAACATATTTACAACCTTGAACATGATTGATGGACCTGCACATGATATTTCAATGCCTTCCTTAATGGAATTGTCCAGTATGGTGTTTGAATACTTTAAGTGAAAGCCTTTTATCTTCTTAGAGGGAATAATTTTGGAAATATTGTAATGTTAGCTCATGCACAAATTATGATGGATCAACTCTGTAGAAGGGAAAAGACTCGTGCATCTTGTAAGCTTTTGGGTATTATGAAACATGCCTTTATCTCGTAACTTTTTGGTTTCTCTAATAAGATTTCTACACCAGTCTTGTAATATTTGGTGTTTATGAGTACAAATCATTTTTTGTGTACATCCTTTGTGAAGGTCTTAAGCATGCTAGTGTAGATGCTTAAATTTCACTCTCAGCATAGATGATGCACACTTTCCCCATTCTACTATCATGTTTGTTAACGCTTGATTTTTTAGGCAAGAGATGCTGTAAGAAGAGTGTATGAAAATAAGTGTCTTCAACTAAGCCACTAGGAATCCAAGTGAGAATGTTTTGAAGTGATGGATAAGACAAGGGATACAATAAAATATCTTCACTCAAGACTCAACAGTCACGATTTCCATTGAGACAGTTGACTCAGTTTCAAGGAGAATCCAAAGATTGAGGGATGAGGAATTACAATCATAATTTATGGAGTTAATAAAAAGGTAATTGTGATTGTTTTTACTTATTAAATTGCATCTTATGTTTTGTATGGTTTTGTTCTTGGTATATAAATGATAGCACAATAGATAAAGGAGTGGTTAGTGGTGTAAGTTTCCATGAGAACGTGTTTGTACAATTGGTACGCATCACTTGCAAGGAGTGTTCATGATTGTGTATTTAGAAAACGTTTTTTTTTTAAAGACCTTGTTCTGCTCATGTTATCATATAATGTACTCTATTAGGTTACCATGCCACCATTCTTCCAATTAGGGTTTTCCAACCAAGGTCTACAGATAATTCAGAAACCATTAGAGGCTTTAGTATTGGTTTAAGGAACAAATTTAGGTTATCCTGGAACAATCCATGGCCATTGGTTCCAAGCAGTAGACTGGGAAAATATTGGAAAATCAATTTGGTCATTTGATCTCAACAATCTCTACTTAGATCGAGACTTGTGGAAATACCATGCTGCACATGATATCCTTTTCAAAAACAATAAGCTTAGGTGTAAAGGTTGCATCATTTCAAAATTCATATAGATATCTGAAGGTTGATCTCTTGCTTGGTTCCCACATGTATTTCTTCTACTATACATATGTTCTTATGTTATACTTATGTTGTTTTCTTGCTTTGTATTATTTTTGACACTTTCTAGGAGTTGCACTAGCACTCCCACATTGTATTCATGTTGGTTGTACTCTTCATTCCCATTTCCCTATTTTTGTGGTCATTTGTTGGACATTAGTAACATTATATTATCTTATATAAGAATTGCAAAAGTTCATGATTACCTTGTATGTAGATTCCAATTTACCCCTTTTGGAATAGAGTCTACTATTTACCTCCTTTAATTATAGTCAGCCATTTATTGTGCATTTTTAAGTCCCACGGTGTTTTCTTTAGATGTAACTCTTAGTGCCATTAACCTACTTTGTGGTCATTTGTTAGACACTGTTAAAATTATCCTATCCAGTGCCTAGCTTCTGCTTTCTCCAATAGCATGGACTTCTTTCATCCATATTTCTCTATTCAGTTTTAGCTCTGCGCTTATGATTAGGGTGTCATCGTTTTGGAATTTGCTCAAACTATAGTGGGAAAAAAGATCAAAGGCTACCCATCAGCAAGTATTCACTTGAAAGTCAAGTTTGCTCCAAATAAAACACATTTAAAGGTTACATAATCCACTGTTGGTGCTACAAACTTCACAGCTGCAGTCATCCATAGGAAGTTGATTCTGACATGTTATATTTCTACATCGTTTGTGGCCAAAGATCTCAAGGAGGACTGCTTGAGTGACACTGATGTCTGTATGCAAAAATTATTGAATACTTCTAACTAATTCTGTGTGCCCTGGAGTCAGGTGTAATATCCCTACTTCCTTGTACAAAATTTGGAAGAGGGCAAATTCTTCCTCACATTTAAGACTTGTTGTGCCTTCAATGATTGTTGTCCTCTTTGAAATTTGAATCTGACTACTGTCTTCTGTGATCTCATACTTAAAGGATTCAAAATAAACAATCCTTGTTATTTGTCACTGATTTTCTCTATTGTTGATGAATAGAGCTACCTTGTTAACTCCATGGGATCAGCCAACTATGAAAATACATGAAGTAGAACCCTTATTTCCTTCATTTTCATATTCTGGAATTTTTGTGCAAACCCCAATATAAACTAGTGGATAGTACGCCTCACCCATGGGATTCAAAATTGGAACCTAATGGCATGAAACTAGCAAAATGCCTAGTAAAATTAGAAATGACCAGTTATGCCAACTCTTTGAGCTTGAAAATGCAAGAGGCGTATTCAATCCTAGACAATAGGCCTAGAAGAGGTTGTGTCATCTATTCAAAAGCTATAAAAATTTTATATCCTATATTATCCAATGAGGAAAGCAATGGAAACTCTTAAGTCTAGTATAAATATGCATGTGGCCCCGGGCCATTCATGCTGGAGCCTTCCCAGATGTCCATGAGAGCCACTTTTCCTAACCCAACTCAGCAACCCCAACTGATTCAATGAGATTATCCTCCCAGAAATGGCATTATGAAATGACATTCTGACAAAATAAGAAATACAGTAAGTGTCTAAGTCCTTAGGAGCCATGTCTGTCTAAGTTTCAACTGTGTTATCATGAGTCCTTCCCTTCTTTCCCCTGGGACACTTGGCTTAAGATCCCTGGCAGTGCAATGATTATTGAAACTTGGGTAACTCACGGTAAGCTGAGCTTGATTAAGTGAAATGATTGAATCCATACTAGTTATAACACACATAGAGCTCAGAGTAATGAGTTCCCATGCATGACAGAAGAGGATAAACCCCTCACAATATTGTATGGTACAGTACAGAGTTGACACTGAGGCAAACTGCCTGCTGATCGATTAAAACTTCATTGCATCTACAAGTCAGGTTTTATTATAATTTAGATAGCTAAAAGTAAACTTACTCGTATGGCATCTAGATCCTGAACCTGGGGGGTCATCATCAGTTATTTAGATTGCTTCCAGATCACAGCCCCACCATGGACATTACTCATGGCCTGTGGGAGAATACTTTTTGTAATTCCTAATTTGTTTTTATAATGTGCCCCATTGGAAAATTCAGTGACAATAGCATAGGATTTGAAACATTGAAGTGTGTCAGATGCTCTTCTTGCCCACAATTTATAGTTGTTTGGACTCCTTGAGTGACAGTGATATATGCATGCAAAAATTATTGAATACTTCTAACTAATTCTGTGTGCCCTGGAGTCAGCTGTAATATCCCTCCTGCCTTGTACAAACTTTTGCAAGAGTACAAATTCTTCCGCACATTTAAGACTTGTTGTGCCTTCAATGATTTTTTCCTCTTTAAAATTTGAATCTGACTACTGTATTCTGTGATCTCATACTTAAAAGATTCAAAATAAACAATCCCTATTATTTGTCACTGATTTTCTCTATTTTTTATGAATTGAGCTTCCTTGTTAACTCCATGGGATCAGCTAACTGTGAAAATACATGAACCCTTATTTCCTTCATTTTCATATTGTGGAATTTTTGTGCAAACCCCAATATAAACTAGTGGATAGCACGCCTCACCCATGGGATTCAAAATTGGAACCTAATGCCATGAAACTAGCAAAATGCCTAGTAAAATTGGAAATGGCCAATTATGCCAACTCTTTGAGCTTGAAAATGCAAGAGGCATATTCAATCTTGGAAAATAGGCCTAGAAGAGGTTGTGTCATCTATTGAAAAGCTATAACAATTTTATATCCTATCTTCTCCAATGAGGAAATCAAGGGAAACACTTAAGGCTAGTATAAATATGCATGTGTGCCCAGGACATCCATGTTGGAGCCTTCCCAGATGTCCATGACAGCCACTTTTCCTATCCCAACCCAGCAACCCCAACTGATTCAATGATATTATCCTCCCAGAAATGGCATTCTGATAAAATAAGAAAGCCAATAAGTGTATAAGTCCTTAGGAGCCATGTATGTCTAAGTTTCAACTATGTTGCCATGATTCCATCCCTTCCTTCCCTTAAGACACTTGGCCAAAGAGTCCTGGTAGTGCAATGATTATTCAAACTTGGGTAACTCACTGTAAGCTGAGCTTGATTAAGTGAAATGATTGAATCCATACTAGTTATAACACACATAGAGCTCAGCGTAATGAGTTCCCATGCATGACAGAAGAGGATATACCCCTCACAATACTGTATGGTACAGTACAAAGTCAACAATGTGAGGAACACTACCTGTTGATCGATTCAAACTTCATTGCATCTACAAATCAGGTTTTAGTATAAGTTAGATAGCTAAAAGTACCCTTACTCATATGCCATCTAGATCCTGAACCTGTGGGCTCATCATCAGTTATTTGTCTTGTTGCCAGATCACAACCCCACCATGGACATTACTCATGGCCTGTGGGAGAATACTTTTTGTAATTGCTAGTTTGTTTTTATAATGTTCCCCATGGGAAAATTTAGTGACAATAGCATATGATTTGAAACATTGTGTCATATGCTCTTCTTGCCCACAATTTATAGTTGTTTGGATTACTTGAGTGACACGGATATATGTATGCAAAAATTATTGAATACTTCTAACTAATTCTGTGTGCCCTGGAGTCAGGTGTAATATCCCTCCTACCTTGTACAAACTTTTGCAAAAGGACAAATTCTTCCACACAGTTAAGACTTGTTGTGCCTTCAATGATTGTTGTCCTCTTTGAAATTGGAATCTGACTACTGTCTTCTGTGATCTCATACTTAAAAGGATTCAAAATAAACAATCCCTGTTATTTGTCACTAATTTTCTCTATTTTTGATGAATAGAGCTACCATGTTAACTCCATGGGATCAACCATCTGTGAAAATACATGAACCTTTATTTCCTTCATTTTCATATTCTAGAATTTTTGTGCAAAACCCAATATAAACTAGTGGATAGCACGCCTCACCCATGGGATTCAAAATTGGAACCTAATGGCATGAAACTAGAAAAATGCCTAGTAAAATTGGAAATGACCAGTTATGCCAAGTCTTTGAGCTTGAAAATGCAAGAGGCATATTCAATCTTAGACAATAGGCCTAGAAGAGGTTGTGTCATCTATTCAAAAGCTATAAAAATTTTATATCCTATCTTCTCCAATGAGGAAAGCAAGGGAAATGCTTAAGGCTAGTATAAATATGCATGTGTCCTCGGGCCATCCATGCTGGAGCCTTCCCAAATGTCCATGAGAGACACTTTTCCTAAACCAACCCAACAATCCCAATTGATTCAATGAGATTATCCTCCCATAAATGGCATTATGACAAAATAAGAAAGCCATTAAGTGTCTAAGTCCTTAGGAGCCATGTTTGTCTAAGTTTCAACTATGTTTCCATGAGTCCTTCCCTTCTTTCCCCTGGGACACTTGGCCAAAGAGCCCTGGCAGTGCAATGATTATTGAAACTTGGGTAACTCACTGTAAGTTGAGCTTGATTAAGTGAAATGATTGAATCCATACTAGTTATAACACACACAGAGCTCAAAGTAATGAGTTCCCATGCATGACAGAAGAGGATATACCCCTCACAATACTGTATTATACAGTACAGAGTCAACACTGAGGCACACTCCATGCTGATCGATTCAAACTTCATTGCGTCTACAAATCAGGTTTTATTATAAGTTAGATAGCTAAAAGTACCCTTACTCGTATGCCATCTAGATCCTAAACCTGGGGGGTCATCATCAATTATTTTGCTTGCTGTCAGATCACAGCCCCACCATGGACATTACTCATGGCCTGTGGGAGAATACTTTTTGTAATTCCTATTTTTTTTTTTTATAATGTACCCCATTGGAAAATTTAGTGACAATAGCACAGGATTTGAAACATTGAAGTGTGTAAGATGCTCTTCTTGCCCACCATCTATAGTTGTTTGGACTGCTTGAGTGACACTAATATATGTATGAAAAAATTATTGAATACTTCTAACTAATTCTATGTGCCCTGGAGTCAGCTGTAGTATCCCTCTTGCCTTGTACAAACTTTTGCAAAAGGACAAATTCTTTCGCACATTTAAGACTTTTGTGCCTTCAATGATTTTTGTCCTCTTTGAAATTTGAATCTGACTACTGTCTTCTGTGATCTCATACTTAAAAGATTCAAAATAAACAATCACTGTTATTTGTCACTAATTTTCTCTAATTTTGATTAATAGAGCTACCTTGTTAACTCCATGGGATCAGCCAACTGTGAAAATACATGAACCCTTATTTCCTTCATTTTCATATTCTGGAGTTTTTCTGCAAACCCCAATATAAACTAGTGGATAGCACACCTCACCCATGGGATTCAAAATTGGAACCTAATGGCAAGAAACTAGAAAAATGCCTAGTAAAATTGGAAATAACCAGTAATGCCAACTCTTTGAGTTTGAAAATGCAAGAGGCATATTCAATCTTGGACAATAATCCTAGAAGAGGTTATGTCATCTATTCAAAAGCTATAAAATTTTTATATCCTATCTTCTCCAATGAGGAAAGCAAGGGAAACGCTTAAGGCTAGTATAAATATGCATGTGTCCTCGGGCCATCCATGCTGGAGCCTTCCCATATGTCCATGAGAGCCACTTTTCCTAACCCAACTCAGCAACCCCAACTGATTTAATGAGATTATCCTCCCAGAAATGGCATTATGAAATGGAATTCTGACAAAATGAGAAAGCCAGTAAGTGTCTAAGTCCTTAGGAGCCATGTCTGTCCTAGTTTCAACTGTGTTGCCATGAGTCCTTCCCTTCTTTGTCCTGGGACACTTGGCCAAAGAGCCCTGGTAGTGCAATGATTATTGAAACTTGGGTAACTCACTGTAAGTTGAGCTTGATTAAGTGAAATGATTGAATCCATACTAGTTATAACACACATAGAGCTCAGAGTAATGAGTTCCCATGCATGACAGAAGAGGATATACCCCTCACATTACTGTATGGTACAATAGAGAGTCGACAATGTGAGGAACACTGTCTGTTGATTGATTCAAACTTCATTGCATCTACAATTCAGGTTTTATTATAAGTTAGATAGCTAAAAGTACCCTTACTCGTATGCCATCTAGATCATGAACCTGGGGGGTCATCATCAGCTATTTGGTTTGCTGCTAGATCACAGCCCCACCATGGACATTACTCATGGACTGTGGGAGAATACTTTTTGTAATTCCTAATTTGTTTTATAATGTGCCCTGTTGGAAAATTTAGTGACAATAGCATAGGATTTGAAACATTGAAGTGTGTCAGATGCTCTTCTTGCCCACCATTTATAGTTGTTTGGATTGCTTGAGTGACACTGATATATGTATGCAAAAATTATTTAATACTTCTAACTAATTCTGTGTGCCTTTGAGTCATGTGTAATATCCCTCCTGCCTTGTACAAACTTTTGCAAAAGGACAAATTCCTCTGCACATTTAAGACTTTTTGTGCCTTCAATGATTGTTGTCCGCTTTGAAATTGTCTTCTGACTATTGTCTTCTGTGATCTCATACTTAAAGGATTCAAAATAAACAATCCCTATTATTTTTCACTGATTTTCTCTATTTTTGATTAATAGAGATACCTTGTTAACTCCATGGGATCAGCCAACTGTGAAAATACATGAACCCTTATTTCCTTCATTTTCATTATCTGGAATTTTTGTGCAAATTAAAGCTTTTAAGCATTGGCTTAAACTAAGTTACTTTTTATTCAAACTTACACTCTTTTGCTGCCCAAGTTACTGTGCTGGCCTTGTTACAGCTATTTTGAGAATATATATAGACACTTTAAAGATGTATATTTGCACCATTGGCTGTTTCTTCAGGTAAGAGAGCTGGTATTATCTGGAAATCTTACACTCATTGTTGAGCCTGGGAGATCTCTTGTTGCAAACTCTGGTGTTCTTGTGAGTCGAGTTGTTGGATTCAAGACAAATTGTAACAAGAACTTCATTGTAATTGATGGCAACATGGCAGAGCTTATTAGGCCTAGCCTTTCTGGAGCTTACCAAGTTAGTACATAAATTTGAGTTGGGGAAAACCCAACTTTTTTTGATGATGCATGATTGAAGGGACGATCATTTCCAAATGAATATAGAAGGGATAATTTTTCCTAATTTTGTAGTCTCCTTGTTGACAGGAAATATTACTGGTATTGAGATTCCTAGATACTAAATAGACCATTCTTTCTCATGACAGGCACATAGTCTGAAAGTTGTGATATGAATCATAAAATGATTTTGAGATTTTGAGACGTTTCTAACTGCTATTCTTCTTGATACACAACACATTGAGCTAATTTCTCCACCTGCCCCAAAGGCAAAAATTCAAACTTTTGATGTTGTTGGGCATGTCTGCGAGTCTGCAGACTTTTCAGGAAAGGACAGGGAACTTCCAACTCCAGAAATGGTGGTTAGTTACAGGACAATAATTATCACACCTAATATACATGCATGATGAGAAGGAATTGATTTTCCAATATGATATTTAATTGTTTCTAGAATTATTTTGTGATGCTTCTTTGAAGGCATACACTTGTGGCTTAACTTTGAGTGGCCATCCTCTTTCAGTGGGCAGGAATGGTGGTCCATGACGCGGGAGCTTACTGCATGAGTATGGCGTCAACTTACAACTTAAGAATGAGGCTAGCAGAATATTGGGTAAGTTGAGTTGTGAATACATATTTTTGTTTCTAGATTGGAGTGAATGCTATATTTTTAAAGCTTGACAATGTTGATTTTGACGATTGAGAGAATGCTAGACAGATTCAAGATGATGGATCAGTTAAAAAGATAAGACATGCTGAAACAATTGTAGGTGCTTGCTATAATTCATGACATTGTTGACCATCTTGTCTTATAGCGTACAAGAACAGTCAGGGTCTTCTTGTCAAGTTTTCTAGGCTGTTGGGCAGTTGGTGTTGAACTTAGGATCTTGAAAATTACGAAATTTTGGTTTGACGTTAACAGATTTTGATATGAATATTTTTTAGAGTAAAATGTAACTACCGATAAACTTTTCATTTTCCTCTTCTGGGCTATTGGTGTGTTCTCTATATGGATTACTTCATAGAGTGTATTTGTATAGCAGTTTATTGAAGGTGTTTGTATGACATCTTTTAAATTTGTTAGAAGGCAGTTTTGGACCAGCTTTAAAACAGTCTTGTAGCAGCAATTGAAAGTTAAAAAAAAAAAAACCTTTAAATACCCCTTTCTAGCACATTGAAAACCTTTTGATGATGGATTTAGAGCAGGTTTGAATATTTAGTTTTGACAGTTATTTGAATCATTTGAAGAGCTAGAGCAATCCCCTTGGAGCGACTATTGAAGGATCTTCGATACCATCATTACTATGCCATTATTCTGGGACAATTATATTAGTGTTCCTTTATGTTAGTGTAACTTTATTTTAAATGTTAACCTCCTATTACATTCTTTGAAAGATATATAGGAACTAAAATTTCCATATATTTCACTTAATTATTGTTTTCCCCACTCCCCGGTGTTACTTTGCACTTCTCGGTGCAAATGCTAGTTACATAGTCATTATAAGGAAGACCTACCTAGTTACACTCTTCAACATTATAACTATATATAATTTTGATGGTTCTAGGTTGGAGATTGTATTATTTTCATTGGAGGATGCTACTATTGATGCACACAAGGCTCTTGAGTTACTTGGGTAGGATTCTCGCAAAATTGGTTGTTGAAGGGATATTCTTTCTTCAAGATATAACAAGGGAAATCAAGGATGGAGGTACATAGCCAGGAAGCTTATTAGAAATGAGGGGATTTTGAGGTATTTCTCAAGAAGAAAATTTCAAGGTAGTCTGCTCACAATTTTAATGCCTGATCAATTTTGTGGTTTATTTGTGATCTCTCATGTTGACTAGTGAATGGTTGGTTAGTTTTTAGCTTGTGCTCACATTTGTTGGTTCCTGAAGCTCGAGCACTTTATAACAAAAATAGGCAAAGTCAAACAACACAAATGGTCCACTAGCTCTCTTTTCATTTGCTAATATTATAATGAAGTTTTATTAGAGGCATTGTTTGTTTATTTATTTTGGTTAGAAAAGGGTTTGCTCTTGTTTTTATGTGATTTTCAATTTATCGTATGTAGCATGTTGAGAAATGGGAAAGAATAACGTGACATTTATTTTGCAGAAATTGATGTTGAAGGAAAATTGCTTTGACATTGTTGATGTTAAGGTATATGTTGTATAAAGTATTTATAGTTTAATTTATGTTATATTCTAGTGTTCATTGTCTTCATTTCTCACAATGCATTGTATTTTCTTTTGTTTTCAGAAAATGAAATCAGTATTGATGGTAAGAAGCATGAATTGAAAAAAGAGAAGAGCAATAACATTGGAGCGACAAATGCAAAAAGAGAGGAGAACTGGTCTAGCGATACCCTTAGAACCAATATCTCGCATAAGACACACATATAAAGACTAATGATCAAGTCTTCAGAGTTGGTGAATTCACCTGTAATGCCTTGACAACACAACGATAATGTTTTGAAGTGATGAAACACCATTTCATCTGTAAATTGTAGTCCAACTAATATAAAGTTGGAAACTCATATTGTAATATTTTAAGTTTTCATATAATATAATTTATGTGGTTGAAATTATTTATAGTTGCACTTGATGTTGTTTAGTATTGTAATTAAAATATGTGTGTTTTCATATTAGATGAACATGCACATTGTATGACATTTTTTAAATCATACAAATTAATTTATGTTGATTAATAATGAACACAAATAAAATGAATATGCGACTAAATTAGTCATTTATAATGATTATTAATGAAATGAATATAAACTACTAAATTAGTCGTTTATATAATGAATAAATGGCTACTGCAAATGATAAATTTGTGACTACAAATGATGATTAAATTTTGCATATATACGACTAATAGTAGTTAATTTACAGTATCTTATAACACGACTAAAATTTAATCACATTTCTTCGGTCATTAATTGGTTTCAAACAATGACTAAAATTTGCATATATATGACTATTAGTAGCTAATTTACAGTATCTTATAACACGACCAACATGTTGGTCATAGTTCTTTGGTTATTAATTGGTTTTTTCGGGTGATCATATAGTAATATATTTTGTTGTATATTTGGTCATTAATTGTGACATTTAATGACCAAATCAAAGACCAAATCAATGACTAAATGAATGACTAAATCAGTGACCAAATGAATGACTAAATCAGTGACAAAATGAAAGACCAAATGAATGACTAAATTAGTGACCAAATCAATGACTAAATAAATGACCAAATCAATGACTAAATATACAACTAGATAAAAAAATTGAGATAACCAATTAATGACTAAGCTAAAAACGACCAAAAATTGGTCGCGTTATAAGATACTGTAAATTAGCTACTATTGGTCACCGACCGAAAAATAGTCATTTATATGCAAATTTTAGTCGTTTTTTAAGTAGCAAATTAGCCATTTTGTACTAGTGCTTTCTCTCTTTAATCTTTATGTTTTGATCCTTTACATTGAAAAAAAAAAGACAGTTGGCAAACTCTCGCTAATTTCCTTGAAGCCTACTCTCCCAAGAATATAGTCCTAGCAGGAGACCTCAATCTAGTCTTCAAGCCTAAGGGAAAAGAGGAGGAAACTCTAGCAAAGACCTTATCCTCCCTCTTGTTGAAGAGATGATCCTTGAATGGGACTTACTATATTTTAAACCCAAATCAGGGCTCTACACATGGTAAAACAACAGAACTGGGTGTGAGCACATATCTGCCTGGCCCGACAGATTTCTTCTCCAGAGCTCCCTTCTCTCTGAGAACTTCATAATCTCCTCCAAAATTTTGCCTAAACTGATTTTTTATCATAAACCTATCTTACTACAGATAGAAGAAGAGGAAAACTTGGGTCCCATTCCATTCTGGTTCAGCCCTTTATGGACTGAAAGAGATGGGTTCTAGGAAACTATATGGAAAGCATGGTCCACCCCAGTCAGTGGCTCGACTAGCTATGCGTAGGAACAAAAACTCAAAGACACTAAATCAGTGCTGAAAGAATGCCTTAAAAAACCCTCTTGTTCTTCTACAAACCTTAGAAGGCAAGCCATCGAGAGGCTACTGGAGTTGCAAATGAATAGGAACAGTAGGATATCTCTTCCTCCGAAATTCAGCTTGATCAAGCTGCCCAACAAAGCTCTTTCTAGGCCTTCAAGATTGAGGAAGAGACCTTGAGGCTTAAATCTCACAATCTGTGGCTCAAATCTGGAGATAAAAAAATTGCTTTCTTCCACAAGAAAATCCGTACCCGCCTCTTGAGAAATCACATTGCAGAAATCACCTCCTAGGACGGGACTTTGTATAAAGGAATTGTTGTGATATGTGAGGCTGCTACCTCTCACTTTCAGCAGCTTTATATTGAAAGTGGAGACGTTAATAAGGAGGAAACTTCAAAATTCCTCTCTCATATCCCAAGGCTTATTAAGGAGGAGGAAAACCTCAGTCTTCTGAGGCCCTTCACAGAAGAGGAAATCAGCAAAGTCGTCTAGCGATGGAGCCAGATAAAGCCCCCGGTCTGGACGGATTCTCCATTCACTTTTACAGAATTTGTTGGGATATTATAAAGGCTAATCTGATTAGAATGATAAAGGGATTCCAGCAGAAAGCCAAAGTGGGGGGATGCACAAACTCCACCTTCCTCGCTTTTATCCCTAAAGAAGCAAACTCGGTCTCTTTTGACCGTTTTAGGCAAATTTCACTCTACAATGCTTCATATAAGATCATCTCCAAGCTCTTGGAAAACAATATCAAGCCTCTGTTAGAAAATCTTATCTCACCCAATCAAGGTGGCTTTGTCAAAGGTAGGCACATCTTGGATAATGTGGCTCTGGTGTAGGAAACCATCCACTCCAGCCTCCAACGCCATGAAAAAGGGATGATCATCAAACTTGACATGGCGAATGCCTTTGATCAAGTAAGACATTCCTTTCTTTTTCAAGTACTTTATGCTTTTGGTTTCAGCTCTGCTTTCATTAGGCTAATCAATGCATGTATTGGAGAGTCGTGGATTGCCCCCTTGATAAATGGCAGGCCAGCCATTTTCTTCAAGGCCTCGCGGGGTATCAGACAAGGCTGCCCTCTGTCCCCCTTCCTATATATTTTGATGGCCGACTCCCTCAGCCGGATGCTGTCCACTAAGAAGATTAAAGGCTCTCTTCCTGGAATCAAGGCTGCGAGAGACACTGAGCCTATCAACCATGCATTGTTTTCTTACGACTCCCTTCTCCTTGGGAGTGCTTCCATTAATATTGCAAAGGCCTTTAAAGAGGTTATTCACAGCTTTTGCAGAGTCTCTGAAGCTCTAGCCAACAGGAGAAAAAGTGCAGTTTATAGCTGGGAGATTGACCAACATACCATGAATCGGATTGCCCATGTTCTCGGCTATGTGGGTTCTTCAAGATGAGATAAATCAAATATTTGGGCATGCCCTTAACTCAGGGCTTTAACAAGGCCCTTCATTGGGCTGAGATCCTCAGAAAAATCAAGAACAAAATGAAATTTTGGGGCAGACAATGGCTTACCACAGCTGGAAATCTTATCCTGGTGAAATATGTCCTCTCCTCTCTCCCTTTATATCAGGCTACTTTTCTTATGGCCCCTAAATCAATTATTAACTAGCTCTCAAAGCTCCTAAGAAACTTTCTTTGGCAAGGCGGTGTAAAAAAAAAAAAAATTCCATCTGGTTAGCTAGGACATAATGAAAAGAGCTATTGCATATGGGGGCCTGCAAGTAAGAGATCCCGGTTTGGCCAATCTCGCCTTGGGAGGGAATATGCTCTGGAAAATCTTCTCGAATCCCCGGCACCCAGTTAGTCAAGTCCTTATCACAAAATACATGCATGGCCTCTCGTTGTTACATATGGATGAAGGAACAGCTCGGAAGGGTACTACTCTCTAGAAAATCTACAGCCACAATTGGGAGTTCTTCAAAGATCTCCTCTTCAGAATTCTGAGCAGCGGAGAAAACATCCGCCTTTGGGACGATAATTTCATGGGCCACCCTCCACTCAACTCAGTTCAAGAATTTGCAGACCTACGATAGTGGCTCATCAATTGTGGGATAAACACTCTGGCTGGCATTTCGTCCTCGGATGCTATTGGTAATTGGCTTGCCTAGAACATTCTGCACCCCCCTGAATGGCTCCTCCCTTAGCTATCTATCCTCTTAACTTCGCTTGCTGGCCTCGCTCCACTCCATCAGCGCTCTCGGGACAAATGGGGGTGGTGAAAATCTTGTCAGTACTCTACTGCGCTTGGATTTTTTGCCCTCCATCACAACATTCCCCTCCATTCCCCTTCTTTGTGGAAGCAGGTATGGGATCACGGCGGTCTCCCAAAGGTGAATTTTTTCACTTGGCTTCTCATCCACGAGCGTGTGCTGATAGGTGAAAACTTTCTCAAACGAGGTATTGTAGGCCCTCGTTGATGCCCTCTTTGCTACACAGTGTTGGAGTCAATGGGACATTTGTTCCTGGAGTGCGAATTTTCCAAAAATGTTTGGGTGAATGTGTTGTTTGGGTCAAATGTTCAACCACCATCGTTGGGCCCGATTTCAAATCTCTTCATCGCGTGGAAGGATCATTCTCCACATGAACTACGCAGCAATTCCTTGTGGAACACTATCTGGCTCGCGATTCCCAAATTCGTTTGCTGACAGATCTGGCTGTCCAGGAACGATGCCATTTTTAACTGCAGATCCTGCTCCTCCATGGTGGTGGCTGCAAAGGCGAAAGCCTTGCTTATTGAATCCTTGTCAAATATCCCCTACAAGAAAGACAATAATATCTCCTTTGATGTGATAAATTGGATGGGTGTGCCTCTGAAGTCTACTCTCAGTCTTAAATCGTGCTCTCGACCTGGTAATAATCCTGAGTGGAGGCTGCGAATTCCTGAGACTGAATTTAAAAACTGGTGGAAGTCCTGTGATCAAGCCACAATATTTTTTTACGATGCTTCTAAGGGTAATCCGGGTATCTCTGGCGCTAGGGGGGTCATCTATCCCCAAACCGGGCAAAGTAGAATCAGTTTCAGTTGGGGCCTTGGACAGAACTCCAATAACCAAGCAGAAATTTTAGCTCTGCTCAAAGCCTGCCAGATTGCGCACGAGCATGGAGAAAAGGACATACAAGTTTTAGGGGACTCAGAAATCTTAATCAAGATCATGAACACAGGAGATCAATTCAACAACCCTGCCCTCAATATGACTTTGCAGGGACTCAGAAAGTGTTACAAAAATACACCTCCATCTCCTTCTTCCATATCCTCCGAAACTTAAACAAGGAAGCTGATGCAAAAGCAAATGCAGGTTTCCATCTGGCCCAAGGAGATCTCTCAAAAAACAATGATGCTCTAATTTGGTCTCTTATACCTTAAGACTCAGCAATGAAAGAGCACAACTCGTCTCAAAGGGAAGTTTGGGAAAATAGATTATGTACCAAGGGTTGATTAGGCTGTGGCCCGACCTATTTTCATAAATAAGAAAATATACCCTTTCTTGTTTAAAAAAAAAAAAATACATTTCAACATGATTATTGGAGGCTTTGTCTAGATTCCATGAATAATCTAATTTGATTTGTCCTTCAAGGCCAAAAAACACCCTATACTTACCATGCCTAATTATTATATATACTAGCCTAGATCCATCTTAACTCCAGATCTACCAAACAAGGAGAGGAATCAAATCTCTTGATATACAAACGTCTTTTAGTGTGAACAGAAATTTGATCCCTCTTAACTCTTGGTAAATCCCGAGTTAAAATAAACCTAAGCTAGTTTAATTATTAAGTATAATTAATTAAATTATAATTATCAATTTTATATTTTCTTTTCATATAATTTGACCTAATCAAAATATTTTATTGATAATTATAATTATTAATTTATTTTATTTTAACAACTCATAATATTTATAAGACACTACCATTATAACTAGAAAACACTTCTTAACACAATTAATATAAATACAAATTATATCTTAAAAAAAAATATTATATCTGACATTTCTACCTTATATAGACTATATTTAATATGGCAAACGTTAAAATATCATTCAATGCTCTATTGTCCTATTTGATGAACAATAATTTTAAGAATTACCATATTGTTGGGTCCTTGCACTTTATATTATATTCTAAATTAAAAGAGTAACCAGATTGTTAGTTCCTTGCCCTTTATATTATATTCTAAATTTAAACAGATTTAAGTTTTTTTTTTAATTATTTTAAAAGCCTCGGTAATTATTGGTTCCTTGCACTTTATATTATCTTCAAAATATTAAAGAGATATTTCGACAGTAAATTTGATTTAGTGTTCTATTCGAATGAGGTTCAATTATGCCTAAAAAACAATTTTTGAAAACGGATATTTTATTTTAATTGTTTATTTTACCTAACAAATGGCGAGGTTTTGAATTACAACGTTTACATTTTATAATTAATACATTTGGGAGAGGGTTTTATATTTTTCTAAATTTGTGGCAGAGGGTTTATATGTTGGAAATTTTGTGGTAAAAAATGTAGGTTTTAGGTACAAATGTTACGATTTTTATTTTTATTTTTTGGGAGGGTGGGCTTTGTTTTTTAATAATTTTTTGAATTTTCGTTTGAAATTTAATTAATGAAGTGTTTTTGAGTGGTAAGAGGTTAAAATGTATGCAAGAATATTTGGTTTCATGTAATTAGAAAATATATGATTTTATAGTTTTAGTGATGTTTATAAGGATATTAGTTTTCTTGTGGATATTATGTGAAATTTACTTTTTGGTTTTGGAGTACAATTTAAAATTATTTTTTATTATTAAGAGTTCTACTTTCTTAAATGTAAGAACGTAGGTTAACAATCTAAGATCTAGACATATTTGGTAGGAGTGAAAGTCTACTCTTTTACATAGGACTAGGTGAAGTCGAAAAACTTCTCAGAGTTGGTTTCATTTACCCGATTCCCTTGACAGAATGGGTCTCTAATATTGTTCCTATAGATAAGAAACAGGGAACGATTGGGGTCTGCGTTGATTATCGTGATATCAATCGTGCTTGTCCTAAGGATAATTATCCTACTCCCTTTATCGATCAAATCATTGATGACTGTGACGGGAGTGAGATTTTTTCTCTCATGGACGGTTTTTCTAGTTACAATCAGATTAACATTCTCCCGGCTGATAAACATAAGACTGCCTTCATCTGTCCTTGGGGTACCTTCGCATATAAGAAGCTCCCTTTTGGCTTAAAGAATGTTGAGGCCACATTTCAGCAAGCAATGTCGTATGCTTTTCATTATATTCGTCACATCATTCAGCCTTATCTGGATGACCTTCCGGCTCATTCAACTAAGCGTATGGATCATCCTGACTATCTTCGTCAGATTTTTCTTCGTTGTTGACGCTACAACATTCGGCTTAATCCGCATAAGTGCATCTTTTACGTTGATTCCAGTAGACTCTTGGGGTTTATCATGTCTAAAGACGGAATTTGCCTCGATCCACTCAAGGTTGAGGCTATTGTTAATCTCCCATCTCCTTCCTCATTACATCAATTACAGATTTTGCAAGGGAAGGCTAAAGGATTCACACGATTATTAAAACAGGGCATCCCATTCTATTGGGATGAAATTGCTCAGAAGTCTTTTGATGCACTGAATATATTGCTTGTCAATGCTCCTCTGTTGCGTCCTCCAAATTATCATCGTGATATTTCCCTTTATTTAGTTGCTTCTTTCAGCATGATTGCCATGGTTTTGGCACAAGACGATGATGACGGTAATGAGCACGTTATTTATTACTTGTCTCGTAACCTTCTCGACCCTGAGACACACTATGCACATGTCGAGAAGTTAGCATTAGCTGCGGTTCAAGCAGATCAACGTTTTCCTCATTATATTCTTTTGCGTACTATAACTGTGATTTCTTATTGCAACCCTATGACCTATATATTGTCTCGACGATTGCTGGGGGGAAAATACTCGAAGTGGATTGTCATCCTCCAAGAGTTCAATTTGGAATTTATTGTTGCCATGTCGAAGAAATCATTAGTTTTTGCTTATTTGATTTGTTCCCTCCCTTTAGACTCTGCTCCATCTCGTTCTGAGGAATACATTCCAGATGATACGCGTTTCTTGATCAGCACCCTCGATCCTTGGTATGGTGATATCATCGTCTATCTCCAGACTTCTACTTTCAAATCTAAGTTGACAAAGGATGCCCGCCAACGCATCTGGCATCAATCGCAACCTTATCGTATAGTCGAAGACACACTCTATCAAGTCAGACTGGATTTCATAATCCACAGATGTTTGACTCTCGAGGAAGCTGAGAAAGTCCTAAATGATTGTCACAGTGGCACCTGTGGCAGTCACATGTCTTGTTACGCCACTGCACAGAAGATTCTTCGTGTTGGTTATTTATGGCCTTCTATCTTCAAGGACTGCATTGTTACAATTCGTAAATGTCATTATTAAACGGGTGTTGCAGAATGAGGGCTATGAGCTCATTGATTACGAAGGTCATCCTCTAGAACAGCCTAGAAATGGGTTGTATCTAAAAAAATATTATGCATGAGTCATTCATGCATGATTTGTGTACATAGGTGTTTTTTTCATTTTTGTACATGTTTTGGTGTGCTTTGCGAGCGTTTTTCCTGCTTATTGGGTCTTGCTTATTGTACAGATGTCTATTACCCCTTATGTCGGTTTCGCGGATGGTGCTTCTCGCAGTACCAGGAATTTGTCTTCAACAGCCTGGGTAATTTATGATCCTGCTGGTGAGTTGATAGATCTGCAAGGTATTTGTCTAGGAAGAACTACAAACAATGTCGTTGAATATAGTTTTGTCCTTGAACTTTTAACTAAGGCAATCAACCTCGCCATACGTGCATTGCTTGTAAATATAGATTCACAGCTTGTTGTCCTACAACTCAATGGTCATTATTCGGTTAAAAACCCGTGCATTTTTAGATTGTATTTACATGTTCATTTGTTGGAAAGACATTTTGATTTTATCACATATCAACATATTCCTAGACGAATGAATACATTAACTGATATAGTGGCCAACATTGTGTTAGATAGACATTTGCGTAATTTGTAAAATCATCATCATATGTAAAAGATCCATGTAAGAAAATAGATGTGTGTGTGTGTATATATATATATATATATATATATATATATATATATATATATATATATATATATATATATATATATATATATATATATATATATATATATATATATATATATATATATATATATATATATATATATATATATATATATATATATATATATATATATATCGAATGTTTGCATCAGTGTGCATCATAAATTCAAAAAATATGTGTGTTTCTATTACATTCTGAGACACCATGTCTCTCAAAATATGCAGATATAAAACCTAGGTGTCTAATCGGCGTGATGTTCATGGTAGCATGTCATTGCCCATACAAGTCGTCTCAGTAGGCGGCGAATCAGGCTTAGCACCCCTATGATATGTCTTTGGTAGGCACGAGGAACATCGTCGAATCGTGCATATTCTAGGACTCTGCGTGTGATTCCCTCTAGGTTGTGCATGATCTCCTCCTCCTTGCCTCCCTCGCCATGAGGGTCAAAATCACGAGGGATTTGCCTCGCTATTGGAGACATGCCCGCGGATCTCTCTGGGCCAACATCTGAAGTGCATGGATTTAATGTCAGAACATACATGATAAAAAATCATAACATGCATGAAAATTAAAAAATGAGTCTTACCCAAATCTTCATCCCAATCCTCTCCCTCCGGGAGTGGGAGGTCTGGATCACCAGTAAAATCTGTACCAGAGCAGGGCTAATCCCCCATGATGATCAACTATCGGCGGATCTAATCTTTAACTCCGCTCTCCAGGACATATGTTGACCGCCCCCTGCCCTTGGCATCAGAGCCGCCCATCGGGCCATCCGTGGTTCCCTCGCCGGTGGTGTTGGGACTATGACCTCTTGACGCTGAAATATTGGTAATCGTTCCACGAAGAACGATACCAAGATAGACCCATAACCAAATTGCTTTAATTTGGTCTTCTTACACTTTGTTAGTTGGCGTTTCATGTTGATTGTCACGACCTCTGCCCAGTTGTAGATGTTCGGTGTTAAGCAGTCTACAACAAGAAGCAACTGTGTCTTTGTTGCTTCGTACGGTGCTTGCAATCCCGCAGCTCATGTGATGGTATGTAGCACTACTTTTAGTGCCAAGTCTGGGATAGTCTGGATATCGACTTTCCCACGACCTGATCCCTTACGTGCCCCTGGACATACCTTGTCAATAACCATGGACATGATCTCCATGCAAGTTCGGGTGCCGGTTAGGATTGATGTTGCTCCCCTTCACGATAATCATGTTATGAAGTAGAAGTCAGAAACATCAATATCAAGTTCCTAATCTCGAAGGATGAACTTTTCCTGATCCTCATCCCAAATGCTGATCAAATACTGTAGCAGCTCCAGTTGAGCTCGGAGACACGGTGTTAAGAAGAATTTCTTCAGTCCACAGTCTCTAAGAGCTTCCATGCATCTCTCATTTTCCATGGCAAGCTCATCCTCTTCGTTGTGTTCCCGTTCTTTCCATTCGATTACCATTTTGTCACTTTCTACTTGTAAACATGTTCATATGGGCAATATTAGTTGATTTAGAAGCTTGGATTTATAAAACATTGGCTCTTTAACTTGCATTTTTTAAACAAAAATGGTCTGCACGGTTGGCGCCCCCTAGTTCATAAAAATGGGCAGTCGGTGTGAGTCTGTGCCCGAAACTTGCGCCAACCGTCGTGCCCTAGAATTTACATTTCCTCCCCCAAAAATCAAAATTGAGGGTTGCAGGCAATAAAAGATGACTTAAAATGAAGGGAAGGATATCGGCTCTTACCTGGAACTAACGGATTCGAGACTGGTCTACCGGATCTTCTGCAATCGTCGCCACAAAATCGCAATGTAAAATGGGTAACTATTGCTCCACGAGAGGTAAAAAGTGAAAAGTAATTATTTTTACCATTTTTGGCATTTTATAAATTTTCACGACCCTAATTAGGTTTTTAAACATATTTTTCGATTATTTTATTATATTATTTTCGAGAAATGGGTTTTACACATGTCTCTTGTGTAGCGACAGGTTTTCAGGACATAGTAATGAAGTAACGAGTTATATTTTATACTTTTTCGGACTCAGTAAAAACACGAAAAAAGTCACTACTGGAGTCATCTTTCAACTCTTTTCTGACTCTCTAAAAGTGAAAATATTTCCCAGATTCTTGTCGTTTTGAACTCGTTAAATGGCTACGAAACAATATCTACCTCGTATACATTTACCCCTTTTTCAGGCTGGGATGGATTATTTACGAAAAAGGAATACCTTAGCCTATCGCGACTAAGAGGTTCTTTCAAATATTGTTTTCTACCTTTTCGGATCTGAGAGACTATTTACGAAAAGGGCCACATTGGAGTTTTCTTTTTTGTCGTCTTTTCAAACTCTCTAAACATGAAAAGATGTCGAGTTCTCCTTTTGTCAGACTCGTTAAATCCTGATGACATCAGACTTCGTCACCATGACGTTACTCGATTTCCTCCTTCCTAAGGCTCGTAAAATGTACTAGATTGGATTTGTCTTAAGGACAAACTTACATTGCAAGCATATGTTATCCCCTTCAAGCTTGTTTTAAAATATAATTGGGGTACTCGCCAGAAATTGTGGGGGAAAATGGAACCAAGTTTTAGTTATGTTGGCAGTATGTCACTCTTGAACATGGCACTTGTCTGCATTTGTATCGGTTGGGGACATCTCATTTCATCATTTTTTCCTCTATGGGTTTAGGTAATCTATTTTGACCTCTCATCTTCTCTTTGCCATGTCGTCATGACCTCAGATCCTTTGATGTCAAATACTGCCAAATCCAGTGTCGTGTCGCTGATATGTTCAAGAGAAGTTTGCCTCTGCAGTTTTCGACCTTCCTCTGATTCTCTATTGGTCCTGATTCACTATCATCATGTTCCTCTGTCTCGTATCGATGATGTGGGAAACATTATGGCCCACCTTCGGTCAGATCACTTCTTGTCGACTTCAGCTCACTATCCAGGAATTTGATCTAGAGACTCCCTTTCGGTACCTTGGAGCCTGCATGCTTCAATGGCAGGTTCTTCGCATTCGACGCAAGTTCCACATCATTGGCCTTTGATCGAGTGATTCTGTGGGTGTTCGACATTAGATCACTATTCACATTCCGTGGATTGTACCTTTCATACCTTGAGGGCCATTGTCATTATTGGTGGTTTCTCTCGCGTCTGTTAACACCTTTTATCTTTGGCTAGTAATCAGAAGATTTTCTTGCATGTTCGACTTTAGCTCATATATTCGCATGCTTGAAATTGTACTTGTTCGGGTTGAGATGGAGTGCAAGACCCTTTGTATTGTCTATTAAAATCTAGGCTGTGAATTCTTGTGGATTATTCTGACTTATTGCATGACTCTTTAGATTGGATGGTTGCGACCATACCTGAGTCTATTTGTTGATCCTTACTGCTGGATGATTGCGTCCATACCTCGAATCTCAGTTTTTTATGTACTCTATTATGGATGGTTGTGCCCATACCACATGTTCATGTATCAAAGATGTCATTTGTATTTGTAATTGCAGGTTTTTCGCCAACGGTGTTTAGTTTTAACGCGTTCTCATAAAGCATTTCACTCCTCCCTCTCCCTCGGACCTCATGCTTTAGGGGGCATATGTTACACAACATTTTGTCATTATCCCTGCAATCCCCATCTTGCCCATTGGAGGGTCATTTCTATGATTAATAAGCAGTGTCATGCCTTGCAAAGACCATCATTTCATCCTTTCACATGAGAGCAATATTCCTTTTGTTGATGATTCCCTGAGCAGAGATTCAAAAACCCTTGTTTTTACCTTGGCGTGAGTAGTCCGTTCTGCCCTTGCATCGATGAGGAAGATTAACATTGGAAACCGCGCCATTTGGCACTTTGTCTCAGTTAGCCACCCACACCGAGCTATTTATGGAATGTTTTTTAAAAATAGAGGCGGAGATTCCACTCCAACAACTTCGAGGATGAGTCATTGGGAGTGGTTGGATTGAATAACCATGGACTCCCTCCTTTAGTTTATGGTTTCCACCTCTTATGGGAACCTCCTAAAGGATAGGCCTCTCTCCCACTTTTGTAGGGATCCTAACCTCCTCCTTTTCCTCTATAAAAATAAGCTATCTCTCCTTGCATAAGCTAGCTGAACATGAAGAATTGAGTATACTATAGCTGAATTTTTGAAGATATAGAACAAGAAGGAACTTCATCAAAAGAGCTCAAGTCCATGCCCTCATCCCGTCCGAATCCCCTAACGAGTATCTGAGACGCGCTTCGGCTGAACCCTGCTGGAGGAGATTGCAACGTCAAAGCTTTGGTTGTACCTCTTCCTTCTATCAATATATACGTGACTATTGTTTGGGTTCCTATTTTATGTTATGTCATTTGTTTAATGCAATATGCTTAGCCCTCTTTGACGGGCTAGTAATTACAAATGAAGTTATTATGTCGTATGTTGTTCTTGTTTATTGTTCTATGTGCAGGTATTCGAGCATGACTGCAGAAGGATTGTGACTTTCCGAGGTAGGAGCAAGAGGCCACCACTACTACAGCCATAACGACAACGTTGGATTCCAGGTAGGTCAATCTACTATGTCCTCTTTTCATTCAATAATTAGGAACCTACACTCTAGCATGTCTCTTTGTTTCTAGACCCACTCTAGGGCTAGAGGGATCGTCTTTGTCCGCAAAGCAGATTTACCTGGTTAACAGTAAGACATTCCTTTCTTCTTCAAGTAATTTTTCCTTTTGGTTTCAACTCTGATTTCATTAGGCTAATCAGTGCATGTATTGGAGAGTCGTGGATTTCCCCCTTGATAAATGGCAGGCCAGCTAGTTTCTTCAAGGCCTCGCAAGGTATCATACAAGGTTTCCCTTTGTCCCCCTTCCTATATATTTTGATGGCCGACTCCCTCGGCCGGAATCTTTCTACTGAGAAGACTAAAGGCTCTCTTCCTGGAATCAAGGCTGCAAGAGACACTGAGCCTATCAACCATGCATTGTTTGTTGATGACTTCCTTCTCTTGGGGGGTGCTTCCATTAAGATTGCAAGGGCCTTTAAAGAGGTTATTCACAGCTTCTGCAGAGTCTCTAGAGCCCTAGTCAACAGGAGAAAAAGTACAGTTTACAACTGGGAGATTGACCAAAATACCATGAATCGGATTGCCCATGTTCTCAGCTATGTGGGCTCTGCAAGCTGGGATAAAATCAAATATTTGGGCATGCCCTTGACTCAAGGTTTTAACAAGGCCCTTCATTGGGCTGAGATCCTCAGCAAAATCAAGAACAAAATGAAATTTTGGGGCGGACAATGGCTTACCAAAGTTGGAAAGCTTATCCTGGTGAAATTTTTCCTCTCCTCTCTCCCTTTATATCAGGTTACTTTTCTTCTGGCCCCTAAATCAATTACTAACCAGCTCTTAAAGCTCCTACGAAACTTTCTTTGGCAAGGCGGCAAGGGAAATAAGAAAAAATTCCATCTAGTTAGTTGGGACATAGTGAAAAGAGCTCATTGGGGGCCTGCAAGTAAGAGATCCTGGTTTGGCCAATTTGGCCTTGGGAGGGAAGATGCTCTGGAAAATCTTCTCGAATCCCCAGCACCCAGTTAGTCAAGTCCTTATTAAATAATACATGCATGGCCTCTCTTTGTTACATATGGATGAAGGAACAGCTCGGAAGGGTACTACTCTCTAGAAACTCTGCAGCCGTAGTTGGGAGTTCTTCAATGACCTCCTCTTTAGAATTCCGGGCAGCGGAGAAAACATCCGTCTTTGGGACGATTATATCATGGGCCACCCTCCACTCAACTCAGTTCAAGAATTTGCAGACTTGCGATAGTGGCTTATCAATCGTGGGATAAACACTATGGCTTGCAGTTCATCTTGGGATGTTGTTGGTCAATGGCTTGCCTAGAACATTCCCCGCCCCCCTGAATGGCTCCTCCCTCAGCTATCTATCCTCTTAATTTTTCTTGTTGGCCTTGCTTCAATCCATCGACGCTCTCGGGACAAATGGGGGTGGGGAAAATCTGGTAAGTACTCTGTTGTGCTTGGATTTGTTGCCCTGCATCACAGCATTCCCCTCCATTCCCTTTCTCTGTGGAAGCAGGTATGGGATCACGACGGTTTCCCAAAGGTGAATTTTTTCACTTGGCTTCTCATCCACGAGCATGTGCTGATAGGTGAAAACTTGCTCAAACGAGGTATCATAGGCCCTCATTGATGCCCTCTTTGCTGTGCAACGTTGGAGTCAATGGAACATCTGTTCCTGGAGTGCGATTTTTCCAAAAATGTTTGGGTGAATTCGTTGTTGAGGCTAAATGTCCAACCACCATCGCTGGGCCTGAATTCAAATCTCTTCATCGCGTGGAAGGAGCATTCTCCACATGAACTACGCAACAAGTCCTTGTGGAACACTATCTGGTTCACGATTCCCAAATTTGTTTGCTGGCAGATTTGGTTGTCGAGGAACGATGCCATTTTTAACAGCAGATCCTGCTCCTCCATGGTGGTGGCTGCTAAGGCGAAAGCCTTGCTTATTGAATCCTTGTCAAATCTCCCCTACAAGAAAGAAATTAATCTCTCCTTTGACGCGATAAACCGGATGGGTGTGCCTCTGAAGTCTACTCTCAGTCTTAAATCGTGCTCTCGACCCGATAATAATCCTGCGAATTCCTAAGACTGAATTTAAAAATTGGTGGAAGTCCCATGATAAAGCCACAAATCTTTTTTTACAGTGCTTCTAAGGGTAATTCGAGTATCTCTGGAACTGGGGGGTCATCTATCCTTGGATTGGGCAAAGCAGAATCAGTTTTAGTTGGGGCCTTGGACAGAACTCCAATAACCAAGCATAATTTTAGCTCTGCTCAAAGCCTGCCAGATCGCGCACGAGCATGGAGAAAAGAACATACAAGTTTTCAGAGACTCAGAAATCTTGATCAAGATCATGAACATAGGAGATCAATTCAGCAACCCTGCCCTCAATATGACTTTGTAGAGACTCAAAAAAGTGTTACAAAAATACACCTCCAGCTCCTTCTTCCATATCCTCTGAAACTTAAACAAGGAAGTTGATGCAAAAGAAAATGCAGGATGTCATTTAGCCCAAGGAGATCTCTCAAAAAACGATGATGCCCCGATTTGGTCTTCGATACCTTAAGAATCAGCAATGAAAGAGCAGAACTTGTCTCAAAGGGAAGTTTGGGAAAACAGATTATGTATCAAGGGTCGATTAGGCTACGGCCCGACCTATTCTCATAAATAAAAAATATACCCGTTCTTGTTAAAAAAGAAGAAGAAGAAGCATACATTTCAACATGATTATTGGAGGCTTTGTCTAGATTCCATGAATAATCTAATTTGATTTGTCCTTCAAGGCCAAAAAACACCCTATACTTACCACCCCTAATTATTATATATACTAGCCTAGATCCATCTTAACTCCAAATCTACCAAACATGAAGAGGAATCGAATCTCTTGATATACAAACGTCTTTTAGTGTGAACAGAGATTTGATCCCTCTTAGCCCTTGGTAGATCCCAAGTTAAGATGGATCTATACTGGTTTAATTATTAAGTATAATTAATTTTAATTTTAATTGTCAATTTTATGTTTTTCTTTCATATAATTTGACTTAATCAAAATATTTTATTAATTTTTATTTTTATTTTGGTAAGTCAGCACCCACGGGGGGATTAGAACCGGTGACCTATCGCATGGAGTGCCTTAACAAAGCACCCTTCACCATTGAACCAAAGCCCCGTGGGCTCAAAATATTTTATTGATAATTATAATTATTATTTTATTTTATTTTGACAACTCAAAATGTTTATAAAACATTACACTACATTACAACATCTTTACCATTATAACTAGAAAACACTTTTTAACACAATTAATATAAATACAAATTATATCTAACATTTCTACCTTATATGAAAAATACTAAAAAACATAGACTATATTCAATATCATTCAATGCTCTATTGTCATATTTGATGAACAATAATTTTAAGAATTACCATATTGTTGGGTCCTTGCACTTTATATTATATTCTAAATTTAAAGAGTTACCAGATTGTTAGTTCCTTGCCCTTTATATTATATTCTAAATTTAAACAGATTTAAGTTTTTTTTTTAATTATTTTAAAAGCCTCGGTAATTATTGGTTCCTTGTACTTTATATTATCTTCAAAATATTAAAGAGCTATTTCGACAGTAAATTTGATTTAGTGTTCTATTCGAATGAGGTTCAATTATGCCTAAAAAAACAATTTTTGAAAACGGATATTTTATTTTAATTGTTTATTTTACCTAACAAATGGCGAGGTTTTGAATTGCAACTTTTACATATTATAATTAATACATACATTTGGGAGAGGGTTTTATATTTTTCTAATTTTGTGGAGGGTTTATATTTGTGAGATTTTGTGGTAAAAAATGTAGGTTTTAGGTACAAATGTTAGGATTTTTTTTTTTCAGATTGGGCTTTGTTTTTTAATAATTTTTTGAATTTTCTGAAATTTAATTAATGAAGTGTTTTTTTAGTGGGTAAGAGGTTAAAATGTATGCAAGAATCTTTGGTTTCATGTTATTAGAAAATATATGATTTTATAGTTTTAGTGATGCTTGCAAGGATATTAGTTTTCTTGTGGATACTATGTGAAATTTACTTTTGGGTTTTGGAGTACAATTTAAAACTATTTTTTATTGTTAAGAGTTTCACTTCTTTAGGTAAGAACATAGGTTAACAATCCAAGACCTAGACGTATTTGGTAGGAGTGAAAGTCTACGTTCTTACAAAGGATTAGTGGGTCATTTCAAGTAGCATAGTCTTTCTTGAATAAGGTTGATGAATTAGCTAGTACTTGGGAATAGTAATTATAGATAACTATTTTCACCACTATTGGATGATTAAATTATGATAAGTTTTAACCACTAAAAAAAGTAAAATTAACAAAATGTTAAGTCATCAAAATTAAATTTTGATTTAAGGAGAGATAGAAGCAGGGGTGGGGGAATAATCAAGTTGAAATTTATGCTCTTGTGGTGGGTTTCAAATTGGCTTCCTTCCATAGTGTGTAGAATCTGATCATTGTGGGGACTCCCAAAACTCCATTCGACATCTATGTTTGGGCTCTAAACCTTCTGAAGCTTCGTTGAATTCTATTTTCCTTCATATTTGACTCTTCTTCCCCTCTTTCTCTAAGCTCTCCTTCCATACTCCCCCGATCCAATAATTCCCTAGCAGATCTGCAAGCAAATAAAGATCTTCTTGAAAATGTCGGGTGTAACACCTCCCACCCCCTTAAATCATCCTGAATTGTGGGAGTGTTACTCGTTTGACCCGATCTCCAAGGTTTATTATGAATATGGGGTTACAAGAACCGCTTTTTCCTCAAAGTATTCAACTGTTGAAGCTAATGCCACCATTACGTTCAACTCATTGAGAGCTTTCGAGCATATAAAATTTAACTCAATTTGAGTTCCAAGTAGAAAGTTATGCCCCTTATAAATTTATCCCATTAAGGAGGTCATGTCATAAATAGAACTCTATGTGGCACTCACATGGCCGCGCTTGGCCCATGTGGTGCCATGCCACCACCATGTGGGGTCCACAGGGCACCTACGCCATTACGAATCGGGTCACTTGTTATATTAATGTGTAATGAGGTTTGGTCGAAGGCCTTTATTGTACCATCAACATTAGGCCTATCATACACCTACTTGATGTTGACATTTTTGAGTGTTATGGTAGCATCGGATGTGCTCTAGCTCCCAAACTTTGTGGAGGGACTAGAGCGCATGAGATCTCCAAGACCTAGAAAGGGATTTCATAAATTCCATCTTGTTTAAGAGAAAATTAATTAATTAATATTTTTAATCAAGGACCCAAAGTCTAACTTAGGAAATTTAAAAGATTAAAGGTAATTAATTTAAACTTGTGATGGAAATGACTTAAGTCACAAGGATCAATATTTATTTTAATCTTAGCCGTCAATTCAAGATTAGATCACGGTCGTTGGTTTCCAACGAGAAAAGTATAGAGGAAAGGCTTGGGGTCAGTTGGAGAACACACACAATGGCAAAGCACTAAGACTAAGTTGGAATTCTAGGGCATGGTTTGCTAAGAATTTCCATAAGTGTGTCAGCTGTAGCGAGGGGTAGTATTGGCGAGAGGGATGATCTGATCCCGGGCTAAGAGTGCAGCAAGAGGTAGAGAAGCAACAAACAGAGCAACGCAGTGGGAGCAGCAGCTGGGCAGCGCAAAGGGCTTTAGGTGCTACGCAGATGCTACGTACGCCCATAAAAGGCAATGCAGAGGCAGAAGGAGGCCAGCAGGCCTGACGCAGGCCCAGCCAGGGTAGCGTAACCCAGTCTAGGGTGACGCAAGCCCTTCCTAAGCAACACAGGGGCTGATGAAAGCTAACAGAGCTTACGTAGAAAACTTCAGAGTAGCGCTGGGGTTTCTGAAGACTAAAAATGGTTGAGTTCTGTAAATCCTATCTGAGGGTGTCAATCAATCAGATCTTCTATCTCCAGAATAGAGGTATTGTTACAGATTTTGTATTTCTTTGTCGGGTTAACTAGTAAGGTGCCCATATTTGCTGTAATTACAATCTACTGAATAATAAAAACCCTCCAGCAACCAGAAGACCGGTTTTCCCACATTGGGTTTTCCAGGGACAGTTGTCGAGAAAATCTTGTGCGTCACTTTGTCATTGTGCATATATTTAGTTTAGATCCGTATCTGGGTAGTCTGTTAATGTGTTTACTTTGATGTTAATACTGAATATTTCAGATTAATAACTTTCTTAAGTAGGAGAAGTAAAACTAGATTTAGCAGTAGGATTTCTGCATAAGTAATATTCGGAAATTTTCACATGGTATCAGAGTTATTGCAGATCTAGTTGAATCACCACCAAGAAGACTAAAGAATCCTTGCTGCAGAAAGTAGCAAAGAAAGCAGCAGCAGCCGCAGAAATCCAGATGAGACAGGACAGTGTAGCAGCAGAAGGGAGCAGAGCCACGCAAGGGCCAGAGCGACACAGTCTCCATGCAAGCCCATGTACTTACTACGTAGAGGCAACAAAGAGGCTATTTTGGGACTGTCTGCTCACGCAGAGGCCAGCTAGGGTGATGTAGTCCTGAAGTTGTTTGCTTATTTAGAGTGTTGGAAGCAGTGCTGCAGAGCTTCAGTAGTTGTTGGTGGGGTTATAATTATGCCGGTTCAAAATTTAGCCTGAGAAAGTTGACAAAGAGCGAGAGGAGAATAACTTCTCAGAGGATTTCCAGCCAAAGAAATATGCAGATCAATCAGAGGATCAAAGAGAGCTAGTTCGTTTTGATTTGGCACACTTCTAAGAGAGGAAGTCAGTTGTCAGAGGGAGAAGAGGGTGCTTTTCTCGCCAAGGACCCTAGATCTAAGTCTCTAGCATAGAGAGGAGGATTCATTCTGACAGATATATTAAGCAGATGGCACCTCATAGAGTACTTGATCAGGATAGGTTAGACGAATTGTCCAACTTTGGAATTTAGAAGGCCAGAATCCTGATAGTCATAGAGGCATACTGTTTGAGGGAGCAAGCAGAGAAATTCTTGGCCACGCCGACCGATGCAGATCTCCTGGCGAAGCATGAAGAAGCAGCAGCACATGCCAAGCGCTTCATAATGGACGGGGTCAAAGATCATGTGATTCCACACATAGCCGATAAGAAAACGACCCATGAGATGTGGGTAGCTCTAACCACACTTTATGAAGGAAGATTCGTCCAAAGGAAGATGCTGCTAAAGAACCAGCTGAGGTTATTCGTGATGGCCAAGGGGGAGGAGATCGATCCTTTTCTGTCCTGACTTCAAGCGATCAGGACCAACTGTCTGGCATGGGGTTGAAGGTGGAGGACGATGTTATGGTGAGAATGACTCTAAATGTTGTCATAGAGGAGTGGGAAACTTTTGTCCAAAGTCTCTTGGGCAGAGCAGACCTTCCCTAATGGGACAATATGTGGGCTATCCTCTGACAAGAATAAATCTGTGGGATCACCAAGAGATAGTTCAACATTGGTTTGGGAAAAGTAAAGAAGGAAGAAGAGGAAGAGGCAACCTTGGCATCAAAGAGGTAGCAAGGGAGAAAGAAGTGGGATATGTCAAATATCAAGTGTTTCCAGTTCGGCGAACTAGGAAATTTTGCCAGCAATTGTCCTAAGAAGAAGAAGGACAAGGAAGCTTCTAGCTCCAAGGCTGTTGTGGTGGACAATGGCTCTGAAGATGACATAGCCATGAGCGCTCATGAACCATGAAAGTAGGCCGACATAGATTTGTAGAGCAGCTACAGAGTGGTGGTGGGTTCCTTGAGTAGCCCAACTCTTGGATCACATAAGAGCTACGGGAGCCTTAAGACAATAGTGAGACAAGTGGAGCAGTGAGTGCAGAATATCACGGATGGAGCAGAGGCAAAGATGGATGCTGAGAGGTAGCAGTGCAGTGCAGATGCAGCAGCACCGTAGTAGTAGCAACATAGAGGGGATGATGTGACTTCAACAACGTAGTGTAAACTTTATTACGTAGAGAAGAGTTGCAACAATGCAAAGGCTTCAGGAGGACAACATAGTGTAGCAACAGCGTAGGGGACTTCAGCGCAGAAGCAACACAGAGGATTTATGCTTACGCAAATCAAAGTTGCAACATCATAGAGGCTTCAGGAGGACGACGGAACATAGCAGCAACGTAGGGGACTTCAGCACAGAGGGGCTGATGTGACTTCAATAACACAAAAGAGGTCTGCTTACACAGTGCATAGATGTAGTTGTGCATCAACCTCCAGATGACAGCACAGAGCAACATCCTATGGAACTTCAGTGACGAGGATGCAACAAAACTAACTTATTTTTCAAAGATTGGGCAGGAGTTTTTAGTTGTTTCTCTCAGCAACTGAGTTGCATTGCAGCAGTTGGCAACAGATTGAGAGGGAGATGCAATATAGATGTGGCAGTGGCGGTGGAAGCATCATGGGAAACAGTATGGGAGAGCAGCAGCAGCACAATGATGAAGGGCAGCAGGCCAAGCATTAGTGCAGAGACTCACACCAAATATCAACGCAGAACTTCAAGGTGAAGTGTTGTGCTAGAGCACATTCCTCGCTAAGAGGGAGTGTTGAGAAATTTGAGTGTTAGGTAGCATCATATGTACTCTAGCTCCCAAACTTCGTGGAGGGACTAGAGTGCATAAGATATCCAAGACCCATAAAGGGATCTGATAAATTCCATTATGTTTAAGAGAAAATTAATTAATTAATATTTTTAATCAAGGACCCTAATTCTAACTTAGGAAAATTAAAATATTAAAGGTAATTAATTTAAACATGTGATGGAAATGACTTAAGTCACACGGATCAAGATTTCTTTTAATCTTAGCAGTCGATTCATTCTTAGTCACGGTCGCCGGTTTCCCAACGAGAAAAGTATAAAGGAAAAGCTTGGGGTCAGTTGGAGAACACAAACAGTGGTAGAGCACTGAGACTAAGCTGGAATTCTAGGGCATGGTTTGCTAAGAATTTCCATAAGTGTTTCAACTGCAGCGAGGGGTAGTATTGGCAAGAGGGATGATCTGATCCCAGGTCAAGAGTGCAGCAAGAGGCAAAGAAGCAGCAAACAAAGCAGCACAGACAGAGTAGCATCTACGCAACAATTGCACATCGCAGAGGGCTTCAAGTGTTACGTAGAGGCTACGCAGGCCGAGAAAAGGCATCACAGAGGCAGCAGGAGGCCAGCAGGGTTGATGCAGGCCTAGCCAGGGTAGCGTAACTCAGTCTGGGGTGACACAGGCCCTTCATGAGCAGCGCAGGGGCTAACGCAGGCTAGCAAAGCTGACACAAATGGCTTCAAAGCAACGTTGGGGTTTCTGAAGACTGAAAAGGGATGAGCTCTATAAATATCGTTTGAGGGTGTGAATTAGTCATATTTTCTATCCCCAGAATAGAGGTATTGTCCCAGATTTGTTGTACTTGGAATCTACTTAATCATAAAAACTCTCCAGCAGCCAGAAGAGCGGTTTTCCCACGTCGGGTTTTTCCAATGACAATTATCCAGAAAATCTTGTGTGTCACTTTGTCATTGTGCATGTATTCAGTTTAGATCTGTAGCTGTGTAGACTGTTAAAGTGTTTCCTTCGATGTTAATACTAAATATTTCAGATTAATAATTTGCTTAAGTAGGAGAAGTAAAACCAGATTTAATAGTATGGTTTCTGCATAATTTATATTTATAATTTTTCACACTTAACTCTTCCAACTCTTGTTAGCTCAATGGTTAACATCTTGGTGGGGTCCATCCAACACATGTCATATCAGGCCATACCCTTTCGTCTTTGATACCTCCCTGCTCAAACTTGCCTGAAGGACCGACAACCCTATGTGGCACCCACGTCCTATATATATATATATATGTATATATATATATATATATATATATATATGTATATGTATATGTATATGTATATGTATATGTATATGTATATGTATATGTATATGTATATGTATATGTATATGTATATGTATATGTATATGTATATGTATATGTATATGTATATGTATATGTATATGTATATGTATATGTATATACATATACATATACATATACATATACATATACATATACATACATACATACATACATACATACATACATACATACATATATATATATATATACACACACACACACACGTTCTTTTAGTTTCCCTATGTTGTGTTTCTGGTACTACATTTTCCTGGGCCAAATTTTAACACTTTCCCTCGGTCCCACTTCCCCCAGTTCCATATATCCTCGAGATTGCTTCCACGATACTATTTCCCAGTATTATAATGCTCAGACCGGTAGTTGTTATAGTTCCCAATACTGCAGTCCCCAAACCGATATGATTTGTCTTCCCCAAGTGCCACTTTCCCTCAGATCATTTCCCTCAAGGTTGTTTTCCCTAGGCATTACAATCCATGGGGTGGCAGGTTTATAAGATTAATTAAATAGTGATTAACATTGAATTAAAACATATTAATTAAAAATGATTAATAATTAATCCCATGTGCACCATTCACAAGATTTTACATAGAATCACGTTATCTCAATGACATTGTTCATTTCATCAATTCATTGAAAGTTTAACTAAACGAAAGTTGGTTCCTTGCACAACTTGTGATACGTTTAAACTTATTTAAAGGGATATGATTATCGATTCACCATGCATGAACACAAAGGTTCTCATAATTAAATAAGAAGAGATGGTGTTTATCTATTATACATTGCTAATCCTATGAACAAACTAAACTAATATAGATAATCCCTTGATGTCAATTAAGAGAGCATAAACACAAAATTTCTCATATCATCCATGAACATAGCATTGAACAACACAATTCAGGAATTCATTTAAATCGTACACTTACCATATTCAAACTAGTCATAAACATGAAAATGAACTTCATAGCTCATGATTCAAATATGCATGTGTAATATACCTTTCTGTATGTCTTAAACTGGTTGGAAATTGAATGAGGGACTTCCACTCTCCACCCAACCATAAGCTAGCTATGCTACAACTTTCTTGCAACTGACCACCCCCGAGCTAGATCCAATGTCCAAGGAATTCTTTCTAAGGGAATTTACACCAAAATCTTGGTTAAACACTCAGAAGATGGATCTCAATGTTTAGGTTTTTTATCAACTGGTTTGTAACAATAAGCACCAAGGTGGTTTATCATTTGTACCTACAATAAACACTGGGGTGATTTATCAACTATTCCTAGCACTAAGCACCACAATGAATTACTCTTTACTCTAAGTTCATTCATAAGGATTCACCCAAGGTTCAGATGGAGTATTTCTCAGTCTCAGGAGTTTAAATCCACTATCTCGATGGTTTATCAACTGTATTTTTCATAGCAAGCACCACAAGGGTCTGATGTCCACTGCCCTGGTAGTTTATTAGCTAATCAGTAAGCACCACAGTGATTCAATCATCCACTTAGCCTCCCACTCACCACATAGGCTTAGACAACACAATCCAATGGCCTCACATAGTTCACAGGGATTTCACCAAAGTTCACAAGGGTATAACTCTTGCACAAGACTCTACATAAAAATTTAGACATCACTTTGTTGTTTACTGCAAAATCCCGACCATGTCCACACATTCCAATGATCAACAACATGCCCATAAAACCATTCCACCAAGAATTCCAACACAAAAAATTATCCAACGCCTAAGAGAGAACCCATTCTCTTAAGTTGTGTGTGCTTCTATAATATTCTCGATGTTTCGTTGTGTTTGCTAGGTTGCATGCTGATCTCTTCCATATGTATGGGATTAGGCACCATCCTCTATTTCCACCAACTCCAATCACATCACATAAGTTGATTGTCAACAAGTAGCTCTCCCCTAGTGGTATCACATAATTAATTATCGACAAGTTGGCTCGGCTAGGTCTGCCAACAGATGGCTCATTAACTTCATAAATTACATGCAGTTCTAGTTTCATGGCCTTTCAAACAAGTTCCTTTAAACATTGGGATCCAAAATGTCATCCCATCCTTTAGTCGAAAATGAAATTTAAATGTTTTAAATACACATTGTATCATCCAACCATGGCTCCTATGCCCATGTTGACATTAAAATCACATTAAATAGTCTAAGGTAAATGAAAGGGTTGTCATATTGGGGTGCAAGTGATAAATTGGAAATGTTCCACTCACCTACTCCCGTAATTGGACTCTCATTTAAATTGCCTTACTTTCACAAGGAATGCATGTATGTCATTCATCACCAGTGAATCATATAAATGTTGCCTCTCCCATCACTCCTTATGCCTCCATTATGCCTCTCCTCACATGATATATTCTCCCCGCACTACAATCTGGATTGCCATGGGATTTTGTAGATGAGGAAGTACATCGTTGTTTAATTGTTCAATTATGGCCCTATGTGGGATTTGTCCTAACAAGTATAGAGAGTTAGTGTTTGAACTTATTTAGGACTCTTAGTGTTTTTCTCTCCCCATCATTCAACCATGCTTCCACCCTTGTTTGTTCACTCTTCTGATTACTTTGTCTCCCATGACCTTCCCTCCCTATATGCTTGTCATTCCCCAACCTATTCTATCAATATGGTTATTCGTAGCCTCCCACCTATTAGGAATGCTCTAGATCAACACAAAGGTGACATCATAGACCTCCACTCATCCTCTCACACCATGAACATCTAATTGGCCAATTTAGAACCCAAACAATAAATGACAGTGGAGATTATGATCCAACACAAAGATTTAATCACCTAGGTCTAAGATGAAATTGACGTATTATGAGGTTTATTATCATAACTTAGTGTGGTATGTCACCATGCTTTCTAGTGGCACTCCTCTCTAGGTATTTTTTCTACAACTTCCTCACTAGAGGTGGATTCTGATCTACCCAAACCTCAATGAAGCAGTTCTTAAAGACCCCTAGCAATTCTAGAACTCATAGGCTCTCCTCATTTTGTAGGCCTAATTTAATGTTTAGTTTTTGTATTTATGTCCTTGAAGTGTTTCTCCACACACACACACACACAACTATTCACCCTCTATTACTCAAAACTAATGACCCATTGTTACTCAAAACTAATGGTAGAAGTCACAAACCCTATTATACCCTATTATATAAATATGGATATTGTTAAATGATGCCCTTAATTATTATACTTTCATAATATCCAATTGGATGTAAATTTTTGGGGGAAAATGATTTACTACATTAACTACTATAATTAAAAAAGACAAAATCAAGTAAAAATCTTATACAATCTTTAACAAAATAACTATCATTATCTCAGTCTTATGAATTATATATAAAGTTTTAGAACATCCAAAATTTTGAATGGACACTTGAATCATTATTAAAAAAAACTAATATTAAACCAACCTAGATCCACTTTAACTTTGGATCTATCAAGAACCGAGAGGAATCAAATCTCTCAAGGTGCAAACCTTTTTTTTTAGTGCAAAACTTGAGGAAAGGTTTGCACTTGAAAGATTTGATTCCTATCCATACTTGATAGACCTAAAGTTAAGATGGATCTAGGATGGTTATAACACACGCGCACACACACACACATATATTTTACGCCTTAAATATGTTATTATTACATAAGAATACCATTGGAAAAAGTCCGCGTTGTCCAAAAACCGCCAACGGTATATTGACTCTATGACCCCAATTTTCCCTGAATTACTGTAACAATATTTATAAGCATTAATTTGTTATAACTTTTTAATTTTATTTTTATTTTAAATAATTTGGCCTCTCCAATTTTTATTTTTTATTTTTTATTTTATGCCTTTATTTTGTTACATAACATAACAAGGCATTACAACATCTCTTCCATACTGGGTTAGAGAGTGTCTCTCAACACATAATTAAAATAAACCAACTTAGATCCATCTTAACTCCAGATCTACCAAGTGTTAAGAGAGACCAAATCTATTTTCATTCTAAAGAGGTTTGCACTTCAAGAGATTTGATCCCTCTCAGTGCTTGGTAGATCTAAAATTAAGATGGATCTAGAGTGATGTAAATGTTAATTATAATTATAATTATATTTTTAATTTAATTATTAATTATTAATTATATATGACAAAGTCAAAATGTTTTAATTATTATTATTATTTTTATTTAATTTTATTTTTGTGATTAAATCGAGTCAAAATATTTACATAACATAATAAGACAAAACAAAATAAAACATCTCTTCCATATTAAATTAAAAATTAAAAAAATAAATATAATATTAATATGGCTAAACCCCTCAAATACTATACCTAATTCAAATTTTTATATTAAAATAAATAAAAATAATGGTAATCATGGTTCACACTTATAAGGGAATATAAGTTATTTATTTACTTATAATATCATCCCAAAGATACATAATGCTTCATTTATTTGTCTAAAACTAATATGGGCCCTTAAAAACATGGACAACCGTGCTTTCTAGAGACTTGAGCCATGGTCATCATTATAACAAGTGCCATATTTTATTGGATACACCATGTTTAATCATTTTTATCAAATTTTAATTAAAACTTACACTTAACTTCATCCATTTGTTCCATGTTAACATGGATCCTTTTGAGCATAGAAGAACATCCTTGACCAACTTTAAACTTAAATCATCATTATAACAAGTGCTCAGTTTTAGTGATAAGCTATCCAAACTTTTCCTAATATGTTCCCAGAAAATATGACAATGCAAATGTAAATCATATTGCCTGTACTCATAATAATTTTATTTTATTTTGTATTTATTATATTCTTTTTAATGAATATTTTTTATTTTTTTCATATTTAATATATATATTTCATTTTTATGAAATTTAATTGATTTTTAAGTAAGATAAATAATACATGCTTTGTTTTTTAATTTAATAAATTAAATCAATCATTTTTATAAGAGTTTATTTATTTATTTATTTAATAAAATTATAAATTATAGATATTTAAATTGTATAATTTAAATATAAAAAGGTGTTTTCATGTTTTTTAGTTTATCTTTATCATTAAAATTTATAAATTTAATTGATTTCAAAATAAATTGCAACAAATATTGTGTTGATTCCTCAACATGGGTGATTAATGAAGAGATGGTGTTGGCAGGGCATCAGACCATTGTCACCACAGGCAATACCCATGACAAATGTGGCATGCCCAACAGGAAGTGCCATTAACATTTTTTGTGCATGCATTAAGTTTTATGACTTCTCGTCATAGTAAACAAGAAGGTCTCGCTTCTAGAGGTTTCACTTGTGGTTCAACGATGGTTGTTCTTCGGATTTTGATGCTCCTTGTTGTTATGTTTTTAGACCAACTTCTTTCCATCTCTGCTATGGATTTTCTTTGTGATCCACCTCTCTTTGCAACCCTCTCTGTTGGCATCTACTCTTTCCTCTTATTCTCTCAGTTGTTCATTGAATGGAGTCCAAGCTCTATGGTCGAGGTTTTTAGATCTATTAGTTTTCTCGAGATAACTCAAAGTCTAATCATGGCTGCATATCTCACATCTTCGATTCTATGGTCTTTTAACCCTTCGCGCTACTTCCTTCCATCTATCACCATGACTTGCAAATGCACCAGATGTCACAAGGGTGGTGGAGGGCTAGGTTCCTCGGGTGGTGCAAGAGCTTAGTTCCATGTTGAATCTCCTGCTCACCGCTATCACAACAAGACTCCTCTAGTGGTGCAACTTAAGCTCAATGTCTTGAAGGAATATTTCAGCAAGAGTGTTAGAGTTAGTCGGACATGAAATTGCTTAAGGAGAATGCAGCCTTGGTGCTAGATATTGGGCACGCGCAAAGCAGGCGAAACTAGTAGCTCCAAAAAATAGACTTATATTGACACTTAAAGGCACTCCTTGGTAAGGTTCTATTCGAATGCCATCACATGTAGGATAAAATAATGACAAAGCTCAAGGTAATTCAACTACAATTGGTTGTCATCGAGGGACGTTTGGCTCATATTAGAGTAAGTGTCACTTCAGGCTTGGCCCTTGGTATAAACAATGAGGACATAACTCAACCAATTGTGGTGGAAACCTGGCTCTCCTCCTAAATTTTATGTTATAGTCCTCTTTAGACATTTTTATGACATTTGGAACAAGATTTTGTGAAAAATTATGGTCACAAGCTACTCCTCCCCAACACTGGATAACTCATAAACACTACAATTTGTTATGCTTTATTTTAGCTCTAAATCTACATAACACCAATGGTATTTTGTTTTTGTCATTTATTTGGTTTCTCGTGCAACAAATCAACGATGAACAACCATCTCTGAACTATGTAATTTAGTGGATTATCCTTAAAATTTTAAGCTTACAAAAAAAATCCAAAATTTGTAATGAATGTGAGTTTCTTGCTATCTTGCTCCACTTTTTTTTTTTTTTGTCATTTATATCTACAATTTTAATCAATTTCAAAATAAATTGCAAGAAAGATTGTATTAGTAGATTTTAATGAATGCTTTTTAAGGGTGGTTCACAGACATTGAGTGGCCACTACATCCATGGGAAAATCCAGGGAGGTCAACCTGAAGGAATCTACCTGTCGGCCAAACAAGCATGGCCTAACCCCCAAGGGGGTCGAGGAGATTTGACCCTGTAACCTCCCAACTAGTGAAGTACTTAGAAACGGGAACTCAACCAACTTAGCTAACCTTGGGGGCTGATTTTAATGAATGCTAGTCTCTTATTATCTTACTCCTTTTTTTTTTCTTCATTTTAGCTAATGGTGTCATAGAGATAATACATCACAATGTGATGTAGACACATCTTGCTATTCTCACTGTGATTAAGATCATCATTGTGATCAAGATCATCATTGTTAAATAAAGAGGTTGATAATTCTTTTTCATTATTTTTTAACCATGGATAATTGGGAATTCATCATAATGATTGTATGTGGATTTAGGATCAAATTGACTACCACTAGAACCCAAGAGCATATCCAAGAGCCAATAAGCTAGATATACCAATATTTTATTTTTCCACAAGAGAAGCATCATAGTAAAATCCAAGAGATACCTCTCCATATTTGTGAATGATAAAAACATTGAGTAAACTTGTGCACCTAACACAAGGGAATTCAAATCAAACACTTTAAACATAAAATTAGCCCAAACTCAACAATATTGACATCAACTGATTGAGCTAATTTTCTCGATTAAAATGTTTAGAAGCATATTGTCTAACCCTCAAACACTTACATAAAAATGAGATTATCAGTACCTTATTAACTAATTAACTCTAAAAAAAAGTGTCAAACAAACTTCAATACCTTACTAACTAATTAATTAAAAAAAAAGAAAAAAGTGTCACAACCAAAATTTAAACCCAATTAAAAAGTAACAAACTTCAGCCTCTGATGATGTCAGGAGAGATGGGTTTGACCCTCGACCCACTAGCTCCTGGATCTTCATAACCAAAATTTAAACCCAATTAAAAATAACAAATTTCAACCTTTGAGTTCAGGAGAGATGGGTTTGATCCTCAGCTCTTGGATCTTCTCGGCCAAGGCTTTCCATACATAGTATTTTTATGTTCTTACATTGTACCTTTTATATTCATGCATTGTATCTTTATAAAATCTTTATAAGAGATCATTTGGTTCTCCCACATTGTATACTATTTTGTGATCATTAATTAGACATAAACATAATTATTTTATCTTATTTACTTAATTATTCAAACTAAACTTAATTAACTATATTAATTAAAAAATTTCAATATGATGAAAGATTATTAATTAACTATATTAATTAAAATATTTCAATATCATGATAGATTATTAATTAATAATGTTGGGAGCTTTTTGCAAATTGGATCCTATATGCGTTTAAGCGAACACTCCATTCATTAATAATTATCTTTGTAAAGCATAATTGCATATTAAATAAATAAATAATTCAAATTCAAATATTTTTATTTTTATTCCACTTTAAATTTTATTTAGTAAAAAAAGGCCACATCAAAACCAGAGTGACCTGCAAGCTTCCTATTAATTGGGATTCTTTCTATTTTAACGGTCAGATTTCCCACACCCCATTCGAATTTCAAACCCCAAAATCTGTGTCCTTGTTTTTCCTCCTCATTCTTCCGCAAATGCCGTTGAGAGGGAAGGAGGGCCCTGCCTGCGCGCTCCACACTGAAAACAACAACAACACAAAAAACGCTCTAAATTTAACAATTCCGTCTACCTCGCCGTCTCGCTCGCTCCAATTGCCTTCCGTGTAAAGCAGGCCTCCAATTTTTTCCCGTCAAGAGACGGCATATTTTCCCCCGGCATTGGCCTTCTTCCGTACATGGAGCGTTCCGCCATGCTTTCTGCCGGCCGCGGGCGCTAATGCTCGGGTCTGGACCCAGTTTTTGATTTCCGCTAGGTTTTATAATTTTATGAAACCCTCGTCTATTGGATTTTTGCTGTTGCTAGTCTTGTTCCGGTATGGTGCTTGCAGGAGATGGCATTGCGGCCACAGAGGAAGGGGAGGACTGGCTTCATTTTGATTTCCTTTAGTGCGGCGCTTTCTTCTTGCCAGAGGACAAAAGAAAGGCAAGAAAGGCTTTTCTGGTGACCTTGTGTTTAAAGGCTTACTTTCGAGGAGCTAAAATGGGGTGCTTTTTCGGATGCTTTCGTGTTAAAGATAAGGAGCGACCGCGCGGCAACCTATCGGCTACTCTGCCGCCTGTCAAGAGCAGGGTACGGCTCTTGCTTTTGGTTTTCTTTTCTTTTGTGTTGATGTAGCGTTAGAGGTCTCGATCTGTGTTTTTGTGGCCTGGAAATTTATTTGGAAGGCCGATAGGTGCCGAAATCCATTTTTAGTTGCTGGAAGCGCGTTGTTGTGGTTTTTGCAAGTTTGAGCCACTAGAGATGCATGCTTTTGCATTCTTACCGTGCAGATGGCCTTTTTCTGAGCTTTTGAGCCCTTTAGAACTGTAGATTTTGGCGCATTTCGCAGGAAAATCTCGTGCTGGAAAGTTCGTGCTATTTTGAACCCTGGATGCCTTCATTTCTTGCGCATGCTTAACTTTGAGAAGATTTAGAAAAACGGATTTTGCTTTTGTTTGCTATAGATCTATGTGAAGAAAGCCGGTGCTGTTCTGAGCGATGCACATGGCGCCTTTTGTGGATTTGAATATGTTTGAAAAAATTTCAGCCGCTTTGACTGTGGATTTGTATCGCTTATTCTTAAATTCATTCAGAGGGCGATTTAAGCCGTTCTAAATGGCGGATTTCCGTTACATAGCAGCAATGTCCTCCCAGGGGAATTGTCAGCCATTTCCTTTCTTAAGTCTGTTATTCGGCATGCGAATTTCTCTCAATATAAATAAGCCGGCTGACTTTTAATCTATACGGTTGCTTTTTATTCCGCGTATAAGGCATATAAGTTCTTTTCTATTGAACCATGGACTATGATATCTGTGAGGACTTGAAGCCTATTCGAACAGATGGAATCTTCTGTTTTGAGGAACAATCTTCATGCGAATATTTAAGGAAAAGCGACGACTGTTTTGAGCTCTTAATATTGTCATTATTTTTATTCATATAATAAAATGTATTTCCTATATATTTTATCAGAGAATTGAACCGGCTTACATCAACTTTACAATGCTTTTGTCCTATTATAATCTGAGTACGTCATTGAAGATATTTAAAGACACATCTGTATTTTTCTCTCATGTTAATGAAAATCACTTGCATCCTTTCTTCTATTAAGGATCGCAATTCAGGATTTCGACAATTCTATCGTCGTTGTTTTCTTAGGGTTTGCAGTGGAAAATTTGAGGGCTATCAGTAGGTTCACATCAAATGTTTTTCTGTTTCGTAAATGAAATTCGTCAGTAATATGAGATTCAAGGAGCCCATGAATTTTCCTTTAAGCCAAGCTGTTGTGTCTTTCAGGTTTTAGGTCTGTCTCTTTAAAAACTTGTAGATAAACCCAATATATTATCCTTAGGTAGAAATTTTCAATTTTTCTATTGCCTTAATTTGTTATTTTATTTTTTTGTTTTTTTATAAGTATCCTTCTGTTTGAATTAATATTCTATTAACCTCTCTTTGGTTAATTACAATCTCATCGGTAAACTGGTGTTTAATTGGTGCTTATACTGGTGTTTAATTGGTGCTTATAATATTGTTTGTATCAATTTATTCAGGAATGTCTGATTTCAAATAACCAGTCTCAGTCTGGCCGTTTCAGTGGTTCTTCCCAAGACACTGTTGGATCTTCACCCTTCCTCACAGGCAAGTATTATGATTTCTCCAGAACGTTCTACACATCTCTGTTTCATGATCTTTGTACATAGTTTGCCCTTCTGATCAAAATTTTTCTTATTTCTTTAAAACAGCATTATCAGAGTGCACAGAACAAAAGAACACAGAAAATTTATGTCGAAGGAATAATAGTATAAAGTGGACAGCGCAGTTGATTGCCCCTGCCGAAGTTCCTGCTGTTCCAGAACCCAAGGTTTCATTAGATGGCCCGAGTCCTGAATTTGTCCCACCTGGCACGCCTCCCCGTAGTTTGGCGAAGGCTAGGAATCTTCGCGAAGAGGAGGAAAACAGGGAGTTCAATGATGAGGTCTGTTAATTTTTGCAGAATGCCTTGGTTTATATCAATTGATTAAGAGGAAATCGTCTACATTTTGTATGTATTTTGCCTCATCTCAAATTATTGTTAGGACTGTTGTTTCTGCATGACATTGCTAGCACTGTTTTTAGTAAAACACCATTTGTTAGGTTTGGTTCGATAATTGTAACTAGTTTTATCAAATTAGGTTTAGGAATTTTCAAAGTCATCTGTAGAGTAAGGAAATAATCCGCCATTTTTCAACAGGTGAAGTACCTTAAGTCATGTGGAACACTTCTGAGAACTCCCTCTGAGATTCGTGAAACATCTACAAGGCAAAGAACACCATTTGAGTATGATAAGAATGTCAATTCTGAATGGCACTCATGGTTTCCTCATCCTCCAGTCCGAGAAATTCAGTGGGATTGTCCACCTGGAGAGTCTCCGACACCACCTGCTCATCTGCATGAGGAACTTTGCAAAATTCCCACTCCAAATTCGATATTGCATGTTCCAAAGCAGCCATCTACAAGGTTAAAAATTTCCAGGATTTTCATACTTCTTTGGGGATACTTTCATAGTTGAATTGCTAATGGTTGCTCCTAATGTGCAGGTTTGAAGATAATATGCATCAAAATGAGGATAATGAATATACCAAACAAGATTATGGACATTTAGGAAGCAGAGAAGATAAGACTGCACATGGGGATGTTAAATCCTCTTCATCAGCAGGGTCCTACTTTGTTAGTGAAAACGAAGATCATTTCCAACCAATAAGTCCTATGTCATCTAAATTGCTTGAACCTATAGTTCATAAGCACTCGAGATATGGTGATTACCTGACTGTTGAAGAGGACAGTGATTCGTTCTCGGATGCAGGGTCAATTGCATCCCGTGATTCAGCGGCCAAGCATGAGAACATAAGTTTCAATCAGTTTGATTCTGAAGCTAGTCTAGAACCACAAACCCCTCCTCTTTTCAAGTCAACTTATTCCCCACAGTCTACTCCTTTAAGGCTTACAGGTAACATGAACACTCCATGGACAGGATGTGCAAAGACTCTCGAGAATGCAGGAGTGAACAAAAATGCTAGAATCCGTTCACAATATGTATATCCCGTTCTAAATCCCGTTGAAAACCTATCACAGTGGAAGGAACTCAAAAAAGGGTTTCTCAAGGATTGTGAGCCAAAGAGCAAATCATGGTCTGATATTCTACAAACACCAGGATCAAGGGGGGCAGCCACAGATAATGGTACCCCAAAACTTCTTTGTAGCTATTCAATCTCAAGAGCAGATTCTACGAGTAAAGAGAATTTTCTGAGTGAAGAAGAGGTTAAACTCACGCCGGATGCTTTGGATGTAATTGATGAACTGAGCCAAAAGAGAAAACATATTCCCATCACTCCTGACCCAGTTTCTAAAACAACTAAATCAGCAGGGCAATTTCATCATATTCCTGAGGAGACACCACCATCACGCATACTGCATGTGGATTCTAGCCTATCTCACTGGCTGAAAACACCACAAATTGAAGACGGCAATGTTGGACAGTCTAAAAAGATGCCGGAACCATATGTTAATCAACTGTTTGAAACTCCAAACTCAGAAGCCAAAACATCATGCATCTTGTCACCTTCCAGTTCAAGCCCGAGAGTTCGTCAGATGCTAAGCTCACCTTCAAGTAAAAATATTGACGACAAGCCTATATTAGGAGCCTTATCGATTCAGCAGTTACAGTATACATCCCCGGCAAGATCACCATCAAGTAAAACTAGTGGAGATGATGACAGACCTATTATAGGGATGGTTGCAGCTCACTGGAATGATAAACAAAGTACGTCTCCCAAGTGGTGGGATGGAAAGGGCATACCAAACTCAACAAATAAATATAAAGAGGTATGTTTGTTTTTCTTCTAATTTAAGTCTGGCAGGTTGGGGGAATGGTTAGGCCATACTAAACTTGGTAGTCTTTGTGCCAGTATGGACAAAATTTACTCAAGAATTTTCGTCTGACTGTTTTGCAGGATCAGAAGGTAAGTTGGCACACTACACCTTTTGAAGAGAGATTAGAGAAGGCACTCTCCAATGAAGGCGGATTCGAGAGGTATCCTCTGCACAATTAAACATTCATGCCTTTATTTTTATTCAAAGTAATCTCATTTCTTTCTGAATCGTATAGTATTTTTGGGATTTTTATCAGCCGAGTTTTATGTTGAGTTTTTTCACTAGTGTTTGAATCTCAGTCATGGGTTTGGAATAATCTACCTGTGTTTTTATTGAATGTTGGTGACTAATGGTTTAGTTACTGCAGGAAAACTTTTTCTGGAAAACCTATCAATTTTGATGAATGCGAGGAAAGTGATACTGCAGCATCATAGCCAGTTGTTCATCAGCGACTGTGAGCATCTGTAGCTATAGTCCATAGTTTTTATACGTTGTCCACCATGTTTACACATGATCTCAATCTCTTGACTGGAATGGAAATTTCACAATTTCTCTGAAGCCTCTATTGATATGAGAGGTTTCAAAGAGAGGCCTTTCAAGGTTGAACGGCTGGATTGTGACAAGGGCTGTAGCATTATATTTTTGAGGTAATTCTATGGGTTGTATATAGAGAAGATCTCTTTTCTCTATGGAGTTTTCTTTGTAATTGTCACCTGTAATAATGGCAGCTTCTATTTCAATATTACATTCAAGTTTTTTTTTTCCTATTCAACCAGCAATGCCAGTGCTTCCTCCATTTGCGCATAATTTGGAAGCTACCTCTGCTTACTGTACTCTCTCTTTTCTGTATGTTTTAGTTTCCTGCACTCATAAACCAGTCAATGAGTTTAAATGTTCATTTGAGAGTAGATTGCCCAGCTTTTATCAGTATAACATATGTTTCAGTTTTGCAAGTATTATATTTCTTAAATGCAAGTGATTTTTGTTAGTCTGCTTGGTCAAATACAGAACATAATGTTATAATTTAGCTTGCCAAGTCTTTAATGCCTGCCGCTTTTGGATATGCATGTGTGGTGCACATGAATGTGTGTGAGAGATTATACATGTATATTTTTATGATTGACCAAGATGTTAATGTCCAATGTCCAAATGTACACATTAAAAACTAATGCATGGTTAACATGAATGTGTGTGAGAGATTATACACGTATATTTTTATGATTGACCAAGATGTTAATGTCCAAATGTACACATTAAAAACTAAAAACTAATGCATGGTTAACATATCGTCCTGGTTTGAGATCACACGCTTACAACTGTGTCATTCAATCAATTTTATTTATATTTATATTGTGAAATGCTCATAGATGAATGACTTACTTAACGCAGTTGAATCTCAAAAATGATATCTAACAAAGCAAAAACTATTTATGATTATTTTTAAATAATAAAACTTATTTTAATTAGATGATTGTTAATTTTAGATAACAATGGTATGTTTTATGCTTGCGACAATTACTTCAATGTCTTTTTATTAGCAGCCCAAAGATAATTTTCACTTATTTTCCAATAGCAACCACATTAACCATTAATCATATTGACAGTAACTATAGATAGAATATGAATAATAAGATGCATAAGACAAGCCAAAACAAGAGCACCAATATTTGGCTAATGCCACGGAAAAACCCAAGATAGGGAAAACCCTTAATCAATTCTTCTTATTATAAATATCACGTGTTCAATGAAGAGAGTGAGTACAATAATACAAAGTCAAAGTCAAAATTGACTTGCCAATTTGATGATCCAATACCATTGTCCAAAACAACTCAGTCAAATTTGCCTTTAGTCAACAACAGTCAAATTCTGCCCAACTAGAAAGTCAACAATAGTCAAATTCTTCCAAAACAGCTCAGTCAAAGGAGAGAGGAACTTGGCCTTTCTTGCTGGTCAAAGTCGGTTCAAAGCAGTGAATAAATCAGTAGTCAAACTTGGTCAACTTGAATTCAACTTTATGGTCAACACTGGTCAAAGTGCCCAGAAATCCTTGGTTTCTGTGCCAGTCAATGTGGCCTGCCCAAACAGAGTTATTCCTTAAAAAATTATAGTCAAAATACGTCAAAGGAGCCTGGTCAATATTGGTCAAACTCAGCTGAAACACAAAGTCAAGGAGTTGTCTTTAGTGCGACTTTTTGAAGTTTCAGGTGCCGGAATCCGGTGAAAAATTTTGAGGTAAATTTTTGGTTTTTGTTATTCAAACCGGTTTTTGGACTCTATATATTGATTAAGCACCCTCAAAAACCTATAGGGCACTTCGATTGTGCAAAGTTAGCAATCAAACTTCTCTTTTCTCTAAATTCCTGCCGGAATTTAGAGAAATTACACCGTAAAAAGTCACCGTAAAAGCCTTCAAAAAGTCACATTAAAGACTAGTCAAATTGCCCCATGCCCCAGAAATCCGCACATATGAGAGATATAGGTTGCTTGCAATTTTTACGACCCAATCAGTTGAGGAGAGAGAATATATGATGAGTTGTGATGATGCCAAATGAGGTTTGAGGTCACTTTTATTTATATGAGTTAACGAGGGTCAAAAAACATGTCTCTTGGGTTTCATGAGCCTACATGATGGTGTGGCCAACTTTGACAATTTTCACTTCAAAATCATATTTCTCGTTGTCTGATTTCAGTGAACCTTAAGTCAATTTTGGTCCTCTTGAAAAGAGGAATTCAATACAATAATTGTTTCCTTGAAATGAGCAGTCGAAAGTGGAATTTAGCCCTAGTTGCACAATTTAACAATGATAAAAACTGCATCTTTTGTTTTGGTGATCTTAAGTGAGCTTATTCGAGCATTCATTCTTTCTTTGGACAAATCCTATCCAATGAGATGATAAGACCTAGATCAAGATCCCTCATCTAACTATTTATCCACTCCACTACTAACTTTGAATCCTTGAAAATGTGTTGCTCTTAAGAGATCCCTTTCCACTATTATCCCAACTAGAATGAGCATTGCTTTGACCTCAATCATGTTGTTGTTCCCATACCTCAAAGCCACAAGTTGAAGTACAATATTGATTCTCCAAAAATGTATTTTACTCACTCCACACCTATTTGAATTCCCCACATAAGCACCATGAAAAGAAACACCAAGATTGATTCTTATCGGTGTGTTCAACCCCTACTTGCCTCGTAATTTTGATAGGGATTTCTTTCTTAAGTCAATCATATAAGCATATTGAATATTGTGGAAAACCTAAAGAGGAGAGCCCATTGAATGTTCATTACTAGCTTCGTAAAAAGCTCAACAAACAATTAATTGTAGAGCTTATATCCTACCACTAGGCTCCTAGGCTCCTACCTGTTTGTAAGTATTGATGCAATAGCTTAGATTTCTAAAGCAAAATGGCATCCTATAAGCATATGAGCCATTGATTTGGAGGCACTTCTACACATGAGCACCAACCAAGACCAAATGATCTTTTAAGTAGAACATCACATGCAAGGACCTAGTTGGATATTGTTATTCATGAGAAGAGCCTTGTTTAATCAATGGCCCAATTTTCCATGCCTTATTTCACCATTGTTGGATGATGGGGCTTGTCCATAAGAAAACATTGCATCTATCCTAACCATATCGTTTAAACCCCCCTAACAATGATTCTCTCCCCCTTTGAGGGCTATAAAAGTTAATGACAACCTATGAACTAATCCATCTCATTCCTTTGCTTCCTCCAAAAGTTTTATGTGCTCTACCTCCTCCCACCACCCTCCCCAAAAATTTGAGACTACCAACATATTTTCATTCTCATGTGCAATTTGTGGAAACACCAAGGTGAATTATGGTTGTGGAATAATAAAAGATTGAATTATGTGCTCTACCTCCTCCCACCACCCTCCCCAAAAACTTATATTCATTCTCATGTGCAATTTGTGGAAACACCAAGGTACCCTTTCCAACTTTCCAAGCAAGCTAGTTTCCCAAACTGGAGAAAGCTTGAACTAATGCCATCCACGAGAAAAGCTTGAACCTAGTTAGATAATGCCATCCATGAGAAAAACCTTGTTTAAGTAATGCCCCAATTTTTCATTCCTTTTTTCACCATTGTTGGATGATGGAGATTGTCCATAAGAAAACATTGCCTTCTATCCTAACTATATTGTGTAAAACCCCTTAATAACATCTTTAGACCAAACCAAATGGTCCTCTTCCCCTTTGAGCGCTATAAAATTTTATGACAACCTATGAACAAAGCATCTGATGCCTCTACTTCTTAATCTACAAGCTCTATGTGCTCTACCTCCTCCCACCCTTCTCACCAAAAATTTGAGACTACCAACATATTCACATATGTCAAGGTTGACATATTGTAGTTCCTTAATGCAAACCATCAAACGACTTATATTCATTCTCACAAGTAATTTGTAGATCAAGGCCAAGGTACCCTTCCCAACTTTCCAAGCAAGTTAGTTTCCCAAAATGGAGAAAGCTTGAGCCAATGTTTTCCACATCTCTTGTTAGGGTATCTAATCCACTCTACCATAAAGGATGGATATATTTCCTCACAATCACCTTCTTCCACAACTCTTCACTAATCATCATCTTCCCTAAGCTTTTTGCAACAAGAGCCATGATAAATGTTGTTGATCCCCCATGCCCCAACCTTCTTTGTCTTTTGCTACCCTATCCCATCTTACTGAAGACATCTTCTATTTCTCCTCCTTCCCTATCTAAAGATCTTTCACATGATTTTGTGCAAAACCCATTTGGGATGGAAGCCAAGGATTGCCTCTAATAACTCCTTTGCTGAGGTTAATCTTCCCCAAGAGACAACCATCTTGTATACCAAGATTTAATCAATCTTTTATTATTCCACAACCAATCCCTATTCCCATACTCATTGGAATAGGAATGTGCATGTGAATGCTCGTATGGTATGGGGGATTGGAGAAATTCTTGTCTTGATTGTATTGCATAACATAGTTGTTTTTGGTCGAATTTATATATTTGTGTATATGTTGATTGGATGGGAGAATTCTATGGTATGTATGTTGTATAATAGAAAGACTTGATGGATTGGAGGTATTATGTTTGTGACTCTATTAGAGAGTCAAGTGGTTTGATAATTGCTTGTTGTAGGTGTTGGTTATAGCATTATGATCATGGACTTAATGATGATTGTTTACATGTGCAGGTGAATGTTGGGTGTAGCATTGTAGTGGAATGGGTATGTGTTAACTCAAAATTGCATGCACAACCTTGATGCATTTACAAATGTGATTATTATACATTATAGAGAGGACATATGATGATAACTGACCTTTTGAGACTACAGACTCCATGGATTGATGGCCTCGGTGAAGAGACTGAACTTAATGGTTATTGTTGGCATTAGTAAGAAGCTTAATATTTTAAAATTTATAATGTTGATTGAAAAAGGTTGATTTTAAATTGATAATAATAGCCTCGGTCAAGAGGTTGATTTTGAGTTAATGTTGAGCTTGGTAAAAGAATCTCTTTGGTTGATGTCTGCTTTCCTTAAATACAAGGAATTTTTAAAACTTTGATTTTATTTAACATTTGACAATGCATGTTATGTCCATAACTGGGTGGGCAAAAGCACAACAACCCAGTGGGTTGGTTTGGTCCATGGGATAATGGACAGGGCTATGGCAATCATGAGAATGACAAAAGAAGTTCTCTTGACCTTGACCTTATTTACATATGTGATATGTTCATGATCATGCTAATATTTATATACCTATATGAATGCCATTGTGATTGACATGTTTTGTTAGGAGTCATTCTTGTGGAAGGAAGATCGCTTGTATTTGTTTATTGCGAGTAAGGATGGTATGAGAAGTTGTCCAACGTGATTCCTGGTTGTGCGAGGAATCAATTGGGCAAGAAGTAGCCCTGACTGATTCATGAGCTTAATGTCATAAGAATATGGCTTTTATATGCTCTTGTTGTATTTTGCGAATGACAAGGAAATGTTGATGGCAGTGTAACAACGAGGAGCTGTTGGGAGCACTTGATAAATGGGATTTGTTAATGACGTGTGTTTGAATGGATGAGCACCCATTCAAAGGACAAATTAAGAGGGAAGCATGGGAATTTCCCAGTCTGGGTGAATGAATTTGGCTACAGGACAAATGCAACAACTTGAAGATATTAGAGTGTGCATCAAAAGAAATAAGACGACTTTAAAGGAGCCACATAAAGTAGTTGATCCAAGGCTAATTTCCATGTTTATTTAGTTGTTTGGAAAACAACTATATATGTGAACTACAATTGTAATCACGTTGTAAATATAAAGCTCTAAATCATTTATGCTTGGGTTAAGCATGTTTTCTTTGTGTTCGGTCATAGAACACTAAGGACGGTGTTCCTCTAAGGGGGTGGGATTGTGGCATCCCCTGTGGGTTAATTACCCTTATAAAACAATTTCCTTGTAATTATGTAACTATAAAATTTAAAATGGTTGAGAGAGGGACACAAATTCCAATGCTTAAAGGAGGGAGATTGCTTGAAGAGTTGGTTGTTTTAAATATTAGTCAAGGGCTGACTAAGTGGATTTTAATACAACAAATGGTGTATTAAATTCAGTTGAAAAGGACGTTCCCATTTTCTTGTTGGGGAAAAAATGAAAGCTAAGAAAGGACAAAAACTTAATGAAGAAGTATGGGTTGCGCTGGCCACGAGGACGACCTGCACAGACCCATGAAAAGATAGACAATTGGTTTATGGAAAATGACAAGAAGACACTCCTGAAGGCAATTAGAACAACCACAAGAAGTGGAGGTCAGAAAGGTCTGGTGAATCTTACTTGATTCATATGCATAGGAAAACAAGGGAGGCCAAGAGGCTCCTATTGGAAAGTGAAGTGATGTGTGATTTGCATGCGCACAGGCAGAAGACACTATGCATACAGAGGAAGTGATTGGAGACCGAGAGGCTCCTGTTAAGTGATGAGAGGCTAAGATGCTCTTGGTAAAGTTCTTTAATTTAGAAGGGGCAAATTTAGCATAGGGGAAATAAAGCAAGAAATTCCTCACGAAGAGCAAGGAAATAGGAAGAGGAAACTCGACAAAGAGGGAGAAATCATATTGAAAACCGACTAGCTGATGAAGCCAAGGGGGTTCGTCTGTGGAGGATAAAGAGTAGTGGCTTGCCAAGGACTAATGAAGCCACCAAGAGTGGTTTACCTTGGATTGAAGAAACCACTGGGAAGCTTGTGGACTGATGAAGCTATTGGCTAGGAGACATAGATACTTAGGTACTTGGGGTGACTAAGGAAACATCAGATGTGGTTATGGGTTGGGAACACTGGTGCTTGAACTCCTTGAAGAAATACCTAACAAGGGTGATCTTTGTGATCCCATCGTAGTTTGTCCAGCTAAGGAACCTTCCAATGTTAATCTCCCATCCTCTTGTTGTTTCTCGAGGACTGATGAAACCACCGAGTGTGGCTTGCCTTAGGAAACCACTGGGAAGCTTGTGGTTTGAAGAGCCTACTGATTTATTAGTAGCTTGCCACTAAAGAACCTTCCCATGTTTTCATATTGAGCTCTCCTCCTCTTGTATGTGAGGAGTGGCTTGTCTAGTGCTAAAGAAACCATTAAGAGTGGCTTGCCTTAGGACTGAAGAAACCACTAAGAAGCTCGTGGTCTGAAGAACCTATTGATCTATTAGTAGCTAGCCACTAAATAACATTCCCATGGTTGCATGTTGAGCATTTCTCTTATGGTAATCGAGTAGTGGCTTGTCTGGGGCTGAAGAAGCCAGCAAGAGTGGCTTAGGCTTAGGATTGAAGAAACCACTGGGAATCTTGTGGTCTGGAGAACTTACTAATTGATCAAATAGATTTCCATTGAAGAACCTTCCCATGACATAATGATGTAGGTGCATAGTTGGAGCACATAGTTTGATGAAGACTGGACTAGAGCTTGCCAATGTGATGGGATGGTCACATGGAGATGTTGGGAAAGATTTTAAATGTTTTGTAAATATTTACATTAGGAAATGAGTTTTTTTATTTAGAGGAAATATTTCCTAATGTAAATGTAGCTTTAGTTTCCTTATTTTGTGAGAAGGGGAAACATACCATCACTTGTGACTCTTGGTTACCCATGTTAGCTTTCTTTATAAAGAAATGAGTGTTTGAGAAGGGAGTAGGCAGAAGTGCAACAAAGGCCTGAGAGGAGAAGCTCCAACGCTAGGAGGAGAGGCATGGGCTGCACATGCCCAGATGGTAGATATGGTCAATTAAATGTATGTTGAATGTGAGTAATGAGAAAAATTGTTTATGTGTCTTTGTGTTTGTATTTTCCTTTGTTTGTCTATTATTAATGAGGTTTTTTGTGTGAACTTATTAAGAATTTGAGTATGTTGTGAAATGTGGTAGTTGTATGCCTTAAGGACAATATCGATGTCTTGGTTGAAGCGTAATTTGGGGCTGAGTATAGTTACCTATATGAATGGGTCAGAGGTCATGTGAGGAAAAATTCTTGCCATCGTTGGCTGCTTATAGATTGTGTTCCATTTTGGCTTGATTTTTGTATCTTTGAAAGTGCGAGTTCTTACTCCGTTGAGCTGCATTAAGAACCTGTGCGTTGAAGCCTCCATCGTGGTGTGGTGTCCCTTTGTGTATTGATTCTTGTTGTGTCTGCTTAAAGCTTGAGAAGGGAAGTGTATATGCGTTCTAGAGAGTGCGTGGGTAGTTCTATGCATCCTAGAGATGAGTGAGCGCGTGGGTTTTGTGATGGGAATCCCACCAAAAAAAAGTCTGGAGGACCTTGTTTTGTTTGTACGTTGTCAATACCATTTCAGATTTGTCTATGTCGTATGTCGAGTTATAGTTATAAATCCCCATGAATAGAGGTGTGTGAAGTCAATTGGAACAAGGGTGAGTCGCTTCAACTTCCCTGGAATCCAAAAAAACAGCTTGTTTTGGGTGCTACAAAAATATTTTGCAGCGCCTACAAGATTTTTACAGCACCGTGAAAATATTTGGCAACACGATTTTTAGGGTTGTGTATGAGTTTTTGGAAGCTTGTTTTGGCATGCGTGTTGTGCCATTGATGAGTGGAATCCCTTGTGAGTTAGATGAGACAATGAAAGGAATTAGAAGGGGAGAGAAGACTCTCTCATGTCACTTGTGAAGCAAAATCTAGATTCTCTGTTTGATTGCATATTCAAATTGATTTTCAATTTCCAGAATTGGATTCTACAACACAGAGTTGTGCTGGTGGGTTAGAGTATCCCAGGGTATTGGGAGACAACAGGGGTAACTCGACATTTACCCATCAAGTGGTATCAGAGCTCAGCTATGTTTTTGGAGAATGTCAGATCCACAAAAAGGTTTCATATTTACAACTCTTGGAGAAAGAGACATGAAGGTTTTGGAGGAAGCATGGTTTACAACAAATTGCCGTAAATCTATGTTGAATTGATGTTTGATTATTGTGAGGTGTTGGGCAGACATAGTCGAGAGTGTATACCTTGAAGTAGAATAGATTGCTCCGTTGTGATGCAGTCAGAATAACATAGTTTGGATTTTATAGCAACAATAAGTGAGGTGATTGCAGGGAAGTGAAGAGTTCATATTCTCTTGAGAAATAACTGGCGCATTGGTTGGAGAGAAATTGGTTTAGTGAGTAGATCTAGGAAATATTGTGGCAGATGAGATCTTGATATAGATCTTATGAACATTGAATGTGATGTTTATGCTAACTTGGTCAGTGAAATAATTGTGTTTGCATGATTGAATTGGTATCACTTGAATATCACGTATCATAAGTGTATATTAATATTTTCAAAACTTTTTTACAATAAATTGATGTGTAAAAATTGTCATATTAATCTTAACCATAACATTATACAATATATGCCCCACTCAAGACATTGATCATGTTTAATGCAAGGAGGTGGCCATGCTAGACATGTGGCAAGTGGAGCGAGTGTGATGAGAAAGAAGGTCGCATGTGTATGGCGGTAGATGACGAAAACTCGTGTCGGGAGAGTAGACTCCAGAAGGTGGAGCTTCGATTTATGGTCTTTGCATTCTTGTGGATCCTCATTGTTATTTCGCGTGGAAGATAGATTGTGGACGTCTTTCCAGGTGCAAGTTCTGCAAGAAAACTCGACCAAAAGGAGGGAACCTGCGACGGCTCCAAGGTGAAAGGTAAAGGGTATGTTTTGCTTCTTCTTCCCCATCAATCCCATCGAATTCCTAAAACTATGCATATGGAAGGATGCAATTGCTTTTGGTTGTTGCATGTTCATATGGCGAGTATGTTGGAAGGAATTCCTTCTATTTTGAATTAATTAATTCTGATTTTGTCTTAGTCCTGTATGGAATTTTACTTCAGCGAATGGGAATTTGCTTCTTTATCCCATGTGGGTTGGAAGGAAGGTATGAAGGGTATGGATGTTTCCATATTAAGCCATCTCGTCTTTCAAATTTACTGTGTCTCATGGTAATTCTGGTCTCAAATAAAGTTTTTCTGTATCAATTTGGAAGGCGGCCTATGGTGATGGTCGAGGGTTCTTTCTTTAGGAGAACCGTGACTCGTTTCAGAGTTTTTTTTTTAACTCCGTGACATGTTTCAAGATAAGGCGGTGGCAAAGGGAGAGAAGCGTCAATGGAGGCTGGTTGTTCCGCTTGGTTATATTTGTCACCACCATGGGGCTAACATTATATCTACTATGTTTTTGTTATTGAATATTGTCTCAAGTGTCATTAACGCGAGAGGCGGCCCATTCAAAGTGGTGTGGGTCGTTGCTTGGCTGTGGTTTTGGCTCATTGAATCCCCTGTATTTTAGGTGATTGCGTCATAGATGGTTGGACAAAATCAGTGAAAGGTGAACTAGACATGGAAGGCCACAGGCAGAAGTGGAAGAAAGGATCTCGGGTAAAGAGAGGGGAATCCTCCTCACAACATCCCAAGAAGGCTGGACAAAAAATATCAGTCCCAAAAAACAACGATGTCGTGCATGCTTATATTAATGGAATGCCAGAACAGATGAGAGAACTGATAACAGGGTGGGAGGCAGAACTCAACCATTGAGCAAATAACGAGGTGCAAGAAGAGGACTGGGAGATGTTGGTTCCAGATCGAGGCTATACTCGTGGCAGGGTTACTCAATATAAATAGACCATCCACATTTACTAGATGATGAATAATATTGTGGCCAGAGTTATTATGCATACCTATGAATATATTAAAATTGATCCTACTCTGCAGGAGATCCATAAAGTCTTCCAGTTGGCCCAATTCCAGATCCAACAACAGAATGCCCAATTGGGACGAATTGAGAAGCACTTCCAGTGCCCTCACTACTATGAGATTCTAGGATTTAGCCCACAAGATCTTGTCCCAGTTGAGTCCTCTTAGGAATAATTTGTGAATGCTTTTCTATCATTTTTTTGAGTGTTTTGATGCTATCCACGTTGATTACTAGTATTATAGTTAGTTTGAGAAATATGTTTTGGATTTCAGACATTAAGGCCTACCAGACCGAATTTGATGGCCTATAACGCTTTCCAATGGCCAACAGACTTGGTTTCCCAATGGGCAAGTTGAGGCCACAAATTTTTTATCATGATGTAACCTGCTTGAATTATGAATGAATGAAAGGTCCTACTTTTATATAATATATATATATATATATATATATATATATATATATATATATATATATATATATATATATATATATAATCTTTTGTTTATTTTATTTTTAATTTTTTTATATGGTTGATGGTCCTTGGAGATCGATGACTCGCTACGTCCATGAAATATTGTTCTAGGTGGCTTATTGGAATATTCACTAATACTAAGAGGGGGTGAATCAATATTGAACACCTTTTAATAATTTTAACTATGTCATGTAAACATTAAACAATTAACAACACTATTCAACAATGCACAACATCAAAGACAATAAAAAAGAGATTTTTAGGCGGAAACCCTTCTGCAAGAAAAAACACTGAACACTTTTAATATAGTTCTTAAAGATTACATCAACATGAAGCTCAAACTTTCAAGATTCTCTAGTAACAACTAGAAGGAGGCTCCAATCCCCTAATTTATCAGCTCCAACTGAAAGGATATGCCAACACCTTGGTTTACCAGCTCCAATGAAGGAAGCTCCAAGCCCTAGGTTTTATCAGCTTAACTTAAAAGGATGCTCCAACACCATAGTTTACCAGCTCCAACTGAAAGGATGCTCTAACCCCCTATTTTTATCAGCTCCAACTGGAAAGGATGCTCCAACACCCTACAAGCTACAACTTTCCCTAACACAACCTTGCCACCCTGAAGTGTTTTCAGACTCCAACCTGAAGAAGACTTCAATCTCTGCCTTGGATCACCCAACCACACTATAGATAGAAGATATTTGAATAAGATTTTCCATCGTCTCTATCATTACATGAACCTACAAACATCGTTGTCTTTTCCATACTATAAATTTTCCAAATATAAACCCTATCTCAACAGCGATGCTCAAACATTTACATGTCTCTATCAAGCCTTAGCAGCACCAGGCCTTAGTCATACAAATTCTCAGATAGTAGCAATATGCATACATTCGACTTTCATAAACTTTGTCCTCAGTCATACAACTCATTGACAATCTTCTAACAACAATATCGATATGAATACTCTCTTATCAACTAAACATAATATCAATAAAGCTCTCAACCCTATACATACTTTGATTTCCCAATACTTGGCAGCTATATATAAACTCTCAGATATACAACACACTGAAAAACAATATCCCTCCCTCTTTGCTCATCAATATCTATTCAATACTTCTCTGACAAACAATATTTCAGACTCACTCATCAAGCAACAAACTATGTCCTTGGCAGTGTCACATAAATTAACAAACCTTAATAACTTTGTCACACAATGATTACTTTACAACCTTACTCAAAAAAACAATAATTTATACTATTGTGACTTCTAGTAACTCAATAGTCACCATTAGTAACAAATACAGTTGCCAAGTGTTTTTGGCTTTTGTGTGAGCTCAACACTTTATGGATGGATAGTATACTCAACATGCTTTGACAATTTTGTCATATATTCTGAAGATAAGCCCTAAGCCAGGTTACAATCTCTGCGGTCAAGACATTTAGCCTCAAGTGACAATACTTGAGAAAAAAAAATTATCACAAAGTTTCCTTCTCAATCACTTACAAGCCATAATCACACCTAATAACTCATCACTCAGAAATCTAGAACAAGATATAACACTTAACTCCATATCATCACAGACTATTAACAAATTGTAGCATAGGTTGTTGCACCATTACATTACACTAGAAATCACATCATATGTTTACATAAATGAATGTAATCGATCATGCTACATCACTTCATAAGATTATCCATAAACACGTTAGGTTATCACAATTGATCATATCAACACATTTCTCCACATTCATATATGCCTTTTATCATATCTCTATGAAAAGCATCACACTGAAGGACAACTACACAATCGCTCCATATCAAATAAAAAACTAAATTCACATTTCATAATTTGAGGATGCACTAGATCGAAGATGATTATGCCCTTGAACCATACATCAAACCAGTCGCATATGTGCCAGAAGATCAACCACACTATATTACCCAAGCAATGCATTCATATAAAAGATACATAGACCACATATATTATGAAGATATCACTCACTGCATCATTTTACACAATAAAAACCACGATCTGGTTTGCAGTCCTCATGCAATTATAGTATTTTCTATTAAAACATAGCAAATCCAAAGATAATTTTGACAGAACAATAGTTATATATTGCGTCCCCTTACCAGACATAATAAGACACATATCATATACTATGCAAGAACGTACGTAATCACTCATACTGAATGTGTAGTCCTAGGGTCGAAAATGAGTGAAAAATCATGTTGGAGAGGCAGATCAATACAACGTTTTAATATTATTTTCTAATTAATATTTTTTCATTTGGTGTTGGCTTTGGGGGAATGGCCATGCATTGGGGAACATTGATTTCAAATAAACACATCTCAACTAAGAAGAACCATGAGGCGTGAAACCTACCATTGGAAACCTCTTGACGAGATCTATCCAATGTTGTTGGTTTTGCAAGAAAAATTACTAATTTTCCTATTCAATTTCCTCATTAAATGCAGGGAATCATGTTCACACCATCGGGTTTCTAAACTTTTTGGTTTCCTTCTAAGGCTTCTTATCTATTGGAGCTTCCAACTAATGTAGTCTACATACATATATTAAGAGTGTTCAAAGACTGATAATGGCATCAATGACAACATCATTCAATAGATATAACCGAATGGATCACTTCTCATCGGCTCAAACACGTAGCCTAACCCCAAGAGTGTTGAGAGAAATTAAACCCGTTACCTGTCAATAATATATGTGCTTAATTATGAGAACTAGATCAATTGAGCTAACCCTCGAAGCTTAATAAATAATATTGTTATATTAAAGTTGGGTAATTAATTTTAACCTAAACAATAATAATACATATTTAAGATTATACCAGCCTAGATCCATCTTAACTACAGATCTATCAAGCGCCGAGAGGGATCAAATCTCTAGAGGTGAAAACCTCTTTTTTGAGTGCAAAACTTGAGAAAAGGTTTGCACCTCGAGAGATTTGATACCTCTCGGTGCTTGATAGATCCATAGTTAAGATGGATCTAGGCTGGTTTCAGTAGTGTGCGACCAAGGAAAATCTATCGATAATATGAGGAACATATGATTAATTTTATCAATAATATGTAAATACATCTAATATTAATATAACCATTTTAAATATGCTAAATATGTTTGATATTTATTGAGTCACTTTGATTTTAAATTTTCTTAGTTACCTCAGTTTGTTGAGATGATAAATATTGTAAAATATCTTTAATGATAAAAAATGATGAAATAAATTTTTTGAATGCAAAGTGACAATGTAATAATATGTAATAATATTGAATGATAGAAAATGTGAATAATAAGAATGTAGTCAATTAAAAATAGCCTTCATTGTGATCAATCTCAAACTATTTTCTTCTACTATTCTTATTGTCACCCTTGTTAGTTTTGTGATCTTTCCATATAGATTATATGAAAAATACAGTAGAAATCATAAATCATAAACCATTTAAATATTTAGCTCGAGTTGTTGTAGTAAACATCATACCTTGTCTCTCTTTCTCTCCAATATTATTACGTTTAATTACTATAACACAAAAATTGTTCTACATTGTCAATAATTTTTTATGCTTAGAGTGAAATCAATGCACACTATTAATCCAATGACTTTAAAACTAATGTACCATCATACATCCAATTAAATCAAATCAGAAATCAACATATACACTGAAATCACTGCATCTAATGGAAGAAATCAAATAAGATTAGAAAACAACATCTACATAGAAATCAACGCATCTAATGCAAGTAATCAAATAGGATTTGAAATCAATATCTAAACTCAAATCAATGCATCTAGTGCAAATAAGAAAATAGGATTAGAAACCAACATATACACTAAAATCAATGCATCTAGTGCAAGCAAACAAATAGGATTAGAAATCACCGTCTACACTGAAACCAATCCATTTAGTGCAAGCAATAAAATAGGATTAGAAATCATTTATATTGAAATAAATGCCTATAGTGTAAGCAACCAAATATAATTATAAATCAACATCTACATTGAAATTAATGCATCTAGTGCAAGTAATAAAATAGGATTAGAAATCACCATCTACACTGAAATCAATGCATTAAGTGCAAGCAATAAAATATAATTATATATCATCTACATTGAAATCAGTGCATCTAGTGAAAGTAATAAAATATCATTAGAAATCAAAATCTACACTGAAATCAATGAATCTAGTGCAATCAATCAAATAGGATTAGAAATCACCATCTACACTGAAATCATTGCATCTATTGTAAGAAATATTCTTCCCTCTCTCCCCCCTCCATATATATATCTATATGTCCCTCCATCTTTCCTTCTTTGTCTCTTTATCTCACGCCCAAAAACACACAGACACTCACTCCATATTTATCAATCTCCTTGTCCCTCCCGCTCTGTCTCCATTTATCTCTTATTTCTCTTCACCTTCTATCTATATCTCTATCTTCCTTTGTCTCTCTAAATCAACCCCAAAACATACACTCTTTCTCCAATATATCTATCTATCACTCCTTCCTCCTCTCACTCCCTCTCTCTCTCTTCCCCTTCCTTCCCTCTCCAACGCTTCTATCTCTCTTCCCTCCTGCTATCCTCTCTCGTTCTCCCTCCATATTCCTTATCACTCCCTCTCTCTCTCTCTCTCTCTCCAAATTTTAATATCTATTTATTTATTCTTACCTCCATCTCGCTCTCCCTGCATCTCCATCTCTTTTTCCCAACCTCTCTCCACTCTTTCTCTTCCTTTCTCTCCCATCTCTCTCTCTCTCTCTTCACCTTCTAACTTTTTCAGTATATGCCTCTCTCTCTCATTCTCTCCCCCATTCTCTCAATCTATTCTTCTTTTTCTCTTTATCTCACCCCAAACATAGACACTCTCTCTCCATCTCTCCCTTGTCACTCGCTCACTCTCTCTCTCTCTCTTCCCATTCCCTCCCTCTCCACTGCTTCTATCTCTCTTCCCTCTTGCTATCCTCTCTCGTTCTCCCTCCATATTCCTTAGCTCTCTCTCTCTCTCTCTCCAACTTTTACTCTCTATGTATTTATTCTTACCTCCCTCTCTCTCCCCTACATCTCCATCTCTCTTTCCCTACCTCTCTCCACTCTTTCTCTTCCTTTCTCTCCCACCTCTCTCTCTCTCTCTCTCTCTACACCTTCTAACTTTGTCAGTATATGCCTCTCTCTCTCATTCTCTCCCCCATTCTCTTAATCTCTTCTTCTTTGTCTCTTTATCTCACCCCAAACATACACACACTCTCTCCATCTCTCCCTTGTCACTCCCTCACTCTCTCCACTTGTTACTCTCTATGTCTTTCTTCTTCCCTCCCTCATTCCCCATCCAACTCCATCTCTCTATCCATCCCTCTCCCTCCCTCCAACTCCATCTCTCTATCCCTATGTCTCTCCCAATTCAGATCCATCTCTTTATCCCTCCCTCTCTCCCCCTAAAAATCCATCTCTCTATCCCTCCCTCTCTCCTCCTATCTCTCAAGTCCCCTCTCTTTTCCTTCCTCTCTCTCCCTTTCTCTCCTACCTCCCTCTCTCTTCCCTCATCACTCACACACACTCTCTCTCTCTCTCTCTCTCTCTTGTCTCCCCTACAATACTCTATATTCCCCCATCACTCTCTTCCTCTCTCCCCCTTTATCATCTCCCTCCCTCTATCTTCACCCCCACCCCTATCTCTACCCTTAAATCCTCTCTCTTCCCCCATCACTCTATCTCTCTCAACAACTATGTTACTATATCCCTCCCTTTGTTCTTCTCTCTCTTTCTCTCCCCCCTTGTCTCCATCACTCCTTCTATGTATCTTCATCTCAACCCTAAAAATACATAATCTCTCTCCATCTCTCCCTTATCACTCCCTCTCTCTCCACTTCTCACTCTCTATCTTTCTTTTTCTCCCCCCTCCAACTTCTTCTCTCCATTCCTCCCTCTATCCTCCTCTCATCCTTCCTCTCTCTCCCTTTCTCTCCTACCTCCCTCTCTCTTCCCCTATCTCTCTCTCTCTCTCTATCCCCTCCAATCCTTTCTCCTTCTCCCCCCCTCTCTCTATCTCTCTCTCTCCCACCTCCATATTTATGTCTCCCTCTCCCTCTCTCTCTCTTCATTCCTCCTCTCCCCTCTCCTTCAGTTTATCTCAATCTCTCCCTTCTCACTCCCTCTATTTCTCCACCTCTATCATATGTATATGTTCTTCCCTCCCATATATATCTAGAGATTATATATATATATATATATAACAAATTTAATATTGTATTAATATAAATTTATTAGATTTCTTAAATTTTATATTATAATATATTAATATCAATATTATATTTAGTAATAATAATAACAATAATAATATTAATATTTTAATATTAATGTTAGGGTTAATAATGTTTTTTTTGCATGGTATTATTATTAGTTTTTTCCATGGTATTTGGTCCATAGGCTTCAAATATAATTAGATGTAGATTTCTACTCATATTTGATATATTTTTATTTATTTACCCTACCTTTTTATACCTCTTTTATAAATATGGTATTTGGCCCATGGTATTCGGCACATGGTATTAATAATAATTTGTCCCATGGTATTTGGCCCATAAGTTTCACCTAAATAAAACTTATTTTTAAGTTTCTGTAAATATAAAGAGCTTTATGGAGTAAATATAAAATAGGTTTTATTTATTTACCATACCTCTAGTTTATTTATATTTATAATTATCTACCATACCTCTAGTTAATTTAATTTTTATTTATTTACCATATCTCTTTTTGAGTGTTTGTAAAACTCTTCATATTTTAAATTTATTTTTAATTATTTATTTATATGGTTATGTAAGTTATTTTTAAAGCCGACATTATTCGTATTTTATTTTAAAAAACTTGTTTTTTTTTTGGCCTTCGACATACTTACACATCGGGGTCATACTGGGTTGTAGAATGCTCTTCTCGGCGCAATAAATAATATCTTTATATTAAAAATTAAAGTTCGCTTAAAATTTGAAATCCAATACAAAGGGTTTCAAACATGAAAGGTATATCTTATTTTTCTAGACAGGATACTAATGTTATGCCATTCGAAATTGGAAATTTTTTTTTTACTTAAATCATAGTTCTATTTCAGTGAAATTCATGTATTAAATTTATTGAAACATAATTTTTTTCCTCGAAAAAAAAGTGTAATTTTATTATTAAAAGAAATAAAATTATTTGCTTTTATGACTGGCATGTATTCGAAAATAAAGGATCGCTTGGATCCATCACAAGTAGTGTCTTAAAGTCATCATGACTGAAAAAAAATAAAGAAAAGACTAGCTAAAGAGCCTAACGACTTATGTAGTTGTATAAATAATACACTTTGTCTTTCTTCCCTTTCTTCTTTTTGCTTCCTTCCATACCCCTAGGGCAAGTTGGATAATTGCTAGTGTTGTTTCTGTCGCGTTTGCATTAGCGAGGTTCAGATTCAAAGCTCTTTGTTTCATGTGTTCTTTTGGTTCCTGGCATGAATTCGTTCTTTGTTGTTGTTGCTTTGATTATTGTTAGATATGGTGTGACTGCCATATTTGTATTCTGATTCAGATCTATGGTCTATGAGGGGAGCTCATCGTGTGTGGAAATTTAATTCATTTTCTCGTTATCCTTGCTCGGGGGATCCTTTAGATCCACCTCTTCTTCATTGTCCGAAAAATAGGGCTCAAAAGGTTGCTAGATATTTATCTTAGTTTGTGACCCTTTCTTCTTGTTTTCTTGTTTTTTGGCGAGAGAGCAGGTATCTTCCAAATGCCATATTTGGTTACAAACACGACATTTGAAGGTCGTGTTTCCATAATCAAGACTCTATGTCCATTGGAAATTTCCATTTTTTAGTTGGATGTGATATGGCAGCCCCTTGTTAAGGTCAATATCCACACATATGCAGGCGTAGGTGAAAAACCCCTTTGCTATTCTCTCATTGTCTATTTTTATGAATGATCCTAGTGCATTTCCAATGTCTTCAAGAACTAGGTGATGCTAAAAGGGGAGAGGGAGGTTTGGCAAGTGAACCCAGACATACATTTTTTAACTTCCATGGTAGGTGAGTCAAATTATGGGAATTATGGGGTAGTAAATAACCCAACTCAACCCAACTCTTCCCTAGAACCACGGTCCCTCCATAATTTTCTAGTAATCTTCATTTAAGAATGGGTGCACTATGAAGAAACCATTTGAGCTAAGGTAGATGTCACATTATTTGGTCTAATTGGTATAGCTCCATTTGTAAATGTCTTCAGTTTTAGGCCATAAACCGTTGAATCTACAAATTACAACCTCTTCGTGAAAATATGAGAACATATTGTTTACCTGCGAATTCTTGATCTGTATTTGCAGATACTCCTTATTTTCCACTATGTAAGGCCTAGGTAGAGACCTAGATGGGGAAGTAGCCTTAGCTTGTCCTGCACCAATTTTGGATGCTTCTTTGTAGGAGAATGATAGTTCAGGTCTTGCTCTGCCACACAATCCTAAGACCAAGGAGAGAGAGAGGATCCCCTACTTATTCTCTGAGAGTCCTCTTGTCTTGTAACAATTTCCCTTATAAGATGAGATTTTGCTTAACAATTGGGAGCCCCATTCACTGTTGAATCTTTGTTTTGATGCTTTACGTTGATTCCTCATTCTTGACCCATATCAATATGGATATTCCTCATAGGGTAAGTTTATAAATACCTAGAAGGTCCCATTTTTCTTTGTGCATGTTGGAGGTTAGGCTAACTCTAGGCTGAGAGAGTGCCTCTTGTTCTCAAATGAGATTTCTTTCGATCCATGGGTTGTAAATGGTGGATTTACTCCTCCTTTGTGCTTTAGTCTCTTTTAGCCTGAGATTAATCTTGATATGAAGGTGAAAGTGTGATATTCCAGTGCACTGGAGGGGGGATGGTCGAAAGATAACCCCACAAGGCATTCCTGACATGACCACCACAAATCATCCTCGTTGTCGTCATAGATCTAGGATTTGGAAGTTTATCTGCGGTTTTTTTCCTTCTCTACAGGTGTAAAGGTGTCCCCGAAATTTGATAAACCAAAATAAACACTTACCATTGTGATGATTATGCAAGGAAGCATGATTTGGGGCCTACCATAGGATGAAAGGTCAAGATATTACTTGAAAAGTCACCTCATATGTTGCATAATTTTGTTTGTTGTTGTTGTCATCCCTAAGCTTGCTACAGGCGGCGATGGCACTCTATGGCAAGGGTCTGTGGTGAATAGTTTTCCATACGATACTGGAAGGATTTTGTTATTGACAATTCCAATGAAGAAATGGTGTTCCTCTTGCAACTAGGAATTTCAAACCCACCTAGGCCAATGCAAGGATGGATTTGTGGCGGCTTTATGCCACAGGAAACTATGTAAAACTAGATCCACGAATCCACCATTCCCTCATAGTTTGTGGCGTCGTCAGTTGTATGGATTACAAGGAAAAATCATGGCTGCGTTTCTTTTTTCTTGCATATCAGGATGTGGATTGGGTAAAGATGGTTTGGCAACTCAAGATGGATGTAGATAGTGCCATGAAGGGCTCTTGATCCATGAATATCCACAGGAAGAAGTTTGTTTATAAGAATAGATATTTTTTGCAGGAGAAACTTTTAGTAGATATAACTCACAATAAGGATCCAACTTCCTATGGGTTTCCTTACTGTATTTTAACGCCAAATATGGACAAAATATCTATGGAGAAAGAAAAAATACCATATCTTCCTAAAACATTTAATGGGAATACCTCTATTTTATAGATTTGGGGCTTGGATCTAGTGGACAACCTGAAGAAAAGTATTCATAATAACTTAGGAACACCAACAACTCTTCAATGTTTGTTATATTAGGGAAAAGTGCTCCAGGATTCCCTTCAACTGAAAGATTATGACATGAAAAGGAATTCCACCATAATATTAAGTCTGAGGCTGCGGGGTGGGGACACGAGCTTTAGAAACCCTAATGGATCAGTCTCATTCAAGGATGCAGTGAAAGGGAAGGCATCCATTCATGTAGATCATATCCAAAATATGCGTGTACCATATATTGTCGAACAAATGGAATAAGCTTTATCCATGGAAGTAAAAAACTTAGAGGTAAACTAGAATTTCTATGATCTTCTATCCATGGATATTAACTATAGGTTTAATGGGTTATGGTCGAGAACTTAGAGGTAAACTAGATTTTCTATGATCTTCAATCCATGGATATTAACTGTAGGTTTAATGGGTTATGGTCGAGATCTAAAGATTTACACGAGTGGGTATTCTCTACCTAGACACCTAACTATAACATTTACTTATGCCCTAAAAACTTTTTTATAGTGGAATTTGAAACACAAAAAGATCTAGAAAAAGTCTTCAATTATGGGCCTTGGTTTTGGGGTAGGGTAGGGCTCTTTATCACCCCATGGTTCCCATATTTCAATTCCACAAGTATGGTAGTAACAACAATTCTGGTTTGGGTAAGGTTATCAAACCTTCCTCTTCCCTTATGGCACCTTTAGGTTCTAGAAGACATTGGAATTTTTCTTGGAAATTTCAAAAAGCGGGATCTTAATAGAACAAAAAAGGGTATCTTCACCTTTGCAAAATCGACATAGAGATAGATCTCAGTAAAGGTCTACCTAATGGCATCTAATATATATATATATATAAGTGGACCCAAGACTTAGATTATGAGAACATAACATTTGGATGTCGATTGTGTTTTCAAATAGGACACCTACATAACACTTGCTCATAGGAAAGAAAAATCCCAAAAAATAAAAAGATGTAGGCGTATAAGCCAAAGGGATGACAAGTATCTAATCCTTACCAGGAAAAATATTTAAATAAAGAACCATGTGAACAATATGGTAACCAAGTAGAAGGAGGGGGCATGGACTAGGTAAGAACTGAGACCCATATTTAGAAGGGTGTCAAAATGGTAGAGATCAAAGCATTCGAGAAGAAACAAGATGAAACACTTAACAAATTAGGCATAGGGGGTATAAAGAGAACCCATGTATCATAGATTTCTAACTCAGATAAAGAAACCCCTATGTACGCAATTGAGAATGAATTTGCCATGGTAACAGTTGAACCCTCCCATCAAACTTTATGTAATTTTTGTATTGTTTTTCTTTATATTGCTCATCGACTGAAAGGCTGCCATGACTAAATGCTTAACAATATTTGTAGAATGTAATTTTGTTCCATGTTCCAGATTGAATAAAATTACGAATTTTCCTCGAAAAAAAATAAAAAATAAAATTACAATTTGAAATAAGTAAATCAAGTATATTAATATAAATTAAATAATTAATTAATTAAAGAAAGAAAGTACCTAAAAAAAAAATCATAAATCAGTTAAATATTTTCATGAACAATTTTTTTAATTAAATTAATAACAAAATAAAAATAATATTTAATATTGAATCTAGATTCGCTATTGTTCAAAAGTGTTCGAATATCCACCTTTTTTCAAAATTCGTTTCCACCATTTTCACTCATAATTTTGTTATGTATAGGTTTTGACTATATAGTGTCACTCTTTATATTTAATTCGAAGTATTGGTGTATCAACTTATTGGGATGTTGGGACATCAGAGTATCGACCATGTCATATCATCGAACTGAATTCCCAAAATTGACAAACCACAATGACATATGGTGATTGATGGAGAAGTTCACATCAAGTGCCTATGGAGTATTGGGAGCCATGCTATCGGAATTTTGCAAGATCGAGCGCTAGGTGTCAGTATATCCATTTAATAACCCTCATACAAACTCCTAATGTTGACAAATCTTGCTATGTTTGTTGGTGGGTAGAGAAATCCTCATCAAATGCTTATGGTTTATTGGCATTTGGGATATCGAGAGGTCAAGTATTGGGTCTCGGGACATTGGGTGATAAATATGAGTTGGAATTCAAAGCAACCTTGATGCTAACATAACATGATATTTCTATTGATTAATGGGAATTTTCCCAATAACTTGTCATGGTATATTGACTTTTCGACTATTGAGTGTCAAGTCATTGATTTTTGGGCCTTTGAGTGATTAGATGTCAATATGTCAGGGTATCGAGAGGTTGGGACCTCCGTTATAGGAGGTTGGTGAGGCCTTGGGTGAGTCCAAGTGTCTAGAGTCATTTTATATTACCATACTAGATCACTCGTAAAGTTCCATGGAATTGGTTAGGTCTAGGGGAGTCATTTTTTGATTTTTTAAATTTCTCGCAGGGCGGAAATTGTATATGAAATCTAATAAGTGATGTCTAGAGAAGTTGTATAGGGTATTGACAATAAAAATTTCACCTCTCGCCCTCAAATTTATACTAAGACACACTTTGAGGGGTCAAACATGTGTTCTAGACCCTCAAAACCCACTTTTCCTCAGTTTAGTGGAAAAAGTGGCAATAAATTAAGCCAACAATTAAATAAATGGAGAAAAATAAATATCCACACATGCTAAATGATGTGGAAATGAGATGGAAAATTATGAGGATTTAAAGTGAAGTCATAAAGTGATGTGGACTCCTAAAATCAACGAAAATACATGTGCTCAAGAAAATCGAAATTTCTGGCATTAAATGAGCTGTTTACTTGGAAATTTGAAATTGAGAAGTTAATGCACATTTGGGAAGATTTGGGAGAATAATTGGTGGAGATTTTTGTGGGAAATTTTCTCCACATTGGTTCCCACCCATATACACTTGTCATTTCATCATGGGATTCGATTTTTCTTGAGGGATTCTTGATGCCACTTGGGAATTTCAAATTTGCATGAAGGTGCTTTGGGATTGTCACTGTTTGCCTTGGGATTGGATCCTAAGATTCTATATAATAAGAGCTTTGTGCTCTCGCTTAATAATCTTTGGAATGGGATATTTTGCTTGGGGAAGCTCTACTTCTATGTACTTGTGTTCTTCATATGAATAAAAAGACCTTAGGGTTCATTCATGATTGTTATTCCATTGAATCATTGCTTGGATCATTGATGGTATATATCTACATGTGCCTTTGATTTCATTTTTCTCATATTATTTGTTGAATTGTATATGTATAGCTATCTTATATTTCCAATTGGTTATTTGATATGCTCTAGGCTAGACAAATCTATCTATTTTCATATAGATGATAGAGTTCTCTTGCCATTGTTTATTGATTTGATACATATGAGCTAATGTTTGTTTTAATTCTTGTAGAGGATCATTAGTGAATCAACTAGAAAGCGTGAGGGAAACTATTCAAGAGACCAACCCACTCTTGGCATTGTTTTCAAGGAGCTCTCATCGTTATTTGAATTTCATAGATCTAAAATGTTTTGAAAGTACTTGTTCTTGCAGGGTTCTCTTTCACATAGTTTATGCATATGAAAAAATATTAAAAAAATCATTTACATGTTTGAATTTGTGCTTTCATTTCATTTTCTATATATTCAAGAGCTTCTCATAAGATAGGCAAGTGATGAGGATCTTCTCCCATCACTTGATTTAAACTTTGTATATTATTTTATAGCATATTCACATACTTACATGCTCTCTTTTCACACTAACTTTGGTTTTAGTTTTTCAGCCCTAACATTCTTGTTTGTAGGTTCTCTCAAGATTCAAGTTGCATTTCAAGGAGGCCATTGGCATCAGAAGAGCATGTGGAAGAAGCCTAGATTGTACACCACTTTGGAGCTTTTTTTCTCTAATTGTATAACTCCTTCATCTCTTCTGAGGCTCTCATACTTGAAGGGATTTCAGGAGGAAATTGAGTTCCTTGACATTACCTTGCTTGGCATGGAAGATCGCTATGTTGTCAAGATCAAGCAAGAATGTAAGCAGAAGAAGCGAAACTTTGGATCCGTGAATCTGAAGCCAAGGAAAGGCGCCCCCAAACTGTAGAACAAGGAGCAAAGCCAAAGCGGGGTGACTCATAACAATAACACAAATCCAAAGGACACGGGGAAGTGGTGTGAATTTCATAACATCCCCACTCACAGCAAAAATGAGTGTCGGGCCAAACAATCACTAGTGGCCGAACTAAAGGCACCCGAATCAAATGCATGTTCTGATCCTGAGTCAGAACCAGACAATGGCGATGACAAAGGGAAGTAGAGCATTGATGTAGATCCTAGTGCCATTTTTGCCACCACCAAGCTCCAGAGGGAGGATCCAAAGGAGGGGGAGCACCTCTTCCATTTGCAGATGTGGGTCAAGGGTTCTCCACTGCAATTCCTTGTCGATAGCGGAAGCCAAAAGAACCTCATTTCAACATAGGTCATGAAGCGGCTCAGCCTACTAACCATAGCACACATGCAACCGTATACCATTGGGTGGCTTCACCAAGAAAGAGATATCCGCGTCCACTAGCATTTCCACCTTTTGTACAACTTCAAGCCATTCACATATGAGGTACTATGTGATGTTGATACTCTTGATGTGTTTGATGTATTATTGGGCCAACCATACTTGTGGAAATGACATGTTGTGTATGAGTCTAGCCCTCATTTTGTTGTTATTACTTTGGGAAATAAATTGTACAGGATACCAGACATAGTACTGCTTCCTGCCATCTCTTTGACTATTGCAAAACAACGCAGTACGATTGTTTCCCAAAGCAATAAATTTATTTTCATTATAATTTTCCCACAAGGAAAGAAGAAGATTATGGCCACAACCTCAAAATAGGGCTCCCCTACATGGCAACAGCAGATGGAAAAAATCGTGGAGGAATTCAAGGACATTTTCTCCTCACCCACAGAGGTTCCTCTACATTGTCGGGTCAAGCACTCCATTGATCTAACCCCAGGCGAGTCGTCGCTTGATGTTTCCATACGTCATGCTACCATATAGAAAAAATCCACACATGTACTCTCTAAGGTTGATAAAGCAACCAAATTTATTGAATGCATCCAACACGTCCGACAACAGGTCCATGACATCTTCGACAAATCCAATACCAAGTTCAGCATAATTTGCCTCATCTCAGGGAGGAACTCAACGCAATGGGGACCATTGCTTCCTAATGGGGGAGGAATGATCCAGGTGGATATTGGTGGCCACCCACCTATTCCATTTGGACCCCCACCATCGGTTCTTCATTTTTTCAGTTTCAACACAACTTACTATTTTTAGTAGTTTTTTGGGTCCTAAACTTCTGGAGCCGTTTTAAATCCCTAAACAACATTTTTTTTTGGAAAACCACGAGCAACATGGAAGTTCCTTCGATGTTTCTCATGTCAAAAGTTGTAGTCCTCGGATAGATATTTCTAAGGAGGTATTAAGTGCATCAAACGAAGATCATATGTCAAAGTTACATCCCTGGGAAGTTGATGTACCAATTTACCCAAACGGTGCCCATAGTTTTGGCTCTTCATCTCCCAGGGTTAGTTTTTTGGATGTTTAGGGTTTTTCATTATTTCTCAACAATAAATAGGCATTCGAGCCTCATTGTAACACAGTTCAGAAGCCTGTAGCTGCCACATCTCTTCTAAGAGACAAGCTACCAACACCCTAGCTAGTTTATTTTCGTTATGTCTGTAAGAATATTTTTGTTAATTGATACTAATGAAATGAAGTATTATTTCCACTGCATCTCTGTGTTTATGTCTGTTTCTATATTTTATTGTTTCTACATAAATGCAGATTAGATAGGCACCAAGTAACAACATTTTTGGCGTTGTTTTCAGGGAAAATTCCTCTTGTACCTAGGAAATCTAATAACTTTTTGTTTTTGCATGTTATATTTTAGAGTCAGATTCTTTTCGTATACTTCTTGCTAATCTTGGATAGGAGCCTCTCTTTGGAATCAATTTTCTCTTTCAGGGTCCAGTGAGTATGTCATCATGAATGATTTTTTCGTCCCTTGTCATTTTACTAACATTCCAAACTATTTGAATTTTATTCTGAGTGAACCCATTGAGGCTATTGATGATTTGCCTAGTTTTCTATGTAACAATGCCAATAGTACCGAAACTCACCTTAGGAATTTCCACCTTTATGTGAGCAAATGGTGCCATGATATTAACCATGAGGACGTTAAAATGATACTTTTCATCTTTTCATTAGATGGTGATGTTATGGATTGGTTTATAGACTTACCTGCTAACAGTTTTGATTCTCTATAATCAATCATTGATGCATTTGAAGCAAAATATGGAGACAAAATAATGATTAAATCAAAAACTCAAGAAAATGAGAATGATAAGGATCTCATCAATGGGTTGACTCAAATGATTAAGGATATGAAACTCAACCATGCTCAAACCATCAATACCATGCAGGTAAATCATGCGCAAACAATAAAGGCCATGGAAGTCAATCATTCTAATAAGATGACCTCTATTCAAAATAGGTTGCTCGCCATGGAAGGAAAACAAGTACAATTAATCAGCACCATGGAAACAAATAATACCAAGGAAATAAGTGTTATGAAGGCTAGTCATGTCACTTTTCAGAATAGGCTGGAGGAAATGGAAAGATTACAGTTACAAAAATTCCAACTTAGGATAGAGGACGAATGGGAAAAGAAAAAATAAACAGATCATAAGCCTCCTAATCCATTGAAGCAAGCTTCATCTTATTATGAGGAGGTCATTTATTCCATTGAAAAATGGATAATTGAAGGTGAAGATGATAGAAAGGAAGCTGAGGGGAATCACTTATACTTATGAGATTGATCCATCACCCATTTAAGAGAAAATGTGGAATGGAGAAAGGTAGGTTAAATAAGTATTGGATACTTCAAATTTTCCATCTGAGCATTTTCAAGATCGAGCAAAAAGGTCTACTTTGCTTGCATCAAGATCAACATCATGGTCTATTAAGAAGAAGAAAAAAATCGGAAAGGCTTTGGTAAATGTTATGGCCATATACAACATAGTGTTGGGATGGATCAAAGTCCTAAGATATTCAGAATTGGAGAGGGCACATCAGAAATGCAGCCCATGGATCTGCTTGAAAGTAAGCAGGTTATCAACATGAACTACATTGAGGACATATGATGCCATGGGGCATCTTTGTATTGTATTTATAACCCCACTCCTTGTCATTTTTGTTATTAGAGTAATTTCATTTATGCTTTCAGAATAAATTTCCATTTCATTTATCTTTTCATGTAGTTATTTGTTTTTATATGTTGATATTTTGAACAGACGTTGTTGATATCTGTCTTTTGTTTGTGGATGCTAATTCTAGGTCCTTGCATTCTATCACTTCATATCTAGCATGCAACCCCATATGGAGCCAAATGTTGACCACTAGAGTGGCACCTGAGGATTATATGAAGACTCCATGCCCAAGGATGCTGCAAAGGATGCTTGAACCATCAAATATCATCATACTACCAGAGTTTTTAAACTCTACTTCTTATTATCATTTTCTGTTGTACTCATATTCCACAACCCCTACGGGAATGATGTAAATTGATTATAGTGTGATGAGTTTGAGTCATGTAACAGGCCTAGATAGCTTGATACATTGTCATCAAGTGAGTATTAATATAAGAGGTTTGTTCACTTGGTTAATTATCATCTCCTTACGAGGACTTAATAATTAATTGAGAAGGTTTTGTTTTGTTTTGTTTGTTTGTTTTTTGGGGAGGCTGAAGCAGTAGGGGTGATTTTAAACCTCAATGAAAATACTGAATTAAATTTCACTTTGGGTCTCAGTAAATCCACAAATAATCAAGTCAAAGCTCTCTCTCTCAAGAAATGCTAGAAAATCAATGTCTCCAAGGGCATAAGGAATTTGATCATTGTTGGTGATTCAATGGTGATTATCCAAATTTTTTTGAGTCTTACTAAAAATGAGAACCTCATTGAGTCTGAATCCTCTCCAATATTCATAAGGATAGTTTATCTCCTTATAAAAAATGAAAAATTCAAAAATTTCCATGTTAAAAGAGCTAATAACCAATTGGCGGATGTTCAATCCAACATTAGAACGGATTTAGAGCAAGGATCATTGAGAATTAATCACATTAGTGATATATGCCATATCCCATAAAGTTTTTATTTAACGTTAATCCCTTTAGATTACAACTGTAGTACGGGACCTCATAAGAATATGCAGGCAATAAACATTGACAACATTACGAGGATACGATGGAGAGCATCGGGAGATGGGAATGTTGGTTGGAAGTTAATGGACAGGTAGGAGCATGGTAGAAAGGTGGCCATGAACCATGAAAAGTGGGAATTTTCCCTTGGATATTCTCACGGTTAATAAATATGATTTCATATGAGGGAAAGTGTGGTACCATCAAATTTCGAGTGAAGAAGGAATCGACAGTGATGGAGAGGGAGGAAAGTGGCTTTGCAATGTTGCAGAGATGATATTCATTTATGGTTGATAATATGGGAAGGAATTTTGGGAATGACCAGGTGCTTATTTATAGTTGTTGGTTGAGGAAGATTAACCACAAAATTTCTCTGGTGTGGGGGAGAATAGCCAGTAAAATGGTTGCTATGAGCAACGGAAATGGCAGCGATGTTGCGAAGTTTGGGCGCAGTGGGATTTTAGGGGAAATAGTTGATAGTTCATGTAAGCAAGTTGTCAAGGAAATTGTGAAGGAAAGTAATGAAAATATAGTCGGTGTGTATAGTCAATTGTTTGGTCTCAGAAAGGGTAGGGAGGTGCTTCAAAAATCCATGGAACTCCTAAGTACTAGTGTCATGAACTTGAGACACAAGGTGGATAACATTGAACTGCAAGTGGAGACAACCACCGTGGGTGTACTGAAATAAGTTTTCGAAATCGGTGATGGCTCTGCTCCTCTAGCAAAGGGTTACTCTGACACTGCGATCTATGGCATGGATCTTGAGGCAAGTGGAAGCAAGGAACCAAGTATGCATGTTGAAGAGGCACTGGTAGAAGTCAACCATGAAAGTCGCGGGTAGCAACTACTTTTTATTTTTCTAAATATATGTTTTGTCGAACAATAGTGTACTGTGGAATTTTTTGGAAGATTTACAGTCTGAAATATGTAAAGAGTATATATATGAATAAGATTGGTATAAATAGGGTATCTCTACTTGTTAATATGATGCATAATTTTGAGACTAAGCTCTCCATGACTGTAAGGGACCCGACCCATTTCTAGCTGTATTAATGAAAATTGCTACCTGATCTATTAAAGAAAAAAAAATTAATTAAGTTTTTTCCTCCAAATATACCCCAAAGTAGGAGTACAACTTGATGGTGAGTCCATGAGTGAGTCCTAGTGTCTAGAGTCATTTTATATTACCATAATAGTCTATCACTCGTAAAGTTTTGTCGAATTTGGTTAGGTCTAGGGGATCATTTTTTAATTTTTTTTATTTCCTGCTGGGCGGAAATTGGAATAAAAATTGTATATGAAATGTAATAAGTGATGTTTAGAGAAGTTGTATGGGGTATGAGAAATAAAAATTGCACTTCTCACCCTCAAATTTCTACTAAGACACACTTTGAGGGGTCAAGAATGTGTTCTAGACCCTCAAAACCCACTTTTCCTAAGTTTAGTGGAAAAAGTGGCAATAAATTAAGCCAACAATTAAATAAGTGGAGAAAAATAAAAATCCACACATGCTAAATGATGTGGAAATGAGGTGGAAAATCATGAGGATTTAAAGTGAAGTCTCAAAGTGATGTGGACTCCTAAATCAAGGAAAAGACATGTGCTCAAGGAAATCGAAATTTCTGGCATTAAATGAGGAAGTTGCTTACTTGGAAATTTGAAATTGAGAAGTTAATGCACATTTGGGAAGGTTTGGGAGAATATTTGGTAGAGATTTTTGTGGGAAATTGTCCCCAAATTGGTTCCCACCCATATACACTTGTCATTTCATCATGGAATTCGATTTTGCATGAGGAATTCTTGATGCCACTTGGGAAATTCAAATTTGCATGAAGGTGTTTTGGGATTGTCACCTATTTGCTTTGGGATTGTCACTATTTGCCTTGGGATTTCCTCTCAAGCTTCTATATAATATGAGTTTTGTGCTCTCTCTTAGGAATATTTTCAACGAGCTATTGTGTTTAGGGAAGCTCTGCTTCTATGTACTTGTGTTCTTCATATGAATAAAAATACTTTAGGGTTCATTCATGATTGTTATTCCATTGGATCATTGCTTGGATCATTGATGGTATATCTCTACTTGTGCCTTTGATTTCATTTTTCTCATATGCTTTGTTGAATTATAAATGTATAACTATCTTACATTTTCAACTGGTTATTTGATATGCTCTAGAATAGACCGCTCTATCTATTTTCATACAAACTATAGAGTTCTCTTGCTATTGTTTATTGATTTGATCCATATGAGTTAATGTTTGTTGGAATTTTTGTAGAGGATAATTGTTGAATCAACTAGAAAGTGTGAGGGGAAGTCTTCAAGAGACCAACCCACTCTTGGAATTGTTTTCGAGTTCTCATCCTTATTTGAATTTCATAGATCTAAAATCTTTTGAAAGTACTTATTTTTGCAGGGTTCTCTTTCACTGTAGTTTATGCACAAGACCAAAAAAAAAAAAAACTCATTTACGTCTTTGAATTTGTGCTTTCATTTCAATATCTAGATATTCAAGAGCTTCTCGTAAGCTAGACAAGCGACGGGGATATTTTCCCATCACTTGATTTAGCCTTTGTATATTATTTTGTAGCATATTCACATACTTGCATGCTCTCTTTTCACACTAACTTTGGTTTTAATTTTGCAGCCCTAACATTCTTGTTTTCAGGTTCTCTCAAGATTCAAGTTGCATTTCAAGGAGGCCGTGAGCATTTGGAGAGCTTATGGAAGAAGGCTAGGCCGTACACCACTTTGGAGCTTGTTTTCTCTAATTGTATAAATCCTTCATCTCTTTTGAGGCTCCCATAATTGCAGGGATTTCCTTTTTGTTTCAAGATTTCACATTGTATTCTCTCATTGATTCCTTGGGAAGCTCTCCAAGAGGCTCTAACCTCATTGTAAGGCTAAAAAAAAATAAAAAAAAAATAAATAAATAAAAACTATGATTTGGTTGTGGGAGCGTGGGTTTTCCCATTGGCATCCCTATCTCTTCATTTTAGGGAGAGAACTTGTGGGTGGATTGACTTATTGGTTTTGACATTTCCATTTTCTTTCACATCACATTTGCATGCTCTAATTGGGAAGTAACACAAATCACATTTTATTTCCTGAATTTTGCTACATCAATTTTAAGCTTGCACCTTTTATCATAGTTGCTTAAAGTTTCAAGTTACATTTCCATTTGCAAAAATTTGTTTACTTCTTGCTAGGATCAATATTATTTTTGGAAAACTTTGATATATTTATCTTGGCACTTGTTTAACTAATTCATGTTTTATTGTTATGCCATATTTCCAATTTGAGAATATTGAATAATTGTGTATTTGACAAGTTTATCTTTCAAATCAACCATTTATTCTCATGTCAAGTTATTCTTCTCAAGTTTAAAGTTGATTTGCAAAGCTATTGTGAGCACAAATCTCAATTTTATTTTTCAAAGCATTGCACTTTACTTTACATGTAATTTTGTTCCTCATAAACTTCAAGCTTGATTTGCTATAACTTGTTGTTGGTTCATCATTTATCTTTGGCAACTCACAATTTTAAATGTTCTTGAAACTTATGCATCTTATGTTTACTTGAGAAAATGATCTTATGGAACATTCTCACTTAAAACAATTCCATCCTTTACATAGCATTTACAAACTCACTTGCATAACCATATTAGGAATTTTAATGCAGTTGCATTAAAATTTACTTCCAAGCATAAGCTTGGTTGATAGAAATCATAGAAAAAATATTTCTTAGAAAAATATTTCAATTGGTACGAAGCAAGGGAAAGAGTGTGTGACCCTGCAGTTATGGAGGTGGTTTGTCCCCTCGTAGGAACGAAGGCACATGCTGGATCGTAAGACTGAGGGGAAGGATATCGTTAACGATGCCATCGTGTCCTCAACCCCTCTTTCTTACGGTCACCCTAATTTTTACCCTTTAGTAAGAGTTCAAGAGGAGGATCTCTCACCTATATTAGACATTTATAATTTAACCAAGATAACTGCATCAAATATGGTTTAGGTGTATTTATTCTTAACACATTTTATTGTTTTACTTGAAAATAATCCTTACACTTGTCATTTATGAATATGTGTTGAATTGAATACTTTGTTTTGGCAAGTATCATCTCATCCATATTTTACATGTAGTTTCATTTTCTAAGATATTATTTCCTTGTATGCTTTGATTTATAAATGATCATATATCTTGAAAGCGCCTTTTTTTTTTAATCTTGTATTGATATTTTATTGTGCTAACATATTTTGTTTCATTTTCAGGGTTGCGAGGCATTTCATTTATTTTGAGCAAGTATTTTTATTTATTAGAAATATTTTGAACAAACTGGTTTTACATATGCTTATTATTCTCTCTTGTGTTAATGGTTGTTGAAGTTAATTTTAGCTCATATTTCTCATATCATATTTTCTTTTAATCTCAAAAAGTAATCCATTTCATTCTAACATCTCCTAAAAACCTCACATCTTTTAACTTAGTTTTCCATTTAGGTACCACCCCCCATAGCTAGCCTAGGAGATAGCTTAAACAAAGAGACTTCAGAATCGGTGACAACCCCTTCTCTTAGTTGTGCCACAACCACACCTTGTGGGATTAAAGAATTTTCTCACTAACTGGTAGGTGTGTGTGTCAGGCGACAAGACAACATGTATCAAAATCAAGGTTTAGCACTTGGACTGAATGGGCTTACAATAGAAGGAATGATTTGTTTTGGTTAATGTTAAAGGTTTGTTGTACTAGCTAAAAAATAAAAATTTTGGATTAAACTTTATCCACTTATTTGACCCAACTCTTAACCTATTCAATAATGTGGATTGCCTTTCCTAGGCTAGTTATGCCCAACTAAAATGAGATACTCTCACTCCTTTGGGACTACAATGTCCAACTTTCCACCTCAAATACTTATAAATAGAGAGGCTAGTGTCCTAGGTTATTTCTAGAGGAACAAATTCCCCTTAAGTAAAAAAATACCTTCAAGTCTTCCCATTAAGATAGGAATACAATCATTGCTCTTCTTATTAGAAAGTTGTGGATTTGATCACTGGCCATATTTTAGATTGTCGAGAAGATTCCAAATCGGAGATAGTATTTTGGGATGCCTTCATGGGCTAGAGAAGATTTATGATCCTTTTAGAATTCTTTTGAGTAGGTATTTTTCCTGTCGAAATCAATTTCAAACCTTTGAAACATGTATAAGAAGTGTTTCAGAAGTTACAAAAATTCGGGGATGGCCCCTTGAATTTCAAGGACTGGAGTATTTAGCCCTAGCCTTTATTCATATGGTCTAATAGGGTTTGTAACCAAGTGCTTAGCAAAAAGGTTCTTAATTTCAAAGGCAAGTATCGAGCTTTTGGAATATCAAGAGTCAAGTGTCGAGAATACATCAAACGAGCATCTATTGAAAACCCTAAATACTAACAGATCCTAATCCATCTGGTAGTTAATGGAGATTAGTATATCAATAGATGGTATGTTATTGGGCCTTACGAGACCACCATGAAATATTGGTGTATTGACTTATCAGGAAGTTGGGACATTGGAGTATCGACTAGTCGTAGCATTGAACCAAGTTCCCGATATTGACAGAACTCGATAAACATTTTTTGATTGATGGGGAAGTTTTTATCAAGTGCCTATGGAGTATAGAGACCCATGCTATTGGATTTTAGGAGATCAAGCCTCAAATGTCATGAGATCTGTTGGGGTTCCCATGTTTTGGCCAGATTGGCAAGACCAAAAGATGAGACAACATCAGAACCGCTTTGGGGCCCTAGGATCTAGCCCTCCTGGACCTGGAGAGGGATCTCTCCAACGAAACAAAGAATGGTATATCTTTGAAGCTCAAGATGAGGTATTAGGCTAGGTATGAAGCACAAGGGGGGGGTTTTAAAATGATTTGGTTGGTTGGTTGCTGGGTTGGTCATGAGATCATAGACTAAGAAAGCAATGAGAGAAAAGGAACAAAGCAGCAGGATGTTTCAGCAAAGAGGATAGGTCAAGAAAGTGCCATCCATTGGGCTATGGAGTCATGAAAGGGAATTACTTGCAACAACTATCCAAAGCTTTCAGAGGGCAAATAATCTAATACTAAACGATATTTTTAGATTAGATGGTGGGATGGAACATTAAGGATTGAAAGTGAAAGAAGGAAAGTAACCTAATTTCTGTCTATAGAAAAATTCAGAGGTCATTTAACTCCAGACCTTCTTGGACATACTCATAGGCAACTCTCAAAGGAGGGACAAAGGGGTAGCTTATAGATCGGACCAGAGGTCATTTAACTCCAGGTCAGCTTTAGCATGCTCCAAGGGTAAACATGGATAATTTTAACAGAGAGATCTTAGAAAGGCCAGCTGGTCGCACAAGGATCCTAGTGGACAGGGCTAACTCTAATCCCTAGTGTTCCCAAATCTTCCAGATCAAACCCAACAAGAACAACTAACAGCAGAAAACATTGAAGGCAAGGAGAGCAGAGACATAGGGTACCTAACAAGGGTAAATCCTATGCCATATTTATGATGCAAGCCAACAGAAAATGAAACAATATGAAAATGTAATAAACAAAGTTAGGAAAACATCGCCAATAGTAATAGACCAGGATCCTGTGAAATGTGCTTTGATTAATTGATGCAAAACCAGTCACATACACTGAGCTCAATGGCTGTTACAATCCAGGCTTCTCCTCCTAGCCTACTACATACAAAATACTCTGTTATCCACTCCCAAGATTGTTCTAAAAATCAAAATGAATCCCTCTAACTACAATCGGCAACAACCAAACAACAACCTTTACAATATGTTCTCAGGAATACTTATAGGAGAATGAATAACGGCAGGAGCAAATACATTCAATTTGTTTCATTAAGACAGGATGGCGGAAGCATTCACGCCCATACTGCTTAATGTCTCTGTAGCGTTGCATGTACTCTGTAGTCCGCTTCGGGAGTCTTTTACAGGTCGAGGTTGACCTCAGATGTCTCTTTGGAATCCTTTCTGGCTGTAAGGCCCTATGCGCTGCCTTCTAGAATTGGTGAACTGGATGGAAGGGTCTGCAGGCCGCTCCATACTCCATAACTGTCGTCTGACCGTCTTAAATAAGCTTATGTTAGTGTCTTTAACCGTTTTAGGGCTCGAGCAGATATTAGGAATGCTGTAGATAAATGTCCTTCCTGGAGGAATGTGTTCCGCTGATATTTAAACGCGGATATGACCCTTTGCGTGCTTAATTTTTCAAACTGCGCCTTGATTCTTGGAACACGGGATTATAATTGTTAATCTTCAACTATGTTTAAATGCTAATTCGCCTCACAGTTTCACGAAGATTGTAGGAAGCCTGCGGAAACCCCTGCACAATAAAATAAGCCTGTCACAATCCCAGGCAGTGGTGGAGAAATCTTGCGGAGGCCCTTGGAGAGGTGGCGCAATTGTGGAGGAGTGTTGGTGTACGCATGAATTCAAATACCTACGTGATAAAGCAAACCTATAGTTCAAGGGTTTTGGAAATTTACAAAGGGAAATGATGAAAATGAACGAACGCGGGCCTTTGAATGGTGGAACCCCGCGAAGGCGGAGGGTGATTGGTTTAGGGCCGTTGGATCTCAGGAGGAGATTGACGGCGGAGATCGAAAGATGGAGTTTAATATAGGCTTTGATGAAGAAATGTGGTGGAGCATGCGATGCAACGTGAGCCATCGATCTTGGGTGAACGGACGGCTATGGTGTGATAGGGGAATCGCAATCGGGGGGAGACAATGGAGTGGCGCAGTGAAAGTTCCGATTGTGATCGGAAGTGGGAGCGCGATTGAGCACTGGCCATTGGATCCGGGGACCAGATCAACGGCCCACATTCAATCAGAGGGAGATGGAGAGGGGCAGCGGGGTGCACAGTGATTAGCGTCGGACCGTCGGATCTGAGTGACAGATCAACGACAGAGACTAAATCGGTGGATCGCAATCGCAGAGGGCGGAGGGTGGCGCGTTTTAAACTTGCGATTGTGATTGGCGCGATTGAGCGCTGGCCGTTGGATCCAACAGTGAATCAACGGTGGGGATGAGCATCGGGAGATCGCAATCGCAGTGAAACAAAGGGGTAACGCAATGAAAGTTGCGATTGCGATTTGGAGCGGGAGTGCGATGGGGCGACTGCCGTCTGATCTGGAGGCAGATCGACGGTTCTGAAGCAATCAGAGGGGTGAAATGGGAGGGGCGATAGGCGCGCCGCGGGATAAGTGTTGGCCGTCGGATCTACACGGATCAACGGTGGAGATCACGGCGCGGGGCTTCAGACCAAACTTAAATTGCATCGAGATTTCCTGGTTTAACACAGAAACACGCTCGCATGAACGTTGTGATTGCGATTAGCGCCCGGGGCTTAAGCGCTTGGTCCCGGGCGCGGGCATATGGGGAAGTGGTTTAAAGGGGCTGGAGGAAAAGGGGCTAAGCCCTAATATAAAGTGAAAAGTGGGTTTTTTTCCCATCTTTATGCATTTTGAGGCTGTGGAAGGGTAACGGTAGGGGGAAAAAGGGGAAATCGGGCCAAACAAGGGGAACTTGTAGGATTTAAAGGGAATTTAGGATGTTTTAAGGGGGTTAATGGGGGGGGAAAAGAGGGGTTAAAGGGGAATTTAGAGAGGAGAAAAAGGGGATGAAGCAGAGGTTCAGAAGGGATGGTATAAGAGGGAAAAGGAGGCCTTTGAGCATTTCTTCACAAACATAGAGGCTTTATAATGGGAATCAGCAGAGGGGATTTTATCAAAGGGAAAAAGGCACACGGAGGCTTCAAGGATGATGTGTTTTCAAAGGAAATGCATTCCTTGAAGGTTCAAAAACATTTTAGCCCCCTGTTTTCTTGTCAAAAAATTTATGGGGGGCTAACAAGATCCATCGAATAAACATCACAAAAACCCCCTAATGCTGACATATCCTTATATGTTCATTGGTGGATGAAGAAATTCTCGTTAGATGCTTAAAGTGTATTAGCCTTTGGGTGATCAGGATGTTGGGTATTGGGCATCCATATGTCCTATGATTGAGATGAGTGTAACTTCAAATCAACCCTATTTCTAACCTGATATGTTTGTTGGCTAATGGGATATTTCCTTGCAACTTTTCATGGTATATCAAGCTTTGAGCTATCAGGATTTGGGGTCTTTGGTTGTTCATATATCTCCCAAATTAAATACAATCTCCTTTCCAATGATTTCGTTGTAATAAAGACACGTATTTCTATTGATTCCGTTGCATTTATGGCCTCTCAAAGTGGGAATTCTTCTTATCGTTTGTCCATTTGAGCCTGCCTCAATCTCCATAATTGCATTTATCCATTGTTGCAATGTTAGGTCCCTATAATACTAGTGTATCCCCCTTATTTTAATTGTTAGTGTAGCCCCTATAGTTATTTTTGTGCCTATGTATCCCCCATATTGTTATTTTTGTGCCCATGTATCCCCCATACTGTTATTTTTGTGTCCCATAGAATCCCACTATTGTTTTTATTGTGCCCTTATATTATTATTTTTATGTAGGCTTTGATTATATTGTGACCCCTTAGACTCTTATATATACCAAGGAGATCTTATCATTTGTATCATCCAATAATTGTTCATTTATGTAATGTAAAGGAGGTTTCCCCCTCGAAGAGGATAAATTTTAGGTATTTGGTCTACCTTTTCTTCTGTTTTGTGAGTTGGTTTCAAAATATTTGGTATCAAAGCTTTGGATTCTAGGGTTTCACTACTTCAAACAGGTCATCTTAGAATTTTAATTATAATTTTTTTCTACGAAGCTTTAGAAGATGAAATTTATACCACATGGAGAAGCAATATTGGTGAACTTTGTGTAGAAATTTTAGATATTGGTTCGATATTTTTTCGGATATGGTCCAAAGAAGTTAGGGTTTTTGCATGCTCCAAAATTTAATATCAAACATGTGACCTAGGGAAAATCATCATAACTTTCTCTACAAGCATCGGATTTGAATTTCATAAAAATAAACTGAAACCACACGGACTTTAGTTTTTTTTGTATAATTTTCAAGGTCGAAGTTTGAAACAGTGACACGTTACATTCCGTACAAGTTCGCTCTACTGAACTAGTCCACAACTACGACCTTGTGGGAGATTGGGCATAACTTTATCTTGAAGAATCAAATCTCAGTATGAATTGTGACATTGGAAAGAAGAATCAGAGGGCTACCACATAACACAATTTCATACCTTGGAGAGTCAAAATTACAAAATTACAACAGTTTCAAGATCGAACTCCCAAAAGCAAGAAAACAATATGTATTTTTTTTTTAATTACATTGTAACACCCTTTTCCCACATCTACCCAAGTAACCGACCAACTGAGGTAAACATGCGACGAGATGCTACTAATATGAGATTCATCCTCCTAAATGACCTTAAGGAAGTGGAACCGATAGAAACCTGACAAATAAACCTTACACTGCATCAACAACACCTCTAGGAGGTACCCCAACCTCCCAAACCCTTGAACCCTGAAGGGGGATTGATTTTTGACCCATTTAGGCCTTAGCCGTAGGCATGTAAGGGAAAGGGTGTGGCTAGTAACCTATAGCCGCGAGAATTCCTTGGAAAGGTCGCGGTTAGGGCCCCAAAAGGTCAATTATGTGCCTGCAACTCTGGGATTTGTGCCACCTTTTTAGCCCCAGAGCCCAGGTCACTGCCCAACACTTCATGAAATTTCAGGAGAGTTTAAATAACATTAAACAAAGGTACGAAATCAATCAAATCATTAAGGATTTATCTAGACTCTCCTAGCCATGACATGCATTTCATCAAACATGTCACAAACGTTGCATCTATAGGTATAAACAATAGATTTGAACATGGGGGTCTCTTACAAATATGAGAATAGCTAAGAAGCATTGCTCCCCTACATCATATTCTACAATACAATACATTTGACCACAAATACATTTTGCACTCATTTACCGGTAAAAACATAGATAGAGCTATACATCATCACTGATCAAATACATGCTTATAACCAACATAATAACAACATAAATACAATGGATATAACAACAAATAAATCCATACGTAAACCAATATATTTTCATACTGAATACCAAAGGAATGAAATCTTCATTACTTAATGTAAAAACTAACCGAAGATGGTACTTCCACGTTCCACCCGACCATATATTGGCTAAGACAAGTCTCACTTCAACCATTCACCCCCATGCCATATTCCAAGCATGAATTTGGGATCTCATCAAACACATCAATCACAATCAATACAAGGCTTCCAGAGGCCAAACCACCTCAAACAGTGGCCCCACCTCATAGTCATATATCACAACAATCATGGATTTGTCTCTATCCAAGTTGTTCCAGGGCTCCAGAGTGGTTGTCCTAACCAGGGCTTCCAGAAAAAGTAACTCAACCCAAATTGTTACAGGGATTCAAGAGAATTTTTCCAACCAGGGCTTCCAGGACTAGTAACTCAACCCACCTAGGGCTTCCAGAGTGTTTTTCCAACCAAGGCTTCCATGACTAGTAACTCAACCCATAGTTTTTCGTCGGGCTTTTAGAGTGTTTGTCCAACCAAGGCTTCCAGGAACTAATAAATCAACCCACAACTAAAGGAATCGTGAGAACCAACCATAAAAATAATCAATGGAAATAAACCCACAACACCATGACTATATAGGAAATAGAAAGGCTAGAAAAATCCACATGCATACATGACGCATGCCAAAACTAGTGATGAAAACTTACATGCAACTTGATACCTGCAATCAAATCCTGCTATAGTTGTTGATCCCGATGTCCACTTGTGCTTTCTTGGTCTTCCTTTTCCTTCTTGATCCAAATCATCAAGTATCCACACTCTCCAAGAGTGCTCTAATAATACTATAAATATCCAAGAGAGAGAGAGAGAATAATGAGAGATCCAAAACGACACTACCCAAGTCTTTCCAACTGATCCTCAGAAGCCTTTTTCTAGAAGAGGCCTTTATTTTCTTCATTTTCCATTATTTTTCCTTCATTTTCCTCCTCACATGCAACCTATGACATTTTACCTCCCTTTTCTCCTTATTTCCATTATTTTCATAAATAAATGTGCCAAAAATACTTTTTGCCTCCTTAATGCCTTACCCATAGCCTTTTCCAATTTCCTAAGCCATAATAAATCATGTGAACACCCACACTAGGATGTTTTTCCCAACATTCAATTTGGAATACATGTCCCATCTATTGTGGTTATTATTTTAATTACATGGAATTTTCAGCAGGGTTGTTAAAAAACACTCCCCCTTAGGGGAACACCGTCCTCGGTGTTCAATCACACATATACCTCAACAATACCACTGAAAATCAAACATACTGCCGATGGAGCTTTCTAACATAACTCGATGCAATATTTAAAATGATCACCCTGGTGAAAAGAAACCCACCATGACATCATAACAACATGACAACTATAATAACATGACCCCATACCGCTAATTGGATATTTATAACATAGCTCATGGCGATATTTACATCAATATACATATGTACATATATCGAAAATCATATCAAACATATATCAAAACATCGCTAAAACATATTCTAAACAAAACCAACATCACACCAAAAATGATTTTCCTCAACTGGAAAACAAGGAAGGATACATAGTCTACATATGATCCACCATCTCCCATGTAGCTTCATTTGGCCCAAAGTTCTTCCATTGCACTTTAACTTGCTCGATTGCTTGATTCCAAAACATGAGCATCTTTTTCTGCAAAACACATTGTGGTTCTGAATGGAACTCTTCGTCTGGCTCCACCTGCAATACAAACCAGTCAATAACATGATCAACATATTTAACATATTTCTTAAGCAATGATATATGAAAAACATCATGTACTTTCACTGTGGAAGGAAGTTCAAGTCGATAGGCTACTAGCCCAATCCTCTCAATCATCCTGAAGGGTCCACAAAACCTTAATTCCAACTTGGCACATGATATAATCTGTAAGGAGATCTTCTTGGGCTTGATACCCAAGTACAATTGATCCCCAACCTGAAACTCAAACAATTTGTTCCTATCTACATAAATCTTATGCCTATCATGCGTTGCTTTTAGTTTTGCTTGATCACCTGCATTTCCTTTCCCATTTCTACCAACATATTATGTCCAATTAGTACCCTATTAACCGAATCACTCCAACTGATATGAGTGTTGCGACTCTGCCCATATAATGCCTCAAATTGACTCATCCTCAAAAACTCTTGATACTTGCTGTTGTAGGTGAACTCTACCAGTGGAAGATACTCCTCCCACTTGCATTTTTGATGCATCGCATACATCCTCAACATATCCTCCAATATCTCGTTGACCCTCTCAGTCTGTCCATCTATCTGCGGATGATAAGTTGCGCTGAAGGACAAATTGGTGCCCAAACCTGCAAAAAACTCCTTCCAAGGCTTGGAAGTGAACTTTGCATTCCTATCATTCATAATATTCTTTGGAACACCATGAAATCTTAATTGTCTTTGATAAATACATGTGCTACATCGCTAGTTGAATAAGTAGTTTTCACTGGAATGAAATGTGAAACCTTTGTCAACCTGTCAACCACAACCATGATGGAATCATGTTGTCTAGTTGTCTAAGGAAAACATGTTATTAATTCCATGGAAATGACCTCCCATTTCCACTTTGGAATCACAATCGGTTGTAGCAATCCATCTGTATGTTTACAATTTTCCTTAACTATCTCACAATCCAAACATTTGTCTACAAACTTTGCCACATCTCTCTTCAGATTTGACAGCCTTAACCAATTACTTGTGATAGTAGTATATATTGAATGCAGTCAAAGTCTTATGGTAGCCTGGATGACCTGAATATGGTTTCGCATGAAACTCCCTCGGGTTCACTTTCTGGAGCTCATTGTTGTCTGGTACATATATCCAATCTCTAAATCTAACCAATCCAATTTTTGTGAGATGGTAGTCCAAATCTTATACACCTACACCTGTATTGATACATGTACCTGTACCACTACTTGTACCTGTACCTCCACTTGTACTGCCACGTGTATCTATACATGATATGCCTGCATGTTATCCACAACTGCATAAATCCGAGGAATGTTATGCCCAACATCTCCCACTGTCTGTGCCTCATGCGCACTGTAGATATGTGGCCTACCACCTGGATGTTGTGGACAATATCTCCTACGATGATCTTTGCCACGAGTCCAACACTATATAGGCTTCGATTCCTCATCCTTATTTTGCTCCTAAGATCAAAATCCCTTTCCTCTACCAGGTGTATTGAACTTATTAGGTGGGGTAAAATTCTCCTTGTTACTTGTATCTTGAGGCCTTGCTCGTTTCTTGTCCCATTTTACTTAATTATTCTCATTACCTTTTCAATATGGCTTTGCCTCTGATTCTCACTTCGATTTCTCATAGAAATTCTTGAGTTTTTGGATAGCCTCCTCCAATGATCTAGGTTCATCGAACTCAATCCTATTTCTGAACGCAATCAATAACCCACTAATAAATCTCTGAATCTTGGCCTTCTCCTGCTTGAGGTAAGGCACATATCTCAGTAACTCTAAGAGCCTACTAGTATACTCCTCATATGTCATGGAACCCATCTTCAACTCATAAAACTCCATTGCCATGTCATCATAGTATCTCTTTGATAGATACTTCTTCCATAATAGCCTTTCGAACTCACTCCAAGTCAACTCCTCCTCAAAAATATCTCTGAATTTATTCACATTTGCCCACCAAATGTCTTCTCTACCTCTAAGGTTGAATGTAGTTATCCTAGCTTTCATATTTTCCAAGTAATCATGCAATCTAAAAAACTTATTCATGCCAAGTAACCATGCCTCTGCATCCTATGGTTTCTTCATCTCTCCGTCAAACGTAGGTGGTTTTTCCTTTTTAAACTCTTCCAAAAAATAGCCCTTGTCATTCCTATTGTAAGGATGATAGTGATGACGACCATGATGCCTGTCAGAACCAAAACTAGAATGATACTTGTGTCTGTCACCCCTCCTATCCGGAATGTCCAACAATATGCCATATTTAACCGTGTCATCCCTATCCGAACTATAAACACTGAGAGACCTACTGCCATATGCTCCATTGGTCCCATCCTCCTGCCCATAGTTGACCCTAAGTGGCCCCTGTTTCTGCAACTCTGAAAAACTTTGAAGGATGGTTGCATTAACCTCTGCTTGATTTTCCTATGCCTATATAAGTTTATCATTATATGCCTTACAACTCCTTATTTCTTCCTTTTGGCTTCTCAGTGTATCTTCCAAATCAGGTGAATTTCCAACACCATGTTTCTCATATGACTCATAGGGATAATCTTTGTAGTCTACCATTCTACTATTCATCTTTGATTTCTTCTGCAATGTAGAATATGTCAGCTAAACCAATTCATAAATAAACTGATGTACCTTAGTGTAATTTGGGGAGGATACATCCTGCAAGATCAACCAATCAACGAAGTACATGTATATACATAATCATATCAACATATAAACTTGTAATTCATGGTATATTAGCGTATAAAGATCACTCTAGTTGGAGCCCAGTCATGGATGCATAACCATACCAATTACACAACATGGCCTAATGTATAACCATACCAATGCAACTTGACCATAGCCATCACAAGCACGAACCATGCACCATCATAAGTGACAAGTAACCAAGTGTGAATGACCAATGCATGTTCAACATATAACACCACACAAGAGGACATACATAGACACTACACAAGCATGACCAATATGTGACCTAACATAAACAAGAAGTGCATACTCAACATGTAACAATATGTATGCACAATACACAAACATGAACAACACATAATCATCCATACACACATGACCACGTGTTGACAACAACACCATCAGTCCTCACATGGCGACACCACCGTCGCCATGGCCAACACAACACGGATGCACAAACACATACACCATGGGTATAAGAAACACATAAGCAATCAACAAAAACATGACCAACAGATCACCCATCCAATCCAAGGGTTAAATGATGCTCTGACAACACTCTGTAAAACCCTCTTCCCACATCTACCCAAGTAACTGGCCAACTGGGGTAAACATGCAACGAGAGGTTGCTAAGATGAAATTCAACCTCCTAGATGACCTTAAGGAAGTGGAACCGACGGAAACATGACAAATAGACCTTACACTACATCAACAACACCTCTAGGAGATAACCCAACCTTCCAGACCCCTGAACCTTGAAGGGGAAATGATTTTTGACCCATTTAGGCCTTAGCGTGGGCATGTAAGGGCAAGGGAGTGGATAACAACCTATATTTGTGGGCATGCCTTGGCAAGGTCACTGCCAAGGCCCCAAAAGGTCATTTATGTGTCTACAACTCCGAGATTTGTGCCACCTTTTTAGCCCCAGATCCAAGGTCACTTCCCAACTCTTCATGAAACTTCAAGAGAGGTTAAATAACATTAAAAAAAAAGGTACGAAATAAATCACATCATCAAGGACTCATCTGGACTCTCCTAGCCATGACAAGAATTTCGTCAAACATGTCACAAACATTTCATCTACAGGTATAAACAATATATTTAAACATGGGGGTCTCTTACAAAACTAAGAATAGCTAAGTAGCATTGTTCCCCTGCATCATAAGCTACAATACAGTCTATTTGACCATAGATACAGTGTGCACTCCTTTACCGATAAAAGCATAGATAGATCCATACATCATCATTGATAAAATACATGCTTATAACCAACATAATAACAACGAAAATACAATGGATATAACAACAAATATATCCATACGTAAACCAATACATTTGCATACCGAATACCATAGGAATGAGCTCTTCATTACTGAATGTGAAAACCAACCGGAGATGGGACTTCCACGTTCCACCCGACCATAGATTGGCTAAGCCAAGTATCACTTCAGCCAATCACCCCTGTGCCATATTCCAAGCATGAATGTGGGATCTCATCAAACACAACAATCACAATCAATCTAGGGCTTCCAGAGGCCAAACCACCTCAACCCTCAACCAGTGACTCCACCTCCCGGTCAGATATCAAAAACATCACGGATTGGTCTCTATCTAAGTTGTTACAGGGATCCAGAGTGTTTGTCCCAACCAGGGCTTCTAGGAATAGTAACTCAACCCCAACTATTACAAGACTTCCAGAGTGTTTTTCCAACCAGGGCTTCCATGACTAGTAACTCAACCCACCTAGGTCTCCCAGAGCATTTGTCCAACCAAGGCTTCTAGAACTAGTAACTCAAACCACAGTTGTTCGTTGGGCTTCTAGAGAGATTTTCCAACCAAGGCTTCCAAGAACTAATAACTCAACCCAAAGATAAAGGAATCATGAGAACCAACTAGAAAAAAATCAATGGAAATAAACCGACATCACCATGGCTATCCAGGAAATGGAAAGGCTAGGAAGATCCACATGCATACACCATGCATGCCAAAACTAGTGAGGAAAACATACATGCAACTCAGTACCTCCAATAAAATCTCGTTGTAGCTGTTGATCTCGATGTCCACTTGCACTTTCTTGCTCTTCCTTTTCCATGTTGCTCCAAATCACTAAGTATCCACACTCTCCAGGAGTGATCCAAGAATATTCTAAGTATCCAAGAGTATGAGAGAGAGAGATAATAATGAGAGCTCCAAAACTAAACTGACGAAGTCTTTCCAGCTGATCCTCGAAAGCCTTTTTATATAAGAGGCCTCTATTTTCTTAATTTTCAATTATTTTTCCTTCATTCTCCTCCTCACATGCAACCTGTGACTTCTTACCTCCCTATTCTCCTAATTTTCGTTATTTTCATAAATAAATGTGCCAAAAATACTTTTTTCCTCTTTAATGCCTTAGCCATAACCTTTGCAAATTTCATTAGCCATAATAAACCATGTGAACACCCACACTAGGATGTTTTGCTCGACTTTAAGCTTGGAATATATGTCACATCTACCGTGGTTATTATTTTAATTACATGGAATTTTCACTAGAATTGTTACATGCATAAATTTTGTTTGAAAAATCATTTGAAGTGATTCCAAGGGAGTATTGAAGCATATATATCATTATTTGGTTCTAAAATTCCTCCAAAACAAAATAATTCTTCACCTATTAAGCTCTCATAAAGCTCTACTATGATGCATGAATAGGAATAATTGCAACACGATCTATCAAAATTATGGGACCAAGTGCAACGAATTTCGTTGTCACAAAGAGCAACCAAAGATGAACTAAAAGGGGATATGGATGGTTTAAAATAAGAAACAAAATTTTTAAAGGATGGTTTAAAAGTAGATGTGGAAGAAACGATGAATTTCAAGATGGAATAGTTGAAGGAAGGGTTCACAAAGTTGCTGCAAGAAAGGCTTCCCAGTGGTGACAATGTAATCCATGAAAATCATGATGAGGACATAAGGAATATGATTATTATTTTAGAGACTTCAATTTTGGGTTTAAGACCCACCACATTCCAAATATTTATATGAGGAATTTTGATGGAAAATATCAAGTAACATGGATACTACAGACGGAGAAGTATTTTGATCTCCATGATGTGCAACACACACAAAAGGTACACATTGCATCTTTATTTTAGAACCCAATCAGTTTATATTGTATCGATGACTTCTTTCTCGTAAACCACTTGTAAATTGGTAAATTTTTACATGAGAAATGATATCACATTATGATGATACAAAGAGAAACACATTATTTAGCCAATTGATAAATCTCAAATAAAAAGGTTCAATGGCGGAGCACATTGACGACTTCCAAAAATTGAATATTATGGTAACTGATATTCCAAAGGAGCATATGATTGATGTCTTCAAAGGAAATTTAAAGGATAACATCTAACATGAGGTTCACCCGATTCATTGGAGAAGGCATTTAGGGTGGCAAGAAAAGTTGAAAGAAAAATGATGGCAATAAGGAAGTTTACCACTCACAACTATAAATATGGAAGTGTGGTCACTTCTAACCTTCCACAATCTACAAGGTTGAAACCACAAAAATTGGAGGAAAAAGGAACAAAAGGGATTTGTTACAATTGTGATAGTAGATACACTAAAGGTCATAAGTGTGCTGAGAAGAAATGATTTTACATAGATTGTGAAGAGGAGGAAGAAAAGGCACAAGAAACATCAAAAGAGGAGGATATACACCAGGAACCAACCCTAGAGAAAGAAGAAATGAATCCTACCATATCTTGTAATTCATTGGCATGAATCATGACTCCTCAAACTATTAAGATATAAGGATATATCAAGAAGAAAAAGGTAATATTGTTGATTGATTCGGGTAGTACCCATAATTTTATTCATTGTAAGATAGCTAAGGAATTGAATTGCTTCCTATATCCAGCACCAGAGTGTCAAGTGATGGTTGAAAATGGAGGAACTATAAATTGCTCTGGAAATTTACATAATATCAAACTAACCATGGGGGAATATGTATTGAATAGTCCAATGTTTTCCATTCTAATGGGTGGTGTTTATGTTATACTAGGAGTCCAATGGTTACAATATTTGGGGACGATAACTTTTAATTTTCAAGAAATTTTCTTGAAAACATTTTGGTAAGGAAAGGAAGTTGAATTAAGGGGTATCGCAGGGAAACTCGGAAATATAATCAACTCTAATGGCATGAAAAATATTCTGAAGAAAGAACAACGATGTGTAATTGCACAATTATTCTCACTAGAGGTTCAAACATCGAAATCATCTATTTCTCCATATCTCCAGAAATTCTTGGACAATCATTCCAAGGTATTTGAGACTCCCAAAGGCCTCCCACCTATTCGTGATCATTATCATGCTATTCATTTGATTCTAGGAAGTGTTCCTCTAAACATTAGGCCTTACAAATATCCTTATGCCCAAAAGAGTGAAATTGAACGTATGGTTGTAGAAATGCTAGAGGCTAGTATAATTCAACCTAGTCAAAGTTATTTCTTTGTTGCAGCATCATTGGTGCACAAGAACGATGGATAATGGTGTATCTATCCGGACTATAGGTAGCTCAACAAGCTCACTATTAAAGATAAATTTCCCAATCATGTCTTTGGTGAATTTTTGGATGAATTACATGGAGTAATTTACTTCACCAAACTGGATCTTAATTCAGGATATCATCAAATTAAAATGAAGACTGAAGACATTATGAAAACAACATTCATAACTCATGAGGGTCATTATGAATTTTTGTTCATGCCTTTTGGCCTTACTAATGCACCTTCCACTTTTCAAGGTTTCATATTGAATTCCATTTTCAAACCCTTCCTTAGAAAATAGTGTTAATATTTTTTGATGATATACTAATCTACAACAAGTCTTGGAAGGATCATATTCAACATGTTGATAGGGTGTTAAAACTATTGGAGGAGAAATAATTATATGCAAAAACCTCCAAATATTTCTTTGGAGTACAAGAGGTGGAATATTTGGGTCATATTTTATCTCAAGAGGGTGTTAAGGTAGGCCCTAACAAAATAAAATCCATTAAGGAATGGAAAATCTCCATAACCATAAAGCATCTTCGAGGATTTCTTGGGTCGACAAGGTATTATTGCAAGTTTGTTAATAATTATGGGAGAATAGTAGCATCTCTAACAACGTTACTGAAGAGTCTAGAAGCAACTAAGGCCTTTGAACATATTAAAAAGGCAATGTACCAAGCATCAGCCTTAGCTATGCTAGACTTCATAAAAACATTGTGGAATATGATGCCTCAATAAATGGAATTGGTGTTGTTTTAATGCAATAAGGAAGACCCATTGCTTTTGAAATTCGTCCAATCAAAGGAAAGTATTTACACAAACCTATTTATGAGAAGGAAATGTTGACAATACAACATGCACTAAAGAAATGGCAAACTTACCTAATGGGAAGACGCTTCAAGGTAAAAAAACATCATGATAGTCTTAAATACTTTTTGGAACAAAGATTATCTTCAGAAGAGTAACAAAAATGGGTTACAAAGATGTTGGGGTTATGACTTTGAAATCATCTACAAGAAAGGGAAGCAAAATGTTGTTGTAGATGCACTCTCAAGAAAGGATGAGGATGTGGAAGCATTGATTTGTGTTATTTATATTATCCAACCCAATTCAATAACCAAAGCAAGAGATGAATGGAAGAATGACGAAGAGGTGTGGACACTCATTCAAAATTTGCAGCAAGATCTAGGTACATATGATATATTTAGATTGAAAAAAGGTTCATTATGGTACAAAGATCACTTATATCTTTATAATAATTCCCAACTCAAAAAAAAGATTCTTTTGGAATTTCACACCTCCCCCTTAGGAGGGCACTTAGGATTTTTAAAAACTTAACACATTGTCAAGAAGGAATTATTTTGGGATGGCCTTAAATATGATATTCAGAATTATGAGGCACAATGTTTGGTTTGCCAACAAAATAATTTTGAGAAAATTAAGACCACGTGCATGTTACAACCTTTAGCCATTCCAAGTCAGCATTGGGAGGATTTCAATGGATTTTATCATAGGTTTACCCAAGTCTAAAGGAAAGAGTGTCATCATGGTGGTAGTTGATAGGATTACCAAGTATACACACTTTCTTGCATTATCTCATCGTTTTAAAGCCAATATAGTTGCTACTACATTTATGGAAACAATTCAAAAGCTACATGGAAACCCAAAGATTATTGTAAGTGACATGGATCCCATTTGCACTGGAAATTTTTGGACGAAAATATTTTCTTGTCTTGGTATTCAATTAGCTCATAGCTCATCTTATCATCCTCAATATGACGAGAAAACTAAGATAGTGAACAAATGCTTGGAAGGATAACTCCGTTGCTTTGTATATGATAAACAAACACAATGGGTTAAGTGGTTACTTCTAGCTGAATGGTGGTATAGCACTTCCTTCCATATTGTAGAAAAAATGACCCCATTTCTGAAACTTTATGGATATCATCGACCATCCATCACATCATATTTAAGAGACAATTATAAGGTTCAAGCAGTGGAAGATCACATCGAGCATCAACAACAAGTTCTCCAACCCTTAAAGGGCAACCTCACTCTGGCGCATAATCAAATGAAACAATAGGAAGATCAAAATCACAGTGAAAGGAGTTTTTATGTAGGTGACTGGGTATTTTTATGGCTACAACCATAAAAACAAATGTCCCTCAAGCAAACTAAGAAGGATAATAAATTATCACCCAAGTACTACGGTCCTTACAAGGTGTTGCAAAATATTGGTACTATGGCATACAAATTGGAGTTGTCTGCATCTTCCCGAGTACATGCATTTTTCCATGTTTCATGTTAAAAAAAGGCTATCAGTGACAAGCTCCCAGTTCAAATAGTGTTGTGAGAACTTGACGAAGAAGGAAAAATCATATTTGAGCCTGAAACAATCACAGAAACAAGAACTCAACAATTACATAATCTAGATAAATGTATTTCAGATTAATCACACCATTAGGATTAGGTCGATGTTTCAAACCATATAATGTGGTTCATCCTCAGGACAAGGTGAAGAAGGGAACCAATCTCATTGAATAAATAATAAGGATGCGACATTGCCTGAAGATAGTTGATAAAATTAGCCATTAAAAACTAGCTGTTAAAAACTAGTCGTTATTTGGTTAGTTAAAAATTTATAAAAGTTTTTAATTTTTTAAGAAATATTATTAAAGAACAATTTATAATTTAATAAAGATATTAAATTATAGTTCAATGAGAGGGGTAAATATCAACTATCTATGGGCAATGTCCCATCCTTACTATTTATTCAATGAGATTGGTTCCCTTCTTCACCTTGTCCTAAGGATGAACCACATTAGATGGTTCAAAACGTCGACCTAATCCTAATGATGTGATTAATTTGAAAGACATGTATATACATTATGGATCACAAAAGTCTTAGATCTAAAATTACTTTCAAAGTATCTCATTAAGTGGAAGAACTTACCTACTAGAGATTCCACATGGGAGGATGAAATTTTATACAGAAGCATCCAAAACTACTCAAGCATTGAGGACAACACTTTTTTTAAGGAGAGGGGTATGTTAGGTCCCTATAATACTAGTGTATCCCCCTTATTGTTATTGTTAGTGTACTGCCCTTTGTTATTGTTGTGCCCATGTATCCCGCATATTGTTATTGTTGTGCCCCATATAAGCCTGTTATTATTGTTGTTATTTTTGTTCCCAAGCATTTGAGAGCAGCTGTGCATAAGCTGTATGAAGAGGTGAAAGTCAAAATTAGAACTTCAGCAGGAATTTCTGAAAGTTTTAGACGCGATATCGGGGTCAAACAAGGTCGACCATTGTCTCCTACCCTCTTTGGTTTATATATCGACAAACTTTAAGAGTGGATAAATTCGCAAGGGAGTGACGGGATACATTTCGGCAAGTTTGTTATAAGGCTTCTTTTGTACACATATGACCTTATTCTAATTGCTAAATCTTCTCTTGGTTTCCAAGAGCACTTACTTTCCCTGGAGCATTTTTGTAGAAATGTGGGGATGCAAGTCAATATCAGCAAAATGAAAGTAGTGTTTTCTCTAACAAAAGAAATCATAACCAACATAAGTTCTACTTTGAAGGCAACATTATGGAAGAAGTTGCATATTACAAATACCTCGAAATTGACTTCAACCAAAGACTAAGATGGGGTGGATGTAGAAATAAAATAACTTTGGGGGGTTGGAAAGAATTTTATGCTCTTCAAAATAGGTGTAGAGAGGTAGAGTTATAGGATTGGAAAACCAATCTAACTCTTTTTGGGCTTTTAGTGATTCCGATGATTCTCTACGGTTGTGAACTGTGGGCCAGTAGTACATCCGACATGCACTGGAAACAAATTGAGAAAATTCAGAAGTGTTTGATTACAAACAAATTCAAAATTAAAAGTTTAGTTCCATATTCTATCTTGTCAAGTGAAACACAGGTGACTCCTATTGAAGCAATAGCTATGATGCGGGTCATAAGGTATTTAAAAAAAAAATGAGCAAATGGAAGAGGGAATATGACCTAAGGTTGTGTTTAATGACATATTGTGCACAAGAAAGATGATTTGGAAGCGGAAAATTAACAAATGGCTTAGCAAATGCGGCATTTGCTTGAGCATGTGTCCCACAAGTAGTAAAGAGATAAAGTCTTTTGTTATGGATAAGTTTCACAAACGTACTTGGGAGAAAGAGTTAGGGAGAAAAAAAAAAGTATTATATTGGAGAGTTTAATCCCTCTCATAATCATCAACAAAAATCATACATATGGGCCAATATTTCTTGGAGAGCCAAAATTATTATTGCTCAATTAAGTACTAATTTGCATCAACTTCGTCGTGAAACAAGGCGCTGTAAAAGGCCAAAATAAGTGTGGGAGGAAAGAGTATGTATTTTTTGCTCTTCCGGAAAAGTGGAAACAGAAAAGCATTTCATTTTAGAATGTGAGGCCTTCAAAGACATCATAAAAATTTATGCAGATATTTTGGCAGCTAGCTCTTGGAATATTGTATTCAACAAGGGCTTTGTCGAGAAGTTGGGAGAGTTTATTGTGAAAATTCATAGGAAAATGGCATAATACAAGAGCCAGATAGAGGAGCAATATGTCCCATAGGATATATTTAGCCTCGTGGACGTTAAAATAACTTTTTCTTCTTCTATAGGCTCTGATTATATTGTGACCCCTTATACTCTTGTATATACCAATGAGGTCTTATCATTTGTATCATCCAAGAATTTTTCATTTATGCAATGTAAAGGAGGTTTCCCTCTCGAAGAGGATAATTTCTAAGTCGTTGATCTATATTTTCTTATATTTTGTGAGCTGGTTACATAACATCATTTTGGCTATCGATTATTGAGTAATCCAAGTTGTCATTGATGGCAACAGGTTGATGAAGGTTGAAAGACTTAATGATAATATGGAAGATATCATTTGAAGTTCTCCTAAAGATGTTGCACTCTGACATATTACTGCACTTGATGGGTACTATCATTATGACATAGACGTCCTACATTATGACGCTATGACCCCATGATTGATAAGCAAAACAATGGAGAAGACAAATGAAGGAGAAGCCAAGAAATGGAGAAGGCATTATGTCCTATGCATTTTCTGCACACAAAAAATTAAGGACAGTCACAAAGAAATTTTTTTTTTACCTCCTTAGAGGCATCCTTCCAAATTGACTCCTATACCATCTTTTAGAGCATAATTTTTCCTTTCCAATGAGCCCTTACTTGTCCCAAAACTCCTAGTAGTTTTTGAGATATCGAATTTTCAAGTTAAAAATAAATAAATTATATTTCTGATATTGAGCCGACTTATGCTCAGGGACACTAGTCGGCCTCCAAACAGGGACGTGTCTTTTCGTTTGGTGTTGCAAATAAGGCTGTATATATATATACAATCCCTAGCTCATTTCTTTAGCCTAGTTTTTCGGCTATTAAGCACATATTTTCGGTCATCTAGCACACACAGAATTTCGATCATCAAGAGATGTTGTTCACATCTCATGAACTCTATATATAAAAGAGACTCAGACCTGTGATATATTACCAGTTTCGGACCTGTGATTTATTACCAATTTCGGACCTGTGATCTATTGCTTCGGACCAGTCATCTATTGTTCGAACTTAAGATATTTTGCTTAAGATCTGTAACTGAAGGTTATAACTCTCGGTTCTGAGGTCTATTGCCTTGACCAGTGATAAGAGGCAAGGGTGTTGGACGAAATTACTACAACTCAGACTTGTGAGGGACTCAGAATTGTAATCTCATATTTTCACAGTCCTATGATGAATGGTGAATGTTGATAAACAAGAACATTAAAGGTGTTTGGTAAAGAAGCAGTAAATTTTTTTGAATAGTGTTGGATAAAAACAATGTTGGAGTATAATAGAAGGACCCTTGTGTTAACTTGAGGACAATCCTGTAGTGACAATCACTCGTAAAGTAAACATCTGATTATGGAGCTAGGACATATAACAATTTTATGAAGCTCAGATTCTAAGGCAACTTGGACAAACATCCTGAGCATGAAGATTTGAGAACAGTGAATGAAAATCAGTTAGCAGTGTAGCATTAGTAGTGGAGTTAAATGGTGGACAAGTACAATGAAGATATAGTGAAGTCAAAATCAAGAAGTATTGAACAGTGAATAATATTTTGTAGATGACAGTAAAGTAAGCATATCACACATCTTCTATTAAAAGTGACTAAGGGATTGGTGTCCTTGGAGTAGGAGCTCCTAAACACAAGGTTGGTGCCTTGAGAAGATAGGGTCGAATCCCTAGAGGTCGGAGCCTCATCAAAGTCCAAGTTGGTGCTTGGAAACAGGTTGGTGCCCTCACTCATCTATTGTATACTATTATTAGAAAGGAAATTGAAATTAATATTAATCCTTAATATTATCATTATACACCTCTCTGTCTTTAATTGTGAAGAATCTAACTGGCATTAATTAACAATTGGAAAGAAATATTGATTCACCCCCCTCTCAGTGTTTCCAACAATTGGTATTAGAGCCAGCTTCTTCATTATTAGCCTAACAGCTAGAAGAAGGATTCTTAGGCACAATGAAGAACATGGAAGTAACAAGGAAACTGCCTATCTTTAATGGAACAAACTTTAGTTTTTGGAAAAAGAGGATGTCCTACTATCTAATGTCTCTTGGTCCTAAAGTATGGCACTCTGTTTTGGAAGGGTACAAAGCTCCCGCCAGTCTTCCAACTGATCAAGATGAAAGAAGAGCCTACATTGCTAATGCCAAAGCTTTAAATTCCATCACTAGTGGAATTACCGATTCTGAATTAACGAAAGTCATGGATTGTGAATCAGCCAAAGAAGTATGGGATAAGTTGGTTTCTCTATATGATGGGGACTCCAAAGTTAAGAAAGAAAAGCTTCAAACCTTTAGAAGATAATTCGAGAGTCTGAAAATGGATGATGAAGAAGATATTGCATCATACTTCCTCCGAGTAGTTGAAGTAGTTAACTCTCTTAAAGGACTAGGAGAAAATATTGAAGAAAGCACCATTGTTCAAAAAATCCTGAGATCGCTTCCTAACAAACTTGACTCCAAAGTAAGTGCCATAGAAGAAATGAAGGACCTAGATACTCTCAAGATGGATGAACTTCATGGAATTATTATTTCCTATGAGATGAGGAAAGGGAGCCCTAATTTCAAAGAAGCAGCTTTCAAAGCCTCAATATCTACAAAAGAAGGAAAAGGATGGAATTGCAACAACGATGAATCTGACACTGAAAACGAGTTAGCTCAATTTGTACAAAGACTAAAAAGGGGATTTAAGATAAAAGGTAAGTACCCTCTTATTTGTTTCAATTGTGGAAGAATAGGTCATTATGCTGCAAAATGTCCTCATAAACATGATAGTGATGATGAAGAGGACTCTAAAAGAATGATGTACAAAAAGAAAGGGTTTAATAAGAAGAACTTCTTCTCCAAACAAGATGAGTCTAATGAAGATGAATTTATAGTCATAAAAAGGAAATCAACTAGAAGTGTGTGTCATTACAAAGAAAGTGATGATGAATCAGATGAGGAAAGTGATTATGTTAGAAGCAAAGAAACGTTATTCATGGCATTTATAAATGATGATGACTCAGAATTAGAAGATGAAAGAAACATGGATAGTTTGCTAATGAGTGCCATTGAAGAAAATGAGAATCTACAAAAGAAGATAATTTCTCTCAAAATAGAAAGAGAGGAAGCAAAAATAAGGGAAGACTTCTTGAACATTAAGCTAAAAGAGAAGGATGCTATCTGTGAAAAACGTGAAGCTGAAATAATATCTCTAAGAAAGGAATTAGAGCAAGTTAAAAGGAGTTGGCAAAGCTCTCTAGCTCTTGACAACATTCTTAATACTAAAAAACCTCAACATGACAAGTCTGGAATTGGTTTCAAAGGAGAATCATCAAGTACAAAGAATAATGCCAGAAGTTATGTTGATGTACTCTCTTGCCATCCAAAAGATGAAAAGTCATCTCGTCAGGAGCAAAGTCCCATCTCAAAACCAAGAATTGAAGAAAGAGCAACTCCAAGGAAGAATTTTGGTTCAAGCTATGGATACTACAATAGGTATCAAACTATTTTTCTTGGACATTGTTACAATTGTAAAAACTTTGGGCATCAAGCTAAGCATTGCAAGGCTCATAAGAATGAAGCACCAAGATTGAATGATCAAACAAACCAACTACGTGGTCCTAAAGAGCAAGGACAAATCAAAACTTACAATTCCTTTGATCCTTTGGCTAAGTTTGATCCGTCTTGCTCATTATGTGATAATTATGATCATAATGAACAAAATTGCCCTCTCAAAAGGGAGAAAGCTAAAAATGTAAATCTCAAAACTAATAAATGTGTCCTAGCTCTATGTGCTCATAGTGAATAAAATCATTGGTTCATGGATAGTGGATGCTCAAGACATATGACAGGTGACCAGAAGAAGTTCATCTCATTAAACAAGAAAAATGGAAATGTATCCTTTGGAAGTGGATCCGCTAAAATCACTGGAAAAGGAACTGCTACCCTTGTCAATGGACTAGGAAAGGCTCAAAATACCTTGCTGGTAGAAGGGCTCAAACACAATCTCTTAAGTGTTAGCCAAATTTGTGACCAAGGACATAATGTTGTCTTTAGTACAAAAAATTGTGAAATAAGAGACTCATCCTCGGGAGAACTTGTGGCGAAAGGAGTAAGAACACCAGATAATGTTTATATTCTTAGTAGAATCCAAGAAGATAAATGTTACTTAAGTCAAACATATGAAATTTGGTTATGGCACAAGCGATTGGGGCATACAAGTTTTGATAACCTAGTCAACTTCAGAAAAATTAATGCAGTAAGGGATATTCCAAAAATGTACAAAACAAATCAAGTTGTATGTGGCCCATGCCAACATGGAAAGCAAACCAGAACTAGCCACAAAACTAAGGATTTCTCAACAACAAAACCTCTGGAAATCATTCATGCAGACTTGTGTGGCCCAACTAGAACTCCCGCTCTTCAAGGTGAAAGGTACTTTGCTCTATTTGTTGATGACTATACTAGAATGATGTGGATATATTTCATAAAATATAAATCCGAAGAATTTGAATGTTTTAAGAATCTTAAGGCTCTCATTGAGAATGAGAAAGATTCTGAGATTAAATGTCTTAGAACGGATAGAGGAGGAGAATTCACCTCAAAAGAATTTGATGAATTATGTAAAGAGCATGGAATCGAAAGATAATTCTCTACTGCTAGGACACCCCAGCAAAATGGAGTAGTTGAAAGAAGGAACCGAACCATTCAAGAAATGGCAAGGACAATGCTACTAGCAGCTGATTTGCAACCAAAATTTTGGAGAGAAGCAGTTGGCACCGAATTTTATACCTTAAAATCGAACTCAACTAAGACCTAATAATGAAAAGACTCCTTATGAATTATGGAAAGGAAGACCTGCTTCAGTAAAATATTTCATGGTTTTTTGAAGCAAAATTTTCATAAAAATAAATGATGACTCACCAGGTAAATTTGATTCTAGAGTTGACAAAGGAATATTTCTTGGATACTCCACCAGGAGCAAAGCCTACAAATGTTACAACAATCGTCTACGAAGAATATTGGAAAGCATTGATGTGAAGATTGATGAAGGCCTTCTAGAAAAAAGAATTGAGGATCATGAAGTTGAGCCTTTCTTTGAACAAAGTGAAGAAGAAGAACCTGAAAAAGAAGAGGAGAATGAAGAACCTCAAAGTGAATCTTCACAAACTCCCTCCAAGATCAAGTTTGTTCATAGATATCATCCGGAATAACAGGTCATCGAAAATATAGATGAAGGAATCCAAACTCGAAGAAGGATGATAAGCACCCCAAGAAAATATGATGTGGCTATGTTATCTTTAATAGAACCTGAAATTTTTTCTCAAGCAAGCAAAGATCCTTATTGGATAAAGGCCATGGAAGAAGAAATGTCTCAAATCGAAAAAAAATGAGACTTGGGAACTGGTACCTCGCCCAAAAGATAAAAATATAATTGGAACAAAATGGGTATTCAAAAACAAGATGAATGAACATGGACAAATCATCAGAAATAAAGCCAGACTTGTCTGCAAAGGATACTCGCAAATCAAAGGAATTGACTTCGAAGAAACCTTTGCACCAATAGCTTGAATGGAAGCCATAAGAATGTTTTTAGCATTTACTTGCTCAAAAGGATTCAATGTTTATCAAATGGATGTAAAAGCAACATTCTTGAATGGATATCTCAAGGAAGAAGTTTACATGGAGCAACTAGAAGGATTTGATCTTGCTGAAGGGAATGACTTTGTATGCAAGCTAAAAAGGCCTTGTATGGATTAAAACAAGTCCCTAGAATATGTTATGCAAATTTGGATCACTATCTACTACAAGAAGTTTTCAAAAAGAAGTAGCTGGTAGCAATCTCTACATGAAGATGGACAAGGAAAAACTTTTGATCACTCTTGTATACGTTGATGATCTAATCTTTGCTAGAAATGATGATGAGATGAGCCATGAATTTGCTCTAAATATGTCCAAAAGATTTGAAATGTCAATGATTGGTGAGCTCTCTTACTTTCTTGGGCTACAAATATCTCAAACCTCTGCAGGCGTGTTTATATCTCAAGCGAAATATCTTAAAGACATGCTCAAAAGATATGGGATGGAAGATTGTGCACCTATGAGCACACTGATGACCATAGATTGTAAATTAAGCAAAGACGATGATACCCCGCTCATAGATGCAACTCTTTACAGGTCAATAATTGGAGCTCTCCTATACTTGACTGCTACAAGACCAGATATTATGCAAGCAGTAGGAATGGTAGCAAGATTTCAGTCAAGTCCTAAACAATCCCATCTAGCAGCTGTGAAGAGAATTCTAAGATATTTGAAAGGAACGATTGACTTCGGTCTTTGGTATCCTAAGAGTTCAACTCTTATTGTGACAGCTTACTTCGATGCTGATTAGGCCAGAAGCGTGGATGATCGAAAAAGTACCAATGGAAATGCATTCTTTACGGGAGATTGTCTTGTATCTTGGCTCAGCAAAAAGCAATCATCTATATCCCTTTCTACAGTTGAAGCCGAATATATAGCTACTGCTGATTGTTGTACACAAATTCTATGGATGAAGGAAGCCTTGAAGGATGTCAACATAGAAACTAAGCAACCAATTACTATTTTTTGTGACAATAATAGTGCCATCAGTCTTTCAAAGAATCTGGTGATGCACTCAAGGACCAAACATATTCCAATCAAATACCACTTTCTTCGTGAACAAGTTGTTGAACACAATATCAAGTTGGAATACGTCAATACAAAAGATCGAATTACTGATATCTTTACAAAACCCCTTCCACGAGAAGCATTTGAGTATCTTTGCCAAAAGATGGGTTTCATTGCTCTTGCATCACATTAAATCAAGCATCATGTCAGGGGTACAGTATGTTAGGGGGAGCAGCATGACAGGGGGAGCACTTTGGCACCCCATTCCCATTTATGTCAAAGGGGAGAGAAGAAAAATATTTCCATACAATGACAAAGGGGGAGATTGTTAATCCAAGTTTTCATTGATGGAAACAGGTTGATGAAGGTTGAAAGACTTAATGATAATATGGAAGATATCATTTGAAGTTCTCCTAATGATGTTGCACTATGACATATTACTGCACTTGCTGGGTATTATCATGATGACATAGACGTCCTACATGATGACGCTATGACTCCATGATTGATAAGCCAAACAATGGAGAAGACAAATGAAGGAGAAGCCAAGCAATGGAGAAGGCATTCTATCCTATGCATTTTTTGCACAAAAAAAGTTAAGGACAGTAACAAAGAAAAAATGTTTTTACCTCCTTAGAGGTATCCTTCCAAATTGATTCCTATACCATCTTTTGGAGCATAATTTTGCCTTTCCAATGAGCCCTTATTTGTCCCAAAACTCCTAGTAGTTTTTGAGATATCGAATTTTCAAGTTAATATATATATATATATATATATATATATATATATATATATATATATATTTCTAATATTGAGCCAACCTATGCTCAGGGACACTAGTCGGCCTCCAAACAGGGACGTGTCTTTTCATTTGGTGTTGCAAAGAAGGCTGTATATATATACAATCCGTAACTCATTTCTTCAGCCCAGATTTTCAGTTATTAAGCAAAGATTTTTGGTCATCTAGCACACACAGAATTTCGGTCATTAAGAGATGCATTTCACATCTCATGAACTCTATATATAAAAGAGACTCGGATCTGTGATCTATTACCAATTTCAGACCTGTGATCTATTGCTTCGGACCAGTCATCTACTATTTCATACCTATGGTCTTTTGCTTAAGATCTGTAACTGAAGGTTATAACTCTCGGTTCTAAGGTCTATTTCCTTGACCAGTGATAAGAGGTAAGGGTGTTGGACATAATTACTACAACTCGGACTTGTGAGGGACTCAGAATTGTAATCTCATATTTTCACAGTCCTATGATGAATGGTGAATGTTGATAAACAAGAACATTAAAGGTGTTTGGTAAAGAAGCAGTAAAATTTCTTGAACAATGTTGGATAAAATCAGTGTTGGAGTATAATAGAAGGACCCTTGTGTTAACTTGAGGACAGTCCTGTAGTGATAATCACTCGTAAAGTAAAAATCTGATTATGGAGCTAGGACATATAACAATTTTATGAAGCTCGAATTCTAAGGGAACTCAAACAAACATCCTGAGCATGAAGATTTGAGAACAGTGAATGAAAATCAGTGAGCAGTGTAGCATTAGTAGCGGAGTTAAATGGTGAAAAAATACAGTGAAGATATAGTGAAGTCAAAATCAAGAAGTATTGAACAGTGAAGAATATTTTGTAGATGAAAATCAAGTAAGTATATCACACATATTCTATTAAAAGTGACTAAAGGATTGGTGTCCTTGGAGTAGGAGCTCCTAAACACAAGGTTGGTGCCTTGAGAAGATAGGGTCGAAGCCCTAGAGGTCGGAGCCTCATCAAAGTCCAAGTTGGTGCTTGGCAACAGGTTAGTGCATGTTTCATTAAAAGGGTTGGTGCCCTCACTCATCTATCGTATACTATTATTAGAAAGGAAATTGAAATTAATATTAATCCTTAATATTATGATTATACACCTCTCTGTCTTTAATATTTCATTTATGCAATGTAAAGGAGGTTTCCCTCTCGAAGAGGATAATTTTTAAGTCGTTGATCTATATTTTCTTATATTTTGTGAGCTGGTTACATAACATCCTTTTGGCTATCGATTATTGAGTAATCCAGTTTTTGGGTCTTTGGTTGATCATATATCTCTCAACTTAAACACATGTGCCTTTCAAATGATTTCGTTGTAATAAAGACACGTCTTTCTATAGATTTCGTTAAAATTATGGCCTCTCAAGTGGGAAGTCTACCTATCGATTGTCCATTTGAGCATGCCTTAATCTCCATAATTGCATTTATCCATTGTGGCGATTATCAAAATATTGATCTAGATTCTTTGCAAAAAAAATTAATAATCACAATTTATATTAATACCTCTCCTAACAATTTTCCATATCCCATATTGAAACAATGCACTTTTATATAAATTCAAAAACAATTAATAATAAGAGCCACGTGGTGGTAATGTCAGTGCTCTTGCTTTTTTGCACATTGCCACCGCGTGAATTTTGCTTATTGTGCAAGAATGACATGGACTTATGTGTGAACATAATATTTTTAATATAAAATTGATATATAATATGTATATATTAAAAGTGAACAAAAATTTATATAAATTTTGTATTTATTATAGATATTTAAAGATTAAATGTTTTAAAGAGAGATTTGTATTTGAAAGATTTTTTTTATAAGTGAGAATGGATATATATTATTGATAATAACAATAATCTCAATTAAAAAAATAAAATAAAAAACAACCAACCTGATATATGCAACTTAATTGCAAGATAAGGAATTTACCTTTGAATCTATGACCTATTATAAGAAAAGACATGGTCTTAACTATTGAAACATTTCATTAGTGTGCTACATCTAGGAGGAAGAAAAAGAAATTACACATGAAAGATTTGAACTTTTTAATATAAAATAAATTTGAAATTATGATAAATTTAAATTAATTTAATTTAAAAAATATTTTTGTTACGAAATTAAAGTGGGAGAACATGGTGCAACAAGATCCAAATAGTAAGACATTCATTAAAAAAAACTTATTAATTTATCATATGTTATCACAAATATTGTTGTCACTTGAACATGGATGGAATTTGAAATTTTTGCCTTCATTATTTGTCCACTTTATTGTTACATGACAAAATTGTATTACTATTTTATTTGAATTCTAAGTTGTCACATGAGATTTGAATATCTAGTCCAATAGAAATGAAACCCTTGATTATATCACTTTATTTTTATTGTATTTTAAATTTCCAACTATGTTATGATTATATCCTTCGTGATTTGAATGTCACATTTGAAACTATAAATACATATCTTATATAATTTTAAATGCATCATCCATTCATTTAATTTTTGTTGCGGCCTTTAGTACTAACCACCATTAGCTAAACTAATTTCAATAACATCAAAAAATATATATCTTAAAATGTCCATTGTTCACTTAATTTTCACTGAGACGTTTAGTACTCCACTATTCACTAAATTTTGCCTCAGATTATGCATGTTCATAGGTTAAGATGAAGTCCAAAGAAATACTTTAATACTAGGCATACATACTTTTGCATTACTAATTGAATAGCAATTAAAATTGTTATATAATTTATCTTTAATTGTTGCAAAAAAAAAAAAAAAAAATCTATATTCATTATTGAATATTCCAAATACTTCATACATTTAACGTTCCAAAAAATATAACATAAATATAAAATGAAGATTAATATTAATATAGTAACTTGTTTTAAAGTAACCATATAAGTTAACACCAAATTAATGTATGATGATAGAAAAATAAAAATAAAAATTGATATAATATAATAATTCATTTTAAAAGTAACCACATTACTCAACACCGAATGTATTTATTGTAAAATAATATTTTCCATTTCCCTTTGTAATGCCACATAGAACTGCTCTCTATTCAAGTGAGGCTGAGTTCATTTGGTTGTTTTGTTTGTATTTGAACAACATTTCAGGTTTCTGGAAAGGTGGTGTTGTCTTTATGTATGTAGCGTAAATATGTTTCCTCTTGCCTTGAGGCAAACCGAGTTTATATTTCACTTGGTGCCCAGAACTTATGTTCCATATTTATTTTTCCTTATTGTCAATTTTGATAAACAGGGTTTCAAAATTACTAAGAAAAAATATACTCTTAGTATGTTCCCTTTATATCTGATTGCCTAATCAATGTTAATATAAATGTTTATAGTGTGGAATTTCTTTGCTACAGTTCTCGTCAGGATAATTTGTAAATTGTTACATTTTCCTTCTCCAAATTTCTTATATTTCTGGGCATGTTAATAAGATCTCATCTATCAATTCTTTTAGGTGGCTACCATTTTGTGGACAAATGTTTGTAATTCTTTTTGAATAATACCCACCATGGTTTCTATAATGAATTAGTTAAACTCATTTTTCCCAGACAATGTGTCGAGAAAGACAATTGTTTTCTAAGATTCTCTTTCTTGCCTTTCTAGGTTCCTATATTCTTTTGCTCTAAGGTATCAGACTATCTAGCCATTGGCTTATCATCCATTGGTCGAACTAACCTAACCTGACAATAAGTCCTCTCTGGTTAAGAAGTTGTCAGTGATTTTGTCAAAACCTACAGGGCTATTCTCTGTCTACTGAAGTTTAACCAAATATACAAGTAAGCTTTGTTATTTCATTCACTTTATTGATGTAAACCTAACATATTCACAGTTTCTTATTCTATGCATGTTAATCTTTGTTATTCACAATTTAAATTGTAAAAACTGACCAGAAAACAGATTCAGTATAACTCATATATATATATATATATACCTTTTATTCACACGACATTTTTTTCAACAACCAAAATAAAATATTCAACAACCAAAATAAAATATTTATATGAACTTAAGAAATAATCCAAAAACTCAGTCGACAATCATAACCATCTTCATCCTCGTCAACAAAAATATAACAAGATGCTCCAACGTAAGAGGCAAGTCTACTAGTACATCCAATTCACCACTAATATCAAGAGTAGAAAGAGCTCTATGTGTAACTTTTTTAATGAAAAGGAGTGAAACAAACTTTATGAAAATTATTTAATTAGGCATTTTTGGGCCATAATTAATATTCAAATCAAATGGACTATAAATTAACCATTATTTTTTTTAAATTTAAACAATGCAATCATTATCGGGATCTAGATGACGAGGACTTGTAAAACAAACACCCTCCTTGCTGCAATGCGCGCCAACTCATACATATTTTCTTATCGTCGTCTATTATTTCAGTCACGCCATTTGAACTCCACTTCAAATTTCATAAATCATTGATTTATGCATAAAATTTAGTCTTTCTTTGTTCTCTCCTAGATCCTTTAAGACACCATATTAATATCTTTGAAGGAAAACCTTAAATTACCTGGAAGCAACCATGAAGAATCTAATAGGTCAAAGTGAATTTAGTAATATCATGGATACTATGCTAATATTGGTATGAAAAGATACTCCACATTTTATCTCCCATTAGCCGAAGAATTATTGGCTTCATGCCTTAGAAGGACACTTATGTTTTTTATGTGACCCCCATGGGGATGACTCCAAGACTAAATGTTAAGAACCAATATCTTATCAACATGATAACTTGACAATGTACACCAAATATGTATGTAGAGTAACATGCAGAAAAGTATTAATATGACGAGTTACAAAATAATGCCTTGTACATTAGGAAAATAACTCTCAAATAGCCTAGACCCAACTACATTTCAGTAAGTTAGTGTGTGCAATAGTTATTATTGACAATATTGACCTCTTATATATACTAGTTCTAAATCCTTACCCATATAAGTTCACTATGAGCTCAACCTACTATCTACATTCGACCATTTAAATATCCTTCATTATGGTCATAACATAGCTAGCACCCCTTTCAAAAAGCTTTATCCTTAAAGCTCTGTAGTTTAGGGTTATGCATGGAATGAAACCAAGTAATAGGATTTACTTAGATTTTTAATTTTTTCTCCACTATTGGATATCTATCTATCCATAATGGATAATTTTTGGCATCAAACCTTAGGATCATCAAATAGTTTATTTTCCTTCAATTCCATGCATCATTATGATTTTGTTAATTTGTTGTAGTTGTTGGCCTTTGAGAATATCTTGTTTAATATGCAACTTCATCTAAAGAGATCTTGTCCTTATTATTAAATCTCATATTTTCAAGGTCTTATCCACTTAAATACAATAGAATGAAGCATTGGTGCCTTTAATTATCGAAGCTCTATTCAGCTTGCGCTCACTGCGACGATTCGGTACCTGATAAAGACTATCGGGTACTTTGCTCCTCATATTTGAGTGTTGGGCTGAAATTCATTGTAAATTTAGAATTTTGGGGGTTGTACTAAAAGTTAGGTATTTGGGTGAAATAGGTTTTGTATAGTGTTGTTAACTTCATGTTTTATTCTGAGTAATTTTGGAAGGGTTACGAGTTAGATAAATGACATCTTAGTTTGAATCACATTTATGTTTTGTTATTTTGAATTTTCGTATTCTTTGTGGACTCATTTTCCTGTATTCGTTGAATTTTGCGTTTTTGAGCGACGAGGTTGAAAATTAAGGGTAGAGTGAGATTTTTATTGTTTTGATCAATTGATTTTTTATATTAATATCTTGTGGGAATGGGTTTAGATTTGGAGGGTTTTGGTCTCAGTATCACCTTCAGTTTCTCTTTTGTTATATAAAGAATCCAAAGAAAGGGTCTTCGTTGTAGGATGGCTAGAGGAATGTGCCATCTCGCATTTTAATGTTTCTGATAGCGGTCAAGATTCATAATCTGAAAAACAAAAAACAAAAAACAAAAAAAATTAAATTAAATTAAAAATTAAAAAAATTCCTTTCCCATTTTGTGTGGTCAGTCATCACGTTTAGGAAATCCAATATTCAATTTGGTCATTGTTCTATTGTGTATGTCGTGATGTTTGGTCTATTGTTTTTTGTTTTGTTTCTTTTTTAATCTTCATATTAAATTTGTGTGCAATGTCAACCATGAGCGAAGTGGAAAAAATATATTGGATGCGGATTTGGAGTGTTATCGAGCATTTGTAAATAACGAGAATTATTTCAATAATTGGCCCTCTCATTAAGTAATCAATTAATATTAGAAGATATGTAGGGGAATATTACAAGTAGTTAAAGATCCTTTGTAACAGAGTGCAAGATGAAGTTCCTTTAATAGAAAATATAATCTTATTGTTGTCAGTGTATGCAGATAAGTCTGTATAGAAGCCATTATCGTTGTTCGTTGTCGATGTAAGCAGATAAGTTTGTATAAAAGCCATTATCATTGTTCGTTTTGAGAGTCTCTTGTGTTGTCCGCGTGGATAATGGCTCATATCCTGTATTATCATGATAATATTAATAGCAATAATATTTCAAAACTCACACCACAAAAATCTTCAAACTATAACATTAAAACACATTATTGGCAGGATTTGTCTTGATGATGGTTCTTGATCTAGACCCGAAACGTAGATGCAATAAATATTACAAATAAGAGGAGGTTAGATGAAATAAATATAAATCTGAGAACTACCTAAGGGATGAGCGTGAGCCGACCAACAAATGTTAAGTGAATGAAATAAAAAGTTAATTTTAGTAAATTTTATTATTATTCTAAATTAAATTATGTCTTAGATTAATGTTAAAGTTCATTTTAATTGATTATTTTTGGATTTTAGAAATTAAATATTATAATTAATTTTAATTTAAAATTATTAGAATTTAGAGAGTAAATATTACATTTCAAGGTCATTGTGTGAATTAATTGTGGATGATTAATCTAGAAATGTTATTGTATTTATAATGAATCACTTGTTATCTATTAATTAAATTATTAATTTTAATTTTAATTTTAATTAAGAAAGGTATAACTATTACTACAAAATTTGTTTAGTTAATAACATTAATATTAGAGTCACATAATCTTTATCTTATTAGGTAAACAATATAGGTTCTTAAAGGTGGGTTAATATTAAAACGATATTATATGTATTTTAAATGTTAATATTGATGGTTCTTGACCGAGACACGAAACATAGACGCAAAAGTGTTTTAATGTTTTTCACTGAGGGGGGGGCTCTGTTTTTAGAATTACTTTTAGTTCGAACTTGTCTTTGAAGCGATCCCAGAAAGGCTCAGAAATCAGTGTTGAAATCGTTTCTGTAGGGTTAGTTTTGGGCAAAGAATTTGATTTCCCTTAATATCATCATGATAATGGGACGAGAAACTTCAGAACCCGTGGAAACAAATGATATAGGGCAAGTGAAAATTACCTCATCTTTCCATTGGATCAATTAGTTTCAGCTTTTCTCAGCTTTTTTTTTTTTTTAAATGGAAAGTGCATGCCCGATTATTCTTAACAACACCAATTATTTCCAATGGCTACCTCACATGGTAGATATACTTAGAAGTAAAGGGCTTTAAAAAATAGCCACAGGGGTAGAAACTAAACCTTATGATGATGATAAAGTCGCTAAATGGGAAAATAAACAAGATCAAGCACGAGGGTTGATAGGAATGTCCATTGCTCAAGATCTTTGATTTCATATCCTCGAAATTGACACCCCTCATGAAGCCCTGGATAAGCTAAATACTATCTTGGCATTCAAAATCAAATCAAGTCTCACCAGCTTGAAAATGAGTTGCTTACTTTGGACCCCAATAATTTCTCCTCCATTGAAGATTTTTTGTCCAAATTCAAGACCATTCGAATTCATTTAGAAGGTTGTAAGATCAAAAAGGAAGATGGTAGCCTCATTTATTGCATTGTTTCTAAGCTTGGCCCTGCGTACTTTGTATTTGTTTCTGCCTTCCATTCCACTAGAGAAGCCATCATTTCTTCAGGAACCGCCTACAAGAACCCCTCTTTTGATGCCTTTTGCGATTCTTTGATAAGAGAACAAGAAAAAATCTTACACCTTGGTCTTATCACTTCTGGAAATGCTTCTAAGAAAGCCTTAGCAGCCCAACAACAATCATATCAAAATAATCCCAAGTAGCAGTATCCTAAAAAGTATGGTCCGAAACCAAACAAGGGTCCTAAGCATTTTCAGCCACAAACTGAAAAAGAAACTCACCAAAATGATAAGGCATATAAAAACAAAGGAAAGAAGACAGATAGACATTGCAACTTTTGCAATCATGATGGCCATATAGAGTCCAAATGTTTTAAGAAGATGGAAGCCTTAGAAGCAGCAATGAAGAAGCACAACATCAATTTGGAGCACCCTTCACCTTCATCTTCAGGAATGGCACTTTCTGCTTGTGGTTGTCAAGCATCAAGATCTAGTGATGCATTAAATGTATCTTCCTCTTCTCATTCTCATGAGTGGCTCATTGTTTCTGGAGCTTCTTATCACATGGCCAAAAATAAAGCCATGTCTTCTTATTTAAATGATTGTAACACCAAACATATTTATGTTGGTGATGATAGATCTCTTAGTGTTGTAGGATCTGGAACCATTCATCTCATTAATGGTCAGTTTAATGATGTACTATGTGTTCCTACCTTGTCATGCAACCTTCTCTCCGTTTATCAGATAACTCATTCAGGTGAAGGGAAAATAGTTGAATTCTCACCTCATGATGTTGTAATCAAGGACCTCAAAGATCCTAAACATATTTTAGCTGCTGGCATTACTGATGATTCCAGAAGGTTGTATAGGTTTGACAACATTGGGTCATCATGTCTTCCCTCTGTTTTTGTTGCTCATAATGATGAAGTGAGAAAACTTTGGCATGAGCGATTTGGTCACTTAAACTATCGCTCTCTTCAAAATCTATGTAAGGAAAATATGGTGACGGGTCTTCCTATGGTATCTTTCCGAGATGGTGTTTGCTCCGGATGTGTACTCGGAAAACATCACCGAGATAGTTTTGACAAACGTGCCTCTCGACACGCTTCAACCACTTTGCAGCTTGTGCAAAGTGATTTATGTGGTCCACTTCCTGTTGTTTCTTTCTCTGGTTGCAAGTACTTCTTAACTTTCATTAATGATTTTTTCCAGACGCACTTGGGTATACTTCTTAAAACTCAAGAGTGAAGTTTTTAACATGTTCTTGGCCTTTAAGGACTTTGTTGAGAAACAATCTGGACATCAAATTCTTAAGTTAAGATCAGACAATGTAGGAGAATATGTTAACAACAAATTTATCAACTTCTGCACTGAGCATGGCATTCAATTTCAACATATCGTTCCATATACTCAACAACAAAATGGTGTAGCTGAAAGGAAGAATCACACCTTAAAAGAAATGGCTAATTAGATGCTTCAATCTAAAGGACTTGGTCTCAATTTTTGGGCAGAAGCCATTAACTATGCAAATTAAAGAGTAAATCACACTCCTACTAAGGTTTTAAAGAATATAACTCCAGAAGAAGCTTGGAGCTCAATCAAACCAGATGTAAGTCACTTTCGTGTTTTTGGAAGTGATGCTTGGGCCCATATTCCAGATGTGAAACATAAAGCCTTAGAACCTAAGAGTGAAAAATGCATTTTTGTTGGATATTCTGAAGATGTCAAAGGATATAGACTTCTTCAACCAAAACCCAAAAATATTATCATTAGAAGAGATGGAAATTTTGATGAAATGTACACATTCTCAGTTCGAAAGAGCCTCTTCCTTATTGGCTCAGGTTCCATAAAAACTTGATCCAGAAACCTTTGAAGAAGCCTCCAGTCATCCAGATTGGGATGAAGCTATGAATGGAGAGTATCGTTCCTTATTGGCAAACGATACTTGGGATCTTGTTCCTCTTCCAAAAGGAAGAAAACTTGTCAGATGCAGATGGGTTTACAAAACCAAGTTTGGACCAGATGGAAAAATGGATAGACATAAAGCTCGTCTTGTTTCTAAAGGATTTTCACAAATTGAAGGCATTGACTATACTAAAACCTTCTCCCCTGTTGCCAAAATGAATTCTATCCGCCTTTTTCTTTCCCTTGCTGCCTCCTTTAAATGGGAAGTCCATCAGATGGATGTTAAATTTGCCTTCTTACATGGATATTTGCATGAAGAAATATACATGGAACAACCCCCTAGATTTATCCAAAAATACTCCAACCTTGTTTGTCACCTTAGGAAGTCTCTATATGGTCTCAAACAAGCTCCTCGGGCTTTGTATGCCAAAATGGATAGATTTATATTAGATAATGGCTTTTCTAGGTGTCATTCTGACAACACTGTCTACACCAAGAAAGTGGGTAAGTCCTTCACCATCCTTGTTCTTTATGTTGATGATCTTATCCTTACTGGTAGTGATCCAAACCATATAAACCATGTGAATTCTAGCCTTAAAAAGAAGTTTGAAATGACAGACTTAGGACACTTGCATTATTTCCTTGGTCTTCAAGTATTGCAATCCAAGGAAGGCATTACCCTCTCTCAGTCCAAGTATGCTTGTGATCTTCTACACCACTTTCACATGGAAAAATGTAAGCCAACCCCTTCTCCCTTTCAGTCTGGAGTCAAGCTTTCAGTCACTTGTACTACTCTTGAAGTTGATGCTACCTTATATCGTCAACTTGTTGGTAAACTTTTGTATCTAACTCATACCCGTCCTGACCTCTCCTTTGTCATTGGTCTTGTCGCTCGGTTTATGCACCAACCTCATGAAAGTCACTGGAAAGCAGCGAAAAGAATACTTCGATATATTCGAGGTACATTTTAGTTTGGGATTCATTATAGTGCAGGAGCATCTCCATTGTTGATTGGTTTCACTGATTCTGATTGGGTTGGTGACCCTAATGATCGAAAGTCTATTGCAGGCTATGTATACACTCTTGGTTCAGGACCTATTACTTGGTCTTGTAAGAAAAAAAGTGCCATCTCTCTTTCTTCAACAGAAGCAGAGTATCATGGTGCAGTTGAAGCCAACAAGGAAGCCATGGGGCTTCGTCAGATCCTATTTGAATTTGGTCTCCATCAGCAGCATGCCACCACACTTTGGTGTGATAATCAGAGTGCCATTCAGCTATGTAAAGATCCAGTTCAGCATCATCATATGAAACACATTGAAATCCACATACACTTCATCATAAAGCTCATTCATGATCCTGTTCTTGAAGTGTAGTATTGTCCAACAAATGATCAAGTAGCCGATATCTTTACAAAGGCTCTCACAGAAGCGAAGTTTACCAAAATTCGATCCATGCTTGGAGTTCAGGACAGTTGTCATTAAGGGGGGATAGGCTCTAATGCCTCCTTCCTTATCCTATTGTGTCACTTTTGTAAATCCTTCAATCCTATCCCAATTTATTCTTAAGGTGGGATGTTAGGATATTTCGACACATAGGAAATAGGCTCCTTTTGTGTCACCTTTTTAAATCCTTCAATCCTATCCCAAGTTGTTCTTAAGGGGGGATGTTAGGATATTTCGACACATAGGAAATAGTTGAGAATAACTTAGACTAGTGTAGAGTTAGGTAAAGTGTGTTTCTTTACAATGTACATTTAATCCAACGACCACAATTGTAGTGATCTGACGGTTATCTCTCACATCGGTATTAACGACACTTGATCCATGGCTTAACACCCGATTGGTCCATGATCTCTATTTAAAGAGCATGGAGAGTCATTTGACCGATAACCGTTTATGAGAGAAACATATGTAAGTTTTCTTTTTATATTGATAAATTACCTGAAGTGGCCGCGTTGGCTCAGGCCATGGACTATTTCCCTCTTTGAGGGTTTTAACCATGTGATTATACTGGTGTACTGATTTGTGATATGGTTGTGAGCGGTGACCTTTGGTTCTTGATCTACGGAACTTACCCTGTAAATTCATACATATCCCGCCTCTTAGAAATCTAATTAGTTGTGCAAAACAAGTTTCTTGGAATTGACATCTCATTCACTTGAAACTAAGTTTCTCAACTAAGTTTCTCTATATCAGTTTGAACGAAATACTTCCAAATAAATAAATTCATAGAGCTTGATTACAACCAATGAGGTGTCAGTGACTCAGTTCCAAGGCCATGAAGAATAGGGTGCTCATCACTTTGGAAAAGCATTTGTACAATAAGAATCTTATTTTAAACTTGGTTTCACTGCTAGTGCTAGAAGGACAAGTGACGTGGTTTAAAATATCTAAACCCTGCTGATGGTTCCAAGTTGTATCCATGATTCCTTATTGGCTATGCTAGTGAAAATATTGAGTTCCTTGATTTTTTCTTGCTTGTGTTTCCCATTACCTAAGTACTCCAAAAAACTTGATCCAAATTTACTCCAATAACTATATGGACAACTTTAGTAAATGTGAATCTCACAAAACTTGGTCGATTATTGTTCTGTGGAAATGGGCTTGGAAAGATGTGTGACCACTTCAGGTCTTTCCCCTTGGAAGTTACATTTTATATTAAAATTTCAATCTAAGTAATGACCAAGATTACATAGATCAAGAATGAAGTACACTAAAAAATAAACTACCCATTCTATTCTCCCCCAAACCAATTTTGGCATATCTTCTATTGAAGCATTAATTATAGAAGGTTCAACATTTTCATCACCCCATGTTGGAGACTTCGATATTCACTTCCAAGTAAAGTGTTTAGTTCATACCATCATACCTTCCTCTTAGAATAACTGGGAAAACCAACTTCATCTTCTCGTACTCAGGGAATTGTCCTCCCAAGAAGCACCATTTTAGGACAACAATTTCACTTTCATATATATTTTCTTGATGAAGGATTTATTTGATCAAATTATAATGTCATACATTTTCCCCTCCTTGTTATATATTGTATATTTCATTTGCATATCCATTATCATCCTCCAATGACTTCTTCTTTTTTTAAATCATCCCTTAATTTCTTACATTCCTCAAGTAATTTGGGAGAAATTCTCTATACCAAATAGGTGCAACGTTTGCGAACATCTTAAGAAACAACTATACCTAGTGCGCTTCTTTATCTCACCAGTTATCAATCTAAATGGTAGTGCAAATGTTACAGTGGCATTGTAAATGTTCACTTTTAATCCCCACTAAATTGTTAGAGAGGCACCACTATGTGTAGAATCTTGAAAATAACTAGAGTGTTATTAAGAGGGTCATGGGTGTAGAAATTTTGTGAAATCAAGCGTTAATGCAACTCCAGTAATTTCACCTCTCCTGGGGGTGCCCCAAATCTTAAACTCTGTGAATTTAACACCTCAGGGTTGACTTGGAATATACTTTACAGCAGAAAACAGTGGAGCATATTTCACTCCTTTTCAACCCCAATCAACAAGGCAATCTAAGAGCAAGGATACCAAATGGGTGTCGACAAGTGTCAGCTCTCCACGACAATCTAATCAAAGCATAAACCAGATTTGAAATTCACTTTCTTGCCTGGCCTATCTTCCTCAAATTAATGTTAAAACACTTGAACAATTTCAATGTTAATTTATGTCCAATAAACAAGATATACAAGTGCTGGAAATTACCAAAACATGAAGATAAAGATAGCTAGAAATCAAATATGCAATAAGGCAATTTTGGATAACGGAAATTTAATGTATATATATGAAGATGAAGTCAATGTGCATACCATAGCCTCATGCTAAATCTAGTATAATACTCTAACTGGTCAAAAGCCTAGCTAGGGAAAAAGAAGAAAACACTAGCTCCACCAAAGATTCTCCACAAGCTATCATCAACGTAGCAAACCTCCTTGGCTAGACATATTCTCTTCTTATTCAAAAAGTAAAACCTAAGGTCTATCCCAAAACCCTACCTCCAACTTCTCCAAGGGATGATAACCTAACCCTAGTACTCAATATGCTCCAAAAGCTCTGAAACCATAGTGCCTCCAAGATAAGAGAGAAAGCACAAAAATGAAGTATATCGAGAGAGAGAGAGAGAGAGAGAGAGAGAGAGAGAGAGAGAGAGAGAGAAATGCTCATCACTGCATATCTTACACAGCATGATCAAGATACAATGATCATAAAAACAATCTCTCCTTCCTTTGTATATATGGGAGTAAGGGAGCCATTAATACATATGTGAGCCTAAAATCTTACAAGAAACCCACAAAACCAGAAGCGGGCTTGCACATATGAAGCACTACACTCCAAGTGTATACATGTCAAGCTTCAATGCAAGGTTGCTACTCGGGATGTGTTTAATGCTCATCCTCCATGACTTCAAGGATTCCACTGCTCCTCCTAAACCATGTGCTCCTCTAGGTCCACTCCGCTTACAAGATATTTTTTGCAACCTAAGTATCCCCAAGTCAACTCCATGCCTATGTGAAAAGCATCCAAGCTATGCAATGTTGTTTATGGCTCAATGCTCTCCCCTAGAATGTCGAATGTTACTCCTCCAATACAGAGTGTCCTCGAAATGTGTCCTCTAAATGTCCCAAGCTATCTAGATGTATCTAATGTTGTAAGGAAGAGTATCATGAAAACATCCAACTAAGGTCAAGAAACCATTGAATATGCCATCTACAATGTGCAAATTCATCATGAACCATCTAGGGATAATCATACACCATGTACCCTATTTCTCATGAGGCACTCCCATAGATGGTGTAAACGCTACCTCAGAAGCTAACGATTAGTGATAATGTGTATAGATGACTCATATTAGTTATATGTCAGTTATATGAGTGTTGGTTTAATAACTCTTTACATTATATCGAAATAAAGATAACCCAATGTATTTGATGAGTGATTAATAAAATAATAAACTCTCATTGTGATGATCTCTCTTATATGGTTGCACATCTCCATACACCAACATGGTATTGGGGCAAGAACATATGGAGTGTGAGAAAGTTCATAGAGAGCCTCAAAAGATTATGCGAAGTCAAGGTGAAAATGAAAATAAAAAGGCAAAGTGTGATTATTTAAAATGAACAATAGGTAGACATTCTTTTAATGTTTATAATATTAAAGCAATAGGTAGACATTCTTTTAATGTTTATAATATTAAAGCAAAATAGAAATTTATTTGATGTACATTGTAATATTGAAGTAATATATAGAAAATCCCTAGATGATAATAACATACACCCCCCTACTTGAAACACACACTTGTAGAAAAAGAAATTGCCAACGTTGGGGTCATAGTCACAACACCTATCATGATGCAAGATTCCCTTCGCACAAAACACACAGACACCTTCATGTGCCTTGTAAGCAAATACAATCGAAAAAGAGACAACCATTAATTTTTTAAACATGACTTCAAAGAACGAACACAAAATGCTTCCAAGGAAAACATGATTTTCTGCAAGAAGTGTAGAGTTATAAGAAGATAAAATAAATATAATATACGAGACAATGCCAAATTTCAAAGTGGAACTCCACACTTCGAGGTAATTTGTTACTTTCTAAAAACCATCTCTTCTTCTTGAAGTTTCTTTGCAATGCAAAGGGGAAAATATGTGCTCAAAACAACCACTTAACTCTCTAAAATGTTGCAGTTTTTGACCGATACGGCTCTGATACACTACCGTCTGTAGTGTATCAACTTTTATTATATTTATAGTTCTTTAAGTTAAAATAGCAAGTTAGGAAAAACTATGTCAAGACACACATTTGAAGATTGTTTGGCTTGAGGAAAGATTTCCCCAACCTTTTGTGCCTTTGGCTTATTGGACCTTGACACGAGCCATGCAAATGTTTACTCAACAATTTAATGAAAAACATTCTAATAATACATGAAAAATATTATATTATATAAAATCTCATAATGAACAATATTGGTTAATTTTTTGTGGGAATTGATTGAGTCATTTTCTAAAGCATTGTGCCCATCACACATGTTCATATTTCATATTGGAATTAAACTTACCCTCTTTGGTTTTGAATTGGTTGGATAGGCTTCATGCCTTGGAAGGACACTTGTCTTTTTTATGTAACCCCGATGGGATGACTCCAAGACTAAATGTTAAGAACCAATATCTGATCAACATGATAACTTGCGTGCACACAATGTACACCAAATATGTATGTACAGTAAAATGAAGAAAAGTATTATTATGACGAGTTACAAAATAATGCCTTGCACGTTAGGACAATAACTCTCAAATAGCCTAGACCAAATACATTTCAGTAAGTTGGTGAGTACAATAGAATATTGACCTCTTATATATACTAGTTCTCAATCCTTGCCCATATAAGTTCACTATGATCTCAACCTACTATCTACACTAGACCATTTAAATATCCTCCATTATGGTCATAACATAGCACACCCTTCAAAAATCTTTATCCTTAAAGCTCCATAGTTTAGGGTTTTGCATGGGATGAAACCAAGTAATAGGATTTATTTAGATTTTTAATTTTTTCTCCAATATTGAATATTTATCCATTCATAATGGATAATTTTTGGCATCAAACCTTAGGATCATCAAATGGTTTATTTTCCTTCAATTCCATGCATCACTATAATTTTGTTACTTTGTTGTAGTTGTCGGTCTTTGAGAATATCTTGTTTAATATGCAACTTCATCTAAAGATATCTTGTCCTTATTATTAAATATCATACTTTCAAGGGCGTATCCACTTAAATACAATAGAACGAACCCTTGATGCCTTTAATTATTGAAGCTCTATTCGACTCACGCTCGCTGCAACGATTCGATACCCGAGAAACACTATCAGGTACTTTGCTTCTCAAATTTGAGTGTTGAGCTGAAATTCATCGCAAATTTAGAATTTTGGGGGTTGTACTAAAATTTGGGTATTTGGGTGAAAAAGGTTTTGTATAGTGTTGTGAACTTCATGTTTATTCTGAGTAATTTTGGAAGGGTAACGGGTTAGATAAATGACATCTTAGTTTTAATCACGTTTACGTTTTGTTATTTTGAATTTTCGTATTCTTTGTGGTCCTATATTCGTTGAAATTTGCATTTATGAGTGGCGAGGTTGAAAATTAAGGGTGGATTGAGCTTTTTATTGTTTTGATCAATTGATTTTTTTTATTAATATCTTGTGGAATGGGTTCGGATTTGGAGGGTTTTGGTCTTAGTATCACCTTTAGTTTCTCTTTTTTTATATAAAGAATCCAAATAAAGGGTCTTTGTTGTAGGATGGTTGGAGGAATGTGTCATCTTGCATTTTAATGTTTTTGATAGCGGTCAAGATTCATAATATGAAAAAAAAAAATCCTTTCCCATTTTGTGTGGTCAGACATCGCGTTTAGGAAATCCAATACTCAATTTGGTCATTGTTATATTATGTATGCCCTGATGTTTGGTCTATTGTTTTTTGTTTTGTTTCCTTTTTAATCTTCATATCAAAGTTGTGTGCAATTTCAACCATGAGCGAAGTGGACAAAATATATTGGATGCGGATTTGGAGTGTTATCGAGCATTTGTAAATAATGAGAATTATTTCAATAATTGGCCCTCTCATTAAGTAATCAATTAATATTAGAAGATATCTAGGGGGATATTACAAGTAGCTAAAGATCCTTCGTAACATAGTGCAAGATGAAGTTCCTTTAAAAGAAAATATAATCTTATTGTTGTCAGTGTATGCAGATAAGTCTGTATAGAAGACATTATCGTTGTTCGTTGTCACTATAAGTAGATAAGTTTGTATAAAATCCATTAGCGTTGTTTGTTTTGAGAGTCTCTTGTGTTGTCCACATGGAGAATGGCTCATATCCTCTACTATTATGATAATATTAATAACAATAATGCGTTTTAATGTTATTCACTGAGGGGGGCTTTGTTTTTAGAATCACTTTCAGTTCGAACTTGTCTTTGAAGCGATCCAAGAAAGGCTCAGAAATCAGCATTGAAATCGTTTTTGTAGGGTTAGTTTTGGGCAGAGGCTTTGATTTCCCTTAATATCATCATGATAATGGGATAAGAAACTTCATAACCTGTGGAAACAAATGATAAAAGACAAGTGAAAATTGCCTCATCAACCAAAGGTGGGAAGTGGGTTTGGGTCAATGCTAAACAGTATCGGGGAATTTTAAAATGAATACTAGCTCATCTAAAATGGGAAAGGACAAGGAAAAAAGGGTCTCAAAGGGAAAGTACTTGGGTCCTTCGCGAGAAACAATATTCAAGCAAGTCCTCTTTGCAAGCATGTGGCAATAACAATTCCAAAGAAAAAGGAAAAGTCATTGATGATTATGCCTGATATAGTCCCACATCCACACCGCTCACTGGGTCCTATGATCTTTATGTGAAAGAACTGTTAAATGTAAAAAAGAGGTTGGAAGTAGTAGAAGCTAAAGAGCAGGAAAGAGATTGTACAATCCATATAATAACAACTGAAAACTGGCTTTAGCAGAATGCAACAAAGTTCTGAAGGAGCAAGTGGCATTGCTACAGGAAGCTCTCTTGATAGGGAAGACAAAATGGCAACGCATGAAGGTGGAGATGCAAAACATGAAGAAATTTGCAGTGGAGAATACAGGGGCGATGAATGTGAAACCATCCCAGGATAATGGTAAAGTAGTTTCCCAAATAGACAACCATGAAGATACATCAAGAGAAAAAAGGAAAGGAGATTCTGCAAAACTCTCCAAAACCTAGGCTTAAGTTATTAGAAATTCTGCTAAGAGGGAAGGAGAAACAAACATTTAGGTTGACAACATGCAAGATAGAGAAAGCAAGGAAAGACAAGATAGAGCAAAAAACATAATTATTAAAGGGGTGAAAGATTATGGGAAAAATGAATGTGTTATTGACTTAGCAAGAGACTTCTTGAAAGACAAGCTGCAATGGAAAGGACAAATATGCCAAGCATGGAGAGTAGGTAAGCTTAATGGTGAGAGATACATGCCCATAAAATTCATCATGCCTAGCTTGTGTGATAAATATATCATTCTAAGAAAGAAGCAGCTCTTGAGGGGTTCTCGGTTTTTGCAAGAAGAATATTTAACTATAAGACAACAAGAGGAAAGGAGGGATGAAATGACAAAAGTTAGGGCAGAAATATATGAGGGAAAGAGATCATGGATTTATAAAGGTAAAGTTGTGATAATGCAATACAGAATTCCTTCCAAAACAAGGAAACAAAATGATAACAAAGAAGATGCAACAAACTCTTCAACAAGAAATGAGGAAGCAAGGTTAGTATGGGTAAGCATGGACAAAGACTCAACCATGAGTCTTGCATGTCAAAACAAATAGCAATCAAGTCGTACCTAGGTTTCCTTAAGATTAGTTTGTTGGAACTGCAGGGGTTACCCATGGAGATGAGGACTTGGGTTAGGGCCTATTGCAGAAGGTAGAGACATAATTTGCCTCATAGAAACACATGAGCATGAAGGGTGCAAGACACCTTTGTTTGAAGGGTACTGGAAGATATTAGTGTGGAACAAGGCAGCACGGAATGGAAAAGGGCACATGGGTATCATGGTATTAGTGAGAGAAAAGGAAGGTCGTTTCATTCAGCTAGAAAAAGAAGACCCAAATAAACAATTTGTCTGGCTTAAAATATCAAAAAATGGAAATCACATCAGAATTGAAGCATGTTATTTTGCCCCACAAGTTTCAAAAATCTACAAAAGTAGAGGGCTTGACCACAAAGATCCCTTTGCAGCCCTAAAACCAGATATTGCAATATATTCCCAGCTAGGTGAAGTCCTTATAGTGGGGGATTTAAATGCTAGAACTGCAGGTGAACAAGCTAGAATTCTTTGTTGTAAATAAGACTGTGACCCTATTTGGCTTATAGAAGAGAGTAATCATTAGTGGGAAAGAGCTTCAGAGGATAAAGGCTCCAATATCTCTAGAGAATAATTGCTTACGCTATGTGGGGCTTTCGATTTAGTCATTTGTAATGGTTTTACTAGATGGGAAAATTCTGGTAATTTCACTTGCAATACTTACAATGGAGCAAGTGTAGTATGTAGGGAATCACGATTGCCGTTAGACCAAAACCTGCAGGTGTTAGTCAACGATCGCATTGCCAGAGATAAGGATCCACGAGAGGCGGTTAGTCCATGTCACGAAACACACGCGGAGTGTTGGTTTATCCAATGTCCAACAATCTCCCCCCCAACGCGAGCCGAGTGTGTATCGAACTTGTGACCTATGCTCGGATACCAATTGTTGGAAATACTGAGAGGGGGGTGAATCAGTATTTCTATTCAATTGTTAATTATTGCCAGTTATATTCTTCACAATTATATATATATATATATATATATATATATATATATATATATATAATAATGATATTAAGAATTAAAGAGAACTTTATATATATATTAAATTAAAGAGAACTTCAATCCCCTTTTAATAATAGTATGCAATAGGATGAGTAGGCGCACCAACCCTTTTAATGAAACAAACACACTAACCTATTTGCCAACACCAACTTGACATCGATGAGGCTCCGACTCTAGGGCTCTCACCCCATCTTCTCAAGGCACCAACCTGTTTTCCAAGCACCAACTTGGACTTTGATGAGGCTCTGACCTCCAGGGCTTCGACCCTATCTTCTCAAGGCACCAACCTTGTGTTTAGGAGCTCCTACTCCAAGGACACCAATCCTTCAGAAATCTTTAAAGAGAAAGTGTGTGAAGTAATTACTTAAGTGTATTCAATAAGATTCTTCACTATTCAATTAATTTGATCCAAAGTTGTTCTTGACTGTCCAATAAAATGTTTCCAAGAGTCCTCTGTTATATGTGACTATCCTTGTCTACAAATGCTTGACTGTTGTAACAATTCTTCCACAAGACTTCTTCAACCTGAGTTTTTCTTCACACAGTCCGAGTAGGTGATTGTTCTTCACAAATCCGAACTTCTTTTATTATCCAAGATGCACATACAACAGATCTAACTCACGTCTCCTCAACAGATGTTACAACGCCGAGCTTTTCAAACACTGATCCGAATCTCTGAGCTTTGATCTGAGTTCTATATCAAAAATATGACACAAATCTGAGATATATAGGGCTGTTATGGGTTCCTGTCCGAACCATAAACCTGTGAAGCAATCCGAGCCACTATAGTAACTGTAATTGCAGACAAGTCTGAGGCTGGTACATGATGTCTGTAACTAATCCGAGCTTCACACCAAGGCTGACCCACTGCAGATTTAGAGATGTCTGAGGCTGTAGTCACATATAGGTCTGAGGCTCGTATACTCTCACAGATCCATGGCTTATATTTTCATTCAGATCAGCGGCTGTAGACTCGGAAATATGCTTCATGTAGGCTCCTTCTTGATGTTTGAAAGTTCATGAGTTGTGAACTATGTTTCTGTGGTGAATGTTTTATAACCGAGTACTGTGCTTGACCACCAAAATATGTGTTTGATAAATGAGTACGAATTGTATATATATATAGCTTATGACCTTGTTTGGAGGCCGACTTGTATCCCTGAGCATAGGTCGGCTCAAAAACAGAAATATATCCTTAATTTGGAAAATTCATATCTCCCAAACGGCATGGAGTTTCGAGTCAAGTAATAGCTCACCGGAAAGACAAAAATATGCTCTAAGAGATGGCATAGGTGTCAATTTGGAAGGATGCCTTTAAGGAGGTAAAAACAATTTTTCTTTGTGACTGTCCTTAATTTTTCTTTGTGACAGAATGCCTTCTCCATTGCTTTGCTTTTTCTTCATTTGTCTTTTCCATTGTTTGGCTTATCAATCATGGGGTCATAGCACCATCATGTAGGAGAAACTTCAAATGATATCTTCCATGTTGCCATCAATGTCTTTCAGCCTGTTGCCATCAGTGACAACTTGGATTAACAATCTCCCCCTTTGTCATTGCATGGCAATATTTTTCTTCTCTCCCCCTTTGACATCAATGGCAATGGGGTGCCAAAGTGCTCCCCCTGTCATGCTGCTCCCCTTAACATATTGTACCCCTGACATGCTGCTTGATTTAATGTGATGCAAGAGCAATGACACCCATCTTTTGGCGAAGATACTCAAATGCTTCTCGTGGAAGGGTTTTTGTAAAGATATCAGCAATTTTCTCTTTTGTTACATTGACGTATTCCAACCTGGTATTGTTTTCAGCAACTTGTTCACGGAGAAAGTGGTATTTGATTGGAATATGTTTGGTTCTTGAGTGCATTACTGGATTCTTTGAAAGACTGATGGCGCTAGTATTGTCACAAAGAAGAGTAATTGGTTGCTTAGTTTCTATGTTGACATCCTTCAAGGCTTCCTTCATCCATAGAATTTGTGTACAACAATCAGCAGCAACTATATATTCGGCTTTAGCTATAGAAAGGGATATAGATGATTGCTTTTTGCTGAGCCAAGATACAAGACAATCTCCCATAAAGAATGCATTTCCACTGGTGCTTTTACGATCATCCACGCTTCCATCCCAATCAGCATCAAAATAAGTTGTCACAATAAGAGTTGAACTCTTAGGATACCAAAGACCGAAATCAGTTGTTCCTTTCAGATATCTGAGAATTCTTTTCACAGCTGCTAGATGGGATTGTTTAGGACTTGACTGAAATCTTGCTACCATTCCTACTGCTTGCATAATATCTGGTCTTGTAGTAGCTAAGTATAGGAGAGCTCCAATTATTGACTTGTAAATAGTTGCATCTATTTGAGAGGTATCATCGTCTTTGCTTAATTTACAACCTGTGGTCATTGGTGTGTTCATAGGTGCACAATCTTCCATCCCATATCATTTAAGCATGTCTTTAAGATATTTTTCCTGAGATATAAACATGCCTGCAGAAGTTTGAGATATTTGTAGCCCAAGGAAGTAAGACAACTCACCGATCATTGACATCTCGAATTTTTTGGACATATTTAGAGCAAATTCATGGCTCCTTTCTTCATAATTGGTAGCAAAGATTAGATTATCAATGTAAACAAGAGTGATCAGAAGTTTTTCCTTCTCCATATTCATGTAGAGATTGCTACCTGCCACTCCCTTTTTTGCAGATAGTGATCCAACTTAGCATACCATGCTCTAGGGGCTTGTTTTAATCCATACAAGGCCTTTTTTAATTTGCATAGAAAGCCTTTTCCTTCAGCCAGATCAAATCCTTCTGGTTGCTCCATGTAAACTTCTTCCTTGAGATCTCCTTTCAGGAATGTTGATTTTACATCCATTTTATAACCCTTGAATCCTTCTGAGAAAGTAAATGTTAAAAACATTCTTATGGCTTCCATTCGAGCTACTGGTGCAAAGGTTTCTTCGAAGTCAATTCCTTCGATTTGCGAGTATCCTTTGCAGACAAGTCTGGCTTTATTTCTGACGATTTTTCCATCTTCATTCATCTTGTTTTTGAATACCCATTTTTTTCTAATTATATTTTTATCTTTTGGGTGAGGTACTAGTTCCCAAGTCTCATTTTTTTTTTATTTGAGACATTTCTTCTTCAATGGCCTTTATCCAATAAGGATCTTTGCTTACTTGAGAAAATTTTTTAGGTTCTATTAAAGATAATAAAGCCACATCATCTTTTCTTGGGGTGTTTATCATTCTTCTTCGAGTTTAGATTCCTTCATCTATATTTCGGATGACTTGTTCTTTCGGATGATATCTTTGAACAAACTTGATCTTAGAGGGAGTTTGTGAAGATTCATTTTCAGGTTCACTTTGAGATTCTTCATTCTCCTCTTCTCTTTCAGGTTCTTCTTCTTCACTTTGTTCAAAGAAAGACTCAACTTCATGATCTTCAAATCTTTTTTCTGGAAGGCCTTCATCAATATTCACATCAATGCTTTCCACTATTCTTAGATGATTGTTGTAACATTTGTAAGCTTTGCTCCTAGTGGAGTAACCAAGAAATATTCCTTTGTCAGTTCTATAATCAAATTTACCAAGTGATTCATCATTTATTTTTGTGAAACATTTGTAAGCTTTGCTCCTGGTGGAGTAACTAAGAAATATTCCTTCCTTTCCATAATTCATAAGGAGTATTTTCATTATTTGGTCTCAGTTGAGTTCGATTTAAAGTATAAACTGCGGTGCCAACTGCTTCTCTCTAGAATTTTGGTTGCAAATCAGCTGCTAGTAGCATTGTCCTAGCCATTTCTTGAATGGTTCGGTTCCTTCTTTCAACTACTCCATTTTGCTGGGGTGTCCTAGCAGTAGAAAGTTCTCTTTCGATTCCATGCTCTTTGCAGAATTTATCAAACTCTTTCGAAGTGAATTCTCCTCCGCTATCTGTTCTAAGACATTTAATCTTAGAATCTTTTTCATTTTCAATGAGAGCTTTAAGATTCTTAAAACACTCAAATGCTTCGGATTTATATTTTATGAAATATATCCACATCATTCTAGTATAGTCATCAACAAATAGAGAAAAGTACCTTTCACCTTGAAGAGCTGGAGTTCTAGTTGGCCCACACAAATCTGCCTGAATGATTTCCAAAGGTTTTGAAGTTGAGAACTCCTTGGTTTTGTGGCTAGTTCTGGTTTTCTTTCCATGTTGGCATGGGCCACATACAACTTGATTTGGTTTGCACATTTTTGGAATGTCCCTTACTGCATTATTTTTGCTGATTCTGACTAGGTTGTCAAAACTTGTATGCCCCAATCGCTTGTGCCATAACCAACTTTCATCTGTTTGACTTAAGTAACATTTATCTTCTTGGATTCTACTGAGAATGTAAACATTATCTGGTGTTCTTACTCCTTTCGCCACAAGCTCTCCTGAGGACGAGTCTCTTATTTCACAATTTTTTGTACTAAATACAACATTATGTCCTTGGTCACAAATCTAGCTGACACTTAAGAGATTGTGTTTGAGCCCTTCTACCAGCAAGGTATTTTGAGCCTTTCCTAGTCCATTGACAAGGGTAGCAGTCCCTTTTCCAATGATTTTAGCAGATCCACTTCCAAAGGATACATTTCCATTTTTCTTGTTCAATGAGATAAACTTCTTTTGGTCACCTGTCATATGTCTCGAGCATCCACTATCCACGAACCAATGATTTTCTTCACTATGAACACATAGAGCTAGGCCACATTTATCAGTTTTGAGATTTACGTTTTTAGCTTTTTCCCTTTTGAGAGGGCAATTTTGTTCATTATGATCATAATCATCACATAATGAGCAAGATGGATCAAACTTAGCCAAAGGATCAAAGGAATTGTAAGTTTTGATTTGTTCTTGCTCTTTAGGCCCACGCAGTTGGTTTGGTTGATTATTCAATCTTGGTGCTTCATTCTTATGAGCCTTGCAATGCTTAGCTTGATGCCCAAAGTTCTTACAATTGTAACAATGCCCAAGAAAAATATTTGATACCTGTTGTAGTATCCATAGCTTGAATCAACATTATTCCTTGGAGTTGCTCTTTCAAATCTTGGTTTTGAGATGTGACCTTTTTCCTGAGATGACTTTTCTTCTTTTGGATGGCAAGAGAGTACATCAGCATAACTTCTTGCATTATTCTTCGTACTTGATGATTCTCCTTTGAAACCAATTCCAAACTTGTCATGTTGAGGTCTTTGAGTGTTAAGAATGTTGTCAAGAGCTAGAGAGCTTTGCCAAATCCTTTTGATTTGCTCCAATTCCTTTCTCAGGGACACTATTTCAGCTTCACATTTTCCACAGATATCATCCTTCTCTTTTAACTTGATGTTCAAGAAGTCTTCCCTTCTTATTGCTTCCTCTCTTTCTATTTTGAGAGAAATTATCTTCTTTTGTAGATTCTCATTTTCTTCAATGGCACTCATTAGCAAACTATCCATGTTTCTTTCATCTTCTATTTTTGAGTCATCATCATTTGTAAATTCCATGAATAACGTTTCTTTTCTTATAACATAATTACTTTCCTCATCTGATTCATCATCTCTTTCTTTGTACTGATGAACATTTCTAGTTGATCTCCTCTTTATGAATACGAATTCATCTTCATTAGACTCATCTTGTTTAGAGAAGAAGTTCTTCTTATTAAAACCTTTCTTCTTTTACATCATTCTTTTAGAGTCCTTTTCATCATCACTATCATGTTTATGAGGACATTTTGCAGCGTAATGGCCTATTCTTCCACAATTGAAACAAATAAGAGGGTACTTACCTTTTAGGTTAGATCCCCTTTTTAGTCTTCGTACAAATTGAGCTAACTCGATTTTAGTATTTGATTCATCGCTATTGTAATTCCATCCTTTTCCTTCTTTTGTAGATTTTGAGGCTTTGAAAGCTGCTTCTTTGAAATTTGGAATCCCTTTCCTCATATCATAGGCAATAAGAATTCCATGAAGTTCATCCATCTTGAGAGTATCTAGGTCCTTCATTTCTTCTATGGCACTTACTTTGGAGTCAAATATGTCAGGAAGTGATCTCAGGATTTTTTGAACTATGGTGCTGTCTACTCAACTTAGTGTTCCTAAATTGATGTCATAAATTGTCAACCAGGGCTAGTAAACTGTTGAAGTGAAGTGCACTATATGTGCCTAGGTATCTTCTTCTTTCTTCGTTGTGTTTAGTGTTTTTCTAGTGTTTTTGGTTTTGTGTTTTTATGCTAAGAGGAAAAGAACTAAATTGTTGGCAAAGAGAAGTTATTGATCACACTAAAACGGAACAAAACCTACTTTAAACTATGTATGGCACTTAAGAACAGAAAATACTAATCCTCAGATTGTAAAGCTTGACAAGAAAAATAACTCATAACATTAAACTCAGTCCAATTCATTTCATTAGAGGTATGTTGGAACAACTTGAGAAAATGATAAGTTTGATGTAATGAAGTTCTCTATAGTAAACAACAACTTACAATATCACAAAAGAAAACTCATCCATAGTTAGAAATTTGTTGGAACATTTTGAGAAAAGATTATCTGCAACATAGTAAGGAACCCTATGCTAAAATGACTTATGACACTAAAATTAACCCATTCTGCCACTCAAAATGTTAATATTAAGCCTCATTCAAGGGTTAGAGATCTCTTGGAATAGCTTTGGAAAAAGGTTGTTTGAAAAATTATGAGAAATTGCAGAACTGTCAAGAACCCAAAATGATATAACTAATTCTTGTCCATATGATAATGATGTGTTAAAAGAGATTAAGAACAAGAGCAGCTTGTAAATAATGAGGGTCTTTTAAATCTAATTAACAAGACTAGAATGCTATTAACTAATAAAACTTGAAATACAATGAACAGAACTGAACTAAAATGCAATTAACCTCCGAAATACTACAACTCCATCTCATTCACGTGTTAGTGATATATTGGAGCAGTTCATGAGAACAAGATTGATAGCAATATTCGATGTAAGTAAACATAAAACATGATGCTCAGAAAACTGCCTAGATCAAGAACGAAACAGAGCTAAGGTTACTTATATAAAAAAGATATGCACAAAGCCTTTCGGACAGTAGGGGCCCTCTACCTTCAGATTGGCACACGAGTCCTTAACTCCTCAAAATTGCTTCAAATCATGCATCAAAGTTGTACTTCTTTCATTAAAGGAAAAACGCTCAGAAACAGAGTATCACAGTCTTTGAGAACTAACAACAAAGCATCAACTAACTAATTGTCTCTCGGTTGACCGAGTTATTCTTATAAGTGATGCAGGGGCATTAGACACTAGCCAGCAATGTAGGAGGTTTTTTCCACATGTTGTGGCTAGGAGGGTTCAAAATCATCGAATTGTAATAGCTAGGTGTCAATACCTCAACTGACTGCTTCATTTAGATTAGTTAGAATTTGTAGAATTCGAATAGTTAGGTTCAATCCATCTGTCATGTTACAGTTAGTTGAATAATTGTAATTAGGCTTTTGATTTTCTAAACGGTCCTCACAGAGGAATCAAAGAGACATATTGTAATGTATATAAATTGTATCCCTTGGATGTATTGAAAGAGAAGAGAAGGAGAAGAGAGATTTCTGCAATAAAATCTGTGTGTTCACAATTGCTTCCAGTTAAATAATTTCAGTGCACATTGGCCATAGAATTGTCTTGAATCTTTATTTGTGAGGAAATTGGTTTAATTGTGAGGCGATTGAACTCTGTGCATATATAATTATTGAGTTGAAATATTGTATAGATTATGCATCCCTCTGTTTATTGTTTCTCTCAAAATTATTCGAACAAACCCTATTGAATTAACCCCACCTGCAGGCGAGGCCTGTACAGAGAAACCAGGGTCGTGAACTATGTTTAAATGATATTAGAATTCTGTGTAATAATGAGATAAATTTGTTTTACTATCGGAATCCTGACCTGAATTAGTGAATACCGGGGTTAGCGTAAACTGAATTAACTTTGGCTAGGCATTATTCCAAAACCGGAAGTGGATTTGTGAAACCCGTCTGCCCATATCGCACCGCTTTTGTGGAGAAAGCGGTATTCTCCAATTACGAGCGATTCCATAGAGTATTCGACACATGTCGTTGGGCGAAGTTCCAAAACTGCCTTTTCGCGTTTCCATCGCACATTAACTTTCGACCAGGGAGGTCGTGCGATATTGTTGAGTGCCGTCGATCTGAAGGGAAGCCATCGGACGGTGGTCATACCAGGAAGATGTGCGAGGGATAACCAAGGTAAAGCATATGAATTTGATTGGACCATTGATTATAGATGTGGGGCTCGGGGCCAAAGGATTATTACAAAGCCATTTGTTTTAAAAAAAAACGTTGGTTATTAATATAAAGTTCCGACGGGTGATAACCTTATTATAAGGTCTGGTGGAGAATATAAAATTCGAGGATATAATAAAATTCAAGGGTTGTTGATAATTTTATTTATCAATTTCTTCGAAATTGATAAATAAAATTATGAGGAAGAGAAAGAAGGCCACGTGGAGGTAAACTAAGTTAATGATCTGGAAATGCTGACAGAGCGACTACAGTAGACCAGCTCTCCTTAGGGGCAACTTTCAGTTTTGTTGTCATCATTTGTGGTATCAGAGCCGTTGTTTTTTTTTTTTTTTTTTTGCAAAGAACTGACATGGCAATCCGAGTTGGTAGAGGTGCTGGCAGAAGGAGACTTGTTGCCAACGCAGAGGTGTTGGGGATGTTGTAGAGGGTCGAGGCCAGAATGGATGCCATGGAGCGAAGACAAACCAGAGATCCTGAAGACATCAACGAACCTGAATTAGAAGAAGCGGAAGAAAATGTTGAAGTTCCTCCCGACATGAGGCTCCTTAGAACTGTTATGGGGTCTGCAGTTAAGCCCAGGATTGAAGTATCAAATTTCGCAGGAGGATTGAATCCAGAGGAGCTGGTGGACTGGATTAATGAAATGAACAAGTGCTTCGACTATGAAGAAATAAGCGAAGACAAAAAGGTCAAGTTTGCAGTGACAAAGCTGAAAGGACATGTTGCACTTTGGTGGGATGGAGTGCAGGCAGAAAGGAGGAGATTTCGCAAGCAACCTATCAAAAGCTGGACCAGAATGATGGCTAAATTAAAAGGTAAATTCTTGCCTAGTGATTATCAGCTGACATTGTATAGGCAAATGCAGAACCTAAGACAGAGGTTGCTGACAGTAAAGGAATACACAGAGGAATTCTACAGAGTGAGCATAAGAGCTGAGCAATTCCCAGACACACCAGAGAAGACTGCCAAATATGTGAATGGTCTCAAGCTGGAGATCCAAGATGAGATTGGTCTTCTGTCTCCTAAGACAGTGGAAGAGGCCTACCAGATGGCCTTGAAAGCAAAGGAGAAACTCCTGAGGAAACAGTCTGCCAAGAAGAGAGGTACTTTCCGTGGAAAGGGAAGTCATGGTGGTAGAGGAAAGCCTACTACACCCAGGGATGGAGCTAGCAGTAGCTCACCTCAGAATGCATCTACAGAAGATGATGCAAGGGGCAGAAGGCGTTCTTACAGAGGAAAGGGAAGAGGAGGCAGAGACAGAGGCAGGGGTAGAGAGTTGAGGTGTTATAGATGTCAGCAAGTGGGACACAAGCACTATGAATGTCCAGAGAATGTGGGTGCTGGTCCAAGAAATGTTGTTGTTTCCTAGGCTGGAGAGGAGGCAAAAATTGAAGAAGAAATTCTACCAGAGAGGGGAGAGTCCTTGGTGGTTAACAAGGTCATGTTGAAGCAAACCAAAGAGGTCGCTGAGCCTACACAAAGGAAGACTTTGTTTAGGAGCATATGCAAAGTCCAAGGGAAATGCTGCCAGCTAGTCATTGATAGTGGTAGCACAGACAATCTGGTTTCCACTGAGGTGATAGAGAAGTTGAAGTTGAAGACAAGGGAGCATCCAACTCCTTACAGGGTGTCCTGACTGCATAAAGGGCACCAGCTGGTTGTGAAAGAACAGTGTGAGATAGAGCTGCAAATGGGCAAATACAAAGATAAGGTCCTGTGTGATGTAATGCCCATGGATGTGTGTCATATACTGCTGGGTAGACCTTGGCATTTTGACAGAGTAGCAGTGCATGATGGCAAGAGGAACACTTACAAGTTCTTCAAAGATGGGGTACATCATACATTGATACCCATGGAGGAAGGAGAGCCATCCAGCAGAGTGATTGATCCAAAGACTTTGTTGCTGAGCGGGAAGGAATATCTGCAGCAGATAGAAGAAGAAGAGGTAAGTTTTGCTTTAGTTTGAAAACCTAAGGTAGTTCTTACTTCTACAAAGATTTCTGATTTTCCAGTAGAAATCCAAGAGATGTTAGACAATTATTGTGACATTATTGTGGATGATTTACCTGATGAGCTGCCACCTATGAGAAAGATCAGCCATCAGATAGATTTTACCCCTGGTTCAAATTTGCCAAATAAGGCAGCCTACAGAATGACTCCCACAAAAAATGAGGAAATCCGGAGACAAGTACAAGAATTGGTGGACAAGGGGTTGATCACAGAAAGTTTGAGTCCATGTGCAGTACCAGCAGTATTGAGCCCAAAGAAATATGGAGGCTGGAGAATGTGTACTAATTCCAGAGCAATCAATAAGATCACAATCAGGTACAGATTCCCTTTGCCCAAAGTTGAGGATTTGATGGACTATTTGAGTGGTGCTAAATATTTTTCAAAGATAGATTTGAAAAGTGGATACCATCAGATCATAATAAGAGAGGGTGATGAGTGGAAAACTGCCTTTAAAACAAATGAAGGACTATATGAATGGATGGTAATGCCTTTTGGGTTGTCAAATGCACCTAGCACTTTCATGAGACTTATGAATGAAGTATAGAAATAATTCATTGGTAAATTTTTGATAGTGTATCTGGATGATATATTAGTTTTCAACAAAACTAAAGAAGAACATTTAAGGCATCTTAATCATATCTTGAAAAAGCTGCACCAAGAGAAACTGCTGATAAATTTAAAGAAATGCTCATTCATGAAAAAATAGTTGGTGTATTTGGGCTTTGTTGTTTCTACAGAAGGATTGAAGATGGACCCAGAAAAGGTTAAGGCAATTGTGGAATGGCCTTCACCCAGGAATATTTTTGAGGTAAGAAGTTTCCATGGACTTGCTAGTTTTTACAGAAAGTTTATAAGAAACTTCAGTAAGATTAATGCACCCATCATTGAGACAATAAAGAAGAGCAAACGACCATTTAAGTGGACTGCTGAAGCAGAAAGAAACTTCAAACTTTTGAAGAAAAAGATAACTGAGAAGCCTATTTTGATTCTGCCTGATTTTACTAAACCATTTCAAGTAAAGTGCGATGCCAGTGGAGAGGCCATTAGAGCTATGTTGAGTCAGGATGATAGGCCTGTAGCCTATTTCAGTGAGAAGCTAAATGACACCAGGAGGAAGTATTCCTCTTATGAGAAGGAATTCTATGCAATTGTTCAGGCATTGAAAAAAGTGGAGACATTATTTGATGTCTAGGGAATTTGTATTATATTCTGACAATCATGCTTTGCAGTATATTCTATAGCAGCCCAAGTTGAAGCATAAGCATGCCAAATGGGTCGAGTATCTCCAAGGTTTTAATTTTGTTTTGAAACACATAAGTGGCCAAGCAAATAAAGTAGCTGATGCTTTGAGTAGGAGGCACATGCTTGTTCAAGAAACTAATTTTGAAGTTGTAGGGTTTTATTTTCTCAAAGAATTGTATAAAACATATTCAGATTTTAAGGAAGCATTTGAGGCATGTTGTAACCCTATTTTAACAGATAGAAGCCAGTGGCTGGACTATTTCTTGCAGGAAGACTTGTTATTCAAGAGAAACCAACTGTGTGTACCAAAATGTTCCATGAGAGAAAATTTGATCAAGGAGAAGCATAGTGGTGGACTTGCTGGACACTTTGGTACTGATAAAACTTATGAGCAGCTGAGTCACTTCTATTACTGGCCCAGGATGAGAACAAAAGTAGATAAGTTTGTGAAGAATTGCAAGATCTGTCAATATGCTAAAGGAAGGAGCCAGAATGCAGGATTGTACACTCCCTTGCCTATTCCAGACAGGCCTTGGGACATGGTGAGTATGGATTTTGTTCTAGGGTTGCCCAAGACTCAGAGAGGGAATGATGCAGTCTTTGTTGTAGTGGACAGATTCTCCAAAATGGCACATTTTATTCCATGCTATAAAACTAGTGATGCCACCCATGTTGCTAACTTGTTTTTCAAGGAAGTTGTTAGATTGCATGGGCTGCCCAAGAGTATTGTTTCAGACAGAGACACCATATTTGTGGGTCATTTTTGGAGGACATTGTGGAAGAAACTTGGTACTAAACTGAGTTTCAGCTCAGCTTATCATCCCCAGACTGATGGACAAACAGAGGTGGTGAATAGGAGTCTGGGAAATTTGTTGAGAAGTCTTGCAGGAGAGCATCCCAAGCAGTGGAATCATATTTTGCTCCAGGCAGAATATGCATATAATGACTCACCAAACAGAAGCACAGGGCAGAGTCCATTCCATATTATTTATGGAATGCACCCCAGAGGAATATCAGAGTTAAGAAACCTGGGAAAGGCAGAGCTAAGGAGTGCAGATGGTGAGGAATTTGCTTCAGAGATCCAGGCCATACATGAACAAGTGAAACAATAACTACAAGGCAGCAGCATCAGATACAAAAGCAGAGCAGACTTGAGCAGAAAAGAAGTTCATTTTGAAGTAGGAGATCTGGTTTTGGCACACTTGAGAAAGGAGAGATTCCCAAAGAAGCAGTATAATAAACTGAAGTTCAAAAAGATTGGGCCATGCAAGATACTTAGAAATTTTTCTGCAAATGCTTATGAGATTGAATTTCCACCTGATGTTGGAACATCTCCCATTTTTAATGTTGCAAATTTGTACAAGTATGAAGATGATGGTGCAGAAGAAAGATCAGCACACAAGGGACAGATTGAGTGGAAAGAGCAGCTACCTCCAGCGCAACCATTGCAACCAGAGAAGATATTGGACAAAAGAGTGTTCAGGAAGACCAGAGGACAAGAGTACTTTCAGTACTTAATCAAATGGAAGGATAAGCCAGAGGAAGATGCCACTTGGATGACTGAAGGAATGTTGCAGAAGATAGGCAGATCAGTGGAAGAGCTCATGGACAGGAGCCCATGAAGAAAATTGCCCTCGGGAGTCTGATGCAGGGGCATTAGACACTAGCCAACAATGTAGGAGGTTTTGTCCACATGTTGTGGCTAGAAGGGTTCAAAATCATCGAATTGTAATAGCTAGGTGTCAATACCTCAGCTGACTGCTTCATTTAGATTAGTTAGAATTTGTAGAAGTCGAATAGTTAGGTTCAGTCCATCTGTCATGTTACAGTTAGTTGAATAATTGTAATTAGGCTTTTGATTTTCTAAACGGTCCTCACAGAGGAACCGAAGAGACACATTGTAATGTATATAAATTGTATCCCTTGGATGTATTGAAAGAGAAGAGAAGGAGAAGAGAGATTTCTGCAATAAAATTTGTGTGTTCACAATTGCTTCTAGTTAAATAATTTCAGTGCGCATTGGCTATAGAATTGTCTTGAATCTTTATTTGCGAGGAAATTGGTTTAATTGTGAGGCGATTGAACTCTGTGCATATATAATTATTGAGTTGAACTATTGTATAGATTCTGCATCCCTCTGTTTATTGTTTCTCTAAAAATTATTTGAACAAACCCTGTTGAATTAACCCCACCCGCAGGCGAGGCCTGTACAGAGAAACCAGGGTCGTGAACTCTGTTTAAATGATAGTATAATTCCGCGTAATAACGAGATAAATTTGTTTTACTATCCGAATCCTGACCTGAATTAGTGAATACCGGGGTTAGCGTAAATCGAATTAACTTTGGCTAGGCACTATTCCAAAACCGGAAGTGGATTTGCGAAACCCGCCTGCCCATATCGCACTGCTTTTGTGGAGCAAGCGGTATTCTCCAATTGCGAGCGATTCCATAGAGTATTCGACACGCGGCATTGGGCGAAGTTCCAAAACCGCCTTTTCGCGTTGCCATCGCACGTTAACTTTCGACCAGGGAGGCCGCGTGATATTGTTGAGCGTCGTCGATCTGGAGGGGAGCCATCGGACGGTGGTCGTACGAGGAAGATGTGCGAGGGATAACCAAGGTAAGGCGCGTGAATTTGATTGGACCATTGATTATAGATGTGGGGCCCGGAGCCAAAGGGTTATTACAAAGCCATTTGTTTATTAAAAAACAAAAAACAAAAAAAAAAAAACAAAAAACAAAAACCGTTGGTTATTAATATAAAGTATCGACGGGTGATAACCTTATTATAAGGTCTGGTGGATAATATAAAATTCGAGGATATAATAAAATTCAAGGGTTGTTGATAATGTTATTTATCAATTTCTTCGAAATTGATAAATAAAATTTCGAGGAAGAGAAAGAAGGCCACGTGGAGGTAAACTAAGTTAATGATCTGGAAATGCTGACAAAGCGACTACAGTAGACTAGCTCTCCTTAGGGGCGACTTTCAGTTTTATTGCCGTCAATAAGAAAAATACATAACTGTCATTGAGTAGAAATAGGCATAGGTGTCTTTTTCAATCAAAATCGAATTAGAACTCCTGTTGAGGACTCGTACTTTGTTGAAGACATCTGCAGAGTCCTTGTCCTTGTAGAAGTCTACTTCTTAGTTTTGGCTTCCTCCACGTGCATAACCACTTTCAGATTTTTGCTCATACTTCGTAGAGGGCAAGGAATGATGTAGAAGAGTTCTGGAATTTAACCATATGCATTTTTCCTTGAAATCACACCTGTAACCTATGTTGAGCCCTAAAGATGTCCTTTCCTTTCACCAAATTTCACTTCATTCCATTTGTCCTTTGTCAGTTATAGGCTTAAAAGATCGATAGGAATGATTAAAATTACTTTAAGAATGCATGCAATGACTGACTTACTAAAATTTTGTGGTTTTGTTGTCATAGTGATTTTTTATCAGACTTAGCTACAGAATGCAGCCATTCTGTAGCTAATCGCATATTCATGTTTAGTCAATTTAGTGTCCTAAATTGCTAACATAAATTATTAACCAGTGCTAGTAAACTGATGAAGTGTGATGCACTATATGTGCCTAAGTATCCATTTTTCTTACTTCGTTGTTTTTAGTGTTTTATTGATGTTTTGGGGTTTTTATGTTTGATTCTTAGTATGCTACTCTATGCTAAAAAGATGGAGTTAGATCTATGTCAAAAGGGAGAAAATGAAATGTTAATACATGAATTAAAATAGAGTTTATTTGCAAATTCTGTTCCTAACTAGAAAATGATGAAAACAGAGAGTCCTAATCCATGGATATTACAGCTTCTAAATGAACATTCATGAAATGAAAAGTCACTCAAAACACTACAACTTAATCTGATTCATTTAGTTAGAGATTTTTTGGAAGAGCTTGTGAAAAATATTAATTCTAATGCAATGAGGATCTCCTAAAACATAAAAGGAAATGATGAAACAAACAGTAACTTAAAACATTATAGTGAAATCTCATTCATTTGATAGAAGTTTATTGGAAGAGCTTGAGAAAAATATTACTATAATGTAGTAAGGATCTCCTATGAAATATTGAAACAACTTATAACATTACAACTAAATCTCATTCATGAGTTAGAGGTTTATTGGAAGAGCTTTTGAAAGAGATTAATCATAATGTGATAAGGAAAAACAATCAATAACTCACAATATTACAACTAAGTCTCATTCGTGAATTAGAGGTTTATTGGAAGAGCTGAAAGAGACTAATTGTAGTATAATGAGGATCTTCCTTTTAACTAAGTAACAGAACATGAAACGCTAATAACCCAGAATATTACAATTGAATCTTATTCATTTAATAAAGATGTATTGGAAGAGCTTGAGAAAGAGACTAACTGCAATATCATGAAGATCCTTTATCCAAGCAAATGACATGAAACATAATGCTAAAAGCTATGATTTCAAAAAGCAGTCTAAGTAAGGAAATATGACAAAACAAAATTGAAAATGACTTATCTAGAAAACATGTAAAACCTTCTCAAATAGCAGGGGCCCTCTGCTACCAATTTGGTGAAATTCTTCAGCTTCTTAAAGTTGTAATCAAAACAACATCAATGAACTGAACTTCTTTATCGATAAACTCACAAATCTACATCTCATTCCATCTTAAGCTTTGTTACAAAAAACTCTCTAATCCTTTCTCTTCTTCTCCTATTTTTCACCACCCTTGATAGGAAAAAGCTTCCCCTATTTATACAAAAATATGAGAAGTTATCTCACTAATGAGAGTCCATGAATCTCTCCCTCTATCTCTAGAGTTACAATCAAAATAGGAAATGATAAGACACATGTCTTTTTAGAGTTTCAATACAAATAAGAAATGAGACACATATCTTCTTAGAGTTTCAATACAAAAAGGAAACGAGACACATGTCCTCATGATCCCATGATCTTCTCCACTCAAATTCGAATTTGATTTTGGGAGGCCACATAAAGGTCTTTTAGAAGCTTCCTCTTGACCTACACATGTCACAAAAATCATAACACATATATAAATATATGAAACTATGTTAATTTTCTAGTTTCTAATCATAAATTCACTTTAAACACATAAAATAAATAACTTTGGAAGACAAGGATCCTAACCCATATATTTATGAAAATGGTTACTTGATGTAGGGTTTTAGGTCAGATAGTTATGAAATGAAAGCTAAATGGTAATGACATAATGGAAATATGTATGAATATGGAAAACACTTTTGAGACTCAACATACCCCCCAACTGAAGTTGTTGCATGTCCTCATGCAACTATTGCAATGATTCATTTGTTCATGAGTTGATCTTTTATGAGTTTTGAATCATATTGATTCGTTCCAAACTTTGCTTTATAATATTTTCTTTTGGCAAAGTATAATACATTTGATTGCAACATTTTTTATGGTTGGTTCTTGTGTGACAACCGATTTTTTTGAGCAATGGTTCTTGTGTAACAATGCTTTATTTTCTTTGTTGCATCAAAATTCATGAAAACATTTAGAATCAATTACTTCATCAATGAATTGATCATTTGCAAGACATATAATTTTTTGGATCATGTTGCAACAATAGTTGGTTGGGAAGTATATGCGGGTAGAAATGAAATGAAAATGTGTGATGGTGTATGACATGTGGATATGAAATGATGTCTCTTCCCCCCCAACTAAAGATATGACAATGTGAAAAAATTAGTGAGGAATTTTTCCAAAGTTACAATTTTAGCATTATAATGAATTACATGACTAAAAATTAGAAAACCACATACCTTCACTTACCGTAAATGTGGATGAGTTGTGTATACTGAAAAGTGTGGCTGTTGATGTTGTTAGATCAGGAACTATGTAAACAAATGAATTTGATTTGCTTCTTTGTTCCTTTTGTGCTGATGGCAAGATTGAGATCTTTATTGTTGCTGATACAAATTGATTCCTGCTGCAAACTGCTGAAATGATGTAGTCTTCAATTGTTACAAAATCCGATGGTACAATTCCAGTCATGCAAATAAATGTGTTGATGTTGAGCATGAAGAGAAGTCATTGGATTACCGATCATTGATGAATGTCGTTAACCAATGCGAAACAAACTCACCATTAATGTCAATGAGCGCTAAGGTACCTAAGTACATCTTGCAAAGTGAGAATAAATGGACTGATGTTGAGCCATTTGCAAGATCTGACGATCAAGGGAAATTGATGTATTCCCATGATTGTCAGCAAGAGACTTTTTATTAATGCATACAAGCCTCAAGGTACTATTAAGGACTCTAGTTTTGGACCTAGATAATGTGCTAATGTCGATAGGCCAAGACTTGTTAGAAGGGAGACCTTAAGGAATCTTCCATCATCTAACGCAAGTATGAAAGAATAATTTTTGAAGGACTATGGATTCAATAATTTGCATTGAAGCAAGGTTTATTTGCAAAATGAAAATGATAGGAAAAAGAAAATGGAAATAGACAATGACAATGGGAAATAAGCATGTAAGTGAGATTCTTGCTTTTATTTGTGGAGTAGATAAAAAGTAATGGAAAGTGTATGTGAATGAAGGAAAATGAACAACTAATTCTTGTTGGGGAAATAATGGTGGTTTGCTTTGAATTTCTTGGTTGGATTTACAATTCAAAAATGGAGGAAAAGTAATGGTCTTGATGGATATGAACATGGACTTGTTTCTATTGAAATCGGTCATTTGAAAACCAATCGTGCACACAATTAGTTTCCTTCAATGATCATTCGATCATCCCAAATCTGCAAAAAAAAACTTGACATAAAGAACATAAGTGTCTTAAAAAAGAAGTAGCTAATTTCTTTCTGTTTCTTACGCAAAAATTAAATGTCAAATGACACAGATTAAGGTAAATCAAAAAGTTATATATTCGGTCCAATTCATGATATTCATAACAATCCATTTTTAAAGAATAACCATGAAAAATAAATCAACTCCCTATTGTTGAATGACTTCATGCACTGTGTTTAGTAAAACAATTGGCATTACAAAGATTCGCTGTGTTCTGCAAGTTAAAACTTTATAGAAAAATACACATCAACAATATTAATGCCAAATGTTTAGAAATCATCTAAATAATCTTCCAATTGTCCTGCAAACCATTATTAAGAAGATATATATATATATATATATATATATATATATATATATATATATATATATATTTTAAATTTAAAAAAAAATTATTAATAAAGATTTTATTTTATTTTTTTTCAATAAATGAAATAAAACATGGATGAAATAATTGTCTTTATGAATATTTTTGAAACAAAGTCATGCCAATGCCTCTTTCATGCAAGATAAAAATAAAAAGCTTAAAATTTCTAAAATCAAGTTCCTAACTATGAAGGAGATGAAGGCAGAATCCTTCTCAATTTATACAACTTGCATTTGATGCACATGTGATAATGTCTTTGCCTCAAATAATCCATTTGTCATTCATCATGTGCCACCACAGATGAATTCTGCCACATTTTCCTTCAAATAAGGAAATCAGATCCTTGATTATTTCTCAAAATTGAATTTTATAAAACCGTCTCTGTTTTCATTATAAAAAAAAAACATTTTTCTCTCACGCACACTGTAAATTAGTGCTCCGAAGAACCCTGAATTTCTCTCAAATGGCTACGAATTTCAGAAAGTTGTTATAAGATTATCTAATTCACCCCGTTCCCGAAAAAACCCATGTTTTAGTTTTTTCTAATTCACCTCGATTTTCTCAGAAAATTCGTTTTAAAATCGGGTGTTTTTGACAATTACGCATTTCGTTTTCTAGCAATTACTTGTGGTTTGATTTGTTTTTATTTGCAGGTTTTGAAGTGTAATGGCTTGTATCTCACAGAGAAGTTCAGATCGATCTCCCTCATTCCAATTACTTGCAATGGAATCTGCAATCTTCTCTTCATCAACAATCTGAAATCTTCTCTTCATCAACAATTTGCAATCTTCTCCTCATCAACAGTTTCTTCATGTGATATACCTTCATTGTGTGCAAATTTTTAAAAATGATTTCTAATAACTGTTGTTTGAGGAAAAATGAATATGGAAAAGAGAAGGTTCCTTCTTTTTTTAAATGGCAGTGCATGAGTCTTTGTGTGGATTGAAGGACTGCATATATGCGTAAAGCCAAGCCAAAGGGTGGCCTCATGCGTATGCGTGGGTCTTATTTCCATGAACCAATTTATTTTATTTATTTATTTTTTTTAAATAAATTAATTAATTTTTTTTTAATTGATTTGTTAATAAAATTATATATTATATTTTCAAAAATTCAAAAATATACATATATATTTCATTAAACAAAACAATTATTGAAATTAAAATTTTTCATCATTTTTAAAGTTTACTGTAAAATGAAATGAAATGATGAAAACATAATTTATTATTATTTTTAACATAAAAATTCTTTTTTTTTCTGATCCTCTAGATCACACAAAGTGCAGGAGGAGAGCATACTTGAGAAATTATTAAATTTTTTTTTTAGATGTAAGAAATAAGGCTACCTAGTTACACTTCCCTGGCAATGGCGCCAAAATGATTAGTCAATTTAGTGTCCTAAATTTCTAACATAAATTATTGACCAAGGCTAGTAAACTGATGAAGTGTGATGCACTATATGTGCCTAAGTATCCATTTTTTTTACTTCGTTGTTTTTAGTGTTTTATTGATGTTTTGAGGTTTTTATGTTTGATGCTCAGTATGCTACTCTATGCTAAAAAGATGAAGTTAGATCTATGTCAAAAGAGAGAAAAGCAAATGTTAATAAATGAATTAAAACAGAGTTTATTTGCAAATTCTGTTCCTAACTAGAAAATGATGAAAACAGAGAGTCCTAATTCATGGATATTACAGCTTCTAAATGAACATTCATGAAATGAAAAGTCACTCAAAACACTACAACTTAATCTGATTCATTTAGTTAGAGATTTGTTGGAAGAATTTGTGAAAAAGATTAATTCTAATGCAATGAGGATCTCCTAAAACATAAAAGGAAATGCTGAAACAAACAGTAACTTAAAACATTATAGTGAAATCTCATTCATTTGATAGAAGTTTATTGGAAGAGCTTGAGAAATAGATTACTATAATGTAGTAAGGATCTTCTATGAAATGTTGAAACAACTTATAACATTACAACTAAATCTCATTCATGAGTTAGAGGTTTATTGGAAGAGCTTTTGAAAGAGATTAATCATAATGTGATAATGAAAAACAATCAATAACTCGCAATATTACAACTAAGTCTCATTCGTGATTTAGAGGTTTATTGGAAGAGCTTTTGAAAGAGACTAACTGTAGTATAATGAGGATCTTCCTTTTAACTAAGTAACAGAAAATGAAATGCTAATAACTCAGAATTTTACAATTGAATCCCATTCATTTAATAGAGATGTATTGGAAGAGCTTGAGAAAAATACTAACTGCAATATCATGAAGATCCTTTATCCAAGCAAATGACATGAAACATAATGCTAAAAGCTATGATTTCAGAAAACAGTCTAAGTAAGGAAATATGACAAAAAAGAATTGAAAATGACTTATCTAGAAAACATGTAAAACCTCTTCAAATAGCAGGGGCCCTCTGCTACCAATTTGGTGAAATTCTTTAGCTTCTTAAAGTTGTAATCAAAACAGCATCAATGAACTGAACTTCTTTATTGATAAACTCACAAATCTACATCCCATTCCATCTTAAGCTTTGTTACAAAACACTCTCTAATCCTTTCTCTTCTTCTCCTATTTTTCACCACCCTTGATAGGAAAAAGTTTCCCCTATTTATACAAAAATATGAGAAGTTATCTCATTAATGAGAATCCATGAATCTCTCCCTCTATCTCTAGAGTTACAATCAAAATAGGAAATGATAAGACACATGTCTTTTTAGAGTTTCAATACAAATAAGAAATGAAACACATATCTTCTTAGAGTTTCAATACAAAAAGGAAATGAGACACATGTCCTCATGATCCCATGATCTTCTCCACTCAAATTCGAATTTGGTTTTGGGAGGCCATATAAAGGTCTTTTAGAAGCTTCCTTTTGACCTACACATGTCACAAAACTCATAACACATATATAGATATATGAAACTATGTTAATTTTCTAGTTTCTAATCATAAATTCACTTTAAACACATAAAATAAATAACTTTAGAAGACAAGGATCCTAACCCATATATTTATGAAAATGGTTACTTGATGTAGGGTTTTAGGTCAGATAGTTATGAAATGAGAGCTAAATGGTAATGACATAATGGAAATATGTATGAATATGGAAAACACTTTTGAGACTCAATAGGTGTTTTCTTCAATATTTTCCCCTAGTCCTTTAAAAGAGTTAACCACTTCAAAATTGAGAAAATTCAAAAGTGTTTGATTATAAATAAACTCAAAATTAAAAGTGTAGTTCCTTGTGCTATATTGTTAAGTGAAACAGGGGCTGCTCCTATTGAGGCAATTGCTATGGTGCGAGTCATAAGGTATTTGAAAAAAAATGAGCAAATGGAAGAGGGTATATGGACTGAGGTTGTGTTTAATGACAGATTGTGCAAAAGAAAGAAGACTTGGATGCAGCAAAATAACAAATGCTTTAGTAAATGGGATATTTGCTTGAGCATGTGTCCCACAAGCAATAAAGAGATAATTTTTTTTTAATGGATAAGTTCCACAAATGTACTTTGGAGAAAGAGTTGGGGAGAAAGAAGAAGTACTGCATTGAAGAGTTTAACCCCACTCATAATCATTAGCAAAAAGCGTACATAGGGGCCAATATTTCTTGGAGATCTAAAATTCTTATTGCTCAATTAAGGAATAATTCTCATAAACTTTGTTGTAAAACAGGGCGCTGGAAATGGCCAAAAGGAATGTGGGAGGAAAGAGTGTATTTTTGTCTCATCCAGAAAAGTGGAAACAGAAAAAAATTTCATTTTAGAATGCGAGGCCTTCAAAGACAACATGGAAAATTATGCAGGTATTCTGGCATTTAGCTCTCGGGATAATATATTCAATGAAGAGTTTGTCGAGAAGCCAAGAGCATTTATTGTAAAACTCCACAGGAAAAGGGTTGAATACAAGATCTAGATGGAGAAGCAATCCGTCCCATAGGCTATTTTTAGCCTTGTGGACGTTAAAAAATCTTTTCTTTCTTTCTTTTTTATGTTGAAATTGTGGCAAAACTAAGTTTGAATTAGATGTATTTAAGGATGGTTAGATAAAAAGTTGAACAAAATTATTTATGTTTAGGAGAGGATGGGATTTCAGACCAAAAATCCTAGGTTTCAATTCGACGAATTATGGTTAGAAGAAATCAGGTTTGAACAAAACTAACTTAAGGGTGTTTTTGGAGAAAACAGGGGTTTACATTTCATTAAGTCAGGGTTGTTTTGGGAAAAATTAGGTTCTTGTTAGATGGATTATTGGATGGTTAGAAAAGATTACGGTTAAGATTCGTGTGATGAAAGGATGATGAGTTACACGAATCATTTGGTGTGTGGTAAAAGACATTGTTTGAATTGATAGCTTGGATGAAATTATGAATGGGCTGAATGTACAAAGTTTGGAATCTGTTGAATTTATGGATGCCTAAGAAAAAAATGATTTTGAATTTAGGTCTATTTAAAGATAGTTTGATTTGTTGAGGTTCTGACCAATTTCTTATGCTATTTTTCTTTTCAGCTTTGGTTTGGGCTATTATCATGCCATTTCAAAACCATTTAAATGAATCTCACTTCTAAATTCGCGTGCTTCTAGAAATTAGGGCAAAAGTGGAATTTATAAGGAATCCTGAATCAGACATTTTTTGAAACTAAGTTTCTCCAGATTAATTTGAATTTTGAACATAGCACTTCAAAAGAAATCTAGTCACAGAACTTGATTACATCATGAATGAATTGTCAGTTCTAAGGCCATGAAGAATAGGGTTCTCACCACTTTGAAAAAGCCTCTGTACAGTAAAAGGCCTACTTCCCTTGCCTTCATTTTCAGAGAGACCATTGACGTGGTTGCAAATCTATAAACCCTGTTGATGATTCCAACCTATAAGCCTATATCCATGATTCATTGTTTTGCCACGCTATTGAAAGTATTGAGTGCTTGTGCATTTTTGCTGCCCTTTGCCTGAATACTCCAAAAATATTGATGGATATTTACTCCCAAAACTATAAAATTTTACAAAACTTAGCCTCTTAAAGTCATCTAAAAACAGGTTTGAAAGGTGAGTGACTATTTTGGATATTAGGTATTTTTTCCTTGGAAATTACATTTATGATTTGATGGTATGAATTTAAAGGATAATCATGATTTCATAGATTAAGAATGAAGTCCACCAAAAAATAAAAAAGATATTCTATCCTCGATCAAACCAGTTTAAGTATACCGTATATCTTCTCACAAAGCATCTTTTGTTGAAGGTTCAACACTATAATTACCCAATGTTGAAGACTTTTTCGTAGGATTTTGGAAGAACCAAATTCATTTTCTTAGGAAATAGTCCTTTCAGGGTTCCCCATTTCTCACTTTCATCTTTATTTTCTAGGTCAAGGCTTCAATTTTCAAATTATATATACATTTGGTTCTTATTCTTGCTTCGTATTGTATATTTCATCTGAATATTCATTATCATCTCTCAATAACCTTTTGTTTTCTTTTTTTTCCTCTAAATTCATCCCTTCTTTTCTGACAATATATAAGTAATTTAAGGATAATTCTCTATATCAATCATGTAGAATGCCCATGAACATTGTAGGAAACAACTTTATCTAGCAGGCTTCTTTATCCCTCCTATTAGAAATCTAATTGGTTGTGCAAAACAAGTTTCTTGGAATCGACATCTCATTCACTTGAAAGAAGGTTTCTCTATATCTGTTTGAACGTAACACTTCCAAAGAAATAAAGTCATAGAGCTTGATTACAACCAACGAGGTGTTAGTGACTCAGTTTCAAGGGCATGAAGAATAGGGTGCTCATCACTTTGCAAAAGCCTCTGTATAGTAAGAATCTTATTTTTCCCTTGGCTTCACTGCTAGTGCTAGAGGGACAAGTGACGTGGTTTAAAATCTCTAAACCCCGATGATGGTTCCAAGCTGCATCCATGATTCCTTATTGGCTATGCTAGTGAAAAGATTGAGCGCCTTTATTGTTTGCCTTGATTTGTGCTTGCTTGTGTTGCCCATTACCTAAGTACTCCAAAAAACTTGACCCAAATTTACTCCAAAAACTATATGGACAACTTTAGTAAATGTGAATCTCACAAAACTTGGTCCCTTATTGTTGTGTGAAAATGGGCTTGGAAAGATGTGTGACCACTTCAGGTCTTTCTCCTTGGAAGTTACATTTGATATTAAAATTTCAATCAAAGTAATGACCAAGATTCATAGATCAAGAATGAAGTACACTAAAAAATAAACTACGCATTATATTCTCCTCCAAATCAATTTAGGCATATCTTCTATTGAAGCATTGATTAGAGAAGGTTCAACATTTTCATCACCCCATGTAGGAGACTTCGATATTCACTTCCAAGTAAAGTGCTTGGTTCATACCATCAGACCTTCCTCTTAGGATGACTGGGACAACCAACTTCATCTTTTCGTACTCAGGGAATAGTCCTCCCAAGAAGCACCATTTTAGGACAACAATTTCACTTTCATATATATTTTATTGATGAAGGATTTAATTGATCAAATTATAGTGCCCTAAATTTTCCCCTCCTTGTTATAATCCAAGAGCGTGGAAGTAGCTCACCCTACCCACTTCCTCAGGTGGCACCCTAGGTTGAGGAGTTACTCGGAATGCTGCCATGCGAGAACTTGACGAAGAAGGAAAAATCATATTTGAGCCTAAATTAACAATCACGAAAACAAGAACCCGACAGTTACAAAATCGATTAATTTCAGAGTATCCCATTAAGTGGAAGAACTTACCTATTGGAGATTCCACATGGGAAGATGAAAATTGTATACAGAAGCATCCAAAACTACTCAAGCATTGAGGACAACACCTTTTTTAAGGAGAGGGGTATGTTAGGTCCCTATAGTACTAGTGTATCCCCCTTATTGTTATTGTTAGTGTACCCCCCTATTGTTATTATTGTGCCCATGTATCCCCCATATTGTTATTGTTGTGCCCCATAGAAGCTTGTTATTATTATTGTTATTGTTGTTCCAAGGCATTTGAGAGCAGTTGTGCATAGGCTATACGAAGAGGTGAAAGTCAAAATTAGAACTTCAACAGGAATTTCTGAAAGTTTTAGAAGCAATATCGGGGTGAAACAAGGTTGCCCATTGTCTCCTACCCTCTTTGGTTTATAAAGCGACAAACTTGAAGAGTGGCTAAATTCGCAAGGCGGTGACAGGATACATTTGGGCGAGTTTGTTATAAGGCTTCTTTTGTATGCAAATTACCTTATTATAATTGCTAAATCCGCTCTTGGTTTGCAAGAGAACTTACTTTCCTTGGAGATTTTTTGTAGAAATGTGGGGATCTAAGTCAATATCAGCAAAATGAAAGTAATGGTCTTCTCTAACAAAAGAAATCATAACCAACATAAGTTCTGCTTTGAAGGCAACATTCTGGAAGAAGTTGCGGATTACAAATACCTCTGAATTGACTTCAACAGAAATCTAAGATGGGGTGGATGTACAAATAAAATAACTTTGGGGGTTGGAAATCATTTTATGCTCTTCAAAATAGGTGTGGAGAGGCAGAGTTATGGGACTCGAAAACTACTCTAACTCTTTTTTGGCTTTTAGTGATTCCGGTGATTCTCTACAGTTGTGAACTGTGGGCCAGCAATACATCCGACATGCAGTGGAAACAAATTGAGAAAATTCAGAAGCATTTGATTACAAACAAATTCAAAATTAAAAGTGCAGTTCCATATGCTATCTTGTTAAATGAAACAAGGGCAACTCCTATTGAAGCAATAGCTATGATGCAGGTCATAAGGTATTTAAAAAAAATGAGCAAATGGAAGAGGGTAGATGACTTAAGGTTGTGTTTAATGACATATTGTGCACAATAAAGAAGACTTGGATGCGACAAAATAACAAATGGTTTAGCAAATGGGGCATTTTCTTGAGCATGTGTTCCACAAGCAGTAAAGAGATAAAAGCTTTTGTTATGGATAAGTTTCACAAATGTACTTGGGAGAAGAAGTTAGGGAGAAAAAAAAAGTATTATATTGAAGAGTTTAATCCCTCTCATAATCATCAACAAAAAGCGTACATAGGGGCCAATATTTCTTGGAGAGCCAAAATTTGTATCGCTCAATTAAGGACTAATTCACAGCAACTCCGTTGTGAAACAAGGCGCTTAAAAATGTCAAAAGAAGTGTGGGAGGAAAGAGTATGCATTTTTTTCTCTTCTGGAAAAGTGGAAACAGAAAAGCATTTCATTTTAGAATGTGAAGCCTTCAAAGACATCACAGAAATTTATGCAGATATTTTGGCAACTAGCTCTTGGAATATTCTATTAAACAAGGGCTTTGTCGAGAAGCTTGGAGAGTTTATTGTGAAACTTCATAGGAAAATGGTAGAATACAAGAGTCGGATAGAGGAGCAATATGTCCCATAGGCTATATTTAGCCTTGTGGACGTTAAAATAACTTCTTCTTCTTCTTTAGGCTCTGATTATATTGTGACCCCTTAGACTCTTGTATATAACAATGAGGTCTTATCATTTATATCATCCAATAATTTTTCATTTATGTAATGCAAAGGAGGTTTCCCCCTCGAAGAGGATAATTTTTAAGTTGTTGATCTATCTTTTCTTCTATTTTGTGAGCTGGTTACATAACATCCTTTTGGCTATCAATTATCGAGTAATCCAGTTTTTGGGTCTTTGGTTGATCATATATCTCTCAACTTAAACACATGTGCCTTTCAAATGATTTTGTTGTAATAAAGACATGTCTTTCTATTGATTCTGTTGCATTTATGGCCTCTCAAAGTGGAAAGTCTACATTGTCCATTTGAGCATGCCTTAATCTCCATAATTGCATTATCCATTGTTGCAATTATCAAAATATTGATCTATATTCTTTGTGAAAAATTTAATAATCACAATTAGATTAAATAGCATTGCTAACAATTTGCCATATCCCATATTGAAACAATGCACTTTTATATAAATTCAAAAACAATTGATAATAAGAGCCATGCGGTGGCAACGTCACTGCTCTTGCTTTTTTGCACATTGCCACCTCATGACTTTTGTTTATTGTGCAAGAATGACATGGACTTATGTGTGAACATAATATATTTTATATATTAAAAGTGATTATAAATTTATATAATTTTTTATTTATTATAAATATTTAAAGATTATTTTTTTTTAAAGAGAGATTTTTATTTGAAATATTTGTTTTTTTTATAAGCCAAAATGGATTATATTATTGATAATAACAATAATATCAATTTTAAAAAAGAAAACTTGATATATGCAACTTATTTGCAAGATAAGGTATTTACCTTTGAATCTATGACCTATTATAAGAAAAGACATCGTCTTAACTATTCAAACATTTCATTGGTGTGCTACATCTAGGAGGAAGAAAAAGAAATTACACATGAAGGATTTGGACTTGCTAATATATAATAAATTTGAAATTATGTTAAATTTAAATTAATTTAATTTTAAAAATATCGTTGTTACGAAACTAAAGTGGGATAACATGGTGCAACAAGATCCAAATATTAAGATATTGATTAAAAAAAACTTATTAATTTATCATACACTATCACAAATGTTGTTGTCACTTGGCGCTCTCGGGCCAAATGACCCGACCCGAACGGACGCCCTCACCTGGCGCGACATGGCGCGACCACCCGAGAACATGGATGGAATTTGAAATTTTTGTCCTTATTATTTGTCCACTTTATTGTTACATGACAAACTTATATTACTATTTTATTTGAATTCTAAGTTGTCACATGAGATTTGAATCTCTAGTCCAATAGAAATGAAACTCCTGATTATATCATTTTATTTTTATTGTGTCTTAAATTTCTACTTGTGTTATGATTACATCCTCCATGATTTGAATGTCACATTTGAAACTATAAATACATATCTTTTTAATTTTAAATGCGTCATCCATTCATTTAATTTTTTTTGGGACCTTTAGTACTAACCACCATTAAATAAACTAATTTCAATAACATAAAAAAAATAAAATAATAATAATAAAATAATAATGTCCATTGTTCAGTTATTTTTCACTCGGACATTTGGTACTCCACTATTCACTAAATTTTGCCTCGAATTATGCATGTTCATAGGTTAAGGTGAAGTCCAAAGAAGTACTTTAATTCTAGCCATACAGACTTTTGCATTATTAATTAAATAACAATTAAAATTGTTATATAATTTATCCTAATTGTTATAAAAAATATAAAAATAAATCAATATTCATTTTTACTAATATATATTTGAATACTTCATACATTGAACATTCCAAGTACTTCATACATTTAAGGTTCCAAAAATTATAACATAAATATAAAATGAAAATGAAAATTAATATAGTAACTTGTTTTAAAGTAACCATATACATTAATGCCAAATTAATGTATGATGATAGAAAAATAAAATAAAAATTGATATAATATAATAATTCATTTTAAAAGTAACCACATTACTCAACACTGAATGTATGTATTGTAAAAGAATATTTTCCATTTTCCTTCGTAATGCCACATAGAACTGCTCCCTATTCAAGTGAGGCCAAGTTCATGTGGCCGTTTTGTTTGTATTTAAACAACATTTCAGTTTTCTGGAAAGGTGGTGTTGTCTTTATGTATGTATTGTAAATATACTTCCTCTTTCCTTGAGGCAAACCGAGTTTATATTTCACTTGGTGCCCAAAACTTATGTTCCAGAATCTTTTTTCCTTATTGTCAATTTTGATAAATAGGGTTTCAATTTTACTAAGAATAAATATACTCTTAGTACGTTCCCTTTATATTTGATTGCTTATTCAATGTTAATATAAATGTTTATAGTGTGGAATTTGTTTGCTATAGTGCTCGTCGGGATAATTTGTAATTTGTTACATTTTCCTTCTCCAACTTTCTTATATATCTGGGCATGTTAATAAAATCTCATCTATCAATTCTTTTAGGTGGCTACCATTTTGTGGATGAATGTTTGTAATTATTTTTGAATAATACCCACCAGAGTTTCTATAATGACTTAATTGAACTCATTCTTTCTAGACAATGTGTCGAGAAAGACAGTTGTTTTCCCAGTTTATCTTTCTTGCCTTTCTAGGTTCCTATATTCTTTTGCTCTAAGGTATTAGACTGCCTAGTCGTTGGCTTACCATCCATTGGTCAGACTAACCTAACCCGACAACAAGTCCTCTCTGGTTAACAAGTTATTAGTCATTTTGTCATAACCTACAAGTCTATTTCTCTGTCTACTGAAGCTTAACCAAGTATACAAGTAAGCTTTGTTATTTCATTCACAGTGTTGATGTAGACCTAACATATTCATTGTTTCTTATTCTATGCATGTTAATCTTCGTTATTCAAAATTTACATTGTATAAACTGACAAGAATGCAGATTCAATATTGAACTCAGATATGTATACCCTTCATCCACATGACATTTTTTTTCAACAACCAAAATAAAATATTTATATAAGCTTAAGGGATAATCTAGGAACTCAACAGAAAGAGTACCCTTCAGCCTTCCAATGAGATCGATAATCATGTCCTAATCCCCCCCGAGCTTCTCCAACTGCCAGAGCAATTTAGTGACAAATGACCATCCAAGTCAGCTTGCAGACCTGAAGACCCTTCCCAAGTCAAGTCTGCAGTTTATCATTGTGGAATCTTCCACTAATTCCAACCCAACTCAAGAATTTTCTTCACCTGCAGCATACTACTACACTCATCTTGATCCGGTCTGCTCTCTCCCTTTTCCTCTCTCATGTGAAAAAAGTAAGCAAGAAGCCTCCCTCTTCCCACTGAGACCCATTTATCTCCAAGGAAGAGAGAACCAATAATCATAACTTCCCTAACTGGTTGGTAGTTACACAAATTATTTCAGGTCCTTCCTCAAAGTTCCTAGCCTCATCCACTTATTAACAAAGTATGCATCTAAATATATTCATAATAATGTTTTTAAACTTTCTGTAAGTTTCTGTAGGCTTTCCTTTAAGCCTTTAGATTAAAAATCTTAATAACTAAATAATTAACCCAAGGTAAAGTAATAGTAAACTTGTAATAAAGGGTGTTACATTTACATTATTTTCTCTAATAATATAATGTAATACTTTATTTTATTGTTCTTTTTTATTTTGTCAAATCAGAATGTGTTATTGAATGAAGAATGAACATGCATTTATACATGGAGGTGAGGCTATTGGGATTCATCTCCCAATGACTCTTGGCCTTCCTTATTTCCTAATATTAAATAATATACAATATTGAATATTCACACCCATCCCATAGAATTAGGTGTCAACATTCCCCCTTTTAATCCGAAGGGATGTTGGTGAGTCCAAGCATCGATCTGAACTTTTCAAACTTTTCTCTTCCAAATTCTTTGGTGAAGATGTCAGCAGTTTTCTCATTTGTGGAACAATGATGTAGATGAATGGTTTTGGCCTGAACATGATGTAGAATTAGATGGTACTTTGTATTGATGTGCTTTGTTCGATCATGGAAATTTGGGTTCTTGGCCAACTTTATTGCAGAAGTGTTGTCGATCATGAGTGGTGTGGAGTACATTTGTTTCATCTGCAAATCTTCCAGGATTTTCCGGAGCCACACAATTTCCTTTGTTGCTTCAGCTTCTGCCACATATTCTGCCTCGGTCGTGGAATCTGCTGGAACTGACTATTTGCGTGATCTCCATGAGACAGCTCCTGATCCAAGACTCATGGTGTAACCTGTAGTAGATACCCCTGTTTCTTTGTCGCCATCAAAGTCTGAATCAGAGTATCCGATCAAGCTGAAGTCGCCTACCTGTGTATATTTGAGTCCAAAGTCTTGAGTCCCCTTCAAGTACCTTAACACTCTTTTCACAGCAGACCAATGTCCTTCACAAGATTTTTGCATGAACCTTGAGAGGATTGCAATAGCAAATGAAATGTCAGGTCTGGTGGTGGTCGGGTAGATAAGACTTCCTACAAGCTGTCTATACTTAGTTGGGAAATATAAATTCTCCCTTCTGATAGTTGTGACTTCTTGGTTTGGTTCCGTGGAGTGGACAGGGATTTCTGGTCATCCATACCAAACTTGTTCGAGATCTCAAGTGTGCTTCTTTTGAGAAAGAAATATGAATTTAGGATGTTGGTGCTTCAATACCCATTGTCAGTAATGGTGACTGAATCGATCGTTTCAAAACCTTTCTTCAACTCTTTCTTCATGGATGCAATATAGCTCTCATTGTTTCACATTGTCAAAGATCATCTACATATACCATAGATATCTGTTGTTTGCCAAAAGCTGTAAGCAAGTTATCATGAGAATCAAAATGTTTGAAGTCAAGTTTCAGAAGATGCTTGGTTAACTTCTCATACCAGGCTCGTGGTGCTTGCTTAAGGCCATACAAGGATTTTATAAGCTTGCAAACTTTGTGTTCTTGACCCTTTACAACAAATCCTTCTGGCTGGGACATATAAACTTTCTCCTTTAGATCTGCATTCAAAAAAGCTGTTTTTACATCCATCTGATGGACTTTCAATCCATTCTGAGCTGCTAGGGCAAAGAGAGTCCGGATGGTGGTCCATTTTGCTGTGGGAGCAAAAGTTTATTCATAATCGACTCCTTTTTGTGCAAAACCTTTTGCCACAAGCCTGGCCTTGTGCTTGTCAAGTGAGTCGTCTGCTTTGTACTTGTTCTTGTAGACCCACTTACAGCGAATTGGTTTCGTTCCCAAAGGCGGATCAACCAGCTTCCAAGTGCCATTCTTTATCAAGGCATCAAACTCCTTCTGCATCGCTTCTTTCGATTCATCATGAGAAGCGGCTTCTTTGAAGGAAGTTGGTTCATGATCTGTAGACAAACTCAATTCACAGTTATAAGCAATATCCATATCAACAGGAGAATCAAAATTATCTACATCACCTTCGATTTGTTGAGTGGAACTTCTTGTTCCTGTTTTTCCAACCTCATCGGGATGAACATTCTCCAGTGTCTTTGTCAGCCATTTGGGAGGACCTTTCTGAGATGGCCCAGGCTGGTCATTTGACTGAGTTGGGATTGATTCAAGATTCAATCTCCCAATTCTGTCAATCACATCATCCAATCTGTCATCCGTGGTTGTTTCTTCATGTGGGGGAGAGAGTGCTTCAGGACATGATTCCACAATTTGATTCAATATCGGAATCCCCCCTTCAAGATGTGGAATCACATTATCAAATTCTTGGAAGGACTTTGCATGTGTGAATCTATCCAGGCGATCAAGTTGCCGCTCAACAATCTTGTCACTCTTGGAAGATTCAAGAAATATGACATCTCTTGCTATTACAAATTTCTTATTTGCTTCATCATAGAGACGATATCCTTTGGAGGTATTGGAGTACCCCAAGAAGATACATTTGCGACTTCTAGCACCAAGTTTGTTCCTTTGACCCTTGGGTATCGAGGCATAACAGGTGGACCCAAAGACCCTGAAATGCTTTACCGAAGGAATGTGGCCATGCCACATTTCAAAAGGAGTTTTGTTTCTAATTGAACTTGAAGGACACCTATTCTTTATGTAAACGGCACATAGAACTGCATCAGCCCAAAACATCAATTTTACATTCTTGAAAAATAACATGGAGCGGACCATATTTAAGATGGTTCTGTTCATTCTTTCAGCTACACCGTTCTGTTGTGGATTATATGGCACAGTGGTTTGATGTTTGATTCCATGTTGACGAAGATAATTTTCAAATTCGTTTGAAGTGTATTATTTTCCATTATCAGTACGTAGAGAGCCAATATGTGTTTGTGCATCATTTTCAATCCATACATGAAAATTCTTGAAAGTTTGAAAAGCATCAGACTTATTCTTCGGTAAGTAAATCCAACACATTCTGGTGTAGTCATCAATAAATGTCATCATGTATTTGTTTCCATTTGCAGAAGCAATAGGCATAGGGCCACATAAATCTGAATGTACAAGTTCAAGTTTCCTATGTGCTCTTGAGTGTGAATCATGAAATGGTTGTTTGCTATGCTTTCCTAGAATACAAGCATCACATTCCTTGGGTTTTCTAGGAATTGTAGGCAGTCCATCAACACCATTTTTCTTCAACAAACGAAGGCTGTCATAATTTAAGTGTCCAAATCTAGCATGCCATAAAAGACTTGATGGAAATGTACCTTCATCATGATGTGAGCTGAATGCAAAGTTTTGAGCATGAGCAGATGAACCTTTCAGCTTCAAGAGTCTCCCTTCTTCTATTCCCTCCATGACAAGTGAGTGATCTGATGCTTTTCTGACCTCTGCCTTGCCATCAAACAAGTGAATGGAGTGTCCTTGCTGGCGGATTTCGACCAGGGACAACAAGTTTCTCCTCAACTCAGGGAGGTATAGAACCTCATGTAGGATATGATCTGGAAGACCAGGCAACTTAAACCTGACTGTGCCAAGCCCTGATGGCTTGAGTTTGGATTTATCTGCGAAATATACTGCTCCATCAACTTTGTCAGTGAATTCTTCAAAAAAATCTTTTCTAAATGTCATGTGACATGTTGCTCCTGAATCTAGCAACTAATCATCTCTCTATGAAGTAAATGAAACATCAAATAGGTTTTCAGTTACTCCATTGTTACAATGTGCTAGAACATAATGAGCTGATTCAGGTGCTTTACCTTTGTCTTTGTCATTAGTTTTACCTTCATCTTGATTTCTTTGCTGCTGAGTTTTAGATTGTCTGCCCCCCTTTTCTCTGAAGTTTCTTCTTCATCTTCTACCATCTCTTCCTCTGGATGAATCTGAAGCATGTCTCTTTTCTCTATGTGCCAAGTATGCAGCCTCTTTAGAAGATGAAGGGACTGTCATCTTCTTTTGAAGGGGGAGAGAAAAAAAACTTTGCTAGAGAATCTCTTTTGAAGGAGAGAAAACAAAAACACTCTTTGCTGGAAAATATACTCAATTTAAAAGGACAGAAACTCTTTCCTAAAAAAACACTGAATTTAAAAGGACAAAAACTCTTTGCTGCAAATACTGAATTCTGCACAAAAAAATATATGTATATTTTTTTTGTTTGGAGAAAAAATTTATATGAAAATATGGTGGAGGGGGAGGTATTGTTGATAAATGGGGCGCTGTTATATATGGGCAGTATTTTATAAAGGAGACAGTATTATGAGTGGTGGAGGGGCGGTATTATAAAGTGATGGAGGGGCGGAATTATGAAGGGCGGAATGGTATTGAAGGATGGGAGGGGGTGAAATTTAAAAGGTGGATTGGTATTAAAAGATGGGAAGGGCGTATTAAAAAATGGGTAGTATTGAATATTATGAAGGAGGGGCGGTATTATGGAGAGCGTGTTATGGAGAGGCGATATTTGATACTGTATTGTGTGACAGCGTATTATGGAGAGCGTGTTACATATATGGACATCGTATATATGGAGATAGAGCGGTATATAGCAGAGGAGGGGCATAATGAAATGGAGATAGAGCGGTATATAGCAGAGGAGGGGCGGTATATAGAAGAAAAGGGGAGCGGTATGTAATACCACAACGCTGTATTATATATGAAAGGGCGGTATTATGTATTAATGGGAGACAGCGTGGAGGCGTTTGCTGTGGTGGATTTACAGTCGGTGGCATTTGCAATAGATATATAAATGGTGTGACAACATATAAATGGCGTTCATATAAATGGAGTATATATTTGATGCAATATACAGGTGGGGAGGGTCGACAGGGAGGTGGGGTCTGCGTGTATGCAGGCGGTGTGCGCAGTCTGCGTGAGAAGAGGCGCTGAGAGCGAATTAGCTGTTATATATCCCAACGCAGTGGTGGTGTTAATAACAACGCGGGGAGGGCGTATTGTAATGGTGTATGCATGCAGACAGAGGCAGCGTATTACATATATGGAGGGCAGCGTATTATTATGAATGGTGGGCAGTGACAGCTTATTAAAATAAATGTTGATAAAGAGCGTTGTATCAGTTGAATATCGTATTACATATTCATGTATAGAGCGCTGTAGCAGAGGCGTAATGCAAAAGAGGGAGCGTCGTGGAGTTTGGAGTAGCGTTTTAAAAATTGGAGGGGCGTATTAGACAGACATAGCTGTGTATATATTGAATAATGGACAGGGTGATGTGTGTGGTAACTGTAATGGAGGGGTGCTGAGAGTGTGTGAGGATTATGCGCAGAGAGAGGGTGTATTGTGGGTGAGTATGGGGAGAGATAGCAATGAGGGCGAACGTAGGTCGTGAGGGAGAAGGAGTGTAGTGAAAAGGCGTTGGGAAAGGAGAGCGTTGGAGAGAGGGAGGCCAAGAGGCCGTTACAAAAATTAGGAATGGGATCTTTGCAGGACTGCAGAGGGGGCTGTAATTTGCAGTGTTTCATGAACTGCAGGATTGCAGAATCTTCAGGAGCTGCAAATGTCAGAGCTATGTAGAGATAAAAAAATGCAGAATAACAGTATAGCAATAAGTAGGAGCAGCAAAAACTATTATTAAAAACTAACTGAGCAAAGGAGAGGGAGTTACACCATAGACAAAAATGCCAATAGTGGGACTGGCTCTGATACCATGTCAAACCAGGAGGTAACTCCTCAAATCAGAATGTGTTATTGAATGAAGAATGAACATGCATTTATAAATGGAGGTGAGGCTATTGGGATTCATCTCCCAATGACTCTTGGCCTTCCTTATTTCCTAATATTAAATAATATACAATATTGAATATTCACACCCATCCCATAGGATTAGGTGTCAACAGATTTGTAAATTATATGGCTCAAAGAAACTATCTAACATATTTTTGCAAACAATTTATTATCCATATATATATATATATATATATATATTTTTTTTTTTTTTTAAATTTTAAATTTTATTATTATTATTATTATTTATTTTCCGAATTTGTTTATATACATATGAATTTGATAGGTTTTTTTAACAACAAAGGTGTTATATTGAAATATGGATAAGTTTAAAAATATTTTCAAACCAAGAAAAAAACTAAAAAGGAAAAGAAAAAAGAATGGACTTGTCAAACAAGGAAAAAAATAGACTTCTTAAAATATTTTACAATAATAATGAATTTGTATTAAGAAACTTTATTCCAATAAATTATCAGAAGAATTTTATGACCACTCCAGAGAATATCTTACTCAAGTTTTATTTAATTTTTTTCCATTATTGTAGTTCTAAATATGCACAAGAATTTTATGACCATCTAAGAGAATTTCCTTTTGTGGTGGCTACTCTTTTATTTAATTTTCTTCCATTATTGTAGTTTGAAATATGTGAGATGCCCTTACTTTTTATTTATTTTCCAGTATTATATATCAAAATAGAATATCACTTATAATAACTATTTAAGATTTATTTTGGTATATTAATTAAATGTTTTAAATTAAGATGTTAATTTCAAAATTTTAAATAAAATAACTATATAATTTTTAATATTATCAATTAAATTTAGTTATTTAACCAATTTTATATTAATTAATTATTTACACTTTTAAATAAAGATTTATAATTATTTATTTTATTAAAAATATTTCCAACAAAATATATAATTTTAAAATTTAATTTCTTTCCAATTTTATTATTATAATCATATTCATGAGTTGTGTTTAGTGTGATTTTTTTGAAGGTTTTTTCTAATTTCTCGGAAGGAATTCATTAAAAACATAAGTTTGATGAGTAACCTTCCACAATTGAAATGTCCTAAAAAGTTTTTAGGATACTAAATCCGTATATCCAGTGAAAAAACGAATTTAAATAACAGAAACCTCAATTTTTTTCACCAAATTAAAACATAAAAACTCCAAAAAAATCACACTAAAAAAAATTCCATAATATTTTAACCATATCAAAGCTACCCATTGATAAATTATGCCATAATATTTTAACCATATCAAAACTACTTGTTAAATTATGCAAAATTATGCAACTTCATCTAGAAGTACGAAGAACTTAGGTTTACTGCTCGTTATGTTCTGACTCGTTTCCAGAACCTTCCGTTATGAAGTGCAGATCACGCATTCGAGCTGGAAAAAAAAGGAAACATCTCTGAGAAATTCCAGAACCTCGGAGTTGATTTTGGAGAAGTTTTAGGAAGGGAGGGCCTTTATAATGGGCAATGGTAAAGCACGCAACCCGTGAAAAGCTCTTCCTTCGTCTCCAGCCAGGGATAACGCGATAAAGCAAGAGAACTTCGGCAAGCAGCAAGTTCAATAGATATCAGCGGGTATGTGTGTGTGATTCGCAGTGTCTGTTGATTATGCAACATCATCTAAAGAGATCTTGTCCTTATTATTAAATATCATATTTTCAAGGGCTTATCCACTTAAATACAATAGAACGGACCCTTGGTGCCTTTAATTATCGACGCTCTATTCAGCTCACTCTCGCTGCGACGATTCGGTACCCGAGAAAGAGTATCAGGTTCTTTGCTTCTCAGATTTGAGTGTTGGGCTGAAATTCATCGTAAATTTAGAATTTTGGAGGTTGTACTAAAAGTTAGGTATTTGGGTGAATTAGGAATTTTGGAGGTTGTACTAAAAGTTAGGTATTTGGCTGAATTAGGTTTTGTAGTGTTGTTAACTTCATGTTTTATTTTGAGTAATTTTGGAAGGGTTACGGGTTAGATAAATGACATCTTAGTTTGAATCACGTTTACATTTTGTTATTTTGAATTTTTGTATTCTTTGTGGACTTGTTTTCTTGTATTTGTTGAAATTTGCGTTTCTGAGTGGCGAGGTTGAAAATTAAGGGTGGAGTGAGGTTTTTATTGTTTTAATCAATTGATTTTTTTTATTAATATCTTGTGGGAATGGGTGTTGATTTGGAGGGTTTTGGTCTCATTATCACCTTTAGTGTCTCTTTTGTTATATAAAGAATCCCAAAAAAAAAAGTCTTACTTGTAGGATGGCTTGAGGAATGTGCCATCTTACATTTTAATGTTTCTGATAGTGGTTGGGATTCATAATCTGAAAAAAGTTCCTTTCCCATTTTGTATGGTCGGACATCGCGTTTAGGAAATCCAATTCTCAATTTGGTCATTGTTCTATTGTGTATGCGATGATGTTTCGTCTGTTGTTTTTTGTTTTGTTTCTTTTTTAATCTTCATATTAAGGCTCATGTGCAATGTCAACCATGAGCGAAGTGGGAAAAATATTTTGGATGTAGATTTGGAGTATTATCGAGCATTTGTAAATAACGATAATTATTTCAAGAATTGGCCTTGTCATTAAGTAATCAATTAATATTAAAATATATGTAGGGGGAGATTACAAGTAGTTAGAGATCCTTCGTAACAGAGTGCAAGATGAAGTTCCTTTAAAAGAAAATATAATCATGTTGCTGTCAGTGTATGCTTTTAAGTCTGTATAGAAGCCATTATTGTTGTTCGTTGTCAGTGTAAGCAGATAAGTCTGTATAAAAGCCATTATTGTTGTTCGTTTTGAATCGCTTGTGTTGTCTGCGTGGAGAATGGCTCATATCCTCTACTATTATGATAATATTAATAACAATAATGAGTTTGTTTTTCACCGAGGGGGCTTTGTTTTTAGAATCTCTTTCAGTTCGAACTTGTCTTTGAAGTGATCCGATAAAGGCTCAGAAATCAGTGTTGAAATCTTTTTTGTAGGGTCAGTTTTGGGCAGAGGCTTTGATTCCCTTAATATCATCATGATAATGGGACAAGAAATTTAAGAACCCGTGGAAACAAATGATGTAGGGCAAGTGAAAATTGCCTCATCAGCCAAAGCTGGGAAGTGGGTTAGGGTCAATGTCAAACAATATCGAGGCGTTTTAAAACGAAGACTAGCTCGTCTAAAATGGGAGCAGACAAGGAAAAAAATGTCTCAAAGGGAAAGTACTCTGGTCTTTCGCAAGAAACAACATTCAAACAAGTCCTCTTTGCAAGCATGTGGCAACAACAAGTCTAAAGGAAAAGGAAAAGTGATTGATGATTTTGCTTTATATAGCCCCACATCCACACCTCTCATTTGTTCCTTTGATCTTTATGTGAAAGAACAGTTAAATGTAAAAAAGAGGTTGGAGGTAGTAGAAGCTAAAGAGCAGGAAAGAGATTGTACAATCCATATAATAACAGCTGAAAACCAGGCTTTAGCAGAAAGAAACAAAGTTCTAAAGGAGCAAGTGGCATTGCTACAAAAAGCTCTCTTGACAGGGAAGACAAAATGGCAACGCATGAAAGCGAGATGCAAAACATGAAGAAATTTGCAGTGGAGAATACAGAGGTGATGAATGTGAAACCATCCTAGGATAAGGGGAAAGTAGTTGCCCAAATAGACAACCATGAAGAGACATCAAGAGAAAAAAGAAAAGGAGATTCCGCAAAACTCTTCAAAACTTGGGCTCAAGTTATTAACAATTCTGCTAAGAGGGAAGGAGAAACAAACATTCAGGTTGACAACATGCAAGATAGAGAAAGCAAGGAAAGACAAGATAGAACAACAAACATAATCATTAAAGGGGTGAAAGATTATGGGAAAAATGAATGTACTCTTGACCTTGCAAGAGACTTCTTGAAAGACAAGCTGCAATGGCAAGGACAAATATAATATGCCAAGCATGAAGAGTAGGTAAGCTTAACGGTGAGAGAGCTAGGCCCATAAAAGTCATCATGCCTAGCTTGCGTGATAAAGATATCATTCTAAGCAAGAAGCAACTCTTGAGGGGTTCTTGTTTTTTTTCTAGAAGAAGATTTAACTATAAGACAACAAGAGGAAAGGAGGGACGAAATGACAAAAGTTATGGCAACAAGAGATGAGAGAGAGAGCATGGATTTATAAAGGTAAAGCTTTGATAGCGCAATTTGGACCTCCTTCCAAAACAAGGCAGCAAAACGATAACAAAGAAGAGGCAACAAACTCTTCAACAAAAAATGAGGAAGCAAGGTCAGTATGGGCAAGCAGGGACAAAGACTCAACTGTGAGTCTTGCATGTCAAAACAAATAGAAATCAAGTCGTACCTAGGTTTCCTTAAGATTAGTTTGTTGGAACTGCAGGGGTTACCCATGAATACGACGACCTGGGTTACGACCTATTGTGGAAGGTAGAGACATAATTTGCCTCATAGAAACACATGAGCATGAAGGGTGCAAGACACCTTTGTTTGAGTGTACTAAAAGATAGTTGTGTGGAACAAGGTAGCAGGGAATGGCAAAGGGAACAGGGGTATCATGGTATTAGTGAGAGAAAAAGAAGGTTGTTTCATTCAGCTAGAAAAAGAAGACCCAAATATACAATTTGTTTGGCTTAAAATATCAGAAAATGGAAATCACATCAGAATTGCAGCATGCTATTTTGTGTCGCAAGTTTCAAAAATCTATAAAAGTAGAGGGCCTGACCACAAAGATCCCTTTGCAGCCCTAAAAGCAAATATTGCAATATGTTCTTAGCTAGGTGAAGTCTTTATAGTGGGGGATTTCAATGCTAGAACTGTAGGTGAACAAACTAGCATTCTTTGTTGTAAAGAAGACTGTGACCCTATCTGGCTTACAGAAGAGAGTAATCATCAGTGGGAAAGAATTTTAAAGGATAAAGGCTGCAATCTCTTTGGAGAACAATTGCTTACGCTATGTGGGGCTTTCGATTTAGTCATTTGTAATGGTTTGACTAGATGGGAAAAGTCCGATAATTTCACTTGCAATACTTACAATGGAGCAAGTGTAGTAGATTATGTAATTTGCTCGCATAGTTTGTGTGAGAAAATAGAGGAAGTGTTGATTGGAGATCAAATTTGAGACTTAAAATTAGATGACAAGCCACCAAGAAGCAATTAGGGTTAGAAACTCAGTGTGTTCAACAAAATCCCCCAAAGGGAAAAATTCTTTTGACTCTAGAGAATAGAGAATTGTAATACCTTCAAAATAACGTAGAGAGGCTCTTCGAGAAGGAGGAAATCTCATTTCATGGCCTTCATAGTCACGAATTAACACATTTAATTCAAAGCGCACTTGTTGAGTGCAAAAGAGAAAAAATTAAGAAATCTGAAACAAATTCCTTTCCGGTTAATGCTTGGTTTGATGAGGAATGCAAAAAGACAAGGAGAATGTGGAAGGAATCAAAGAAGGATAACATAAAGCTCAAAGCTTACAAGAAGGTATTAAGAAAGAAAAAGGCTGATTTCATGGTTTCGAGGAGAGAAGAACTAATCTTCTTTGGGAAAAATACCCCCAATTATTCTGGAAGGAGCTCCAACCGAAAAAGGTGCAAACTGAAAACAACATTACAGCTTCTAAATGGTTCGACTATGCAAGACAACTTTTTGAGCAGGATTCCAAGGTTGAACCTCCTCCCTCGGTCAACACAAACACAAAAATCTTCACGATGCAAGAGGTAGAGATGGGTATCAAGAAGTTGGGTGCTGGAAAAGCAAGAGACTTAGCTGGACTCCAAGTAGCGTATCTAAAGTGGGGCTTAAAAATTCTTTCACTTCACATCACAAAAGTTTTCAACAACATCATATAGCAGGGGTTCCCCACAGATTGGACAACCAATACCTCTTTTCAAGAGTGGTGACGTCAATAATCCTTCCAATTATAGAACCATAATGATAAACCCCTTGTTTGCAAAGTTATTTATAAGCATGTTAGAAAAGAAAATCATCAAGTGGGCAGAAGAAAGAGATAAAATTGCTAAAGGGAAAGCAGGTTTTAGACCTAAACATTCCATAGTTGATCATTGTATAACTTTAAGGCACACCATTGAAAAAGTTTGGGAAAAAAAGGAAGAAGTTTTTTGTTGCTTTGTTGATTTCAGAAAAGCCTTTGACACGGTTCCTAGGGATAAGCTTTGGTGCAGAATGGAGGAACTCGGGGTTCCTAGGCATTTGAGAGCAGCTGTGCATAGGCTGTATGAAGAGGTGAAAGTCAAAATTAGAACTTCAACAGGCATTTAGGAAAGTTTTAGAAGCGATATCGGGGTTAAGTAAGGTTGCCCATTCTCTCCTACCCTTTTTGGTTTATATACAGACAAGCTTGAAGAGTGGCTAAATTCGCAAGGGGTTGACGGTATCCCTTTGGGCAAGTTCGTTATAAGGCTTCTTTTGTACGCAGATGACCTTATACTGATTGCTAAATCGATTCTTGGTTTGCAAGAGCATTTACGTTCCCTTGAGCATTTTTGTTGAAGGGTGGGGATGCAAGTCAATATTAGCAAAACGAAAGTACTGGTTTTCTCTAACAAAAGAAAGAATAATCAACATAAGTTCTACTTTGAAGGCAACATTTTGGAAGAAGTTGCAGACTGCATATACCTCGGAATTGACTTCAGCAAAAATTTAAGTTGGGATGGTTGTAGAAAGAAAAGAACTTTGGGGGGTTGGAAAGCATTTTCTACTCTTCAAAACAAGTGTAGAGAGGCAGAGCTGTGGGACTGGAAAACCACTCTAACTCTTTTTGGGCTTCTACTGATTCTCTACGGTTGTGAATTGTGGGCCAGCAACACAATCGAGATGCAGTGGAAACAAATGGAGAAAATTCAGAGGCATTTGATTACAAACAAATTCAAAATTAAAAAAAAAGTTCCTTATGCTATCTTGTTAAGTGAAATAGGGGCTGCTCCTAATGAAGCAATTGCTATGGTGTGAGTCATAAGGTATTTGAAAAAAATTGAGCAAATGGAAGAGGGTAGATGGCCTAAGGTTGTGTTTAATGGAAGATTGTGCAAAAGAAAGAAGACTTGGATGTGGCAAAATAACAAATGGTTTAGTAAATGGGGTATTTGCCTGAGCATGTGTCCTACAAACAGTAAAGAGATAAAAACTTTTGTTATGGATAAGTTTCACAAACGTACTTGGGAGAAAGAGCTAGGGAGAAAGAAGAAGTACTACATTGAAGAGTTTAACCCCACTCATAGTCATCAACAAAAAGCGCACATAGGGGCCAATTAAGGACTAATTCTCATCAACTCCGTTGTGAAACATGGCGCTGGAAAATGCCAAAAGAAATGTGGGAGGAAAGAGTATTTTTTTCTCTTTTGGTAAAGTGGGCATAGAAAAACATTTCATTTTATAATGCGAGGTCTTCAAAGACAACAGGGAAAATTATGCAGGTATTCTGGCAGCTAGCTCTTGGGATAATCTATTCAGCGAAGAGTTTGTCGAGAAGCTGGGAGCATTTATTGTAAAACTCCACAGGAAATGGGCTGAATACAAGAGCCAGATGGAGAGGCAATCTCTCCCATAGGCTATTTTTAGCCTCGTGGACGTTAAAAATACTTTCTTTCTTTCTTTCTAAGTATTTAATGAAATTAGGTTTTTATGTTGAAACTGTGGCGAAACTAGGTTTGAATTAGAGATGTATTTAAGGATGGTTAAAAAAAAAGTTGAACGAAATTATTGATGTTTAGGAGAGGATGGGATTTCAGATCAAAAAACCTAGGCTTCAATTAGACGAATTGTGGTTAGAAGAAATAAGGTTTGAACAAAACTAACTTAAGGATGTTTTTGGAGAAAACATGGGTTTACATTTCGTTAAGTCAGGGTTGTTCTAGGAAAAATTAGGGTCTTGTTAGATGGATTATTGGATGGTTAGAAAATATTACGGTTAAGATTTGTGTGATGAAAGGATGATGAGTTACACAAATCATTTGGTGCTCGGTAAAAGACATAGTTTGAATTGAGAGCTTAGATGAAATTATGAATGGGTTGAATGTACGAAGTTTCTAATCTGCTGAATTTATGGATGCTTAAGAAAAAAATGATTTTGAATTTAGGTCAATTTATAGATAGTTATATTTGTTGAGGTTCTGACCAATTCTGTATGCTATTTTTCTTTTCAGCTTTGGTTTGGGCTATTATCATGGCATTTCAAAACCATTTAAATGAATCTCATTTCTAAATTCGCATGCTTCTGGAAATTAGGGCAAAAGTGGAATAAATAAGGAATCTTGAATGAGACAGTTTTTGAAACTGAGTTTCTCCAGATTAATTTGAATTTTGAACAGGACACTTCAAAAGCAATCCAGTCACAGAACTTGATTACAGCATGAATGAATTATCAATTCTGAGGCCATGAAGAATAGGGTTCTGACCACTTTGCAAAAGCTTTTGTACAGTAAAAAGCCTACTTCCCTTGCCTTCACTGTCAGAGAGACCCTTGACGTGGTTGCAAATCTATAAACCCTGTTGATGTTTCCAACCTATAAGCCTATATCCATGATTCATTGTTTTGCCACGCTATTGAAATTTGAAAGTATTGAGTGCTTTGTATTTTGCGCATTTTTGCTGCCCTTTGCCTGAATACTACAAAAATATTGATGTAGCTTTACTCCCAAAACTGTATGGATACCTTCGCCAACTGTGAAAGCTTACAAAACTCAGTCTCTTAAAGTCATCTAAAGACAGGTTTGAAAGGTGTGTGACTACTTTAGGTCTTTTTTCCTGGGAAATTACATTTATGATTTGACGGTATAAGTTTAAAGGATAATCATGATTTCATAGATTAAGAATGAAGTCCACCAAAAAATAAACAAGATATTCTAACTTCGATCAAATCAATTTAGGTATACCGTATATCTTCTCACAAAGAATCTTTTGCTGAAGGTTCAACACTATCATTACCCAATGTTGGAGACTTTTTCGTAGGATGTTGGAAGAACCGAAATCATTTTCTTAGGCAATAGTCCTTTCAGGGTTCCCCATTTCTCACTTTCATCTTTATTTTCTAGGTCAAGGCTTCAATTTTCAAATTATAAATACATTTGGTCCCTGTTCTTGCTTCGTATTGTATATTTTATCTCAATATTCATTATCATCTCTCAACAACCTTTTGTTTTTGTTTTTGTTTTTTTTTTTTTTTAAATTTTTTTTTGTGTCTTTTTTTTTTCCTCCAAATTCATCCCTTCTTTGCTTACAATCTATAAGTAATTTAAGGGGAATTCTCTATATCAATCATCTAGAATGCCCGTGAACATTGTAGGAAACAACTTTTCTAGCAGGCTTCTTTATCCCAACCTGTTAGAAATCTAATTGGTTATGCAAAACAAGTTTCTTGGAATTGACATATCATTCACTTGAAACTAAGTTTCTCTATATCAGTTTGAACGAAACACTTCCAAAGAAATAAAGTCATAGAGCTTGATTACTGCCAATGAGGTGTCAGTGACTTAGTTCCAAGGCCATGAAGAATAGGGTGCTCATCACTTTGCAAAAGCCTCTGTACAGTAAGAATCTTATTTTTCCCTTGCCTTCACTGCTAGTGCTAGAGGGACAAGTGACGTGGTTTAAAATTTCTAAACCCTGCTGATGGTCCAAGCTGTATCCATGATTCCTTATTGGCTATGCTAGTGAAAAGATTGAGCGCCTTTATTGTTTGCCTTGATTTTTGCTTGCTTGTGCTTTCCATTACCTAAGTACTCCAAAAAACTTGACCCAACTTTACTCCAATAACTATATAGACAACTTTAGTAAATGTGAATCTCACAAAACTTGGTCCCTCATTGTTGTGTGAAAATGGGCTTGGAAAGATGTGTGACCACTTCAGGTCTTTCTCCTTGGAAGTTACATTTGATATTAAAATTTCAATCCAAGTAATGACCAAGATTCATAGATCAAGAATGAAGTACACTAAAAAATAAGCTACACATTCTATTCTCCTCCAAACCAATTTTGGCATATCTTCTATTGAAGCATTGATTAGAGAAGGTTCAACATTTTTATCAACCCATGTTGGAGACTTCGATATTCACTTCCAAGTAAAGTGCTTGGTTCTTACCATCATACCTTCCTCTTAGGATGACTGGGACAACCAACTTCATCTTCTCGTACTCAGGGAATAGTCCTCCCAAGAAGCACCATTTTAGGACAGCAATTTCACTTTCATATCTATTTTCTTGATGAAGGATTTAATTGATCAAATTATAATGGCGTACATTTTCCCCTTCTTGTTATATATTGTAGATTTCATCTGCATATTCATTATCATCCTACAATGACTTTTTTTTTAAAATCATCCCTTGATTTCTTACATTCCTCAAGTAATTTGGGAGAAATTCTCTATACCTATCAAATATGTGCAACGTTTGTGAACATCATAAGAAACAACTGTACGTAGTGCGCTTCTTTATCTCACCAGTTTGCAATCTAAATGGTAGTGCAAATGTTACAATGGCAGTGTAAATGTTCACTTTTAATCCCCCTAAACTGTTAGAGAGGTACCACTATGTTTAGAATCTTGAAAATAACTGGAGGGTTGTTAAGAGGGTCATGGGTGTAGAAATTTTGTGAAATCAAGCGGTAATGCAACTTCAGTAATTTCACCTCTCCTGGAGGCGTCCCAGATCTTAACCCTGTGAATTTACAACCTCAGGGCTGATCTGGAATATACTTTTACAGCAGCAAACAGTGGACCATATTTCACTCCTTTTCAACCCCAATCAACAAGGCAATCTAAGAGCAAGGATACCAAATGTGTGCCGGCAAGTGTCAGCCCTCCAGGGCAATCTAATGAAAGCATAAACCAGATTTGAAATTCACTTTCTTACCTGCCCTATCTTCCTCAAATTAATGTTAAAACACTTGAACAGTTTCAGTGTTAATATATGTCCAATCAACAAGATATACAAGTGCTGGAAATTACCAAACCATGAAGATAAAGATAAATTTTGGATAACGGAAACTTAATGTATATATATGAAGATGAATTCAATCTATACACCATAGCCTCATGCTAAGTCTAGTATAATACTCTAACTGGTCAAAAGCCTAGCTAGGGAAAACCAAGAAAACACTAGCTCCACCAAAGATTCTCCACAAGCTAGTATCAACGTAGCAAAATTCCTTGGCTATACATCTCCTCTTCTTCTTCAACAAGTACAACCTAAGGTTTATCCCAAAACCCTACCTCCAACTTCTCCAAGGGATGATACCCTAACCCTAGTACTCAAGATGCTCCAAAATCTCTGAAACCATAGTGCCTCCAAGATAAGAGAGAAAGCACAAAAATGAAGTATATTGAGAGAGAGAGAGAGAGAGAGAGAGAGAGAGAGAGAGAGAGATGCTCATCACCTCATGTCTCATGCAACATGATCAAGATACAATGATCATAAAAGCAATCTTTCCTCCCTTTGTATATATGAGTGTAAGGGAGCCATTAATACATATGTGGGCCTAAACCCTTTCAAGAAACCCACAAAACCAGAAGCGAGCTTGCACATATGAAGCACTACACTCCAAGTGTATATATGTCAAGCTTCAATGCAAGGTTGCTACTTGAGATGTGTTTAATGCTCATCCTCCATGCCTTCAAGGATTCCAATGCTCCTCCTAAACCATGTGCTCCTCTAGGCCCACTCCACTTACATGATATTTTTTGCAACCTAAGCATCCCCAAGTCAACTCCATGCCTCTGTGCAAAGCATCCAAGCTATGCATGTTGTCTATGGCTCAATGCTCTCCCGTAGAATGTTGAATGCTACTCCTCTAATGTAGGGTGTCCTCTAAATGCGCCAAGCTATCTAGATTCTAGATGCATCAAATGCTCCAAGAAAGAATATAATGAAAACATCCAACCAAGGTCAAGCAACCATTGAGTAGGCCATCTCCAATGTGCAAATTCATCATGAACCATCTAGGGATAATCGTACACCATGTACCCTATTTCTGATGAGGCACTCCCAGAGATGGTGTAAATGCTACCTCGAAAGCTAACGATTAGTGCGAATGTGTATAAATGACTCATATTAGTTATATGTCAGTTATATGAGTGTTGGTTTAATAACTCTTTACATTGTATATAAAGAAAGATAGCCCAATGTATTCGATGAGTGATTAATAAAATAATAAGCTCTTCTTGTGATGATCTCTCTTATATGGTTGCACATCTCCATACACCAACATGGTATTGGGGCAAGAACATATGGAGTGTGAAAAAGTTCATGGGGAGCCTCAAAAGATTATGCGAAGTCAAGTTGAAAATGAAAATAAAAAGGCAAGGTGTGATTATTTAAAATGAACATTGGGTAGACATTGTTTTAATGTTTATAATATTGAAGCAAAATAGAAGTTTATTTGATGTACATTGTAATATTGAAGTAATATAGAAAATCTCTAGATGATAATAACATACACCCCCCTACTCGAAACCCCAAAGAGACACACACTCGTAAACAAAGAAATTGCGACCATTGGGGTTATAGTCACAACACCTATCATGATGCAAGTCTCCCTTTGCACAAAACACACAGACACCTTCATGTGCCTTGTAAACAAATACAATCGAAGAAGAGTCAACCATTAATTTTTGAGACATGACATTAAAGAACGAGTACAAAATGCTTCTGAGGAAAACATGATTTTGGGCAAGAAGTGTAGAGTTCTAAGAAGAGAAAGTAACTACACACTTAGACATGCCAAATTTCTAATTGGAACTACACACTTAGAGGTAGTTTGTTACTTTCTAAAAACTATTTATTCTTCTTGAAGTTTCTTTGCAATGCAAAGGGAAAAATAATATACAAAAGTATTTTGTTTATAAATTTTGTACATAAAATGCTTAGTTCTCTCATAAAAAGATGGAAGCCACTTTGGAAAAATTTAATGGTCACATCTGTTAGATGTAAAAAAACGAATTACATTTATAACACAAAATTCATTAGGCATAGTCAAGGGGATTGTGCCCATACCCACACGACAAGACAAAATTAGAGTTTGGCAGTATATGGATGTTAAGGCTAAGTTAGTTATGGGAGTAACCATATCTCATTTGAGTTGCATAACCTTGATTTGGAAAAGTCATCAAAAGAATAATGGGATGAATAAAATGGGTTATTTGAATCAGTGGTGCAAATATCCCGATTTTTATCGCGATAAAATCCCAGAATCACGATTTTTGGCCGAGCTAATGGTTGTCGATTTTTATCGATATTTTGGTGGTATCTTAATTTTGCCGATGTTTGCCGATTTTCACTGATATTTCCCTGATTTTTATGATATTTCGGTTTTCTGGACCCTTGTTGATTTTATCCTGATGCCAATGTTTGCAACATTGTTTTGAATCTAAGTTGCACAAAAGGTTGAAATGCCTAGAAGTTTCTGAAATGGGTACGACTGGAAACATCACCCCCAAAAAATGGAAATGTTGCTCGAAACGTCGAGCGAAACATCACACACACACACACACACACACACACATATTTACGTCGAGCAAAACACATTATCTTGCAAGAATAGAAAGAATGAGACACATAAATGACATTTTAGAAGGAAATTAGCCTTTATAGATGAGGTTGTACATTGAAGGTTCCAAAACCAGCCTTTATACATGAGGCTATATGTGGTAAAACTGAAATAAAACATGAAATAAGATAAATATTGACTGTATATTAGTAATCATAACAATCTTCATCCTCATCAACAAAAATTTAACAAGATGCTTGTCCAACATAAGAGGCAAGTCTACTAGTGCATCTAGTTTTGCTTGAATCACCACTAATATCAAGAGTAGCAAGAGCTCTATGTGTAACTTTTTTTAATGAAATTAGCTTAGGAGTGAAACAAACTTTATGAAAAATATTTAATTAAGTATTTTTGGGCCATAGAAGGGACCCATGCCCCCCTTGGCCGCTTGAGTAAACAACCACTTAACTCTCTAAAATGCTGTAGTTTTCGGCCAAAATAGCTTTGATACACCACCGTATGTACGCTACGGTGTTTGGGAATTGCAAAAGCCATATGGTATGAACGACAGTGTTTCGGGGAAGTTTCAATTGAGTTTTGGCATTTCGATATGTTTTTTTGTATCGGTATGCCACCTAGGTAGGAGTTTTGTGCAACATAGGTTTGAATTTACGACATTGAAAGCCGAATTTTTATTATATTTGTAGTTCTTTAAGTTAAAATAGAAAGTTAGGCAAAACTATGTCAGGACATACATTTGAATATTGTTTGGCTTAAGGAAAGATTTCCCCAACCTTTTGTGCCTTTGGCTTATTGGACCTTGACGTGAGCCATGCAAATTTTTACTCAACAATATAATGAAAAACATTCTAACAATGCATGAAAAATATCATATTATATCAAATCTCATAATGAACAATTGGTTAATTTTTTGTGGGAATTGATTGAGCTGTTTTCTAAAGCACTGTACCCATCACACATATTCTTATTTTGTATTGGCATTAAACTTACCCTCTTTGGTTTTGAATTGGTTGGATAGGCTTCATGCCTTGGAAGGACACTTGTGTTTTTTATGTGACCCCCATGGGGATGACTCCAAGACTAAATGTTAAGAACCAATATCTGATCAACATGATAACTTGCGTGCACACAATGTACACCAAATATGTATGTAGAGTAAAATGCAGAAAAATATTATTATGACGAGTTACAAAATAATGCCTTGTACGTTAGGACAATAACTCTCAAATACCCTAGACCCAAATACATTTGAGTAAGTTAGTATGTACAATAGTTATTATTGACAATATTTACCTCTTATATGTACTAGTTTTCAATCCTTGCCCATATAAGTTCACTATGAGCTCAACCTACTATCTACATTTGACCATTTAAATATCCTCCATTATGGTCATAACATAGCACCCCCTTCAAAAAGCTTTATCCTTAAAGCTCTGTAGTTTAGGGTTTTGCATGGGATGAAACCAAGTAATAGGATTTACTTAGATTTTTAATTTTTTCTCCACTATTGAATATCTATCCATCCATAATGGATAATTTTTGGCATCGAACCTTAGGATCATCAAATAGTTTCTTTTCCTTAAATCCATGCATCACTATAACTTTGTTAATTTGTTTTAGTTGTTGGCCTTTTAGAATATCTTGTTCATATGTGTTTTTCAACCTTTGGTTTTAACTTTTATTAATATTGCCGATTTTGCCATCTTCTTCCATGGAAGTGAGAATGTGCACCTCTATGTATGCTCGAAACCTTTCTTTAAAATGGGGATGTCGGTACGATTGAATTGTAGTAGACTTTTCTTCTTTGTCTTCTAACTTATCTTCAATTATTTCTTCTAGCTTATTATGGTGTTCTATCTGTTGTGCTTGTTCTTGTTCTTGAATATCATTAAGCACATTTTTTAGTCTTCTATTTGGGACTTTACCTCTTTGAGGAAGATATGAACTTCCTTATTTATCTTTTGATGACCTTTTTGTGCTTTTTCTAACCTTTTCTTTTGAGGCTAAAGGGTGATGGTATCCAACTATTTATTTCACCCTTATTCAATCCTTAGTTTCATTTTTGACTTGGCCTCATCAATATTTAGGGTCCTCATTTCGCTTTTGATGACCTTCTTGTACTTTCTCTTCTCTTTTCTTTTGAAGCTAAAGGATGATGGTATCCATCTATTTATTTCACCCTTTTTCAATCCCTGCTTGTTATCAATATTTAGGGCTTCTTCAACCATCTTACATAATTCCTTTTCAGATCTCTTATTCATCTCCTCATATATAATTTTTGTTTCTTCCTCATGTAGATATTTTTTTGATATTATTATCATCATTAAGAGGATCTTGATTAAGCTCACATGTCCATTTTCATTTCTTTGTTTTTCTTTGCTAATTCTTCCTTTGAGTCATCATTTTCCTTCTTTCATTGTATTACCTTTCCCTCTTTTAAGTTCTTAATCTCTTAAAGAAGCATTTGACCAAGTTCTTATTATTGTTCATTTTTCTCTTCTTTGCCTATCTATGATTTGAATACTTAAACATCTTTCTTCTAAAGTGCGTTTGCTTCATTCATTTCATCTTTTATTTTTGCATGTTACCCTCATGGTCAACACAAAGGGTATTTATTCCTTTAATCTTGTTTTCTCTATCAAACCATTTGAGATGATTTGTTCAAAGTCTTCCCATGTTTAGGCTAACCTTGTGTCTTTATGGATACTACGCAAATTAAGAGCTTAACCATAAAAATAGATTGGTTAAATGCATTTTTATCCATTTCCAAACAACTTTGACTATTTGTTAGGATCCACGCCATCTTTATCTCCACTAATATATGGTGTCAATGTCTTTAGTTCTTGCCTCAAACATGTGGAGTCTAGTCAAAATTCATAAATTCAAATATAATAGCTTCACAAGGGTATCACAAATTGCCCCAAACTTTTTGCGAGACATTCTCCTCTAATTCTCCTTTCAAATGAATCACTTTAATTTGACATTGCAATGAAAAATTATTACCATTTTAAGTTGGCTTCTGATTTTAGGATCTTCTATGGGCATTGTTCAACACCTATTATATATCTGAGATTTTTTCTTCAACATTGTTGAAATTGACTTTTAACAATCTAAAATGTTTACTCCTAAATTTTATTGGTCTCACTCAATTTGGATGTTCCAAGAGGAAGTCATGGTTGATTTCCCAAACCCCACCTTTGTCGTGAGAGCAAGGTTGTACAAAAAGGTTGGATCAGTAACACCCTTTGATGTTTACTTTCATCTTTGGTCTTACCACAATTGGACATCTAAACCTTCAAATATGTGTATATTGGTGAACTCTACTAGTTTTAACAATATTCAAGATTGGTGGAAAACCTTGTCTTGCATACCTCATATTTGATGGAATTTTGAAGTTTGAATTGTGAAAATTTGGATTTGTAATATTTTTATATGTGTTTCATCACCTTGTGCCATTGATCTTTACTACAATTGGACCTCAAAATATTCAGATATGTGTGATCTAGTGAAACCTACTAGTTTTAGCAAGGTTTCCAAACTAGGTAAAAACCAATGTTCCATGGGGTTGCGTCCCCCCACCTGGGGGTCGAGTTTCCCAGTTCCCTCATGCCTCGGGGTCTTGGGGATGGCTGGGGTCGTTTCCCCAAGCTCTCAAAACACAGGGCACGTGAGGAAACTTCTGAGGGGTCGCTTCCTAGGAAAAAGGGGATGTGAGGGGTCATTTCCTAGGTAAAAGGGGACGTGCGGGGTCGTTTCCCCAATAAAAAAATTGCAATTTGTTTTAATGAAAAAAAAATTCCGAATTTCTAAGGGTCTAAGTTAACTTAAAAGTTTATTTCATTGTTTCATTGTTCATTTCACATTTTATTTACACTGAAGCTGTTGCTGCTGCCCGATTTTATGTTGTATTGTGGGGCAAGGCAAAGGATCAATCCAATTTGGATACAAGCACAAAAAAGAATGGACTTGAAAATGAATCCAACAACAACATCACAATTACAACAACAGAGGAGTCTAACATTGACATTAATCAACCCCTCTTACAACATGAAGGCAGTGTTGAACATTTAAATCATTCTCACACACAAATTTCTCATGAGTAATTTTTGATTAGATCTAAACACGAAACTGTTTTGCTTAGAAGTAGATTCTTTTAAGTTCTTGCGACATTTAGTTATGAGAAAGGAAACCATTGTCAAATTTCACAAGACTATAGTGTATTTTTCTTCCCTTCTTATCTTATATTATTTGACATAAAGGCCATGGTCTCCAGTTTTTTAACATCACAGTTACAAACGTACATGTATGATATCCTTCATGATGTAAGTATTATATATTATATAATGATAAAGACAGTTACACTATAAATATCAAAATTTCAATGATATATCATATATTTTTATATTTATAAGTTTTTAAGACCCCGACATCTCACCACGTTTCCTAAAAATTGGTGGGGAGCTTTTGCATAGGTCACTCCCTCGCCCCCACCTCCAGGGTATTTGGTGGAACATTGTTAAAACCCTAATTTGTATTGACTATAACCCCTAGTTTCCCACACAACCAAAATTTTGACCTGAGATAGTAACAAATGTCTTATTTCCAAAATTTAAGGTCTCACTCAATTTGGAGGTTCGTAGAAAAAGTTATGGCTTTGATGGTGTAATGTGCTCCTGTAATAGAGTAGGGGAATTTTATGGCTTTGGATTTCTGAAAATTCTAGGGTTTGCAAAGATTTCTAGTAATTGATGCAATTAATCGAATTCCTTCAGTAATAATGCCAGCTCTTTAAAAGAACAATAGATTATTCAATATCATCAACCCGTCCACAGTAATGCAAAGAAGCTTCAATTGCTATCAATAGAATCAATTTATAGTTCCAAAAATAAATATCCACGTTCAACTTAGATTATCCATGCATGGAATGCCCCAACTCAAAAAACCGACAATCCATAATCGAAGAGAAATCTTTTGCAAGTTCCATCTGTAGTTGACTTAACTCTGCACAGAATTTGAAACTATAGTTTTCAATCTTTACTACATAATTTGAAACTCGGGCTACCGAAATTTAAGAATGACGCAATGATATGAGCTTTTACTCACGACAACCCTATCCAGACGTCCACAAATCAGCTTCCGATTTTCACTTCTTGCCCAGGCTATGAACTACTTTCCCAAACCCTAAACAGTGACTCGAGTTTGTTAATGCTTCAGAGACCCCGATCTCTTGACTGTGCATTCAACCCAAGAGACTCTTTGTTGATTATCATCCTGACAATCTTAGTCGTTCAACTTGCATTCACTGTCTGTAGATATAATCTGTGATCTTTCTTCAAGAGAAAATCCTCGCATATTTGTTCAGGATGTGGCAGCGCTGCTTTTCCGCATTCGATTTGTTCAAAGAAACCCTTGATAATTTTTCAGAGTGAACTTTGACCGTAGACCATAAGTAGTGACGTCACATAGAATCTTCACTGCCCTTGTTGTTTTCACTACTTAGGCTTACGAGCCACCTTAAATGCAAAGAATTTGTTGCAGTGGATACTTTGTGCCCAAACCTACGAGGCAACCTTAGACCAAACACTTATTGCCTTAGAAAAATGATCTTGTGCCAAAACAAGCCACAAATAATTTGCTGTCTCCATAATGCTTTCCTGTACCCAGAACAAATAATAGAAATGCAAACACTGTCAACTAGGGTGGGATCTTTCACCACTGAAATTGATAAGAAGAAAGAGGTCTTAAAACCCTTAGAGCTAATGCTCAAAATTAGATGAAATGATCCTCACTTGATGATCCAAATGAATTCAATCCTCCTCTATTTATAGACTTCCTTGAGGGGTTTCATCTTCTTAATTGGTTGAGTGTATCTTACTCAAAACCCTAGTTGACCCAAAACTCGCCCAATAATGGGTATTTTGGGTTCTTATCCCCTTTATAAAGGACTATAGCCTATGGGGACGGATATGTTACTATGTCCATTCATCCTCAATTCATAGGGGACATTACAACCCCTTGAAGGTGCTCAATTGAAAATCTTTAGCTCCAATACCAAATGTTATGAACCCAGTACATAGTAAAGCATGATATAGATGCATACACACAATATACACTAAATATGCATGTTGAGCACCATGCCCAAAAGTATAGTAATGGTGAGTTACACATTTTGAAATTTTGATGTTTTATGTTGTTACAATCACTTAAATCCAAATCTTCTTTATCCTGCAAAATGAGTTAAGTAATTGTAGATAGAACATAAACCATATGCAAAATGAAAGACAACCAAGAACTCAATGAGACACAGAGAAGTTATGTCAATGGCCAGGGCAAAACCCACAAGGGGAAAACTTGACCAAATTTTTCTTCTATTAGAAATCAATTGTTTAACAGAGATACAAAGTACAACGAGAGAATGAAGAAGTTCACCCAAATCTGAAGAATATCTCTGATAACAATAGTTTATGCAAACACTGAATCACTTTGGCCCTCCAAGATTTGTTCTTACTATCCAAGTCTCTCTCTCTCACAATCTCCTTCAAGTCTCTCCAACTCTCTCTTAAGTTCGAATTCACAATGCACAAGTGAGGTGAGATGATATGAGACACATATATATAGGAGGGGCAATTAATTATTGACATAAAGGAGGAGCAATACACATGCCTTGAGGAGGAGCTTCATATGCCAAAATAGGATTGTAATTTATGCCATAAAGGAGAGAAGTGTAACTTATGCATTTAAGAGGAGTGTAAATCATGCATTAAAGAGGTGTAAGAGGAATCTTTTTATGACGAGTCATTAAAGTGTGTAAGAGAGTGCAAGAGGTGTGTAAGAGCATTAAAGAGAGAGAGGAATGAATCCATTAAGAGAGAGAGAGAGAGAGTAACATATGCATTAATTGAGGGGAGTTACATATGACATGATATGGTCTCATGATTGAGAGACTTGAATTTATTTTTAATAATAATAATAATAATAATGATAATATTAATGATTAAGTCAAAATTGAATTATTGGGATTGATTAATGATCAAAAGGGATTTTCCATCAACAATGCTTGATTACCAATTGATGCAAGGTGATTTACTATTTTTGGAAAGTCATGCTTGAGACTTTATATTTTTAGACTTTCTATTTTTAGAAATTCATCCTTGAGCTGTCAATTTTCAACACTCCCTCTCAGCTAGGGAGGAATATCTTTTTGCAAAAAAAAAGATCTTTGCTTTCTCTGCTCATCTCTCTTCATCGCTGCTCTGTATCATCTGGGGCAATCATGTCTCACTCTAATGAAGAAGAATCATCATAGGGAAAATTCATCCATCACCCTATATCACTTGGGGGCAATGCCACTTGCTAACATATGACAAGGATCTCGCACATCCAAGGCTCATCACTGCTTGGGGGGATCCACTTGTCAACATATGACAAGGATCTCACAAATCCAAGGCTCATCACTGCTTGGGCGGATCCACTTGTCAACACATGAAAAGGATCTCGCACATCCAAGGCTCATCACTGTTTATGGGTATCCACTTGTCAACACATGACAAAGATCTCACACATCCAAGTATCATTAAATGTCAAGTGGTGGAACACCTGCATCCTAGACAAGTCACACAGACAAGGCTCACTACACCTATTGGTCAGATAGGTGGCTCTTCACACATCCCAGACTGTGGGTCGAATGCATATTGAGGCCTACTATTGTAGCACACACTACACAAGAAGTCCCTCATCCTCAGGAACTTTTCGGCCTCTTTCTCTAATTCTGTGAGCTCTGCAGGGGGAAAGACAACTCAATGTTCTCGATCAGCTGTGATCGCTTCCCAGAAGGGTCACGTCCATAAGTCCAAGCTGCTCTCCAAAAACGAAGAACTTTCCTTTCGGTAAAGGCTTGGTGAGAATGTCAACTATTTGATCATCAATCACAATATGATAGAGCCTCACTGCTCCTCTCTGCACCATAGCCCGGATATAGTGATATTTGATCTCAATGTGCTTGGACTTATCATGGAACATAAGACGAATCCCACTCTTATTGTCGTAATATTAATTGTTGTGTCTGGAACTTGCTCAGATAGCTCTCCAAAGAGCTTCCTCATCCATACTTCCTCACAACTAGCCATGCTAGCAACAATGTACTCAGCTTCAGCTATAATCAGTGCAACAAACTTCTGCTTTTTGCTCTTCCAAGAGATCTTGGCCGATCCCAAGCTAAAGTAACACCTAGTGTTGAGCTATCAATGTAAGTAGATTAGGGTTTGATTTCTTCTTTCTTGATAATTACTTGTGAATTATATTGGCTTCTTTTACTTCTTTATTATATTATCTTTCATCAAGAAATTACCAAATTATGTGTGTATGAAGATTACAAAAACATGAGGCACAAGATGTAGGCACTCTGCTAGGGTAAAACCCCTATCTAGGGGAAAACCCATTCAAAATCTCTTCCTTCAATAGTTTTTCCTGAGACTCTTCAACCTAGACACAAACCTCCTCCACACTAAGTCGACTTTTTCTTCTAGTATCTTTGATCTAGACCTTTGACCTTGTAGTAGTACTTTGATCTATGCAGCAACAACACTTCGACTCAACAACTTTGACTTGGAAACAATAGGCAACAACTAGCAGCAAACATAACTTCGATTTGACAAAGAGACTTCGATCTCCTAAAGTAGCCCACACGAGAGAGAGAGAGAGAGAGAGAGAGAGATAGCCCAAAACTTCGATTTTGTCCTTCCCTTTCTTCTTTGCCAACTTCGCACTTCTTTTAGCCTCCTTCAACTTCACACTTTTTCTCCGCTCTTTCTAGGATATCGAACTTGTGAGAGAGAGTGTGTCCAAATGAATTCGAACTGCTTCAATATATAGGCTTTTGGTGAGGTCGAATTGCCCAGTTTGACGCCGAATTGATCTCCTTGAGGCTGTGTTGACACCTAATCTTTGTGATTAGGTAAATCCATGTAAATAAGAAAATAAAGAGAATTGGAAGACAAAGAGACATTGGGAGTTGAAACCCAATAGTCTCCCTCTCCTTGTATATATTCATGTTCCATCTTAATGCAAAACACAATTCAATTCGTGGAGTTACCTCTTGGCATGACATGGTATCAGAGCCAACTCCCAAATTAGCCTTTTTTGCTGTAACTCCTGCCATTGTCCTCATTTTTCCCACCACTTTTTGTAAACTTTGAATCTGCCACCTCTCTGCTGCTCAAACCTGTCCTTGCTGAGTACCATTGTTAAAACGATCTCTCATTTTCTTCGCATTCCCTGTCGCTTCCCTCAAATCCCATCGCAGTGTGTCCATGACAATAAAATCTTATTAAAATTATCATACTATATCCAGTCTGTTCGTTCGTTCATTCCACCAAAGGAGGAGGTGAATCTTGAATGGGTTGGGGTTCGATCTTTGCAACATTACAAATGAACGGGTCAGCTTGTTGAAAGTGCCGAGTTTCCTCGATGATTCAGTGAGGTAGATTGGTGTTGGCCATGGTTGGTGAGCGCAAGCGGGAGAGAGAGTCGCAGTCTTAGCAACAACAGGCAACAACTAGAAGCAACAACAACTTCGATTTGAAAAAGAGACTTCGATCTCCTAAAGTAGCCTACACGAGAGAGAGATAGATAGCCCAAAACTTCGATTTTGCCCTTCCCTTCCCTCTTTGCAACTTCGCACTCCTTTTAAACCCCTTCAACTTCGCACTTTTTCTCAGCTCTTTCTAGAATATTGAACTTGTGAGAGAGAGTGTGTCCAAATTAATTCAAACTGTTGTTGGAAATACTGAGTGGGTGGGTGAATCCGTATTTCTTTTCAATTGTTATTTTTACCAGTTAGATCACTTATATTTATAACACAAAATGAACAATAAGAATAAATTCTTTTATTAATTTCTTCTTTGCAATAAATCAAATACAATATATGTAGGGCTCCAACCCTAGATGAAGACGCTGATCTTCAATCTCCCAGGCTCCAACCTATATTTGCCAAGCACCGACTTGGACAACCAAGGCTCCAACCTTGTAAATTTTGAGGCTCCAACCTCTTGGGCTCCAACCTTTTACTTCGTCAAGATATATTTGGTTATACTTCACAACTCCCAATGTCTTCTTCAACGAGCCCTGTCAATCTTTAGCTATCCCCTCACTTAGTCTCCACGTCACGTCATCAATGACAACCTTGATCTTCACATGAAGGTGTCTCTGCTGTCCTTCATGGTACCCAATCAAATTCTCCAAGTTCACCTCATGATGACTTACAATGCATCATGATCTCCAAGGGTGTCTCCAAGACTTCAATCAATCCTTGGTGATGTCTTAAGGTGTCTTCAATCAATTGCACAAGTTCTGCACATGGTTTTCCAATCAGCTTCAAGTACAAGGACTATGACAAACTCTTCTTCAAGGCTTAAAATCTGCTCAACAAGTCCGCTCTAGCAAGGTTTAAGTCTGCACAAAAGATCTTCCAAGGGCTGTTCCAATAATGACTTCCAAGACACTTCAACCAAGATGCCTTAAGGTGTCTTCACAACGGTTCCTCCAAATGCTTCAAGATCTGGTCAAATATCTCTTTGAATAGACTTTAAGATGTTTCTTAAATTCTCTTCTAAGGCTGTTCCATGCCCTTCTTCAATAGCCTCTTCAAAATCTGCAACCAAGTGACTCCAAGTCTTCTCCACACTTCAGCTCCAAGGATGTCTTCCAAATGAGCCCAAAAATATCTTTAATTTGTCTTCAAAAAGTTTTGTACAATAAGTCTCCTCTAAAAATGAATTCAATATTGTTCTTCCAAAGTGCTTTCACTGTATTATTTCACAATAGGTATACTTCAAAACAGGACCCAAATTATGTTTCCAAACAGTCCTAGTGTTTGCCTTCAAGGAGGGACAAAGTCTGCTTTCAACGAAGTGTACGGATCTGAAAACAGCTGCAAGGAGAGGCTAATGACTGCTCCAAATGTGTTCTCAACTATGTCATAACAGTGTTCAAAAACATGCTATAAAATCTTCAAAGATAGTCACAAGTCTTACAGGTCTGCAGCCTTATAAATCAACAGGTATACAACCTTATCACTCCACAGGAATCCATACTTCTACAGTTTAATCTGAGCTCATAATTTGCTGTGAGATGGTCCGAGGTGTAATAAAGAAAAAAAGGTTTCGAGCTAATTGTTCAACAAGTGATCCGAACTGTCCTCCAATCTGAGCTAGTTGTCCTCCACAAGTGACAGTTCACCAAACTGCTGCAATCCGCATTATGTTTAGGTTCTAGCCATGATGTAAGATGTATTAACCCAACAAAGAATTTTTAAGCCCAAAACAGTGTTTAATTTCTGATCTCCTTGGCCCTTCTTCTATCTCTGTTTTCCTGTAATAATTCTTCACCGAATTGATTGTGGAAAATGAGGGTTTAGACTTATATTTATAGTGGTTTTTGACTAAACATGAAGGGACACGTCCCTTGACTGAGAGGCCGACTTGCATGCCAAAGTGTAGGTCGGCTCAATGACAGGGTTAATTTCCTGAAGTTAAAAAATCAATATCTCACAAACTTTATGGAGTTTTCGGGCGTATAAGGGCTCATTAGAAAGGCAAAATTATGCGCTAAAAGATGGTACAAGAGTCAAATTAAGAAGCTACCTCTAGGGTAGTGAAAATTATTTTTTAATGAGACTGACCTTGAAATTTAGTGCATAAAATATTTGGGACAGATGAGGAGTGTTTGGGACAACGTGTGGTTATTAATGGCTTCTCCATTTTTTGCACCAATAATATTATTATGAGTGTCTTCATGAGAGTATTCATCAAAGTCATCATGATAGTGAATCCATAATTTTCCATTTGGAGAGCTTCAAAGAATCTTCCAACCACCATCTAGATCATTAAATGAGATCTTCCAACTATGTCATCATATGCCATCAAGTTTTCTTCAAGTCCATGTCATGTCCCTAATCATTGTCCATGTCATCAAATGGTCCTCCAAATCATCATATAGTTTCCAACCATGTCATCAAGACCTTCATCAAATGACATCATCAAGTGTAGTCTTGTAGGTTACCAAAAAAGTACATGATTGACACTTGGCACCTTAAGAATATTTGCCATCTTGACATCATTCTAGTTCCAGGCTTCTTCATCAAGAGTAAGCACATCATCATTAATGGCATCTTTATTAACCAAGAGGGTCTTGTCATCATGAGCAAGGACATCTTTATACGAGGTATGCATGATGTTACTGCTAGGGTTTGCCATTAGGACTATTAGGATTTTACAAGAATTTTGATCCCCATATTGACATCAATGACAACCTTAGACCAACAATTGCTTCAATATATAGGCTTCTGGTAAGGTCGAATTGCCCAGTTTGAGGTCGACTTGATCTCCTTGAGGTCGTGTTGACACCTAATCTTTGGGATTAGGTAAATCCATGTAAATAGGAAAATAAATAGAATTGGAAGACAAAGAGACATTAGGAGATGAAACCCAGTAGTCTCCCTCTCCGTGTATATATTCATGTTCCATCTTAATGCAAAACACAATTCAATTCGTGGAGTTACCTCTTGGCCTGACATGGTATCAGAGCCAACTCCCAAATTAGCCTTTTTGTTGTAACACCTTCCATTGTCCTCATTTTTTCCAATACTCTCTGTCAGCTCTAAATCTGCCACCCTCTGCCACTCAAACCTGCCCTTGCTGAGTACCATTGTTAAAATGATCTCTCATTTTCTTTGCATATCCCGCTACTTCCCTCAAATCCCATCGCAGCGTGTCCATGATAATAAATCTTGTTAAAATTATCATACTATATCTAGTCTGTCCGTCCATTCATTCCACCAGAGGAGGAGGTGAATCCTGAACGGGTCGGGGTTCGATCTTTGCAACATTACAGGTGAATGGGTCGGCTTGTTGTTGGCATGTTGAAAGTGCCGAGTTTCCTTGATGATTCAGTGAGGTAGATTGTTGTGGCCATGGTTGGTGAGCGCAAGCGGGAGAGAGAGTCGCAGCCTTAGCAACTTCGACTTGGAAACAATATGCAGCAACTGGCAAGAACAACAACTTTGATTTGACAAAGAGACTTCGATCTCCTAATGTAGCCCACACGAGAGAGAGATAAATAGCCCAAAACTTAGATTTTGTCCTTCCCTTCTTTGCCAACTTCACACTCCTTTTAACCTCCTTCAACTTCGCACTTTTTCTCAGCTTTTTCTAGGAAATCGAACTTGTGAGAGAGTGTGTCCAAATGAATTTGTACTGCTTCAATATATAGGCTTTCGGTGAGGTCGAATTGCTCAGTTTGAGGCTGACTTAATCTCCTTGAGGCCGTATTGACACCTAATCTTTGGGATTGGGTAAATCTATGTAAATATTATAAATAGGAAAATAAAGAGAATTGGAAGACGAAGAGACATTAGGAGATGAAACCTAATAGTCTCCCTCTCCATGTATATATTCATGTCTCCCTCTCCTGGCCTGACATGCTATTAGAGCCAACTCCCAAATTAGCCTTTTTTGCTGTAACTCCTGCCATTGTCCTCATTTTTCCTGCCACTCTCTGTCAACTTTGAATCTGCCACCCCTCTGTCGTTCAAACCTGTCCTCGCTGAGTACCATTCTTAAAACGATCTATCATTTTCTTTGCATACCTTGCTGCTTCCCTCAAATCCCATCATAGTGTGTCCATGACAATAAAATATTGTTAATATTATCATACTATATCCAGTTTGTTCGTCCATTCATTTCGCCAGAGGAGGTGGTGAATCCTGAATGGTTCGGGGTTTGATCTTTGCAACATTACAGGTGAATAGGTCGACTTGTTGTTGGCCTGCTGAAAGTGCCGAGTTTCCTTGATGATTCAGTGAGGTAGATTGGCGTTGGCCATGGTTTGTGAGTGCAAGCGAGAGAGAGAGTCGCAGTCTTAGCATTGATCAGTGGTATGCATTGCATGTTGGTTGACGTATTAAAAAAGAAAAGAAAGAAATGCGTTGAAATTAAAGAGCCGACATATATATTTTATATTTAGTATAATGGATACAACCATGGACGAATATTGGTGGGCTATAACGCTAATACATAAACTTTGTGTATTCCCTGTATACGTTGATGAAGACCGAATGTCCTTGTATGCGTTGATGAAGACTGAATGTTGTTTTTGGTGAAAACAATGATTGTACGTGCTCCTTTTGAAGATTGTATTTGAACTATGTGTGCGTTGTTTGAATAAAATATTATGTATAGGAGCAGTGAGCATATGGTGTGAGATGAATGGTATTTGTTGACAACATAAATGAGTTCATATGTGCATGAATGCGTGTTGAGTTATTTTAAACAAAAAGTGATGGAATATAATATATGAAGTGGCACATTAAATAGTGATGGGCACATGCACATAATATATTAAGGAGACTTTTTAATATATTAAAAAAAGGTGAAGTGATATGGTATAAAGTGATATGAAGATTTTTTAAAAAGTTTGGTGTTTTAATGAAGACTATGGTATATATGTGCTCCTCAAGACCATAAGTGATATATAGTAGGGTAGGTGAGCATTATGGAGGAATATTTGAGAGCCTACATATTTAATGGATGTTTGTTGAAGACATAGCCAGTCAACTTTATTACAAATACATCAAGTTTCCATCGTAATTATTTTGGGCAAATTTGAATGATGCATTCACTCATCTTCATTGTGGGAGTAGTTTTCACTGGCAAGGAGAACTATCCCGTGTGGTCTCGGAAGATAAAAACACACCCTCATTTTCAATGAGTTGTGTAAAGGAGTTTGTGAAGGTGTAGGAGACAATGTACCTGAAAAACCCTCTTCAGACAAAACCCTCTTCAGACAAGGAGTTTGCCATTTGAGAAAACAAGAACAACAAGGCCTATGCTTTGATCTCAGCGTCAGTAAATGAAGAGGTGAGTTGCCATATTTCTCAATTTTCAAATGCCTTTGAAGCTTTAAAGAAGTTGAAGGAATTGCATGACTCTCACTCTGAACTTGAAGTTGTTCAATTGATGATTAAGTTCTTCAAACTTGAATTGAAAAATGATGACCCTCTTGCCTTAGCATCATAAATAAGATCCATTATGCATGATATAAAAACCATTGGTGTTGAGATAGATATTCCTCTCATAGCTTATTTCAAGGTGCTATATCCCACCTATTCACATTATCTTGAGTCATTGCAAGCAAGTGGCAAACTTAAGGAGATTACTTTTGATTCCCTTGAGAAGCAGTTTGCTGAGAGAGAGAAGAGGCTTTTGGGAAGAATACAACTCCTCAGTCTACTGAAGAAGTTGTATGCCTTGTACAAAAGGAGAAGAATCATGCACAAGATTCTTCTAGGGAAGAGCTGGCCGAAGAGGAAGAGGAAGGAGAAATTTTAGAGGTAGGGGGGTAGACAGTTGCAAGGAGAGAAATCTGATCTTCATTGCATGCGATGCAATAGAGATGGACATGATGCTTCCACTTGTAAATTGCCTTGGGACCGAATTGAGCAGGAAAGAAATGAAGGGAAAGGTAAAACAACTGACAAAGGGAAAGGTAAAGCACCTGAGTCCGCTCATTATGTCATGGCACATTGCAATATTGGAGTAACTGAAGACTTATTCAATGCTTCACTTGCTTCATGGAAGGATGATTAGTTGCTTGATTCAGGAGCAACTTGCCACATGACTTTCAAGAGATGTTTCTTTGAAGAATTCACTGACAATGTTGATGGAGCAATATGCTTTGCAGACGAGTCCAAACTCAAGTCATCAGGGCTTGGCACCATCAGGCTCAAATTGCCTGGCCTTTCAAACTTTCTTCTACATGATGTTCTATACCTCCTAGAGCTGAGGAGAAACTTGTTGTCTTTGGTCCACATCCGCCAGCAAGGACACTCCATTCATATATTTGATGGCAAGGTCTAGATCAGAAAAGCATCGAATCACTCACTTGTCATGACGGGGATAGAAGAAGAAAGACTTCTGAAGGTGCAAGGAGCCTTTGCTCATGCACAAAACTTCTCATACAATTCCCACTATGGTGAAGGTACATTTCCATCAAGTCTTTTATGGCATGCTAGATTTGGACACTTTGATGGAAACCAATCTCTGCAAACACAGGCGTTGGTTCAAGTATGAACTTCAATCAGAAAGTCGTTTCGATCAGTCACGCACTCTGGAAAAACACAGCTTAGAGATCACTTCAAAACTCCTCAATCAAGGATTTTCATGGCGCGGGTCACCAATAGACCCTTGTTAATTTTGGACAACTAGGTCCAAACTCCATGTTGTGATGCTCAGATGAAGATACCAATATTTTTATTGGATTCCTCTTTCGGAGAGGTGCAAGATCGATCTAAAGATCATCTTGATCCGATGAGCTGAACATTTATTTTGAATTTATTCAAGATATATGCAGGTCTGCCTTAAGGTTTTGTGCCCCAACAGTTGTGTCACACACCCTCACTGATGGATATATATTGGTCAACGTTGGAGGACATTTTCACTCAACTCATCCTCACACATTTCTCTCTCCTCATCTGATTGCTTCGATGACCCTGTGGCTCTTCTCTCCACAGTAGCACATTTATGATTTCGGTCTAGGGTTTCTGCACCAAACTTTGACCAGCGTTGACTTTGGTCAATGCAAGGTCAAAAGGACCTGAAACTCTCCCAAAAGTTCGATTTTCCTAATTCGCATTTTCTGGCACTATTCGCGAGGCAAGACATTGACTTTGACTTTTTTGCGTTGACTTAGTTGCTGCTGCTGTTTGCATTGACCATTGACTGACATCGTTGACTTTTTGGGTTGACTTTTGAGCTGACCATTTTGCTGTCCTAGAGGGTTGTGTGACATTGCTGGTTGGCTGACCATATTGAGACTTCGCTGGTTGAAGCATCCTGTTGACCGCCATAACGCACCAACACACTTATATATTTCTAGCTTGTCTTCTGTTGATCTACTGGTATGTTCTATCAACATTTTACTTTATTGTTTATGTGATTGTTGTCTGATATTGAAGAAAAAGTTGCTTCAAGCATAGAACATCTACAAAAATTTACATGGTATCGGAGCTGAGGTGAAGACAAAGCCCTAATTTGTAGCAATCACCGAAGAAGATGATGGGTTCCTCAAACTACAATGGCTTTAAGGCTGATGACAAATTGACTGGGAAGGATGACTTCCATGCTTGGAAGATGACATTGGATCTTAACTTGGAAGATCAAGATGTCATGGACTATGTGCAGGGCAAAATCCAAGAGCCTCTAGCCACTGCAATTGCTGCTGCCAAAACAAAGTATAAGAAGGGGGAGATCAAAGCAAAGCTGATGATCAGGGACTCAATTCACAAGAGTTTGGTTGCTTACATCTCTGAGTTGGGCACATCCAAAGAAATGTATGATAAATTGGTCCACATGTTCAAGGCCAACAATGTGAATCAAGTCCTATTCTTCAGGAATCAATTGAAGAATCTAAAGAAAGGCAGGGATGAGTCTGTTCAATCATATTTTCTGAAGCTGACCGACATCAGGAACAATCTATTGGCTATTGGGGAGACAATAGTTGATCGAGAAATGGTACTCACTGCACTTGGAGGGCTCTCATCCGAATCGCATGTGTTTAACACTACCATTCTTAATAACAGTGTGATACCTGACTTTGACGAAGTACTATCGAGATGCGTACAAGAAGAGACAAGAATGAAGGAGTATGAAAATGAAGGAAATGCTGCCTACGCTGCTCATTTTAGAAAGAAGAACTTTGGTGGTCCAAAGAACAAAGGAAGAGCAGGGGCCCAAGGAAAGAAGGGCAAGTGTTACACTTGTCATAGGCCAGGTCACTATGCTAGAGAATGCCCTTTCAAGAAGGATTCTCCCGAGGAATGGCAATCAAAGGAACAACAGGTTCAAGGGAAAGAGGAAGGCTCCCTCCGACGGAAATGGTCAACCTTTCAAAAGGTCGAGGAATTCCAGGTATGAGAAATCAAATGTTGTTGATAAAAGAAATGAATTCATTCTTGTATCTACCCTCTCTGCTGCATCTCCACCCGACACTATGGATGTCTGGTTGATAGATAGTGGTGCCTCAAGGCACATCACTGGGTTCAAGTAAGCACTTTTTGATATGGTTGAGAAGGATACTAATTTGGAAATTATCCTTGAAGATAATGCCACATATCCCGTGTAAGGGACATGGATTGTGACCCTCCACTTGTCTCAAGGTCAAGTCCTCCGCTTGTAAGATGTACTCTATGTACCTAATTTGAAGAAGAACCTTGTGTCTATATCGGCCATGGAAGACAAAGGTTTCAATGTGGCATTCATTGATGGGAAGGTGCGCATTTGGAAGAAGAGCTTCAAGGAAGCTATCACGATCGGGTTTAGAGTTGATGCACTCTACTAGGTTGGCGGAAGTCCACTGGGAGCGATGACGTGTGATACTATTCAATAGATTGAACTATGGCACCGAAGGTTTGAGCATCTTCACTACAAGGCCCTTCGCGAAGCAAGGAAGGTGGTGACGGGGATGCCCGAGTTTTCAAATAATTATGAAGGTGTATGTCAGGGTTGTGTCGAAGGAAAACATACAAGGGGACCTTTCCCCTCAAGTATCACAAAGACATCGATGTCTTGCAATTGATACATTCTGATCTATCTGGGATACTACCCGTGACATCCTTGGGAGGATATTCTTATTATATGAGATTCATAGATTGCTTCTCTCGCAAAACTTGGATATACTTCTTGAAAAAGAAGGATGAGGCTTTCATGTGGTTCCGTACCTTCAAAGCCTTGGTGGAAAATCTGACAGGGAAGAAGATCAAGATATTGAGGACCGGTAATGGCACTGAATATGAGACGAACGAGTTCAAGAACTTTTGCAAAGAAGTTGGCATCAAGAGGGAGACCACAACTGTCTATACTCCTGAGTAGAATGGCGTTGCTGAACGAAAGAATATAACCATTGTGGAAGCTGCCCGTGCCATGCTATGTGACCAGGGTCTACCGAAGTTTCTGTGGAGAGAAGCTGCGAACATTGCTGTGTACATACAAAACCGATGCTTGCATTCTGCTCTTGACTCCAAAACCCCCGAAGAGGTTTTCACTGGTAAGAAACCTGACGTTTCACATTTTAGAGTTTTTGGATGTCTTGTTTATTTTCATGTGCTGAAAGAGAAGAGGAGCAAGCTGGATGCTTCTGGGAAGACGAGAATGTTTGTGGGCTACAACGAAACTTTGAAGGCCTATAGAGTCTATGTGCTTGGTCAAAGGGAAGTGGAGATATGCCATGATGTCACCTTTGACGAAGATGCTTCCCTAAGGAAAGTAGTCAATCTTCTAAGATCTGAGGAAGATCATGAAGAGCAAGGCCTGGAAATCAAGAAGAACTGAAGGATGAGACGATGCTCGATGCTGAAGGACTGATGGACCCAATTGATCCACCTCCTTCACTGGGGAAGAGACCATCATGGCTCAGGGACACTCTCGAAGATGCCGATGGACATATGGCCCCAAGGGGGACATTCCGTGAAAGAAAGAAGATGAATAGATACCAAGGGTATCTAGCAGCCATGAGTACTATTGTACAATCTGAGCCTAGATATTTTAAGGAAGCTGTAAAGAATCAAGTCTAGAAGGATGCTATGTGCAAAGAGTATGAGTTCATAATGAAGAATGATGTATGGGATGTGGTTCCAAGACCGGAGGACAAAGTAGTTGTCACCTCGAAATGGCTCTACAAGATCAAGCATGGATCTGATGGAAGTGCTGAAAAGTTCAAGGCAAGATTCGTTGCTCGTGGCTTCTCTCAAAAGGAAGGCATAGACTGGTGTATATTTGCACATGGCCGGAAGTACCACCATCCGATCTGTCATAGCTTTTCTGGCACTGCGCAAGGTGGAGTCTTCCTTGGGATGGATGTGAAGACGCTTGTTTTGCATGGTGCAATAAAGGAAGAGGTGTGTATGGAGCAACCTGCGGGGTTAACAGAAGTCCGGATCGGAACCCTTATGTCTACGAGTTGAAGAAGCCTCTATGGGTTGAAGCAAGCACCGACCCAGTACGAAAGTTGCAGATAGCTACCTGATGAAGTTGGTGAGTTCTCGTGGTAATGCGGTCAGCCTTGCCAAGGTTCGATGGAAAGCCTCTCATTCTGGTGCTGTATGTGGACGACCTCTTCCTGACAGGTGCTAACCCTCTCATTCATCATTGCAAGAGGGAGTTCGCTGCTGAGTTCGAGATGAAGGACCTAGGGCTAATGCATTACTTCCTAGGCCTGGAGGTCTGGCAGAGACCTGGTGAGATTTTCCTTTCTCAAGGAAAATACATTGTGAAGCTTCTGGAAAAATTTGGTATGGTGGAATGTAAGTCTGTGTCGGCATCGATGGAGCTCAACTTTAAGAAGTTGAGTGGCAGCGCTGCTGGGCTTGTGTTAGCAAATCCTACTAAGTATCGTAAACTCGTAGGGGCCCTGATGTTCTTAGTGAACACTTGTCCGAACGTATGTTTTGCAGTGAACACTGTGAGTCAACATATGGTTGAGCCTCATCACACTCTCTAGGTTGGTGCCAAAAATTTGTTGAGATATCTTTGGGGCACAATAAACCATGGGCTGAGATACACTGCCGGGAGCATGGCACTCCTTGGATATACTGATGCCGATTGGGCTGGCAGTGTGGTGGATTGTAAAAGCACATCGGGTTGCTGCTTCACACTTGGATCTGCTTCGATATCATGGATGAGGAGGAAGCAGAAGTCGGTGGCTTTGAGCACTGCGGAGGCCGAATACATTGCAGCGAGTATGGCCTATTGTGAAGCAGTTTGGTTGCGAAAGCTCTTCAATGAGTTGTTCGGGCATGTGCTAGATACCACCGTGATACTCTGTGATAACCAGAGTGGGATTCAGTTGTTCGAGAATCCCGTGTTCCACGATTGATCCAAGCATATTGATATCAGGTACCACTATATCCGGGATATGGTACAACGAGGTGCTGTAAGGCTGGATCATATAGGAACTGATGCGCTGGTCGCGGATATTCTCACAAAGCCCCAGGGGAAGGTCAAGTTCCTAACCTTCTGTGAGAGTCTTGGTATCGTGGAACGACCCTATGCTGAGGGTCCTGTTAGATGATGAGCTCTGGGAGCTCTGGGGGCCTTTGGGGATAACTTCTCGGAGCTATAAGCAACCACAGGGCTAGGCTTGCCGAACCTTGTTGGTGTGCTTCTGCGCCACTTTTGTGATGTTTGAGTTGGTTCACCTCTCATTATTTGTGCCTCGTATGCATCTTACCCATTGAGTTCAGGGCTCATGGGAAGTACCTCTCATTTGGCCAGTGAGGTGGGAAAAGCTAGAGACTAGTAGCAAAGACTGATGGATGCATCAGAGATTGCCGTACTCTCTATCTAGGATGGCACGGTCCAACCACTTGATCTGGGATCGAGTATAGTGAGGTTTCGGACCTCCAATTGATTTCGGGTCAGGTAAACCAACTTCGGGTTGGTATGAGACTCTTTGTGAGTCCTATAGAGGTTTCGGACCTCTGGGCTGAATCTGTCAGCCGAGAATGATGTCTTTGTGATTGACCCACTTCTGTTCTGAAATAAATATGCCAACAAAGCAAGTTACAGCGGGATGACGCATGATGTTTGGATTGCACAGGTGGATGGAGTTCTCCCTAGTTGAGAGGGAGTGTTAATTTTGGACAACTAGGTCCAAACTCCATGTTGTGATGCTAAGATGAAGATACCAATATTTTTATTGGATTCCTCTTTCGCAGAGGTGCAAGATCGATCTAAAGATCATCTTGATACGATGAGCAGAACATTTATTTTGAATTTATTCAAGATATGTGCAGGTCGACCTTAAGGTTTTGTGCCCCAGCAGTTGTCACACACCCTCACTGATGGATATATATTGGTCAACGTTGGAGGACATTTTCAATCATCTCATCCTCACACATTTCTCTCTCCTCATTTGATTGGTTCGATGACCTTGGTGGCTCTTCTCTCCACATGTGTGAAAATTCCAGCAGCAACACATTTTTGATTTCGGTCTGGGGTTTCTGTAACAAACTTTGATCAGTGTTGACTTTGGTCAATGCAAGGTCAAAAGGACCTGAAACACTCCCAAAAGTTCGATTTTCCTAATCCGCATTTTTTGGCACTACTTGGACTTTTCTGCGTTGACCTAGCTGCTGCTGCTATTTGCGTTGACCGTTGACTGACAACGTTTACTTTTTAGGTTGACTTTTGAGTTGACCATTTGGCTGTCCTAAAGGGTTGTGTGACATTGTTGGTTGGCTGACCATATTGAGACTTTGCTGGTTGAAGCATCCTGTTGACCATCGTAACGCACCAACACACATATATTTTTGGCTTGTCTTCTATCGATCTGCTGGTATGTTCTATTAGCATTTTACTTTATTGTTTATGTGATTGCTGTCTGATATTGAAGAAAAAGTAAAATTGCATCAACAATAGCAATCTACAAAGATTTACAACCCTGCTCTGCACAAAACCCAGATGGCGAAATTTAGAATTTCGTCTTCCTTTGACTAGAAATTTAACCATAAGTTTGATGCCGATTTTCCCCTACGAAATTCCCTTCTTCGGTTGGCTTGATACAGAGTGCTCTGTATTCTCTAACTTGTGACCAAACAAGATTTCAATTTTTAGGTGAAATAAGATATCTTCAAGTCCAAGAAGGCTTCCAGAAAGGCAGCCAGAAAATATATCATCAACTCAGATTTTTATTTAAACATTTGCAAATTGATATCTGAAACCAATGGTATCTCAGAATAAACTCTTCAAGATCTTAACAGGGATTTTTTTCAGCAAAAGCGCAAGAATATAATTCCTCTTTCATGCGGACCCAAGAGAGATAGAAGTCCGTGAACTAACCCACAAAATCTAACATCATGATTTCAATGGAAATTGAAAATCCAAAAAAAATGTAGATCAAGGTAACTTATTTAATCAATCAATTAACCAACGCACACAGATGAGCACGATAACACTTGAAAGATCGACTTGTTGATAAAAAAACACACTTGTCCAAGAATGCTATTCAGTTAACTAATAACTCCACATGCCACATCCGGTTCACACAGACCGAGGATCAATTCCCACAGATGGATCTCAGAGATGTATTTACTTCTATGTCTCCTCTTCAATCTCACCAAGAGAACCCCCTCCTTCCCCACCAAAAAATTCAAGAAAATGTTCCCCTTTTTTTTCAACACTGAAAGCAAAAACTGTCCAAGAAATGAGTTTTCTGATGTGAGCCAATTTCTTCACTCCACATCATCAGGAAACAAGATCTATTTTTCCACTAGTTCTAACTCCCTACCATCTATCAAATCCTATCCTTAACTATTTAAAACTTATTTTAACTAGATGTTCTTAACTAAATATCAAAAACTTTCCACAAATAAACTTTAAAATGTTTTAGCCTTGGCATGTGATCAATCCATCACATTGCTAGGCTCTTGGTTTGACTTCAATAACCTTTCATGTTTACGTGCACAACCTAATGCACTGCATTAGACTCCCCAAGAAAGAAAAATTTATGAGCTCTTGCTCATAAGATCTTTTATAGAATGATTTGCTCTCTGTAGTGCTGCTTCATCCATCCTAGTAGAATCCTCCATCGGACGGTCTTTCCACTTCACAAGATACTCCAAGTATTCTTTCCTTCTAGTCTTCTTGGCAACACGTGTAACGAAAATCTGTTCAGTGTTCAAACTCTTTGCCACAGGCATTTGTTTTAGCCATTGTTGTTCCTTTCCTTCATCCTAGTCAAGATTCCCAGAAGCTTGATTTGCATCACCAACTATGTAGGAATACAAATATGCTACATTAAAAATGGGTGAAATGCCAATGCCTGGAGGTAACTCCAGCTCATAAGCATTCACTGAAAACTTGCGGAGGATCTTACAAGGTCCTATCTTCTTCATTTTCAATTTGTTATATTCTCCCCTTGGAAACCTCTCCTTTCTTAGGTGAGCTAGGACCACGTCTCCCACTACAAAGTTTATCTCTTTCCTATGTAAATTTGCTCACTGGTTGTAGTTGTTGCTTGTGTCTTGTAATCTTTGTTTTACTTTCTCGTGCAACTCACTCATGGCTGTTGCAAAATCCTCTCCACTAGCACTTCTATGCTCAAGGTTTCCCAAGTCTCTTAGCTCACAAATTCCCCTCGGATGCATGCCGTACAAGATCTGAAATGGACTCTTTCCTGTGCTCCTATTTGGTGAGTCATTATAGGCAAACTCAACCTGGGCTAGAACATGATCCCATTGCTTTGGTCGGTCACCTACTAAACTCCTCAACAAATTACCCAAGCTCCTGTTTACAAGCTCTGTTTGCCCATCAGACTGTGGATGATAGGCTGAGCTAAAATTTAGCTTAGTGCCAAGTTTCTTCCACAAGGTCCTCCAGAAATGTTTGGTGAATCTTGTGTCCCTATAAGAGATTATGCTTTTTGGCAAACCATACGACTGAATAATCTCATAAAAAAAAATTAGCCACATGAGTAGCATCATGCAACACCTTAATTACTACGTGCAAAATTACTATCATATCTTCGGTTCCTTGAAATCTTGGAAGAAGGGTAACACTAAAATTTAAGCAACAAAATTTCATCAATAAAATTTCAACAATAAAATTTCAGCAGTATAATTTCAGCTATAAAATTCCGCAGTAAAATCTCAGCTGTAAATTTCAGCAATAAAAGAGGAGATATTTAAGCAGAAAATAACAAAAAAAGAGCCGCAAATGGAACAGACAACAAAAGATATATCAGCAGAAAGAGAGTTGCCAATGTAGCAGACAACAAGAGATATTCCAATAGAAAGAGAGCTGCAAATGGAGTTTGTCTTCTTGAGTTTGTTTTCACCAAAGCTCTGATACCATGTTGAAATTTGATGTTCTAAGCTGTTACAAGCACTTAAATCCAGAGCTTCTTTATGCCGCAAAATAAGTTAAATAATTGTAGATAGAACATAAACCATATGTACAATGAAAGACAACCAAGAACTCAATGAGACACAAAGAAGTTAGGTCAATGACTAGGGAAAAACCCACAAGGGGAAAACCCAACTAGATTCTTCTTTTATTACAAATCAATTGTTCGGCAGAGATACAAAGTCCAATGAGAGAATAAAGAAGTTCGCCCAAATCTAAAGAATATCTCTGATAGCAGTAGCTGATGCAAACACTGAATCACTTTGGCTCTCCAAGTTCTGCTTTTACTCTCCAAGTCTCTCTCTCTCACGTATGACATGATTGAAAGATTTGATTTTTTTTTTAAGAATAATATAATAATATCATAATAATAATAATAATATCAATATTAATGATAATATTGATGATTAAGTCGAAATTGAACTATTAGGATTGATTGATGATCAAAAGAGATTTTCCATCAACAATGCTTGATTACCAATTGATGCAAGGTGATTTACTATTTCTGGAAAGTCATACTTGAAACTTCAATTTGACAGACAATGGAAGAATTCCCAAATAACCCATTGTCATCCCTATACCATAATCATAAACCAATATGTACAATAATGGCTATATTGAATCCTTATATATGCCAGCTCTCACTTATTGCCCATGCAAGCTTGCTACCTACATCATATGGTTCATGTTCATGTTCAAATTCAACAATGAAATTTGATAAAACACAAAGCACCCGTCATTTTTGAAGGCATACCTAAAAACTATTGCATATGCAAATGGATAGGCACCTCCACACGCAACAATTCCTAATACCAGAGTAAAATGTAATTACTAAACAACAGCTACATTGAACGACTAATTAATTGGCCGAATTTTTTCAAAATTGTATAGATGTTGATGATTAAATTCAGTTGAACTTCAAACTTGATCTTTGAAATCCAACAGACACACTGACTTAGCTTTGTTACTGGGCTGACTTACTATGTACTTGTACATTTAGAAACTTGTATACCCACAGTAGGATCACAAAAGTTTCCTAGCATAGTTATTGAAATTCAACCAATTGATGTAGTTTCAAACTGGGAAGTTAAGACCCTTTTGAGTCAGATAATTTTGGAGCAGCCCTTTGAACTAGTTTTAAATTGTTTTTAAAAAGAGAACCATACAGGCGAGTTAAATTTCATAAAGAGAGGAATAACCTGTTCATTGGTTTGTACCAAAACTGTTTTGTTTGTCTATGAGTAGCATAACTTGTTAGTTTGGTCTTGAACCAATGGGTTTTGGATGAATCCAACCTGTGTGCTAATTGCCCCAAAAAAAAACCACATTGAAAAAAAGGAGGATATATGCCCTTCTTAAACCGTCAACCTAGGCATGTTGGCAAATAGACCTTCCATTTGGAATTGTATGTCTTTTAATGACATTTACCTTTACTTATATTTTACTTTCATTAAATTAAATTTTAACGTTAAAAGTTATTGAGACTTCCATCTCAAGATGTTTGGTAATGGAATCAGACCCATCGGAGTTCATATGGAGAAGATAAAGGTGGGGTGTTTTTCAACGTTCAACATTCTTTTAACAGTTTTTCCATAATTTCAACATGAATTCATAACAGGATTCATCCTGCACCCCTTGAGCTGGGGGTTGTGGGATTTTAAGATTGAAACCTAGAAGGGAGAAGGCTGCTCTATGGTGCCAGCTCATTGAAACATGTTGCCCAGTAGTGCCAGTTGATTGGAAACATCAATTGACAACGATTGTTGAAGCCATTTACCAAGAGAAAGCAAGCAAGCTTTAAATTCTTGGACTTGGCCAATTTGGTTTAATGAGCCAGACTTTTGATGAGCTGTGTGCCCATTTGATTTTATTATGGTGAATTTTGGACTCCAGAGGTCCCTTTTTTTTTTTTTTTCCTTTTCACAAGAACTGGTAGATTTATATTAAAAAATACAGTAGCTAGGAGCTTCCTTTAGAAGGAGCCATACCTAGACAGAGGTTTGAAAATTTCAATATGCAGTTCTGAGTAATAGGGACTATGTAGTTTGACAGAAAACCTTAGAGTGTAGATTTAGCGGTACACTTCTAAAACACAGATACATAAGTAAAACATTTACAATAAACCTATGGAGGGTGGAGTCTCTAAACTCTGGACTTGTAGAAGAAACTTCAGGAGTTACAACATTAAGGTCTAGTAGAGTGGAGTTCACTTCTGGCTAGGAAATTGAGCTAGATTTCCCAGATGAGCACCATATGAAAGCCTGATCATGCCCAACACTGATGTCTGACAGCAAACCTTGAATTGCATCAATTTTGTCCTGAACTTGGTCGATGAGATCCCTGTGTTGAATCAATATCTCCATTATTGTTCCCAATTGAGCTTCCAGGTTGGCCAAACGAGTATGCATGGAGTGAGAGGTGGAGTGGAGCTGAACGATGTCACTCTACGGCTGGTTCAGAGCTGTCTTAAAAGTGGGGAGGCTATGCATAGGCATAACAACAATGCAGGCCAAGGAGGGACAAGTACACAGTGATAAAGGGCCAGGTGAACCATATGACAGAGAGGGACAAGCACAAACAAAAGCGGCATAACTACCTGTATTGTTCATATGATGAAATCCAAATAGGGAAATGATTATTCAGTTGGACGCCATTTCCCTTGTAGCTTGCAAGATCCCACCTCAATTCGGGGTGCTACACAAGGGAGTTTTATGATGAGGGACGTGAGTACTGAGTGTATATGGGGGTGATGGGGGAGGAGATCTCATGCATGGTTATGAAACAATGCCTATGTAACACATGTTTTGTGGGTAGGTGAGGATGTTTATGTAATGTTCCTTCTTAGAAATGGTTTAATATAATAATAATAATAATAATCCAATTTTAAGGTGACGGCCAAGCCAAACACCAAATTGGTGTATGAGACCCCCTTGTTTGTGGGACAAGGGACCCATTTCTGTGCAGCGATTTGACTGCTAAGTCTACAAAGGCATACATACTTTACCCCCCTCTGATTTTTGAACATGTGACCTCTTAGGAGGAAACAGATGCTCTTAACCATTAGGCCCACTCAAGTGGACACTGGACAATTTTGGGCCCTCTGAAAATGTTGGCTCAGATCATGGTTCCACTGCCTCGAAGTGCGTGCCCGCCTGTACCTGGTCTGCATGGGCGCACTGTAGAAATGATGGGTTTTATATTATTTTGAGGGGTGGAGTTCTCAACCGGCGGATGATGGTGTAACGGTGAAGTTGTTTGGGTTTTTAAAACAGAGGTCCATTTTTCGGCCACTTTCCAGCTTGGAGGTATAAGGGTGCTTTATGTAATTTTACTTTTACTTCTTCTTCTTGCCACTTAATGAATGAAGGCCTCCTCACTGTTGAGCAGGGCCCGGAGACGTAGTCCAAATTGGACGAACTCCGTTATCAACCCTTACTGTCATCTTTTCATGCTTTCATGTGCTTTCTCTCTTCCTTCATGTGCACTTTAAATTGTTAAGGTTAACATGTCTTGTTTCATGTAATTCTTTAATACCTCTGCAAGTAAAAGATCTTGGATCAACTCACTGTATTTCTCAGTTTGTTGAATTATTGGGTGGGAAATTTGTCAAACAGTTTGGGTGTGACCAGCTGTAGGTATGTTTTTAATGTTATGCTTTCAAACGAAGATGTACAGTAGTAAATCGCACCAACCGCTGCTTCCAAACATCAGGAAATAACATGTATCAAACTCAGAGATGGAGAACCACTGATATTTATGTATCCATTACAGCATACTAGGTCACTTTCCTCCTCCAAACTTAACCCAGTTGTGCACTTAACCCAGTTGTGCACTATAAAATCTGATAATATTCAGCCACTTAATTGGAGTAAATAATAGAATTTACAAACTCAAAGATGGCACCAGAAATCTGAGATAATTTCAGTCAATAACTTGGACAAATTTCTGACTCCCAATTGAGAACAAAATCACTGTTTTACAAGGCCATTGAAGAACAATTACCAATCTGAAATTAATTATCAAGTTTACAGTGCCAATGAAAAGTGAACACCTGGAATGAGCACCCACTAACAGAACCTGGGAGGGCTGATGTAGATGTACTCCTAAAACCAACTCGGTTCCTTGAGATCAGCTGCTACAGGCGCAAGGATTGTAATTTCTAAGGAAAACTTTAACCTGGAACAACCAGTGATGCATTCTCCTTGGCACCCAAAATTTTCCAACGATTGTTACACAGTCCCCTTCAAGAAAGACATTGTATATTCCACTGATATGGTCCCTTACGGACAGAGATGATGTGAAAATTTATGAATATCTTAAACAAAAACCCTACTGTTAATTTTCAGATTTATTTCTCCTACTTACATTAAGTTATCAATGTGAAATATTTAGCATTAACATTGAAGTAAATACATCAACAGCCTACACATACAGATCTAAACTGAATACATGCACAATGACAAAGTGACACACGGATTTTTTGGACAACTGTCCCCGGAAAAATCCAATGGTCCCTGCAAAAACCAAATGCGGGAAAACTGGTCTTCTGGTTGCTGGAGGGTTTTTATTATTATGCAGAGTTTGAGTACAACATTTTTGGGCACCAAACTTGGTTAGCTATACAGAGAAAAATACGGAAAGCAATACCTATATCTTCGGAGACAGAAAATATGGCTGATTCAACCCTCAGCGGGAAATTATGAATTCGAGCCCTTTCTGGCACACGAAAACCCCAGAGCTGCTCAGGAAGGTCTTGCGTCACCCCAGACTGGGTTACGCTGCCCTTGTGTTGCCCTGGCTGTCCTTGCGTCAACCCTGTGTGGCCCTTGCTGCCTCTGTGTGGCCTCTGCTGGACTACGTAGCTCTTGGCTGTCTCTGCGTGGCCTCTGCTGGATTGCATAGCTCCTGGCTGCCTCTGCGTGGCCTCTGCTGGATTGCGTAGCTCCTGGCTGCCTCTGCGCTGCTCTGGTATGTTGCCTCAGTTGTACACTTGGCTTGGGATCAAACTATCCGTTTCGCCAACACTGCCCCTCACTACAGCTGAAACACTTCTGGAAATTCTTAGCAAACCACGCCCTAGAATTCCAGCTTAGTTTCAGTGCTCTGCCACTGTGTGTGTTCTCCAACTGGCCCAAGCCCTTTTCTTATCCTTTTCTCGTTGAAACATCAACGACCGTGATCTAATCTTGAATCGTCGGCTAAGATTAGAAGATGCTTGATCCGTGGCACTCAAGTCATTCTCATCACATGTTTAATTTAATTACCTTTAATCTTTTAATTTTCCTAAGTTAGACTTAGGGTCCTTAATTAAAAAGATTAATTAATTAAATATCTCTTAAACATGATGGAATTTCGCAAAACACTTTCTGAATGTTGGAGATCTTATGTACTCTAGTCCCTCCCCAAATTTTGGGAGCTAGAGCACGTCCCATGCTAGCCCAACACCCCAAAATCTCAACACTCCCTCTTAGCGGGGACTGTGCTCTACCAAAACACTTCACCCTGAAGTTTTGCACTGATTTTTGGTGTGGGTCTTTGCGCTGATGCTTATCTTGCTGCCTTTCATCATTGCGTTGCTGCTGCTCTTTTGTCCTGCTGCCTATGACGCTGCCACCGCCACTGCTACATTCGTATTGCAGCTCCCTCTCAAATTGCTGTATCGTGCTGCTCATAGCACTGCCATTGCTAACTGCTGTACTGCAGATCAGTTGCTGAGAGCAAGCAATTGAAGATCTCCTGCCCAATCTTGACAGACAAGTCAGTTGGGCTGCATCTCATCCCTGAAACTCCATAGGCTGCTGCTCTGCGTTGTCATTTGGAGGCTGCTGAGCTGCTGCAGCTTTGCATTGCGTAAGCAGACCTCCTCGGTGTTGCCTCTGTGCTGAAGTCCCCTACACTCTGTTGCGCTGCGCTGTCTTCCTTTAGCCTTTGCGCTGTTACAACTCTGCATTGCATAAGCAAGCTTGCTCTACGCTACCGACGTCACATCAACCACTCTGCGCTGCTGCTGCTGCAGCATCCAACTCTGCCTTTGCTCCATCCGTGATCTCTTGCACCCACTGCTCCACTTGTCCCGCTACTGTCTTAAGGCTCCCATAGCTCGTATGTGATCCAAGAGTTGGGCTACTCAAGGATCCTACCCCACCCTGTAGTTGTTCTATAGATCAAGATCGCCCCACTTTTGTGGTTCATGAGCCCTCATGGCTACGTCATCTCCGGAGCCATCGTCTGCCACAGCAGCCTCGGAGCTAGAAGCTTCATTGTCCTTTTTCTTCTGAGGACAATTGTTGGCGAAATGTCCTTGTTTGCCGCACTAGAAACACTCGTCTTCGACAGATCACGCTTCTTTCTCACTCGCTGCCTCTTTGATGCCAGGGCTGCATCTTCCTCTTCCTCCTTCTTCACTCTACTCAAACTAGTGCTATACTGTGTTTTCGCCATCCGACGAATTTCCTCTTGTCGGAGGATAATCCACATGTTGTCCCAGTTGGGAAGGTCCACTCTGCCTAAGAGACTTTGGACAAAAGTTTCCCAATCCTCTATGACTGCATTGAGAGTAGTCTTCACCATGACATGGTCATCTACCTTGACTCCCATGCCATTCAGCTGATCCCGAATTGATTGTAGTCTGGACCAGGGTTGCGGGGAAGCTTCACACCCCCCTCATTCCCGCTCCCGAAACGCGCTCCGTTCAGGAGCGTTTTGGGAGTGCTCGGAAACGCGCTCTCGAAAATGCTTTTCCGAACCTGTTAAAACGCTCCCTGCCTTTTCGGGAGCGTTTCTGGAAGCGCTTGGGAGCGAACGCTCCCTGAGCGCTTTCGGCATTTAAAAAACGCTTCGGGAGAGTTTTTTAAATGCCAGAAGTGGTCGAGGAGCGTTCGCTCCCGAACGCTCCCCGGAACAAAAAACGCTTCCTGCTGGGCGGAAATTTTTTTCAATGAAAAATTTGTTTTGTTTACAAGGGGGGGGGGTCATTTTGTTTTTATTGTTTGTTGAGTGAGTGAGAGAGAGCAAGAAGAACTTGAGGAGAGAACTGGAGAGCTGAGCTGCAAAAGTGACAAGGAGAGCAAGGAGCAAGCTGCAAGGCAACAGGAGGATTGCAAGAAAGAGGTAGGCCTTCTAATCCAATTTTGTATTTTCTAGGATGAATTTGTAGGTTGTTTAAAAATGAAAACTTGATTTTGTCTTGAATGTTGCATTTTATTGGGTTTAAAACTTAAAAAATGAATTGGTTTTTTTCCTATGTTGCTTTTCCTATTCCCATTTGGCATTTTTCCATTTGTTTTGCAGGCTAGAAACTTGAAACTTGAAACTTGTTTCCATCATGGCTATATGGCTAGGGATTTTCCTCATGTTGGTTCCTTTCTTTGTGATAATGGTGTTGGAGAGTAGTAGAAGAAAGAGGCAAATTAGAGAAGAGGAGGATGAAGAGGAGGGTTATGGTGGATTTGAAAAAAAATCCTGAAGAGGAGGAGAATTATGTTGAGGAGGAAGTGGGGAGTGGAGAACATGAGAACATAGATTCCCCAACTAGACAAGACCAAACTCAGACACCTTTGTGGAAATATGTTCAGAAACAGGAAGGAGGGAAAGGTGGTGGAACCACTAAATTTATTTGTCCCCATTGCAATAAACAATACCATGGTTCATACACCCATGCGAGAAGGCACCTTTGTGGGAAAATGCCAGGGGATGGAGAAAAAAATATTGGAATCAAAATTTGTACTAGTGTGCCAGCAACACACAGAGAGAAATATAGGAAGGAAGAGGAGGCTGCCCTACAGAGATCATCTAAAAGATCTAGGGGTTTCATTGATTCTTATTCAGGGCCAACACGTCATGGACAAACAGGTTCAACTTCCACCCATGCCAGTGGTTTTGGAGGCAGTGGCGCACCTGGATTAAGGCGTAGAATCATATCCGATTTCCTGGACGAAGGGTGTAGGAATGATGTGGATTCAAAAGTTTACCGGTTTCTCTATGCATGTGGGGTGCCATTCAATGTTCTTCGCTCACCTTATTGGCATATGAGCGTTTACGCCATTAATAAAACCACACAAGATACAGTGATGAAGCTACAGGCTAATGAGCCATCCGTAGTGGGTCTTGATCTTGAAAAACTAAAATAAACAGCTGTGGCTAAGACGGCAAATTAGTGGAGCAGGCATGGGTGTATTGTCTCTTGATAGATGGACCAATCAACAAAGAAGAAAGCCATTGATAAGTGTTTTGTTGTGTTGATTGATGGTGCAAAAATTTAACGATTACATGATTATTAGAACAGACACACGGCAAGCAGTAACATTGCGGAACCATTACTTGAACATAAATTGAAAAAAGATGGACGCTTAAGTAATATAGGTCATCATTGTAATCTTGCTAACTATGAGGATACATGAGCATTGTGAGGATAAATACTGGCATTTTTTTGATGCAGGTGTTTGGTTACACAGTAACGTTTTTGATGTGATATCATCAAAAACAAACAACCTCAATTCAAATGGCTTGGTGATTTCCCTCACTCCAAATTGGAGTTGTTGAAGATAGCAAAGACTAGATTTGCTAGCTATTACCTCACCTTCAGGCGCCTTTTGAAGGTAAGAGAGTCATTGGCTGCAATGGTATCAAGCCCACACTGGCAGCTATTAAAGCACAGGGCAGCGACAATAGTTGACAGGCAAGGTTTCGAACATATGGAGGAGACCGCCCTTGACCCTCTATTTTGGGCACGTGTGAGGGAAATTTTGAATTTTACCAAGCCCATTTATCACATGATTCGGTTTGCAGATACTGATAAACCAGTGATTGGGGAGGTTTATGAGCAGATGGACAACATGTTGGGGCAAATAAAAGATATTGTTAAGGATAATGATCCCAACTTATATGCTATGATTCATGACTGTGTGTGTGCATGGTGGAATAAACTCAGTGTTCCACTACATGCCTTGGCATATATCCTTATGCCAAAATATTACTCTCCATCTTGGTTGGGCCAACCTGCACCTGGAGGTGGGGTTAGGATGAAACCTCACACAGATCTAGAGGTACAAGAGGGGTACATGAAGGCATTAGACAAGTTGGTACCCGACAGGGAGGAGTGTGCTAAATTGCACCTTGAATTAGGCAAATACTTCAGTTGCACTGCTAACTTTGGTTCTTTCCATGCAATGGAAGACAGGGACAGATTTGATGCTCTCACATGGTGCGAAGCATATGGCGGCATGGGACTTTTGCCAAAGTTGGCTAAAAAAGTTCTCTCACAGGTTGTGAACACTTCTTCTGCAGAGAAGTGTTGGAGCGCCTACAACTTCATACACAATGTGAGAAGAAACAGGTTGAATGAAAACCGAGCTGAAAGCTTGGTTTATGTGCATTACAACTTGAGGTTGTTGAGCCATTACTGTGATCGGGCAAATGAGGATCAATCATACAGAGTCTGGGACAACAACTCAGAGGATGATAATTTAGAGGACGACACGGTACATATGGAAGAATTGGAAGTAGAACTTTTTAGGGATGATGATGAAGCATCAGCAACACCGCCACACATAGGGCCAGTCCCACCATCTACTGGTAGCAGTGCGGGTGCGGGTACGGGTGCGGGTGCGGTGCCAGTGCCAGTGCCAGTTCTCGATATCACACTATTGTTCCTTTGCAGATCCAGCCTCCACCTTCTAGTCATGGTCGTGGTACTCTTGAGAGTACTAGAAGATCAACATTTCCTCGTGGTTCGCACAAATTAGACATTTCTCGTGGGCGTGGCAAGGGGCCAGCCAGTAGATAAAATAGATTTGTTGCTTACTAGTCTTTTCTATTTGTTGTTGATAGTTGAACAGTTGAAACTTGACTCTTTCATATATTTAATGACAATTTAAGTTTGAAGTTTGAATTTGAAAGGTGAAACTTTGAAGTTGGCATCTATAAGTTTACAAGTCATTATGAATTATGAATATGATGCTTCATGAAAGTTATATGGTGATCAATGAATCAATGATGATAAATGTTATAGAATATCAATGATGATAAATGTTATATATTGAATTTTGAAATCAATGAATCAATGATGATAAATGATATATATCAATGATGATAAATGTTATATATTGAAATTTGAAATCAATGAATCAATGATGATAAATGTTATATATCAATGATGATAAATGTATATTGAATTTTGAAATCAATGAATCAATGATGATAAATTTTAGATATTGAAATTTGAAATCAATGATGATAAATGTTATATATCAATGATGATAAATGCTATATATTGAATTTTGAAAGCTTGAAACCTTCAGATTGATGATTCGCGAGACTCAAGAGTCAATATGTTGTATGCTTCCAACTTGTGGGCGTGGTTGATGAAGATTATAACTTCTAGATGATTGATGTTATATGATTCAATCTATGTTTTTATGTTTTTTATGTCTAATTCATCATTTTACATGTTTTTGTTGACATATATGCATCAAAATATTATATATATATATATATATATATATATATATATGCTCCTGGAAACGCTCCAAACTGGAAGCTTCTAAAAATGGCGCTCCCGCTCCCGGTCCGCGTTTTCGCTCCCGCTTCCAAGTAACCTTGGTCTGGACATAAAATGATTGATCTCCTCTCCCTTGGCCATCATGAGTAACCTCAACTTGTTCTCCAGAAGCATCTTCCTCTGGATGGATCTTCCTTCATATAGTGTGGTTAGAGCTACCCACATCTCATGAGCCGTTGCTTTCTCGGCTATGTTTGGGACCACATGATCTTTTACCCCGTCCATAATGAAGCGCTTGGCATGTGTTGCTGGTTCTTTATGCTACTTCATGTGTTGCTAGTTCTTCATGCTTCTGGCCCTCTAAACCCTTTTGCAAATTCGTACTAGTCTGGAGATGATCTGCGGCCTTGAAAATTGAGTCGAGAGCTACTATGAAATCACTTCAAATTGGCTTCACAACCTTGCATTTGGTCTTCTTGGAGAAATGATTGCACTCGGCCCTTGAAATAGGAAGATATAACCCTGCAAGCATTGATCACGATGGCAATAAACTTCTGCAACTAACTCATCAGATTTTCAGAAAATGAATCAGACAATCAAACCAATTAAACACCAATGGAAGATTGGAGATGATCTCCCTTCACGAGGGAACTAACTAGGGTAGCACTCGAAGTCCACCGAAATTCACTATTGAGTTTCACTTGAGCTTCTTTTCAATGTCAAATAGAAATGATAGTAATAGAATGAATTGCCATTGGGTTCCTCATTCTTTTATAATAATTCATGGAACCTCCATTTTGCTTCTAGATTCTCCCTTTTTCCTTATTCTTTTTTGGCTAGGGCCATTTTCCACTTTTTGTGGCCATTTAAATAAAATAATAATTTGCTGCCATTTCAATAAAATAATAATTGCCTCCTTTCTTCAATAAAATATTAATTTGCCGCCATTCCATTAAAATAATGATTTGCCTTCCTCCTCCAATAAAGAACACAGAGGGAGGAGGCCAATTCAAAACCCAGTAGGAGAGTGTAGGCCTGAGGTTGATTATTGGTAGTAATGCGAATATTTAAAGAATATGTGGTTTCAATGTAACCTCCAGGATCAGAAATGACCCCTCCCGGCTCCCATCGTCCTTGACTCTAGAGGCCATTTTCAACACCAAGTTCATGTATTTTTCTCGTAACTTTAATTTTATGTATTTCATAAATTATATCTCGATGTTCTTTGTTTGCAAACAATTGTTTCGCTGACAAGTATTGATTGCATAAGTATTACTTAATTGAATCATTATCTACTTAGCATTTAATGGTCGTCAGAGGGTATCGATATCTGTTTTTGTAAGTATTTGATATCACTTACAATTAATTTCTTAAATTTGTGTTATTTGGGAATTTATTTCTTAAGTTAATTTTTATGTTCTTTCATAATTAGCAAAATAGAGTGTCATGTAACCCTTCTTTGGATTAAAGGACTAAATTGATTTATTTATTGAACATCTTTTCTTCCATTTTGTAGGTTAGACGTGTTTGCAAAAAGATTCAAGTCATATCCAAATACATTGAGAAATTTCAGGTCATTCAAAATGGTAAGTTTTCTTCTACATTCCAACTTTGTTTTTATACACAAGATCGTCCTTAAATTAGATTCCCACGGGTAGAGTAGTCACGCATGGCTATATGTTTCTTAGAATGATTGCAACTAGTCATAGAGGGGAACTGGAGGAAGTTGTTTATTAGGAGGGTGTTTTAGTGATGGATGATAGTACTGTGAAAACTGAGACAGTAGGGCATAATAGGAAGGAAAGAGGGCGTGAGATTAATTTGGAAAAATTATGATACTAGCTGTAGGAAAAATGATGATACTAGAAAAATGACTTTATTTAAAATAATAATAACCATCTAAACCCCATACAATGTAAAGTCTATGATTTCAATCACGTTTTTCATATGATCAATATGAGTCATATGAATAATATGAAAAGATGACAAAACTAACAGGTGTGACAATAATAACAGGTAGAAGAAAATAGTTTGAGTTTGATCACAATGAAAACTATTTGTAATTGACTACATTCTTATTATTGACACTTTCTATCATTCAACAATGAAAACTATTTGTAATTGACAACATTCGTATTATTGACATTTTCTATCATTCAACACTGTTACATTGTCACTTTGCATTCAAAATTTTTATTTGATCATTCAAGTAAGTTATCAACAGTTTATCAAATCAACAAACTGAGGTAACTCAGCAAATTTGAAGTGTTAAAATGACCAGTCTAATCTTAGACATATTTAGCATATTTAAAATGATCTTATTTTGTTAAGATGCATTGAAAAAAATGTAGTAAGTTTTCAACAGTTTATCATATCAACAAAACTGAGGTAACTGATCAAATTTAAAGTTAAAATAACCAGATTAATCTTTTAGACATATTTAGTATATTTAAAATGATCTAATTTTGTTAAAGGTGCATTGAAAAAAATTTAGTGAGTTATCAACACTCTATCATATCAACAAATTGAGGTAATCGGGTAAATTTAAAGTGTTAAAATGACCAGATATATTTAGCATATTTAAAATGATCTAATTTTGTTAAGATGCATTGAAAATACTTTTAGTAAGTTATCAACACTTTATCATATCAACAAAATTGAAGAAACTGAGCAAATTTAAAGTTAAAAGTTAAAATGACCAGATAGACATATTTAGTATATTTAAAATAATCGGAATAATTAGATGGCTAACAAATTTTGTTATGATGCATTGAAACGAATTTCTGAATGTTGTGTAGCAGGTTCATCCACTTGCTGCTGGAGTTTCAGTGGCAGCTGTTGCCTTGGCAAGCAAATATGCCATAGAAGCTTGGCAAGCATTCAAAGCACGCCCGGTTGTTCCTCGCATGAGAAAATTTTATGAAGGTGGATTCCAACCTGTAATGACAAGAAGAGAAGCCGCCTTAATCCTTGGAGTAAGGTAAGCTTGAATCTCTGGAATTTGTATAGAAGCTGTACAAGGCAATTTAAGAAGCATCATAGGGGAGTTTGTGAGTTGTGACTATTACGTAGATTATATTTTCCATGTATGCATTGTTGTGGCGTGCAAGTGATTTAGCGTTGAAGTTAAAATGCCATTTTCTCTTGTATTCTCAACTTTATGGTAAATTATATGCATGCAGGGAACGAGTTGCTATGGAAAAGATTAAGGAGGCACACAGAAGAGTAATGGTTGCAAATCATCCGGACAGTGGTGGAAGCGACTATCTAGCCTCGAAAATTAACGAGGCAAAGGATGTAATGCTTGGGCAGAGCAAGGGTAGCGGATCTCCCTTCTAGAATTGCCATGTCCGATTGTTTCCAACATAGGTTCTTCTCCTTGAATTCTAGAGTCGAAGTAGATTCTCCTGAGCAAAATAGCGAGTGAGGCATTCGGCGAAACTCTATTTAGTTCGTAAATTTATGTAGGATTGAATTGAGAACTCCTTCCAAGTAGGATGTCATGGAGTATACGATTTCAGGATTCGGAAATGATCATGGACCACAATAAATGCTAATTGCTAATCTGGATTTGGATTTTTTCAGTATCCCTTAGGGTAGTGGAGTCATGTTTATTGAGAGGAGGTAAACAAAATGACCTATTGGTCCATTTAACAGAAAAAACTATTCTTCTGTAAATAAGATCCATGTTCTAAAACGAATATTGATCACTGGATGACCGGGTTTATGGCAAAGATTACAGGAACTTGGTTCATTGGATTTCCCATTGCTATTAACCCCTCTTAAAGGGGGTTGTGGACTATGTAACCAAATTCTGCAAATTTCTTCCAAATTTTTTTGGCTGAATGAAATCGAATTTCAATTTGTGTTTTTGGCAAAGTTTCAAATAAAATAGAAATTTTAAAGAAATGGAAAGGATACCGAGGCAAATCCTAGATAAAATAATTTGCGAATTTAACCCGAAGTGCGTGGATATGTTGACACGTGTCATACAGAGCTAATGCCATGTAACAATCACATTGACAACCCATATGGCTGCATTCTATATTTAATGTCGGTGTTCTATTTTAAAAACTGAAACGGAAGGAAAGCTAGAGCCTCACTTACAGGAAAGCGAGCTCTGGAACTCATGAACCCTCAATATTTTAGAAAATTACATACCAGGGGGGCTATGCCCGGTAATCCTTTCAACATAACCAACATCCTATTACCATATAAAGTGGCCTAACAACAAAACAGCCTTGCATTGCATAAAAACCTGGATTTTTATAAGAAAACATGCACATTGAGGGTTCTTGCTCGGCATTCACCTGAATGCATACGGTCCAGGTTTGTGTTTTCGTAAACAGATTCAACTGTCTCCTCATCTTTAATTACCACTTTTGACTGACCTAGGAGAAACTATTGGGAAGGACGCGAAGGAGTGGGAGCTCTTTGCAAGGCCAAGAATCCACTTCTTATTGACCAAATAGAAACAGTTGGAAAAGTGGCCAAGGAGTGGGAGCTCATTGTAGAGCACAGAATCCATTGTTATGGCGTGTTGTTATTTGCTCCACTTTCACTGATAGCTTTGCATTCCTGGCTAATTAAAATTTTAATTAATGGATAATACAGTTATGTGATAATTGATTGTTAGATATTTGTATGTAATTCTTATGTTAACTGATTGTGAGAATTTTTTTGTGTGTAATTCTTTTCTCCTGTTACATTGATACGTTGCTTGCTTAATATTGTGGATTGTCTTGAGGATTTTAACTATGTAATATATTAATTCATTGATTTTGACTTGGTTGTTGAATGGTTGTAAACCTGTGAAAATATCTTGGTTATTAAGCATAATGTTATACTCTGTATGAATAGCCTACTTCCATTGGTTGTGTGAATGGTTGAATGGTTGTAAACCTGTGAAAATATCTTGGTTATTAAGCATAATGTTATACTCTGTATGAATAGCCTACTTCCATTGGTTGTGTGAATGGTTGAATGGTTGTAAACCTGTGAAAATATCTTGGTTATTAAGCATAATGTTATACTCTGTATGAATAGCCTACTTCCATTGGTTGTGTGAATGGTTGAATGGTTGTAAACCTGTGAAAATATCTTGGTTATTAAGCATAATGTTATACTCTGTATGAATAGCTCTATACGAATAGCTACTTCCATTGGTTGTGTGAATGGTTGTAAACCTGTGAAAATATCTTGGTTATTAAGCATATTGTTACACTCTGTATGAATAGCTACTTCCATTGTTAATTGAGATCTTGAGATCTTGAACTTGTGTCATTATATAATGGTTAATTTATATATTTTTAAAAATTTAAATTATGATTATTAGAGATTTAATGGTATAAATTCATTGTTAATTGAGATCTTGAACTTGGGTCATTATATAACATTTTTTTTTTTTTTTTTTTTGGTTCATTTGTCTTTTTAAAATTTAAAATTATGATCATTAGAGATTTAATGGTATAAATTTTTAATTTTCAAAAGATAATTTATATACATGTTTTTTAATAAATTTGGTTTATATATATATATATATATATATATATATATATATATAACTTGATTCAGGTTAATGATTTAAGAAACATGTTTCCTTCTATAAGGTTATAATTTGAAAATATTTGTAAACATGCTCTAAGCACATTAACCAATCTTAACCCTAATTGCATGTCTACTTCCCCCTATATAAAGAGTCTAGTCCAAAGCTCATCCTTATGTTCATCTTTCACTTTTGAGCTATATAAACTGTCGGAGTACAAGGAGCATTCTCTTATTCGTGGTTGCAAATGTCCCATCTTTTGAGTGAGTTTCTCAATTGTCACTTTTGCTTTTGCAAGTGTTGCTTTCACTTTATTTTGCTCTTACATGTGTTGCTTTTGCTTGATTTATCTTTTGCAAGTGTCACTTTTGCCTTCTTTCATTCTTGCATGTTTCATTTGTGTTTGCATGTGTCACTTTCACTTGTTTTTACACATCTTAAGAGCGCCATGGCACACCTTCTAGAGGCATCTCCAACACACTCTTTTGCACTAGTTGATGTTATTTATCATTAGAACATGTGTTGGACACATTCTTATGCATACCACACTTTTTGCTTGTAGTTGACGCTTGTGTCATAAAGGTACATCTTAAGTGTCGCATTTGGAGATAAGTGTTGTTTTACTATCATTTCAATGTTCGCTTGTTGGTTTTGGGTACTGCGTGTCTTCTTGTCATGTGCTTGGGTGTACATGTATGTGATCATGTTCGGGACTTGTTATATGCTATCACTCTCATGTCTCATTGATCTCACACTTAGTCAATTTTGGAGTCCTCTGTCCTCACATTTTGCACAAGTCACGAGCACACAACATTTTATCTAAGTAATGAGCGCATTTCACACTCCCAAGCCTCAGTGATGAGACCCTTACCTCCTAGACCTGCGCATAGTGTCCATCTTGAGGACAACCTCCTCCAACTATGCATTGATCAACCTAAGAGTACAAACCCTCAAACCTCGCTGCTTACACTTTCCCCCCTGCATAGCGCTTGATCCATCCTGCTTTGTATTGCACATTGCGCAGTCTTAGTGGAAAGTGGGGTCATCTCTGAACTCTTGTAGTGCTCAATTGCACAATCCCAAGGGCTACTTTCTTAGCCACTACGCACTGCGAAATTACAGTCCCCAAGGCTGTCATTCTTATCTCCTGTAGAGCTCAACTACACAATGCCTTGGCCAACCTTTCCCTTATTGTGCATTGTGCAGTAACAAAGGAAATTAGGGCCAACCTTCAACCCTTTTAGTGCTCAACTGCGCAATACATGGATCCTCTCTCTCAAGAACTACACATCGCGTAATCATAGTGCCTAAGCTTGCTATCCTTGCCTCTTGGACTTGGTTGTTGTAGTTGTTGTTCTTGCCTGACCCGAGGAAGCATAACGCAGAGTGCAAAGCATGATAATCTCCTAGCATCATGTCCCATAATAAGTAGTCCCCTCGTATCATATGGAATGAAAAGAGAGTTGAGTTATACTTACTGGTATATAAACCTATTGCATGAAAAGCAGGCGAAGGATCGAGCTCACATCGTGTTTCAGAACTTGCTTCAATGGTCGGAATCAAAATGCACAATTCATGTCTTGCCTCTCCCTTGCCACTCACTGCACATTACAGAATCACAGTGCCCAATCCTTCACTCCCTTCCTCCTAACTCTTTGCACTGCACATCCCCAGAGTCCTCTCTCAATCCTTGTGCATTGTCTTATCACAATCAGTGTCACATGAGCAAACGAAGATAAAATAGGTGATTTTGGGGATGATGTTGTCTTGTCATGAGTGAACTTCATTTGCAGGTGCTATCACCCTATCATGGAAAGATGATGCTCAAGGAGGTTAGCAAGAAGAGTTTACAAGGACACTTGTTGAGACAAGACACAAAGATGCTATCATGGAGGAATAAAGGAATCATGGACTATAACAAAGGGATGGCAACTTATGTTGACTTAGAAGGTTCCAACATGTATCTTGACCCTTTGGAGGGTGAAGATGAAGTACAAGTCAGATCTATTATGAAAAGTTCAAGACTGAGCAACAAAGAGAAGAACTAACCATTGATACATTACAAGGAAGTCCATGTCACATTCGTAAAATTATGGCTCCCCAAAGTGTCAGCACAAGGGTGTTGTTTTGTCTCATGTATTATTGCCACATTCTTGGTGGAATGTAATTATGTAATTTCAAAAAAATGAGAAAATGTAAAATGTGTGGAAGCCCAAAGGTCACACATGGAACATGAAGAGTCACTAGGAAGTTCTTGAGTTATGTAGGATCTCAAAGGTTACATAAAAGTTCAAGAGTCATGAGGGAGGTCAAGAGTCATAAGGGAGGTGGATAGTCACCTCATTTGTTATAAATACACCCTCATAGCTCAAGCAAAAGGACTTTTTCACCTTGGCTTCTCTAGCTTGGCATAGGAGGGAAGATCATTCTTTGGAGTAGAAAGTGGTGACTTAATGTTCCACTATTGGGGCTAGTGTTGCATCATTGTAATTGTGTATCTTGGAACTTCCACTTAATATTTGATGCTCTGCGAGCTGACACACTTTCATGCATGTATCGTGGATGTTGTAAGACTATTCTTTTAATGTTTGCAGTATTTCATACATACTAAGAAAATAAACTATTTCATTGGCTTTGGTATACATCTTGTTGAACGTACGTTGTTATTTTCTTTCATGATTGTTGTTACCTTGTGAATTATTTTGCAAGCTAACTAATGAGTCGTTATTTTCTCTTGTGTGTCTCTTTTAGTTTAGTACTATTACTTTTCTTCTAGAGGCTCACTCTTTCTTTTCCTTTATGTAAAATTACCTTATATACATTGCAATTGTATGCCTCGCAGTGTCAACTTGCTTGTTTCAAAGGTTATGTGCATACTCTCTTATATTGTTTGTTGCAGCCAAGACAAGCCTTTAAGTTATGGCAGTTGGGCCTATTATCCAGATGGGGCTCCTATTCCAAATGGTGTGAGGTCTAGTTGGGACTTCATACCGAGGAGACCGCCTGTGTTGGTGGACTTCCAACGCTATCAACAAAACATCTTATATTCCCAAATTTTATATTAATGATCTTGCTTTGGTTTCTTCTTCAAATGATGAAGTGAGGATAAAAATCCACCTTTTCCTACTCACCTTCCCCCAGCTAGATCTATTGAACATGAACTTGCACCAACACGACCTCTTCCCAAATGGGTCCATATAACATGATAAGCTAATAGTGATCTTGTTAATGATCCTATAGATCAATGCCATACATGTTCATAGTTCCAGTGAGCCTCCTCTCTTTTGTTTAAAGTTTCAAAGGCCCGTGGTCCAAAAACATTCACATAAGCTTTTAGCCATCTACATTGGGACACAACAATGATTGAAGAATATCGTTCCTTAATGTCGAACAATATTCAAGATCTTGTACTTATTTGTAAAAAAGAAAAAGAAAACATGGTAGATGTAAATGGGTGTATAGAACTAAATATGTATTAGATAGGAGTGTTGAAAGACAAAAGACCTAATTAGTTGTCAAAGGTTTTTCTCTAGTTGAAGGAATTGATTGTATGAAATCCATCCTCCCTCCCACCACCAAAATGAATTCCATTAGCCTTGTTTTAGCCCTTGCCATCTCACATCAATTTGGGGTCCATTAAAGGGATGTTAAATTGACATTCTTTCATGGGGATTTGTAAGAAGAAACTTACATGGAACAACTTGTTTGCTATGTTCAAAATTACTTCATCTTTGTTTGATATATTAAGGAATCTTTGTATGGCTTTAAACAAGCTCCTTAAGCTCAATATGCTAAAATGGATAGATTTCTACCTGATATTGATTTTTTTGGATGTCGCTCTATCCCTAGTATCTATACCAAGAAAGTAGGTAACCATCTCATAATACTCTATTTATTTATTTATTTTTAAATGGTGATAAACTTATTCTCATTAGTAGTGACTCCAAATTTTTAAACCATGTGGAATCCAAATTTAGTAAGAGATTTTAAATGACGAACTTAAGTTATTTGCATTATTTCCTTGGCCACCTCCAAGTATTGCAAATCAACAAAGTATTTTCCCTTTATGTGTTTAAGTATGCATGTGATAGTTGTTCCTTTCACATGGAAAATTGTAAATCAACCCCTTCTCTTCCCGTCTGGAGTCAAAATAGCTATCACTTGTACTACACTTGTAGATGACACATCGTACTATCATTTAGTTGGTATCCTTTTATATTTGACTCATATCCATCCCGATATTCCCTTTGTTGTTGGTTTTGTTTCCTAGTATATGCACACCCCATGAGAGCCATTGGAAAGCAACAAAAAAGATATTATTATATATGGATTACATTAACATTTGGGATACATACAATTTGAAGGAGACTCCTTTGTTGGCATTGATTTTGATTGGGTTAAAAACCTTGACGATCATAAGTGTATTGTAGGTTACATTTTTAGTCCCAGTGCTAGAAGTATCACTTGGACTTGTGGGACACAAGTTTTTTCTCTTTCTTCAATAGTAGAGTATACAACAAAAACTAATGCAAGTCAAGAAACATTATGGTTTCAAAATATGTTTTCAAAATTTGGATTATAGCAGTAAAACTTGACCACACTTTGTGGTGACAATCAAAGTTCCAACAATTTCGCCAAATGTCTAGTTCAACATCATTACAATAGGAACATTGAGTTATACATGCACTTCATCAGAAATCTTGTTCATGATCTCATTCTTGAAGTTCAATTTTTCCCTTTAGATGATCAAGTGCAGATATTTTTGCAAAATATATTACAAAAATGAAGTTTTTCAAACTTTGAGATTATATGTTAGGAGCCCAGGAAATTGTCATTGAGGGGAGATAGGCTCTAATGTCTCATTCCTTCTTCTATTACATCGACTAATTTGTAAATCCTTCAATCATATTAGAAGTTGTTCATAAGAGAGGATGTTAGGATATTTAGACACTTATGAGTCAATTAAGATCAATAGGTCTAACATGTCTTTAGATAAAGTGTGTTTCCTCAATATGCATTTGTAGTTATGTAATTCAATAGTCATAATATGTTCTAGACATAAAGTGATTTTATGGTATATTTTCCTCTCCACACTAATGACTATATTTATCTATGACTTAACACTTGATTAATCCGTGATCTCTATTGAAAGAGCATAGCTGATAATTTGTTGATGATCGATTATGAGAACCTCATATGCATTATTTTCCCTTTTGCATTAATATATTCCTTCAAGTGGCCTTGTTGGCTAAGTGCATGCACTATTTCCCTCTTTGTGAGTTTGAATCACATAATACATTGGTATAGTGATCGTTGATCTATTTGTGTGAGTGTTTTCTTAGAGTGTACGACCTATGTGAACACACCTTGTTTTTCAAATATATAACACATTAAATTGTAGGAACTAGTGGGTATTAGAGTCAATTGTTTGTTGATGAGAATCAATAGAATATTGACTCTACATTGTATGACTTGGTTCTAAATTTTTGTGTGATAGATTGAATGGTGCCTATTTTTCTTGACATGATTTTGTTACAAGCCAAAATATTGCATGTCATTGTGCAATAAAAAAATCGAATTGGTATGCCACACCCTCAATTACACAACCCACCTATATGGGCACATGTAACATGTTAATACAAATTTAGTGATACGCTTTATTAGAGCTTAAGTTATTATTCATATAAATACATTTTAAAATTAGATTAGTTAGTGGGAAACCTTATGATTTTATGGAAACCCCTTAATCTAACTACTTATTGAATTAATATCATCTAGCATTTAAAATGATATTACAAGGTATTGAATAACAATGCAAATCAATCTGATTCCATATGGACTGGACACTATGTCCCATAATGTAGAATTTTTCTAGTTTGTTTTTACTTTTATTACATAGCTATTAGTTGTTTTTGTATTATAAGTTCATGTTTGAGGGAGTGTGGTTCAGGCAAGATGGCATATTGGTGTGAAGTAATTAATGTAAGTTCCCCAATTCCTATTTTTTTTATGAATGTATATATGGTTGTTTGCATTATTTCCCTTTCGTAGGACTATGGTAACATAATAGATTGAAATTTTTTTATTTGTGATATTGTTTATAACATTTACACTTTAATATTCATTCGATTGATCTCATTATGAGGGGGGTCCATTTTGATATTTATGAAGGGCTATAACAAGACCCATTATTTATAATCTTCAATGGATTGATACACCTCATGTTTCTCCTCTCCCTTCAACACTTGCATCCTTTTCTATCTTGCTTTCTCATTTCTGTGAGTTTTTCTCATTAGCACCTTTTTAATCTTATCTGTCATAAATAAAATAATGTAAATAATGATTAATTAGTTAATTAGTAATTATGTTGAAGGGCCATGTTTGATAAGACATGACCTTTCGTGAAGAGACACCTATGTAGGTATATAAGCAGATCTCATTTGTAACATTCAATCATCTATCTCATATATTTTATAATATAATATTTGTATCCTCATGGATATCTTTGTATTCCAAGTGTTTTGAAGTATTTAACTTGAGAAGGAAATTTGTTCGCTTCATTTGGTATCAAAGCAGTTCAATCTTCTGGCCGCTCACTGCTGCACAGAGCCACGCTCTTTGATCCAAGTCCTTGACCATCAAATTTGTCAACATTGTTGCCGTTGAAGCGTTTCGCTAAAAAACCTTTGGAGTTTCTCCGCTGCTGCTGAGTTCATCAGAGGCCCTTTGCCAATTTAAAAAAATAAAATTCAATATTCATATTGGAAAAAAATAAAAGTCAACTATTTAAAAAAAAAAGGGAGATTAAAATATATATATAGAAAAAAAGGGAATTATATTAAAAAAAAGAGAGGAGTATATATAAAAGAAAAGAAGAAGAAATTCAAGTTAAAAAAAAATAAAAAAATTGGAAGGGAAAATAAATAAAAAAGGGGGGGAAAAGACACTGAAAAAAAAAAAAAAACTATCCGCATTTTTTGTTTGTACTTCTCTACGAATTTGATGACTGAGACAATATTCGTGGAAGTCTCGATTGCAAAGTTTTTTTTGACCCTCCCTACCTGAAACCATCTAAAGTACCTTGCCGCGGCTTCAGTCGCTGCATTATCGACACAACACACAACTAAACTGCACTCCCCTTTCGTCCACCCTTCCAACAGGAAAACCGACTACCCTTTCGAAATCGAGGGCAGGAAAAGACATTATGCCTGTTGTGCTTTCGCCATCAACTGTTCCTCTGTCGTTGTCACAACATATTCTCTTATCGCACCCCATCACACTCCGTATCACCTATCAACCATACGCTAAGTCAGCTTGTACCATACCTCAGCGTATGTCACAACACCGTCTGTGTATGCCCCGAAAACAAGGTAATCCAGCGTGTAAAAGATTGTCGAACAAGGGATACCATAGGTAGCGGAACATGCACACGTTATTGCTGTTCGACATATCCGTCTGCTCTAGTGCTTCTACCAGCCACTGCCACCAAGAAATCGCTGTAAATCACTGTCCACAATCGCTTCATGTAAATCGATTCATGATTGTGTGAATTTGTGTGATATAAGGCTACTGTGGAAAGCCGTTGACAAGGGAAACAATACAACACATCGCTCGGCTATTGTGGTGACCCTCAAAAAATATTAAAAGTAAACCATTATTCAAAATATATTTTATAAATATTAAAACAAAAAAAAGGAATTCATATAATATATCTTTATAAGGAGATAAAGTGAAATAAAGAAAGCATTTTTATCTACGAAATAAAGAAGAAGTGTAAAATTAAGAGTGACGGATTTATCTTCTTAAAATAGGAGTAAATTAAAAAGTAGAGTCTAAAACAATATTTGAAGCTTTTAAGGATAATATATATATTTTAGGAAGATACTATTAAAATAAGTTCATAGAAGTTTTCAAATTCCAACTAAAAAGGGGAATTATCGAGCATACAAGGATTCAAAGCATATTATTGAAAAAAAAGTTAATTAAAGGCATTTCTGAAGTGAGGAATATTATATATAAGATAATGTATATTATATAGAATTTATATAGTTATATATATTCATACAAAGGGAAATAAGATATTTAAAAAGGAGTCAATTGAGACAACATTTAAATTTTTTTTAGTACAAAAGAAAAAAATTAAATAGTGATTATTTTATGAAAATAGGAGTGAAAGAGTTATTAATACTAAGAAGGGGTTATTAAAAAAAATTAAAAAATTAAAAAAAGTCTAAGTTCATTTTGGCGTAAGCAAAATGATATCTAAATCGGAATTGAAGGCTGGAAGATTTCCTGAAAATTATAGTATGTTTGTCCATGCGCTAATGAAAATTAAAGAGTCACTTGCGGGAAGGAAAGTTCTCATATCTATCGATCTCAATCAAGAGAATAATTATGTTAGTACTAAATGTGCTAACCTATTAGTGATCCCCGAATCAAATATAATTGAAACAAATTCAATTCACACAAATGAAAAACAATACAACATTAGGAATTTACACCTAAGTATTGGGGAGTATTCCCTTGTCTCGCAATTTACTGTTAAAACCTTATTTTGTAACGATAGTGATATAATTTTGGGTTCTCTCTGGATGGAATCACTAGGGTCATTCATCCTTAATACGAAAAATAAGTTTTTGACATTTTCTTACAAAAAGAAAAACATAACGTTACAAGATGTCACGATGAAGCCGAATTCACTAACACCGGAAGACATATTAGATATCACAAGAGTAGTTCTTCCAGAAAGTAAAAAAGAAATACAATATTTGCAAAGGGAAGTCGACAAAATCACAACTAACAAGAATGGAGAAGTTGCTCGCCTTAAGGACCACAACGAAAAATTACTAACACAAATTAAGAAACTAAAGAAGGATAAGAATTCGTTGGAAAACAAGGTGCAAAAACTTGTCGAAAATGAAGCATCAAAATCTCCAAATATAGAAGTTCAAGTTGAAGACAAAACGAACATTGATACAGTAAATATCACAACTCAAGAAGAAGACAAGCAAGTTGAAAGAGATACAAACTTCGATGTTGCAGTTCAGACGAGGAACATACTAAGTGAAGGTCCTGTCACTTACTCAATAAAATCCTTGCCAAAAGAAAATCAAAGTCAAGCTAAAAAAGTTCCCTATCGACATCCAAATCACGAGAGAAGAAAGCTCAACCAAGCTATGTATTCAAAACAGAAACAAGTTGATATTCTGAAGAATACTAACGAATCATCACAAGTTGCCAGTGATAGCAAGATTCCACAGAAGATTGATTTAGGATGGTCTGATCCATTCTCGGTGCGACAATTTTGTTTGTCACTTAGAGGATCATATCAACTTGTATCGACAAGGATGACTGCCCCGAGACGAGAAGATGTTCGTAGCAGGAAAAGAAATCGAGGCACCTTGAGGTCAAAGCTCCAAGTCACAATTAATATGAAATTTTAAAAGGGACTATATAGAATTTAGAGACTCTTGCATTTTCCATCCTTCACATATTAGCCTCCTATACCTTATTTAGGTATGCAAACTACCAATCTCAACTTTTTTATCTTCCCAAATTGATTATTTCCTTTGTATCTTAGCTTCCCCGTACCTTATTTAGGCATGTGGGCTACCAATCTCAACATTTTTCGATGCTTAAGGGACATTTTGATACATTATCTAGGATTGATTCCTTCTCTATTTATGGGTCCTCATGTTGCCTTTAATCTCATCACATATTTTATTTCATGTCGATCGTGTTGATAGTTAGGGGCATAATATTTTCAACCTTAATCATGTTTATAGTTTTTTGAGCTACTCTTTATATGTGTTTTCCATAATTACATTTGGATGCAACTTCAATGATATTCTTATCATTATCATTGATCATTTCGATTTGACAAGTTTGTAAATGTATTTAATTACAAGATGCAAATGACATGTCTTCTATTTTGCTTGCAAGCCCTTTATGTTGGACATTGTGTTCAACGCTCCCCGTGTGTTTCACGACATGGACTAACCACCTCTCGTGGATCCTAACTCTAGCGATTGTAGAAGAAACTAATGCTTACGTGTTTTGGTGTAATGACAATCGTGATTCCAACACTTTGGTGATAGTTTTGCATCTTGTTTCTATATAACCTATCCCTTCATCCATGTTGGCCCCTTGTGTGAATACACCCTTGCATTGCTATCTTTGACATTGCTTGTCAATATTTCTCTCTCTCTATGTGCACATTTGTGCATGCACTTCAACCTTACAATTATTGGGTCTTTGGCCAATTACGATTTTAGTTTGGAATCGGGATGGCCTTTTTAAGATGGTCCAGTAGCTCAAATGATATCACTGTCTTATGTACCTTTTTTCCCATGCACAAAGACACACTTGTCTCAAGTATGACAATGTACATATATATAGGTAAGTGATACTATTATTGAACTTTTAATATTGTTGCTTCAATGATGATCCCTTCTCTATGGTATCATAGTATATTAAAGGCATATGGTAAATCTTGCATCATAGAATAACACATGATCAGTATGAATGTTAGTTTAAACTAAGCATTACAATCAACCTTAATCCAAAGCTTATATAATTCACAATGAATTTGCTTCTTATTATAATTCTTAGACAAGTCTCTATTTAGTTTGAACTTTCAACCAATCTAATGTAGCTCCCCAGTTTGTTAAAATGAAAAGCAAAATAAGGGAAAATTGATTGAAGGCTAAAATATTACTTATCTTATAAAGGTCAATGAAGTTTTGGCTTTCATACCATTTTCATGTGCTTAGTCCCTTAGATGAAAAGTTTATTATGTTGCTTGCACCCTTACCAACCTTCAACTCAAGAATGTGTATTCTTGATATGTCAATGACATTTGATTACAAAAATTTGATAGTTTTATGTGGATCTCATATCATTATATTACCAAATTTGATATTTTCATTTGGCTTTCAGCCTTTTGAATGGTCTACAACTAAAAAACGCGTGGATGTTTTTATAGAATTATACTTGTAAAATATACGCAAACTAAATGTGGCATGTCAATAAAATAACAAGTGTAGTTACAAAATAAACCCTTGATCAACTCTACTAAAAAATCATTATTATGAGAAGGGAAGGTGAAAAGTTAAACAACTTTGTAGTTAGGGATATTGAGGGTTCTCAAGTGTCTACTTGTGGTGGGGATTGGTCTTTTGGGCCAAAATCCTTACCTCACTATGAAAGTGTAATATCTCTATCAAATATGAAATTTGGGTAAGGTTAGCATAAATCTCCAATCATATGATGCTTCTTAGGGGTACCAACATGCCTTTTAGAGAAGGGTAGAGAGAATTTGCAACATTGATTTTGGGTTGGGTAAGTTTTTGAATTTTGAGTTGGACTGGGTTTATGAACAATGATGTTCAATAATTACTTGTTCATTATCCCTCCTATGAGGTGAATAATCCCTTCTACATTAAGATAATTAATTTTAAATGCTTCAACATGACATTTCCCCTCTTAGTTGTGATAATGGATTTCTCTAGAGAATTAGGTTAAGCATGCATATATTCTATTTTTTAAACCTAACTTTGATATGTAGTTTTTCCTTAAGTGAAGAATTAGGCTTGCCTTGGAATTCAATTGTTGAAACTTTTCTATGTGCTTTTCAATGGTTTCAACAAAATAATTAATTTCCAGCAATTATATTTTTCATGGTGAGTATTTGATTTGGAGGTTGTGAGGATCGTTGCAACTAGGTTGAGGTTTGAAGACCAATAGGAGGGAGAATCCAATGACAGATCTTGGAAGGAGAGGATAGCATTGGCATTGATGGAGAATGGGATCAAGGATTTTTATAAAAACTCACCCTTCCTACTGATACTACAAAATTGGTCATCCTTAACCAAAAGAATGTGAAACCCAAGGGAATTATTTTGGATGGGGTGAATGATCATGTGATTCCTCATCTTTATGGAAAGAATACAACCACGGATATGTGGGAGGCTCTAAAAAAGTTCTACTAGAGTGACACTCACAACAAGAAAATGGTGTTGAGGAATACCAAGATTTCCAGATCAGATACAATAACGTCTTATCTCGATAGGATGACACAAGTTCACGATGAGTTAGTTGTAGTTTGGGAGGTTGTGTCAAAAGAAAACTTGGTAAGGACAACCTTGAATGGCTTCACTAAGCCATGGAATCCCTTCATCAAGGGTATTGTGGCACGAGAGGAGCTTCTAGACTAGAAGAGATCATGGGTTGACTTCATCCAAGAAGATATTCGAGAGGAGTCTCTACATGGTGGCCATCAAATAAGTGACGAGATCCTTGTCCTGGCTGGTCAAACAAGCAAGGGAAAGGGGAAGACCAAGAGGAGAGGCTACCTCAGAAGCTGAAAAAAAGAAAAACACAAGAAAAGCAAAATGTTTGTTTTTGTTTTTTTGTTTTGTTTTGTTTTGTTTTTTGTTTTTTTTTTTTTTATAATATAAATTTGGCCATTGTGCAAGTCAACATTCAAGCAAGAAGAAGGGCAAGGGAAAGGCATAAGCTATAGCTTCAAAAAATTCACAAATTAGTGAGTTTTCCACCAAGTTCGAGGAGTTCTCGTTGGTCTCTTGTCTTTCTGGCACCATAGCAAAAGGTTCTTGCATTGTGGACAATGAATAAAGATTGATGCCTTCTCTTTCCCCAACCATCCTTGACTCTTATCCTATTCCTTGGTGCTTCTCGTCATATGACGAGATCACAAGGGTTATTCACCAATATTTCAGAGATGACTCAGAGGTACATGTGGAGATTGGAAATAATGCCAAGTGTGTTGTAGAGGGAGTTGGAACTATTTAGTTTTGGCTGGAGTTAGGAGAACCTTTGGAGGTGACAAAGATATTATATGTTCTAGGGTTCTCTAAGACCCTTCTTGCAGTCCCAGCGATGGGACAAGGGATATGAGGTTTACTTCTAAGATGGATAGGTACTTGTGATGCCAAGAGCTTCTAATTCCAGCATAAGACAAGTGATTGGGAGAAAATAGGGGAACTTGTACATGTTAAAGGGTTATGTAACATGGTTCATGACAATTATAGTTTGTGTGAATTATGCATGGGAGGATGGGTCACTTGCACCATAGATCCTTACTTATATTGAGGGAGATTGTCACTAGTTTTATGAAGTTAATGTAGAGTAGCAGGGTGTACGTGAGGGTTGTGCACTTGGCAAGTATGCCAAGTTGACCTTTCCTAGCAATGACAACAAGTCCAAGGGCATATTGGATTTGGTACATTCAAATGTGTGCGGTCCTATGTTAGTTGCATCCTTGAGTGGATACAACTATTATGTGACATTCATTGATGATTTCTCCGAGAGGATGTGGATATACTTCATGAAGACTAAGGATAAGATCTTCAGTCTATTTTGGGAGTTTAAAGTCGTCGTAGAGAACCAAACAAGGAGGAAGGTCCAAGTTATGGGAGAGATTTTCATGTATGTAGGTTGAAGAAGACATTATACAGACTCAAGCAGGCACTAAGAGCATGGTACTCGAGGATTGATGGGTATCTACTAGGTATGGGCTTCACTAAGAGTGAGGTGGATCCCAACTTGTATTACATAGTTGATGGAGATGATACACTCATCTTGGTGTTGTATGTTGACGATAAACTTCTCACAAGATCAAAGAAGCTCAAATATATGCAAGCGTGGTCTTGTTACAAACTTTGAGATTAAGGACATTAGCATGATGCACTATTTTTTGGGGTTGGAGGTGTGGAAATAGAAAAGTGAGATTTTCATGGGACGAAGAAAGTATGTAGTTGATATCTTGAGGAGATTCGAGATGGTGAATTGTAGGCTTGCAAAACTACACCCATGATTACCAACTTGAAGAAGATGAATGCTTCCGAGTGAGTTGGTGGATCCCACATTCTACATACATTTGATCAATTCTTTGATGTATCTGGTCAATGTCAGGCAAAATATATGATTTCTTGTGAATACTCTAAGCCAGTTTATGGTGGAGCCAAGGAGGGTAATTCAGGGGACAACAAAGCACGTGCTCGAGTAATTATGAGGTATAGTGGAGTATGGGCTAAGATATCTCATGAGTGCAATGCAGTTGCAGGGATATACAAACTTAGATGGGTTGGGTGTGCAATAGACAAGAAGACACCTCATAGTGTTATTTCAACTCCCCCAAACAAAACATGTTGCTAAGTTGCTCGACCTTACCAGATCGATGGGGGACAAAGAACAATGGATCTTAAAAATAAAATATGATATTATTTGTGGGTGATCGGGGAAGGAATTGGGTGTTGTGATTTCATGGTTTATTAGGAAGCAAAGTTCAATGGAATTCAGTACAGTAGAGGCCAAAGTACATGGCAATGAATTGGTGAGTTGTGAGGCCATTTGGCATCGCAAGATGTTCACAGGGTTATTTGGTCTAGAGTTGGATCCCATTGTGGTTCACGATGATAATATACTATCCCCAATTTTGTGAGCATGAGAAGTTTCCCCAATTTTGGTAATATTAATTAAAAGGAGCAAGTATTTTGGAGAAATGTGGAAAGTATTATTTTATTGCAGATTGGCAGCAAATTATTATTTTATTAAAAATGGTGGAAAAATTAACTAAGTGGAAAATGTTGATTTGGGGTAGCATCAGATGTGCTCTAAGTCTCAAATTTTGTGGAGAGGCTTAGAAACATGTATTCCAGATAACCCATGAACCATTTGATGAAATTCCACTCGGATTGTATTCTATAGAAATAATTAGTTATTTTTAAAGGGAACCTAAGTATAAGCTTAGGAAAATAAAATAATTAAAGTGAATTAATAGAATATGAGTGAGAATGATCTCGAATAAATGGATTAAGTCAAAATTTAATCTTAGTCGTTGATTAGAGATCTAATCTGGGCTGTTGAAGTCTCAACGAGAGGATTATAAGAATGACTTGAAGGGTCATTTGGAAAACATATTTTCTTGGAGACATGGAGGATCTATAGATCAATTTTTTTTATTTTTTATTATTTTATTATTTTTTTATTTTTTCTGACGGAGCAAGTGCTTAAACGAAAATTAGATATAAGTGATTCTTGATTACAGTGAGGGGTAATAGATCCGATTGGAAAATTCCCGAGCCAAAGAGTACATAGCATCAGAGACATAGAGAACCACAACAGCGACACAAAGCCAATGACGCAGTGCTTACGCAATCATTGCGCAAAGCTAGAGGGAAAGTAGTTTTCCCACAAAGGAGACAGTGCAGAGCCAGTGCCAGATCTCAGAAAGATTTTTCGGAGCGCAGAAAGCTGCAGTTTCCAGCTAGCAGTGAGACCAGCGCAGAGGCAAAAGGGCAGCCGTAGTTGTGAAGGAGAGACTACGTGGGTGACGCAGTCACTGCGCAGAGGCAGCGCAAGGAAGTACAGTCTTGGTGTAGATCAGTGCTGGGTTCCCGTGGAGGAGTGAGGTTTGTCTCACAAGATCTCTTCTTTCAATTTCTTTATATGATTTGACATTGTGTCAATCATAGATTTGTACCCAGGATATTTAATGCATAATATATAAACCCTCACATCTGCTGCACCGGTTTTCCCGCATTGGGTTTACCAGGGACATTAGTTCAAAAATAATTGTCGAATGGTTGTGTGATCTATATTTGTTCAGATTTTTTTTTTCCTTGCACTTCTAATTCTTCCGTAGTTTATTTGTGTAGGCTGTAGTGAATGGATTTCAATATTTTCTTGTAGAACACAGTAAGTAATTTGTTAAATAATTAACAAATAGAAGAATTTCCATCAATTGTCGCAGTAGGATTCCTAAGTTTACAGAATTTTCACATGGTATCAAAGCTTGTTTACACTGAGTGTAGGCGAAACAAAGAACAAATCTAGTAGATGCAACATTGGCAAAGCAGGGATCAAAGAGCTGTGCAAGCAGCGGATCGATCTCCCAGTTGATTGCGCAGTCCAAGCCAGGAGGAAAATCTCTCTGAGTGAGCCGACAAAGTGGTAGGATTGTTCTAGATTGTTGTTTGTCCAAGGCAGAGGGAGCAATGCAATAGATCTACGCATATTAGCAGCTGGAGGGACACAGTTGACTGTGTAGCAGTGATTGCTGGTGCAAAGCATCAGGAAGCGTAGCTGAAACACAGTTTTGGGGATTTATGACCTCAGTGAGTTTTCTTGCCCAAAAAACTCAGGTTACCTGTGCAGTAGTAGCATATTTTGTTGCTTGCTCCATCATGTTAAATTTGGACAACTAGGTCCAAATTCCATGTTGTGATGCTCAGATTAAGAGGCTAATATTTTTGTTGGATTCCTCTTTCGGAGAGGTGTAAAATCCATATAAAATATATCTTAATCCGATAAGAAGAACATTTATTTTGAATTTATTATTTATAATAAATTATATGTGCAGGTCGGCCTTAAGGTTTCACACCCCCAGTAGATGTGTCACACACCCCAATGATGGATATAAATACAGGCAAAGTTGGAGAGCATTTCACAACTACTCAATACACATCTTCTTCTCTCATCTGATTTAGTACGAGTTCCTTGGAGGACAAGTTCAACCCACACGTGTGAAGAAGAAGGAGGACGAATCTGTATGGTTGAGAGGAAGGACGAATTTCTGCAGCTAGGGTTTTGCTGGAAGTTTGACCAGTGTTGACTTTGGTCAACGCATGGTCCGAAAGGGCTGAAAACTGTTGGAGAGTTCGATTTTGAGAGGCCGTACACATTGGCACTGAAATCGAGGTCAAAGGGTTGACCGAACTGTTGCTGCGTTGACTTTTAGCTTGCTGCCCTGCATTGACTTTTCTGGACAACGTTGACTTTTCTGGAGTTGACTTGGGTTGACTCGGTAGTTGATTGGAGGACTGTTGTGACACATTCTGGGTTGGCTGACCAAGGAGACTTTGCTGGTTGAAGCATCCTGTTGACCGCCGTAACGCACCATCACATTTTTCTGTTTCTGGTTTGTCTTCCATAAGATCCACTTATATGTTCTATCAACATTTTACTTAACTATTTGTGTGATTGCTGTAAGAAAAGTAAAGTTGCTTCAAGCATAGAACATCTACAAAAATTTACATGGTATCAGAGCTGAGGTGAAGACAAGCCCTATCTTTAGCAATCACCATCGGAGGAAATGGGTTCCACAAGTTTTGAATTCAAGGAGAATGACAAGCTGACTGGAAGGGATGACTTCCATGCCTGGAAGATGATATTAGATCTCAAATTGGAAGACCATGATCTCTTGGATCATGTACTAGGTAAGATTCAAGAACCTCCATCCAATGCCACCACTGCTGCTAAAAACAAGTATAAGAAGGGGGAGATCAAAGCAAAGCTGATGATCAGGGAATCCATACATAAGAGTCTGGTTGCCTATATATCTGAGCTAGGCACATCCAAGGAGATGCATGACAAATTGATCATGATGTTCAAAGTAAACAATGTGAACCAAGTGCTATTCCTCAAGAATAGATTGAAGAATATGAAGAAGGGCCGAGATGAGTCTGTTCAAGCTTACTTTCTGAAATTGACCGAAATAAGGAACAATCTGCTGGCTATTGGGGAAACAATAGCCGATCGTGAGATGGTTCTCACCGCACTTGGAGGACTCCCATATGAATGGCAAGTATTCACTACTACCATTCTCAATAATACCATTCATAACTTTGATGAGCTTCTGTCTAGATGTATGCAAGAAGAAACAAGAATTAAGGAATTCGAAAATGACAGAAATGCTGCCTATGGTGCTCATTCTCGAAAGAAGAACTCTGGTGGTCCTAAGGACAAAGGAAGAACAAGGACTCAAGAAAAGAAGGGTAAGTGTTTCACTTGCCATAGGCTTGGTCACTATGCTAGAGAATGTCCCTTCAAGAAGGATTCTCCCGATAGTGATGATAACAACAACAACCGGAGGAATGGGAATCGAAGAAACGACAGATCTAAAGGAAAGAGGAAGGCTCCCTCTGTTGGTAATAATCAACCTTCTAAAAGGTCTAGAAACTCCAGGTATGAGGAGTCTAATGCTGTTGATAAAAGAAATGAGTATATTCTTGTATCTGCTCTCTCTGCTACATCTCCGCCCGACACTATGGATGTCTGGCTGATAGATAGTGGTGCCTCAAGACACATCACTAGATTCAAGGAAGCACTCTCTGACATGGTTGAGAGGGATACTAATCTAGAAATTATCCTTGGAGATAATGCCACATACCCCGTGAAAGGGACAGGGACTGTGACCCTCCACTTGTCTCAAGGACAAGTCCTACATTTGCAAGATGTACTCTATGTAACAAAATTGAAGAAGAACCTTGTGTCTGTATCAGCCATGGAAGACAAAGGATTCAATGTAACATTCTCTGATGGAAAGGTGCTCATGTGGAAGAAGAGCTTCAAGGAAGCTATCTCGATTGGTTTTAGAGTTGGCACACTCTACCAGGTTGGTGGGAGTCCGCTGGGAGCAATGACATGTGATACTATCCAACAAACCGAACTATGGCATCAGAGATTTGGACACCTTCATTACAAGGCCCTTCCCGAAGCAAGGAAGGTGGTGACAGGGATGTCTGACTTTGGAAATAATCATGAAGGTGTATGTAAGGGTTGTGCCGAAGGAAAGCATAAAAGGGGACCTTTCCCCTCAAGTGTCACAAAGACATCTGATATTTTGCAACTGGTCCATTCTGATCTATCTGGTATGTTTCCCGTGACATCCCTGGGAGGATGTTCTTACTACATGACATTCACTGATGACTTCTCTCGCAAAACCTGGATATACTTCTTGAAGAAGAAGGATGAGGCTTTCATGTGGTTCCGTACCTTCAAAGTCTTGGTGGAAAATATGATCGGAAAGAAGATCAAGATTTTGAGGACCGACAATGTCACTGAATATGAGTCAAATGAGTTCAAAGACTTTTGCAGAGAAGCTGGCATTAAGAGGGAGACTACTACTGCATATACTCCTGAGCAGAATGGTGTTGCTGAACGCAAGAATAGGACTATTGTGGAAGTTGCCCGTGCCATGCTATGTGACCAGGGTCTACCGAAGTTTCTGTGGGGAGAAGCTGCTAATACTGCTGTGTATATTCAAAACCGATGCCCTCATTCCGCTCTGGACTCCAAAACTCCCGAAGAGGTTTTCTCTGGTAAGAAACCTGATGTCTCACATTTTAGAATTTTTGGATGTCCTGTCTATTTTCATGTGCCGAAAGAAAAGAGAAGTAAGCCGGATGCTACTGGGAAGAAAGGAATGTTTGTGGGCTATAGTGAGACTTCTAAGGCATATAGAGTCTATGTACCTGGTCAAAGGGAAGTAGAGATAAGCCATGATGTCACTTTTGACGAAGATGCTTCCCTGAAGAAAGTAGTAGATCTTCCAAGATCCGAAGAAAATCATGAAGAAAGGCCTGGAAATCAAGAAGAACCGCAGGATGAGACAATGCCTGATATTGAAGGACCAATGGACCCTATTGATCCATCTCCTTCATTGGGAAAGAGACCATCATGGCTCAGGGACACCCTCGAAGATGCTGAGGGTCATGCTGCCCCAAGGGGGACATTCCGAGAAAGCAAGAAGCCGTGTAGATACCAAGGGTATCTAGCTGCCATGAGTACTATCGTACAATCTGAACCTGGATCTTTTGAGGAAGCCGTAAAGCATCAAGTCTGGAAGGATGCTATGCACGAAGAATATGAGTCCATAATGAAGAATGATGTCCGGGATGTGGTCCCGAGACCGAAGGACAAATCTGTTGTCACCGCAAAATGGCTCTACAAGATCAAACATGGATCTGATGGGAGTGCTGAAAAGTTCAAGGCAAGGTTTGTTGCCCGTGGCTTCTCTCAAAAAGAAGGAATTGACTATGATGACATATTTGCACCTGTGGCACGATATACCACCATTCGATCAATCATAGCCCTTGCTGCTACGCAAGGATGGAGTCTTCATCAGATGGATGTGAAGACCGCTTTTCTGCATGGTGCAATAAAGGAAGAGGTGTATGTGGAACAACCTCTGGGATTTGAAGTTCAGGATCGAGACACTCATGTCTGCAGGTTGAAGAAAGCCCTCTATGGGTTAAAGCAAGCACCCAGAGCTTGGTACAAGAGGATGGATAGTTACTTGATGAAGCTAGGCTTCACTCGAAGTAATGCTGATCCGAACCTTTACTTCAAGGTTGTACAGGGGAAGCCTCTCATTCTAGTGCTATATGTGGATGACCTCTTCCTGACAGGTGCTGACCCTCTCATTCATCAATGTAAGACGGAGCTCGCTGCTGAGTTCGAGATGAAGGACCTAGGACTGATGCATTACTTCCTAGGCCTGGAGGTCTGGCAGAGACCTGGAGAGATTTTCCTTTCTCAAGGAAAATACATTGTGAAACTTCTAGAGAGATTTGGTATGGTGGACTGCAAGTCCGTGTCAACACCGATGGAACTCAACTTCAAGAAGTTGAGTGGCAGCGCTGGTGGGCCTATCTTGGCCAATCCTACTGAGTACCGTCAACTCATAGGAGCTTTGATGTTCTTAGTGAACACCCGACTAGATATATATTTTGCAGTGAACACTTTGAGTCAACAGACGGTTGAGCCTCATCATTTTCACTGGGTTGGTGCCAAGAATCTTCTGAGATATCTTCGGGGCACGATAAACCATGGGCTGAGATACACTGCCGGGAGTGTGACACTCCGTGGATATACTGATGCCGATTGGGCTGGCAGTGTGGTGGATCGTAAGAGCACATCGTGATGCTGCTTCAATCTTGGTTCTGCTTCGATCTCATGGATGAGCAGGAAGCAGAAGTCGGTGGCTTTGAGCACCGCTGAGGCCGAATACATTGCAGCAAGTATGGCCTGTTGTGAAGCAGTTTGGTTGCGTAAGCTCTTTAGTGAGCTGTTTGGACATGTGCTAGATACCACTGTGATACTCTGTGATAACCAGAGTGGGATTCGTATGACTGAGAATCCTGTGTTCCACGACCGATCCAAGCATATTGATATCAGGTACCACTTTATTCGGGATATGGTACAGCGAGGCGTCGTAAGGCTCGATCATATAGGAACCGATGAGCAGGTCACGGATATTCTCACTAAGCCCCTGGGGAAGGTCAAGTTCCTAACCTTCCGTGAGAGTCTTGGTATCATGGAACGACCCTATGATGTGGGTCCTGTTGGACGATGAGCTCTGGGAGCTCTGGGGGGCTTTGGGGATAGCTTCTCGGAGCTATAAGCACTCATAATGCTTCTGCCCCACCATTGTGATTATTGAGCCGGTTCGCCTCTCATTTATCTGTGCCCCGTATGCATCCTACCCATTGAGTTCAGGGCTCATGGGAAGTACCTCTCATTTGGCCAATGAGGTGGGAAAAGCTAGAGACTAGTAGCAAATACTGATGGACGCATCAGAGATTGCCGTACTCTATCTAGGATGGCACGGTCCAACCACTTGATCTGGGATCAAGTTTAGTGAGGTCTGGGACCTCTGCCTGACTTCGGGTCAGATGAACCAACTTCGGGTTGGTTGGAGACTCTTTGTGAGTCTGATAGAGGTTTCAAACCTCTGGGCTGAATATGTCAGTCGGGGGATGATGTCTTTGTGACTGACCCACTTCTGTTCTGAAATAAAGAGGCCAGCAAAGCAAGTTACGGCGGGATGACGCACGATGTTTGATTGCACTGATGGATGGAGTTCTCCCTAGTTGAGAGGGAGTGTTAAATTTGGACAACTAGGTCCAAACTCCATGTTATGATGCTCAGATTAAGAGGCTAATATTTTTGTTGGAATCCTCTTTCGGAGAGGTGTAAAATCCATATATAATATGTCTTAATCCGATGAGCAGAACATTTATTTTGAATTTATTATTCATAATAAATTATATGTGTAGGTCGGCCTTAAGGTTTCACACCCCCAGCAGATGTGTCACACACCCCAATGATGGATATAAATACAGGCAAAGTTGGAGAGCATTTCACCACAACACAACTCACATCTTCTTCTCTCATCTGATTTAGTACGAGCTCCTTGGAGGACGAGTTCAACCCACACGTGTGAAGAAGAAGGAGGACGAATCTGTACGGCTGAGCTGAAGGACGAATTTCTGCAGCTAGGGTTTTGCTGGAAGTTTGACCAGCGTTGACTTTGGTCAACGCATGGTCCGAAAGGGCTGAAAATTGTTGGAGAGTTCGATTTTGAGAGGCCGTACACTTTGGCATAGAAATCGAGGTCAAAGGGTTGACCAAACTGTTGCTTGACCGAACTGTTGCTGCGTTGACTTTTAGCTTGCTGCCCTGCGTTGACTTTTCTGGAGTTGACTTGGGTTGACTCGGTAGCTGATTGGAGGACTGTTGTGACACATTCTAGGTTGGCTGACCAAGGAGACTTTGCTGGTTGAAGCATCCTGTTGACCGCCGTAACGCACCATCACATTTTTCTGTTTCTGGTTTGTCTTCCATAAGATCCACTTATATGTTCTATCAGCATTTTACTTAACTATTTGTGTGATCGCTGTAAGAAAAGTAAAGTTGCTTCAAGCATAGAACATCTACAAAAATTTACACATCAGGAGTGCGTAAAGCCAACTGCATAGAGGGTGAGAGGCAGCAGGTCGACAACGTTTGGGTGAGATGGCAACTAGTGGGTTGCGTGATCAAGATCGGTTGGAGGGTGCCTCCAACTATATAATCTGGAAGGAAAGGATCTCCTTCCTTTTAGATGAGCATGACCTCAAGCAATTTATCAAAAGTGCTCAGGATGAACTGGTGGATGCAACACCATTAAGGGCCTTCAAGAAGAATATGGCAAAGACCAAGCAGTTGATCCTCGACGGAGTGAAGGATCATATTGTTTCACACATCTCTGGAAAAGGGACAACCAAGGAGATGTGGGATGCGTTGGAAATGCTATATTAGGGGTCGTCTGAGTAGGGGAAGATGTTTATGGAGGAGAAATTGCGGACCACCAGGATGTAGAAAGGAGAACACATTGATCCTTTCCTGTCTATACTTTAGGAAAACTGAGATCATTTGGCAGTTGTGGGGTCAGCTCCTCAGGCCACAGAGATGGTCAGACTTGCCTTATATTCTGTGTCCGAAGACTATCGAGTCTTTTTCCAGAGCATCCTGTGCAGAGAGAATTTGTTGGGCTGGGAAGCGATGTGGGCAACTCTTCAGCAAGAAGAGATGAGAGAGATTTACTCAAGTGTCAACTTGAGAGCAACAATAGCAGTGGTTCGAAGGTCAAGGAGGAGAATGAGAATGCAACCCTTGCATCAAAGGGACAACAAGAGCATCGCAGGAGGAAGAAGGATCTATCAAAGATCAAATGCTTTCGGTGTGGCGAGATGGGACATTATGCCCGATCATGAAAGGCCACCTACCTAGGTATATAAGCAGGGCCTCATTGTAACATTATTCATCACTTATACATTTTTATATTAATAGATTATTATTACAAATACCTCTTGTGTATTTTACAATTAAAGTCAACAAGCGTACAATTTTGTTGCTTCAATGGTATTAGAGCCATGCTGCACAATATAGTCTCACAAACCTATGAACGTAGTATACGAGCCTATGAACATAGTTTATCGTACAATGTGCCATTACGTGTAAATCCTGAAGAAATTGAGCAGATTAGGAAAATCCAAGTAAAGCTTGAGCAATTAGAAAAGTCATGTGTAGAAGCTACAACGGGTTTTAAGAAAAGATATGCAAAAATCCATAATAAAGAAGAAGATGTTGATGAGAATGCTGAATATGAAAAGGAGATCAATCAAGATGGTGGAGAAGACGAAGTAGTAGATGATTATGATAAATCTGACAAGGATCAAAATGTTGATCTAGATGACTATATTGAGGAAGAAGAAGATGAACAATTTCTTAAAAATGTGGAAAAAGAAAAAGAAGAAGATATTTTTGAAGATAATCATGAAGAAAATAAGAAAATTGGTAGTATAATTGGGAAGGGTGGTAGTATTATCAAACACATGCCTGATGATCGCATTCCAGGGTCTGATGATCACATTATTATAATATCTTCAAATTAGGTTTCCAATGACAATCTGTCTCCTGCCCAAGAAGCATTACTGCACATTCAAAATAAAATTGTGGACCTGGGGCTAGACAAGGATGGTGTTATCACCAGAAGGCTTCTCGTCCCAGCTAGTCAAGTTGGTTGTCTAATTGGTGGGGTGAGAGAGGCATATATGGTTTCCCATTAAACAGTTGTAGTTCCATTCACAAGTACCTTTACTTCATAGGTTGTTGCAGGGTTCCCATCTTCAATACATGTACCATATGCTCTATGTATGACATCTCTCCATGTACAAAATTAGGAAGTTGAGGTAGAACATGAAGTAATGAAAAATGATGATATCCTAAGTAATGCAATTCCTTCAGCTCAACAAACAGATATGCAGAAGATTTGTTATATGGTGCTTGGAGTAGAGTTCCATGGAAATTCTCATTTTCTAGGATCTCAACCAGTTTCATTGGACAGAGCCATCGTGCTTCTGTGGGAGATAAATTACGAGAAATGTGTGTCCACGTTTCTTTCCAGGCAATTTTGCAGCCACATTTATGACACCTCTTTCAAAGAGTTGCAATTTCTTGGATTGGACATGAAGAATGTGGTGAATTTCTTCGATTGGAAAGTGTTCGAAGGGGATAAATTGGATTGGGAGTTATGAAGTTGATGTTTTCTGCAATATCTGAGCAAGCGAGCAGTAGGGTGTGAGGTCAGCTATTCAAGCACACAAACTATAAAAGTACATTGGTTAACGATAGACGCGAAGGTATCTTCAACCACCGGTAAACATAGTCTGACGTTGGTGTCGACCACTGGTGCTGGTCGGCTTATCGACCGGGTTGTCCCCCGACGTTGTCTGCTACTTATCTGTCGACGCTGCATCTGTTCCCTCTCCGTTGTGCCCCCAACCACATCTTTCTGCAGATCACTGTCCCGACAGTCGAGGAGGAACTCAACATGCACAAGCCGTTTAAAATGTTGCGTTCCCCCTCCCTTGTCGTCACTGTTGTCATGGTCATCCCAAGCCATGTCCCAGAATTTCAGGGATGAACAGATGGATTTAAATAATATTCCTCGACCATCTCCAAATGCAATTCAGTATTCTGCTCATTTCGATTTAAGCCCCATTCTTAATGAGGTACACAGGGACACCGTGAACGTCTATAGGGAGATAGTTAAGTTTGGGGAGATTACAGGCTTCGGTGAAGAGGAAGGGTTTTCTATTGCAGCCACGCAGTTTTGCGCCGAGGGTTTCTGTGGCATATTGCTTACCATTTTCCGTCACAAAAACAGAAATGTCACTGGCAGAGTCGTGCGCATCGCAAAGGCCATGAATAGCAATCCAGAGTTTGACATTATCTATCATCTCATCTTCTGTTCATTAGATTGTCCTCGTGCACAAATTAATGAGCATTCAATAGCGGAAATGAGCAATCGACGGTCTTTAGAGGACGTAGAGAGAAGGGCACACCCCATCATCGAGATTGACGAAGGATGGGAATTAACAGCAGTCAACTCAGCACTTCTAATCGAGATGGTTAACCTGCAGACATCCCACTTGCATATTGAGATGGTTAACCTGCAGACATCGACCACCCATTACCTAACGACGAATATAATAAGGAGGCATCTTAGCTCGAGAGCGACGACTTTGTGTTTCAAGAGACACGACTATACAAACTATACTAGGTGAATTAAACACACTAATGAATTATTGCAAAGAAATTTTATAAATTATAATAATGTTACTTTATTTAATTATAAAGTCACTTTATTAACAAACCAAAAAACTATATATATATATATAAACAAAACCTAGACCAAGACAACATTCGAGACGACCAACGACAACAAAAAATAAAAATTCAAAATTAAAAAAAAATAACAATAATAAAAATAAAAATAAATTATTATTATTATTTAATTAAAAAAAAAATGAAAAAAGAGGGGGGTGAATAGCTACAACCTCGAGTTCAAGACATTCTTACCAGCAAAGTATGCACGCTGAGATACCAATGGCGTCGAGTTACACATGTTGAGATAACAAAAACACAAGATGAAGAAAATGTTGAAACAATAAAAACACAAGATGAAGAAATTGTTAAGCAGTATAGCTTTGAGGACAAAGCTTCTGAAGGAGGGGGCAATGTTATGACAAATAGAATAAATACAATAAATGTAAATAATAAAAGAATGGTTATTTAAAGTCATTAGTTAACTGAAAAGCCCCGGTCATAAAATGCCACCTGCCTAGGTATATAAGCAGGGCCTCATTGTAACATTTATTCACCACTTATACATTTTTATATTAATAAATTATTATTACAAATACCTCTTGTGTATTTTACAATTAAAGTCAACAAGCCTACAATTTTGTTGTTTCAGAAGCATGATCCTTAGGCCGGATCAACGAAGATAGAGGAGGAGTTTGCTATGATTGCTCATATATCTCCAGGAGGGAGGTGGGCTGATTTGGAGTTGTAGACCCAGATATCTACAAGATGGGCAAGATCCTTGAGGAGTCCACCTCTTGGATCATCACCTTGCTATAGGAGCCCAAAACAAAAGTAGCAGGATGGACTAGTGCCAATTGGTGCAGAGCAGTGCTAAAGTGACAATGCAGTAGTTAACAACACCAAAGCAACAACTTCAAAAGGACAACACAGAGGCTAGCAACAGTCAGATCTTCATGACCGAGATGCAGTATACTTGGTCCAATTTTGGATGCTTTTCAGTTGCAGAAAGCAACTGAGTTGGCAAAATCAGCGGCAATACAGATGCAGAATTCAGAGGGAGTTGCGGTACAGATGCAATGTTGACAGTGGCAGTGTCAACAATTGTACATATGCAACATTTGCGCAGAGTTGATGGGTAGTAGTGTTAGACGTCAACAACGTAGAGGAAGATACTTCAGGGTCAGAACATTATGCAACATGGCATATTATTAGAGCACATTCCTCGTTAAAAGGGACTATTGATTTGGGGTAGCATCAAATGTGCTCTAAGTCTCAAATTTTGTGGAGAGGCTTAGACATATGTATTCCAGATAAACGAGAAACCGTTTGATGAAATTCCACTTGGATTGTATTCTATAGAAATAATTAATTATTTTTAAAGGGACCCTAAGTCTAAACTTAGGAAAATAAAATAATTAAAGTGAATTAATAGAATATGAGTGAGAATGATCTAGTATAAATGGATCAAGTCAAAAGTTAATCTTAGCCGTTGATTAGAGATTTAATCTGGGCTGTGGAAGTCTCAACGAGAAGATTATAAGAATGGCTTGAAGGGTCATTTGGAAAACACATTTTTTTGGAGACACAACGGATCTAGAGATCGATTTTTTCTGACAGAGCTAGTGCTTGGACAAAAATCAGATCTAAGTGATTCTTGATTGCAGTGAGGGGCAGTAGATCTGGTTGGAAGATTTCCTGAGCTAGAGAGTACATAGCAGCAAAGACAGAGAGATCCACAACAACAACGCAGGGCCAATGACACAATGCTTATGCATTCACTGTGCAGAGCTAGAGGGAAAGTCGTTTTCTTGCAGAGGAGACAACGCAGAGCTAGTGCTAGATCCCAAAAATATTTTTCGGAGTTTAGAAGGCTTCAATTTCCAGCCAGAAGTGAGACTAGCGCAGAGGCAGAAGGGAAACCATAGTTGTGACGCAGAGACTACGTGAGTGACACAGTCACTACACAAAGGCAGTGCAGGGCGGTGTAGTCTTGGTGCAGAGCAATGTCGGGTTCCTAAGGAGGAGTGAGGTTTGTCTCAAAAGATCTCTTATGTCAGTTTCTCGGTATGATTTGACAGTGTGTCAATCATAGATTTGTACTCATAATATTTACTATATAGTATATAAACCCTCAGATCTGTTGCACTGGTTTTCTCACATTGGGTTTTTTTGGGGACATTAGTCCAAAAATCACTGTGTCGAATGGTTGTGTGATCTATGTTTGTTCAGATTTGTTTCTGCACTTGTAATTCTTCCACAGTTTATTTGTGTACGATGTAGTGAATGGATTTCGATATTTGCTTGTAGAACACAGTAAATAGTTAAGTAAATAACAAATATAATACTTTCCATTAATTGTTGCAGTGGGATTCCTGAGTTTACGATTTTTTCACAGAAAATGCCCCCCATCAATAAAATAATATTAAAAGGTGTCTAAAAGGAAGGAGAGAAAATATAAGAGGGATGACTCATTTTGTGGATCATCTTTTGACTATTACACTTAACAATTCATCTTCTCTTGGAGCTGTTTAGCGCAAGGGTAGAGTGTTTTTTAGCACAAGAATTCCAAGCGGGATTCCACCAAATCTTCAAAGGACTTCAAGTGCCTCCCTAGTTGGGAATTCAGAGAGTCCATTGTTGGGATTTCAGAGAGATTCATTGACAGGAGTAATCCCAACTCTGCATATTTCCCGGGTGTAGAGGCAATTTGAGTTATTCATTGTGGTCCAACATACAGTGAGTTGGAGTCTTGGTTATTTGCAGGAGGATTTTCCTAGTTGGAGCCAAGAATTTTGTGGTGATTTTGCAGGGATAAAGCGCAACAAATTTGTGGAACATAACTCTCTTGATTTGGAAGTGCGTAGGGGTTTTTGGCTTAGCTTGCGCAAGGGAAGAAGGGAGAAGAATTGTGGAAAGATAAGGGTCGGAGGTTGCAGTTAAACCTCAAGGGAGAATTTAGCCACTGGAAAAATTACGCATAACTTTGTAATATCAAATTGTGGGGTGTTTTCTGGCCGGATTGAACGATTTGCACTTGTTGGGGGTCACCGGAGGTCGATGGATTCAACCCAAACCCTTTCTGGGTTTTTGCGGGTTTAGTGAGAGGAGTTCGTGGTTAATTTCGTAGAATTTCTTGGGCAGTATTTCTAGCAGAAATCAATGTTCTAGTCAGCGGCCAATAACAACAATTATTGGAGAAGGGCGCAGTTCACTCTTGGACCATTTCCACCACTTGTCTGTGAGATTTTTCTGGGTTATTTTGGATTCCTTGAGAGGAGGCTCCGGTTAATTTCTTGGAATTTTCTGAGCAATTTAGAGGCCTGAAACATCAATTCCATTCCAACTAGCAACATCAAAATTTACTGGGTCAATGCAGAGACTTGTGGAGAGTAGTTTCCAACACTTGGGCAACTCCATTTTCACCTGGGACTGGACTAGCTTGTTGTAGCAAGCCAAGGTTCCTCTTCTTCAATTATATGTACCTTGTTTTCTCAGTTAATAAAATGGCTCAGCTCTTGGTACGATTTCTGGTGCAATTTGTCATTATGCTAGTGTGTTAGTTTTATGGTTACATGTTCATGCTTTATTTGTTGTTATCACTTAATATTTCCCGTTAGGAATATTATAGATAACTAGAGTTGCATCAAACTATTGGAGAATCCAATGTTCCATGACAGGTCTAACCATATAGAGATCAAATACCACTTCATCAAAGACATGGTCTAGAGGGGAGTTGTGAAGCTTCAATATATCTCCTTATATAAGCAGGTTGCAGATATTCCCACCAAGCTCCTTGTGAAGAAGAGGTTTGTCTTCTACACAGATAAGATGGGGGTGGTGCAAAATACCTTCCTCACTAGGAGGGAGTGTTGATGATGATAGCTTAGACAAACACTTCTGTATAGGCTGTGTCAAGCATGCAAAAGATGTCCAAATGCCTCTTAAGGTACTTGCTCATGTTGAGTGAGTGAATTTTATGATCTCCCTAATCTAGCTTAGGAAAAACACATTAATTGATTTATTAATTAATGTTGGCTATTGGGCTAAGATTTTCTAATAAAAAGTAAATTAATTTATTTTAGTGAGTTAGTCCTAATCTCTACCATTGATTTCAAGTGAGAAGAAAAAAGTGGAGCTGGAAGTTCAAGTGAACATGAACCTTGCAGGTGGTGCGCACAGGTGAAGGGCTGATATTTACTTTGGGGTTGAGGCTAAGAGTGTGCTGCGAGCTTGGAGAGGCCGAGAGGGTCAAAGTTGAGTTCGAGTAGGTGTGCCACAAGTGTGGGAAGGCCAAGAGGATTAAGGCTGCATGAGTGTAGGGGCCAAACAGCTTCAGGAGGGCCGAGCTTGTGAGAGACAACCAACTAAAGTGCAGAACAAATTTCCGGGGTCCAATTTTGTCAAGTTCCATTCGCTGTATTTTGTGTGTATTCTCGGAGGGTCATTTCTTCTGTTAAGGAACTCCATTTTCCTAAGTAATAAAAACTGAAGGAGAATTTGGAGTGTAAAAATTTTGCTATGTTTGTGACTAATTTTTTATTTAAATTTCCGCTGAAAATTGTTTAAGTTAAAATACCAGTGTACTTTTATTCAACAATTTTCAGAAAAATATTTTACTGGGTTAAATATATTTTCTGGGCATAAAATAAATTGCTAGGAATTTAAATCAGATCTGTTATTGAAATTTTTTAACGGATACTTGACGAAATTCTAAATTTTCCTGATATAAATAAAATCACTACTATCAGGCCGAAGTATGGTTAAGGGCTTAAACCACCTTTTTCCTGATGAAGTATCAGGTAAAACTGTTTCTGGTTGGTTGACTACAACTCAGTTGAGTCCGACCAATTCCTACAGGTGACCAGGAGAATCTGGCAAGACCTGCAGTGTGCCCAAGTATGTCTTGCCACAAAGCCATCATTCACATTGGATGGTTTTATAAGATTTTCAGATGATAGAATCCTTATGCTGACCTTAAAGGTAAATCCAGGATATCTGGAAAAATTCTAAATTTTTCCTGATATAAATAAAATCACTCCAGTCATGTAGCAAGAAATTGAAAGAACGAAGATTCAAGACTAATCTGAGATGAAGTGTAGCATGGTTAAAGCAAATGAAGGCCATGTCATATTAAAAAGGCAAAGGTAAGATAAACATGATGTGCATGCAAGCCAAGAACAAAACTGTTCGGCATTAGAATAATTTAACCAATCCAGTGTCCTTACATTCCATACAGTATGTGAAACACATCAACAACGCATTGAAATTTGATGGAGATTGTAACTCCTGACATTTCTTACTGTAACCATTCTGAGAAACGATGATTTCGATCAGGCACAAGGAAGTTCAGTGCTGCCCAATATTCAGCTATTCATCGATGGATAATTTCTGAAGCATTCGACAGAAATTGGAAATAATGATATAAATTAAAGAGGCCGAGGCAGAAGGGTTCATCAATCTACCTCTCAAAGTTTAAGTATTGCCTCCGCATTTCACTGCAATTTAAAATGTTTACAGCAAGGGATGTCAAATATGTACAAGGGATGCATGAAAGATGGAATGGAAAATTCAGGTCATTATACTCTGTTCCAAGTCAATACCAAAATAATGTCGAGGATATCCACACAAACTCAAGTCTTGGCATCAGACAAACCATAATCTCACTCCATATTACCATGAGTTTAAATATACCCCAATCCAATCAAAGGCTTTCTGATGAATCACGACCAAATACGGTGGCAATCCAGGAAGCTGTAGAAGTGAGTGTCTCCACATTAACATTAGAAGTTAATCCTAATGGGGTTACAGTTACCTGACAGTTACAGAAGCCACAGTTAGTTAAAGAATTCAAGAGTGAATTGATCCCATGTAAATTCCACAAAATTGACAAGAGATAACCAAAATGTGAAATTGGAAACTTACAAATCCTTCTTCCAAAGCTCCAAAGTCAAGATCATCATCTGTTTCTCCATATTCACTTTCAGAAAACTGCAAATGAGTTTGCAGGAGAGGTGTTAAAAAACAAATCAATTTCATTCCAACCATTTCAAAAGGAAAGCAGCAGTTTCTATGACACTAAGGTTAAAAACAGTTTCCCGTATCAATAGCTTAGGAAAATTTGCCCACCAGAACAAAACATGTATTTCCCTGAATAGGGTAAGTAGGGTAAAAGGAAGAAAAGGCAGGGATATTTCTTTGGAGAAAAAATAAAATATTATGTTCTCCAGGTCATATGCATGCCTATCACTGTCATCACCAGATGACAGAAACTGTCCATGTTAACATAACGATTTTGGTCAGCCGAACATTTGATGGTTCAATGTACAGGAAAAATCACTATTAATAATCAACACATAAATCTTAATATGGTAAAAGTTGCTCACATGGGAATGATTGCTGTCTATGGCCACCCCCTCATAGGCATGGAAATGGGTGTTTTGGTTCCAGTTATATGGTGTGGGTATATGACAAGAAGAAACAGTTATCATCCTACTGGGTATCTTACAACAAGAAAGAGGTACTCTCAAACAGAAAAATAAGAATTGTCTACAATAGCTAACGTCACTTTCCTTACTACTGCTAAATTCTAGGATCTATTTGCCAATTCATTGCTGTTATCTTAATAGTTTTGGGTTGCATTAGACCTTCTGTTACAGTTTGCTAGACTGTTGTTAGTGCAATTCCTGAGATCCCTAACAGCAGGGACCCTAACAAACCAGTTTCATCTGCTGTCACTGAGTTTGAACTCATAACTGTGATATCAGATCTCCAAATAACAGCAGCATTCATATGAGATTTCAATCATAAGATGATTTTTCAATTTTAGGCTCTTAACATTAGAGCAAGTATGTACCATGCAAGTAATGGCATCTGTGTTGTCCACGGAATTAACAAAGGTAACCACATTGGCACCTTCCATAGCATGACTGCATGCGAATGAGCCAGCAGGGACCTCATTGAGTGTTTGGTCTAATCCTTTAATGCATTTAAATAGCCAGAATGGACATACAAGATCCATAACCTCTCTGCCACTGCCACCATGGACAAAGAAAGATTAACATTACCCTAAAATGAGAATGTCCTGTATAAAACTAGAACCTTTGGTAGCCCCAGGTGTTAGCTCAATTGGTAGATGCTCTTGTGCCAATTCCACAGGGGCATCAGAATCAAATCTCATCAGGTCATTTGGGGTTACTAGTAATCCGTGGCTGGTGATTGATCCACCTTCCATCTGGATTTCAGGGAACAAGGGGAGAGCTCCATAAGGGCTAGAATGGTACCAGGACTCCCATTCTTTGTTTGAGTGTGAGAGGGAGGGTTGAGATTACTTCCTCAGGTAAAAAAGCTAGAACCTCCAGTTGGCTAAGGAACTAGGTTTCATCACAATCCTGCAGCAAGCTGACAATTTACATTTTTTTAAGAGATGCAATAATGCTGGCAAAGAATATTTCTGTAATTAGTTAACTTGCTCAGACAAACTGTAAATGTTGAGAATAAAATCAACTGGCAACTGGTAGGAGTCCCTGCCAACTCAATTCCACAATAGCCCTAAACATGAGTTGCAGTAATTATGCATTATAAGACTGACGGCTGAAAAATGAAATAATACTATTCAAAATCTATTCAAAAAACAAGACTGGCAGAAACAAAAGTACAAAGATATAAGCACCAGTCTTGTACTCATGAAAAGCCAAGACAAATGGTAAATATATGCATCCTAAAAATACTGTCATAGTTACCATAGGTCCATCAATAAGTTGCACAAGTATAACAAAAATTGAGAACAAGAGCATGTACATAAAACAAAGTATCTCACTAAAACAGGCAGCAACGAGGAAAAGTGGGAAATTCTTGGTTTGCAGCGACAAGGAAAAGAGGGAAATTCTTGGGTTGCAGTGACAAGTAAAAGTCGGAACATGATAATAAATAATTCTTGAGAGGAAGCAACAAGAAAAATTGGGAAATAGTAGCAAAGGAAACCACGATGAAGAACCTCTGCCATTATTTCAATAGTACCTAAAACAGGCATAACCAAAATATTGAAATTACAACGGTACATCTAGAATGTAAAGCTAACTTTGCTTACTGAAAGTGGGGATAGCCAAACTTCATAAATAGCAATTTAGAATAAAGCTTTAACCGAATTGAGTTTTCTACAAGATGCACAGTAGAATACAATTTTCCACCAGATAATTACTTCCAAATGATTTTCATACAATATTCTTATGTCATGGATATCATTGAGAAATTACACACTTCAGAGAATATCAACCATAAATGCAGCGGAACAGTAAAGATCATAGAAATACAGCCATGCACAATAGAGACAACAAATTTTATCCCGGGAAACCCAACCTTGGGAGAAAACCCACATCATTTCTTTAGGATAAATTATTCTTCAGCAAGGTTTACAGATCAACAATTTTGTCTAGAAATCTGTGCCAATATTCAAGTCAAATACCAGCCAAACCTGGTCAAATTCAACATTTGGCACTTCACAGTCCTCTATCTTCTCGTTGTCAGTACTCCTGTCAGCCTCTTAGCACTCCTGTAGCAGCCTGTCCAAACTTCAGCCTGCAGCCTGTCTGCAGCCAGCTCTAATTAACCCTTCAACAGACCTCGGTTCCCTTACTCGGCCTCTTTTGGTGCTAGCTGCAGTTCCCTTTTCTTTTCAAGAAGACTTGTTCTTTCTTGGTGGTGAAAATGAAAGGTCACATCATCTATATATAGTTGTCGAATGGGAGTAAAATAACCCAAGGGACACATCCTTTCATTTGGCTGGGCTGACTCAACTTCCTGGGCTGTCAAGTCACTCCAAAAATAAATTTTATTTTAATTTTTGCAGGCCGAATTGGAGACCCCTTTAGCCATGTGGGAATACCTCATGATAGGGTACCATCTAATATGACAGATATTGTTTCAAATATCTTTCCGGATCCATCGCATTGATGATAATTAGATGATCGATGTTTCGAACCCACAACTGTAGTTAGATGATCAATGTTTCGAACCCACTTCAGAAAATTAAAAAACTAGTGGTTCATCTTTAGGAAAATAAAAAATAGTGGAAGACTAACAACTTCAAATGCCCAATGCTATGGTTATAGGAGGGGTGGACATTGTAATAGGAGCAATAGACAAATATTAGCACTTTTCAAATGGTCTCAAGAAAAAATTCATTGAATTCTGATCAATGGGAGCTTTACAAACTTTAAGGACTCTAGCCTGTGTCAACTTAGCGAGTTAGTGTTATGAAACCAACTCCAAAAATAGAAGAAAAGAGAGATCAACGCCTTAGAAATAAGCCACTTCGAGGGGGCAACCTATTTTACATTACATAAATGAACAATTCTTGGATGATACAAACGACAAAACCTAAGTTTCTATATATAGGAGTCCATGGGGTCACAATATAATCCTAGCCGACCTAACAATAATAATGCAAGGGTACAATAATAACAATATGGGGGCTACATGGGTACAACAATAACAATAAGGGGGCTACACTAACAACAATAAGGGACTACACTAGTAATATAGGGACCTAACATGCTCCTCTCCTTCAAACAAGTGTTGTCCTCAACGCTTGATTATTTCTTGATGCTTCTGTATAAAATTCTCATCCTCCCATGTGGAATCTTCAACGGGTAAGTTTTTCCACTTGCTGAGATACTTTGAAATTGATCGATTTCGTAGTTGTCGAGTTCTTGTTTCTGTGACTGCTTCAGAGCTTCTTTCACTGCAATGTTGATCTTCCTGTTGTTTCATTCAATTCTGCACCAAAGTTAGGTTATCCTTTGAGAGTTGGAGAACTTGTTGTTGATGCTCAATGTGATCTTCCACTACTTTATCATCCATATTAGCATTCATTTGATCCTTCAAACCATCCAACTTAACCTCCATTTTTGCTTTTAAACCATCTATGTCATCTTTGATTGCTCTTTGTAAGATCGAAATTTGTTGCACTTGGTACCGTAATTTTGATATCTCATACTGCAGTTCTTCCTCTTCATGCATCATAGAAGAGAATTTTGAGGACTTAATGGGTGTGGAGTTATTTTGGGAGGAATTATAGAACTCAATACTGATAAGAATGCTTCAATATGCCCTTGGAATCACTTCAAACTGCTTTTTCAAACAAACGTTATGCAATTTTAAAAAACAAATACACACCTTTTTCTTGCTTTTGAGGAGATCGATATTGAAACTGAATTATCTCTGTTATTTCGGATCTTCAATATCTGAAATTCGGTCCTGTAGTAGCCCTCTAAATTTTCTTTCAAATGCCACAGGTTTGACCTGATTTGGATGCTTCAAGACAACGTTATGCCCAATCTCCCACAATGACCTAATTATGGACTAGTTCAGTAGAGCGAACTTGTACGGTGAGCCACGTGTCACGGTTTCCTCCTTCGGTTATGAAATTGATGCACAGGAAACTACAGTCCGTGTACTTTCAGCCACTTTTTACAGAATTCCAATCTGATGCTCAGAGAGAGAGTTATGACGATTTTCTCACGGTCACCTATTTGAGATGAAATTGGGGAGCCTGAAAAAACCCTAAATTCCGCAGATCATATCTCCTAAAATATTGTAAACCAAGATCTGAAATTTTTACACGCAGTTCCTTAGGATTTCGGCTTCGTGTGGTAAAAATTTCAGCTTCTGAACCTTTGTAGAAAAAAAGTTATAACGAAAATGCCACGATAGCCTATTTGGAGCAACGAAACCCTCTAATCCAAAGCTCTGATACCAAATGTTATGAAACCGACTCCAAAAATAGAAGAAAAGAGAGATCAATGCCTTAGAAATAAGCCACTTCGAGGGGGCAACCAACTTTACATTACATAAATGAACAATTCTTGGATGATACAAATGACAAAACCTAAGTTTCTATATATAGGAGTCCATGGGGTCACAATATAATCCTAGCCCACCTAACAATAATAATGTAAGGGAAAAATAATAACAATATGGGGGCTACAGGGGTACAACAATAACAATAAAGGGGCTACACTAACAACAATAAGGGACTACACTAGTAATATAGGGACCTAACAGTTAACATCATCTCATAGAATAGAGAAACTGATCAAAAGGTAGGACAAGTTTTCCCAAGGAAGGGTAAGGTGACCAAACGAAGGAGATGATTGACCCTGTAATTAAGTATATATTCCACCGAAATTTCAATTATACAAATTTAGAAGATCAATAAAGGAAATTTGACAAAACAACTAAATATTGCCCAACAACAAGTAAATACAAAATGACTAAATTCAAGAGATCAATAAAACCACAGCAGGATTTGAAAAATAAATGATGTATTGTTTTTCAAAACATATCAGTAGGGTTATATCCTGCACAAAACATTGAGGTCAAATTAGAAACAAGATCAGGCCCCAACAATGTCAAACTATGTCATCATCCACACCACAAATGAAATATAATGCCTCTTTCGTGAATTACTTGAATGTGGTTTTATCACACTACAAAAGCCCCTAGGCCTCCCTAGTGATAGTTAGTATGAAAGAAAGGTGGACAATTCAAACTCAATGTCATCTTCCATGAATCAAACAAATCCACCTCATAGGTATAAATTTCTAATTCTCATAACCTAAGTCACATGACACGAGGACACGAGACACGGAGGACACGTAAATACGAGTATTCGACACGAGACACCGTGACCTCGAAAACAGGACACGAGGGACACGTTATATATATATATATATATATATATATATATATATATAAATTAATAATTTATAAATTAATATTAACAAATTACAATTATACAAGGCTACAAGCACATAAGAAATACTAAATAGTCATTAAAACCATGAAGGGGTTGTTATTAACAGCAAAGAGGAGGTATGTGGGTCGATTTTTTAAAATAAAAATGAAGAGTCGACGGCGGACACTGTTTTATTTTGTTTGAATTCTTCCGTCTATCGGATATCCTATCCGCATAGTTACAAACTTACAAAGGAGAACCGGGGGATAAAATTGCTAACCACTAACGGCGGATGTTGTTTTATTTTATTTGAATTCTTCCGTTCAGCGTCTATCCTATCAGCATGGTTACAAAGGAGAATCGGGGGATAAAATTGCTAACCACTAACCACTATCAGTCACAAATTGCTTACCTGGAGGCTGGCACCATGCACGTTGAACCAAATGAAACTCCACATTGCACAGACGCTACTCGACCAAAGGAATCTTGACCTCCACTTCCAGCGACGATAAACGAAACTCCACTGACACTGCTCGACCAAAGGAATCTCGACTTCCAACGACTGCTCGATCTCACGCATACAATCTCCACTTCCAAACTCACGCATACAAATCTCCACTTCCAGCAATCACAGCTACTCACGGATAAAAGGGACAGAATGAAAAAATACTTTGGCGTCGACTGTTTTTTTTCTGTTTTCGTGTCACACGTGTCCAAAATCGGGGAAAACGTTAGGGCACGTTTTCTAAACCTCAAATACGTGTGTTCAATGTGAAGGACACGCGTCACATTTTTGGAGGACACGACCAAAAACATATTTGACACATTTTAGGTTGTATTTCGTGTCCGACACGCGAAATACGGGACACGTGACCCTGGAGGACGTGTCCTGTGACTTAGCTCATAACCAATAAAGGACTCACCTCAAACAAGATAATTTACAACATCGGATCTACAATCAGGATATTAGATAAGATATACCGCCCGCCCCTTCGCCTTTGAGTAATGGTCGTATGATGAGCCATGAAACCTGGGGCCACGGCCACGTGCCCCGCCCCTCTCGCCAACTCATAACCATATCACTTTAAATATATCTACCTCCACCATAGTTAACGAGCAGGACAAATGGTCTAACAATGACACGGTTGGTTGTTAATTGATAGGTCGTGGTTTGATTCCGGCGGGGTCGGTTGGTCTCCATAGCAAATTTTTGCATAGAACTCGAGGGCCACATGGTGCCTCTTGATTGGTCCACCACAAAACTCACCAACCAATCACAACTCACCAAATCGCCCTGTACGACCATGCCACATGTCAGCATGGGATTGGCCCATATTGCACATCGTACTGCCTAGTTAGCTGCTGATGTCATCGTATGGTCTACTTAGTCAACCTTGCAGGTTGACTTGTTAGTTGTTTGCCAAAAACTTCAAAACTCGATAACTTTCACATACGGTGTCAGATTGAGGCGATTTAAACGTCATTAGAATCAAAACGACGAGATATATGATATGGCATTGGTTTCGAGCAATTTTGAGCACTTTGGTTTTTGAGCATATTTTGATCCCCTGGATCATCACCATATGGTCCAAAAAATATGAAGTGGAAAGGTTCGAGACAAATCAAGAGGAGATGATACTTTGATGAATTTCTATGGATAGGGTTATTTCCAATAGTAGCGAGGCATACATTATAAAATGCTGTGAAAATTGTTGAAAAATGTGTAACTAGGTTCGGTCTTCATAAATATGAAATGTACTTTTGATTCTTGTATATTGTAAAATGAAAGAAAATTATTATTATTATTTTTGGAGCATGGGTTTCATGCTCAAGGTCTTTTATTTTATAGGTCAAGCACCCATTGAGTGCTTCTAGGGTTTGTCCTAGGTCAAGAAGTCAAAAGAGTCACTGTCATAAGTTGAAGACCCCATCGGGCACATTGTAACTTGAAAAGAAAATTATTTTTGTCCTTAAGTGTCAAAATACCCTTGAAGATCAAGTTGGCCTAATTTGAGGTGCAACGTCCACCTTGAGAAGCCTATATAAAGGAGAAAACTCGACCTCCTTGGAATATATTCATCTCTCACTCATTCAAGCGAAGAAGGAAGATGACGAAGGAGACTTGTCTTTGGGCTAATTTTCTCTCACACGTGTGAAGGAAGGCTAGGGTTTCTGCAACAGGTCTAGGGTTTTTTTTTTGCAGGTTTGATCTTAAAGAAGGAAGGGAAAGAAGGTCAGTGATGGTCACAATAAGTCATCCTCAAGCTCCAGAAGGAAGAGAAAAACCAAGCGAAGGTCTGAGGAAGCCTTGAGAGGCTAGAAGGAGCTCACACGCGTGGCAACAGTTACTGCATTAAGGCCGAAATTTCAGACCCGTAGTAAAAGCCGAAATTCTGCAACTAGAGATCGAAGTTGTGCTACTAGAAGAGATTTGACTGGGTTTGACTTGGACAAAGGAAGCACATCATCCGAAAGGATTGGACTTGGTCTTGGAAGGTATTGGTCTTGGTCTAGAGGTCTTGGAATTTGTCAATTGAAGAATCTATTAGAAGAGAAGATTTTGTGGGTTTTCCTCTCAAGTGGAAAGGTTTCGGCCCTGGCTTGCAGCCTATATTTTGTGTTACTGTTCTTCTTGTTTTTGTAGATGTTTGATAATATACAAACATAATAATAAGTTAAAGAGCTGAATAAGTAAGAAAAGTAAAAAGACATCACAAGCAATGATCAATAAAATAGAAATCACTCTAATCATTGCCCAATAGATTTCTCAACAAAAATGTTGGGTAAGCTCCCATAATTTATACTTTACACTTAATACACATTACAAACATTGCCAATGTGTCAATTCTAGGATGTAAACATGAAATGTAGTTTCCAACTAGCTTACCTTTGGAAGAATGGTATAAAACTATTTTTGATAGTTTATGATTAGGTTATTATAAAACTTAATCTACTCAAAAAAGGAATAAAATAAAAACATCACTCTTATTACATTAATATTGAAAAACAAATAAAAAAATTGCAAACCAAAATAATCCACAGAGATATACTGAATACCCTAAGACAAATCCTAAGACAAATCGACACCAAAGGAAAAAAATTAAAGTTAGTAAAAAATTTAATGCAAATAGGCATCTTTATTTTGGAATAGGGCTTCTAGAATTACAATTTAATTACCAATAATTGAGCTGAGAGGTTCATTCTACAACACAGTACGAGGGCGATATGTACTTCCGTTCGTGCTCAAATTGGAGTTGACACGTGTCCCTTCAAAAAATACTTTAAATGAAAAAACATTGTCGGCTATAATAAAAACATAAATTGATATATATATATATATATATATATATATATATATATATATATATATATATATATAATGTTATTTTCGCAAAATATTTCAATGCTCGATAGGAAAGAGTAATTAAAGGTAAAATAATTTAGTTACTTTTTAAAAATTGTGTAACTCATTCAATTTCTGATATAAAATATTAATAATAATAAATTATTCAACAATACAATTTGATAATACAATTTAAACAATGAAAAATTACACATGGTCTATACAGAGAGACAAAAAACCACTATTGATTTGTCTTCATCATGGATTTATAAAACACTAAAAGTTATTAAATCTCTTTAAGGGTAAATCTTTTTTCAAGTTTTCCATTTTAAAAAGAGGTTTCCATATAATGAGATTTTATCCCTCTTGGCTCTGGGTAGATCTGTGATTAAAATGGACCTATACTAGTTATTAGGTGGATGGTAAGGATATAATCTCCATAGATATTCTAATAAGATTCTTAGTAATATACACAAATCAAAGGTTGAGATTTATTTTCAAAGTAGTTATTTCTTTTTTGTCTTTTTAATTAAATTCATTAATTAAAAAAAAGGTCATATGAACAATTGCCATATGAAATGAGTTATGATTTTTTGGACATGTATCGATAAATCATGGTGATATAAAAAAGACTATTTACAAATTAAGAATATCCATGATAAAGTGGGTGTGCATCTCCAAGGTTAATAATCTTGTACATCTTTCTTTTAAATGTATATATGTTTAACTTATATATTAATTTTTTTTATCATAATTTAGTTAATTCTTATAATTTTTTTTAATTTTAACAACTTGAAATGTATAATGAAGCAAGTGTTTTGATATTGGGCTAATTACTTAATAACCAAATCCATATCACAATGGGATCCCTCCCTAATAACATCCTAACTAAATATACTAAATACTCCCAAACAAAACCAACATTACAAAAGAAAAATCAAGCTTAGCTAAAAAAAAAATTATTTACTATTTTAGATAATAAAATGAGAATATATTGTTTACAGTTAACCATTTGATACATGTCCTATCCATTTAGAGTCAATTCATCTCTTTCTCGTTAATTGAAAATTTTAACTATAACTAAATTCATTAATTTCTTTATCCTTCACATTCTCTCTTCGTAATAAATGAAGAGATTCATTCAAAACTTAATATTAATCCATCTCATAAACACATTGTTATACACCCCCAATATCATACAAAAAGGCCATGGACATCGACATTATATGGGAGATCTAATCCTAATCCTAATTAATTAATTAATTTTTTTGCCCTAACCCTACATAACCCTAACGTTCATCCAGATGTCACATGATCGAGCAACGCATCCAACTATAACATAAAAGAGCAACATATTCACAGTAGCAAAAGAGACCTGCCTCAACCCTCTGCCTAACCCTACGCCTCCTCCTCTTAAATGAATAAGAATCAATAATTATTTAATTTGAAGTTACATAAATGATGAGCGCAACAATCCAATCCTCCGCAAGTAAAAGCTGCTTTGCGGCAACTAGTACGAATATTTTCTTGAAGATGCCCAATTCGTTGTCATATGGAAGCATTTAAGTCGACATTTATTTGATGCTATGCAACACCCAATATGAATATTTGCTTGAAGATGCCTAGTTCATCGTCGTATGGAAGCATTTAAGTCAGCATCCAACTATTTTGTGGAAAAATGTGAGCTATTCAAGCTGAGTTAGTTGGAATCCTGCAAATGAAATAGCTTATGGAATCTTGGAAACTAGGTGTAGAAATAGAGGGAATTATGCTTATTTTTTCTCTTGTTACTGAAATAAAGCACCTTGACGGAAGAGATGTTGCGGAAGAAGCGAGTTGTAACAAACAATCTGATGAACTAAAGCTCGGAATGTGCGCGAAATTGAGATTAGATAAATTTGTGAGGACAATTTTTCGGACTAAGATGAAAGACGTGTATTCCCAAATTACGTCGCATGACCTTAAGCAACAAAATGTTGCGTTGTTGCAAATGAATGTTAGCGTTCGGAGAGGGAAAGCTTTGGCAACGAAAGTTGTTGCGGGTTTTGATTTTACGCTGAAGGTGTTTCCTAAGCTAGCAGAACATTTGCAAAGGAAAGACAAGCAAAAAGGCAACAAGGAGGGTCACAGGTTTGTGTCTTTTAGCTGGCGTTGTTTTATTGAATTCACAATGTCATTTTTGGAAGTCCATACTACGTTGCTCATATCCTGCTATCAGCCCAGGTCCACATATAATGCGACCCTTGTACTTATGGGTTCGTTAATCAAGGCAATGAGCAATAAGATGTGCAAATTGATAATAAGGTTGAAAATAAATAAATTAAACTATTTTTAAAAAATAATAAATTTCAGACTGCAATGTTAAACTATAGAAAGTTTGCAATTTTTTTTGGTCAAACCCAAACTATTATGGGTTTGACCAAAAAATCCAATGCATTATCTATTGCCTGCGACACGGATAATTTTTTAATCATTTAATAAAATAATATCTATAACATATATTAATAAAATAAATAAAATGTTATAATTGTTGATGCACATCAACGATTTTTAAGGTTCTGCAAGCCATTGCGGGTGTTTGTCTTCACATCCTCAACTTCAACTATATGAGTGTCACGTGACTTGTCTGTCAAAAGCCTTCATGAAATCGAAAGAAAAGAAAATAGACTTCATTGCTCCTATTGAGGAAGGCACTTCGTGACATATCATAAAATCAAACAAGAAGTGATTTTATCATAAAAAATTTCATTCCCCTTAGCATTGTCTAAAGTTAAAAGGGAATTTTCCCTTCTTTCCAATACCATTAAAAAATTCATGCTACTAAAAAAAAGGGAAGTTAAAAATTTCTTTTGTCCACTATTCATTGTTATTGGGCAACCTTTGCTTTAAAAATGTTTTACATGATACCTTCGTCCACCAAGCTCTAGCTTTCGTCCATCCTCATGCATCATAGAGTTGCATGTTTATTTATTCCATTCTTTCTGATATAAAATTTATCATACCTTTAACACCTCTTGTTTTTGGGGGAATGCAGTGCGAACTCACACCTATGGCAACACCAAAGTCTAGCAACCACATACCTCTGAGATCTAGCAACCACATGTTGATTTTTGTAGCATCCAGAAGTGTTCCAAGTCTCAAACTTTGCAGGGAGGCTTGGCCAACAAAATTCCAAAGAACCCAAAAATCGTTTTTGAAAATTCCACTCGGTTCATGACTTATTAAAATAATTAATTATTTTAATGAAGACCGTAAGTCTAAACTTAGAGAGATGAAATAATTAAAGGGCATTAATAAGTCAGAGTGTGAATCTTCTAGAAAACAAGGATCAAGTCAAGTTTTAATCTTAGCCATTGATTAAACTTCTAATCTGGGTCGTTGGTTCTCCAACGAGAAGATTATAAAAGAAAGCTTGAGGGTCACTTGGAAAATAAGCCGGGCATACACGCAGTACCCGAAGGAGATTGACTCTGAAGTAAGAGAATTCGATTTCAGTGGGAGAGTTGCAGGGCGAGGATTTTGCAGAAGAAGAAGGAAGAGGGACTCAGCTAGTGATCAGGGTCAGGGACAGAGGGAAGCAGTGGGTCACTGGAGGCAGCTCTGGGCTACAGCGTAGAGAACCCACGCAGACTTACGCAGTCCAACACTGGGCCTGCGTAGAGGAACACACAGATAGGCACAAGGGACAACAAAGGCTGATCAGGGTGTCAGAGATTTTTCGGAAGGAGCCAGGAATCCTGTCTCAGGTGTTTCAGATTTTATTTGCCAGTTTTTTTTTCCTTGTAAAGAAATCAATTGTTGAAGAATTAATAAAACCCTCACCTGCTGCACCGGTTTCCCCGCATTGGGTTTTTCCGGGGACAATTGTCCAAAAATAATTGTGTACATGTGATTGATTCTTGTGCTTATGTCCTTTACTGTTTATTTCTCTGCATATGTATTTGTGAATGTTGCAATAGTATTTATTTCGATATTTGCCAGAAGATTTTTGAAAATAACTTATTGAAATAATAAGTAGGAGGAATAAATCTATCACTGCAACTATATAGGTTTCAGATCGAAAATTTCACATGGTATGAAAGCCAAAGATGAATAACAAGAACGGAGAATCGACTAGTGAACGAAAGTCTACCATTGCAGCAATAGCGCAGAAGGGTTTACGCAGTTCTCCAGGGAGGGAAAGAAGCATGATAGAACAGATGGATCATGATGTATCTGTTCTGGCATCCAAACTTGAAGAAGAATTTGCTTGCGTATCAAGCACTACTTCTTCTGATGTGGGTATATTGACAGTGGAGCCTCTGCTCACATGACTGGAGTACGAGAATGTTTTTCTAACTACCGAGAAGAGCAGATGAATTTTAAGATAACCATGGGTAATAAAGCAAAATGCACTCCCATTGGGAGAGGTACCATAGTTTTTCAGACCGAAGCTGGAAATAAGGTCCGGGCCACTAATGCACTGCATGTGCCTGGGTTGGGGATGAACTTGCTCTCAGTGTCTCAGCTTCAAAACCGAGGCTATGACGTCTACTTTATTGGCAATAGGATCTATGTCAAACACCCCAATTGGAAGAAGAAGGCACAGATCGGGGTAAGGAGCAACAAACTTTACAAGTTGCAGCTTGAGTCTCCAATGGCACTGGTCGTCATCGCAGATGAAACGGATCTGAATGAGCTATGGCACAGAAGAATGGGACATTTGCATCATGGGGCATTAAAAATTCTCTAGAAGACTGTCACAGGAGTTCCAGCGCTGAGCACTAAACAAGATGATGTCTACAAGGGGTGCGTATTGGGAAAATATGCCAAGGCAGCATATCAGAGAAGCAACAATAGGGCCAAGGGTGTATTGGACTTGATACACTTGGATATCTATGGATCAATGTCCACTAGAGTTCTTAGTGGTGCCGAGTACTTCGTCACCTTCATTGATGGCCATTCCAGGAAAACCTGGATCTACTTTTTGAAGACCAAGGATGAAGTCTTTAGTCGGTTTAAAGAGTTTAAGGCTCTGGTTAAAAATCTGACAGGAAAGTGGATCAAGGTGTTGTGATCAGACAGCGGTGGTGAATACATAGATAGGAATTCACTGGATTCTGTGCAAGGGAAGATATCAAAAGAGAGTGGACAACTCCATACAATCCGGAGCAAAATGGTGTGGCAAAAAGGAAAAATAGGACTATTGTCGAAGCAACAAGGGCAATGTTGTATGACGAAGACATGCCCAAATTCCTGTGGGCTGAAGCTTGCAATACATCTGTCTACATTCAGAACAGGACTCCCCACGCTGCACTGGGAAAGATCACGACGGAAAGTGTCTTCACTAGCAGTAAGCCCGAAGTGAGTCACTTTAGGATCTTCGGCAGTACAACTTACTGTCATGTGCCTAGTGAGAAGAGGAAGAAGTTGGAAATGACTGCAGAAAAAGGGTATTTGGTAGGATACAGCGAGAATGAAAAGGCATATCGCATCTACATTCCTAAGAGCAGCAAAGTCGTGGTGCGGAGGGATGTGAAGTTCATGGAGGAGAAGGCCTTCGGAAGGTCCTGCGAGTTGCCTTTTGCTACGCAGTCTGAGGGGGAGCCTCTGGTTCAGCCCCAACAACTAGCAACAGAAAATTCAGTTGCCTCTCCAAGGCATAGGTATCCAAGGGATGTGTCTCCCGAGGATAAGCAAGAGGGAGAGTTGGTAAATCCACCCACCACCAGTGGAAGAACGAGCAGGGAACTACGACAGATTCTGAAAGATGCAGAGGACTTTGTCGGAATTCCACGAAATGAGAAGAGACAGTGTAAGCAGCCTGAGAGGTATCAAGCCTTGGTTGCTCAAGTTGGAGAACCTTCCAGTTTTCGAGAAGCAGCTCAGCACCAGGTGTGGGTCGATGTAATGGTGGAAGAGTACAGTTCCATCATGACGAATGATGTCTGGGAAGTGGTCCCCAAACCTCAGGAGAGAGATCAGTTGTAGGATCAAGGTGGGTCTACAAGATCAAGTATGTTGCAGATGGCAACATCGAGAAATTTAAAGCCAGGTTTGTGGCTAAGGGGTATGCTCAGAAGGAAGGGATTGACTATGAAGAAACCTTCGCCCCAGTAGCCAGATACACCTCTATCAGATCCGTGATATCCCTTGCTGCGCAGATGGGATTGGAAATTCACCAGATAGACGTCAAGACGACATTCTTGAATGGAGTGATAGAGGAAGAGGTGTATATAGAACAACCAGAGGGCTTCGAGACACATGATCAAAAGACTCATGTGTGCAGATTGAAGAGAGCATTGTATGGACTGAAGCAAGCTCCTAGAGCCTGGTATGGTTGAATTGACAGCTACCTGCAGAAGATGGGATTCGTCAAGAGTGACGCAAATCCCAATCTCTACTATTTGAGAGTAGGGAGTGAGTCGTTGATACTGGTTTTGTATGTAGATGATCTATTCTTGACAGGATCATAAGGGTTCATCACAGACTGCAAGAAGAATTTGGCTGAGGAATTTGATATGATGGATCAAGGACGGATGCACTATTTTCTGGGGTTGGAGGTTTGGGAGCAGAATGGGGAGATCTTTCTTGGTCAAGGGAGATACACTACAGAGATTTTGAAGAGATTTCAGATGGAGGATTGGAGACCCATGACAACTCCAATGATCACCAACTGGAAGAAAATCGACACGTCCGAAGACGATGAGGCTGATCCTACATTATATAGGCAGCTCATAGGATCGTTGATGTATCTGGTAAATACAAGGCCAAACATCTGTTATGTTGTAAATACCCTCAGTCAGTTCATGGTACAACCTAAGAGGGCTCATTAGGCAGCAGCCAAGCATGTTCTCAGATACCTTCAAGGAAAAATCGAGCTTGGATTGAAGTACACCCGTAGCAATGATGTTAGGATGAGTGGTTTCACTGACGCAAATTGGGATGGGAGTTCAGTAGATCGGAAGAGTACCATTGGGTATTGTTTCAGTCTAGGATCAGGAATGACTTCATAGTGTAGCTGGAAACAAAAGTCCGTAGCACTGAGCTAAACAAAAACAGAGTATATGGCAGCCATCACAGTTTTGTGTGAGGCCATATGGCTTCGAAAGCTGTTAGTGAACCTAGTCAAGCAGAAAATGGAAGCGATCAATATCTTATCCGATAATAAGAGTTGCATCAAGCTCTCTGAAAATCCCGTGTTTCATGATCGGTCGAAACATATTGATATCAGGTGTCACTTCATCAGGGACTGGGTACAACGTGGAGCTGTTCAGTTGAAGTACACTCCAATGGGAGAATAGGTGGCAGACATCCTCACAAAATATGGGGATGATGAGGAATCATTTCCAGTAGCAGAAATGGATAGGACCAGTATTCAGAGGGAGTTGTTGTACAGATGCAGCAGTGACAGTGTCAAAGGCAGTAGTACAGAGGACAACAACACAGCAGATGAGGGGGCAACGTCCAGAGATCAGCAGCGCAGAGGGTGCTTTAAAAGCAAAGCAACATGCAACAGGCATATTGCTGGAACACCTTCCTCGCTAAGAGGGAGTGTTGATTTTTCTAGCATCCGAAAGTGTTCCAAGTCTCAAACTTTGCAGGGAGGCTCAGACAACAACATTCCAAAGAACCCAAAAACCGTTTGTGGAAATTCCACTCAGTTCATGACTTATTGAAATAATTAATTATTTTAATGAATACCCTAAGTCTAAACTTAGGGAAATGAAATAATTAAAGGGTATTAATAAGTCAGAGTGTGAATCTTCTAGAAAACAAGGATCAAGTCAAGTTTTAATCTTAGCCATTGATTAAACTTCTAATCTGGGTCGTTGGTTCTCCAACGAGAAGATTATAAAAGAATGCTCGAGGGTCACTTGGAAAATAAGCCGGGCATACACTCAGTACGCGAAGGAGATCGATTATGAAGCAAGAGAATTCGATTTCAGTGGGAGAGTTGCAAGGCGAGGATTTTGCAGAAGAAGAAGGAAGAGGGAGTCAGCTAGTGATAAGGTTAGGGACAGAGGGAAGCAGTGGGTCACTGGAGGCAACTGTGGGCTGCAACGCAGAGAACCCACGCAGAGAATCCAGTATTTCATGATCGGTCAAAGCATATCGGCATCAGATATCACTTCATCAGAGACTATGTGTAGAAGAGTGCTGTGAAGCTCGAATATATTCCCATTGATGAACAGGTTGCAGATATTCTTACCAAAGCCTTACCACGGGGCAAGCATGTCTACTTCAGAGATAAGATGGGTGTGGTGAGGAACACCTTCCTTGGTAAGAGGGAGTGTTGAAATTTGGTTACCGGAGGACAGGTGGTTCCCTAAGGCTTTGATCTTTGGCTTAGGGAAAAGTGTCCAAAAAAATTTAATTTTTCTCCTAAAGTGGCTTTATAAAGTTATAAAGTAAAATCTAATTTAAAAGTGACTTTAAGTGAAAAAGTTACTAAAGTTTAATTTTAAAGTGACTTTAATAAAGTTAATGTAAAATTAGAAAAGAAAAGTGACTTTGGAAATAAATGACTAAGTGGATCTTTATTAAAGTGGGGTGAATTAAAAAATAGAAAGTGAGATTTAAAAGGGCATTTAATCTCAGCCCTAGATCTAAAGCTATTTCAGCCATTGGATTTGGGGATACCCCAAAAGTCACTTAGAGTTATATTAAAGGAGAAAAATGAGAGAAAAGGTCATTCATTCATTAATTCTTTCATGAGCAGATTGAGAGAAGGAGAAGGAGAAAGCTGAAGAAAATTTTCTGAGTAGTGAGAATGAGGGCAACAACACTAACTTTCAACAAATCCGTACAGCAGGGCAGAGCATGAAGTTCGAGGCAAGTGGGCACGAATTTCAATGAGAGAAAACTACAGATTTCAAGGGAGGCTGTACAGCCATTCCGACACTGTTTTCGAGGCTGTTCGTACAGCTTTGAAGGCTGTAATTTCTGCTGTAATTTTTCTGTTTTGTGGTCATAGAAACCGAGGTGGAATTTGGCACGGTTTTCGAGATAAGTTTTGTTTCGAAGTTGCTGTAATTTTTTTGCTGTGTAAATTTCTACATCACTGTAAAAGCAATATTCAGAAAATAAAGAGAAGCTTTCGAACTGGTTTTCCCTAAGAGTTGTAGGGGGTTTTTCCAGGGTCATGTTGACCAAAAATCACTGTGTTAAAATGTTTTGTGTGGCTGTTTTAGTTTGCTAATTTCTATTTCTGCAATTTCCAGCACTGTGAAAATTTTCCAGAATTTGTGTTTTCAGAAAATATTTATTTTCCAGCTTGTTGAATGTAAGGCTATGGGAAAGGGCATTTAACTATTTACAGAAATAAGGTGAAACTGAAAACCGGGGTGGGAAAATAGAAATCTCTATAAATTTCACACCACATACTTCTGAGAGAGGACACACATCATCGAACTACAACACCATCAAAACAATTCATATATAGCATGTTATAACCTCACACCACACGTGGGATATTCCATATTCACTTTTAATAAAAAATATATCAAATTTTTTCATATGGCCGACACACGTTCACGGTCAAGGGAGGTCCCTACAACTCGTTCTTGGGCTCATAACCATCAACTATTCCTCTTATTGTCGAACTCAATTGGAAAATGATGCAGTTTATATAAAATGCAATGCATTTTTCCACCTTTCATGTGGGATATTGATTTATCTAACACACAAAAAATGTATACATATGTTACTCCAAGTCACGGGGGAATCGATGAACAACGTGGTGAAAATAAAAATAGTACAAATGATGTACAACATAAATAGTGACAAGTTGAAGAAGAAATGGACAGAAATGCTAGGACTTGACAAGATACTATTTGGTCACATGATCCGCAGACTGGATGGAGTTTTTGTGTGATGATTCCTTCATGTGTTGTCCTTCTTGAAGCAAAAACTGCAGATGGTACCTTGAATAATCCCAGAGTGTTTTACAGGGTACAAATTGGATTTCAATCACCAAATGGCATCAGTGTTGTTCAGGGAATTCTTCGGAGATTTAGTGACTTCCTTAAGATTTTTACTGCTCTTAAGCACGCATTTCCAAAGAAGCGAATTCCTCCAACTCCACCAAAGTATCCATTTTTTAGGATTAACTCGAGGCAGTCACTCCTTCAAGAGAGGCAGCATGCATTAGAAGAGTGGATGTAAAAGTTTTTTTCAGATGTCGACATATCACGAAGTGCCCCAGTAACATCCTTCATTGAATTAGAGGTTGCTGCATGAAGCTGCAGTTCTTCGCCAGCGGCTTCAAGAGTGTAGTGTAGATATTCTTGCAAAGTTGGAGATAAGCACACCATAAATGCTTCTTCAATTTCGGAGGCAAAAGATCTCCTGGCTCTGATAATCGAGTAGACCCATTACTTGCAGAGGCACAACTACTTGCGCAACAAGATGAAGATGCCATTGATTCAACTGAGCAAGCAACTTTGATGCAAATGAGTAATCGACTTCATGGAAATGGTAGTAAATCAAGTTTAGAAGAAGCAAGTAATTTAGCTGACAAGGAAGCTGGGGCTAGTGAGGCCATGGTGCACAAGATGTTGACAGACATTTTCAAAGATAATGCTCAATTGCGGAAGGTTGTCAATGTTGTCACACGTTCTGCACTTTTGGCAGATAAAAAACTTGAGAAAGATGAAGGGGATGGAGCTCCCAGTAGAAAAAGTTATCTAAACAAATATATATTTAGAAAAATAACAGGGTATGCATACCTTGAAGGCCTAATAGAAATGCATATAGATGGATTTGGAACTTGCATTTATTTTACATGTGGTTGGAATTAAGGATCAACACAGAAGGAGAGGCACCAGTTAAACTTCATGGACAATTTGAAGCCCACCACATTCAAGTTAAATAACGATGACAATGACTGCATTTATTAACAGGAAGTAAAGAGGAACATAGATTCAAATATATATATATATATATATATAATAAACAAATAGTCATTTCATTTAATAAGCGCAGATGAGGACAAGGGCATATAATGAAGTATTAAACAAAGTTTTGGTTAAGTATGAACACGACACATGAAAATTAAAAGAATTTTTGAGCAGTTGCCAAACGAACAAAACAAATGCAACCACCACGCTCTCATCCGATGACAAATTGAAGAGGACCGAGACCATTTATTCGCCTCAAGAGATCAATAAGAAGCAAACAACAACATTGAATGGGGATTCCCTCTTTTGCACACCCAGATGCTGCCCAATTGTGAGTGAGGGTGACCAATAGTAAGGTTTTCCTTCTTTTATTCCTAGTTTCCTTCTTCGTGCAACAAACTTCTACTTATGTGATGCCATTGCTGGTTTGCAGGTAGCCTCTTTGAGTGTCTCCTGGAACGTGACTGCATAGCTCCACTGGTTTATAGTCGGGCAAAGGTTAAGAGCTGTCATTGCATTTCTTTCACTATTTTACCATTTAAGTTGGTATTGACCTTGTGACTATTGTGCAGGATGTGATCTTCTTGCTTACTGTTGACCAGTTTAAAACGACTATGCATCACCTTCCATTTCCTCGCATATCCCACCCTGTAGAAATGTACTCAGATGAGAAAATGCAATGAAATAAAGAATTTTCCTTGCTGGTCAGGCCTCCCTTCAATGGTTTCTAGCATTTGGGTTCAAGTTTCCAATATTGTTTAAATTTCATTTTTATTGCTCAGATTTTACTTTTGCTTTCCATCTGTATAAATGTGCTTCATTTTCTTTTACTGTCGTAAATCTTTGTAATAAGTGTGCTTTCTTTTCATGTTATGTAAATTCTGCTCTTTTTATTTTGTTTACTGTTTCATGCACTAACCCTAATTTTGTAAATAATGTGTGAACTAATGTCCTAACTTATAGTTTATTTGATTTAGTTAGCCACCTTCTTTAAATTTTGTTTTGCTTCTGTACATACTTTATTTTTGTTTAATTTTAGTAACTCCCTTTTATTGACTGCATGCCCTCTTAACATTTAATTGTTATGAAAAGAAAAAACTCTTATTCATTAAATAACCTAATCATACATTTGGCTTAATGAACTAAGGTTTCATTTTCATAAAATCTATACATATGCAACAATTGAACTATGTCATAAAAGAGTCAATTACACAAGTTGTACATGTGGCCTAATGGTAAATTCACTAGTCATGCAACTTGGAGGTCACAATTTGATACCCCAATTAGCTCATTTTGCTGAACTAAAATTATATAATTAGGGGGTCAATTAATGCTCTTTCATAATGTTTAATTGTTGTTTATTGAAGTCTTATTCATTATGAATTAATAGCGCCTATCTTACAAATGATTAAAATTTTAATATCATGATATCAATATATTGAACAACAATTACAACATCAATAATGAGAAACATTAAGTATACAATATGCCTTTACTTATTAACTTACTCATTTACGTATTTAATATTCGATTCATTAATAGGAGGGCTATTGTTTATTTAATTGTTCAAACATAGAGTGTTGTAGTCAATTTCTTTTCTTTATTTTGTAACTTAGGTGCCGCTGAGGCTCTACAGTACTCTAGGGTCAAAAGACTCAAAACCCTAGAGTCTTGATTAGTTTGCTGCTTTGTATATAATTTCGTGTTTAGGGTTAGTGTAGCTAGATTTTTGTTTTCTTTTTCTTTTGACCCTCAGGATTGTTAGTTGTGGTATTCTTCCTCATCAGCTACAACTCCTTGACAATCGAGTAGGTTGAGTTGCACTATTATTGGCATGGACTTAACTCTAACTTGAGCGGCTTTAAGCATGAGGAGTTAAGGGCACATCTAGAAAAGTCATGAGGAGTTGAGATGATCTTAGTCGTTGATTGAGATTAGATCGTGGTTGTTGGTTGCTCAACAAGAGATTATAAGAGCAAATCGATAGGGCTTTTGGAGACACACAAGGGAGTTTGAATTATCCAGTTGTAGGGATAGTGAGGGCGTAGTTTGAGCAAGGGAGACACTAACACAAGGGTTTCAGTAGAGAAGATTGAGGAAAAAATTTCTAGAGGAATTTTCTCAGTTGATTTCCAGTTTCTAGTGAGAGGAAGGAGGTCGAATTCATCAACAAAAGAGAGGCTGATTCAGCTAGTGCAAGTAGCCAGTTAGCCAGTGTGTGTGATAAAGGGGCTCGATTTAGCTTCCAGTTTCTAGATCATCTTCCCGGAGGGGGTGTGAGTTAGTCAGACGCGATGCTGGAGGCAATTTTGCTTGCAGGATAATTTTCCCTAACGCAGTATGTACTATGAGTTGTTGGGGTAGTCGGTGCGAGTTTGCAGGAAGCTAGTGCAAGTTATTGGGGAGTGTGAATAGCACAAAGAGGCTGAGAGTTTCTGCAAAGGGAGACTTTGTGGTTTCTAGGTCAATTTGGCCAAGAGAAAAATATTTCCCAGAGCTTTGCCAGTGAGAGGCAAGGAGGTTGTAATTCTAAATTTTTGTTGAAGATTAATAATAAAACCCTCATCTACAGAACTGGTTTTCCCTAAAATGTGGTTTTTCTAGGGACAATTTGTCCTAAAATATTGGTGTTCATTATTTTGTGTGTGCATTATTTCTCAGTAGTGATTTATTTGATATTTGTCGTGTTTAATTTTTGAAGACAAATAATTTGAAATAGAGAGGAGAATAAATTCTAGTTGTTGTAATTAAGGAAATTTCACATGGTATTAGAGCAGATCTATAACACAGGGGGTTTACAGGTGTAAATCAAAGCAGGGCATAGGAAGAGAAAGTCGGGGTTAAATAACCAAATTGAACCTCTCCAGATTTAGTTGGTTATTTTTTTTAGTTTTTGAAGAATTTTCAGAGATGGCCTTAGCAGGTGTCTAGAAAATCAAAATTCTCTTGTTATTGGAGAAGAATGGTCTCAAGGAGTATGTTGGAGTGACTGGACACCTAATCCGCTAAGGGTTATGGTGTTGAAGGTGAAACATCATAGGAAGTCCAAGAGAACTTGGAAGATGAAACACCAAAAGCAGAGCCTCAAGCTAGAGTCAAAGTTAAGAGTGTGATTCAATTTACGATCATCTTCTAACCAAAATTGGGAGCACTTCCTCTAGCATAAGACTTCAACTTCTAGCCAGATTTAGAACTGTTCTAGGAACTTCAGTAAGCGTTCCAGAGTTGGTGGTTAGCCTTAAACCACCACTGGTTGAGACCTCAATGGTCTCCTTTTTAAAAAAAAAAGGGAGCACTTCCTCTAGCAGAAGACTTCAACTTCTAGCCAAATTTGGAATTATTCCAGGAACTGCATCAAGCATTCCAGGTTGAGATCCCAATGGTCTCCCTTTTCAAAGCATTAGGGAGCACTTCCTCTAGCAGAAGACTTCAACTTCTAACCATATTTGGAATTGTTCTAGGAACTGCACTAAGCATTCCAATGTTGGTGGTAATCCTCAAAACCACCTGTTGAGTGCCAGTTTTGCACACTTTTCCTACATTTGTTTTCCCTATTTTGCCTCATGACTATAACCAATGGGACTATCTTTGCCTCTTTTTCCTACCTTTCTATCTTAACTTGTGCTATTTCACCTTATTTTCATTACTCTGTCATTTCATCAATTATTATGATATATCGTGCCTTTTTTATGACTAATTGAGGATGAATGTTTGGAGAAGATCTATGGTCTTTGTGTTGCCTTTCCAGATGTCAATTGTAGCACAAAAGATCCCGAAAACGAGGCATACAAGAGCAGTTAAGGGTGTGTTGTTACAGCGAGCTTTTTACACCATGACGCTGTTACATGTTGCTGTTACAGAACTGCTGGCGAACTGCTGTTATAGTCGTACCGCTGACTGGATCCCGTTAACTCCTGTTGCTGACCTGTCCTCTAGCTGTTACGCTACAACTGTGGTTTATCGTGATAGCTGTAGAAGTTATTAAGCATTGTATTTTTGGATAACAACCTATGGGCAGTTTTGATTGTAATCTATAATTTTCCAGTTAGACTCTTATTAAGAAGTAGTTATAACCATATGTATTCTATTTCGATCAGCATGAGAATCATAAGATTCTCATGACTGATCGATTCCTTGTTTTTCTGAGATGTAACCACTATATAGTTCTTGGCCCTTGAGGTCGAAAGGTTAGCGGAGAACAACGTTATTTTGGCTCTGTAATTTTGCTCATACTAATACAGATTATCCTGTTATTGCTGTTACATGTGTTATTCGATTTAGTTTCCGTTAATTTCTTTCTCTACCTACGCCCTACTAGGGAGGAAGGGCCCTCCTCCTTAGCAAGGATTGCAATGATTAAGGTAGTTGTGTATATGTGTTTGTAGTTTGGTTTATGTATCAGTAGAGGTGTTGTTGCTGCTGTTTCAGCTGTGAATATATCCGCTTCAATTTCAATACTTTGTATGTTGTTACACATATGATATTAGAGACACCAGTTGGATATTTGTTGTGTGGCGCGCTAGAACAAATTAATTGAAGTGTGATTTTAGTCTTGTAGATCATTTTATTTCTGCACGTGTGATTTACTTCAGCAACGATTTCTTTCATTTGGAATTGCTTTTGGTTGAGTGTATTAGCACAGACAATGCAACTGTCATTGAAATAAAAGATGTCCCTGGATTGATAATTTATGTGTACTGTTTTATTCATTCAATAGTGATTAATACAACCCAACATTTTGGCGCCATTGCCAAGGATAACAATGACGATCCAATCAATCAGAGTTGTTTTTTAGAGGTGCAATTTTCGTGTGTTTTTAGAGTGTCTCCAGTGACACAATTACCGAGCAGTAAGACAAGAGGTAAGAACCTGCGCAACGCTCTAATAAACTTGAGCGGGCTCACCAATGTCTTGCTGGGACACTTAGGAGAGTGAATTTCTGAGCATTTTGTTTTTTTTAGAGTGTCTCCAGTGACACAATTGTCGGGCAATAAGACGAGAGGTAAGAACCTGCGCAGCGCTTTAACGAACTTGAGTGGGCTCACCAATGTCTTGCTGAGACACTTAGGAGTGTGAATTTCTGAGCATTTTATTTTTTAGAGTGTCTCCAGCGACACAATTTCTGGGTAGTAAGATGAGAGGTAAGAACCTGCGCATCGCTCTAACGAACTTGAGCAGGGTCACCAATGTCTTGTTGGGACACTTAGAAGTTTGAATTTTTGGAGTGTCTTTTAGGGCGTCTTCAGTTATACAGTCGTTGGGCGGTAAGACGAGAGGTAAGAACCTGCGCATCGCTCTAACGAACTTGAGCGGGTTCACTGCTGTAGAAACTGAAGCACTTATAGGATGAATTGATACACGTAGGGCCCATGTGTGCCGGTAGGACAACATCAACATCCACAAACACCCCCCCACTCCACTGACTACAGGAAAGACAGGTCGTAAGAAGGAAAAGAAGAGTGCAAATTTGGGAAGAAAGACATTCTTTGGAGATCTGATTTCAAGGGCAGAAAAGGAACAGTCCACGTCATACAGAGATAATAGGAAGACATGACCACAGAAAGCAGCTACCATATCAAAGCCCGGGCCATCGGTGTCTTCTGTGTTTGGACCTCACCACCCTTCGAACAACATATCCACTCCTAATATCAAGGCTCCATATTCAAATCAGCAGTGGAAAATCATTGATCAAAATTTGAAAATTGAAGGACACGGAGAGACCAGTGGGGAGCATCAGGGACTTGAGGAACAACATTTAATTTATCATCATTTGGACGCTGGTAGTGCTGTTAAACAACTAGTCCTGGAACAACTTGATCCTTTTATTTGTCAATCTCCAGTACATTCCGAGGTCAGTTCATCCCATCAGGAAGAATTAGCCATGGGGGACAAGAATGTCAAGACATATAGCTTTGTTACTTTTGAATTCCCAATAGTAGTAACACGGGATGAGGCTCCTATGAAGAATATTCCTTTATCATCCCTACCATCCTTTCAAGGGATGGTTGTTGAAGACCCTGATACCTTTTTATTCGAATTTGATGTGTTATGTAGAGGTTATGACTACACTTCAGACGCCCAGAAGCTGGAATTATTCCCTGCTACTCTGAAAGGAGCAGCATTAAGATGGCTCATGAGATTGAGTGTTGGCACGATTCGAACTCGGAATGACATGAGGGAGGCCTTCCTCTTTAAGTATCAGGATTACTGTCGAACCAGGGATTTTAAAGGTGAGATTTTCAGAATTGCACAGAAGGAGGAAAGCCTGGAAGACTATATGGAGCAATTTCACTACAATTTACAAAGGTCTAAGTTTAATAACTTAGACCCGGAAATTCTAAAGCCAATATTCTTAAGAGGTATAAGAGATGATTGTCTGGAGCATCTGAACCTATTGGGAAAAGGAGACATATCTCAAGAACCACTTGACGAAATAATGAAGCTTTGCCTGCATAGCTCAAGAGGATTGGTCAGAGGGAAAGTTTTAGTTCGGGACCCTTCAGTCCGGATACAAAAGTCCACGAGTGGAGGAGTAACTAGAGCAGAGATCAGCGATTTATTTGAGGATTTTAAAACCGACCTCCTTAGCACTCTCTCTGACCAGATCACTACAGTACGAGTTAAGAAAGCAGAAGCAGAAGCTGAAGCAAACTTAGCAATATTCTGTCCCCGATGCAAAAAGAAACATTTGGAAAGAGAATGTGGAGTGAATAGTATTAGTCTGTGCAATATCTGTGAGTTGGCGCATTCTGTGAATCAATGTCCTCAATTGCCCAGACTAAAGGTGGTACTTCAAGAATCAAGCGAGGATGTCCAATCTTCTTATTTCATCGAATCAAAGAGACCATGGCAGCCACGACCTACAGGTATGCCTTCAGATTTTTCCTCTTTTTATCCTTGGAATAATGTTTATAATAGTCAGCAATATCCATGGCAGTATCTTACTCCATCCTTAAAACAATTTCCTTCACCATGGAACCAGTGGTCGTCTCCTCCACCAATGAAATATCCTCCATCACAACCCAATCCTTGGGGTCAGAACTGGAGAAGTAATGGCCAAGGTCCAGTACCCCCTCCAATACCAATACAGCAGCAACAATTATAATTGCCTTCTATTCAAAATCCTACACCTTCTGTCTGACCCCAATTACTTGTGCAATCTAACCCCAATCCAAATAATAAGGCAGCCTAGAGCATGGATGCTCAGGTTACCCTCCAGACTCATCTTATTACTCCTATTGGACTTAACGAGGTTCAACTTCGATCAGGGAAAGTAATCAAATCCGTGCATACTCCCATTATTACCGAAGAATGTGAGTCACCTAGAAAGGATATGGGCGATTATGAGGCAGCTGTTACACATGTAACAACTGATACAACACCTATTGTTACATCTGTAGCAGCCAACTCGAGAGGATCTGTCGTTCCTACAACAGCCAATCCGAGCAAGGCTGGTGCATCTGTGATAGATGACTCAGCTGTTAGCATTCAGAATCCTCCATACCCTCAATGATTAACTGAAGCTGGGCTGGTCTCACAACCTGAATCCGAATTCCTCAAGGAATTGCAAAATTTGTATGTGTGAATTCCGCTGTTACAAGCTCTTAAGGAAGTACCTATTTATACTAAAACAATGAGGGATCTATGTGTCAAAAGGCCTGGAAGGAAACCTAAAGACCCTGCTACTATCCATGTCATGGGGAAATTGTCCGATCTCATGATTGATCAGCCTTTGTTGACTAAATATAACGACCCAGGGAACCCTATAGTGACTGCCCATATTGACAGTCAACTTATAACCAATACTTTGATTGATCTAGGGGCAACTATTAATGTCATGACTAAAGACCTCTTCATCTCCCTAGGACTTCATGGACTTAGACCTACACCCACAGTGCTTGAATTAGCAGATAGGTCCCATGTCAAGCCCAAGGGAATGATAGAAGATGTGGTTATCACTGTGGCTTCTTGGAATTACCCAGCTGATTTTCTCATTTTACAAACCAAATCCAACCTGGGGGGTCATCCTTTAATCTTGGGAAGACTGTGGCTGGCCACTGCAGACACATATATCGGATGTAGGTCCGGATCTATGGTGATCTCAGATGAACAGGCCACTCAGAACCTGAATCTTTATCCCCCAACAAAACCTCATCTGGATTTGAGTAGTACCTGGTGGGACGAATTTGAACCTGAATTTGATCTTTCCCTACCTCTTCTCACGCTTGGAAAAGCACAATACTTTAAGGATGAAACAAAGGACGATATCATTAATGGTTTTATTAGTAATTCATTCTCTGTTGCCTCCATTAGAGATCTGGGCAAAGAAGATGAGGTAGATGATGCAAACGCTTGGAAAAGCACAATACTTTAAGGATGAAACAAAGGACGATATCATTAATGGTTTTATTAGTAATTCATTCTCTGTTGCCTCCATTAGAGATCTGGGCAAAGAAGATGAGGTAGATGATGCAATTATTGAACATTTGAAAACCACTCTGCATACTATCAGCAGTCTCGCTGAAATCGAGCCTGGAAAATGTTTAAACATCAATCCTAACCTAACCGCTGAACAAAACAGATTGTTGATACAACTATTACAGAAATACAAAAAGGCATTTGCATGGGACTATATGGATATGAAAGGAATCCATCCTGGCCTATGCACTCATCGCATTTACCTTAAAGAGGACTGCAAACCAGTTAGACAACCACAACGCCGAATGAACCCCACACTTAAGGAGATAGTGAAAGAAGAATTGCAGCAACTCCTTAATGCTAATTTCATCTACCCCATTTCTGACAGCCAGTGGGTGTCTCCGCTTGTCATAGTTCCGAAAAAGAACGGCAAATGGAGAGTCTGTGTTGACTATAGAGAGCTTAACAAGGCCACTCAAAAAGGACCAATTTCCCTTACCATTCATTGATCAGGTCTTGGATACTCTCTCTGGGAAAAAGTTCTTTTCATTCCTAGACGAGTTTAGTGGCTATAATCAAATACAGATTGCCCCGGAAGACCAAGACAAGACAACCTTCACTTGCACATTGGGTACTTTTGCATACAGAGTCCTTCCTTTTGGCCTCTGTAATGCACCAACAACCTTTCAGAGGGCAATATTGGGTATTTTTTTCTGATATTTTGAATGACTTCCTTGAAATCTTTATGGATGATTTTACACACTACGGGGATGCCTTTGAGACAACATTAGCTAATTTGGGAAAAGCGCTGGAACGTTGTGAACAAACTAATGTTGCTTTGAGCACGGAGAAATGCCACATGATGATGACCGAGGGAATTGTGCTGGGACATTTCATTTCGGCAGATGGAATCAAGGTAGATCCTGCAAAAATTGAGGTAATCTCGAAAATCCCGACCCCTAAGATTCCAAAAGAGGTACGTAGTTTTTTGGGACATGCAGGATACTATAGGAAATTTATAGAGAACTTTTCAAAGATTGCATCTCCTCTGTTTTCGTTGCTCATGAAAGATGCGAAATTTGTGTGGACAAGGAAGTGTGAGCAAGCCTTCCTAAAGCTAAAAAACTGTGTAACAACAACACCTATTTACGAGGACCAAACTGGGAATTTCCATTTCATATTGCTACGGACACATCTGACATAGCTGTGGGTGCTGTTCTGGGGCAGCTGGAGAAGAAGAAACCTTACGCCATCTATTACATCAGTAAAAACTCCAACAAAACTCAACTACACTGTTACTAAGAAGAAATTCCTAGTAGTAGTGCATGCTATCAACAAATTTCGGCACTACATCAGCGGGTATCAAGTATTTGTACACACAGAGCATGCTGCAATTCGATTTTTGATGAACAAACCTGTTACAAATGGTAGAGTTACACAATGATTATTGCTGTTACAAGAATTTGATATTACTATTTTAGATAAACCCGGAAAAGATAATGTAGTTGTTGATTTTCTTTCTAGACTAACTATAAGTGATGCATGCACTGCCACTGAGGATTCTTTTCCAGATGAATATCTTTTTGCCATCTCTACTCACTCACCATGGTATGCAGATATATCCAATTACCTTGCTGCAGGAAAATTCCTACACCAATTGTCTTCTAAGGAATGGAGGAATATTATACAACAGAGTGCTACCTACTCTTGGATATCGGGCAATCTCTATCACAACGGGCCAGATTTTCAGATTAGGCGATGTGTTAGAGAAGATGAGGTATTTGAGATCTTGAAGGCTTGTCATGAGGAACCTTGTGGAGGGCACTTCGCTGACAAAAGGACAGGACATAAAGTACTTTTAACAGGGTACTACTGGCCAACTATATTACAGGATGCCAAGAAGTTTGTGAAAGGATGTGATAGCTGCCAAAGGATGGGCCAGCCTCTGAAATCAGAAGAGATGCCGTTACAGCCTCAGATAGTGATAGAACCATTTGAGAAATAGGCCCTAGACTTTGTTGGGCCAATTAATCCTTCATCGTAGCAAAAATCATACATATTGGTCTGCACCGATTATGTCACAAAGTGGGTTGAAGCAAAGGCACTAATTAGAGCAACAGAGCAAGCTATTTCAGATTTCCTGTTTGAAGATATCTTTGTTTGTTTCGAGATACCCAAAGAGATAGTGACAGATGGGGGGCCTTAGTTCACATCTCATTTGATCAAGAAGAAGCTGGTTGAAAAGTATGGAATTCATCACAGAATTACTTCACCGTATCACCCACAAGCAAATGGTCAAGTGGAAAGCACCAATAAAGTCATTGAGGGAATCTTAACAAAGACAGTAGCCAGCCACCGAAGAAACTGGGTCGAGAAACTTCCAGAGGTACTATGGGCTTATTGGACAACATGGAGGAATACTATAGGCTTCTCACCATATGAATAGGTGTATGGTAAGAATCCTCTATTCCCCATAGAGTTTGAAATAAAGACATTAAGAACAACATTGTAGGTCGATTTGGACTTAAGTACAGCACAGACACAAAAACTGAACCAACTCAATGAGTTGGAAGAGAAATGGCTGGCTGCTATTCAACAGACAGAGATCATTCAGCAGCAAAGAGCTAGATGGCATGATGGGTTTTTTAAGAAGAAAAAGTTTCAGAAAGGAGATTGGGCTCTTTTGTATGATTCAAGGTTCAAGGATTTCAAAGGCAAGCTCTGCACCATATGACTAGGTCCTTACGAAGTGGACTCGGTCTTTGACAATGGGACTATACAATTGGTCACCATCGACAGTGCTAAGACACTGTTACTGGTTAATAGGCACCATCTAAGGTTATATCATCAACCCGGTTCAAAGGAATCATTTGTTAACATTGTCGCGGATTTCGATCTTCATGTTACAACAGCAGGGGAACATTCTCCTACGCAGCCCGAAAATTGAAATTCCAATAAGTGCAGTCGCTGAAAACCACTCTTGTGGCAGCTGTTACACCTGTTTTAAGAAAAGAAAAAAAAATAAAAAAATATATATATATATATATATATATATATATATATATATATAACAAAACAAAAAGAAAATAAAACAAAAATAATAAATCTAACTATGAAAACCTCGTTCTAGGGCGCAGTCAGACAATTTGTAACAGTTGAAAACCACTCTTGTGGCGACGTATTTTTCTCCCCAAAACATCATCTTCTCTTTCCAATCCATTTTATACGCTGATGGTATTCATTTGATTTTCTTTCTGTACCAATTTCTCCTAATTATTATGTTTCTTTTGAGGAATAATCTAAGGGTTGTCTTGGCTGTTACACATGTAACAGCCAACAGCCATGAACACTGTTTCTTATGTTTCCTCCCATAACAACAATAATCGTGCCAGCCAAACGCAACAACATGTGCGCTGCAAGCAGTACGCCGCCAATTTGGAATCTTCCTCCACGTCACCGCAAGTATGTCATTCAAAAGGTAACGTTATCATTTATGATTTGGTGATTATTGGCAAAAGTAATGATATTCCCGTGACGCCCGTGGGTGGCCGTCACAATTAAGGCGGGGGAAGAGATATATCTTGAAATCATTGAAACAAAGCCGTAGTCATAAACCTCTATCAAATCCGCATGCACACAATTAATAGCACAAATGCCAATGATGATTAAATCCAGCTGGAAAGAGCGTATGTACTAGAACCCATTACTTTCCATATCGAGACATTTATGAAGAGTAGTGTGAGGTACGATTCGGTAATCTGTAAAATCTATCACCTCCCATCAACCTCCTCGACTGAAACCTTGTATCCTCATTGCAAACTCGTCAATTGGGATAAGCAGAGACACAGAGAAGAAGTGAGCAGTGTAGTGATATTACAGTGGGTTGAGCAGAAAGAAGCAAATTCAAAAACAATAGCAGGATGGGTGAAGTAGCGGTCAAGCAAGAGCCGGATTCTATGGACACCTTGCAGAATTGTCTAGAAGCCTACCATATATTCAAAGACGCCGGATGGATTGAGTATTTCCAGAAGCTAGAAGGCTCGGATGAGGCGGTGGCAATCGAATTCGCTCAGAATTTGAACAACAATCAGACCCGAGTTAGGGGCCTGCAAGTTGAGGTGACTGAAGAGGTAATTGCCCGAGTAACTACATTGCCAGTAGAGGGACGAAGGTGTTTTAACAGAAAAATCAATGACCCCTCCTTGAAAGAAGACTTCCTAGAAGGAGAAGAAAAATTGGAGAAGAAAGGGAGAGGAATTAACAGGTTGTCACTCCCTCAGCCTTGGGCAGATGTCGCCTTGGGTTTAATCAAATATATCACTTGTGAGGGAAGATCTACGATAGTGTTTAACTATCACTTCCCTCTACTTAATCACCTTCGGCACCAACAAAAGATTAATATTCCATTCTACTTATTAGGGAACATCAATAACTATCACTTCCCTCTACTTAATCACCTTCGGCACCAACAAAAGATTAATCTTCCATTCTACTTATTAGGGAACATCAAGCATATGGCGACAACAGTAAAGACAACAACACACCCGGAAGCATGTGTGATCAATCACGAACTCATCAAATTGATCGTGCTGGATTCCCTAGGCCAGCAAGGAAAGAATTGGGAAGAATTCAAGCGAAAGAGGCCGAGGACAAGCCGAGGGAAACAGACCAGGACTTCAGGAGGAAGTCAGGCAGAAGCAGAAACCCAGACTTGGCCTGCCAAAGTCAAAATTGGGCAAGAACCTACTGATGAACCAATTGGGGATAGACAGCCAAAACAGAGGGTGAAAGTTAGCATACCCACAGAACCTTTGCCTACAGCAGGGAAGCAAACATAAGTAGAAGTATCAGAAGAAGAAAGGCAACACTCTTCATCAGGTAAGGACAAAACTCATGTCCTGTTTTTAGAACTTGAAAATCTAAGAAAGGAAAATGAAGAATTGAAGCAAAGATTATCTGAGGGGAAGGAAATCTTGGTGTCTGTATGCACGACATGTTTTCAAGAATTAACAGCGGCAGGATATAAGGTCTGTGGGGAAAATATCAGTGCAATGGAAACATAAACAGAATGAAAGGAGGTTGATACACAAGAATCTGCTAAGGATACTGCTATTACACAAGAACCAGCAGTTAAAGCAGAGCCCCCTGTAATAATTGACCTAGAGGCCGATACACAAGAACCTGTGGAGGCCACTCCTATTGTAGAAGAAACAACAATGGACACAGAGGCTACTCTAGGTGGAAACGAAGGGGTTGATACACAAGAACCCACCGAGTAAGTCAAGAACCAACAGCAGAGGTGGAACAACCCCATTCAGCAGAGGCTGTTACACCCATTATTGATGTGATATTGAATGCAGAAGAACATTGGGTCCCATCTCGGGATGGAGTTCTGAGAAAATCTTGTTAATTTCCGAATTACAAGAGTGAAAACAGGAAGCAATCTTCCTTCGGGAAGGGACGATTTCGCTGAAAGAACATCGGAGGGAGATAGACGCCCTACATGAAAGATGAATGAAAGAAGAGTTGAAGAAAGGATGGGAGAATTATAAGAAGAAGGAAGCCTTGAAGAAGCAGGAGGAACAGTTGCTGCAGTTACAACAACAGGTTCGGGATCTTACCATAGACAAGCAAAAACTTCATGATCTCGCCCTCAATTTGCTGGGGTGTAGACGACCTTCCCCATCCTATCTTATTTTTCTATGGGAACGTTACTTCCTGTTCCAGATGAAAGTTGTTATGGAGGACAAACCCTATTTATGTTCTTCCACTCACACATTTTTAGATGTTTTTCGTGCCTCCGATTTTGATGAACAAAGCCTGCTGTGTGAGTTGTTCTTACACAATATCATTTGTGAGCACGTGAGTATGCAAATGGTTGTGACGATATTCTCCTATATGGGGGATATGCAGTTGCGTGCTTTTGTGTCCTTCATGAAGAATCAGATTGAGTGGCATTTGACCATCAAATCTATGGATGCTAATGAGGAGAAGATGGCATTATGGGTCCACGAAGAACCAGGACGAGCCGCCGAGTTAAGGCGAGAATTCAGGAGAATGTTGAGCACTCCTGGGATAAAGGAACAGGCTACCACTTACAGAACTAGGATTGTGAACTTCTGCCTCAATCAGTTCTCAATGATGAAGAGCCGAGCCTTGACTGGGTGCTTGAAACGCACGGAAGCCAGCAGTGCTAAGCTACTGAAAGGGGACCCATTTGCATTCCAAAATTTCGTGGTGGTTGTTAGTAGTTACACATGTACCAACGTATGCACAGATAGTACAATCCCTTGGTGCTTTGTGGCTTGGATTGAGATTCAAGTTTATTTTGATCTGGCTGCCAATTGAGGATTATCAGAGTAATTATGAATTGAGCAAGTATGAATCAGAGTCCTGGGTACGACAGCTGATGGCCAATCAGGGGTATAGGTCTGCAGATGAAGATAGAGTTGGTGCTTATGATCTCACTGACTTGCACCAGAGGTATTCCCATGAGAGATGAGTTTGCATGAGGACATGCAAGTGTTTCAGTTGGGAGGAGATGTTGGGTGCTAGTTTTGCACACTTTTCCTACATTTGTTTTCCCTATTTTGCCTCATGACTATAACCAATGGGACCATCTTTGCCTCTTTTTCCTACCTTTCTATCTTAACTTGTGTTGTTTCACCTTATTTTCATTACTCTGCCATTTCATCAATTATTATGATATATCGTGCCTTTTTTATGACTAATTCAAGATGAATGTTTGGAGAAGATCTATGGTCTTTGTGTTGCCTTTCCAGATGTCATTTGTAGCATAAAAGATCCCAAGCACGAGGCATACAGGTGCAATTAAGGGTGTGCTATTACAGCGAGCTTTTTACACCATGATGTTGTTACACGTTGCTGTTACAGACCCGCTGGTGAACTGCTGTTATAGTCGTACTGCTGATTGGATCCCGTCAACTCCTGTTGCTGACCTGTCCTCTTGTTACGCTACAACTGTGGTTTATCGTGATAGTTGTAGAAGTTATTAAGCGTTGTATTTTTGGATAATAGCCTAAGGGCGGTTTTGATTGTAATCTATAATTTTCTAGTCAGATTCTTATTAAGAAGTGGTTATAACCATATGTATTCTATTTCGATCAGCATGAGAATCATAAGATTTTCATGACTGATCGATTCCTTGTTTTTCTGAGATGTAACCACTATATAGTTCTCGGCCCTTGAGGTCGAAAGGTTAGCGGAGAACAATGTTATTTTGGCTTTGTAATTTTGCTCATATTAACACAAATTATCCTGTTATTGCTGTTACATGCGTTATTCGATTTAGTTTCCGTTAATTTCTCTCTACCTGCGCCCTGCTAGGGAGGAAGGGATCTCCTTCTTAGCAGCGATTGCAGTGATTAAGGTAGTTGTGTATATGTGTTTGTATTTTGGTTTATGTATCAGTAGAGGTGTTGTTGCTGCTGTGAATATATCCGCTTCAATTTCAATACTTCGTATGCTGTTACCCATATGATATTAGAGACACCAGCTGGATAATTGTTGTGTGGCGCGCTAGAACAGATTAATTGAAGTGTGATTTTAGTCTTGTACATCATTTTATTTTTGCATGAGTGATTTAATTCCAGCATTTACTTCAACAACGATTTCTTTCATTTGGAATTGCTTCTGGTTGAGTGTATTGGCACAGACAGTGCAATTGCCATTGAAATAAAAGACGTCCTTGGATTGATAATTTGTGTGTACTGTTTTAGTCATTCAATAGTGATTAGTACAACCCAACACCATCACCAGTTGAGACCTCGATTTCTCCCACTTTATACCATAATTTAAGAGAGCACATTCAACCAATTGTTGTCATGCATTATTGCATTTTTGTATTTCAGCTCTCTGCTTGGATTCATATATACCCCTTCGGATTAGGGGGGGGGGAATGTTGGTCACCTAATCTGCTAAGGGTTATGGTGTGGAAGGTAAACCATCATAGGGAGTCCAAGAGACCTTGGAAGATGAATACAATAGTCACATAATGTATTTATATGTAACATATTTATGAATAATAGAGGATCTCAAGCTTATCTTTCATAGCTGGTTGCACTATCCAACAAAGTATGTGACCAATGTGATAGTCGCTCCTACGAATCCACAACAACTTTCGATATACAGGAAGGAGGATGCCTAAGCTAGGAGGATTATCCTTAATGGAGTCAAGGACTATATAGTTCCTCATATCACAGAGTTAGACATAGTGAAGAAGATGTGGGATGCGGTTATGAACCTGTACCAGAATGCTACCACTAACATGAAGCTGAACCTCAGGGAAATGTTGAGAAACAAAAAGATGAACAAAGGGGAAAGTGTTGTGAGTTATCTCACCAAAATCAGAGCAGTCAAAGAGGAGTTAGTGTGAAAATTTCAACGCTGAAATCCTATTGCAACAACTAGAAATTATTCTTCTAGTTAATTAATTTAACAATTCATCTGCTACGGTAAATACCAAATAATTCACATTGTAGTTTTCACAAATAAAACTTTGGAAGAAAATAGCATTGGACACTAAGAAATGCTAGCACGCACACAAAAAATTAACACAATTGTTTTTGGACAAAAGTCCCCGGAAAAATACAACTTGGGAAAACCAGAGCAACAACTGAGGGCTTTATTATTATGCAGCAGTGAAATCTTAGTACAAGCTATGGATGCCCAATTAGCAATCCAAACAGAGAAAAATACTGGCAAAATATTGTGAGGAATTTTCCTCATCCCCATAGGAAATCCTGGCTCAATCAAGTCAATCGAATTGGTGATCAGTAGCAGGATGGACCAGTGGCAGTTGGTGCAGTCAGATGCCAGAGTGGCAGCTGCAGAGAATAGTAGCAGTCAGACACTGGGAAGCGCGGTGCAAAGTCAACAATAACGTATATTTCACAGTGACAATGCAGATGCTAGTAGAAGTCAGGACTTGGGTGACAAATGCATCATACTGAACACAATTGTTTCAGTTTTGGATTTTTTTCAGTTGCAGATGTTGCAGTAGTAGCAACAACAAAGTTGTAGTGCTGGCAACAGGGTCAGCAATAGCACAGATGCAACGTATATCAGAGTTGCACAGTGGTTGGTGGGTAGCAACAACGTGACAGGAAATGGTGCAGAAACGGAGTATTGCTACCAGCGGTGCAACAGTACTAGAACACATTCCTCGCTAAGAGGGAATGTTAATTTTTGTAGCATCGAATGTGTTCTAGCCACGAAACTTTGTCGAGAGGCTAGAATACATGAGATCTCTAGAGCCCAGAAATAGTTTTTGGAAATTCCGCCTAAAGGTGTCTCAATTAGATTATTAACCAATTTTAAAAATTTCCTAAGTCTAAACTTAGGGAATATGGTTAATTAATCAATATTTAATGAGATAAGGCAAGAATAGTCTAGAAACTCACACGGATCGATCCAGAGATGATCCTAGCCATCGATTATGTTTTAATCTCGGTCGTTGGTGCTCCAACAAAGATTTATAAGAGGAGGTCGATGTGATGATGGAGAATACACTTGGAGAATTCGATTTCATTGGAAAATTGATTTCCAAAGTAGCAACAGTCAGTTGTTGGAGAGAGAGTCAGAGAAATCGAAGTAATGAGAGAGGGGTAGGGGCAGTGAGGCTGGAGGAGGCATTGTAGATCCAGCGAGTGCATTTGCAGAGAGGCAGAAGCTGGGGCAGCACAATAGTCTCTAGAGGCAAGATTGATTTGTGGAGAGGAAGAGACGTTTTCAGTTCCAGAGGCTGGGAAGGAGTCCCAGAGTGCCAGAGAAGCATATTTCCAGTCAGCAAAAGGAAGAACGACTTCATCAGAGATCATTCTGACGCTAGATGTCTAGCTAGCTACGCAGAGCAGCGCAGAGGCTGAAGCAATGGTCAAAGGGTTGTATTTCTAAAGAAAAGTCGTGCTGGGAGATTGACTGTGGGGTGAGGAAAATTCCTCACTAGATTTTTTGCCAAATTTCTTCTTTGTAGGATTGCCAGTATTTCGTCATCCACTTGTACTCATATTTTCTCACTGTGGCATAATAATAAAACCCTCAACTACTACACTGGTTTTCCCAAGTTGGGGTTTTCCGGGGACTTTTGTCCAAAAATAATTGTGTTGATTTTATGTGTGTGCTAGCATTTCTTCCAATGTTTATTCATCTGAAGTTTATTTGTCAAAATCACAGTGTGAGTTATTAGATATTTGCCATAGGAAACATCAAATAAATTGTTAAATAAAATTAACAATTAGGAGAATAATTTCCAGTTATTGTGATAGATGAAATTTTCATAGTGAGTAGGGATCAGGTGATAGCCCCTACTTTGACTATTGTGCCTTAGGTGTACACTTTGGGCGACAACATAAACGATGTTGACAAGTAAGTTGCTTACTTTGTTTAATTTGGCAGAAGTATGTGAATTTAGATCATATTTGGCTACCCAAATTCCAGCCGAGAAAACCTATTTTAGTAAAAACATAGATAATCTTCAAGTTGGAGCCAAAGCAGATATGCTAGCTCTTCCTACTTATGTACAATGGGGGCTCTAGAGTGATCTAACTTTAACTTCGGGTTGTGACAATTTTGATTTACATGTACATTGATTTCTGATGTGACATATGCTACATTTTCAATTCATAAATGTTGTTAAATATTAAACAGAAAATAAGCACTATAGAAAAGGGGGAATGGTTTACCCAAAGTTCTATAGACCTCTTGAATTCATAGATGGGATTATCAAATATCATATGCAGTGTACACAGGACCTACCAAACAAAGAAAAATTCATGTCCATTGTCCAAATGAAAGAAAATTACCAATTCTTCAATTAGGATAGGAAGTTTTCGAAAATATATTAGTTCTCTTAAAATTGAGGCCAAAACACACATGCTATCCCTCTTTGCCCATATAAGGAGGTTGTTGAGATTTTGGGGTAGCATCGAATGTGCTCTAGCTCCCAAATTTTGTGGAGGAGCTAGAGTACATGAGATCTCCAAGACCTAGAAAGCGTTTGAAGAAATTCCATCAGGTTTAAGAGATATTTAATTAATTAATCTTTTTAATTAAGGACCCTAAGTCTAACTTAGGAAACTTAAAAGATTAAAGTGAATTAAATTAAACATGTGATGAGAATGACTTAAGTGACGCGGATCAAGCAACTTCTAATCTTAGTTGTCGATTAGATATTAGATCACGGCCGTTGATGTTTCAACAAGAAAAGTATAGGAGAAGGGCTTGGAGTTAGTTGGAGAAGACACACATTGGCGGAGCACTGAAGCTAAACTGAAATTCTAGGGCGTGGTTTGCTAAGAATTTTAGAAGCAGTTTGCAGTGCGGCGAGAGGCAGTATTGGCAAGGGAATGGTTTAATCCCAGGCCAAGAGTACAACAACGACAGAGAAGCAGCATACCAAATCAGCGCAGAGGCAGCCAGGGGATACGCATTCCAACAGAGGCCACGCAGAGGCAGCATGGGCCACGAAAGGCTGACGCAGGCCCAGTCAGGGCAGCGCAAAGGCAGCGTAAGCCCTTCAGGGGTGACACAGGCCCTTCCAGAGCAGCGCAGATGCTGACGCAGGCCAGTCAGGCTGACGCAAAGGGCTTCAGAGCAGCGTTGGGGTTTCCGGTGGGCCAAAAAGGGCTCGATTTCTGTAAATTCCGTTTGAGGGTGTGAATCAGCCATATTTTTTGTCTCCGAGGATAGAGGTATTGCTTGCTGTATTATTTCTCTGTAGGGTAAACCGACTTGGTGCCCAGAAATTGTTGTACTTAGAATCTTCTTAATAATAAAACCCTCCAGAGCTAGCTGCACCGGTGTTCCCGCATTGGGTTTTTTCCGGGGACGTTTGTCTGAAAAATCTGTGTCACTTTGTCATATGAGCATATTATTCAGTATTTGATCTATATGTGTAAGCTGCTAGTTGTATTTACTTCACTGATTTACTGAATATTTTAGAAGTTAACTTGTAACTTAATTCAAGTAGGAGAAGTAAATCAAGATACTGCAATAGGGTTTCTTAGATTAAGAAATTTTCACATGGTATCAGAGCCATTGCATATCAAGTTGGATCTCCAGCAAATCAGCTGAATAAATTTGTGCTGCAGAGAGCAGCTGAAGCAACAGAGAATCCGGAGAGGGCAGCGCAGCACTAGAAGGACGCAGAGGCAGCAAAAGCCACACAAGGGCTGACGCAGTCCCATCTGGGTGACAAAGAGATAGCGCAGTGCCTTCTAGAGGGACGCAAGAGCAGCCTGTCCTGCATAGTCATTGTGATGAGCCAGTTTGCTCACGCAGAGGCCAGCCAAGGTGACGTAGTCCAATTTCAAGTGCTGTGCAGATTTGTCGTGGACCAGAAGCAGAGCTTCAGATCTTCAGCAGTCGCTGTAGGGGTGAAGATTTTTCCAGTGCAGAATTGTGCCTAAGCTAAGTTGATAAAGAGCGAGAGGAGAATAGCTGCTCAGCAGATTTCATTGCCAAAAGAAATTTGAGGATCGATCGTAGGGTGATCGAAGAGAGTTTATTCGTTGTGTTTGGCAGATTTCAAAGGGAGGAAATAAGGTGTCAGAGGGAGCAAAGGGTGCCTTTCTCGCCAAGGTGGACCCTAGATCCGAGTTTCTATTGAGAGTAACAACAAAAGCGGGGAGAGGAAGATCTGTTCCGACAGATTATTTCTAAGCAGATGGCGCTACACGGACTGCGTGATTAGGATAGGTTGGACGCCCTGTCCAACTTTGCTATTTGGAAGGCCAGAATCCTGGTAGTCCTGGAGGCATACGGCTTGTGGAGAGTGTCTTGGCTACACCAACCGATGCTCTTCTTCCGACAAAGCATAATGAAGCAGCGACACATGCCAAGCACTTCATCATGGACGTGGTTAAGTATCATGTGGTACCACACATAGCCGAGAAGAAGACGGCTAATGAGATGTGGAAAGCTTTAACCACACTGTATCAAGGGAAATCAGTCCAGAGAAAGATCCTTCTGGAGAACCAGCTGAGGTTATTTATGATGACCAAGGGAGAGGAAATCGATCCTTTTCTCTTCATGTTGCAGGCGATTAGGGATCAACTGACTGCTATGGGGGTCAAGGTAGAAGATGATGTCATGGTGAGGACTGCTCTAAATGCAGTCACAGAGCATTGGGAAACGTTTGTCCAAAGCATTTTGGGCAGAGTGGACCTTCCAAACTAGGACGATATGTGGGCTATCCTCCGACAAGAGGAGATTCGCTGAATGACCAAGAGGCAGACCAACACCGGATCGAGCAGAGTGAAGACGGAGTAAGAGGAAGATGCAACCCTGGCATCTAAGAAGCAACAAGGGAAAAAGAAGTGTGATCTATCTAAGATCAAATGTTTCCAATGTGGTGAACTTGGACACTTCGCCAACAATTGTCCTCAAAGGAAGAAGAACAAGGAAGCTTCTAGTTCCAAGGTCGCGACAGCTAAAGAAGATGATGGCCCGATGATGACGTAGCCATGAGCGCTCATGAACCACGGAGGTGGGGCAATATTGATCTGTAGAGCAGCTACAGAGTGGTGGCGGGATCCCTGAGTATCCCAACTCTTGGATCACATTCGTGCTACGGGAGCATTAAGACAGTAGCAAGGAATGACTAGAGCAGTGAGTGCAGACGATCACGGATGGAGCAGAGGCAGAGGCTGGGACGCTATAGAGGGAGCAACGCAGTGCAAAGGTAGCAGCAACGCAAAGGGGCTGATGGGACTTCAGCAGCGTAGAGGAGGCATGCTTACATAGTGCAGTGTTGTAGCAGAGCAGTGGCTTAAGAAGGATAGCGCAGAGCAACAGCCTAAGGAGCTTTAGTGATAAGATGCAGCCCGACTGACTTGTCTGTCATTGGAAAGGTGTCCTTTAGCTGCTTACTCTTAGCAACTGATTTGCAGTGCAACAGTTGGCAGCACGATGCAACAATTTTAGAGGGAGCTGTAGTACAGATGTAGCAGTGATGGTGGCAGTCATGGGCAACAGTACAAAAAGCAATAGCAGCCCAGTGATGAAGGGCAGCAGGCCAAGCATCATAGCAGAGACCGATGCCAGAGATCAGAGCAGTACTTCAGGGTGAAGTGTATTACTAGAGCACATTCCTCGCTAAGAGGGAGTGTTGATATTTTGGGGTAGCATCGAATGTGCTCTAGCTCCCAATTTTTGTGGAGGAGCTAGAGTACATGAGATCTTCAAGACCCAGAAAGCGTTTGAAGAAATTCCATCAGGTTTAAGAAATATTTAATTAATTAAGGACCCTAAGTCTAACTTAGGAAAATTAAAAGATAAAAGTGAATTAAATTAAACATGTGATGAGAATGACTTAAGTGACGCGGATCAAGCAGCTTCTAATCTTAGCCATCGATTAGAGATTAGATCACAACCGTTGATGTTTCAACGAGAAAAGTCTAAGAGAAGGGCTTGGGGTCAGTTGGAGAAGGCACACATTGGCGGAGCACTGAAGCTAAGCTGAAATTCTAGGGCGTGGTTTGCTAAGAATTTCAGAAGCAGTTTGTAGTGCAGTGAGGGGTAGTATTGGCAAGGGGATGGTTTGATCCCGGGCCAAGAGTACAACTACGACAAAGAGGCAGCGCTGAGGCAGCCAAGGGCTATGCAGTCTAGCAGAGGCCACGCAGGGTTGACGTAGGCCCAGTTAGGGCAGCGCAGTGGCTGCGTAATCCCTTCAAGGATGACACAGGCCCTTCCAGAGCAGCGTAGAGGCTGACGCAGAGGGATTCAAAGTAGCGCTGGAGTTTCCGATGGGCTAGAAAGGGCTCGAGTTCTATAAATCTTGTTTGAGGGTGTGAATCAGCCATATTTTGTCTCCAGGGATAGAGGTATTGCTTGCCATATTATTTCTCTGTAGGGTAAACCAGTTTAGTGGCCATAAATTGTTGTACTTAGAATTTTCTTATTAATAAAACCCTCCAGAGCTAGCTGCACCAATTTTTCCGCATTGGGTTTTTCCGGGGACATTTGTCCGAAAAATCTGTGTCACTTTGTCATATGAGCATGTTATTCAGTATTTGATCTATATGTGTAGGCTGCTAGTTGTATTTACTTCGCTAATTTACTGAATATTTCAGAAATTAACTTGTAACTTAATTCAAGAAGGAGAAGTAAATCAAGATACTGTAGTAGGGTTTCTTAGATTAAGAAATTTTCACAGAGGCAAACATGTGCATGCCTCTACTTTAGCTGAATGTACAATTATGTGATGAATTTTTTCTGAGCATTAACGAAATATAAGACGAATTTGGATTGTAGTAAAGGTTTCATGGGAGGGGAGAGCGATTGTAGACTCTGGGTCTCTTTGCTGCACTGTCTCATATGTTGTCATCCCAGAGCTTGCTCCAAGCGGTGATGGCGATCTCAAGCAAGGCGCTGCGTCGATTGGTCGTCTCTTGATTTCTGCAAGAGCTCTATGTGAAATTTCGATTGAATTGCAACAACTTGAATTAATTCTTCTAACTTATAAATTATGTAGTTTATTTTGTTACGGAAAAATATTGAATTAATCACGCTGCAATTCTTCACAAAAAAAAATGTTGTGGAAATGAACTGGAAACTGAGAAAATGCTAACACACATAAAATACAAATATGACAGTGTTATTTTTGGACAATTGTCCCCGGAAAAACCCAATGCGGGGAAACTAGTGCAATAGATGAGAGTTTTATTATTATGCAAGAGTAAAATTATGAGTACAATTTATGGATGCCCAAACTGACAATCTAATCTGAGAGAAATACTGGCAAAATCAATTGAGGGAAATTTACTCTCTTCCACACGCAATTTTGACCCAATTTTCCCACTCAAACTGGCTAACTCGGACCCCTATGTGACGGTTTTGCGCAAGCTTTGTGCAGTCACTCACATGCTCTGCCCGGATCTGCCTCGAATCTATTTTTGACTGACTACTGCTGCTCTGGGATGAATTCTTCAGCCCTCTGGAAAATTATTCCGACCTCCGACAATTGAATCCTCCTCCTGCTCATCCAAATCGAACTGCATTGTTATGGCTATTACGTAGTACCTGCGCAGCCTCTTGGAGAAATAACTCGACCTCCTCTCTTGACTCTCTGAAACTGGAATCCTCATCCAAAATCACTATCTTTGCCCCTTTGCATCCCTTTTGCCTTGAACTCTCTTCCTTTGCTTGATCTTTGAAGTTGGATAGCTCAATCTGCCAAGGAACTCGCGCTACGAGCTTCTCTCTCATGTGTCTATCTCCAACCCCATCGACCTCCTCTTATAATCTCTCGTTAGCTAACCAACGACCATGATTAAGTCCTCATCAACAACTAATATCATCTCTGATTTGATCCATGTGATTTTCGAGACAAGAACACTTGTTTGATGTTACAAATATCAACATTCTGACATTGACAAAGTCAACGAAGATTCAGAATCTATTCAAAAACGGATCTGGGGATTTCCAAGTTATCAGACCTCTCATAACTTGTAGCGATGCCAGATGCATGACTTATATGGCAAAACAACAGTTGGATGTTTACCTTCCTGCAGATCAGGATGTGGTTGGAATGCAGATTGTTTCGCGGCTCAGGAAGGATGTGAACAATGCCACAAAGGGTTCTCAATTTGTGATTCTCTGTAGGCAGAGTTTTGTTTTAAAGATTGGATGTTTGCTTCAGGAACATCTTTTAGCAGATCTGATTTACAACATGGATCCGCCCTCTTTTGGGGTTTCGATTAGTCTTTTAACCCCAAATCTAGATAAAAGTTCGATGGAGAAAGAAAAACACCAGATCTTCCTTAAAAATTTTAATGGGAAGACAATATCTTCTAGATCTGGGGTTTGAATCTAGTGGTTAATATGAAGCAAAGTATTCAAAATAAACTGGGAACACCAGAAACACTTCAATGTTTGCTATATGAGGGGAAAGGGTTCTAGGACTTCCATCAGCTAGAAGATTATGGTGTGAAAAAAAATTCCACCATAATATTAAATATGAGGTTGCACGGGGTGGTGGCGGAACTTCAAGACACAGAAACCCTAAGGGGCCAATTTCATTCAAGGACACAGTGAAAGGGAAGAATGTCACTCCAGTTGATCAAATCCAAAATCTATAAGGCCCTTACATAGTCGAGCAAATGGATAAGGTACCAACTATGGACATAAAAAACCCAGAGGTAAAATCGTATTTTTGCTAATCTACAATCTAAGGCATTGATATGAAAATTTAATGGGTTATGGCTGAGACCTGAAGAATTACATCAATGGGTGTTTTCTTCAAGGACACAAAACAGTGATCTCTACCTATGCTCTAAGGGTTTTTGTAGCAGCGGAAGTTGTAGATTTGGTTTCTGTAGCAGCAAGACTTGTAGATTTGTTGGCTTAATAGATTTGTAGGTTTATGATATCATAAGATATTTATTATTACAAATACCTCTTGTGTATTTTATAATTAAAGCCATTTTTGCTATTAAGCCAACAAATCTACAAGTCTTGCTGCTACAGAAACCAAATCTACAACTTCCGCTGCTACAGTGGTATCAAAGCCATATCGAAGCCATCAGAGCCATGGCACATAATATCGTCTTACAAGCCTATGAGCGTAGTGTACGAGCCCGGGAACATTGTTTACCGTATAATGTGCCATTATGTGAAGATCCCAAAAAAATTGAGCAGATTAGAAAAATTCAAGAAAAGCTTCAACAATTAGAAAAATCATGTGCAGAAGTCACAAACGGTTATAAAAAAATTTCTGCATGTTGTAAAAAAATTTCTGCAGTAATCCATAATAGAGAAAAAAATCATGAGAAACAGAAAGATGAAAAATGCTATAATAATGAGAAGGCAGTTAGTTATGCCAAAAGAAAATCAAGTAGAACATCCATGGAAAATTCAAGCAAATATATTCCCCCACCAATGCGTAATAAAGGAAAAAAGGAAGAGAAATGTTGGAAGTGTAGAAACAAATATTTCGCAAGACATAAATGTACTTTTTATACAAGAAATATCATTGCCAACAACAGTAAGGAAACAGAAAAAGATGCTCATGTATCCAGCCCTCTTAATGGCCGCACACCACCATTGGTTGAAAATAACCATGCTTTTGCAACAAAACAATTATGTTGTATGGAAGCCCAAGAAAAGGCAGTTATTTTGATTCAATCTTGGCATAGAGCTTGGACTCAAAGACGGCGATTCCTCAAGATTAAAGCGGCTGCTATACATATACAAAGTGCTGCAAGAACTTGGCTCTCAGCGAAGAAACTTCAAGATGCTTTTGCATTCTCTACAAGTTCCGCTGCTACAGTTTTTTCATAGTTCAATTTGATACACACCATGATATGAGAAAAGTTCTAAATGAAGGCCCATGGTTCTGGTGCAGATCTGGGTTGTTCATTATGTTATGGTTCCCAGAATTTGATGCTACAAGCATGGTGGTAACAACAATGCCGATATGGGTGAGGTTCCCAAATCTCCCTCTTCTCTTCTGGCGCCATCAATTTGTGGAGGATATTTGAAATACTCTGGGTAAATTTAAAAGAATGGGCTTGGACAAAACAACAAAAGGCATTTTTACTTTTGCCAAAATATGTGTAGAGATAGACCTTAGCAAAGGTCTACCTGATCATATTCATTTAAAACATGAAAATTTCCAGTGCACTCAAGTTTTAGATTATGATAATACGACATTTAAATGTCGAACCTGTTATCAAACAAGACACCTGCATAACACATGCCCACATACAGAAAAGATCCCAAAAAAGAAAAAGAGGCAGGCCTCCAAGCCATGGGGTTGGTAGTTTCCTGACACTTCTGAAAACAAAGAGGAAGAGCCTATGGAAAATGCTCCAAGTATAGACACTTAGACACAAGCTGGTAGCCATGCAAATGGAGGAGATGGGGATCAGTCAAGAATCGTGCCTCACAGCCAGAAGGGTATTGAATTAGCAGAGATCATAGTATTAGAGCAACAGAAAGCAGAAACTCCCATTGAAAAGGAATCAGGGGGTATCAAGAGATCTCATGTATCCGAGAGCTCAGACACAGACAAAGAAGTCCCCCGGCAGGCAGATGGAAATCATATGGCAATAGTAACAACTGCTCCCAATCAAGGTGTTTGGCAAAATGTTTAGAAGAAGGAAAAAAGGGGAAGCTAAGTGACTATTATCACACTTAGCCTTGGCAAAATTATGCTATTTGTTTTCAGATTTTTTCTTTTTATTATATACCAGCCGAAAGGCTGACATGATTGAATGCTTGCCACCACTTACCGAATGTAATTTTGTTCCTTGTTTTCAGGTTGAATAAAATTAAGATTTTTCTTTTGGAAAAAATTATAAAATGCATTTGTTCCGTAAAAAAAATTAGAATGCTTGTTTTTGTAGGAAAATGATATTAGAATCAGAGACTTTGGATAAAACACCATCTATAAAGAGAATTTTGTGAATGAGAATGGGTCAATGTCTGATTGCAACCACATAAACAATTATGACTAGAAGAGGGAGAAAGGTTTTCCCAAAGTTCCACAGGCCTCTCAAATCATAAATGAAAGGATTAAGTAGCATAGGTCCTAGACATGCCAAAGAAAAAGAAAATACCTATTTTTAGAGGAAAATGATACTAGAACTAGAAGGTTTGGATAAAACACCACCCCGAAAGAAAAATTAATGAATGAGAATGGGTTAATGTCTGATTCCAACCACATAAATATGACTAGAGAGAGGAAGAGAGGTTTGCCCAATGTTGTACAGGCTTCTCAAATCATAAATGAGAGGATTAGGTAGCATAGGTCCTAGACCTGCCAAAAAAAAAAAAAAAAAAAAAGAGAGATTCTCATGTGTCTTGCTTGGAGGAAAATTGAATCCCTGTTGTCAAGTTCAGACAAATTTGCTCATTCTTGAAGCTAAAGGAATTTTGGATCATCTAAAAAACCTTGCAACATAAACAATCATAGAATACCTAGTGAAATGGGAAAACTTACTTAAAGAGGAAGCATAGGTGAACGAGTCTTTCCAAGCATAACTTCCTTACCCATATTTTGACAGCAAAGCAGCTTAGGAGAGGGGGACTTGTGATGAAACAAATAATTAATTTGAAATGGCCATTACAATTCAATGAAGGATAGGAACCCTTACACATAATATAAATACATAGTGCAAACATAGTAACAATGTCATTTAGTCTTATCTCACTAACATAGTTTATTAAATTTTATCTCTGCTTAAATTGCATCCTTTAATAAATTAGGACAAAGTAGAAACTAGTTCTTGTCCCATATCAGAGTCAAACTATGTTGCAAGGGAACCTGTCCCACTAGAAAAACCTTGAACCCTTCGTTTTGGCATTTTGGGGACTTGGAGAACCCTTGGAAACACCAACAAACTGCTGGGGACTTCATCAGGGACTTGCTGTCCATCCCAAGACATCCCCGGCATATTCTAGGGACATTCAAGACAGATTCAGGGATGTTATGGGCAGATTTTGGGGATATTTGGGGCATGTATTTCAGTTTCGACAATGGACATCAATGATTGGACAATGTGATCATTTTTCCCATCCATTTATTTTCATATTATACTATTACTGAATCTAAATCCGCTGTACAAGTTGCAGCTCAACTTAAGTTGGAATTCAATTTGGGTTTCTCGTGATTTAACTATTGTCTTTTCAGCAACAAAATTACAGCAAGCAAAGCCTCAATGTCAAAAAACCAGGAAACGCAAAATCTCAAAGGGCTGATCCTTGTGGTTATTGCTCTTGTTCTTCTCATTTTTTGGGTCATCTCAGCCTTTAGATATTGGACTTGGTTTCTTATTGTTACTTTGTCATTCGTATATATCATATATATAGCATAATATTTGAGATACTTATCCTACTCAACATGAGCTTTTCAATTTAATTTATGTACCCTCCAAGACCTATCTTATACTTTAAATTTTAGGAAGAAATTGTCCAATTATAATTCCATAATTTCAATCTTATAATATCCGCTTGATTAGTTTATCCTATGTGATCATAATAACTCAAGGGGTGCAATAAACACCCATTTTTGGAAGTGTCCCCCCCTCCCTGCCATTCTCCCATCCTGAAAAATCAGTGCCATGTGGCAGTCAAACAGCTCTTGGATGTTGGGAGAATGTACAAATTAGTTCAATTCCTGTGTCATAGCTGTTACAGGTCTCTCGTTCTCTAACTCGTACCCCTCAAATTTCCAAAAAAAATGTGCCTAAATTCAGATAGCTTGTACCATAGGTTTTAAAAGGTATACAAACACATTTGTGAGCTCCATAGAATATCTCCTTTGGAATGAAAAGTAGATCCAAGAACTTTGACTCAACTCCTAGTAAATTTGCTTACAAATAGGATTTGATATTTTGAGATATGAATCTGACCACATATGCTACGTACTTGTGCATGTCAATGAGCATGAAGGCAACACTAAAAGTCTAAATAAAACCCTGTCGAAATAACATAGTTAATCACTTCTACTGATGAAAGATGAAACATAGTCAACATGATTGAAAGGAATTGTTTGATTATTGTAACTTTGCAGTTTCATGCACCAATGCTTGGATTGATTCTAAATTGATTCTGGACACAATAATAGCAACATTCAACTTTAAAATTGATAATAAAGTATGATAAAGCAATATGCCAAAAGTAAGTTTATAGAAAAAAAACCCAAAAAAAAAACTAACATCACATACCTCAACACGGAAGTACTTTTTTATTGCTCCATTTTGTGATTCTTGTTTGCCAGGTTTGCAGGCTGCAATTGAATCTATTTCTATATTTTTCTTTACGGAAGCCAGACGGCGAGCTGCTCCCTATAGGCAGAGAAAAGAAAAGCATACTTAGAAAGCCACCTTAATGTTTCACTGCTAGTTCTCCAGCTCTCTGTCCTTTAATCCCAGAGCAATCATTAGCTAGGGCATTCAACGATTCAATTTCTTTGAGTTGAATAAGAAACAGATAATTCTGGCATGAGCCATAACTATTCTAAGTACTTCAACATTTAAGCCATGTGTACAAAGGAAATGGTACAAAAGAAAAATCCTAAGCAATTAACCCTTCATGGAAATTTCTAACTTGCTTGACATTCGGGTCAATATTTTAAAGTTGGCCTCAAACAGAGAATTTGATGTAAGCAACTTATGAAGCTTTGGGTAAACAAGAATATGATGTGACTTTTTACAACTCGCAACTTAAATGTACTATTATATTCAACAAAACCTGCAGAATAAACTTTAAAATGCATTGTGGAGCATATCATATGAAGAAATAGAACCTTTCATTAATGCACAACAAACTCTTCTGCAACTGCCATCTTTAGATGAATAACTTCGAGCCTGATTGACAGGGCTCTAATGCCATTGCAGTTAAAAGAATATCAAATATTGATTACCTAACAGAGCTGGAGTCAAGATGAACCTCTACTCAGGTGTTACAAGTAATTACGCATAAGTGTGTGGATTCTAGATAGCCAGACAACTGGATTTATAGTTGACAAATTAATTTTAAAAGTTCTCAAGCTAGTGCAGTGACTAATTTAGCAAAATAACTGTATAAAACCCAAAAGCAGGAACGGTAATGGATAACAAGTTTTCTAACGAGGAGAAAAAGAAGGTAAAATACCTTAAGATAGAATGCTATAAATGGAAAAACAATGCAAACCCTATTGAATCCTTCAAATAACTCCATAAGCATCATATATGAGTTCCAATAAGTTATTGAGCAAAGAGAAGCACCAGGGTTTCGTGGCCAATAGTAAACACCTAGTACACTGTTATTTAAATCGATCAATAAGCTACTATGAAAAACTAAGTCATACACTCACCGCAGCAGAAGCAGCTCGACCCAGCTGTGCTAACTGAATACCGAGACTCTGTTCCCTGGACATAAACTTCCCAGACAAATGTGTCTGTGCAGTTACAGCTTGCCAGCTTGCCAAGAATTTTAACGTACTCTGTCTGGTTACTTTGAATCCCTGAGCTCCCAAAATAAACAAATCAGCTTTCAGGAGACTTCGAAAGTAATTGGAAGAAGAAAATTTGTCCAAAAATTAAGAACGAATGCCAATATAATCAGATACAGTTAATGTAGAATTTCCTCCAAGAAACAAGTGTATGCTGTAACAAGATATCCAAAGAAGCTATAGTAGGTTAATATCCGTGAATTAGATAAAATATTTATAACGATATAAGATTGTGATGGTTGGGGGTGAGAGTTGAAGCAGTAACCAATGAATAATTCCATTTTAAATGGATTTGATTTTATGTGACTCCCTGTGTATCTGTTTGAACCCAGTTGCATTCCATTGAATACATATGCACTTACAGAAATATTTTGAGGCCAATGGTGGAAATGAGTTGAAACCTTTTTACATGGCATATGAGCCCCCAGGTCATAAACATTGAATTATACTTTACAGATTCAAGCTACAGTTGCATCATGATTTATAAGTAATGGTTGCAATTAATCACTGGATCTGAACAAAACAAACAACAAAGAATATGCTTCAACAGAATTATATCCAACAGCTCAATAAAGAACCTTGAAAGAAAACCACTGCATATGGGCAACAAGTTCCAGACAGGAAAGTGAGAATTATAATTAAACATACATATCAAATTTGAGCTTTATCTAAAAGTGACAAGGAAGCTCTGGTTTGTTTTCTAACATTAAATCGATCAAGGTTTTTCTTTGTTCAGTTTGGTGTTTATTCGTGTGCATTTCAAAATTCAAGCCTGTATGGGTTTTTGTCTCATATCCTTTACAAAGCAGCCTTCTACTCTTATCCCCATTCTACCCACTGCCCAAATGCCTTTCCCCCTCTTGGCTCATGTCCTATGAACAACCAGCACAACAATGAGTGTAACTCTGTGCATAAGCATTGCCATTTTATTCTGACCTGTGATCTGCCCAAGGTTTTTGCCATTCACAGTGAATGTCACATCCTCCTTCGATTTGAGAAATGGATTTCCTTGTGACAGTAAGGCATGAACTTCTTTCTGCCCTTTGCAAATATCCTAAGACCTGCCCTACTCTCATCCAAGGAAAAACCTCCCCCATGGACACAGACCCTCGAGCTTGGACTCCCACACCACCTCACTTGATTACACGACCAATCAGTGTCTAGTGATTGTTCACTCTCCCCCCCACTTCCTCTCATTTGTTCACACCTAAGCACATCAAGAAGCGTATCCAAAAATTGAGCATTAGCAAAGCAACATATTGGGATGGGTTTGTCTCATCATAGATCTCTTTAATGTGGTAGTATGTTCCATCTTTCCTTCAGCCTTGAAACACATTCATCCTATTCATAAGTCTGGGGACAAATGTGATCCAAATGATTACAAGACTATTTTGATTGAGCACCTACGCTGCCAGGAAATGTGGGGACAGGGACGGGTGCATGGGTTTGTCGGGGGTATATATATATATATTATTTTATAAATTATAATATATATGAATTTGTATATTTTCCAACTTTAAAAAAGAAAACTAAAATATTTATGATTTAAACTTTAAAGATTTAAACATGCACATCATTGAACATTCAACATTCACATTGAAATTTCAAAATTTCTAGTTTGATATCAAGTGCAAATTGAAGTTTACACATACTTGTAAATATGGCCCCAAGCCAATTTCGCCCAAAACTCTAGTAGGGAAAGAGAAGGCCAAAAGTCACATTCTTGGCAAAAAATGTAAAAAAAAAAAAGTTAAAAGAGTGATTAGAAAAGCAAGTGATGTCAGTTGGCCATGAGAGAATGTGGACATTATAGTAAAAAATTAAGAGTTTGGAATCACAGTATATGGTAGTAGACTGTTTATTATGATTACTTCAAGATTCTAATACTGGTCATAAGGAAGCTTTCTCATCATTGACATCATGGGTCAATTTACTATTTAGAATTAAATTTTAATTTACTAATTTTGTTATGCAAACAATGAAGTTTGAACACACACCAGCAAATGCCCCAAACATACCAGGGAATGCACGTCGTCTCAATAGTCAAATTGAATGCTTGTTGTCTCAAACGGAATGTCGTTGTTGAAGAGTGAAGCGATTTTAAGTTTTACGGGTTATGTATTCACTTTTTCACTTTCCACGATTTTATTTTTTTTATTAAAAAATCTTTCAACAAAAAACCCTAAAGAACCCGATTTTATTTGATTGCCACTGATCCATCCTGCTACTGAACACTGTGGGCTCCTCTGGGCTACAAAACCAAGTCACCCCACCTCACTCCTGGAGGGATGTCTGCAAACGTGGCAAAATCTTCCTCCATCCTGGAGGATAGCCTATCGATCTCGACAAGAGCTTCTAGTTGGTCTTGCTTCTCCTCCTTTTCCTTCTTCCAAAGAGGACACTCACAACTGTAGTGGCCTATCTCACCACACCTGAAGCACTTGACCTTCAACAGGTCCTTCCTCCTATGCTCCCCTGTCCCTGACTAGGACCCTTCAATGCGAGGGCCACATTCTCCTCCTTCACCTGCTTCGATCCACTGCTGTTGTTGCCACTAATGGTGCTCTTCATCAAGTCTCGCCTCAACTCCTCTTGCTGCAAATCTTCCCACATCCCTGCCCAAAATACTTTGGACGAACACCTGAGAGCTACTCGTGTTGAGATTTTGGGGTAGCATCGGATGTGCTCTAGCTCCCAAATTCGATGGAGGAGCTGGAGTGCATGAGATCTCCAAGACTTAGAAAGCATTTGGAAGAATTCCATTAGGTTTAAGAGATATTCAAATAATTAATCTTTTTAATTAAGGACCCTAAGTCTAACTTAGGAAAATTAAAAGATTAAAGTGAATTAAATTAAACATGTGATGAGAATGACTTAAGTGACGCGGATCAAACAACTTCTAATCTTAGCCGTCAATTAGATATTAGATCACGACCGTTGGTTTGCCAACGAGAAAAGTATAATAGAAGGGCTTGGGGTCAGTTGGAGGATACACATATAGGCGGAGAACTGAAGCTACGCTGAAATTCTAGGGCGTGGTTTGCTAAGACAGTGCAGCAAGGGGCAGTATTGGCAAGGGGACGATCTGATCCCAGGCCAAGAGTACAACAACGGCAGAGAGGCAGCATACCGAGCAGCGCAGAGGCAAGCTAGAGGCACGCAGTCCAGCAGAGGCCACGCAGAAGCAACACAAAGGCAGTAGGAGGCACGCAGGGCTGACGCAGGCCCAGTCAGGGCAGGGCAGGGGCAGCGTAAGCCCTTTATGGGTGACACAGGCCCTTCTAGAGCAGCGTAGAGGCTGACGCAAGCCATGAAGGCTGACACAGAGGGCTGAGGAGCAGCGTTGGGGTTTCTGGTGGGCCAAAAAGGGCTCGAGTTCTGTAAATCCTATTTGAGGGTGTGAATCAGCCATATTTTTTGTCTTAGAGTGAAAGAGGTATTGTTGTCGTGATTTTCTCTGTAGGGCTAACCATGTTTGGTGCCCAAAAATTGTTGTATTTAGAATCTGCTTAATAATAAAAATCTCCAGAGCTAGTTGCACCGGTTTTCCCGCATTGGGTTTTATCAGGGACATTTGTTCGAAAAATCTGTGTCACTTTGTCATTTGAGCATGCTATTCAGTAAATGATCTGTATGTGTAGGCTGTTATTTATGTTTACTTCGTTGTTTTTTTGAATATTCAGATTAATAACTTGTATAATTAATCAAGTAGGAGAAGTAAATCAATGGTTAGCAGTAGGGTTTCTTAGATTAAGAAATTTTCACATGCTATCAGAGCATTGCAGATCAAGCTGAATCTCCAGCAAAATCCGCTGAAGAAATTTTTGCTGCAGCGAGCAGCTAAAGCAACAGAGATCCGGAGAGGGCAGCATAGCATCATGAAGACGCAGTCCCAGCAAAGGTTGTGAAATTTTTTAAATCAAATTACAGAAACTCTACTGTTAAATTCTTGATTTACTTCTCCTACTTACATAAATTAGTAATCTGAAAACTTCAGCATTAACATCGAAGTAAATACATGAACAACCTACACATGCAAATCTAAACTAAATAACATGCTCAATGACAAAGTGACACACAAGGATTTTCTGGACAAATGTCCCCAAAAAAACCCAATGCGGGAAAACTGATGCTGCTAGCTTCTGGAGGGTTTTATTATTAAGCAGATTCCAAGTACAACAAATCTGGGCACCAAACTGGTTAACCCGACAGAGAAATATAAATGGCAGTAATACCTCTATCCAGAAGACAGAAAAACTTACTGATTCACACCCTCAAACGGGATTTATAGAACTCGACCCTTTTCCCAGCCTCTGGAAACCCCAACGCTGCTCTAAAGCCCTCTGTGTTAGCCTCTGCGCTGCTCAGGAAGGGCCTGATTAATAACTTGTATAATTAATCAAGTAGGAGAAGTAAATCAATGGTTAGCAGTAGGGTTTATTAGATTAAGAAATTTTCACATGGTATCAGAGCATTGCAAATCAAGCTGAATCTCCAGCAAAATCGACGGAAGAAATTTTTGCTGCAGCAAGCAGCTCAAGCAACAAAGATCCAGAGAGGGCAGCGCAGCATCATGAGGACGTAGTCCCAGCAGAGGCTGTGAAAATTTATGAATCTAAATTACATAAACTCTACTGTTAAATTCTTGATTTACTTCTCTTACTTAAATAAGTTAGTAATCTGAAAACTTCAGCATTAACATCGAAGTAAATACATTAAAATCCTACACATGCAGATCTAAACTGAATAACATGCTCAATGACAAAGTGACACAAGGATTTTCAGGAGAAATGTCCCTGGAAAAACCCAATGCAGGAAAATCGGTTCTGCTAGCTTTTGGAGGGTTTTATTACTAAGCAGATTCCAAGTACAACAAATTTGGGCACCAAACTGATTAACCCGACAGAGAAATATAAAGGATAACAATACCTGTATCCGGAAGACAAAAAAATGACTGATTCACACGCTCAAACGAGATATACAGAATTCAACCATTTTCCTGGCCTCTGGAAACCCCAATGTTGCTTTGAAGCCCTCTACATCAACCTGCCTGGCTTGTGTTAGCCTCTGCGTTGCTCAGGAAGAGATTGCATCACCCTAAAATGGGTTACGCTACCCTAGTTGGGCCTGCATTAGCCCTCCTAGCCTCCTGCTGCCTCTGCGTTGCCCCTGCTGGGCTCTCGGCTGCTTTGCAGAAATGCTGCCTCTGCGCTACCCTGGTATGCTCCTTCTCTGCCCTCGTTGTACTCTTTGTTGAGAATTTGGAGGGTTGATGATGAATACAAATTCTCTTCTTGATAATTACTTGTGCGCTTACTTGAGTTAATTATGTCTTCTCTTCGTTATCTTGTCTAGTCTTTCATCAAGTCAATTATCAAAATAAACAAGACACAATCTTAGGCTCCTAGAGCCAGGGCAAAACCTCTCCCTCTTGGAGAGGAAAACCCGCAAAAAATTCTTCTTATAGATCTTCAAATGAAAAGTATCATGACCAAGACTCATCCTTGACCTAGATATGCTTCCAAGACCTTGATACATCTTCTTCAAACTTGATTCTTCTCTTCTTCACCAATCTGCACTGGTACTAGAGAACTCGGTCTCCAAGTTTCACTTCTTATAGCTCAGTCAAATATAGGGACAACATTATCTTCTCTTTGCATATACTTTTAGCTGAATTCCTTGAGCTGTAGTTAGGAAGGTAAATCTCAGATTTACCTTCCTCACTTTCTCCTACTTTTAAGGCTTCCTTTCTTCTTATGATCATTGTCCCAACCTCAGCAAATTCTTCTTTCAATACGATTGCCCTTAACTTTATATTCCAAGATTTTTGCTTAGTTCCGGCATCACAAAAACAATAAGTATTACAGCTGTGATATATCCTCACCTTGACTGAGATAGCTTAGACAAATCCGCAATTGACCTTCTGTAATAGACTCCTAAAATCCGTACTGTAAACACAGAGAAGTACGCATTGTTTTCTTGTCTTATTATCCACACTAATTCTTCCTTGAGATCCGAGCTTACTCCTGCTTGAGATCCGCACTGAAAATCCGCACTTTCTTTCGGTCTTTAATCCGCATTACACATCAGAGCAATCCACAACCTATGCTTTTTAAATGATCTGCAATATAGGAGTATATATAGGGCATTTTTTTGTCTTTTTAGGCCGACCATGCAGCCAACTTCTCCACTGTGAATTTAGGCTGACTTGAGAGAGGTACTTCCAGCATTGATGTAGCTATCTTCCCTATATGCAGAGCTAGTCTTCCAACATTGTTTGAGGGATGTTAAGTGTCCTTCTTCCACAAGGTCTTGGAGCATATATTGCTAGACTAGATCCTTCATGAATATGATAATTATATTTTATACCTAGAAGACACAAACCTAATAGACATCAAGAAGAAGTCTATTAACCTATATAATAAAATCTTGCTCATGTAACCCATGAAGCAAGTACAACAAAATACATTTTATTATCTTTGTCTTCTTCTTTATATAATTACATAGTCCACATGAAGACCGACCTAGTTACACTTTTCAACACTCCCTCTTAACAAGGGAGGTATTCATACAGGTACATGGTCACTTTCAAACTGAAGAATCGGATTGGAGTTATTCCATAAGAAGAATCGGATTGGTAATCGCATCTGTATAACATCATATCAACCAGCATTGTCCTAGTGCAAGGCCTTGACTAACAACCCCATCTCTCAACGAGACAATGGGCTACAATGTTGGCGAGACACATGACTTCTAAACACCATAGTCATTGTCTCTCCAAGGTACATACTCCACTCGGGTGTTACCAAAGTATCACCTTCTTGGAATATTCTTCTCTTGGGTAGCTAGCCCTCAAAGAATATCAGTCCCCAACTACTCTTACCTTGAATGCCCTAACACATTCTCAAAGAGTATCGAATGCCAGACGATTACCCAATCCACCATTTTGTCTTCTAGGTGAAGACCAGAATGATGTGTCTATCCATTCTCTCCACATGGCCTTCACTAAGACTTAGGGATGTTAGTCCTGGTCTAGTGCATGACACATGTATTAGAGAATCACATATGTCACTCCCTCTTAACACAGGAACGACATACTTCAAGTTTCTTCCAAGTAAGAAAGTTAGCACCAGGCTCCCTCTCAACCAGGGTCCTGCAACAGCAATCCAGCTACTCATGAAGAATTCCTCCCCTCGATGTCATGGATTTTGATATTGAGGAATCTTCAACTTTTGGCTTCATAGGGCATAGATCATCCAGCACTTTCGGTCACGATTCATGTCCACTAGTGATTCATCAGTGTTTCTCATCTGGTTCACCGTTGTGCCATGTTGCTTTCCTTCAAATCATCTCTAAGGATCATACATCCTTTCTCATGATTAGCAGCCCTACAAAAATTCATCCAGATAAGCATATACATATGAACTTTAAAACAAAAGTTACCTCAGTGATGATCTTTCACCATGACATCTTCCTGTAGGCATTGGCATCCTCTATTCAGATTGACATATCTCCTAATGATATGTTTTGTCAAGGGTCTTCTTATTTACCAGACTTTTGTCAGAGTCTACATATCCTTCTAGGAGATCTCCTAGTCACATCTTCTTGGCTTCCGGATGATAACTGCCTCTTGACATGGTTGCATTTCATGATCTCTTCTTTTCTGCACATTCTTCATTCCTAGGAACTTACAAATTTTCCAATTTTTTGTTCATATACAACCACCTCATATTCCATGAGCACATATTATGTTGATTTCATCTGCCAGTGCACCAAGAGATCCTTCTTCATAGATCATACTTCTAAAAATGGAAGTCTATTACCTGCAATCATATGACATGACTTCATAGCATCGACTGTCAACATATAAATATATACATACCTCATACCATTTTCCCTTGAGTCATCCTGTAGCAATTTCTCTAGAATGAAGACCTTCATTCCCTTGGTTTGCTCCATCAATATGTCATCACATACCAGAATTCAGTTTCCATGATGACCCTTGATCTTGATGACTACTTTCCAATAGTAATGTTATCAGAGAGGTTTTCTCGAAGCTAATTCACCAAGAGCTCCTAACATGCTTTTTATCATGATGCTATCATATACATTGCTTCCTATCGTACTATTTTACAACCAACAGAAATATCTTAAAGGAGAAGATGATCTCAATCATAGTAGAGATCCCTTGCTTCTTCTTGGTTAGATTTCTTTGCATCTGGTTCTTTCCTCACATCTGAGATATGGGCTTCTTCCCTTTTCCTCTTGTCCTTGTTAGATTTAGGACAATCTCTTTTATAATGACCAAGTTCATTACATCCAAAGCATCATATGTTGTCCATATTCCTTCTTTTATTCTGAGGACCAAATTTTCCGAATCTTCCTTTCTTCCCATATGTGGTTGCAAAGGCTTGATTCTCTTCCCTTGGTCCTGTATCAGCTTTAGCTTTTAGTTTTGTTTCCTCTAATTTACATAGAGACAATAAATCATGGAATGGGGTGGCTTCTTTCTTCCGATATAAACTTGAAGTGAAGTTTCCCCATTCCTCTAGTAGAGCATTCAACACCACTGTAGTCATCTCAATGTTAGACATTACTTCTCCCAGTTCTTGTAATTGATCTCTTATTTCAGAAATCCTCATAAAGTATGGAGTGATTCCTTCTTCCCTTGATAATTTCATTTTATATGGTTCTTGTCTCAGAGAGATTGCTTCTCCTGCTGTACTCATAGAAAATAGCTCCACCAATTTCTCATATATTTCTTTAGCAGACTTTAGTTTTGATACATAGGGAATGAGAGAGTCCTTAATGGATTCTATGAGAATCCTTTGGGCTCTAATTTCTCCCTTCATGTACTTGGCATGCACTGGAGCATCTTCTTTTGGGGGTTGGATTGTAGAACCTTTGATATTCCATAACTTCGTCTTCAATTAAACTCAAATCTGTCCTCTTCTTCCATGCACTAAAGTTTGATGACCCAACTAGCTTGTTGCTCTCTTTACAATAAGTCATTTTGACAGATTTAAGCAAGGTTATAGATACTTACTTCTTACTTGAGTAGAGCGGCTTGCAGCTTCCTTGATGATGTTTGAAGATGAAGTCAAGAGTTTCTTTTAAGATAGAAATCTTCAATGTAGGTGTTCTTGAATCCTTGATGAAGGACATCATCAGAAGTTGAGGTCCTTCTTTTAACAAAGTCTTGAATGTGAATCTTTGATGGCAAAGATTACTTTCTTGATTGAGTTGATCCTTTAAATGAGATAGGAGATTTTTCTTGAAGTAGCTAGAGAGTCTTCCTTTTCAAACTGATTTGATTTTTCAACCCAAACTTTCATCTTCGCTTCCGGGAGTGTCTCCTTTGTCAAGCAACCCTTGAGTTCAGCACCTTAGCTCTGATACCATGTTGAGAATTTGGAGGGTTGATGATTAATACAAATTTTCTTCTTGATAATTACTTGTGAGCTTACTTGAGTTACTTATGTCTTCTCTTCGTTATCTTGTTTAGTCTTTTATCAAGTCAATTATCAAAATAAACAAGACACAATCTTAGGCTCCTAGAGCCAGGGCAAAACCTCTCCCTCTTGGAGAGGAAAACCCGCAAAGAATTCTTCTTATAGATCTTCAAATGACAAGTACCATGACCAAGACTTAGACCCTTGACCTAGATATGCTTCCAAGACCTTGATACAGCTTCTTAAAACTTGATTCTTCTCTTCTTCACCAATCTGCACTGGTACTAGAGAACTCGCTCTCCAAGTTTCACTTCTTATAGCTCAGTCAAATATAGGGACAACATTATCTTCTCTTTGCATATACTTTTAGCTGAATTCCTTGAGTTGTAGTTAGGAAGGTAAATCTCAAATTTACCTTCCTCACTTTCTCCTACTTTTAAGACTGCATTTATTCTTATGATCATTGTCCCAACTTCAGCAAATTCTTCTTTCAATACGATTGCCCTTAACTTTATATTCCAGGATCTTTGCAGTTCTGGCGAGCTGTGATATATCCTCACCTTGACTGAGATAGCTTGGACAAATCCGCAATTGACCTTCTGTAATAGATTCCTGAAATCCGTATTGTAAACACAGAGAAGCACACACTGTTTTCTTGTCTTATTATCCACACTAATTCCTCCTTGAGATCTGAGCTTACTCCTGCCTGAGATCCACACTGAAAATCCGCACTTCCTTCTGGTCTTTAATCCGCATTACAAATTAGAGAAATATACAATCTATGCTTTTTAAATGATCCGCAATACAAGAGTATATATAGGGTACAGTTCTGTCTTTTTAGGCCGACCATGCAGCGGACTTCTCCACTGTGAATTTAGGCTGACTTGAGAGAGGTAATGCCAGCGTTGATGTAGTTGTCTTCCCTGTATGCAGAGCTAGTCTTCCAACATTGTTTGAGGGTTGTTAGGTGTCCTTCTTCCACAAGATCTTGGAGCATATATCGCTAGACTAGATCCTTCATGAATATGAAACTTAATTATATTTTATCACTAAAAGACACAAACCTAATAGACATTAAGAAGAAGTCTATTAACCTATATAATAAAATCTTGCTCATGTAACCCATGAAGCAAGTACAACAAAATACATTTTATTATCTTTGTCTTCTTCTTTATATAGTTACATAGTCAACATGAAGACCGACCTAGTTACACTTTTCAACACTCTTGGCCTGGGATTAGACCATCCCCCTTGCCAACACTGCCCCTTGTTGCAGCTGAAACACCTCTGAAATTCTTAGCAAACCACGCCCTAGAATTCCAGCTTAGCTTCAGTGCTCTGCCAGTGTGTGTTTGTTCTCCAAATGACCCCAAGCCCTCTTCTTATACTTTTCTCCTTGAAACATCAACGACCGTGATCTAATCTTGAATTGATGGCTAAGATTAGAAGATGTTTGATTCGTGTCACTTAAGTCATTCTTATAACATGTTTAATTTAATTAACTTTAGTCTTTTAATTTTCTAAGTTAGACTTAAGGTCCTTAATTAAAAAGATTAATAAATTAAATATCTCTTGAACCTGATGGAATTTCTTAAAACGCTTTCTGGGTCTTGGAGATCTTATGTTCTCTATTCCCTCCACAAATTTTGGGAGCTAGAGCACATCCGATGCTACCCGAACACCCCAAAATCTCAACACTCCCTCTTTGCGATGAATGTGCTCTAGCAATACACTTCACCCCAAAGTACTGCTCCGATCTCTGGTGTTGGTCTCTGTGCTAATGCTTGGCCTGCTGCCCTTCATCACTGCGTTGTTGCTGCTCTTCTGTACTACTGCCCACGACTCTGCCACTGCCACTGCTACATCCGTACTACAGCTCCCTCTCAAATTGTTGCATCGTGCTACTCATAGCACTTGCACTGCTAACTGCTACACTGCAACTCAATTGCTGAGAGTAAGCAACTGAAGGACCCCTGCCCAAATGATAGACAAGTCAGTCGAGGTGCATCTCATCACTAAAGCTCTATAGATTGTTGCTCTGCGTTGTCCTCTTGAAGCCTCTACGTTGCTGCAGCTCTTCACTGCGTAAGCAAACCTCCTCTGCACTGCTGCATCTGCACTGCGCTGCTCCCTCTCCAACTTTTCAGCCTTTGCCTTTGCTTCATATGTGATCTTTGCACCCACTGCTCCAGTCATTCCTTGCTATTGTCTTGTGACATTCCCAATTAGCAACAACTAATTGGCAATATTAATTTTTGCTTAGATTTTGCTTTTCTAATGTTCAGCGATAAATAAAACGGTGATGGGACCCAATGATTCCCTAAAGTCACTTAGAAAACATTCTGAATCCAGCGTGGGGCCCAGGGGGACCAAGTGACAACGCAGGGAGAGGGGCAGCGCAGAGGCAGCATGGGCCAGGTCAGCCCAGAGTAGGCAGGGCAGTGTGGCAAGGGAGGATAGCGCAGCATAGTGGGGCCCAAGGGAGAGTTAGGGTCTCAAGCATAAAAGGAAGGAGAGGCTAGCTTCTCATTCATTCTATTATGCGTCTTCCAAATTTCTGTCTAACAGATATTGAGCACGCTTACGTTGTTTAACTAAGTCAGCAAGTGTTGTTTAGCACACGGGTGTCTCCGAGCAGAGATCCCAACTTTAGCCTCGCGGGACTTCGAGTGTTTGCTCAGGTGAGGAGCTTTACCTTGAGTTTTCAGAGTAAATCACGTAGAGCTATCCATCCAAGAGTTACGCAGTTACTAGGCAGCGCAGTTTCTCACAGAGATAATGCAATTTTGGAGGAGGGCAGCTCCGGGAGAGAGGGATCATCAGTAGTTTCAGTCTGAGAGAAGTGTGAGGGGATCAACCCTTTACAAGTTGTCTTTTGGAGCAGATTGAGGCCAACATTTCCAGCCATTCACTTCAGAGGCCAACGTACTCACCAAGAGTGCGTAATTTTCCCAAGGGGGTACGATTCTGGGGCCACCTTTCCGGAATTCCTTCCTAGATTTTTCCGGGTTTTTGGAGGAGAGTTCATAAGCTGGAGTTTCATAATTTTCTGAGCAGGTGAACAACCCTAAAGAGCAGCTCCATTCCAGCCAGAAGCAACGCTTTCTAGCAGTAGCAGCAGCTCAGAGAATTACGCACTCCAGAGAGGGAGAAGCCATCCATAGCAAGGTTTGGAGAGTTATTTCAGTTTGCCTTGAGCAAACCAAGGTGCCATCATTATAATCACCTTTTTGTACTCATTCCCTATTTCCAGTTTATAATAAAATGGCTCAGATTTCCTATATGTTTGCAGTGTTTTTCATGGTGTCTCTCTAGTAGTTGTAGTTTTTGTTTATGTTGCTTTGTATTGCTGTTTATTTCCTATTCGGAATATTACAGTGGTATCAGAGCTCATAGACTTGGCTCAGCCTGTGGAGCAGATCAATCTATGACACTCGGAGACAAAGAATACATCACCTACCGGAAGCAGCGGTACAGGAGACCCAGGTTCAGGAGAGAGGACAACAAGGTTTCTGCAGTAGTCTAGCACAACATCGACATTTTCACCCTACTCTGAAGAGCAGAGAGTCTCACCCGAGGCGTGTCGTGACCTTAGTAAGGTTAGAAACAGATCAGATATCGACTGATCACAACTATAGAGCAAGACAGACAGAACTAGGAACTGCAAACAAATTTAGCTACCTTGCACAAGATACTACTCATGAAGCATATTCAAGATGCAAAATTAAAATTTAAAAGCGGGCAATACATTCATCATAACCAAATGCTTAACACAGAACTCAAGGCATCAAACACAGGGTGAAGTATATTTCATTATCAATAGCAGACAGTTACATTACTCCTCAGAGTTGATTACAGAAGGACGGATTACAACATTGACAGAACAGAGCAGAACAGAACAGAACAAAATTGAACAGAGCTCTCCTACGGCTCTCTTCCTCAGCCCTCTGTTGGGTGTGGAGCCTAATTATCTTGTTTATTTTGTATCACAGCATTGGACCCCTGTACCTTAATGGGGGCGGCAACGTCGCCCGTAATTAAACGCTGCCTAGGGGGTCCAGGGGGGGCGGCTGCGACTTTATGGAGTCCCCCCCTTGCGGGGGGTTTCGGGGGCAGCGCCCTCAAAGCTAAAAACAGATGTAAAATTGCCTTGTAAAAGTATAGTAATTTCTAGTCAATCTGGGCAGTTCTTTAGGCGGATGATCTGACGGTAGAAATTATGTTTAGTTTAGGGTTTTTTGCCCTAGAAGGCAACCCCTCACTTTGTATGAGGGTATTGTATTGCGACTGTGGATTGTATGTGTATTCTCGGAGCGAGAAACAAACAGGGAAACTGTGAGAGAGAACAGAGGATATTACAGCGGATCTGTTGTAGGTTGTGTCTCTTCATTTTGTTGGATAATAGAAAGAAAGGACTGGCTGTTCGGGGTGGACGTAGCCCAAACTGGGTGAACCACGTATATCTGTGTCTCTTTGGTTTTATGTGTTTTGCGTGCTTGTGTTTTCCGCATATTTTATGTGTTTCATTGCTCTGTAATATTTAATTTTCTAACAACTGGTATCAGAGCCGAAGGTCTATTTCGCTGATAAACTCACAGGAAAGAAGGGTTCCTGGTTCGAGTGGGAGCAATGGCGAAAGATGGTAAATTTAGGGTCTAGAAATTTAATGGCCAAAACTTCGCGCTGTGAAAGATGCAGATGGAAGATTATCTGTATCAGAAAGATCTGTACCTACCACTGAGTGAAAAAACAAAGAAGCCGACGACTATGACAGACGCAAAATGGGATATTCTTGATAGAAAGGCACTCGGAACAGTACGGTTGTGCCTCGCGGCGTCGATAGCCTTCAATATTTTGAAGGCAACAACAACAAAGGGTTTGATTAAGGCATTGGCGAAACTATATGAAAAACCCTCGGCCTCAAACAAGATATTTCTTATGAAATGTTTATTTACTATGAAGATGTCGAAAGGTGGATCTGTTGCGGACCATTTAAATGATTTTAATACAGTTACCAGTCAGTTAAGTTCTGTAGGGGTAAACTTTGATGATGAAGTTAGAGCTCTGTTATTTTTGTGCTCACTGCCAGAAAGTTGGAATGGTTTAGTTATGGCCATTAGTAACTCTGTCTCTGGATCTAGTACTTTAAAGTTTGATGATGTTGTCAGTGCTATCCTTAGCGAGGAAATGCGACGGAAAAGCTCCGATGAGACATCGGGTAATGCTTTAAGTGCAAAGTCTAGGGGAAGAAGAATGGAAAGAGGAAACAGCTTGGGATATTGCAGTAAATCAAGGAAACGAAGATCCAAGTCCAGATCGGGGATAGTGTGCTGGAAATGCAGAAAGAAAGGACACCTAAAGAAACATTGTAGATCTCGGAAGGGAAAAGAAAGAGACACACAGCAAGAAAACAATCATGAAGCAAATGTGACAGGTGATGTGTTACATGATGCTTTGATTCTTTCTTTCGAAAATGCTACTGATTCTTGGGTTGTAGATTCAGGGGCCTCATTCCATGCCACACCTGATAAGAAATATTTTCATGACTATGTTCAAGGAGATTTTGGACAAGTCCATTTGGGTGATGATAAACCCTATAAAATTGTTGGAATGGGTAAAGTTCTTGTAAAACAACAGAATGGAAACCAATGGCTACTAAAGGAGGTAAGGCATGTTCCAGATCTGAAGAAAAATCTGATTTCAACAGGGCAGTTAGGCAGTGAAGGTTGTGTGACAACTTTCACGGATAAAACTTGGAAGGTCACCAAAGGAGCCCTGGTAATAGCAAAAGGCGAAAAGGTTGGTACATTGTATTTATGCAATGGTATTTCTAACTATGTTAATGCTTTAACTTCCAAAGGAGCAGATGCAGCATTATGGCATCATAGGCTCGGACACATGAGTGAGAAGGGGATGAAAATTCTTCACTCAAGAAATTTGCTGCCAAGTTTGAAGAATGTTGATTTGGATTTCTGTGAGAATTGCATTTATGGAAAACAGAAGAGAGTCAGATTTCTCAGAGTTGGGAAAGAAAAGAAGAGCGGAAAATTAGAGCTTGTGCATACAGATGTATGGGGACCTGCTCAGGTATCATCTCTCAGTGGCTCTCATTATTATGTTACTTTTATTGATGATGCAACTAGAAAAACTTGGATTTATTGTATTTAGAATAAATCTGATGTATTTGATACTTTCAAGAAATGGAAAGCTTTGGTTGAGATTGAGGCAGGAAAGAAGTTGAAGTGTCTCAGATCAGACAATGGAGGTGAATATTGCAGCAAAGAGTTTGATAGGCACTGTTCAGAGCATGGAATTCGTAGAGAGAAGACGGTTCCAAGAACACCACAAGAAAATGGTGTGTCAGAAAATTTTAACAGAACAATCATGGAGCGTGCAAGGTGAATGAGATTGCATGCAGGATTGCCTTTACAATTTTGGGCAGATGTTGTAGATATTGTTGTTTATCTAATAAACAGAGGGCCTTCAAGTTCCTTGGATGGTGGTATTCCAGAGGAAGCATGGACAGGTAAAAAGGTAAACTACTTTTTTTTAAAGCCTTTTGGTTGTGAGGCATTTGTCTATATTAATAAAGAAAACTAAACAAAGCTTGAGGCAAAATCAAAGAAATGTACAATTATTAGATATGGTGTTAATGATTTTGGTTATCACTTATATGATTATGAAAATCACAAAATCATTAGGAGCAGAGATGTAATATTCAATGAAAAGGTCTTGTATAAGAATCAGTTGCAGGAAAAGAAACAGGAAAAAGAAAACAAAGAATACACAGTTCTTGATGAGATCACAGAAAACGTAAAGGTGCCTGAAAATAATAATAATCAACAGCCACAACAACAACAACCACCACAACAGCAACGGCAGCAGGCACGTCAAACCCCTGAAAGTGGTGTTAGAAGATCTACCAAGATAAGTAGACCCCCTCAACGATACTCTCCTTCATTATATTATTTATTGTTGACTGATTCTGGTGAACCTGAAAGTTATGAAGAAGCAATGCAGGTTGAAAGCAGGAAGAAGTGGGAGCTAGCTATTACACTAAAATTTGTCACCATGACATTTAGCTATTCATATGGGTCTATCAACACCTATATCATGCTCCCTTAGAAGTAAAAAACCCCAAAGTTCCTAAACTAAGTCTTGGATTTGGAGAAAAGCTCATAAAAATCATAAAAAACCTAACTCCGCACTTTTCTTAGCCATTACCTGAGATACTGCACCTTTTGTGAAGGAAAACTGCGGTACCTACCACACGTTTTGTGTATTAAAACTGCGGACCCCCGTAAAAGGTAAAATGAGCGGAAAAGTAAGTTCTAGAAGCCCAGCTGGTCGAATATTCTCCCAGTTGGAAGCTTCTAGAAGGCATTATCTAGTCGAAGCTTCACTCCCTCCATTATCATGAACATTCATTCCTTCATTAAAGAAGCCTATTCCTTGGATTTTGGAACTTAATCCCTTGATCTTGATAAGGGGACTCTATCCCTTCCATTTTGGAGTTGTAACCACTTTCCTTCTCCTATAAATTGAAGCTTTGGTTCAGTTTCAAGGGTACTGACTGAGATTGAAAAGAAGACTTACACTTTGAGAATTTTTGAGGAGATATGTTGTATAAACTCAGACTCTCTTAACTGATCATTATGTGGGAATGATTACACACCCATGTCCATTTTAGCTGAGAGAGTGCAAAGCTTGTCAGAGTAAAGGAAACGCCTGTTCCGGACCCCAGGAAGGCTTGTACGACATCAAGGCAGACACGGTTATAAGGCTCTTTCTTCATCAAAGATAATATGAATGAATACCGTTTTCTCAATGAGTTCTTTAATTAGGTAGCTTGTTTATCATGTTTTATCAATGAGTTATTTAATTAATTAGCTTATTTCTTGAATTCCTTGATCATCTTGATAGATATATAATTCGTGAATTAGTTTATCTTATGCAGGTGCTATTGATTTTTTCCATGTTTGTGATTGCAGATCTTTGAAGACGACTCTTTCAAGCAACTGGAAAGAAGATCATTACAAATAGCGCTGGACTACAGGTAGGTCTTCAAAACCCCTGTTGTAGCTAATTCTGAATCAAATATTATCTAGAGAAAAAAGTTTTTGTTTGTCTGTTTGTTGCTAGTTGTTCGTAGGACACTTGGGAAGTCTGTCTTGTCCGCAAGAATGACTTATCCGTCCAACAAAATGGCGACTCCGTTGGGGAATGGATCTTGAACTTCGATTTCTTTTATTTTTGACTTGTGAATTAATTTTTTCTAATTTTGATTGGTTTATACTGGCTTGGGTAGTTTATCCCTGTAGAATCCCTGACAAATGTTTTAGAATTTTTTATTTTTCTTTTAGTTTTCTGGTATCCGCACTTTTCTTTTAGAAACAGTGCGGGCATCTCCGCTCTTTTCTTGTATAAACAGTGCGGGACCGCACATGTTTACACTGAAACTTGCAGATCTTGTGAAATTTTTTAGAAAACCTTAAAATCCTCTTTTCTGGATCAGCTTGCAAAATTCTCAGTATCTACCCAGCCTTGTATTTTTTGTCAGAAAGCCTTGTGTGAATTTCTTTTTCAGCAATTTTACCATCTCATCAGTCTCCGTTAAGTTAATTGGGTGTTTTGAATATTCTTTTTTGAGAAATTCTTAATTTGATTTCCTTTGGTCATTACTTCGAGGTTTGTCTCAGTCTCTTAACAATTTTGCATCTTTTTGCTTTTGTTTTTGCAAAAAAAATTCCCCTTCATTCGCCGGGGGGGCTAAATTGTGTTTGAGTGTTAATCATCTTTGAGTATTTTTATTTTTTGATCTTTGGAACTCTCACCCAATTTTCTTTACTTACACTTGATTGGTTCTTAGATTACATTATAATCATCTTGTGTTTGAGAATTCTCTTGCATAGATTACATTTGCATAATTAGAATTCTCATTTTCAGAATATGAATGAAAAATGTGCATAGATTACATTTGCATAGTTTTCATGTGAATTGTGCATAGATTACAACTGCATAGTTTACATCTGGAAAAGTCAATCGTAGATTTACATCAGTTTCTTTGATTTGAATTTACATGTTTTTATGCTTATTTTAAAAACACAAAAATAAAAAATATTTGGAATTGATTAGCATTAGTTTTCTTGATGAAATTAGTGCATTAGAGAATTTGTTATATTTTCTCTTATTGATCAATTTTTTGCATTGTTGGAAGTGAATGGAAACTCTCTCCTTACTTTAGTTAGGATTCATCGAATTGAAAAGATTATGTTATCATATTCGATTGCATTCAGTTTTGAGTCGGGTCATAACACCATTGGTTTCGTATCCATTTACCGTTTGAGTAATAACAACCTAAATAACACAGTGCTTAATTAAAATTCATCTAGTAATTTTTACATTTTTAGGGCTCTTTCTACCAATCTAGCTCAGGATTAGTGCTTTGGAATAGGTTGTAGTTAACTTTCCACAGCAACTAAAACAAACAAGTAGTCGATCTTGCGGTAGGAAAATTCCAATAGTAGCATGTATGCTTTGGGAAGCTCCTCATAAAGGAGTCAAGCACGAGAACATATCCGAACCAGTCGGGTAATCAATCCTTCCTCATTGGGAACGATAGAAGATATACACGTATTAACAACGGTAAACCTCAGATTGACCATTGTCGAGGAGCCTGGGGTCACTTGTCGGTAAACCTTGGATTATGTCAAGGAGCCTTCAAGGAGATTGAGCTTTGTTACTCTGTCCTTGCGTGTGTATCGGATCGTAGACTATTCCCCCAGGTATATTTGTTCCTGTTGGTGACCTTAGTGGCCATAAACTTTAGGATTCTTTCCCAAGGTGACGGTGGAGGGAAGATCCCACTGTACCTGGAGCAAACGTCGACTAGACTCACTTGGACTCTCCGGAGGGTTCTCTTCACTTGAGATGGCATAGTGGAGAAACTTGCACCGGTCTGTTTCATTAAGCAGGTTGTCGGGGTAACTGTTCCAACCGCCATTTCTGCATCAAAATTCTACGATGTTAGATTTCATCATCAACTAGTGTTTTTAGTGCGAGAATCTACTGTTTGTGTGTGGTTTGACTCCTAGATTTGATAGCGCGTGTTCATTTGTTTGTTTTTACTTTTAGAGACAATAGGTATGAATTGTGAATTTTAATTGTTTAGGTGTGAATTGTGAATTGTTAATTTTAGTTTTAAATTGTTAATAAATTTCACTGATGTTGAATCTAATGGCAACTATTCCAGAATTTACCAACCAAGGAACCCCTCTTAACGAGAATCCTAGTACTTTTCCTTGCTTTGGAAATGTTGGTCCTCCTTATATGGCTACATTGTCATTACCTGGATTTACAATAGATTTACCGATATAGTTATTTTCAACTTCGTTGGCCCCGAATACTCAAATTGTTCCACCTCAACCGAATGCTTCACCTCAACATAGTTCACCATCTCAACATCATCAACCTTCTGTTGACCCTTTACCTTCTTCGCCCAATATTTCTTCCTCCCTTTCTTCCTCTTCGCTTGGTAAAAGCCTTGACGCTAGTAACCAGGTGTCTAAGAAGAAGAAGAAACAAGATAAGAAAAAAGTCAACCAACCAACCATGGCTGTAAGTGTTAGTAGTATTGAAGAAACCTCCAACATGCATCCTAAACCCAAATTCCCTTGCAAGCTTTGTAAGGGTGACCACTTCCTTATCAATTGTCCTGGTATTCCTAAGGTCTTGGAAGTATGGTCAGAACATTCTCATCAACTTACCATTGATCCATCAACCAGTGATAGTCAGGTTCCTGGGAAAAAGGGTAAAGTTAGGTTTCCTTGTAAGTTATGCAAAGGGAGTAATCAAACTCACATTTGCCCTTACATGGATGAAGCCTCAAAATTGTTGGAAAACCTTACTGTTCCACAGCAAGAACTTCCAACTGGTTACTGTAAACTTTCTCCCAACCTACTGTCAACTGAGGAAGTGATTGATCTAATTCCAAGTACAATCAATCCCACTCTTCCATTGGAGAATGAAATTCATATCACTCAGGTTGATGATCCATTAGTTGATCAAGTGGTCGACTCAATTTCACATCCAATCGATCCCATTCTCCTTGTCGAGAGTGAACTTCATACCGCTCAAGTTCTTCTTACTACATCAGATTCTTCTACGCCAAGGGGCATTACACCTGTTCCTACAGATCCACCTCCAAGTACCGAGGTCTTTTCCTTTGATTGGAATAGACTGACAGAACCTCGTCTTCCTTCTTCCATCCCTTTCCAAATAATTGTGCAGGCTTGTCGTAAGAATGTGCATCGCACACATGTAGATGAAGGTGCTTCTGTTAGTATTTTATCCTCAACTGCTTGGAAAGCTTTGGGTTCCCCTCAGCGTGTGCCTGTTACGCAGTATCTGAAAACAGAACCATTAGTGAACCTTTAGGGATCCTTCCTAAGTTTTCTATTACTTTGGAAGGTAAAACTGTCTGTATTGATCTTATGGTAGTTCGAGGCCCCTTGGATTCCAATTTACTCCTTGGGCAAGACTATGTCTTTGCAATGAAAGCTGTCGTATCGACACTCTTTCGCATGATGTCTTTCCCTCACAATGGAAACATTGTGACTGTTTACCAACTTTCATTCACTAGTCTTGATTCGACTACCAAAAATCCGACACCCCTAAATGTTCCTTATACTAAAGTGGTATCTACCCCGCTATGGATTAATTATGTGGCAACTAGTCCCATGTTTTCAGTTATCGATGCAAGCGAGCCTCCCACTGTTTCCTCGACTTCCTTTGACTTAGATCCGGTAATTGACATAGAAAACTCTATGGGATTATTTGAACGCGATGTTCTTATCCCTTTTGAGTCCCTTGACATGTGTTCCTTTCAAAGAACTGTTCTTCCATCTGATGAAGACCTCTTGGAAGCCATGATCGAGATGCATCCCTTGACATGTGTTTCTTCTATTTGGAAGCCATGATCAAAAAGAGCGGCGAGGATAGTTCCTATTACTGTGTCAACCTCGTTAAAAAATGAAACAAGTCTGGTGAGGAGAGTTCCTTTTACTGTGTCAACCTCACTAAAAAATGAAACAGAGATGTAAGGAGAGTTCCTTTTATTGTGTCAACCTCGCTAAAAAATGAAACAGAGATGTGAGGAGAGTTCCTTTTACTGTGTCAACCTCGCTAAAAAATGAAACAGAGATATGAGGAGAGTTCTTTTTACTGTGTCAACCTCGTTAAAAAATGAAACAAGTCTGATGAGGACAATTCTTTTACTGTGTCAACCTCGTTAAAAAATGAATCAGTGGATCAAGAGGAAAGTTCCTTTTACTATGTCAACCTCGTTAAAAAATGAATCAATGGCCCATGAGGACAGTTCTTTTACTGTGTCAACCTCGTTAAAAGATAAAACAAACCCATGAGTACAGTTCTTTTCCTGTGTCAACCTCATTAAAAAATGAATCAGTAGGTTATATAGGTAGATTGTAGAGAGTAGATATGAGGATAGTTCTTTTACTGTGTCAACCTCGTTAAAAAATGAAACAAACCCATGAGGACAGTTCTTTTCCTGTGTCAACCTCATTAAAAAATGAATCAGTAGATTATGTAGGTAGACTGTAGAGATAGTAGTTCCTGAGGATAATCCCTGTTACTGAGTCAACCTCGTTAAAAAATGAATCAGGTATGAGGACAGTTCCTTTTACAGTGTCAACCTCGTTAAAAAATGAAACATGTCTTCGAGCATAGTTCTTTTTCTGTGTCAAGCTCGTTAAAAAATGAAACAAATCCTCTCTTGTCAAGTCGAGTCTTTCATCTGATCTCGTAAATGAACCTTCATTCCATCCAGCTTTTAGTAACCAGTAATCTACTTAGTTGAATGAAATGAAACTTGGGGGGCATGCACTCTAGCAAGTTACGCTTGGGGGGCATTCAAACTTATCTCGAGCATGATTTTTCCTTTGTTTCAAGCTTGTGTAAAAATGAAACAAACCCAATCTCAAGCACAGTTTTCTCCGTTTCAAGCTTGTGTAAAAATGAAACAAACCTATCTTAAGTAGTGTTTTAAAAAACGGAATCGGTCAGCTACCAGGCCGAGGGTCGACTCCGACTCAGACTCCGAATCGGTAATGACTCGGTCGACTCGGTTTTTGTAAAAAATACATTAAATATTAATTTTTTTGTACAAAAACATAAATTTAAAGATTTTTATTCATGTTTCCAAACACAAAGCATTACAATATAAACAAGTCACAAAAGACAACATATGATCAAAGTAGGCTCATGAATATATCCATTATATCAAAATTGCACCTAGTGCATTGTCCAATACAGGATGATGATATAGAGATCAAAACAAAAAACATAACCAATGTCACTAACATCAAGTTACATAGAGGGATTGGTGCTCTTGATTAAATACGAGTTCCATACCCTCATACATGACAAAATTCGATGGAAACATTGCAATAACCCAATCCTGAAATCCTGAAAAACTGATAAGTCTGCTGGATTTTGAATGAGATCTAAAATTCTACTTTCTCCATATGAAATCCAATGAGGTTGGAACCACTCTCAAACATCCTAAGTCATTTCATGGTAATGCTAAAAATTTAAGTAAAAGGATGAAAATGAAGATTAAGGAGAATGTCACTTTTACTTCAAGAATTTAACATTACCATGAAGCTGCTCCAAAAACCAACTCCACAACTCTTCAGAAAACCCTCACAAATGCTCAAGCAAATTGAATGAGAAAGGATGTGAGGTATTGAGAGGGGTTGGGTTAGTTAAAGCATAGTTTTTCTCTGTTTCAAGCTTTTGTAAAAATAAAACCTATCTTGAGTCCATTTCAGTTATTATTTTCAAGACTCGTTAAACTCATGAAAATCCCGAGATTATTTTGCTATCTTTCATTCTCGTAAAACACATGAAAATGCCGAGTTCTTTCCGTCTTTTCCTGCTTGTTAATTAAATTGAAAGTCGGCCATATGAGTACATTTTTATCACTTTTATGAACTTGTTAAAATTTACAGAAAAAGCGAACCTACTGAGTATATTTTTATCACTTTTTCGAACTCGTTAAAATTTAGAAAAACTACTGAGTATACTTTTATCACTTTTTCGGACTCTTGAAAATTACGAAAAAGCAAAACCTTGGAGATCTCTTTTAAGCCCTTTTCAGAGTCTCTAAAGATGAAAAGATTGCCGAGTACTTGACTATTCGAACTCGTTAAAGGAAATTAACAGTCATCCCTTCAGTATAAGTTTACCCCTTTTCCGGACTGAAATGGACTATTTATGAAAAAGGTATACGTTGACTAATCATGGTCAATAGAGTTCTCTCCCGCATTATTTTATCATTTTTCGGGCCTGAGAGATTAAAATTACGAAAAAGTACACCCATGGAGTTTTCTTAAGTTTTTTCTTCTGACTCCCTAAAAATGAAAAACACCGAGTTTCTCCTATACTGGACTCGTTAAAATTTAACAGTAAAGGACCTGTCGATTACAAACAGGAATGGACCACTCCTTCTTAGGGTTCGATTTTAAACTAAGTTGGACTCATCCGAAGGATGAGCTTATAAACAAGCAAATGTTATCCTCCTCAAGCTTGTCAAAAATAAAGAGGTACTTGCCAGAAATGGTGGGGGAAAAAGAGAGAAAACGAATCCATTTGTTACACTTTGATTTAAAAGCAGTAAACCACTCTTGAACACGACACTTTTTGTCACACTTCTACCTAGGTTAGGAAAATCCTTTGCCTATCAGTTAATCAAACCACATTGAAGGTCTTCAGTCGGTTTCTGGGTATTAGCTTAGGGCAATTGTTACCAAACCATCTGCAGTGACGTTATGTGTTCAAGAGGACAGTCAAACAAACCATTCATCTGCAAACATTTGTCTCCATTCGCATTGACCATCCTTGAGTCAGTCCTTGCAAAAAAAAAAAAATTCTTCAAAACTTGATCTATGGTTTCGTGTCATGAGCTTGCTTCTGACGGATCACTTTCTATCGACGACAGCTCATCATCCAGGAAGTTGATCTAGAATCCGTCAATACCTTGGAATTTGCATGCCTTAATAGCAGGTTTCTCGCCTTCGATGACAAGTTGCATCATTGACCTTCGATCAAACGATTCTGTGAAATGTTCGACTTCAGATCACTTATTCACATTTCATGGATTGTACTGAGTACTTTGAGAGCCATTGTCATTATTGGTGGTTTCTCTCACACTTGTTAACAATTCACATCATTGACTGGTAATCAAGTGGGTTCTACCATGTTCGACTTCAACACATTTAATCGCATGGATAGAATCATACTAGTTCGAGAAGCAGAAATCAAGACCGTGGATCTAGTTTCCACCATCCACGCTGCGAGGAGTTTTATTATTCAGTATGCAGTAGACTATTCATTACAGATGGCTGTGTCCATTCTGTGTCTACAATATTGATGTAATATTAAAATCATTTCTATATCAGATCAAGTTTAGTTAGTTTTTGACCTAAGTATGGGAATGCCTACCTCAGTGATGATGATGATATATATATATATATATATATATATATGTTTTGCATTGAATGTTTTTATAGGATTCCGATTGGGGTGTCCACAGGCTAATCCTTGAAATGATAAAGCACTTCACTCTTCGAATGATCTCAGACTTCGCGCTTTAGGGGGCAATATTTTACACTAAAATTTGTCACCATGACATTTAGCTATTCATATGGGTCTATCAACACCTATATCATGCTCCCTTAGAAGTAAAAAACCCTAAAGTTCCTAAACCAAGTCTTGGATTTGGAGAAAACTCATAAAAATCATAAAAAACCTAACTCTGCACTTTTCCTAGCCATTACCTGTGGTACCACACCTTTTGTGAAGGAAAACTGCGGTACCTACTACACATTTTGTGTATTAAAATTGCAGACCCTCGTAAAAGGTAAAATGAGCAAAAAATTAAGTTCTAGAAGCCTAGCTGGTTGAATATTCTCCTAGTTGGAAGCTTCTAGAAGGTGTTATCTGGTTGAAGTTTCACTCCCTCCATTATCATGAACATTCATTCCTTCATTAAAGGAGCCTATTCCTTGGATTTTGGAACTTAATCCCTTGATAAGGGGACTCTATCCCTTCCATTTTGGAGCTGTAACCACTTTCCTTCTCCTATAAATTGAAGCTTTGGTTTAGTTTCAAGGGTACTGACGGAGATTGAAAAGAGAGTTAGACTTTGAGAATTTTTGAGGAGAAATGCAGTAGAAATTCAGGCTCTCATAATTGATCATTATGTGGGAATTATTACACACCCATGTGCATTTTAGCTGAGAGAGTGCAAAGCTTGTCAGAGTAAAGGAAACGCCTATTCCGGACCCCAGGAAGGCCTGTACGACATCAAGGCGGACACGGTTGTAAGGCTCTTTCTTCATCAAAGATAATACAAATGAATACCATTTTCTCAATGAGTTCTTTAATTAATTAGCTTGTTTATCATGTTTTATCAATGAGTTATTTAATTAATTAGCTTATTTATTGCATTCCTTGATCATCTTGATAGATATATGATTCGTGAATTAGTTTATCCTATGCAGGCGCTATTGATTTTTTCCATGTTTGTGATTGCAGATTTTTGAATACGACTCTTTCAAGCAACTGGAAAGAATATCATTATGAATAGCACTGGACTACAGGTAGGTCTTCAAAACCTTTGTTGTAGCTAATTATGAATCGAATATTATCTAGAGAAAATATTTTTTGTTTGTCTGTTTGTTGCTAGCTGTCCGTAGGACACTTGGGAGGTCTGTCTTGTCCGCAAGAACGACTTATCCAGTCAACAATATTATGGAAGAAAAGATGGACTCCTTAATGCATAACCCGGTTGGGACTTGAGGCCCCGGGTTACTGTAAAGTAAAACTACATTCATAAGAATAAATGGGTTTACAGGTTGAAGGAAGAAGATGAAGGAAAACAAAGGTACAAAGCTAGACTAGTGGTGAAGGGGTTTGCACAGAAGAAAGGTATTGACTTTGATGAAATATTTTCTCCTGTTGTTAAAATGACTTCAATCAAAACTATGTTAAGTCTTGTAGCAGCGAAATATTTGCATCTTGAACGGTTAGATGTAAAGACAACCTTTCTGCATGGAGATTTGGAGAAAGAGATATCTATGCAATAACCACAAGGATATGAGGTCAAAGGGAAAGAAAAATTATTGTGCAGGTTGAAGAAGAGCTTGTATGGCTTAAAACATGCTCTGAGGCAGTGGTATCTAAAATTTGACAGGTTTATGTTTGAACAAGGTTATACTAGATGTCACTCTAATCATTGTGTTTATCTGAAAAAGAAAAATTATGGCAGTTATATTATATTGTTATTTTATGTAGATGACATGCTTGTTGGAGGATCTACATGTAGGAAATAAATGTGCTCAAAGGAAAATTGTAAAATTCATTTGCAATGAGGGATTTGGGAGCTGCGAAACAAATCCTTAGTATGAGAATAACTAGAGACAGGAAAAATCGCAAATTAACATTGTCTTAGAATGAGTACATACAAAAGGTGTTGAAAAGATTTAATATGTAGGATGCAAAACCAGCTATTATACCTTTGGCTAGCCATTTCAAACTTAGTAAGGAGATGTGCCCCAAGACCCAAGAAGAAATGGACTATATGTCTAAAGTTCCATATGCATCAACAGTTGGAAGCTTAATGTATGCAATGGTCTGCACAAGGCCTGATATTGCACATGCAATGGGAGTTGTGAGCAGGTAAATGAACAATCCAGGAAAAAAACATTGGATGGCAGTAAAATGGATTCTCAGTTATTTGAGAGGTACCACAAATCAAGCATTATGCTTTGGTGATTCAAACATTGATCTACTGGGATATGTTGATGCAGATATGGAAGGTGACAGAGATAACAAGAGGAGCACTATAACATATGTATTTACTGTAGGTGGAACAGTTGTTAGTTGGGTTTCAAAAATCCAAAGTGTTGTTGCACTTTCAACAACAGAAGCAGAGTATGTCGTTGTTACAGAGGCTAGTAAGGAAATGATTTGGTTACAAAGGTTTATGGATGAATTGGGTAAGAAGCATGATATGGGCACGTTATACAGTGATAGCCAAAGTGCCATTCATCTTGCAAAGAACTCAGCATTTCATTCCAGGACTAAACACATACATCTCAAGTACCATTTCATACAGTCAGTATTGGAAGATGGACAGTTGAAGCTGGAAAAGATACACACTAGCCAAAATCCTGCAGATATGCTAACAAAAGTTGTAACTAGGGAGAAACTGAGAACATGCTCAGTTTCAATTGGTCTTCAAGGATGACGATGAAGATGAGAAACAGCCAAGTCCAAAGAGGAGTCATTGTCCAGCAAATGAAGCAGTGGTGCTACAATCAGTCTCCAAGTGGGAGATTGTTAGGTGTGGAGCCTGATTATCTTGTTTTTTTTGTATCACAGCATTGGACCCTTGTACCTTAATGGGGGCGGCAACGCCGCCCATAATTAAACGCTGCGTGGGGGGTCAGGGGGGGCAGCTACGACTTTATGGAGCCCCCCCCTAGTGGGGGGTTTTGGGGGCAGTGCCCCCGAAGCTAAAAACAAATGTAAAATTGCCTTGTAAAAGTATAGTAATTTCTAGTCAATCTGGGCCGTTCTTTAGGTGGATGATCTGACGGTAGAAGTTATGTTTAGTTTAGGGGTTTTTGCCCTAGAAGGCAACCCCACTTTGTATGAGGATATTGTATTGCGGCTGTGGATTATATGTGTATTCTCTGAGCGAGAAACAGACAGGGAGACTGTGAGAGAGAACAGAGAATATTACAGTGGATCTGCTATAGGTTGTGTCTCTTCATTTTGTTGGATAATAGAAAGGAAGGACTGGCTGTTCAGGGTGGATGTAGCCCAAACTGGGTGAACCACGTATATCTGTGTCTCTTTGGTTTTATGTGTTTTGTGTGCTTGTTTTTTCTGCATATTTTATGTGTTTCATTGCTCTGTAATATTTAATTTTCTAACACCCTCTACTACACCAACCTCCTTTCTCCGCTAGCTGATTGCCTATTTGTTCCTTCGCCAATGCGACTGTCAGTCTTCCCTCCTTTCCTGCTTTGTTGTTTGTCGCATCTCCTTGATCACTAGGAGTTCCACTACCTGTCCTTGTCACTCGTCCCTGCCATCTGTGCTGGTTTTCCGCAATTGCCACGCCACCTGTTCTCCAGCTCTCCGCACCCATGACAACTCCCTGTCTACCGTAGTTACGCTCCGCCACCTGATCTCCGCGACTCAAAACTGTTTCATTTTCAAAACAAGGGCCCCAACAGGCCCCGACCACATGCTATTGACTCGTCCTGAGTCAATCCTTTTCTGCTACCTCGGTCTCCATTGGTCCGCCTGCCTCTGTGGATGGCCCTGTCTTCTCCGTTTCCTCTCCCTGTCCAAACAAGGGCCCCAACTCGAGAACCTTTGCCAACGCTGAAGATTTTAGTTCGGCGAAGTCGTTAATGGCCTGTTGCCATTCCTTCATGAGCTGGTCCGTTTCTGTTGCAATTCGTTCAGCTTTCGTTTCTCCTGCAACAGCCGGCAGCTTGCTGAATAGTTCTTTAATTTTGATTTCGGCCTCAGCGGCCATTTGCTGTATTGTTTCTGCAGTATGCTTTACTGGTTGTCTCAGTTCTCGGAGGACCTGCTTGGTGGCAGCGGAATGCTCTTTGATCCTCTGTACTTTGGTCTCCAGTTCCTCCGCTTGATTGTACAACTGGTTAATGCCAATAGGGTTTATGGCCTCCCTTATTTCTTGTGAGACCAGCTGCAGCTGTGCCAAGATTGGTTGAGCCTTCATAGTTAACGAGGTTGAACACTCGTGCAAATGTTTCAGAAGGTTGTAAGCTTCTTTCACCGTGGTCCCCAAGGTTTCTTGCATCCTAGTTGCTTGTTTCTGCTTCTCGGTGTATATGACGACATGATTTGGTAACGTCGGTTTGGTCGCGAGCGCTTCCTTTAGCTCTTGATTCTCCTTGTTGAGATTGGCACAAGCTATCTTCATGCGAATAGACTGTTCGACCATAGTGCAAGCCATTATGTCCCCCAGTGTCTTGTCATCCTGAGCTATTACTGTCAGCCAGAGATCCTTGAAAATATCTGTCACCTTCTCCAGTTGTTCCTGCAGACTATCCTTTTCTCCTTTTAACTGGTTGCGCTCTTCAGTAAGCGCGTTGATTTGCAGTTGTCGCTGTTCGAACCTCTGTTGGAGGTCGTTGTGTAGTCCTTCTGCCTGTTGTGTTGCACGCTGTATGAAATTGTACAGTTGTTCTGTGCCCCAGGTGTGCATACTTTCAGCCCCAGACATATCTTGGTTTGGCGGCCTCTCTCTGAGTGGTTGTCCGCTGGCTATTGATCTGGCTGAGTGCTCATGTGGTGACGTCGGTTGGTTCTGTTGCGGCAGCTGATTCCCTAGGTCATTCATGCTTGTGGTTGGCTGAACCTGTTGCAGTATCAAGTTTGCTTGCTAAAAAGGGTTCAGTTCCTTGGGCAAGGGGCGTCGTATCTGCAGTAAATGATCCCCCGCGAACTAATAGGTCCTGGAAATTGCTTTGTCCAACCAGAGGTTGGTTAACCTCGGGTACCAATGCCGTACTCGAGTTAACCTCTACTGTTATGAACCTAATTCATAATTAATGTAATAAATATAGTCATTAATAGAATAAATATAATTACTAATTAATTATATTGTAATTATGTTAAGTAGTCATTAAGTTAGCTGAAAAGGCATGTCTAAAAGACATGCCTGTTTGTGAAACGTCACCTGCATAGGTATAAAAGCAAGTCCTCATTGTAACCTTCAAATCATCTTATATCATATCAATAAATATTTATTATTATAAATACCTCGTGTATTTTTATAATTAAAGCCATTTTGTTATTAAGCCAACAAATCTACAAGTCTTACTGCTACAGAAACCAAATCTACAAATTCCGCTGCTACAGTGGTATCAGAGCCATATCAGAGCCATTATCAAGAGCCATATCAGAGGCATATCAAAGCCAAATTGAAGCTATGGCACACAACATCGTTCTACAAGCCTACGAACGTAGTTTACAAGCTTATGGACATAGTTTACCACACTATCTGCCAGTACGTGGAGATCATGAGCAATTAGAAAGATCATGTGAAGAAAGTGAAAAAATTAATAAAATTCTAGAAAAACTTCAGCAATTAGAGAATTCATGTGCAGAAATCACAAACGGTTATAAAAAAATTTCTGCACGTTTTAAAAAAATTTCTGCAGTAATCCGTAATAGAGAAGATGAACAATTTCATAAAAATGTGGAAAAAGAAAAGGAAGAAAATCATGAGAAACAAAAAGATGAAAAATGCTGTAATAATGAGAAGGCAGTTAGTTATGCCAAGGGAAAATCAAGTAGAACATCCATGGAAAATTCAAGTAAATACATTCCCCCACCAATGCGTAATAAAGGAAAACAACCAACTAATATTGAAAGTAAAGAAGAAGGGAAATGTTGGAAATGTGGAGACAAATATTTCACAGGACATAAATGTGTCTTTTATACAAGAAATGAGATTGCCATTAGTGATGTTTGTCATTCTAGACATCGTGTTAGTCAAACAGAAGAGGATCTGAATGGACCATGTGTTCCTCCATTTGCTGGATCCGATCTAGTTTTGTGTCCCAACAGTGGTGAATGTCAGACTAATATGGAGGATGACTCCGGAAAGATGATGCCAGGCCCAGGTTCCCACTTCTCTCAGGAGCCTGACAGTAAAGTAAAAACAGAAATTTCTCAAGCCTTTTTGGATAATAAGGATGTTTCAAATTCTTCTAGATTGCATGAATCTACTCCTGCTTTGTCATAGCCTACTGCTCAAATTTCTAAACAGACATCTGATTCTTAGAAAATGAACTCTCGAAGTATTGGAAGCAAGAGGGAAGAAGGCATAGCTAGTCAAGAACCCAGTAAGGACCTTTTTGGTTCAAGCAATTTCATCAGGAAATTTGAAGAACCATTATTTTCAGGAGGACCCTTTGATGATGAAGATGAATAAGTTTCCTCTAGTCTATTGGAATCTATTCATGTCTGGTCACAACCATCTGTTCCAGAGAGATTATATGGTTCTAATTTAGATGCAAATAAAAATGAACTAAGTCCATATAGCAGCATTAGCAGTACGCTGAATCGATCTGAATCTAATTCATCAGATAAAATAATCACCACTGATACTCAAGTCTCTACAGAAAGTAGATCTCAATTTTCAGGTACAGAACAACCTGAAAAGACATTGGGTTTAAATAATGAGTTTGCCATTGGTGCACCTCAATTTCCAAAAGAAAATAATGACAGGCAATCTCTGAAGGAAAGGGTATCACAATTGCAGAAGGTCTCTTTGGTAGTCGAGAAAATGATGAAGATGATGATCCTAGTGAACCTTTTAGGGCACCATCTTCCATGGGGCAGAAACTGAGATTAAATGATAGGGTCCTTGACAGTGACAGTAATATTCTGCAAGAGTCATCTAATCATGGAGTTGAGTTTAATATTCCAAATACAATGCTTATAGATTCTTCGAACCCACATAAGGTTGAGCAATTGCATAGTACAGGAATGCGTCCACATGTTATAATTAATTCACATGCGTTTCCATCTAGAATGACTATTGGGATGCTTTTGGAGTCTATAGCTGCTAAGGGTGGTAGTCTACAGGGAAAGTTTGTTGATGCAACTCCATTTGCAAGATCGGTTAGAGACGAGTATTCATTTCAAAGTAGAGAATTAAGGAGAGTCCTTCCCTTCCCTTCACACAGAAGAGTCCAGACAACCATGGCTCACATGCCAGAGGGGAAAAATAGCAGTGATTTGTGTTTTCCAGACCCTTCTTGTGGTCTGTCTCAACCCTTATCATTAACTCTTCCAACTGAAAGCGACAGACAAGGAAGTAACGTATTGATAAACTATTTGGGGAATCAGTTTGACACGAATGATGACATTGCTAGGAAGAATAATGTGCTAAAAATTCTCAAACAGATTGTTGAGGAATGGGTAGTAAAAGTGGCTAAAAGGCATACACAGCGAGCTACTATTATAAATAAAGCTCATGCAACAGTATATATTATTGGATCATTTGCATTAAATGTAGGTGGTCCTGGAAGTGATATTGATGCAGTATGTATTGGACCATCGTATGCAAATAGAAAGATTGATTTCTTTGTTCACCTTTACAATATGTTGGTAGCTACAACAGCTTCCTGCCCAATGATTCAGTCATTAATTTTGATGTCTTGCCCATCCATTGGATGCAATGGCCTTTTTGCGTTGAGGCTACTTTCCAAATTGACATTGCTGGATTTATTATACACAATTTTGACAAATTTGCAACCTGTCTTTGAGAGTTGTAGACGATTAAAGGTTTTGAAACTACAGGCCTGCAAGTACCTCATGGATACGTCATTAGATGCTCTTCATAGAGGAGAGGCACTTCCAAATCTTTTCGAGTTGGATTTATCATATGGTAGTCTCAGCCAGTCGACAATAGAAAAGCTCCTTGCCCGGTGTCCTCATCCTTGACAATCCCTGCAGTGTAAACTCTGTCGTCCGATGGGTTGTCCGCATCCTCGTCTGCCCTTGTTTCCTGCTCCAGCCACGTCTGTCGTCGCTGTTCGAACCTTGTCCCTACCTCCGCAGTTGTTTTTGGTTCAAGTTACACAGAGTTACAGTGGACAGTGTTGTTGAATTAAATTGCATGGCGTTTGAATTAAACGATACGCTGTTTTAAATGTCACAGTGTAATAGTCACGGTGGGAAAGTCAACTGCCGGTTAGTCAAGCAACGTGGCTCGTGAAATGCGTTGAACGTCGTGGCTCGTGGCGGTTGAACGTGTTCGAATCATAGGGTATTAGTATCATATAAAAATAAAAACGGTGGACGTGTAATAAAAAAAAAGTGATGACTTACCTAATGGTGTAGTTATAACCAAAGTTTTACATTATATAAATTATATATTATAAACAAATAAAAAAAAAAAAAAAATTATATATATTTATATATATAGAAGTACAAATTCAAATGAAAGGAAGAGGTTCATCATCAAAAGGAGAAGATAAACTATATTTATAAAGGAGTTAAATACTATATATATATATATATATATATATATATATATATATATTCAAGTTCCATTTTAAGGAAGGCAAAAAGTTTATAGCTTAAAAAGGTATTTAAAATATAAGTGGACCAACGTATAAGGATTAAATTTTGGGAGGTCAACGAAATTACCAAGGTTTAAAATCGGAAAAGTCGTGGAATCTTTAAAGCAAAAGTATCAATAAAGGCTCTTGCTTTATAATTAAAAATAATATGAAAAACAGAACACAGTTTCAAGGAAGTATTATTGAAGAATTATACATGCCAAGGTACCAATGATGAATGACATGTCTAGCAGATAATCCCAATGTAAGGAAATTGTCGAAAAGTTAAGCTTTGAGGACAAAGCTTTTCGAGAAGAAGGCAATGTTATGAACCTAATTCATAACTAATGTAATAAATATAGTCATTAATAGAATAAATAGAATAAATATAATTACTAATTAATTATATTGTAATTATGTTAAGTAGTCATTAAGTTCGCTGAAAAGGCATGTCTAAAAGACATGCCTGTTCGTGAAAGGTCACCTGCATAGGTATAAAAGCAGGTCCTCATTGTAACCTTCAAATCATCTTATATCATATCAATAAATATTTATTATTATAAATACCTTGTGTATTTGTATAATTAAAGCCATTTTGCTATTAAGGCAACAAATCTACAAGTCTTGCTGCTATAGAAACCAAATCTACAAGTTCCGCTGCTACATCTGTCTCGTTGTCCCCATTTGTTTTTCTTTTCATCTTGATTGGGCCTGAAATGGTTGCTAATGTGGATGGAGTGTAGGTGGAATGGTCTTTGGACGTGAATGACGTGTGAGGCGATGAATGGTGAGTGCGAGGTGAAGATGTATGAGTGTGGGGTGGAGATGAAGTTTGAACATTCAAAACTGAGAATGGATTGAACACAGGTAGCTCAGAGGTTACCTGGGGGGCCACCTCTGGCTCCTCTTGAATTGGTGCTCTTGTATCCATAGGCTGCATTTGATCTTCCTCAGTGAGATCAACCACCTGCCTAGGCACCATGAGTTGTTATCTTGGCCTTAGGAGTAGCTACAGGTGGTTTAGGTGCCTTACTCTTTCTTACTGGAACTACTGTGATTGTTAGAGGTGAATTAAACATGGTGGATGGTAGGGCAGTGATTATGGGTGCAACAATGGAAGGTGATGCAAAATTTGAGGCCTGAAACTCTGAAAAAGTAGGAAACAAGGGAGAAGCACTGGTGAGAGTTTGCATTACCCGATTGAAGCCCTTTACTCTCGTGTCCAGCTCCTCCAGTACTGGTGTTAGCCGCAATCGCGACACTCTGTTCAGTGTCTCATCCGGTGTCTCCCCTCGTAGTGCTTTTGGCTGCATGCCCTCGAACGAGTAGTGATGGACTTTGCTTCTGATCTCCATTTCTACTCCCGGCCAGGAGCAAACTTCAGTGTCGAATGCCTTTTCGTCAACCTGAAACTTTGGCAGTCTCATTTTAAACGTTGTTTCATGCACGCAGGTGGGCCGGAAGTAGGTCTGCTTGTGTGTGACCCTGAACTATATCTGAGAGGAATAACTGTCCAGCAAACTCCTCGAGACCCTTTGGTGCCTCGCCACTATGTCCACCATCTGCCTGTACCAGAATGTGAACGCCTCTTCATTTACCTCCTTGGTGCTGGGGTCTCCCGAGATCTTCCAGGGCGTAAACTTCATCGCCATGGACTGACCACTTGTGAGTTCTATAGGCTGTCTGACTCCCTGGAAAGTCCATTTCCACATTGCGAACGCCATGATAAGGTAGCCTCAGATGAACCCAGTGGCTCTTTTGTAGTTATCTTCACAGGCTTCGAACAATTCATTCAGTAGAAACGTACACCAATTCAGCTAGGTTCCCTGGAGGTAGTGTTCCACAACTAAAATGGTGTCGAGGGTGCATTCACCCTTCGTATAGTGCCTCATGGTCTTGCCTGCAATCAGGTAACAAGCAAACTTAACTGTTGGGATGTTTATGAGGTATATCTTCGCCCCCTTCCCTCCTCTTTTAGTGTTGTATTTCTTGTAATAGTGACAATCTCCCGCCTTCTTTGTTCTTTTGGCGACTGTCTGGAATGTTGTGGAGACATCCCTTCCTTCTGCTGATAATCCCGTCAGCCTGTGAATATCTTCTGCATGCATTGGTATCTCCCTCCCTAGCCATAGTGACCCATTCTGGAGTCTGCTCAGCATGAATTTCGTACATTGCATCGCTGCTCCTGTGGTTCCGAACACTAGAAGGTTCCTGAGGTTCAATATGGTCGACTTTTGGATACCTCTTAACTCTGAGTTCAATCTTGCTGCTTCCTCTCCTCCTTCCGTAGCATAATTTTCTATGTAAACCTACCTCTTCATCGCCGAAAACTGGTAAGAATCCGTGAAGTTTGTGTCAATAAACGACACATTGTCATATTTTCCCACTAGCAATTCCATTCTCTGAATTCTCTTGTTGAGCTCAGGCTCGACGACTGCTGGTGCTAACTTGGTCATCTTTGATCTTCTTTCGTATACTTGCAATGCTACCCCTGCTCTTTCTCTGTAAATTCCTGCTATTGGATTCTCTCTTTGGACTTCTTTTGATGAGGTTTCGCTTGTTGTTGCTGCTGTTTCTTGTTCTAACTCGGAATTCTCTGGCATTCTCGTGTTTTCTTCTTTCATGCGGGTTAAGTTATGTAATCGGCACGAATGAGGTTGATAAGACCCCATAACTAATTAATTTTTTCTGCCTCCCCCGCGGCTATAATCATGCGATTAGTTACCGCTATGAGGTGTGTTCTGACATGGCTAACTGTAACTTCGGGATTTGGGAAGACGTGATGGTAATGATTATGGCCTAATATGGAAAATTTATTACGGTATGGATGTTACTAATTATGGCAGTTAATTCTCAAATCTGGGTAATCCTACGAACTGACATGGGTATGATGGGTCATGATGACGGAATGATGTTTGACACGTTTGGCTCTCTGACATGGATGATACACTGGACACTACCCTCCCCCCGACCACAATTGGTTGCGATGCGGTCTCCGCATCGCAACTGTGAGATTCCTCTGCTTATTGCAATTTGTTCTTTATTGGGATACCTATCTATTCTCTTCTCGAGTGCGAGAGAGTTATTGACTCTACCTACTCTATTCAACCCTACTGACTCCTCTCGATTGCGAGAGTTATTTGAAAAGGAAATAATGAAACTTACTCGTGATAAGGCTTCAGGCGTGCACCATTCACCCATCCTGGTAATACTTGGTCGTCCAGTTGTGCTAACCGAACTGCTCCTGAATCTCGTATTTCAATCACATGGTACGGTCCCAACCAATGCATTCTTAGTTTACCTAGGAACTTTTGGAACTTGCTGTCATACAGTAAAACTTTTCCTCCGACCGTAAACGTTTTATGTTTGATATGACGGTCATGCCAAGCTTTCTGCCTGTCTTTTTGGACAGTCTGATGAAACTCCGCTAGAAACCTGTCCTCTTCAAGTTCTTGTAGCTCATGTAGTTGCTCCTTCAATGAGTTTTCCTCTGTTAAATGTAGTGTTGACGCGATTAGCAGGCTCGGTATGACAAATTCAGCAGGTACCACTGCTTCCCTCCCATACACCAGCTGGAACGGAGTCTGGTTGTTCAGTCTTTTCACAGTTGTCCTGTACGCCCACAATGTTGCTGATACGCGCTCATCCCAATCATCTCGATCAACATTGCAAATCTTTGTTAGTCCCTTTTCGAGAATCTTATTAAATGCTTCCATTGTTCCATTTGCCTGAGGATGGTACAGACTGCTCTTATGATGTTGTACCATGAAATTTTCTAATAGAGATTTGATCGTGGCATTGATGAAGTGTGTACCTTGGTTGCTGGTTAGACTTCTGGGGCAGCCAAATCTGCTAATGATATTTTCAAAAATGAACCTGGTTGTTGTTTCTGCTGTGCAATTCTTCACTGGTACCATTCCTGCCCATCTGGTAAGATAGTCTGTTGCGGTAATGATGTACCTAGCCTGCGAATGTCTTGCGACAGGAGCTATTGGTCCTATAAAATCAACGGCCCACTTCTCAAATGGCTGCAATGATTTTACAGGGTGAAGTGGTAGCTCATCTCTGTGTGATGGACATCCCATTCTCTGGCATACATCACATTTCTTTACAAATGCTTTATTGTCCTTGTGTATTATGGCCCACCATAAACCTGCTTGTAATATCTTTCTTGCGGTGGGTTTTGCGCCGACGTGCCCTCCCGCAACTCCACAATGATACTCCCACAATATATCCTCCCTTTCATGGTCCATGACACATCTCCGCAAGATTTGGTCTAACCCCATCTTATACAATTGTCCCGCTATTAACTAATACTCAGTTGCCCTGACTACCAAATGTCTTCTCTGAGTCACTATATATTCAGTCAGACACTGTCCTGTTGCCAGATAGATTGCTATCTGATCTAAGTAGTCTGGGATGGCTTCTACTCCAAAGAGCTCAGCATCTGGCAGCTGATCATCCAGGGACCCTCCATTTTCTCCATTTTCCAGCCTTGATAAATGGTCAGGACCCACGTCCAGTCTTCCTGGTTTCACTATCACTTCAAAGGTGAACTCCTGAAACAGTAGGAGCCATCCACAGATCCTTCCTTCAAGGACCGGTTTGTTAACTAGGTACTTTAATGCTGAATGGTTCGTGAAGAATTTGAACGTACCTCCTAATAGGTAATGTGAAAACTTCTGAAGGGAATACACCATTGCTAAAGCTTCACGTTATGTTGTTGTGTAGTTCCTTTCAGTTGTCAATAACTTCCTGCTTGCAAAATAAACTGGGTGATCAACTGAAGTATCTCCTAGTTGAGCCAGAACTGCTCCTAGTGCAATGCTGAAGGCAGCAATATGGATGTGGAATTGCTTGTCCCAATTAGGATGAACTAATATGGGCGCGCTTAACAGTTTTTCTTTCAGTGTATTGAGGGCAGTAGTACAGTCGTTTGTTCAAATGAATTGCTCCGATTTCTGTAACATCTTCTCCAATGGGGCCGTTATCTTTGAGTAGTTGCGGATGAATCGTCTATAGTAGTCGGTGTGGCCTAGTAGTGACCTTAACTGCTTCACGGTTTCCAGTGCCTCTATATTGATTATAACTGCCACTTTTGCTGGATCCACACAAACACCTTGCTTGCAAACAACATGTCCTAGCAGTGTCCCAAAAGGTAGTGCGAAGATGCACTTCTTAAGATTGAGTGAAATCTAGAGTTGTCTGCATCTGTCGAACATTATCCTTAACAACGTTGCATGATTCTTCAATAAGCTGTAAATTGTCTAATCATCCATATAAACCTCCAGGAATTTATGGATATATTCCCGAAATGCTGCTATAACAATCCGTGAAAATACTGCTAGTGCATTTTTCAACCCGAAGGGCATTACATGATATGCAAATGAGCCCCATTCGGTTTTGAAAGTTGTTTTCTTTTTATCTTCTTCAGCGATCCTTAATTGATGGTATCCTGAAAATCCATCCGTAAATGAATAAGCTTCATTCCCTGCAACATTATCGAGCACCTCATCACTGAACGAAGTGGGGAATGGATCATGTATGCATGCATTGTTGAGGCTCCTGTAGTCAACACATACTCGAATTTCAGACTTTTCCTTTTTACTTTGTATGACTATAGGACTTACCCACTCTGCTTCTTCCACCAGAAATATCAACCCTGCTTTCAGCATTTTATCAATCTCTGCCTTGACTTTCTCTTTCACTCTTGGATTCAGACGGTGTATGGTTTGTGCTTTACCAGTCTTGCGTCGGGCTTCAAAATTATACGCATTTCCCCCATGTCTCCTTTTATTCCTTTTAGCTCTGCTACTGAGGATGGGAATAAGTCCTCGTATTCCTGTAGAAGATTAAATATCTCCTTACTCGTTTTTGCATCCCAGTAGTCGCCAATTGACGCAAGTTTGGGCTTTTCTGGTGTTCCGATGTGCAGCGTCTTGGGCTTCAGTGGTAGCAGATGAATTGAATCCAGTGAATGTACAAAATTGTGCGCCCACAGATCTTTCGAGTACCCACCTTTCTTCCATTGGCACTCACAATGTTGTAAATGTTAAATGGGGTCAGAATCCCCTTGGTAGTTTTCAGTGAATTGTGGTCCTTCCTCTTCCTTGAATCTGGCCCTCAACGCTGCTAAAACCCCCTCCCATTGCGATAGAGAGTTGCGGTGGTTGCTCCACCACCTTGCTGACGTGGATTGTAGAGCCACATCCATGAGTGGGACTCTATGTTCCATTGGTACTTTATCCTCTATTTTGGCAATAAATGTATTTACAGCATTCATATTTGATAAAGTCGGATATTCTTTTACCTCAGTTCCGATCTAGTTGATTCTTCGGATGTTAGCACATCTGCTTGTATTAGTCTCGTATCCTCCCTGCTGCCAATCATCCCAGGCTATTTCTGAGCGCAAGTCTAAGCTTTGAACACTTCTCCAGCTTACAGTCCCCCCCGTCGTTGGGTTGATATAATCTTCTCTTTTCCCTACTGTCATCTGATAAAGATGATCACGAAGTTGAGCATCCTCTCTGTTGTCGACAGTTTCTGTATATCGGGGTCCTTGATATGGGTTCAAGTGGCTGGGTGACCTTGACTTCCCAGTCTTCAAATATCATCAGTTCCTTTTTCAAATCGATCATTGCATAGTTCTCGAAAGCCCAGTCTATCCCCAATAATGTTGGGTAGGGATCCTTATCGCCCATAATGTCTATCACCTCGAAGTCTGTGTATGTCTTTACCCCCGCAACATCGACTTCGACTTCTTCCAGCATGCCGATAGGCACAATGCAGTACTGGTTTGCCATGCGGAGCTAGATTGGTGAGTATGTCAGCTTTGGTCTCCCCAATGCTTCCGACGTCTTCCTTGGCAGAATGTTGACATCTGACCCTAGGTCAAGCATGGTGTCCTTAATTTGGAATCCCGCGACTTGAGTGTTGACACGGAATTCTTTTCCCGTTCTTCTCTTATTTCTTTTGATTCTTCGTATATATTTCGGGGTTGAGTCATGTGACTCCTCTGGCCCTGTGTTTTCTTGCACCACCATCTCCAGATTTTGTTTCAATTGCTCCAGCATCAGTCCATTGGTTACAATTTTTAAAAATAGCCAGAACCATTCTTCAATCATTGTGCTTGTATTAATCTGTTTCTCCTTGTCTATCGTCGGCTGTGGTAACTCAATGCCTTTGGCTTCCCCCAAGTTGGGCAAATGTTTCCACTGCTTCATTAAAATATTGCTTCTGTCTATCTGGCCTGAACATTGGGTCTGGAGATGCTGCCTTTATCAGCTTTATCGGGTCTATATTATGTGCATCTTCCCCTGTTCTCTTTCCTCCCCGCGTTACTATGGCTACATTCTGCATAGCCTGAGCCTCTACTATTCTTGGCTCTGCATTTACCAGATTTGCTCCTCTTTGTCTGGTTCTTTCTTCCCATCTTTTAATTAGCTCTAGGCAGTCTTCAGTTGCGTGTGTATTGACTCTGCATTGAGAGCACCATGGTCTTCTAGGAAGCAGACATTCCCTGGCTACGTGGCCCTCTTGGTCACAATTGTAACATCTTACAGGTCCTCTTTCTCCAGCTCTGCCTCCTCTCATTCCTCCTCCTTGTCCCCCGAGTGTTGAAATTTGGTACCGGAGGACAGGTGGTTCCCTAAGGCTTTGATCTTTGGCCTAGGGAAAAGTGTCCAAAAGAATTTAATTTTTCTCCTAAAGTGACTTTATAATTTTTATAAAGTCAAATCTAATTTAAAAGTGACTTAAGTGATAAAGTTACTAAAGTCTAATTTTAAAGTGACTTTTAATAAAGTCAATATAAAATTAGAAAGAAAAAAGTGACTTTGGAAATAAAAGACTAAGTGGGTCTTTATTAAAGTTGGGGTGAATTAAAAAATAGAAAGTGAGATTTAAATGAGCATTTAATCTCAGCCCTAGATCTCAATCTATTTCAGCCATTGGATTTAAGGATTCCCCAAAAGTCACTTAGGGTTAGGTTAAAGGAGGAAAAGGTCATTCATTCTTTCATGAGCAGATTGGGAGAAGGAGAGCAAGAGAGCAAGGGAGATTTGGGGAGAGATTTACGGAGTGAAATGAGGAGAAAGGAGGCGACAACTTAGCACTTGTTCAAGGCGACATTTGACAAGACATTTCGGCCAAGACAAGTTCGGCGGTTAGCAAACGGCGATTTGTTGTTGAGCACGGTTTCGAGAAAAAGAGGCCGTCACGTGGGGCTAAACAGTTGACACAGATTCGAAGTGACAAAGAAATTTGTTTTATTTGGCACGTTTTTCTAGGCAGGCCGTACAGCAAGTGGTTGTACCTTTGCACGGAAATCGAGGCAAATTCCGTACAGCAAGTTTTTGTTGTCTTTTGGCACGAATTTCGAGGTCCGTACAGCAGCATTTATTGTTGTTTTGGCACAAATTTCGAGGTGGCCGTACAGCTGCATTTATTGCAGATTTTTGGGCACGCAAATCGAGAAATCCGTACAGCATTTATTGTTGTTCCTATTTTGTTGTTTGTACATTTTCCGAGGCGGTGGTTAAGCACGGAAAAGAGATAAGTTGTAAAAATCTGTTTGCTGATTTTTTATTTTGCTGAATATTTCTCTCACTGTAAAAAGCATTTTCCAGAAATAAGAAGGAGCTTTCGAACTGGTTTTCCACGAGTTGTAAGGGGTTTTTCCAGGGTCACCTTGACCAAAAATTACTGTGTTATGATGTGTTGAATGGCTGTTTGTTACTGCTGTTTTTTATTTCTGCATTTTCCAGCATTCTGAAAAATTTCCAGAATTTGTGTTTTCAGCAAAATTTATTTTCCAGCTTGTTAAATGTATGGATATGGGAAAGGGCATTTAACTATTTTGGAGTAATAAGGTGAAAACTGAAAACCGGGGTGGGAAACTATAAATTTCTACATGGTATCGGAGCTTGAGTGCTGAAGAACAGTTTGGGATAGCAAGGAAGAAAATTCCAGCAAGCTGATTTTTCACTCAGAAAATTCCGTGAAGTTGAACGTTCTGAAGCAAACGATTTTTACCTTTTCTGGCCGGTGTTATTTTTCGGTTTAGGACGGATGTCATTGTGGGGTGAGGGTGGAGGATAGGTTGGATGGAGGCATTCAACTACGGCATTTGGAAGGAGAGAATGCGAGTATCTTTGAGGAGGCAGAAGTCTGGGACATTATGGTACATACCACACAGAACCCTGTGAATGTGCCGACTGATGCTACTCAGTTGGCAGCATATAATAAAAAGAACAACAAGGGTAAGAGGCTGATTCTAGACGGAATCAAAGACCAATGCATTCCTCATGTGAGAGGAAAGAGAAATGTTCATGAGATGTGGACAGCATTGTCCAATCTCTGCAGTACCGATGCTTACGAGGCTATTGAACGGAGGAGAAGATGGGAGCGGTTAAGATGGGTAATGATAGTGCAGTTGGATATCTCACAAAGATTACTAATGTGAGAGATGAGTTGGCAACGATTGGAGAGGCCATTCCACCCACTGCGTTGGTGCGGATTGCAGTGAATGGCCTCCCCCGTTCATGGATGAACTTTGCTGATGGGGTTTGTGCACGTGAGACCCTTCCCACATGGGAAAGGTTTTGGGATGATTGCATTCAGACAGAGATCAGGGAAGGTTAGCTTGGGGCAGCCAAGCCAGTTGAGCAGGATGAGGATGTAGCACTGTTGGCGGGACGCAAGAAAGGAAAAGGGAAGAAGCAGGCTTCCACAAGCAATGGTGGGGGCAAAGGAAAAGGTAAAGGTAAACAGGACAATACACAGAAGGACTATTCCAAAGTGAAGTGTTGGAATTGTCAGAAGATGGGACACTATGCAGTTGTGTGTCCGGAGAAGAAGAAGAAGAAGGGGAAGAACCAGAGCATGGCAGCTTCAGCAGAGGTTGAGGACTTTGCAGATCGTTTTGACTGGGAGTTTGGGTTCACTGCATGTGAGTCCTATAGTGCGGGATTATCTACCATAGAGGTTCAGAGGGAGCATGCATTTCCCTCAATTAGCGGAGCATCTTCGGGTATCTGGTATGTGGATAGTGGGGCTTCACGTCACATGACAGGAGTCTGTGAGTACTTCTCAGATCTTTCAGAGAGTGGCACTGATGTAGAGGTAGTACTCGGTGATGACAAAGTTGTTAGAGCAATCGGTGTGGGAACATTGACATTTCAGAGGGAGTCCAAACCTCCCTTGAAGGTGTCAGATGTTCTTTATGTGCTAGGGATGAGGAAGAACCTCATATCCGTCTCGGCTTTGGAGGGCAGAGGATATGAGATCTTTTATTCGAGGGAGGACAGGTATTGATGTATCCCGGGGCACTTCGGTGATTAATTTAGAGTGATAGGTGTCACGCCATGCAAAGGTGTACAAGTTTGCATTCAGTCCCTCTTGGCATTGAGCGGTAGTACGAAGCGTGAAGGGTTACGAGCGGTGGTTGTGTGCACCGCAGGATGGGGCACATGCATCATGGAGCCTTGAGGGCCTTGAGGACTTTGCGGGAGATCACTACAGGTGTGCCAGATTTCAGTACTGATCACTTTGATACTTGCAGAGGATGTGCGATGGGCAAGTTTTCCAAATCCCCTTTTCCCAGCAGTGACAGCAGAGCGACTGGGATACTTGATTTGATTCATTCCGATGTGAGCGGTTGGATGTCTCATGTTTCCTTGAGTGGATATGAGTACTATGTTTTATTCATTGATGATCACTCCAGGAGGACCTGGATTTATTTCTTGAAGACCAAGTGTGAGGTCTTCAAGCGGTTTCAGGAGTTCAGAGCTCTTGTGGAGACACAGACAGGTCGGAAGATCAAGTCCCTGAGGTCGGACAATGGAGGAGAGTACACCCTTGGAGAGTTTGTTGACTATTGTGCGGAGGCGGGCATTAGGAGGGAGCTCACTGTTCCTTACAACCCCCAGCAGAACGGGGTTGCGGAGAGGAAGAACAGATCCATCGGAGGGGCTGCCAAAGCCATGTTACATGATCGGGGGTTGCCATTGTTTTTGTGGGCAGAGGCCTGCAACACAGCTGTTTACTTGCAGAACAGGAGTCCGCATCGTGCCTTGGGGCACATGACTCCGGAGGAGGCTTTTTCTGGGAAGAAGCCTGATATGGGTCATCTTCGTATCTTTGGGTGTATCACATACTCCTACATACCCAAGGAGAAGAGGACCAAACTAAAGCCCACCGCAGAGAAGGGTATCTTTGTGGGCTACAGTGAGACCTCAAAGGCCTTTCGGATTTACATTCCTGCACAGAGGAAAGTTGTTGTCAGGCGGGATGTGAAGTTCGAGGAGGACAGGGCCTTTAAGAGGTCACGGGAGTTAGAGTATCTGGATCAGCCAGACCCTCAGCAGCAGTTGAGTCAGTCGCAGGGATCCAGTGGGCAGGGATCAGGAGGATCCGGAGGTACATCTATGACGATGTCAGGTCCGTCAGTGGGGAGTGGCTCGCAGAGTCAGAGGGGTGGTGCTATGGGCGACACGCAGAGCAATCCACAGAGCAGTTCACTGGGGAGTCCACTGATGGACAGTTCACACGGTACCTCAGCATCTACAGGTTCAGGTGCAGGCAGGAGGACAGCAGACAGACAGTTAGGAGTTCTAGCTCCTGATGTTGAGGAGGAGGAGTTTTATTCTCCAGCGGGAGAAGTGTGCTCAGGGAAGAGGAAGCCCAAGTGGCTTCAGGACACCTTGAGAGATGCCACATCTGTTGCTGAGCCTAAGAGGCCGGTCAGAGAGAGCAGACCACCTGAGAGGTTTTGTAGCTATATGGCAATGGCTACTAGCATCCTTGACTCTGAGCCTTCTAGCTATGAGGAGGCAGCTAGCCAGCAGGTCTGGAGAGAGGCCATGCAGGAGGAGTATTCTTCTATCATGAAGAATGATGTTTGGGAGGTGGTGCCGAGGCTTGAGGGCAAATCCGTGGTTACTTCCAGATGGCTTTACAAGGTAAAGCATGCTGCAGATGGCAGCATTGAGAAATTCAAAGCAAGGTTTGTGGCTAGAGGGTTCTCCCGGGTAGAGGGAGTTGATTATGAGGAGACCTTCGCTCCCGTGGCTCGATATACTTCGATCCGCTCCATTATATCGATAGCAGCAGAGATGGGTTGGAAGATCCACCAGATGGATGTGAAGACCGCATTTCTCAATGGCTTCATACGGGAGGAGGTGTACATTAAGCAGCCACAGGGCTTTGAGGTGCATGGGAAGGAGTCCCATGTGTGCAGACTGAAGAAGGCCCTTTATGGCCTGAAGCAAGCTCCCAGAGCTTGGTACTCCAAGATAGATACTTACTTGCAGAAGATGGGTTTCACAAAGAGTGAGGCAGATCCGAACCTTTACTATATTGTGATAGGTGAGGAGCCTCTCATTCTGGTGCTGTATGTGGATGACTTAGTCATTACAAGTGCAGAGAGAGTCATAGAGCACTGCAAGAGAGATCTTGCGGTGGAGTTTGAGATGAAGGACATCGACTTGATGCATTACTTTTTGGGTTTGGAGGTGTGGCAGGAGGAGGGGCATTTCTTCCTGGGACAGGGGAAGTATATTGTGGACATCCTTGGCAGATTCCACATGGAGGATTGTAGACCCATGTCGACACCGATGATCACCAACTGGAAGAAGCTTCATGCTTCGGATTCCAAATTGGTGGATCCCACATTGTACAGACAGCTGATTGGTTCCTTGATGTATTTGGTCAACACTAGACCATATATCTGTTTTGCAGTCAACACGATGAGTCAGTTTATGTGTGAGCCTAGGAAGGTTCACTGGGTGGCTGCAAAACACATTTTGCGGTACTTGCAGGGGACAGTGGATTATGGTCTGGACTACAGGCAGGGGGATGGAGTGAGATTGGAAGGTTACACTGATTCTGATTGGGCAGGTTGTGCTTCTGATAGGAAGAGCACTTCAGGGTGCTGTTTTGGGTTGGGTTCGGCAGTTGTGTCATGGTTCAGCCGAAAGCAGCAGTCAGTAGCATTGAGTTCAGCGGAAGCAGAGTATATGGCAGCCAATCTAGCTAGTTGTGAGGCCATCTGGCTTCGCAAGATGTTGTTTGGCTTATTTGGTCAGTCGTTGAGACCTTCAGTGATTTACTGTGATAATCAGAGTTGCATTAAACTCACGGAGAATCCAGTATTTCATGACAGGTCAAAGCATATCGGAATCAAATATCATTTCATCAGAGACTATGTTCAGAAAGGAGCTGTGAAGCTTGAGTATATTCCCACTGATGAGCAGGTTGCAGATATTCTTACCAAAGCCTTACCACGAGGCAAGCATGTCTACTTCAGAGACAAGATGGGTGTGGTGAGGAACACCTTCCTCGATAAGAGGGAGTGTTGAAATTTGGTTACCGGAGGATAGGTGGTTCCCTAAGGCTTTGATCTTTGGCCTAGGGAAAAGTGTCCAAAAGAATTTAATTTTTTCTCTTAAAGTGACTTTATAAAGTTATAAAGTCAAATCTAATTTAAAAGTGACTTTAAGTGATAAAGTTACTAAAGTCTAATTTTAAAGTGACTTTAATAAAGTCAATGTAAAATTAGAAAGGAAAAAAGTGACTTTGGAAATAAATGACTAAGTGGGTCTTTATTAAAGTGGGGTGAATTAAAAAATAGAAAGTGAGATTTAAATGAGCATTTAATCTCAGCCCTAGATCTCAATCTATCTCAGCCATTGGATTTAGGGATTCCCAAAAAGTCACTTAGGGTTAGGTTAAAGGAGGAAAAGGAGGAAAAGGTCATTCATTCTTTCATGAGCAGATTGGGAGAAGGAGAGCAAGAAGAGCAAGGGAGATTTACGGGTAGTGAGGAGAAGGAGGCGTGACTTGGCACGCATTCCAAGGCAAAGACATTTCAAGAAGACATTGTCATGAGATTTAGCAAACGAGCGGCGCATTTGTTGAGCACGGTTTTCGAGAAAGGAGGCCGCATACCGACAGGTTGGGCACGTATTTCGAGGCGACAAAGGGGATGTTTTATTTGGCACGTTTTTCTAGAGCGGGCCGTACGAGCGAGTGGTTGCGACTCTGCACTGAAATCGAGGCGGATTCCGTACATAGTTTTTCATTGTCTTTTGCACGAATTTCGAGGTCCGTACTGCACGATTTATTGTTGTTTTGGCACGTATTTCGAGGTGGTTGTACAACCGCATTTATTGCGATTTCTAGGCATGCAAATCGAGAAATCCGTACGGCATTTATTGTCTGTTCTGTTTTGTCGTTTGTACATTTTTCCGAGGCGGTGGTTAAGCACGGAAAAAGAGATAAGTTGTAAAAGTACTGTTCAGCTGATTTTTATTTTTTGTCGAATATTTCTCTCATCGTAAAAAAAAGCATTTTTCCGCAAATAAAAAGGAGCTTTCTGAATCTGGTTTTCCCCAAAGAGTTGTAGGGGTTTTTCCGGGGTCACCTTGACCAAAAATTAATGTGTTATGATGTGTTGAATGGTCGTTTGTTACCGCTGCTATTTCTCGCATTTTCCTGACGATTCTAAAAATTTCCCGAATTTGTGTTTTCAAAGAAAATTTATTTTCCAAACTTGTTAAATGTATGGATATGGGAAAGGGCATTTAACTATTTGGAGTAATAAGGTGAAAAGTCGAAAACCGAGGTGGGAAACTATAAATTTCTACACTGAGAGCCTCACTCACTCTATATGATGGCCTGTCCAATCGTTCCGCTAGTGCATCCAGGGCTCTACACTGCTCTGTATTATGCGTTGTGGAAGCATAGAACTCACAATATATGTTGTTTGGAATGTTGGAGTATTTTTGCAAAATTGGGCATAGGCGGGGTGGATGACCAATGCTTTTGCATATTTCGCAGTATTCAGTTGTGGCCTGATTCTGTTGAGCAGGGAACCCTGGGAAGTGGGGTTGCGGCGGATATAGCCCTTGAGTGTTTATCTGCGCAACTCCCCCTACTGGTGGAGTCCCTTGTGTCCCTGCTGCTGAAGCCCCCATATTCTACCCCCGAAACCTTGGACATTCGGTGACCACGTGTTCCTCCATCAGACAATGCGTACACCATACATTGGGTCAAGTCGTATTGGCTTAATATCCTTCAACTTTTCCATTAGATTGGCTATCTGATGTTGTGACCCCAATATGGAAGGGTCTTAAGCTACTACTCCTCCTTTGAACTTGTGCGGATACCCTGCCATAGCCTCTATCTTCATAGCTTGATGCAATGCATCTTGTAATGTATCGATCTTCTATTGCGTTAGGGGAGTTCTTGTCAACGGAAGAAGGGCCTTGATAAACCAATCTCTCTGATGATTCGGATTGATTGGGTAACTCAGTTTTCCAATCGCATCCTTTAACCTTCTAATTAGATCCCATGCAGTTTCACTTTCTCACTGTTTAATCTCCCACATCTCTGATAAACCCTGCTGATCTGTCTAAGGTAACTTGAATTCTTTAACAAATTCTTTCTTTACATCATCTATCGTTGGGGTAGGATGAGCTTCAGACCATTTGATAAATCAGCAAAGAGCTCTCTCCCTTAGAGTAGTCTCAAACTCGATCAACTTAACCGCCTCTGGTGTCTGCCGAGCCCTCCATATGGCTTCGCAAAGATACTAGTGCTGCTCCACATCGTCATTGCTCCTCCTAGAGAACTCTGGGTATCAGGTAAATGATCCCGCCATACTTCTTTGTGTGGATGGTACTAGAATAAAACCTCTGTTTCCTGGCTGTCAAATTGTGTTACTAGCACTATTGCTAGTAATATTGTTGCTACAGACTGAACACTATTCAACTTGCTAAACTCTCGTAACTTAACAAAAATTTCACCTAGTGGTTGATAGAGTACCACGAGAAGGTCGAGACTAGAGCTACTTGAACTTTGGGGAATAGAGTTACCTTGAGTTATGGGTGCCGGCCCTTCTCGGAATCGCTGCTCCATCGCAACATGCAACTCCACAACGGACATCTCCTCGGGGCGCGCGTCCTCCACGTTGGACTTTTCTCCCTTTTCTCTTTGGGCTGGCTCCTATACACTTTCCTGACTTCCTTGATGGTCCCTCCTATTCCTTGGGATCCCGTCTGACCTTCCATCTCCTTTGTCATCTCTGGCGTCTTCTCCTTGTCCTGTCGACAACTTTCCTGCTTCTCCAACTCCTTCATCACTCTTTCCCGCCACTACTCAGAGATCTGCGCCCTCCGATGTGCTCGTCGCTCTCTCAACCTACTGGAGGTCTCGACATCCATATCCCTATTCCCCCTTCCAACTTACTTGTAACATCTCTCCCTCAACTCCTTCCCCCAGTATTGGAGGTTTAAGTCTCCATCTCAGATTTTTGAAATTCCATCAATCCCTCATCTACCATTAAAGCTTTGATCCACAAAGGTATCTCCTTCAATAGCTCTCCTCGCAATCTGGATCTGAATACGTCCTCTACTTTTGAGAAGGACTGGGAACACTCAGCCGCGAATTCCACTATATATCCTTAGAAGGTAGATTGCACCCAGAAATCTACAGCTCGGGTCAAATAGGTATTTAACCGATGGAGTGCTACCAGATCCACGTGCAACCACTTGCGACAGATTTTATGCGACCTTCCTTGGACTGTCTTGACTTGTAGTCTCCACAACCAATTGTAGAGTTCCTTTGCAAGCTTTTCCCAGAAAATTTCGTAGAGGTCACTCGCAGATTCAGAGAATAGAACCCGATTCTTAACAGTCTTCTCCCTCTGTTGTCTCAACTCAGCTTGCTGCGCTATGAACTGATCTAAGTGGTTATCCCACCAACTTCGTATTTCTCTCTCGAAGATCCGTGATACCATGATCTAGCTCCTAAATGAAATTTCAGGTCTCGGCAACGGAACCATTTGCTGGCAAGAAAGGTGGTCTCTGAGTAAGACCCAGGTTCAGGAGAGAGGCCAACAAGGTTTCCGCAGTAATCTAGCACAACGCCGGCATTTTCACCCTACTCTGAAGAGCAGAGAGTCTCCCCCGAGGCATGCCATGACCTTAGTAAGGTTAGGAACAGATCAGATATCGACTGATCACAACTATAGAGCAAGACAGATAGAACTAGGAACTGCAAACAGATTTAGCTACCTTGCACAAGATACTACTCATGAAGCATATTCGGGATGCAAAATTAAAATTTAAAAGCGAGCAATACATTCATCATAACCAAATGCTTAACACAGAACTCAGGACATCAAACACAGGTAGAGGTATATTTCATTATCAATAGCAGACAGTTACATTACTCCTCAGAGTTGATTACAGAAGGACGGATTACAACATTGACAGAACAGAGCAAAACAAAACAGAACAAAACCAAACAGAGCTCTCCTACGGCTCTCTTCCTCAGCTCTCTACTGCACGAACCTCTTGTCTCCGCTGGCTGATTGCCTATTTATTCCTTCGCCAACCGGACTGTCAGTCTTCCCTCCTTTCCTGCTTATCTATTTGCCGCATCTCCTTGATCACTGGGAGTTCTGCTACCTGTCCTTGTCGCTCGTCCCTCCCATCTGTGCTGGTTTTCAGCAACTGCCGCACCACTTGTTCTCCGACTCTCCACAACCATGACAACTCCCTATCTACCGTAGTTGCGCTCCGCCACCTATTCTCCGTGACTCAAAACCGTTTCATTTTCAAAACAAGGGCCCCAACAGGAGCCGAGAGCGGAGGCTCGAGCTCACATTTGGTGAGGGGGACTGCATTCTAGTAGAGGACGCAGAGGAGGAAGCACCTATGGTAGAAGAAATAGATGACGAGAAGGAGTTCGGTAATCTCCTCTTGAAGTCTGTACAGGAGCTCTCCAAAAAAATAGAGGAGATGGGGTAGAAGATTGCTGGAGAGAACAGACAACGTGAGACCCCAAGGGGATTTCACATTGGTGAAGGGTCCGACACTTCCCATCACATGCAGGAGCAGAACAGAGCGCAACAGGTGGTTCTAAGCACTCCCCCACATTCCACTATGCCCACATTCTTGATTGCAGGGACGAGAACGAGAGGACCCCAGGAGCTAGAGATGGCTCATTACGGGGATTATTTTGCAGAGTATCAGTCATACGGCCGAGAGTTTGGTGAAGCTCTCTCTTTCCACGATTTCTGCTAGCTGAAGAACAATAGCAAACCTCGCAACCACAATAGAGGAGGTGGGTACACGCAGGGAGATGAGCTGCAACATACCATGGGCAAATTTTTCTTGCCAGCTTATGACGGGTCATCTAAATGTTTAGCAAAAGCTTGGGTAGAAAAGCTAGACATTCACTTTCAGCTAAACCAGATGGCGGAGGTGGAGGCCATCAAGGTGGCAGCGCTGCACCTTAAGGGGGAAGCCCATGACCGGTGGTTCCATGGAATGGCCACGCTGGGTCACTCAGCAGTGACAACGTATGCAAAGTTCACCCGGAGATTGGTGGAGATATTTGACCGGAAGGATCCGGAAGAGCATTTTGTTGAGTTGACCAAGCTTAAACAGACCGGGAACCCAGAAACTTACATTTCTGAGTTCTTGAGACTTTCAGTGATGGTGCCCGACTTGTCTGCAGCGAGGAGGATTTACATGTTTATTGATGGTTTGGCAAAGCCTCTGCATGGGTTAGTCAAGTCCACTAGGCCTGCTACACTTCAGGATGTAGTCAAGAGGACAAGGGACTTGCAAGATGCTTTGCCCAGGACTAGAGTTCCTTTCCCCCAGAGACCGGCATTTCTACCAAAGGGAAAAGACACGAGAGTTCCACAGCCGAAGGGGGAACCAGGGCCGAGGGCCTTTAGACGATGACACCCAGAGGGACTTGAGACAGAGGAAGCTATGCTTCACATGCCAGGAGCCATGGGCACTGGGTCATCGATGTGCCGCAAGGCAGGCACATTACATCAAGGTCTTCTCCAACAGTGAGGGAGAAGAAGATGCTTATGAGGAGATAGAGGGAGAGGCCAGCGTTGTAGCACATAGAGGAGATCATCCACCACCACCTCCCCCAGGGGCAGGAGGGTCAACGTATGCACCCACAAGAGGAGTCCTTGCATCTCTGCGAGGAGTTCCGAATTATTTGACAATGCATGTCCGAGGCACCGTGTAGGGACAACGTGTTTCAGTCCTGGTAGATTTGATCATGGATAGGGTCAAAGAACACGACGTGTCACATATTGCCGGGAAGGACACGGCAAATGAGATGTGGATTGCTTTGGAGACGATGTATCAGGGAAACTCTGTTCAAAGGAAAACGCTTCTAGAGAATCAGATGATGTTGTTCTAGATGCAGAAGGGTGAAGAGATAGATCCCTTTCTCTTCAAACTACAGACTATCTGGAATCAGCTGATTGCCATGGGTGCGACTTTGAATGAAGGGCTCTTGGTGAGGACTGCCCTGAATGCAGTCACCAAGGAATGGGAAACATTTGTCTAGAGCATATTGGGCAGGGCAGCGTTACCATCTTGGGCAAACATGTGGGCAATCCTCCGTCAAGAGGAAATCAGGAGATTTACCAAGAGGCAAAGCAGCAGAAGCGGAGCAGTCAAGTTGAAAAAAGAAGAGGAAGATGATGCAGCCCTTGCATCAAAGGAACGAAGGTAGCAAGGGAAGAAGAGGGACCTATCCAAGGTCCGGTACTTTAATTGTGGCGAACTTGGACACTACACCAGCACTTGTCCTAAGAAGCAGGACAAAGGATCTTCTAAATCCAAGGCAAGAGCATCAAAGGACGATGGGAGTGATGATGATGTAGCCATGAGTGCTCATGAGGCACGTAAGTGGGGCGACATGGATTGTAGAGCAGCTACAAATGGAGTGGCAAGATCCTTGTGTAGCACAACTCTTGGATCACATACGAGCTACGAGAGCCTTAAGACGGTAGCAGGACAAGTAGAGAGATGGTTGCAAAAAATCAAAGTAAAGCAGTGGGCAGTGCTGAAATGCTACAGAGGGAGCAGCGCTGTGCAGAGGCAGCAACTGCGTAGTGGTAGCAGCGTAGAGGGAGATGGGACTTTAGCAGCGCAGGGAGGCAGTGCTTACACAGTACAGAGCTATAGCACTGCAGTGGCTTCAGGAGGACAGTGCAAAGCAACAACCAAGGAAGCTTCAATGATGAGATGCAGCTCGACTTGTCTATCAATGATTGGGCAAGGGTCCTTCAGTTGCTTACTTCACAGCAATTGAGTTGCAGTGTAGCAGCTAGCAGTAGCAGTGCTATGGGCAGCATGATACAACAATTTGAGAGGGAGTTGCAGTACAGATTTAGCAATGTCAGTGGCAGTGACATGGGTAGCAGTACAGAAAGCAGCAGCACAGTGGATGGAGGGCAACAAGCCAAGCATCAATATCGCATAGACCGATGCTGAGATCTTGCGATACATGGTGTGGATGTATTACTAGAGCACACTTCGTGCTAAGAGGGAGTGTTGAGATATTGAGGTAGCATCGGGTGTGCTCTAGCCCTGAATTTTGTGGAGGGGCTAAGACACACAACTCCTCCAAAACCCAGAAAGCATTTGGAGAAATTTCATCCAGTGTGTGAGATATTAAAATAATTAATTTTTTTAATAAGGACCCTAAGTCTAACTTAGGGAATTAGAAAAATTAAAGTGAATTAATTAAACACATGTGATGAAATGTTCTAAGTGACGCGGATCATGCAGTATTTTAATCTAAGTCGTCGATAAGAGATTAAATCACGGTCATTGATATGTCAACGAGAAAGTATAAAGGAGAGGCTTGGGGTCAGTTGGAGACAAACACACAGAGTCTAAGAGATTGAATTCTTCTGACGAAGCAGTGCTCGGATGACGATCAGATCTGAGTGACTCAGAGTTGCAGCGAGGGGCAGATGTAATGATTGGTAAGGAGGGCCAAGAGTACAGTGCAAAGTAAGGGCAGCAAAGACACAGTGGAGGCAATGCAGCCATCAGAGGGAGTTATGCAGTCCCTCAGGAGGATGACACAGGCCCACGCAGAGGCGGCGCAACATCTCTAAGGGAAAACTCTGAAATTCATCAGAAGAAGTGTTTCTGAGCCAGGAGGGTTGAAACTGAGATCCAGAGAGGTAGATTCACGCAGAGCTAGGGTGACGCAGTTCTTTAGCTAGGCTACGCAGGCTTACGCAGTTGCTGCGAGAGCCAGCTGGGGTTTCACTAGTTGCTCATCCGGATCAGCCGGGACTTACAAGAGTGAGGTATATCTCACATTTTCTCTGATTGTCGAGGTTTTCTCTATTAGGTTTGCCGAGTTTATGGCACCCTAGATGTACTCAGAAAATGCTGCTTAATAATAATAAACCCTCATATTTGTTGCACCGGTTTTTCCGCATTGGGTTTTTCCAGGGACATTTGTCGGAAAAATCTGTGTGTCACTTTGTCATGTGAACATGTTATTCAGTAAATGATCTGTATTTGTAGGTTGTTAATTGTATTTACTTCGATATTAATTTTGAATATTTAGATTAATAACTTGTATGTTTAATCAAGTAGGAGAAGTAAATAGAGATTTAACAGTAGGATTTCTTAGTTAAGAAATTTTCATAGAGGATGACCCCCCAAGAGTTTCGCCATCATTAAAAGTGGCAGGCTCTAGCAATAGGTCATTAAGATCCAAGTTGGCCAATGCCAACTCAACAGTGTTGTCCAAACCCATATCATCAAGAAAGAAATCCCACATCTTTGTCTTTCCTTTCAACCACTCGTCCCTCTGCCTGTAAATAAGATGAAGGTTGTTGTGCACATACACCATTGTCTCTGCCTTGGACTGCTCAAGCCTGCTCTTCTTGACACTATAAAAATTCCCATATGTGCTCCAATTCCTCTCGCTAACTGTTGTAGAGGAGGGTTTGTTGCCCCATGAGTTTCCCACCAAGAATAGGGCTTCTTAGCCCCCTTGTCTCTAATCACATCATAGCCTGCAAATCGTCCAGTGCCAGTGCAAAACTCTGCAAAGGCACCCTCCACCTCATCAAGGGATGCTCTATCCTGAAATATCCACCTCAATGCATCCTTCCTCCCTTGTGAAATTTCACTATCCATGTGAGGAGGAATCTGCGGGAAGGTCCACCATTCAGCCACTCATGGTTGTAGTATTTTGGGTTCAATGAGTGAGCCAAACAACACAAAGGTGTGCAATATTTGTCCCATCCGCTGACAAGAATATCTTGTATGGTGGTGAAGAAGGCCTCCGATGATATCTCATACTCAAGCCACTCACTCTGTAAAATAATGGTCCTCACGGACTCAATCATGGAATCCCATCCCTCATAAACCTCTCCTAAGAAGGGTTGATCTGTATCTGCAAATCGTATAAAAGAAATGATAGGGTCCATGATCTTCATAGTGAGATCTACCCTCTCCCACCAAGCATCATCTAACATTGTGTTGTTGACTCTTTTTTAGGCTACTTGATCTGTGTTTCTCCATAAAGACCAAAACTCTGAAATAACCATGGCCCCAAGAGTGGTCTTGGCCTCCCTCAACCTCTTCAACATTATGAATAAAGAGGCAAACCATGTACCTGCAATCTTCAACAATGATAGATGGATGTACCTGTACATTATGAGGACAATTATATGATTTTTTACAAAGTTGCGAATATGCCCTGCATCCTCAATAATACTTCCAATCCAAGGCACATCAAAAGCAATAGTTTTAAGTGCTAAATTCAAAGAATGGACAATGCAAGGTGTCCAAAACATTGATTTTTGCTAGGATCAAAAGTGCTATAAGTCTCCAAATTTGTGGAGAGGCTTAGGCACATGTATTCCAAAGAACCCAAAAATCGTTTGTGAAAATTCCACTTAGAATATGTTTTATTACAATAGTTAATTATTTTCATATGACCCTAAGTTTAAACTTACTAAAATTAAATAATTAAAAGGTATTAATAAAACAGAGTGTGAATCTTCTAGAGAACATGGATCAAGTCAAGTTATAATCTTAGTCGTTGATTGGAAATCTAATCTCAGTCGTTGAAGTCTCAACGAGAAGGCTATAAAGGAAAGCTTGAGAGTCATTTGGAAAGACACACCGAGTGAATCTAAGTGATCGATTTTCTGAAGTGAGCAATGCTTAAAAATAATTCGATCTAAGTGATTCCAGTGCAGTGAGGGGCAGGGATAGTTTCCGGAGAGAGATTTTTTCACCCAGAGAATCATCAACAGAGAGAGGCAAAGAGTGATCCAGTAGCTCTCACGCAAAGGCTAGCGCAGGGCCAAGCAGAGGCAACGCAAAGGGTGAGAAAGAGTTTGAGATTTTGCAGAAGAATCAGTTTCAGAAGAAGGAAACCGGGGTGTGAGACTAGGAGGCTGAGAGCAGTGATTATGGGTTGCAAATCGATCACCTAGCTGGGTGACGCAATGCCTAGAGAGGACTACATAGGGACTGTGCAGAGGCAGTGCATGGCCTGCTAGGGGCACCTCATCCAGTGACCGGATCAGCCGAGATTTTTTCAGTGATTGAGGGAGGTAAAACTCACAATCTTTCTGCTAGTATTTCTCTCTTTGTAACTGAATAACCTTCGTGGTATTTAGAGATGTATTTAGAATTTGCTACTACTTAATAAAATCAAACCCTCAGATCTGTTGCACTGGTTTTCCCGCATTGGGTTTTTCTGGGAACTTTCGTCCAAAAATAACAGTGTCCTATGTGTATATTTTTCTTTGCTCAGTTTCCTTGTTTCATAATCATAAGTAATTAAGTGTAGGTTGCTTCAGTATTTTTCTTCGATATTTCATGAAGAAATCTAAAATAATTCTGTAACGTAATTTTCAAATAGGAGAAGTAAATTCAGCTGGTTGCAGTAGGATTTTGGAGATCATTTAGATCTAGGAATTTTCGCATGGAATCAAAGGATTTGATGTGAAGCAAGAAGAGTAGATCTAGCACTGAAGAAAAGGCCGAATTGCTACAGTAGCAGAGGATCGAATCCCCGGAGGGATTGCACAGTTCTAGCCAAAAGAGATGAATTTTCAAGGTGGTCTCTCTCTGAGTGAGTCGACAGAGAGGTAAGACTTTCAAATTGAGCTCTTGCCGAGGCAAAGGGAGCAGCACAGAGCCTTCAATCAGAGCCAGAGGGATGTAGTTTTTCTGCAAGCAGTTGCTGGGCCGAGAAGCGTCGGACAAAGAAGAGGAGCACATAGTGAGGGAATTCTTTCTCAGTGAGTTCCTTGCCGAGAAATTCAGTTTTTCTCGTTTGTTGGGCAGCAAAGGAGCAACAGACTTACCAGCTCCATCAGGGAGTACATAAGCCAGCCTAGAAGCTACGCAGTAGGGAGAAAGAGGTAGTAGTTCGACAGTTTTTGGCTGAGATGGCAGCACATGGACTTAGAGATCAGGATCGGTTGGGGGGATCCTCCAACTACGTGATCTGGAACGAAAGAATCAAATTCCTTCTAGACGGGTATGATCTCAAGGCGTTCATAGACAACATGGTTGTTGTGCCTACAGATCCGGATCATAATAAAAAGTACAAGTTCGATATGGCAAAGGCCAAGAGACGCATCCTTGATGGTGTCAACGATCATATAGTCTCTCATCTAGCTGGCAAGAACACAGCTAGGGAGATCTGGGAGGCCTTGTCCGTGCTATACTAAGGAACTTTCGAGCAACGGAAGATGTACTTGGAGCAGAAACTCTGGATGATCCAGATGCAAAAGGGGGAGCGCATTGGTCCATTCCTGACGAGACTTCAGGAAATCTGTGATCAGTTGGTGGTCGTGGGATCTACCCCATCTGCTACAACTTTGGTGAGACTGGCCCTTAACGTAGTCACTGAGGAGTGGCAAGTTTTTGTCCAAAGTATCTTGGGCAGGTTGACACTACTGATTTGGGAGGCGATGTGGGCATCTCTTCAGGAGGAGGAGCTGAGAAGAGATCTGGTCAAGTGTAAACTTGACTGTAGCAGCGGCAACAAATCGAAGAATCCAGAGGAGGAGGAGAATGCAGCACTCGCATCAAAGGGGCAGCAAGGGCAACCGAAACGCAAGAAGGACGTCTCCAAGGTGAAGTGTTTCAGATGTGGCAAGATGGGCCACTATGCATCACAGTGTCCTTTGAAGAAAAATGACAAAGATGAGAAGCGTTAACCACTGGAGTGGCACCTGATGATAATGAGAAGACTCCATGCCCAAGGATGAACCAGAGGACACATGTATCATCAGTTCAACAGAGTTTTTAAGCCATACTTCTACTTCTCATCATCTTTCTCTTGTACCCAGATTCCACGCCCTACGGGAAATTGTAATAAGTGATGCTAGTAATGATGAATTTGAGTCAGTATTGAGTCTGTAACAGGCCTAGGTAGCTTGGGACCTTGCCAACAAGTATTACTCTGGGAAGATTTTTTTACTTGGTTAATTATCATCTCCCTACCAGGAGTTAATAATTAATTGAGTTTTTTCCTCCAATTTTACCCCAACGCCGGAGTACTATTTATTAAAATTTTGTATTCATAATGAGTCAATGAATAATAATTAAATTAGACTACAAAAATTTGTAATTTTATTGTGTTCAGTGTAGTGATTCTTAATTTTGACTGAATTTCCAAAGTCCAAAATTGTAATTGAATTGTAATAAATGTCATTCATAGCTACATAAAAATATATAATCAAAATACACCTTCACCTCTAACTTTCTTTACTATATACATTTATTAAATATTAAAACGTTTTTGAACCCTCAAATTCATTTTTCCGAAATTTATAAAACTGCACTAATTAAGCTAAAATAAATAAATGTGGAGAAAATAAATATCCACATGCTAAATGAGGTGCAATGAGGTGCAAACTAAGGAGATATAATGGAACTGTAAGGATGATTCCAACAAGGAAAATACATGTGCTCAAATAAAAATGAATTTCCGGCATTAAATGAGAGTTGCTTACTTGGAAATTCGAATTTGTGAAGTTAGTGCATATTCTATACGTATAACAATGATATTTTTAGTAGGCATTATCTTCGTAGAAAGGTCAACTCTCCATGTATACACTTGTCATTTTTCCATTCGTACCAGAATAAAATATGAGAAGAAGAAAATATTCATTTATAGCTGCCAAATCTGATTTATATCTCAGTAAAACTGAGCCCCAAGATAACTGTAACTCCTTGAATTTTGCCTTGAGATCTCCTCCCTCTCACCACTTGGCATATGGTTTTTCATTGGGATTTTCTCCCAACTTTCTATATAATGGAGCCATGGGCTCTCATATTGTATCATTGGATACGAGCTATTGTGCTTGCGAAAGTGCTGTTACTTTGTACACTTTTCAAGAATATCAATAAAAAGACGTTGGGGGTCCATTCATGGGTGTTCTTCCTTTAAAGCATGGTGCATTTGGAGCTATTGGTATAATCTTTTCTATGCTTTGAGTTATTTTATCTTCCATGTATTCTTGTGAATTTGTTAGTGCACAGCTATCTTGTATTAGCATTTGATTTGAAAGTAGGCTCTAGAGGTTGAAAGTTCTAGTTTATTTTCAAATAAATTTCTAGAAGTTTCAATTCAGTGTTTGCTTATCTAAATCTAAATGGACTAATGTGTGACTTGAGTATTGTAGAGGAATTCTTTTTGGATCAAACGTGAGGGGAAGTCTTTGGGAAGCCAACCCACTCTTGAAGCACCTTCCAAGGAACTCTCATTTGTTATTTGGATTTTCATAGTTTATCTTACGAAAAAGTGTCTTGCAGGGATTCATTTGGACATAGTTTGTATGCATGCAATTATTTAAAAATAATTTATTTTTCATTGTTCTTCATTGGATCATATTTTTCTATTTAAAGAGCTTAAGCATGGCTAAAAAAAGGGGAGAGTTTACTCATCCTCTTTGGCTTAGCCATTTGTAAATTATTATGCAATATTTTGTGATTTTCTTTGTTTAACACTTGGTTGGTTTTTTGTAGTCTTCTTTTTCTAACTTGTTTTCTTGTAGCAACTTGTGGGATTCACCTTCAAGAAACTACTAACAAATTGTTGCAGGACCTTTGAGCTCTAATGTCAAATGAAGAGGACTCTCTCTTTTTCCTTTGGTCGTGGGCAGTTAAGGAGATTCCTTGAGGAAGGTCGAGTTCCTTTTGTGGCTTCTCTCTCTCTTGTCCATGCGCATTGAGGAGGCTTAACCTCTCTTCTTCACTTGTAAAAAACTGATTTCTATTGAGTCTTTATATTGCAGAAATTTCTCATCAAGGATAAGTCTAAGACCTCAAGTTTCATTTGTAAAGGTTTTCATTGAGCTTGTAGGAGGCTTCATAGTCTCTTACCTCTAACAACCAATAAAATCTGTGATTTTGGGAGTGTGGGTTTTACCCATTGGCATCTCAATCTCTCCACTTTTGGAGAGGACTTGTGGCGTGATTTGTTGATCTCTTTAAATTGCATGCATATCATTTAATTGGTCAATTAACACAACCATGCATTTCATTCATTTCACTAGCTATTCACTTTGATTTGCTACAAGTTTTAAGAGCATTTACTTTCATAGCAAATTCAGATTTTTTTTAATATGCAAGCATCCTTACTTGAGCTTATTTAGCTTGAAATTATACTTCAAATTTGCTTATGCTTCACCATTGAGCAGACTCTACAATCTTAAGTTTGATGCATCAAGTAAAACTACATTTTATTTCATGACAAGTAAATATATTTCAAGTTGAAGTTGAATTTTCATTTTCATGTTAATTTACTTTTAGATCTTACATGCCCCAAGCATCACTAAAATTTACCTCCAACTTAAGTTGGTCGAATAGACATTTTAGGGACCCTCTACCTCTATGGACTTCTCACTGTGAGATCCAAATATTTGGGCAAGGGTGAGGTCTGAGGATTAGAGTTCAATTGTAACTTTGCTTTAGAACTAATTAATAAAATAAACCAAGAGCACTATCTCATCACATTTACTTGCAAATTTCTCAATTTTTTTGCTATCTTGATGGTTTAAAGTTTCACATGAAAATATTATCTCAAGAAGTACTTTGGATGCAAGCAATTTAATTCCTTAAATTTTGCAACAAGTTTAATTCTATGGTACTTGGAAATTTGCTTACTTTTGCAACTTCATTGCATGTTGTCATTTTAATGGTCATTATGCTTATGGATGATTGACATATCTTGTTTCATTGACAAATACCCTTATTTGGTGTTGCAAATTTAATTGCATGTCGTTATTTTGGTCTAACACTTGAGTTTTTCTATCATCTCATTTACATTCTCCAAAGTAGAACACTAATTGTTTCCTTTTGAGGAAGATAGTCTCTCATGCTTTGATTCATAAATCTATTTATCTTGAAAACATTTACAATATCTTGTGCTAACATTTTCTTGTTTCACTTTTTAGGATTATTTTTGTTTTCTATTTGAAAGTCTTTTACTTCATTTAAGCAAATACATTTTCATTTTAAAGAGCAATACTTTGAAGGCACTGGTTTTTCACATGCTTTATGCTTATTTAAATTATGTATTGATGGTTATTGCTCATAACACTTTTCTTATAAATCTTAAGAAGTAATCTATTTAACTCTAAAATTCTCCAAGAAACTCACATCTTTGACTTAGTTTTTCTTTAGGGACCACCCCCCATAGCTAACCTAGGAGATAGCTTAAACAGAGAGAGTTGGGAATAGGTGACAGCCCCTTCTCTGAGTTCCTTGCCACCAACCAAAACCTAGTGGGGTTGAAGGCTTTTCCCACTAACTTGTAGGTAGGTGTAGGTGGCAAGCGATAACAAGAAGCACAATCCAAAGGTTGCAGCCGCGAAGATCGAGGAGGATGAGTATGCCAAGAGTGCCCATGCATCTCGAGGAGGAAGATGGGGTGACATGGAATTGTAGTTCACCTTGAACTTCAGTTGGGCAGGATCCTTGAGGAACCCACCTCACAGATCATCACCTTGCTACGGGAGCTCATGATCAATAGTAGCGGGATGGAGGAGTTTTCAGTGGGAAACAAGGAGTCATGGAGCGACAAATGCAATGGTTAGAAGCGCCAGAATCTGAGTAGTGCAGAGCAGAGAGGTAGCAGTGCGTAGAGGCACAGTGCAGTAGCTTCAACAGAGCAGTGGCTTCAGAGGGCAGCGTGGGACTAGCAGTAGTCAGATCTTCAGCACCGAGGTGCACCCACTAAACGCTTGTTCATTTTTGGGTGGTTTCAGTTGCTTCTTTCAACAACTGAGTTGCAGTACAGATGTAGTGTTAGCAGTGGCAGTGCTAGTAGCATAGTAGACGCAGCACTTGAGAGGGAGTTGTAGTAGGGATGTAGCATTGGCAGTGGAAGTGTCAAGGGCAGTGACAACACAATAGTTGGTGGACAGCTTGTTAGACATTAGCAGTGCAGAGGATGCTTCAGGGTCAGAGCAATGTGCAGCAGGCATGTTGTTAGAGCACTTTCCTCGCTAAGAGGGAGTGTTGATTTTTGGTAGCATCGGAAGTGCTCCAAATCTCCAAATTTGTGGAGAGGCTTAGGCACATGTATTCCAAAGAATACATAAATCGTTTGTGAAAATTCCACTCAGAATGTGTTTTATTACAATAATTAATTATTTTAATATGACCCTAAGTTTAAACTTAGGAAAATTAAATAATTAAAAGGTATTAATAAAACAGAGGGTGAATCTTCTAGAGGGCATCGATCAAGTCAAGTTATAATCTTAGCAGTTGATTGGAGATCTAATCTCAGTCGTTGAAGTCTCAACGAGAAAGCTCTAAAGGAAGGCTTGAGGGTCATTTGGAAAGACACGCCAAGTGAATCTAAGTGATCAATTTTCTGAAGTGAGTAGTGCTCAGAGGAGAATTCAATCTAAGTGATTCCACCGCAGTGAGGGGCAGCGATAGCTTCTGGAGAGAGATTTTCTCAGCGAGAGAATCATCAGCAGAGAGTGATCCAGCAGCTCTCACGCAAAGGCTGACGCAGGTCCACGGAGAGGCAGCACAAAGGGTGAGAAAGAGTCCGAGATTTTGTAGAAGAATCCGTTTCAGAAGCCGGGAACTGGGTTGTGAGACCGGGAGGCTGAGAGCAGTGATTCTGAGTTGCAGATCAATCACATAGCTGGGTGACGCAATGCCTAAATAGGTTGACGCAGGGACTGTGTAGGGACTGCGCAAAGGCAACGTAGGGCCTGCTAGGGGCACCTCATCCAATGACCGAATCAGCTGGGATTTTTTCAGTGATTGAGTGAGGTAAAACTCACAATCTTTATGCCAGTATTTCTCTCTCTGTAACTGAATAACCTTTGTGGTATTCAAAGATATATTCAGAATTTGCTACTGCTTAATAAAATCAAACCCTCAGATCTACTGTACCAGTTTTCCCGCATTGGGTTTTTCTAAGGACTTCCATCCAAAAATAACAGTGTCCTATGTGTATATTTTTCTTTGCTCAGTTTCCTTGTTTCGAAATCATAAGTAATTAAATGTAGGTTGCTTCAGTAATTTTCTTCGACATTTCATGAAAACTCTGAAATAATCCTGTAATGTAATTTATAAATAGGAGAAGTAAATTCAGCTTGTTGCAGTAGGATTCTAGAGATCATTTAGATCTAGGAATTTTCACACAAAATACTTGTGGATATTTAGCTTCCACAATCATGCCAACAGCCTTGCAAACAGGTGCATTGTCTGTAATGATTTGCACACAAAAATCAACACCTACATATTCAATAACTTTAATGAACAACTCACCAATATATTGCGCATCCTTGTATTGTCCAAGCATATCCACTGATTTCAAGAAAACTGGTCCATTCAAGGAAGACACCGTGAAGTTGATGAATGGGTGGTGTGTCGAATCTTTCCATCCATCAGAAACAATACTAACCCTAGATGTTGGCCATGCTAATTTAATAGGCTCAATAATTTTCTCTACCTCTTTCTTTTACTTAGTCAACCGAGTGGTTCTAAACTTCTCTGACCTAAGAGGCACATACCTTGATGGAGCCCCTTGAGTTAGAGCTCGGCACATCTCAAGAAATAAAGGTGAGCGTGCAACATTAAAGGATATGAAGTTCAGACAGAAAATGAATGCAATGGTGATATCAAGCTCTTCCCGTCTCTCTTTCTAGAAAATCTTGTCCATTGGACCAAGTGCCACTACCTTCCTTTTTGTTGTTTGACCCACACCCCCACCAAAACTCTCAAATGGAAATTTGTTGTTGCTTTTCCTCAAGAATAGAAGGGGATCATCATTCTTGTTTTTTTAGATGATGCAACAACCCTTGCAACACCAACATCCGTCTCTTTTTCCATTTATTTCCTCATAGTTAAAGACACATTTCCACATGCTTCAATTCCACAACCTGGTAATACCAACAAATGAGCTTTCACACGCTAATAAGTGCTCTTGAAATGATTGTTGCAATAGTTGCATTTCCAAGCAACATTGCCTCCTCCCTTCAACTTGTTGTTTGGCCCTTGATCTCTTGTGAGATACTTACACAAGGGATATTTGCTTTCTTGAGCCTGTTGTCTTTCTAAATTTATTCTGCCCTCAACATTTGAAGTTGTCATTGCAACCCCACTTCCAATAGAGGGAACACTTGCAGACCCTGATGAAATTGGAACAGGAGGGGCATCACCAATGGAGACATTCTTCCCCTTCCTTTGTCCCTTCCCTGCTGCCCTTGATTGAGCCATGAATGTTGTAAAAAAATAAAGAAAAAATGCACAAACTTGTAAAAAAACATGGACATGCAAACTTTTGTAGCAAAAATGCAAAAAAAATAGAAGCAAAATGCACTTACATGTTGCTTGAATCACCTCCAAAATGCTCCCAAGCCCTTTGCTACTCACTCCCACACACCCACAACAAGAGAGGCACTCAAGAATGAGTGAGAAATGGGCACAAATTAGGCTTTAAAGGCCACGCGGCACACTTTTTAGAGGGACACGTGTCCTGAAATCGAGACTCGCAGGCCCATCAAATCGGACCCACATGCCAAGGCATGCTAGACTCGCAAATCGAACACATGTCCTAGAGAATTGTGTCTAATTCGTGGGATTCAGGACATGAGGGGGGGAGGACAAATCCGGCTACTTAGGTTGTGGAGGCTGAGGTGGCCATCTACTAGGAAGCTTTGAGTTATACGGATTAATGCTTATATTGCCATCCCAACATAAAAAAGTCATCAATATACTAAATGGTATTGGGTATAGATTTAATTTTGGTAAGATAATATAATCTTATACCTTACATATTTTAATATTAGTGATATTATATTATATTAATTTTAAAGATTAGACTTTGAAATATTTAAATTTATTAATATTCTGAAATTTTGAGGAAATTATTTATGTCCAAGTGAAATGTATACATCAGAATATTTTTTAGTATTGGATTATTTTAGGACTTTTTTTCCATATCGTACCAAAATCAAACTCACATTTCAATTTGAACATGGTAACTATGGTCGAAAGTATATAGTAGGGCAGCCCACGTGAGAAGGCATCATCTACCAAGTCTAAAACAGGATCCATAGTATCTCCATGGCACGTTAACACTCCCACTAGTTGGGCTAAGATGAAGGAAGGATGAAATCAGAATGGTAGATCTGGAGGGACCATGCCAGGCCTGTTGTGAAAAGGTAACTCTCTGAGGAACAAAGGCAAGTATCTTTAGTCAAGGTAATGAAAGAATTACGACAACTCTATAATATCTACCTCATATCACTCAGTAGAAGGAACACCTGAAGATGAAGTTGTCATCAATGTCATGAGACCTCATGAAAAAAACAAAGTCAACAGATCCTATTTTGTCAAGAGATATGGTGGTTTGCCTCAGTATGAAGCTGGTAAGAATGCATTCTCAACAAAACCAGAGGGAACCTAAGACCATTCACAATTTGCATTAAGTGCTCCGCACAGAAGATGAGGGCCGGATAAACTCTTTAGAAGCAATTAGGAATTTGCTTCTAAGCCTCATTTTTCAATTTTGTTTCACTAATGTTTTGCTATATAAGGCTTAAGTTGTTATATGAACTGATAACTTAGCTTTCTCTTATAACAAATACTGTGGAAATTAATTTCCCCCAGCTGTATCAAGTCTGAAAAGAAACCTTTGGAAACATCAGAAAAATCAGCAAGCACAAACTTGGACCCAAAAAACTCAGAAATATCAGCAACCTGAAAAACTTGGAAAAATCAGAAATATTGGGAGAAAACGAATATATTTACAACACTAGTAAAAAACTGTCACAAGAATCTAAAATTGTCCTAGAAATGGTGAAATCAATCAAAAAAATCAGTCTGCCTGCTAAAATCCATGATGAAACACAATGCTTGTGACAAAATACTCTTCCATTTAGGGTTAGTGAATACAATATGGTACATGTGTATAATACTGAAACGAAAAGAACAGTTAAATTTGATTTACCACTATAAGACTATTTTTAATTAGCCCGTTGAAGTTCTTTTTCCAAGAAACATTTCCATATCAGGAACATTTCTCACGATACATTTCATATGATTACCATAGAAAAATCAATCCCGTTTCAACAGCCAGGTTTATCAATTAAAAATTAACAGTTTCCTTCCTTGTCTATGAAGGTTCTACTGTACTTGTCATATTACATCCAAAGTTCATACCAACAGACAGGGAGCATAGAAAATAAAAGTTAGGGTATACCTACATCATACATGTCACTAACCTTGTGTGCAGAAGGACGAGTTGGAATATTAACATTTAAAGAATAGTCTTTGGGATAAACACCCTTCTGGATATCTCGCAGTGCTGCATATATTAAAGGTAGGGAGATTTCAGCAGCTTCCTTAAAATCAGTGTCACTGCTTTGAGCTTTCTTCCTGAGAATCATTTATCAAGCATCATTAGAAAGAGAAGCAATTTGAAAAAAAGTGAAAACCCTCTGCTCTCCAAAGAGAAATTTCCAATGAAGCTTTACCAATTCAAGGAAATCGCTATAGAAGGAACTCCATTAAGAAGAGCCTCTCTGGCTCCAGCAACTGTACCAGAATAAATGCTGTAGAGATTGTCACAGATAAAAAGCCTCATGAATAAATAAACAACTTAAAAATGACAACATGATATATTGGCTTGAACATATTTCAATGGAAAATTTGACAGAACAATACATGCTTTTATCAAACAGATGATATTAGCATAGATCCATGTTAACCCCAGTTCTATTGAGCACCAAAGGGATCAAAAAGAAGACACGAGTTCAAATCATGGTAGGCATGCCCTCACCCTGTGTGGTGGATGACTGGATGTGGCCTTACTGCAGCTCTGCCACATGGCAGCCTAGCTGCCATCAATTGATGAGCCTTTGGGCTAAGAAACCGGATTCGTCCCCCAGGGGCTTCGTATACTGAATCTGGCGAATCTGATACGATTCGCCAGGATTCGTACCCGATTCACGAGATACGGCCGTATCCATACAGGGTACAGCGAATCCCGACCGTACCCTGTACAGATACAGCCGTATCCCATACAACCGGATACGCTGTCTCAAAAAAGTGCGATTTTGTTTTATAAAATAGCGAATCAACTCATTCTTTCTCACTGTTTTGTGTTTGGGAAGTGAGCAAGGAGCAAGGGTTTGCAAGAAGAAAGGGTTAGCAAGGAGAAAGGGAGTTCTTTCGAAGAGATTCGAGCATCTAGTAAGTGCACTATCGCTCTATATTTTGCATTTAGTTTGCTGTTAGTGTTTGCATGTGCATCAGAGCCAGAGGAGAGCAGTGGTGAGCATGATGATTGGGATGAGGACAGTGATGCTGATTATGATGATGAGGATTGATGACTCGTTGACTTTGACTCATTGAGGCTTCAGGCTTGTAATCTTGTAGACTGTAGTTTTTTTGTATTTTCTATTTCTATTTGCCATTGGCAGTGTACTTATGTAACACATCTTGATTTTGATGACTTAATGAGAAAACTACAGTATCTTACTATCTTGTCTTTTTGAGTAAATTTGACAATTGTATGATGTATCAATGTATCAAATTTCAATGTATCATGCATGAGTATCTAAGATCTTAAATCTATGTTTGAATCAATGAATTTGTATGAATTTGTGTAAAAAATATCTAATTTTTAATATATTAATATATATATTTTTTTTAAATATATATATATTTTTTAATAAAATAATATATAACGTATCGTATCCCAGAAGTGTCCTGTTCCGAGGGTCACCGTATCCCGAATCCGATTCTCGAATCCCCGTATCCCCGTATCAGGTGACTTAGCCTTTGGGACAACATAAAATGACCCAGTTTCAATATGTATATAGCCACAAAGGTTAGCTCAATCAATCAAACCATCTGCCCAAGTCAGGTTGCCGACCGGGAGGCTATAAGTTGCAAGTTCAAATCCAGTCGAGTCCCTCAGGGTTACCAGCAATTATTGTGGCTGGCAGTTGAGTCACCATCTAAATATTCCAAGGAAAAGAGGGAGATCCCAGTGACCACAGGGTTTGAAAAAAGGAGCCCAGTGGGTTAGCTCAATTGTTTTGAACTTTGAAAGTTTGAACAGACCAATTTCAAGGCAGAGATCACTGAGAGGTCATGGGCTCAAGAACAGTAGAGTCCCTCTGCATTAAAAGTACATGTACTTGGACATTATTTTCCCCAATGCCATTCACGAAATGGGAGGAAGCCCCTGTAGGTTTCCCTGGGGGCATTTTCCATGGAGAATATATATATATTTAAACATTATGTTAATTAGTGGTCAACTTTATAGAGCTCAACTTTATGTTATTTTAATTCTAATGTTACAGAGACAGGCCAACATGACACATCTGATTCACGTGCTCTGTAGAGTGCACCGTGTTCCTCTGAGTGCAATTACAGCATGTAGTGTTTAACAATGATGCTAAGGATTCGAAAGTTGAGAAATAGTTAGGTAAAAAGTTATAACCAGCCTCTAGAACCCATTTATCAAGGAAAATAACGAATGATGAAACAATAATAGAATGATCCACGTAGCATAACAATAGAACGATTATGCAGTCTCCTCAATTATATTTTCTACTTGAAAAAAAAAAACAGGCTGCATTCACAATGATCCACACATACAAGCAGTGTCCTCACATGACAAAGACAGAAATAGCACAGAATTCATAGAAAAGTGAGATTCTCAACCTACATTTGATGTCCACAGTTAGATCCCTTGTTGATTCCACTGATTACCTGCTTATGTCAAAACATCAAAACTCAATTTTTTTTGATCCTTGTTCCCATCGCTTAACATTTTAGCGTACTGTAGGTTATAACTTAGACATGAAAATAATTTTTTCTTAACCATCTACTTCAAACCAAGAAGAATCCAAAGTAAAGTCGGGATGAAGAAAATTACCATGGCAGGCTTTACCCCAGGAAAAAGTGCTCCAGACAAACCCAATGAAACACAATCAGATGGCGTCCCTGCCGGTACCAAGTACACATCAACTAGAAAACTTGACACAAATTTACTTATGTTGGCAAAGGCACAACAGCTTAATAATGTGATAAATAAACAAAATATTATTTTTAACTAATTGTCTTTGAACATGCTGCATACCAGATAAAGTACTTTTAGCATTGATAAATGAAATTAACCTATAAAATAGGGCAAACACAGACATAGCATCCTACGTGCAACACAATTGATCTACAATGAAAATAAATAAACACGCCCAAGCTACATGCTTTTCTCTCTTGATAACTTATACATTATGGAACTTTAGTGCTACACTACCAAAACCAATACCATTTTAACAAGATATTAGGCCTTGGAATAGGAACCGACCTTGGAAGATGAATTCAAGGGTCGCCCATGGATGTTATATAAGTCTATTCTCATCAATGCAAATGCAATCCAATTGAGGAGTTATTCCTTCGCCTGACATGGTAACAGAGCCAAATTTAGGCATTCTGGCCACTTTGTAACTCCTTTCACAGTCAATTCCCTGCCATCCCTGTTTGTCTGAGTTGAGCATTATTCTAAGCATTCATCAGAGCTGGCATATTCTTCTCACACACTATCCAGCCCATCCCTCTGCTTTGCTACACCGTAACTCCCCCCTCTGCATGCCTTTATCTCCGAATCCTCGAAAACTCATGTCTGCGTTGGGACAAAAACCCTGACCTCTAGTCTTCTGTCGGTTCTTTCACAGAGAAAATAAAAAATAAAAAATAAAAAAACTAGCACCTTCGTATACCCTTCTATTTGTGTCGCTTTTTCCTCGTGAGGTCAAGTTCCCTCGTTGATGCTTCTGTCCAACTCATCCACAGCTGGTTCAATTCTCCAGTCTACATATACTTCTAGGTCATGTCCTCTCTACTGTCAGAAACCTCTGAGGGTCACGTGAACACAATTAACTCAAAGGCCACATCAACACGAGCCCTTGTCTCAAACTATTTCAATTTTCAACCATTCTCCCCTTCATGTGGCAAATCAAACTTGGCTTAGCCCGCAAACCTATCGAGGAGCTCAAGTTGAAGCGGGATTCCATGGATGTGGAAAATTGAGCTGGAATTTGAATGTAGATTATATTGCTTCATTGTAGGGGTTTCTCGTGGCGGGGCTACCCTTAGACATCATTTATTTTATGAGTGTTCATTAACTAATGATGTCTTTTGTTTCGTCATGGGAATAGCTTATATTTCCATGGACCCCTCTCACATTTAAAATTTTATGGTCCTTGATATTATTACATGGTATAGTTTTCTTTTTACTTCCATGTGAGGTCCAGGAGACATTGTAACCTTTGCCATATCAAAGTGTGCTAATATGCTTCCTCAAACTTGTCAAAGAACAATATAAGAGAATGTTGCATTCATCATGCAAATAAACTGCATGAATTTGATCCTCGTCTAAGTTGCATGAAACGGGGAAACGGGTACGAGTTTCCAAAACAGGTACGGTTATGAAACGTGACCCCCCCCCTCCCCCCCAAATTTTGGAAACGGGGAAACACAATATATATATATATATATATATACATATTACACACACATTAGGACATTTAAGAAATATGTGCAATCATAAAGCATACATGATACATCATAATTTATTACATTATGATTAAATTTTCCAATGTCAATGCATAAACTATAAGTCTCTAAATTTACATCACATTTACTCATGAATGATCACATAATGAAAATAGCAATATCCAAAATCAGCCACAAGAAATTTCTAATTTTTTGTCTCGTGCTTGATTGAGAGTCTCCTCTGTGAAAAATTCTGAATATCTCATGCAGAAACCCTACTGTTAAATTTCTGATTTACTTCTCCTACTTAAATTAAGTTATTAATCTGAAATTTTCAGTATTAACATCAAAGTAAATACATTAACAACTTATGCATACGGATCTAAAACTGAATAACATGCACAATGACAAAGTGACACACAAGGATTTTCTGGACAACTGTCCCTGGAAAAACCCAATGCGGGAAAACCGGTCTTTTGGCTGCTAGAGGGTTTTTATTATTAAGCAGAATCTAAGTATAATAGATCTGGGCACCAAACTGGTTAACCCGACAGAGAAATAAAAGAACTGCAGCTATACCTTTGTTCTGGAGACAGAAAAACTAACTGATTCACACCCTCAAATGGGATTTATAGAACTCAGCTCTTTTCAGTCTTCAGAAACCCCAGCGCTGCTCTGAAGCCCTCTACATCATCCCTCATGACCTGCGTTAGCCCCTGCGTTGCTCTGGAAGGGCCTGCGTCACCCCAGACTGGGTTACGCTGCCCCTGCGCTGCCCTAGGTGCGTCTGCGTCAGCCCTGCTAGCCTCCTGTTGCCCCTGCGATGTCCTTTATGGGCCTACATCAAGCCTGCGTATCCCCTGATGCCTCTGCGCTGCCCCTACTGGGCTCTTGGCTAAAGTACGTAGCTTATGCCTCTGCGCTGTCTTGGTCTGCTGCTTCTCTGCCTTCGTTGTACCCTTGGCCTCGGATCAAACCATCCCTCTCGCCCAAGGTTGCGGGGAAGCACCTCCCCCCCATCGAACCCGCTCCCGGAGCGCGCTTTCGGAGCGAATGCTTAGAGGGTGATATTAATGACAAAGATCCCTATACGAATCTAGAGGTAAAGATAAAGATACCTCTGGTTCAATCTATGTTTTTATGTTATTTATGTCTAATTCATCATTCTACATGCTTTTGTTGACACATATGCATCAAAATATAAAAAATATATATATATTAAAAAAAAATGCTCCCCGAAACGCTCCCAGACAAGGAGCTTCTAAAAATGGCGCTCCCGCTCCTGCTCCCTATTTTCGCTCCCACTCCCAAGTAACCTTGTTCTCATCAATATTGCCCCTCGCTGCAGCTGAAACACTTCTGAAATTCTTAGCAAACCATGCCCTAGAAGTCCAACTTAGTTTCAGTGCTCTGCCACGGTGTGTATTCTCCAACTAACCCCAAGCCCTCTTCTTATACTTTTCTCGTTGAAACATCAACGACCATGATTTAATCTTGAGTCAACGGCTAAGATTAGAAGATTCTTGATCTATGTGACTTAAATCATTTTCATCACATGTTTAATTTAATTAACTTTAATCTTTTAATTTTCCTAAGTTTAGACTTAGGGTCCTTAATTAAAAAGATTAATTAATTAAATATCTCTTAAACGGGATGGAATTTCTTAAATCGCTTTCTGGGTCTTGGAGATCTCATGTACTCTAGTCCCTCCACAAAGTTTGGGAGCCAGAGCACATCTAATGCTACCCCAACACCCCAAAATCTCAACATCCTCCTGCACAGTCAAACGGCCTTAATGCTCTTGATTAAATACAAGTTCCATACCCTAGTACCCTAGGTGCTCATGATTATTGGGAGTCTCCCATGCATAGAGGGTTTGGTTCTCTTGATTAAATACAAGTTCCACACCCTAGTACATGACAAAATCCAATGGAAACATTGCAATCCTCCCATTCCTGAAATCTTGAAAAAATGACAAGTCTGTTGGATTTTGAGTGAGATCTAAAATTATACTTTCTCCATATGAAATCCAATGAGCATGAAACCACCCTCAAACATCTTGAGTCATTTCGTGGTAATATTAATTTTTTAAATAAAAGGATGAAAATGAAAGATAAAGGAAAATGTCACTTTTACTTTAAATTCTTAAACATTACCATGAACTGCATATCAACACTAGGGCCATAGGCTTGAACATTAGGCTACCCTACTCAAAAAAATTTGTTTCCAATCTTCAATAGCTCCCTCTACCACTCTTGAATTGGCAGGGAGAAAAAACGGAAAAAAAAGCACAAGAAAAGAATATTAAACGTCGGAAATGCGCTCATACGGCTTGGAAACGTTTTTCCGTCCATACTGGGCATGTTTCCTCAACGTGAAACGGCCCAGTATGGACAAAAACCCATTTCCAGTTCGTATGGTACCGGGACACGCGTTTCCATTTCGTTTCTAGGGGGAAACAGCCTTCTGCCCAACGTTTCCTGCAACTTAGATCCTCGCTCAAATTGTGGCTTGGAGCTTAAAACCCTTGTTGAAGATGCATTCCCTCATGTCTATAGTTGGTGTTGTGCTAACTTGCAAGGATAACTACAGAAAATGGTCCAAAAAGATCAGGCACACCCTCATTTTTAATGACTTAATTGGAAATATTTGTGAAGGAGAGCATGACAATGCACCCACAAAGCCCACATCAAATAAGGAGCTAGCCAGTTGGGAGAACAAGGACAGGAATGCCTATGCCCTAATTGTTACTTTTATAAGTGCTGAGGTGAGTTGTCATATAGTTTCAATTACACATTCTTATGTCGCATTGAAGAAGTTAAAATATATATATGACTCACACTTAGGATTGGAATTTGTTAAGTTGATGGTAAAACTCTTCAACCTCGGGTTAAAAGACGAAAACCCCTTGGCCTTAGCCTCAGATATTAAAGCTATGATGCACGAGACAGATGAATTGGAGTTAAAATGAACATTCCTCTCACAACCTTTGTCAGGGCCATCTATCCTATATGCTCTCACTACCTTTAATCCCTACAAGCTAGTGTGCAACTCAAGGCCACTACTTTTTCCACCCCGGTGGAAACTTTTGAACTTTACAGAATGAGAGAAAGCATTCAAGAAGAGGAAGAAAACAACTCCATCCTCCAAAGAAGCAATGTACCTTGCTCAGAAAGAGAAGAATCAATCACGTGATTCTCCTCAAGGAAGTGGCAACATAAGAGGATGTGGAGGAAATAACTTCAGAGGCAAGGGGGGTAAAAACCATCAAGGATAAAGATCTAATCTCCACTGCATTCGCTGCAACAAAGATGGACATGATGCAACAACATGTAGAATCCCCTAGGAGAGAATCAAAGACAGTCGAAACTAGAAAGAAGCATAAGGCAAACAACAAATCCATCCAAAGGTAAAGCACCTGAATCTGCTCATTATATTGTTTCTCGTTGCAATATTGGAGCAACTGAAGATTTGTTTCATACTTTATTTTTCTCTTGGAGAGATGCATGACTACTTGATACAAGTGCAACCTGCCATATGACCTTTCGGAAAGACTTCTTTGAAGAACTCAGTGACAATGCACATGGAGTAATGTATTGTGCAGACAAGTCAAGTCTCAAGCCATCCGGACTTGGCATTATCAAGCTTAAACTGCCCAGACTTGCTGATTTTCTTTTGCATGATGTACTCTACCTTGCGTCACCCTAGAAGGGGTTACGCTGACCCTGCGCTGCCCTAACTAGGCCTGTGTCAACCTTGCTTGGCTCCTGCTGCCTCTGCGCTGCCCCTGTTGGGTTCTTGGTTGGACTGCATAGCTGCTGCCTCTATGCTGCTCTGGAATTCTTCTTCTCTACTCTCGTTGTACTCTTGGCCGAGGATCAAACCATCCCACTTGCCAATACTGCCCCTCGCTGCAACTGAAACACTTCTGAAATTCTTAGCAAACCACGCCCTAGAATCTCAACTTTGCTTCAGTGCTCTCCCAGTGTGTGTGTTCTCTAACTGACCCCAAGCCCTTCTCTTATACTTTACTCGTTGGGAAACCATCGACCTTGATCTAATCTAATCGAGGGCTAATATTAGGCACTGCTTGATCCGCGTCACTTAAGTCATTCTCATCACATGTTTAATTTAATTCACTTTAATCTTTTAATTTTCCTAAGTTAGACTTAGGGTCCTTAATTAAAAAGATTGATTATTTGAATAAAACTTAACCCAAATGGAATTCTTCTAAATGCTTTCTTGGTCTTGGAGATCTTATGTAATCTAGTTCCTCCACAAATTTTGAGAGCTAGAGCACATCCGATGCTACCCCAAAACCCCAAAATTTCAACACTCCCTCTTAGCGAGGAATGTGCTCTAGCAATACACTTCACCCCAAAGTACTGCTCTGATCTCTAGTATTGGTCTTTGTGCTGATGCTTGACATATTGCCCTTCATCACTGCGTTGTTGCTGCTCTTTTATACTGTTACCCATGACTCTGCCACCGTCATTGCTACATTCGTACTACTAGTTCCTCCACAAATTTTGAGAGCTAGAGCACATCCAATGCTACTCCAAAACCCCAAAATCTCAACACTCCCTCTTAGCAAGGAATGTGCTCTAGCAATACACTTCACCCCGAAGTACTGCTCTGATCTCTGGTATTGGTCTTTGCGTTGATGCTTGACCTGTTGCCCAATCACTGCATTGTTGTTGCTCTTTTGCACTGTTGACCATGACTCTACCACCGTCATTGCTACATTCGTACTACAACTCCCTCTCAAATTGTTGCATTGTGCTGCCAACTGCGGCACTACAACTCAGTTGTTGAGAGTAAGCAACTGAAGGACCCCTGCCCAATGACAAACAAGTCATTCGAGCTGCATCTCATCACTAAAGCTCCATAGGCTATTGCCCTGCGTTGTCCTCCTGAAGCCATTGTGTTGTTGTATCTCTGCACTGCGTAAGCATGCCTCCTCTGCGCTACTCCTTTCTCCAGCATCTCAGCGTCTGCCTTTGCTTCATCCGTGATCTTTGCACCCACTGCACCAGTCATTCCTTGCTACTGTCTTAAGGCTCCCGTAGCACGGATGTGATCCAAGAGTTGGGCTACTCAAGGATCCTGCCACCACTCTGTAGTTACTCTACACATCAATATCGCCCCACCTCCGTGGTTCATGAGCACTCATGGCTATGTCATCGTCGAAGCCATCATCTGCTACAACAGCCTTGGAACATGAATCTTCCTTGTCCTTCTTCCTTTGAGGACAATTGTTGGCGAAGTGTCCAAGTTCGCCACATTTGAAACATTTGATCTTTGACAGATCACGCTTCCTTTTCCCTTGCCGCTTCTTTGATGCCAGGGCTGCATCTTCCTCTTTCTCCTTCACCTTGCCCGCTTCGGTGTTGGTCTGCTTCTTGGTCATTCGGCGGATCTCCTCTTGTCAGAGGATAGCCCACATATCGTCCCAGTTAGGAAGGTCCACTCTGCCCAAAATGTTGTGGACAAATGTTTCCCAGTCCTTTGTGACTGCATTTAGAGCAGTCCTCACCATGACATCATCCTCCACCTTGACCCCCATGCCAATCAACTGATCTCAGATCGACTGCAATCTGAATAGGAAAGGATCGATTTCCTCTCCCTTGGTCATCATAAATAACCTCAGCTGGTTCTCCAGAAGCATCTTCCTCTGGACGGACTTCCCCTGATACAATGTGGTTAAAGCTTTCCACATCTCATGCTCCCTCAAGTCATATGCCTCCAGGATTACCAGGATTCTGGCCTTCCAGATAGCAAAGTTGGATAGACCGTTCAACCTATCCTGATCAGCAATCCGTGTGGCGCCATCTGCTCAGATCTACTTTGTCGGAACAGGTCTTCCTCACCCCGCTTCTCAACTGAAGCTCAGATCTAGGGTCCTTGGCGTAAAGGTACCCTCTGCTCCCTCTGACAACTGATTTCCTCCTTGGAAATCTGCCAAACAAAATGAATCAACTCTCCTTGATCACCCTACGATCGATCCTCAGATTTATTTTGGCAATGAAATCTGTTGAGCAAATGTTCTCCTCTTGCTCTTTGTCAACTTAGCTCAGGCTTAATTCTACACCAGTAGAATCTTCACCCCACCAGCAACTTCTAAAGATCTGCAGCTCAGCTTCCGGATCACGGGACTTTGCACAGAATCAATTACTCGACTGCGTCACCCTGGCTGGCCTCTGCGTGAGCAGACTGACTCAGCGCAGCCTCTGCGCAACGACTGTGCAGCGCAGGCTACTCCTGCGTCCCTCTAGAAGGCACTGCGCTGCTCCTTTCTCTGCGTCACCCAACTGGGACTACGTCAGCCCGTGCGTGGCTTTTGCTGCCTCTGCGTCCTTCTGGTGCTACGCTGTCCTCTTCAATTTCTCTGTTGATGCTATTGCTTCCTGCAACATAGATTTCTTCAGTCGTCTTGCTGGAGATCCAGCTTGATCTGCAATCGCTCTGATACCATGTGAAAATTTCTTAAACTTAAGAAACCCTACTGTTAAATCGTGATTTACTTCTCCTACTTACATAAGTTATTAATCTGAATATTCAAAATTAACATCGAAGTAAATACAGTTAACAGCCTACACATATAGATTAAATACTGAATAACATGCTCATAGACAAAGTGACACAAGGGTTTTCTGGACAAATGTCCCCGAAAAAACCCAATGCAAGAAAACCGGTGCTGCTAGCTTCTGGAGGGTTTTTATTATTATGCAGATTCTAAGTACAACAATCCTGGGCACCAAAATTGGTTAACCTGACAAAGAAATATAAATGGCAGCAATACCTTTATCTCGGAGACAGAAAAATATGACTGATTCACACCCTCAAACGGGATTCATAGAACTCAACCCCTTTCCGGCCTCTGGAAACACCAACAATGCTCTGAAGCCCTTCGCGTCAACTTGATTGGCCTGTGGCAGCCTCTGCGCTGCTTAGGAAGGCCCTGCATCACCCTAGAACGAGTTGCGCTGCCCTAATTGGGCCTGCGTCAGCCTTGCTTGGCTCTTGTTGCCTCTGCGTTGCCTCTGCTGGGCTCTTGGCTAGACTACGTAGCTGTTGCCTCTACGCTGCTCTGGAATGCTCCTTCTCTGCCCTCGTTGTACTCTTGGCCTGGGATCAAACCATCTCGCTTGCCAATACTGCCTCTCGTTGCAGCTGAAACACTTCTGAAATTCTTAGCAAACCACACCCTAGAATCTCAGCTTAGCTTTAGTGCTCTGCCAGTGTGTGTGTTCTCCAACTGACCCCAAGCCCTTTTCTTATACTTTTCTCGTTGGGAAACCAACGATCGTGATCTAATCTCTAATCGACGGCTAAGAAGTTATTTTCTCGTCACTTAAGTCATTCTCATCACATGTTTAATTTAATTCACTTTAATCTTTTAATTTTCCTAAGTTGGACTTAGGGTCCTTAATTAAAAAGATTAATTATTTGAATAAAACTTAAATCGGATGGAATTCTTCTAAACGCTTTCTGGGTCTTGGAGGTCTTATGTACTCTAGTTCCTCCACAAATTTTGGGAGCTCGCACATCCAATGCTACCCCAACACCCCAAAATCTCAACAGGTACATTGCCATCCAGACTTCTATGGCATGCAAGATTTGGAAATCTTAATTATGACAGTCTTCGTTTATTGAGAAAGAATGGTGTTTTTGGTTTGCCTACTATTCCAAGGGAACTATAGCAATGTGATGCTTGTATCCTAGAAAAACATAGCAAACAACCATTTCATGATTATACTTCCAAAGCACATAGAAAACTTGTGTTGATTCATTATGATTTGTGTGGCCCTATGCCTATTCCTTCTGCAAATGGCAATAGATATATGAAGACCTTTATTGATGAATATTGTAGAATTCGGAATTCGGAATATTGTTGATGATTCTGTGAAAATTCAGTTAGCTACACTTAGAATGGGGGGTACAGTCGTGATTTGGAGGGAGAGTAAAACTCAATCAGATTTAAAACATAAAGGTAAAATCTTCTCCTCATGGTATAAGTTTATTAAAGCTCTTCGAAAGCAATTCTATTCTTTCCAATATATGCAATAGGTTGTAATAGGTTGGCAGCGTTTAAGGCAAGGTAATGGACAGAGTGTGCAAGAGTTTACACAGGAATTCAGGAAGAAGGCATAAGCACTTGATATTCCATTAAACACACGGGAAACTTTGTTAAAATATAATGGAAGTTTGCATTCTTATTTGCAACATACATTGCTTATGTTTAATCCAACTGACTTTGATGAAGTATATGTGCAAGCCATTCATATTGAAGCAGGGGGCAGACCGTTTCAGTGAAACTTTTCAAAGAAACCATTCAAGCATTCATAGAACAAGGATTCCAAAGAAGACAAGGGAAAGAAATCAACAACAGCTAAGAACGAAGCAGAAAGGCCTACGTGTACTCATTGTCAAAGGGTTGGACATGATGAATCCAAGTGTTGGAAGCTTCATCCGGAACTCAAGCCAAAGAAGTTCCTAAGAAGAAGAGTGAAATGAAGGCTAATGCAGTAGTCCAACAAGATTTGGGATCGGACTCTAGTGACGAAAAGAAGATAACCACTATGGGTCTGACAGGTAATCCTTCTGAAGCTAGTTCTAGTTCTACTTGTTCTCATAGTATTAAAAACCAGAACCGGTGACTGGACCGGTGGACCTAATGAACCAGTAACCGGACCTGAACTGATCTAACAGGTACTGGTCAGGTCTAAACAAACCAGTTTTTAAAAAATACATTAAATAATTATTTTTTAATAAAGAAAAGCGACTTTTAAGATTTGCAACCATGATTCCAAGCCAATAGAGACAAAATATGCAAAGTTTGCTCATTTATATACCATGTAAAGGTGAACATTGAATATATCAAAATGGCACCGAGTGCAATACATATCATCAAAAAAATACATAAGCAATGAGGCTCCAAATGACCCATAAAGTCCATAAACAATGCTACAAGCTATGAGCATTGAGGCCATTGGCCTCCATAGTACAGTCTACTACAAATCTACATATATGATATTACTAAATTCTAATTAATGATCAACATTATCACTCAAAACTTCTCATCATGATCAAACTCAGTTGGTTGAGTCTCCTGACTCTCGACTGCCAAACTTTCAACTGCTCCAATCACAAACTTCTCTATCGGTTCAGTGACTTGAGTCTCAAACCTCTGAAGGTATTCTGCCCTAATATGCCCTATTACTTCATTTGGTGCTCCACATGGCTTTACATGGCCTCCTATCCCAGCCAAGTGTTGCTTGAACCTATAAATACCCCCTCCTACAATAGATTTTTGGCAATATTTGCAGATCATTTTTCCATCAATCATATCACAATGAGCCCATGCAGTATCCTTGGCTTTTGGAGGCATGATGGCTACTACTTAGCTCAAGCCTCAAACTCTATGTTGTTCCACTACTCCAACAAAAACTCAACACTCTCCAAGCTCTCAATCAAACTCACAAAATCTCCAAATGAGATGGTGTGAGACAAATGAGAGGCTGCCCCTGCTTATAAAGGATTGGAGAGGGTGTTTTTGGAGGGAAACAACCCTCCTCTTCCCTCCAAAACAACCCTAAACCAGCCAAAATTCCTTGCATGGGTCCCTTTTGCAGCCTTGGCAGCTAACCAGCCGATTAAGCACAGAACCGGCCGGTTTAGGGATAAACCAGCCGGTTCCGTCCTAAACCGACCGGTCAGAACCGGTTTGACCGAGAAAATGAGCGAAAGGAGAGTAAAAATCGGGTTTTTGGACCGCTTTTGACCGGCCAGGGGTCTGACCGGCCGATTTGACCCAGTTGGTTTTCAATACTTTGCAGTTCTGCATCTTCTTCAAAATATAATAATGTGGTTGAGGAAAAGAAGAGGATTGAATTGTTCCACATAAGGATAGTATCCAAGCACACTAAAATTGACACATATTTGACAGTGGATCACAAGCAAACTTAATATCCGAGCAATTAGTAAAGAAATTGGGATTGGAAACTAGGAATCATCCAAAACCTTACCCTTCAGGATGGTTAAAGGACAACACTCAGATGCAAGTCACAAAACAGTGTCGATTAAAGTTTCCAATCACAGCGAATTTTGTTGATGAAGTTGATTTAGATGTGACTCCTTTGGACATATGTGGAATTGTGATGGGTAGTCCTTAATACTTATCTTTATGATCGAGATGTCATATTCTATAGAAAGGAGCATAAGTATCATCTCTTTAAAGAAGGAATTGAATACACTGTTAGGGCACAAGGAAGTAAGACAAACTTGGATTTAATCAATGTTGGTCAAATGAAAAGACTCGTAAGTTCAAGTAAAAAGTATTTTCTCATGTTTGTTAAGAAACAACCTAACGATAAGTATGATGCTTTTCAAGGATGTGATTCTTAGTTTAAGGACAAATAGGTTGAAATAGTTGATTCTTATAAGGAATTGTTTAAAGAACCAAAAAGTCTCCTTTCAAAACAAGAAATACAACATGAGATTCAATTACTATATGTTGCACCTCTCCTGAATATTGGCATGTATCGTATATCAGTCATTAAGCTGGATTTAAGAAATGGTTATCATCAGACGTGTATTGCAGAGAATGATGTTTGGAAAACTACATGTAAGACTAGACAGGGGCTTTATGAATGCTTGTTTATGCCGTTTCGTTTATGCGATGCTCCAACAACATTAATGAGAGTGATGAATGATGTGTTTTGTTCTTTTCTTGATAAGTTTGTCGTAGTCTATCTAGATGATATTCGTATTTTTAGTTCAAGTTAGGAAGTTAGAAGTTTCGTGGGTGCAGTTCAGTATTGGAGGAAGTTTGTTTTTTATTTCTCTTTTATTGCATCACCACTTCATGCTTTAACAAGTTTTAAAGCCTATTTTCAGTGGGGAGGAAAACAACAAAAAACATTTGAAACTTTAAAGCAGAAAACTGTAACAGCTCCACTAGACCTTCAACAGTCGTTTGAAATAGAAACTGATGCTAGTGGGTATGCAAAAGAAACAGTGATTCATACAGATCATCAGCCACTTCAATACCTTCAATCTCAAACTAAGTTGCAGCAATCTCGACAATATAGATGGATAGGTTTTTTGCAGTAGGTCAACTTAGTAATCAAGTATAAGGAAGGTACAACAAACTAAGTAGTTGATATGTTGTCAAATCTTCTTTGAATGTTTCAGTTATTCTGCAAAGTAGTTCTTTAGCACATGAAAGTTACAATGAACAATATGTTGCAGATATTGTTTTTAAAGATGTTTGTGAATCACTAACTCATGATGCTCAGGTGGAATAAGAAAATTACCATGTCTATGACAAGTTATTGTACCATCTTGGCAAGTTGTGCATACCGCAGGGAGAAAGAACACATGTGATCAGGGAAGCACATTCTTCGCGTGTTTCAAGGCATGTTGGTGTAGGCAAGACAGTGGCACAGCTACAAAGGTTTTCCTATTTGCCTCAGAGGAATGAAACAGTGCACAAGTTCAAAAAACATCACGATAAGCATCAAGTGGATCATCACTTTTAGGTTGGTGATCAAGTATGGCTTTACATCAACAGAGTAAGGATGAAAGGTGAAGGTAAAAGGAAAGTTTGCACTTCCAGGGGTGGAGATATTGAGAATCTTTGAGTGGGACTAAAAGACATGAATCCAAACAAAGCAAGGTGGATGGAGATTGGAAGGGTGAGGGAGTTGTACCCTCACCTCATGTCTGCTTAAAACCAAACTTTTGGTGGTCTAAAAGCTTCTAGTGGAGAGGAATGATCCAGGAGGATCCTCCAATTGCTCCAAGTTCAAAGGTTTCAGCTCTTTCCGAAAATAACGCCGAGCTGTAGAGCCCGTCATCCTAAATCTAGCGGTATTTTCAGTTTCTCATTTGGCCTTCGGATGAAGGAGAAATCATTCGCTGAAGTTTTGAGCAAACTGGTAAAAAATTAGTGCCTTTACAAGCCAGGTGGCAACTCCACATTTCGACACGTGGCAGGTGGTCAAAGTCAAGTTTGGATCAAAGTCAACGGAGGAGGCATATGGACAAAGCTGGGGTTCAAACCCGCGACCTCCCAAACCTATTACAAAATTCTTACCAACACACCATGGCACGTTGTTATATTATGTTGGTGCAACAGATTATATTTATTGTTGATTAATTGTGATTCGGGGGGAAGAGGGTTAGCAGAGCCTGCTAGATCCAGCGGCCCTGACAAACCCTCGACTGTTCTAAACAGATATTAGTGCCTCTCCAAATGGCGCAGCGAAACCAATATTCACATATATTAAAACCTAAGTTTAAACCTTATCTCATATAAATCCGCGGGTATTAAAGTTTTGACTGTGATATATCATATATATGCTAAGGTTCAAAAATATAAAGACGTGTGTATATATATCTCCGCCAGTTTGATTAATTGGTTTGAATCATATAACAGTTCAGAACTGTATATAGTCTTTCGTCGAGCTATTTTAAAAGGTTTGTTATTTGGTTTTTAATTAAATGCCAATGATATGATATATCGGTGGGCGTGGTCTAGTTAAAAGTTTATTAATATAGTTTTTTAAACTATATTTGATACATGTTATAGCACTGAGTTGTATTATTGTGCCACCAATGTATTTTTGTTCAACCACTCAAACAACCTCCATGAATAGCCCGAGACGTTCGACCCTAGAACCTGCCTGAGGCTTATAAAAGAGTTTGCCATTGCACCAGTGCGTTAAGGGTGAGTATTAAGTTGCAGAAGCAGAGTTTTGTATATGCCTATAAATGCTCTTTTGAGCATAACTTGGTCGTCCTTGGGCCCTTTTAAGAACGGATCCAGGCATTGGAAAGTTGAGCTAGAGGGCTTTTTTTTTACAATAACCAGTGGGGCCTGCATGCATAGTTCAATTGGTGAAATTCCTTGTGTAGAACCTTTTTGGAGCATTCCTAATAAAACAGACACACAATTGGAAGCGAACCTAGAGACGTAGTCCAGGAGGGACAAACTCCGTAATTAATGTTTTTTTGTGTTTGTGTCTATTATTTCTGTTGTTTATGTTTATTTATTGCTCTCAAGTTTATGTTTAAAGCATAAATATAACTCAGTTTCCTTCGTTCATTCACATACACACATCCTTAGTCAATTGTGCAAATAATCAATCTTGTAGATTTCAGATCATTTGGCTCCTTAAAGATGATAGATAAACCATTTGATGACAAAGTTGCATGATGATTGTCAAAATCCAAGAAGGTCGAAGTTCGATATGAAGTGATGTTGTTAGGAGCCAAGAAGTCGTGCAAGCTACTACTAAGATCTCCACGGAAGAATAAGTAGTTGATAAACGAGACAAGTTGATGCGTGTGGTTACGTTTCCTTGTTTGAGAGGGAATAAGGATCTCCTCCTTGGTTGAGAGGGAGTGATGGAGGACACTGTATTTTCCATGTGTCATGCACTACTACAGGACTAACTATTGTAAGCCTAGTGAAGGCATTGGTAGTGGGAATGGAGGATTGGATAAGCATCTAGGACCAATACTCCTTGAGGATTGGGAATCCAAGATAGGAGTAGTCCCGAAAAACTGATACTCTTTGAGGATAGCGCAAGGTATCTAAGATAAGAATAGTCGAAGAGGACCGATATTCTTTGAGGATTGGGAATCCAAAATAAGAATAGTCCTGTAAGGACATACCTGGTGAACATCCGAATGGGGTATGTGCCTTGAGAGGCAGTGGTGGTGGTGTCCAAATGTATGCCTCCCAACATTGTGCCCTAATCTACCGGAGAGCTACAACTTGTCAGTCAAGGCCTTGTTATTTTGCAGTTGACAATGTTGGTTGTGATGTTGATGGTTATCAATCCGAACTCTTCTTATGAGAATATTTCAATTTGAGAGTATCCATGTATCATGTTGTGTAATTATGAATACCTCCCTAGTTAAGAGGGAGTGTTGAAAAGTGTAACTAGGTTTGGTCTTCATAATTATCATTATGTATTTAATGTAAAAAGCAAAAAGAATAAAAAGAAATATTTTATTATTATTATTTCATTAGTTAAGCATGATCTTCATGCTTCTAGATTTATTGAGTCAAAGAGTCAAATTCCTATTTGAACTTCTTGTAAAGAAAAGGAAAAAAGAGAATTTTCATAAATGTAATTTGGGTCAATTCACCTCAAGAAACCAAGTCGGCCCTCTTGGATGACAAGTCAGCTCACTCAAAGGATGTGTCTTTTCGCATATGAAAACAACTATATATTGGCATACGTCCTCCACCACTAGGCAAGCAATTTCGGTGTTTCTCTATGACGAGCTCTGAGGTGAAGATATGCGAAGTTCAGAGGCTACATTCTAGTAAAGATTTGTGAGTTTCCGGTGTTTTTCTGTGATGAGATCTGAGGTGAAGATATGCGAAGTTCAGAGGCTACATTCTAGTAAAGATTTGTGAGTTTCCTGAGGATGATGTGAATTTCCTCAGGCTGTATTTCTGAGAATGATGTGAGTTTTATGTGGCATATCGTCTAAAATTGATGTGAAGTTCTCTGTGACAGATGGTCTAAAAAGAAATGTGAATTCTCTGTGGCCAAGATAAAAGCGAATTCCCTGTGGCATATGAGCTGAGATTGATGGGAGTTACTGTGACTGAGATTGATATTATTTCCTGAGACTAAGATGATGAATTTGGAGGGCTTGACTTGGCTTCTTGAAGGTTGGATTCTTGTATACATCTTGGGTCTTAGATACCTCACTTTGATCTGATTCTATAAGAAGACGATTTTTTCTCGGTTTTCCCCCTTGTGGGGTTTTGGCCCTGGCTTGGAGAGCCTACATCTTGTGTTCCTTGTCTCTTGTGGTCTTCATATGTTTTGGTAATTGTTTGATGAAAATAACATATTAAAAGAAATAATAAACCAACAACATTCACAAGCAATTATCAAGTAAGAGAAATTTACCTAATAAACCAACATATGGATTTCTCAACAAATCCAAGCTACTCATTTGCACACTTGTAGCGGCACGAGATATGTCCAGAATGCTGAGTTTTTTTTATCTCTTAAGTTTGAAGCTACCCTATCACTGCATGACCCTAGGCCGAGGATACTCTGTATTTTCATCTTATTGTACGTTGGTTATGTGCTTGGTATTGTTCCCTATACTAGCTATATGGTTGTCGTAGAGTAAAGGCATACATATCTTTGACATTCACTACACTACTCATGTAATTATCTTAGACCAAAGACATATTTTGTTATTCACTAAGGCAGTCTTGTATACTTGCTGTGGTACTGTCATTTTGTATTTGTTGTGTGATCATACACGCTTCACTGTGGAATATTCTGAATGTCAATATATGGTACAGACCTATCCTAATGTGACCTTGTGAGCCTTACAAACTATCGCCAAGTAACTCCGTGGGTGTGACCTTATTTGTTGTGTTATACCTTGTCCTTTTGCCTATAGACAAAGTCTCCTGTGAAAAGTTTGACATGTGTATAAATTGTGGCATGTGCAATTGCTATCTTCATCTCGTGCAGACTGAAACTCATTGCAAGCCTGAGATAAGTGAGCAGTGACAAGTTCAAGGGAATGTAGCAGGATTAGAATACTGACAATTTGGACAGAGTTTACAATGTTTGTGTGCCGCAATAACAATGCATAAAATATGCCATCTGAGCAGTGATCTGAAGGTGATGATCTTGTGTTTCCTAAGGCTGCAGTTGAGACATCTTAAGGCTGGGTACAGGACAGATCTGTGGCACATTGGATTGTGCATATGGGCAAAAGCTAGCAGTGACGTGATTTTGTAAAAAGGGTCAGTGTTGAGGTGAGCTATATCATTGGTGATCGCATTGACAGCAGTACAGTGACAGTTGGAAAACAATGATTGATATAGTCAGGAGAACCGTGATCGATATAGTACATGTGACTAAAGCAGAAGCCTACTTGTGAGGATCAAGTTAACACTGATCAAAAGGAGTTGATCTCTGTGTGGAAAGGACATCCTAGTATAAGAGTTGGAAAGTCCTAGGGTTCGTGGGATGAAACGCTACAGCAAGACTTGGGTTGTTGAATGCAAGGAGTTGGTACTTGGTTTGTCTCCTTGATAGCATGTGGAATGACTTTGTGTTGATGCTAGCTTGTTGTTAAGCCTTTGGTGTGGCTAGATAGCTCGATGAATGGTTTGTTAAGCCTAATTCGCAATCTAAGCTTGATAATATTAGATATCGACTTCATTAAGGAGGAAAGGATCAAGAAGGAGTTATTTCTTAATCAAGAGATAAGTACTTCAAATCTTTCTCCCTTGATTATTGTTATTTTTCCTTGGTGAGCCTCTTAGCTTTATATTTTTGCTTGGTTATAATTGTTTCTCCCATGGCCTCCTGAATGAGGTTTGCAGGTGCATCGTGAAGGCTGCCAAGGCAATGATTCTGGCAGCAGATGGAAGCATCAAGAAGGATGAAGCAAATATTGTGGCAAGAGGATTCTCCCAATAAGAAGGAGTACAAGGATATTTTTTGCTCTAGTCTCCAATGGATAGGTTCTTGGATGACCCAAGGGCTCGAGCATAAACTCAGCAAAGTGATTGGTGTTCAAAAGGAAGAAATTGTACAAATTGATAGGACATCCAGGATCATTCCAGATGGCAGGAAGAGCTTCCAATTCCAAGGGAGCAGACAGTTAGGCAGAGTGGAAGGAGCAGCTTTCCTAGAGGATGTCATGGGTTGAGATTGTCAAGATGCTCAAAGACAGAAGGTCTCTAGAAGTATGCCTTCTTTGAGGAAACCATGTCAATAATAGAAGGATTTGCTTACGTGACAAAGGGAGCAGCAACAACAAAAGGACTTGCTTACGTGACAAAGGGAGCAGCCATGAGTTCCACAGGAAGACCTTCTCCATTGTCAGAGGGAGTTCACCTCGGAGACTGAAATGAAGGATTCTAGCTAGATACACTATTTCTTGGGATTGGAGGTGTCGATGAGATCTTCATTGTCCAAATTTTGAGGAGATTCGTATGATAGACTGCAAGTCCATGACTACACCTATGATTTCCAAACTGAAGAAGCCGAGTGATTCCGCTTCAAATTTAGATTTGGTGGACCCCACGATTTACAAATAGTTGATCGAATCCTTGATGTACCTGGTTAACACCGGGCCTGATTTTTTGCTTTGCAGTGCGCACCCTGAGCCAGTTTATGGTTGAGTCGAGGCATGTACATTGGGTTGCAGCAAAGCACGATTGAGGTACCTATGTGGTACTATCGATATGGTTTGAGATATGTCTCAAGTGGTAAAGTGAAGTTGCAAGATATATAGATTCAAATTGGGCCAAGAAGTGCAAAGGATAGAAAGAGCACACCAGGGTGTTGCTTCAGTTTCAGATCAATTATGCTATCATGGTTTAGCAAAAAGCAGACTACTATCGCACTCAGTATAACAAGATCAGAGTATATCGCAAGTTATGAAGCAGTGTGACTTTAGATGCTTCTTGCAAGACTCTTTGATCAAATCACTTCATCTAAGACATGGTGTAGAGAGGAGCAGTAGAGCTCCAATACATATATACAGATGAGCAAATTGCAGACATTCTCACCAAGCCTCTGTCTAGAGTGAAGATTGTATGATTCAGAGATAAGCTTGACGTGATGAGGAATGTCTCCCTCGTTGAGAGGCAGGGTTGATGTCTTTGTAGAACTAGGATAGACCATCTCCTAAGGGCTTTGGTTAGGTCATAAAGGACTTTGACCAAGGGAGATGGATACATTCACCTGAGAAGCCAGAAGGACTTGGCTAGGTCACAAAGGACGTTGGCTAGAAAAGTGAATGGCCAAGGCAATTACAAGGGCAAATTACAGGATTGCACAAATCTTCTCCTAAGAAGCCAGAAGAACTTGTCTAGGACATGTTATCTCTCAAACTAGCAAGGGTCTCAAGAGGGGATCCTATAGAGCAGCTACTAGGTCAAGTGGAAACAATGCAGCAATAGCCCCACTGTCACCTCAGCTATAGCTCCCTGCTATTTACGGACTTTCACCGATGGGAGGAGACCTAGTATAGGAGGAATCACAAGGATGAATATATCAATGAATGGATAGAGAGTGATTCCTAGAGCGTATTCACAAGAGAGACTCAATTAAATGGCTTGCTTGCTTAAGAAGCAAGGTGATGGGCTCTCTAAGAAAGGCTAAGAGGATACTTGAGCCTAGGTTTGGAGAATAATGCTTGATAAGAAGCTTCCTAGACCTAAGAATCCTTGTGGAGAAATGGCTTCAATGAAATCCTTGTGGAATTTGAGTTATAAGGTTGTGGGACCACAAAGAACCAAAGTGGACCCAAACAAGGTCAAGGGTATGGAGTTGATCAACAATAGAGGCGCTTGACCTGTTTAGGGAGGAGATTAGGATTAAAGGACAAAATTTATTTTGAAATACAAGTGTAATGACCCAAGTGAGCACACTAACCCAAATCAACCTAGGGAAAGAGATGGCCTTGTGGCTAGGGCTTGCTATATCTCGAGATTCCACCATCAGATTCGCCTCAAATTTGGAGGACCTCTTGAGAAAACCCCAGCGCAGTAGTGATCCGAGATCTTTAGCTTCGAGATGGAATAAAGAATTACATGTAAAAATTGCATCTTAACCATGAAACTTAAAAGGCATGAAATAAGAAGAGAGAAGCACATAAAATCATGTAAAGAAAACAAGAACTTGATAACGGAGTTCACCCAGGAGGGACTACGTCTCTGGGCCCTTCTCAATCAATGGGGAGGCCCTCTTTCATTAAGTGGCAAAAATGAAAGTACAATCATCAATGTAAAATTACACCCTTATACCTCCAAGCCGAAAAGTGGTCGAACAATGGAGACCTCTGTTGCAAAAACGGATAGCACCATCAAAATCCTGTCATCGAGAGGTGTGTAGAATCCATATAAAATTTGTCCAATTCAGAAACTGGGAAAATTTGGCCCCTATGAAAGTTAAGCTCAAATCATGGTTCCACCTGCCCCTATAAAGGCTCAGGGTTTTGTTGCCCACCTTGATCCTCGTGTTGCTCCTAGTCTGCCTGGGCGCATTAGTGAAGGTTGAGTTTATATATGAAAAGGTCGACGGACTTCCCAAAGGAAGTCGCTGGTAGGTCGGTTAGGATCCGTTTTGGTTGGGAGGAGGTCGGGCGATCAAACCTCGCCCCCTCCAGAAATAGTGGCATATTGTTTAAAAAAAACCGTCGTATTGCTTGTGGGGTGCCGGACTCGCCTCGGGCAGCCCACCCATACATATCCGCCGCATGTGGTATGGAAAGGGTTGGGGCAACGGGGTTGACAGCCCACGCCCCTCCCAATAATTTGAGCATGTAATTTGCAAGAGATTGTACTACAGGTTCACAAGGGATGCAGGTGTCGATTCATCACTTATGGCTCTGAAGGGCAAAGGTGAAGGAGAAGGAAGGGCGACCGTTCAAGACACTTGTGGTGCAGACATAGTACACAACATCTGCAGATTCTTGCTGATGCTTTTGGAGGACCAAAAGCTCCTCAGTGGGGAGGAATGATCCAGGTGGCTCCAGAGACACACACAGGACAAAGAGGGCTTATGAAAGCTCAAAAATCAAAGTGATGGAAACGACGCAAACTCAGTTTCAAATTGAAGATCTCGTCGTCTTGATCGCAATGGTGCAAACAGTTCGTCAAACCGAGCTAGTACGCGAAAGTTAGAGGCAGTCAAAGTTCTGGTGTTGACCGAGTGACATGGCAGGTTAAAGGTGCAATTTTCCAATTTTTGGGAGGCCAGATTCCGGTCAGCTCTGGCCAGATTCCGGGCAAAAATGTGGGAAACTTAAAATGTCTACTGCCACCTAAAATCCAGTATTTCAAAAATATGCAGTTTGTTTTAAAAAAACAAAAAAGTATAAAAATATAGGGCGGGCCATGACCCCCGCCCTTATCCCAACCATCGATAACAAAAATAATATAATAATGGGGTGGGGCCGATGGTCATGACCCCACCGCCCCAACCACTGGAGCAATATTGGGAGGGGCGCGGGCTGTCAACCCTGCTGCCCCAACCCTTTCCATACCACATGCGGCAAATATGTATGGGCGGGTCGCCCGATGCAGGTCCGGACCCCACAAAAGCAATACGACAGTTTTTTTTCAACAATATGCCACTATTTCGAGAGGGGGCGGGGTTTGACCGCCCGACCTCCTCCCAACCAAACCGGATCCTAACCGACCTGCCAGCGACTTCCTTTAGGAAGTCCGCCGACCTTTTTATATATAAACTCAGCCTTCACTAATGCGCCTAGGCAGACCAGGAGCGACACAAGGATCGAGGCGAGCAACGGAACCATGATTTGAGCTCAACTTTCAGAGGGGCCAAATTTTCCCAATGTCCAAATTGGACAAATTTTATATGGATTCTACACCTCTCAGTGACAAGATTTTGATGGTGCTATCCGTTTCTGCAACAGAGGTCTCCATTTTTGGACCACTTTTCGGCTTGGAGGTATAAGGGTGTAATTTTACATTGATGTTTGTACCTTCATTTTTGCCACTTAATGAAAAAGGGCCTCCCCACTGATTGAGCAGGGCCCAGAGATGTAGTCCCTCCTTGGCGAACTTCGTTATCAAGTTCTTGTCTTCTTTGCATGATTTTATGTGCTTCTCTCTTCTTATTTCATGCCTTTTAAGTTTCATGGTTAAGATGCAATTTTACATGTAATTCTTTATTCCATCTCGAAGCTAAAGATCTTGTATCAAGTAGTGGACCAAAATTCAAGAGTTTTGGATGGCTACAAAGAATTTTGCTTGATGCCCTAGGTGACTTAATAGGGTTAGGCTTAGAAAGAGGGAAAAAAGGCGAGAAAAATATTCATTTGGGTGACCACAAAGAGGTGAGATCAGTACCTTGCCCTAGGAGAGATGGAATCAAGGTAATTTTGAAATTTAGAGAGACTTTTACCCAATCAAGGAGTCTTTAGGCAACTTCACATGGAAAATTAGGGCATGAACTCAGCTACCAAAGGATTTTATACTTCGATGTGAAAGAATTGATGACTTATCAAGGTGTATTCGATAAAATTTAAATCTCTAGGAACATTCATTCATCATACATGAACGTGTAACATATGCAACACTTCAAAAGTCCAAAATTTCCAGAATTTCACATAAATTAGGGCAAATTTCAGATCTAGAGAATGAAAATCCCATACATTATTCATGTGACAAGATAAATGTAAAGAATAGACATGAAAAAGAGCACTTACAAGTACAATGAGTATATCCAATCATCAATTCAAGACAAATTTGAAGCTCCAAGACCAAGAGAATAGTATCCATACATCAAAATTCATCCATGAAACCGAACTCGTACTCCAAAATGGAATGCGAAATTCTCACAAGAGCTACTAATCCAATCCAAGTGATGATGAGAGGAATGGATAAGAATTTCATCTATTTATATCCTTCCTAAAGAGTTCGATTTGCCTAATTTAGGCTAATTAAATCCTAAATAATATAATAACGTGTAATAGTAACATCCCTTGGTGACAAGCCCACCACGATAGCTCAATAATACAAAAATAAGCCTCCCAAGAGGGCAAAATTGTAAACATAATGAGTTGTTGGGCCTTTGAGAAGGCCCAGTGGAATCGAAAGTGTACCAAGGTGAGATAACAGACTCCAAACAGAGAATGAGGAGTTGGCTCCTTGATATCCAAGCAAGTCACATGTGGTGTCCCCAAGTGGGTGTGGGGGCACAATGACATCCTCATGGGTCTCAAAGTGGATCGATAATGCCTATAAACCATCTGTAAGGGCTACGATGATGACATAAGTCCTCCCTTTGTCTCCCGCAGTGAGACACATCCTCATCTAGACCTGGAACCTGTGCCAAGTGTGTGGTACAAGTGTGAAGTCGGCTGGGCATGGTGATCCAGGTGCATCATCCTCATCCAAAAAGGTGGAACACGAGCAATCACTGAATGGTGTTGGGGATCCATGAAGTGCTCTCTGCTATGGTGGAGGCCCATGGCTCTCTACGCTCACCCTACAAGTGCCAATGTGGCCCTCTAGAGAGCTTGGACCCCATATAGGAAGACCAAACCCAAAATGGAGACCCACCTACAATCCTGCATAAGATCCAATGCGGCCACTTTCCCTACAATACAACAATTCATTAGAGTAATCAAGTAAAAGAGCTTACAAATAATGGAATCAAATGGACACTTCATCGTCGCATGCCCTTCCATAGTGGGCTTTGGCATGTACAGGTGTCTCCAAGCTCAATAAGGGGGTTAACCAAGGATCCTCTTAGGTGGTTTCAACCTTAAAATGAGATGACATGTCCATGGTATATCCACCAAGTGTTAGGTGGCATGTGATATAATGATGGAATGGAGTGGGGATCAAGGGAAGGCTGCAAGCCACATGCCATGGTACAAGGATATATGAGTGTACGAGGGAGCAATCATGGTACATGAGTTACTCCGACCTTTGTTTTTCCACCCTTCTTCATATGCCTTTTGCCTTTGATTGATTTTTCTTCATAACTGCTCGAGGTTCCAGGGGATGAGAGCATGATGAGTAGGATATAGCAGTAGATATCCCCTTTAAGGTGGGGCAGTTCATTTCCCACCAAGGGTTGGGGCAATCATGGGTTCCTTAATGTGGAGGGGGCTCATCTAGGGCCCATAGGAACCAGGGTGATAGTAATAGATAAGGGGTAGAGCTCATGTTTGGCTTTTGCCCACTTGCTAAATTTGTATGTCTCGGCCATCTTTTGCATCTTGTGGTACATTTCCTGTTGAAAGTGGCCAAATTATGCTTTTTCCTTTCTTTTTAGCAGCATCAACCTTTGGGGCATCGTTCTAGGCCCGACCTAAAGTGTGGACAAGGGGAGGGGGAGGCTAATCCTTTGTGGACCCAGAGGACAAATGTGGACCCGGATGGGAAAAGTGATAAATGGGGCTAAAATGAGCGGAGAGGCGTGATGTATATGGTGTCGGGAAGCGGGATAGCGCAACCAAAATCGGGATTTCCCATGTAGTGCCAGCCCTAAAGCTAATAGCCAATGAAGGAGATCCCACAAGACTAGGATACAAGGCTAACCACCAAATTGGGAAGAGGAGACAAGACTCGCAATTGCACATGGTTCGGGTTCGAATTCGGGTTCGACAATGATTAGGTTCGATTTGAGTTCGAACTTTTTGATGGGGTTCAGATAAGGTTTGCCATTAGGTTCATCTATATACATTTTCTATATGTATAGATATATTAACTTGAAAATGAAATGTAAGATAAAATTGTAAGAAATCAACATCATTAAAAAAAAATTCTATCACGAACATGGAAATTGCAAGGATAGATTACAAGCTTGAGTTGTGACATCAGGTTATGAGTTTTGATCTATGGACTTCGGTAATGGCCGTGAGACTCGACGAGGTTCGTCGAACCTCAAAATCTTTTTAAGGTTCGCCAAAATTCGAACCTCAAGGTTGAAGTTTGACGAACCTTGTGACATAAGACAAGAGTATAGACCTAGCTCACTCTTTCCACCGAATGCCCCCACCAATCCTTGCCCAAAAGTGTCAATGACAAGGAAGCAAAATTACTCAACTATATCAATGAAAAGCCATACCTTCGAGGTCAGGAGGCCCACCTTCAAACATATGATCATAACAAATGGACGAGGGACCACATGGTTGGCTCAGGTGGTGGAGATAGTGGCAAATTGAGCTATCTGGTCGGCCCAGCTCATGAAGGGACGTGTCCCTTGAGGTAAACGCACCATTTGACTTGTATATATATATATATACATGATATGACAATTCATTTGATCACTCACTCATCATCATCTCTCTTCTATAATAGCCACACGTGGGAGCAAATAGAGGACGAATTTGGCTCAAGTTTGCACATGGATTTTTGGCACAGATTTCTAGACAATTTGGAATTGTAAATCTTGTTGAAGAATGATTTCTCCTAGAAGAAGAATAGTTCAGTTTTCTCCCAAGTTTGGATTTCTTAGGGAAAATTTGTTGTCTCCATTGTGTATGGCTATCTCTTTATGATATGTATTGTTTTTACTGTATTTATTGTTGAAATATTCTATGTATAATTACTCAATGATATCAATATCATTAGATAAATTGTCTGAAGATCATTAGGTAGTAATTATTAGATCAAAAGATTGGCTTCTACTATGTATCTTGCAGAAAAATCAACATAAATAAGAAGTTTGTTTTGTCTAGAGAAGTGATTTTCTTGAATCTTCCAAGACTGACAACATTGTTGAGTGGTAGCTTGATAGTTTGGATAGATTCAATCATGCAAAAATTTATCATGAATTTGATAATGAGATTCCACATCTTAAACAGGGGATCCCTATCTTGGATCAATCTATGGAATCTCCTTCTGAAGCATTGTTTCCCCCTCATGAAGTTCCAACCACTTATTCAAATCAGGAAGACCCTTTGAGTGATGTGATTGAGAGGATTGGAAGACTAAATCTTCATGCAACCCCATCTCAGTCAGTAGAGCAACCTAGACCATCTCAAAAAGGTTCCCCAAAATGGCTACCCAAAACACTTGAAATTGTTCATCCTGATGAGGTTGGAAAGGTGAGAACCAAAAGTTCCAATAGACAAAATGAAGGTGAAGTAGATGATTATGAATTAGTTGATGATATGGATGCCTCGTATGATTGTGAATTGAATTTATCTACTAACTTTGAACCAACTTCATGTGAAAATTCCTTGAAATGCAGCAACTGGAATTTATTCTTATAACTGATTAATTATGCAGTTTGTTTACTACGGCAAACAACGAATAAATCACACTGCAATTTCTTCACAATAAAATTATGTGCGGAAAATAAACTGGAACTGAGAAAATAGAGCACACACACAATAAAAATGACACCAATATTTTTGGACAAAAGTCCCTAGGAAAACCCCAACTAGCAAAACCTATGCAGCAAATGAAGGTTTATTTTATTATATGCTACAGCAAAATCTGAGTACAATATCTGGATGCCCAAACTGGCAATCCTCAGCAAAATAATCTGGCCAAAATATTAGTGAGACAATTTGTCTCACCCAGCAATTAATCTCAACTCCGAAATTGGCTCAATTTGGGCCACTTGAAACCCCTGAGTTAGCCTCTATGTAAGCTCTACTCGCACTGCCTATGGAGCTGCTCAGATCTTGTCTTTCTACTTAAGTCAACCACTAGAGATTACTCGCTTGGCCTCTGCTATGAATCTAATTCATAACTAATGTAATAAATATAGTCATTAATAGATAAACAGGGATTATGTAAAATAGTCATTAGGTTAATGAAAGGGCATCTCTAAAAGACATGCCCATTCGTGAAAAGGCACCTGCATGGGTATATAAGCAGGGCCTCATTGTATCATTCAATCATCTTATCATACATTTTTATAAATAAAAATGAAAGGGCATCTCTAAAAGACATGCCCATTCGTGAAAAGGCACCTGCATGGGTATATAAGCAGGGCCTCATTGTATCATTCAATCATCTTATCATACATTTTTATAAATAAAAATGTATGATAAGATGATTGAATGATACAATGAGGCCCTGCTTATATACCCATGCAGGTGCCTTTTCACGAATGGGCATGTCTTTTAGAGATGCCCTTTCATTAACCTAATGACTATTTTACATAATCCCTGTTTATCTATTAATGACTATATTTATTACATTAGTTATGAATTAGATTCATAGCAGCCTCCTGAATCTTCTTTCGGCCACTAGCACCTGAATCGACCTCTTCTCCAGCTAAATCAAACTGCCTTATGAAGCCTTATGTGCAGGCCCTAAGCAGCCTCACTAAGGAATAATGTGACCCTCTTTGTTGTTAACTCTCCGGAACTGGAAATCCTCCATAAATCATTGTTGTTGCCCCCTCTCACTTCTTCCTTCCTTCTGGCTTGAACTCTTTTTTCATGCTCGACCTCTGCAGCTAGATAGCTCGATCTACCAAGCAACTCGCTCTCCTTTGATGTGTTTATCTCTATCCCCATCAACCTGCTCTTATAATCTCTCATTGGTGAACCAACGGCCATGATTAGATCTCCATCAATGGCTAAGATCATCTTAAACTCAATCTGTGTGAGTTTCTAGAGCATTCTAACCTTTCCTCAATTAATTACTATTAATTAACTAGTATTCCTAAGTTGGACATAGGAAAATTTTAAATGATGGTCAATTAATTTAATTAAGGCGTTTCGCAAGCTTATCTTGCGAAACCTTTTCTGTGTTTTGAAGATCTCATGTTCTTAGCCTCTCTAACACAGATCGAGGGAGCTACAAAAATGAACACTTCCTTTTAAGAAGTTGCTTCTCATGATGAATAAAAAGAAGCAATGTAGGAGTATGATGCTCTCATAAAAAATGGAATATGGAAGTTGGTGGACCCTTCATTTGGAACTATTAAAATTGGCAACTAGGGCCAAATTCCACCTTGGGACATCTCATTTGATAGAGATGATGATTGCATTAAATTCCTCTTTTCGAGAGGACCAAAATTGATCTAAAGATCATCTCATTTGGACAAGCAGAAGTGTGACTTTGAATTTATGCCCACACATGTGCAAATTGTTCAGGTCGAACTCAACTAAATGTAGATTCAAGAAGCCCAATGGACGTGTCTCTTCACCCACATCCAATTGTACAAATACAAGTGACCTCACACCTCATTTGGCATCATCATCACTCACACATTCTTCTCTCTTTTCATCAAATTGGTTCGTACATCTATTGGGTAGCCTCTCTCTCTCACACGTGTGGCAAGGAGGCGATTTTTCTGAGCAAAAATTGCAGACTGAATTTCAGACTTTAGGGACAGGTTTGAACAACGTTGACCGAGGTGTTTTTGACTGAGTTTGACTTCGGTTTTTGGGTCAAAAGTCGTTGTGCACAAAAACCAAGGAATTCTGGCTTGGTTGACCTGTGTTGATTTCCAGGTTTATTGTTGTTTGACTATGCAAAATTACAGCAAGTTTTCTCTCTCCTTTGACGGAGTTTGACCGAGATGTTTTGGGCTGAAATTGACCTGCTGATCAGGACGACTTTGACCAAGGAAGACCAAGCTGCTTCAAGGAAGGATTTTTGTTGTTTTGGCCAACATTGACTTGTTGGTTAGCACTGAAGTTTGACTGCAGTTGACTACAGAATTTGACAGGTCTGATTTGACTTTGAATTGGGCAAGTAAATTTGATTTTTGTACTCTCTCTCTCTTTGTTGAACTTTTGATATAATAATAAGAAGAATTGATCAAAGGGTTTTCCCTGCATTGGGTTTTTCCCTAGAATCCGCCAAACCTGGTGTTCTCTTGTCTTGGCTTGCCTTTTGCATTTTTTTTTTTGTTTTATCTGCATTTACTATCAATGTGATTAATGGCTAAAGAAATTGCTACTGGAAATAATTGGAAATTGTCATTGGGCTACTAAAGGAGCATTGAAGTAAATTGTGTTAAGCATAGAACATAACATTGTTAATTAAAATTAACATGGTTTCAGAGCCCAGGTGAAGACAAAGCCAAGCAAGAGAGAGAAAAGTAATCACCAAGAAAGATCTGTTGGACAAGGACAAACCTCAATGGCTTCTACATCTTACTTCAAGACTGAGGATAAGCTCAATGATAAATTTGACTATCATGCATGGAAGATGTCTTTGGAATTGACTTTGGAAGAAAATGATGTCATGGATTATGTGCAGGGAAATGTGGTGGAGCCTCCTTCAAATGCACCGGCCGCTACTAAAACAAAGTATAAGAAAGGTGAGGTTAAAGCTAAGAATATCATCAGAGACTCCTTTCAAAAAAAATTGGTTGCTTACATTTCTGATTTAGGAACATCCAAGGAGATGTATGACAAGTTGGTTGGGATGTTCAAAGCAAACAATGCAAATCAAATCCTCTTTCTCGAGAACAAGTTGAAGGACATCAAGATGGATAGAGGGGAGTCTATCCAATCCTACTTCATGAGAATTATCGAAATCAAGAATGATATTCTATCTACTGGAGAAGTTGTTGCTGACAGGGAACTCATTCTTATTGCTCTTGGAGGCCTCACACGAGCTTGAGATGTGCTCAACACCACTATTCTTAACAATGACAGGATCCTGATTTTGACAAACTATTGACTAGATGCGCTCAAGAAGAGACGAGGATGATGGAGAGAGATAAGCCTTCAAATGGAAATGAGCCCACTGCATTCTCCGCTCGTGCTAAGAGGAAGAAAAATGTTGGCCCAAAGAGACAAGGTCAAGGAAGAAAAGAAGGAAGAAAAGGAAGATGCTACAATTGTAACAAGTTTGGCCACTATGCTAGATTGTGACCTCATAAGAAGGATACACCATGGGATGATGACAACAACAATAATCGCAACAATTTCAAAGGCAATGGCAATCAAAGAAATAACAGGTTCAACAACAAAAGAAAGAGGAATGCTCTCGCTACTCGATATGGAAATGGTTGACCTCTCAAAAGGTCAAGAAACTCCAGGTATGAGGAAACTAACATTGTGGAAAAGAAAAAAAAATTATCTTATTTCTGCCCTCACTACTGCCTCTCCTTCGGATACCTTGGATAATTGGTTGATTGATAGTGATGCCTCAAGGTACTTCACTGTGTACAAGGAGGCCCTCTCTAATTTGATTGAAAAAAAAGACTAATTTGGAGATCATACTTGGACACAATGCCACCTACCCCGTGAAAGGGATAGGGATTGTCGCTCTTCACTTAAGTCAAGGTCAAATCCTTCATCTACAAGAAGTATTGTATATACCTTATTTGAAAAAGAACCTGGTATCTATTTCTGCGATGGAAGATAAAGGCTTCAAGGTAACATTCATTGATGGGAAGGTACGTGTTTGGCAAAGGAACCCGAAAGACGCATTTACACTTGGATTTAGGGTTGAAGGTCTCTATTAAGTTGGAGGAAGTCCTTTGGGAGCTATGACTTACGATACTTCTCTTCAATTTGAATTATGGCACTGACGATTTGCACACTTTCATTACAAAGCCTTACCTAATGTTAAGGAAGATGGTCACAGGTATGCCTGAATTCAACATAGATCATGAAGGTGTTTTTCAGGGTTGTGCAGCTAGAAAACATAGAAGGGGACCATTCCCTTCAAGTGAAAGTCAAACTACTGACATTCTTCAATTGGGACCATTCTTTGGGAGGATACTTGTACTATGAAATCTTTGTGGATGACTTCCCTCGAAAAACATGGATCTATTTCTTGAAGAAGAAGGACGAAGTGTTCAAATAGTTTCACTCTTTCAAAGCCTTGGTTGAAAATCAAACAGGGAAGAAGATCAAAATATTAAAGGACCAATGATGGAACTGAACATGAATCAAATGAATTTAATGACTATAGTAGAGAGGTTAACATTAAGAGGGAGACCACTATTGCATACACTCCTGAGCAAAATGGAGTTGTCAAAAGGAAGAATTGAACAATCATAGAAGCTACCCATGCTATGCTTCATGACCAAGGCCTACCGAAGTTCCTATGGGGAGAAGCTGCCAACATTGTCGTATATGTTCAAAATAGATGCCCACATCAAGCATTGGACTTCAAGACACCCGAAGAAGTTGTCACCGGTAAGAAATTTGATGTTTCTCATTTTGGAATTTTTGGTTGACCCATGTATTTTCATGTGCCAAAAGATAAAAGAAACAAGCTAGATGCATCTGGGAAGAAAGGAACATTTGTGGGCTACATTGAAACTTTGAAGGCATATAGAATATATGTGCTTGGTCAAAGAGAAGTTGAAAAAAGTCATGATGTCACCTTCGATGAAGATTTTTCCCTTGGGAAAGTCAGAGATCTTCCTATCCCAAGGAAGGACAATGATGATAATGCAGGAAAGCAAGATTAAAATACGATAGATGAACCGATGCCCGATGTTTCCCCGATGGATCCCATTGATCCACCTCCTAGTGAGCCCTCTACCTCAAGGAAAAGACCTTTGTGGCTCAAAGATACTCTCGAAGATGCTGAAAGACATGTTGGACCAAAGGGGACATTTCGTGAAACCAAGAAGCCGAACAGGTGCTAAGGGTACTTAGTTGTCATGAGTACCATTGTTCAATATGAGCCATGTACATTCGAAGAAGCCATGAAGCACCAAGTATGGAAGGATGCGATGAATGAGGAATATGAATCGATCAGGAAGAATGATGTCTGGGATGTGGTTCCTAGACCCAAGGACAAGTCAGTGGCCACTTCAAAATGGCATTACAAAATCAAACATGGAGTTGATAGGAGTGCTAAAAAGTTCAAGGCCAGGTTCGTTGTACAAGGCTTCACTCAAAAGGAAAGAGTGGACTATGATGAGATATTTGCACAAGTTGCCCGATACACCACTATCCGATTTATCATTGCTCTTGCTGCCTCTCAAGGATGGAGTTTACACCAAATGGACATCAAAACTGCTTTCTTGCATGGCTCACTTAAGGAGGAATTCTATGTAGAGAAACCAGAGGGGTTCGAAGTTCAAGATTGAAAGACACATGTATGTAGGTTGAAGAAAGCCCTCTATGGGTTGAATCAAGCCCCCTAGGTCTTGGTATGAAAGGATTGATAGCTATCTTATGAAGCTGGGATTTACAAGAAGCAAAGCTGACCCAAACCTATACTTCAAGGTTGAAAAGGACGGGCCTCTCATTCTAGTACTTCATGTGGATGATCTCTTTCTGACAGGTGCTGACCCTCTCATTTATCAATGCAAGAGGGAGTTGGCTTCTGAATTCGAGATGAAGGGCCTTGGCTTGATGCACTACTTCCTAGGCTTGGAGGTCTGACAAAAGCCAGGTGAGATTTTCCTTTCTCAAGGAAAATATATTGTGAAGTTGCTCGAGAGATGTAGGATGGTGGAATGCAAGTCTATGTCTACTCTGATGGAACTCAACTTCAAGAAGCTATGTGGAAGTGTTGTTGGACCCAAATTGGCAAATCCTTCCGAGTATAGACAACTTGTGGGGGCCCTGATGTTCTTGGTAAACTCTCGTCCAGACATGCTTCGTTGTGAATACATTGAGTCAATTTATGGTCGAGCCTCATCACATACATTGGATTGTTGCCAAGAATCTCTTGAGATATCTCTGTGGCACAATCATCTATGGTTTGAGATACACTGTCGGGAATTTGAGGCTACATGGATATATTAATGTTGACTGGGCTGGCAGTGTGATGGATCGTAAGAACACATCTGGATGTTGCTTCTCATTGGGGTCTGCTTCAATATCTTGGATGAGCAAGAAGCAGAAATCGATTGCTTTAAGCACCGCCAAGGCCGAATACATTGTTGCTAGTATGGCCTATTGTGAAGTTGTTTGGTTGAGGAAGCTCTTTAGTGAGCTATTTAAGCATGTGTTAGATACCACCGTCATCTACTGCGACAACCAAAGTGGGATTCACCTTTCAGAGAATCTCGTGTTCCACGACCGCTCCAAGGATATCGATATTAGGTACCACTTTATCCGGGATATGGTACAGTGGAGTGTAAAAACTCTGGTAAACTTGAATAAGTATATATTATTATTTATAAAAGATGAGATATGAGAGATGATTACAATGGGGAATCACCGAGGCTTTAAATATAGCCTCATGGTGTCCCTTGGTGAAGAGGCATGATTTTTGATCATGCCCTTTCACTTAATAAACCTAATATAACTATATCTAACTAATAATTAATAAAATATACATAACATTGCCCCTCTCTTAAAGATGCTTTGTCCTCAAAGCATACGTAACGATGGACAATGTTGACGGATGCCTGGGTTTCTTGAGCGGTGGGCTCTTGCTTCCCACATTTTAAAAAGATCGTGGAGCATATTCTCGAGTTCAATCTTTTGTTGATCTGGATAGTGAAAATATCTGATATCGACAGGGTCGGATCCTGTCTTGACTTTTGGTGACTCTTCGTGGCTCTCTTTTGAAGATAACATTTCTAACTGATGACATTGTACTGTAGATGTTGGCGCTCCTATTTGAATCATCTTCGTCATCAGAGAGGAAGATACGACTTGATCTTCTGGGGCTTGGAATCCATACAACCTGTGTTTCTGCCCTTTCCACTTAAAACTTATAACCTGCTTCTGATGGTTGGCAGAATAAGTACCTAAAGTTTGTAGCCATTGAATTCCTAAGACCACATCTACTCCTCGTAATGGAACGGTGTAGAATGGAGATTCTAAATGAAAGTTTTTTATCTGTAGTTTGACCTTATGGCATTTCCCTACTTCCTCAATCTTCTTACCATCAACCACCATTACCTTCATATTAGGCATGGGAAAGGTAAAGATGTTAAGTCTTTTTGCCATGGTTGAATCTAGAAAATTGTGGGTACTGCCAGTGTCGACGAGAACCATTACGTTGTTGTTCTTGATATGTCCTCTTAACCTTAGGGTTTGAGGTTGTGATATGCCTGTCATAGCTGATAATGACACTTGCGGAATAGTTTCGCCATCCACTTCTGGAGAGAACTCTAAGTTGTCTTCTAATCCTTCTATATATGAATCAGTACTGTTAGCGTCGTTAGTTGCTTCACAACTGTATAGATTTTTCGCTTTCCCATTAGCACATCTGTGCTTAGGGTCCCAGTTTTCACCACAACGTTTGCACTTGCCCTCTCGTATTCTTTGTTTTTCCACACTAGATTTTTCTTCTTCACGAAGATGGTGTGGGACATATTTTGTGTCATCTATATTTTCAGATTGAGGAAATCTGTGTCTCGAATATACTTTTTCTGGTTTTGATAACCTTTCAGATTTCTTTTCAGCAGCGTTTGCTTTTTGCCTTGCTACTTCTATGGATGTAATTTCATGTAGTTCGAGCTCTTCTTGTATATGGATTTTAAGTCCTGAGATGTAAGACTGGATTAAACGAGATTCCGACAATCCTGGTACTCGTGTTGCCAAGGTCTCCCATTCTCGAGTGTACTCATCCACATCTCCTTTTTGGTGTAATTTGATAAATGTTGAAAAGAACTTTTCTTCTTTTATTGTAAATTTTTGTAGATGTTCTATGCTTGGAGCAACTTTACTTTTCTCACAGCAATCATACAAATAGTTGAGTAAAATGCAGATAGAACATATGAGTGGATCTTACAGAAGACAAATCAGAAACAGGAAAAATGTGGTGGTGCGTTACGGCGGTCAACAGGATGCTTCAACCAGCAAAGTCTCCTTGGTCAGCCAACCCAGAATGTGTCACAACAGTCCTCCAATCAGCAAACGAGTCAACCCAAGTCAACTCCCAAAAAGTCAACGTTGTCCAGAAAAAGTCAACACAGGGCAGCAAGCTAAAAGTCAACGCAGCAGCAGATTGGTCAACCCTTTGACCTCGATTTCTGTGCCAAACAGTACGGCCTTCCAAAATCGAACTTCTCACCAAATTTCAGCCCAATTGGACCATGCGTTGACCAAAGTCAACGCTGGTCAAACTTTCTGGAAAACCCTAACTGCAGAAATTCGTCCTTCAGCTCAGCCGTACAGATTTGTCCTTCTTCTCCTTCACACGTGTGGGCTGAACTCGTCCTCCAAGGAGCTCGTACTATCTCAGATGAGAGAAGAAGATGTGAGTTGTGTTGTAATGAAATGCTCTCCAACTTTTCCTGTATTTATATCCATCATTGGGGTGTGTGACACATCTGCTGGGGGCGTGCAACCTTAAGGCCGACCTGCACATAAAATTTATTAAGAATAATAAATTCAAAATAAATGTTCTGCTCATCGGATTAAGACATATTATATATGGATTTTACACCTCTCCGAAAGAGGATTCCAACAAAAATATTAGCCTCTTAATCTGAGCATCATAACATGGAGTTTGGACCTAGTTGTCCAAATTTAACATTTATGCCTTGAAACCGTTTGAAGAATGCATCCTTAAATTTCCTCCAACTGATAGCGAGTGTCGTCTTTTTCCACCACATATACCAATTATATGCTTCTCCTTCCATTTTCATGGAAGCATGTTTAATTTTTTCGTCATCACTAGTAATGTCATAAATCTCAAAATATTCTTCCACTTTATTAAGCCATGCAACGCTATTTTTTTCATTACCATCAAATTTGGGTAGGTCGATCTTCGCTTTTCGTTGATATGCTAATGGTGGAACAAGAAGGGGATATTGATTAGCAAATGCATTCCAAAGCTGCTTATTTTGAAAATCTGCATTACTATCTTCTTGATGATGTGGAGAATCGGTTTTTTCCTGATGCTCTGCTGAGTTCCCTGAATCTGCGGAATTGTTTTGTTGATTTTGTTCCATGTTAGGAAATATTGGGGATTGTGTCTGACTTAACTTATCTATCTTATCATTTAGCTTATTGAAGAGTTCTGTCATATTGTTCATTGCTTCGCTATGCTTTTCTGTGGCCTCGTGATGATTTAGCCACATTTGTCTTTCTATTCGATTTGTCGTATCATGAATCTTTTTGATGTCGTTGGAGTGCCCTGTAACTGTACCTTCAAGATCGACTAATCTTTTTCCGAATTCTTCGGAATTATTATTGATTTGTTTCTCAAGATCTCCCAATTTCTTCTGGAATTCAGCCATCGACATCGATGAAGACATTGAGCGTGTATGAGGTGGGGAATATTTTTCTGCCAGTTTCTCTCCTTCTTTTCTTTAAAATTAATTAATTAATTAATTTTTTTTTTTTTTTATAACTATATAATTATTATAACTATATAATTTTTAATTAAAAATTATATAATATATATAATTTAATTATATAATTATTATATATATATAATTATTAAATGAGAATTATATAATATATAAATGAATTATATAATTATAATATATATATATATATAATATTATCAATTGAACTATATAATATATATTTTATATAATTAAAAAAAATCGTTTAAAAAAATGTGCTCGTTCTGTTTGAGAAACACACTGTTTCGTGATTTTTATTTATTTATTGCGGACACGAATTAAAAATTTGTTTTATCTGGCCACGGTGGACAGCAACGGGAGACATCAGGACTTGGCAACGGGGGATGATGGCGGTGACAGAGCAGCTGTGGTGGCGGCGTTTTGAATATATGAGTTTCTAATAAACCTTTTGTGAAGTTGCACCTCTCCACGTCCGGTGACACGTTTGAGTCCGATTGACAACCCCTATTTCAATTATTTAGTATGCGAATAACAGTGGACGCAGATGGTCACGGCAGTGAGGGGTTGAACAACGTTGCAGGTGGCAAGATCGATGCTCTGAAGGATAAATTTTTTTTAAACAAATCGATTTTGTTTCCTTACCAACCGTCACACACTGTTTCACGATTTTTTTATAACTGTGCCCGTTCGAAAAGACACGCTGTGTTTAGAATATTTCGTTGTTATGTTAGAAAAATGGTTGTCGAGGTGGAGACAATGGGAACAACTGTAATGAGGGCTGACGGAAAGTTGCAGCGGCGGACGGCAAATTGATGGCAGGGAGGCGGAAGAAGGTCGGGCGGAAGTATGGAAAGGGGGGGTGCGAATGACAACGGGAGGGCGACGGAAGTAGGTGATCGGAATGGGCAGCGGAAGTGGGTGGTAGGAGCTGAGGGTGGGTTTGCCGCAGGAGGGCCGAGGTCGTGTGGAGTGATAAAACGTATAGTAGTGAACCGTAAGGAAAACGATAGCAGCAGGATATATATTAATTTCACACCCAATTTAATTGCAGTTAATGACTTTTATATCGATAATACTAATTTCACAACCAATTTAATTATATATCTTATGACCCTGTAATCATATGACTGTGCAATCACAACAACCTGTAATTGTGGATGTACGACAGTATGGATTGGAACAGGTACAAATTGCAAAATTTAAAATTCTGAAATGGCTGCTGAACAGTTCGGAAAGCAATTTTGCACTTGTTAAAAAAAAAATTTCTGAAATTTCCTTCGAAATTCTTTAACCTGATGATCACACAGATCCAGAAGAGCGATGGCTCCGATACCAATGGAGTGTAAAAACTCTGGTAAACTTGAATAAGTATATATTATTATTTATAAAAGATGAGATATGAGATATGATTACAATGGGGAATCATCGAGGCTTTAAATATAGCCTCATGGTGTCCCTTGGTGAAGAGGCATGATCTTTGATCATGCCCTTTCACTTAATAAAACCTAAGATAACTATATCTAACTAATAATTAATAAAATATACATAACATACAGCGGAGAGCAATAAGGCTCCACACCAAGACTGATGAGCAGGTCACAGACATTCTCACAAAGCCCTTAGGGAAGGTAAAATTCTTAGCCTTCTGTGAGAGACTTGGAGTCGTGAAAACACCCTCCTATGAGGGTACCGCATGAGTTGGACACTGAGCTCTGGGAGCTCCTAGGGGCTTGGTGTAGTTCTTGGAGCTATGAGTGACCATAGGGTGAGTGGTTCACCTTCCCCTAGTGGTGCGCTATGTACAGGGTGAGTGGTTCACCTTCCCCCATGATACCCCATGATGGTTGACTGTGTAGGGTGAGTGGTTCACCTTCCATTACAGTTGCGGACACATGTATGTAGGGTGAGTGGCTCACCTTCCCCTACAATTGACATATGAATAGGATGAGTGGTTCACCTTCTCCTATGACATATGAGCAGGATGAGTGGTTCACCTTCTCTTGTTGATGCCCCAGCATACATCTTACGCATGTAATCTGAGACTCCTGGGAAGTACCTCTCTTCTAGCCAATGAGTTAGGAAACGTAGATAGGGATCGTAGCACTACCAATGGATGCATCATGTACTGTCGAACTTCTTGATTTCTGGTGGCATCGAATGTGCTCTAAGTCTCAAATTTTGAAGGGAGGCTTAGACACATGTATTCCAAAATACCCAAAAAGTGTTTTGGGAAATTCCACCTGGATGGGGTTTTATTAAAATATTTAATTATTTGTAATGGGAGCCTAAGTTTAAACTTAGGGAATTAAAATAATTAAAGCATCTTAATAAAATAGGGTGTGAATCTTCTAGAAAAATATGGAGATCAAGTCAAGTTAATCTTAGCCGTTGATTAGCGATTTAATTTGGGTCGTTGGTGATCCAACAAGAAGATTATAAGGACTTCGATGGGCATTTGGAAAACACACAGAGTGAGTATAGAGATCAAATTTCTCAAGTGAGCAGTGCTCAGCAGCTAGAGAAGATCATCGAGTTGATTCGATTGCAGTGAGGGGCAGTGATAGTTCTAGTTGGAATGTCTTTTCCTAAGCTGAGAATACATAGCAGAGAAGGAAGAGAAGAGGACACAGATGAGGCGGCATGCCAACTACGCAGAGGCAACACAGGGCCACGCAGAGGCAGCACAGTGCCACGCAGAGGCAGTACTGCAGCCTTGTGGAGATCAATGATTTTGCTGAGGATCAGTCAAATCCAGTGTCAAAGTGTCGAGGTGTGAGACCGGAGGGGCCAAAAGATCAGATCCAGCCTGCAGAAGATCCGACAGAAGGAGTTGACGCAGTTCCTAGCCAAGATGACGCAGAGGCAACGTAGAGTTGTCCAGTTCAGCACTGGGTCAGTGTCGGATCTCTAGGGTAAGTGTGAGGACTTTTTCTCACTAATTCTCTGTCAGTAATTTTCTCTATATGGAAGGCCAGTAAGGCATCCTAGCTGTATTCAGAACTTCTGCTTAATAATATCAAACCCTCATCTGCTTCACCGGTTTTCCCGCATTGGGTTTTTCCGGGGACTTAGTCCAAAAATAACGATGTCATGTGTGTTTAGTTTTCTTCTTGCTCAGATCTTGTTTCTGCGTATATTTTTCCGCAGTTTATTTATGTAAAAAAAAGGTTGCAGTGTATTTGCTTCAGTATTTACTTGTAGAACACAGTAAATAACTTGCATAATTAATCAAGTAGAAGAAGTAATATCAACTTGTTGCAATAGGGATTCCGGGTTTAGGAATTTTCGAAGTACTCCCTATGTTTAGGATGCATGGTGTTCAACAACTTGATATGGGATCAACCGAGGTTCTACCTCTGGACTGACTTTTGTCAGTGGAGAGTGGTAAGGTCTTGTGACTGACTCTCGATCAATTCTTCTTCATTATTACATCATGGTTCAGCAGAGAAGAGCAGAGATGACAGAGATGGTACATGACGACAGGTGCAATTCTCCCTAGTTGAAAGGGAGTGTTAAAATTGGAAACTAGGGCCAAATTCCACCTTGGGAAACCTCATTTGATGGAGATGATGATTGCATTAAATTCCTCTTTTCGAGAGGACTAGAATTGATTTAAACATCATCTCATTCGAACAGGCAGAAGTGTGATTTTGAATTTATGCCCACACATGTGCAAATTGTTCAGGTCGGCCTCTACTAAATGTAGGCTCAAGAAGCCCAATGGATGTGTCTCTTCACCCACATCGAATTTTTTTAAAACAAGTGACCTCAGACCTCATTTGGCATCAGCATCACTCACACATTCTTCTCTCTCTTCATCATATTTGTTTGTACAGCTATTGGGCAGCCTCTCTCTCTCTCACACGTGTGGAAAGGAGGACGGTTTTTCTGAGCAGAAATTGCAGACCGAAATCAAACTTTAGGGACAGGTTTGACCAGAGTTGACCTAGGTGTTTTTTTACTGAGTTTGAATTAGGTTTTTGGGTCAAATTTTTTATTTTATCAGGCTGCATAGTTGGGCACAAAAATCGAGGATTTCTGGACTGGTTGACCTGCGTTGACTTCAAGGTTTACTATTTTTTGACCGCATAAAATTACAGCACGTTTTCTCTCCTTTGACCGAGTGTTTTGGGTTGAAATTGACCTCCTAATCAGGTCGAGTTTGACCAAGGAAGACCGAGCTACTTCAAGCAACGATTGTTGTTGTTTTGACCATCATTGACTTTCTGGTTATGACTAAAGTTTGACTGCAGTTTACTGCAGAATTTGACTTTGAATTGGGCAAGTCAATTTGATTTTTGTACTCTCTCTCTCTCTGCTGAAATTTTGATATAATAATAAGATGAATTGATCAAAGGGTTTTCCCCGCATTGGGGCTTTTCCCTAGCATCCGCCAAATCCGGTGTTCTCTTGTCTTGGCTTGTCTTCTACATTATGTTTTATGTTCTATCTCCATTTACTGTCAATGTGATTAATGGTTAATGTGATTGCTACTGTAAAGAATTGGAAATTGTCATTGGGATACTAAAGGAGCACTGAAGTAAATTGTGCTAAGCATAGAACATAGCATTGTTAACTAAAATTAATAGGAACCAAACCAATTGGCTGCAAATGGGTCTACAAAAACAATTACGAGTTAGATGGCTCACTTGACAAGCATAGAGCAAGGCTCATGGAAAAAGGATTTGCAAAAAAAGGTGTGGAATATGAAGCAACCTTTGCCCCCACAACAAAATAGGCCACCATCTAGACTCTCATTGCCTTGGTAGTGTTGAAGAATGTAACTAGGTTCGGTCTTCATTATTGTACTTGAGTCAAATGTAATATTTTTAACAAAAGAAAAGCAAAAAGAATTTTTATTATTATTAAATTGACTTGTTAAAGCATGGGTTTCATGCTTCGATCAATTATAGGTAGCCTCCGTCGTAGGCTTTAGGTTGTTGTCAAAGTCATTTATTGTTTGGCCAAAGACTCCTCCATCAAGTCATCCCCTTCAGCAAAGTCATCAACTCAGCCTCTTCATCAAAGTCTTCAGGTCGCCCTCAAATAAGTCTCCATCAAGTTGGCTTCCCTCAAAGAATACACATTGGCCTAAACCATGGACACATCTCTTCATATGGTTATGTCGGCCTAAATTCAAGGGGAAACAACTATAAATACAAGCGTAAGTACTTTGCATTAGTCACAGAACTGAAGTTCGGATTGGTCTCTGAAACAGGTGTGGATTGGTCTCCAAAATAGGTGCGGATATCACATAAGTACTAGCTCGAATCATCTATGAAATGAGTTCGGATTGTTGAGAATGAGGTAGGGCGATGATTAATTCAAATTCTCTACTTGATGATTACTTGTGAGCTTACTTATTTCACATACGTCTTTTCTTCTTAGCTTATTATATCTTTCATCAAGTCAATTATTAAAAACACAAGAGACACAAATTTAGGTTCTTCAAGCCAGGGCCAAAACCTCTCCCTCTTGGAGAGGAAAACCCACGAGAAATTCTTCTTATAGACTTTCAAATGGCAAGTACCATGACCATAACACAGACCCTTGACCCTTGTATACCTCCAAGACCTTGTCACTTCTTCTTCTTTGACTCCGTAGGTTGATCCTTCTTTTTTGCACCGTCCTGCATCGTCCTGCACTAGGATTAGAGAGCTCAGTCTCTAGCTATCCTCTTCCTTCTTTCTGCATTGTTCTACACTTAATACTTAGAGAAACTCGGTCTCTTTTTACCAATATTTAACACAGAACTTTTGCCTTCAATAATCTCATTTCTTAGATATCCTTGTGACTTCTCTATTCATTCTTCTTCTAGTACTTTAAAGGTAGCCCTGAACTGAATAGTGATGACTCTAGAAACTTATCCTTGACCTTCGCTGAAATTGCAGACTCCTGAGATCCGCATTGTAGTTGTTGACTGTTTTATAATCACAAAAATATACCAACTTACTTTCTTGCTGACATGTCTCTTCTACGCATTTAAACCACAGTTCTCCTTTTCTCGCACTTTTTCCAATCCTGAAGCTCGCACTAAATCACAGAAAATCTTGTCTGAAATCTGTCTTTTCTATGCAGTACATATAGGGTATATATAGTTGTTTCCACCTGTAATTGAGCCGACCTATCCATATGTAGTGAGGCCGACTTGAACACTTGTTTATAGGCCGACTTGTAAAGAGTATCTTCCAATGTTAAGGAGGTTGACTTGAGGGTTGGCTTGAACTATTTCTTTTCAGTTAAATGACAAGGTCTTGAGGCATATTCCTTTGACTAGACTCTTCACATACATGACTCTTAAATACATTTATAACCAGAAGACAAATCCTAATAAACATCAAGAAGAAGTCTATTGACCTATAATAGAAACCTTGCTCATGAAACCCATGAGGCAAGCATAACAAAAATACATTTCATTATCTTTGACTTCTTCATTACATAAATACATAATTACATAGTCAATATGAAGACCGAACCTAGTTACACTTTTTAACACTCCTTATCTAGGGAGGTATTCGTATAGGTACATGGTCACTTTCAAACTGAAGAATCTCATAAGAAGAATCGGATTGGTAATCGCATCTGTATAGCATCATATCAACCATCATTGTCCTAGTGCAAGGCCTTGACTAACAGCCCCATCTCTCAACGAGACAATGGGCTACAATACTGGCGAGACACATGACTTACAGACACCATAGTCGTTGTCTCTCCAAGGTACATACTCCACCCAGGTGTTCCCAGAGTATGACCTTCTTGGACTATTCTTCTCTTGGGTAGCCAGCGCTCAAAAAATATCGGTCCCCGACTACTCTTATCTTGAATGCCCTATAACATTCTCGAAGAGTATCGAATGCTAAATGATTACCCAATCCTCCATTCTGTCTTCCAAGTGAAGACCAGAATGATGTGTCTATCCATTCCCTCCACATGGCCTTCACTAAGACTTACGGCTATTAGTCCTGGTCTAGTGCAATGTATTAGAGAATCATATATGTCACTCTCTGTTAACTCGAGAAGGACATACTTCAAGTTTCTTCCAAGTAAGAAACTTACCACCAGGCTCCCTCTCAACCAAGGACCTGCAGCAGCAATGGTGAGACACCCAGCTGCTCATGAAGAATTCCTCCCCTCGATGTCATGGATTTCGACATTGAGGAATCTTCAACTTTTCGCTTCATAGGGCACAGATCATCCATCACTTTCATCCATGAGTCATGTCATACATCTGAAAGTGATTCATTAGTCCTTCTCATCTAGTTCACTTTTATGCCATGCTGCTTTCCTTCGAACCATCTCCCAAGGATCTTACATCCTTCCACATGATTGGTAGCCCTGCATAAACTTATCCAGGTAAACATATACATAAGAACTTTTAAATCAAAAGTTACCTCAGTGATGATCTTTCACCATGACATCTTCAAGTAGGCTTCGGCATCCTCTTTTCAGATTGACACATCTCCTAAAGATATGTATTGTCAAGGGTCTTCTTCTTTGCCATACTTCTATCAGAGTCCACATCTTCACAGGAGATCTCCTAGTCACATCTTCTTGGCTTTCGGATGATAACCGCCTCTTTACATGGTTGCACTTCATGATATCTTCCATTCCTTCTCCACACAGCTTCAACCCCAGGAACTTACAGTATCTAGTTCCTTGTTTGCATACAACCACCTCATATTCCATATCAGGACATATTTAATTTCATTTGTTAGTGGTAACCTATGCACCAGAAGAGATCTTCCTTCCAGATCATAGAAGTTCATCACCTACAACCACATGACATGACTTCACAGCATCCAGAGTCAGCATATAAATATATGTACTTCATACATTTCCCTTTGAGTCATCCTGTAGCAATTTTACTAGAATGAAGAACTTCATTCCCTTGACCTGCTTCATCAATATGTCATCATATCTAATCCCGGAATTCTATCCCATAATTTTGTAGCATAGAATTCTCGATGAAACCTTTTGCTTTCTTTCTAACCAGTGAATCCATAGAGAACTCCATTAGAAAATGTCAACACATGTTTCCATATTGATTATATGATGACCCTTGACTTGGTGACTACCTTCCATCAATGTTGTTTATCAGTGAGGTTTCCAGGAGCTTCTTCTTCAAGTGCTCCTTCCATGCTTCTATCATGATGCTTTTAATATACATTGCTTTCTATCATACTATTTTACAACCAACAGAAATCCATTAAAGAGAAAGATGATCTTAGTCATAGTAGAGATCGTTCGCTTCTTCTTTCTTAGATTTCTTTGTATCAAGTTCTTCCCTTACATCTGTGATATGGGCTTCTTCCTTTTACCTCTTGTCCTTTCCAGATTTAGGACAATCCCTTTTATAATGCCCAAGTTCATTACATCCAAAGTATCGTACTTTGTCCATATTTCTTCTTTTATTCTGAGAACCAAATTTTCCGAATCTTCCTTTCTTCCAGGACATGGTTGCAAAGGCTTGATTCCCTTCACTTGATCCCGTATCATCTTTGGATTTCAATCTTGTTTCCTCTATTTTACATAGAGACCATAGATCGTGGAATGGTGTTGCTTCTTTCTTCCCTTATAAGCTTGAAGTGAAGTTTCCCCATTCTTCCGATAGAGCATTCAGCACCACTGTAGTCATTTCATTATCAGACATTACTTCTCCCAATTCCTACAGTTCGTCTCTTATTTCATAAATCCTCATAAAATATGAAGTGATTCCTTCCTCTCTTGACAATTTCATCTTGTATAGTTCTTATCTCATAGAGATTGCTTTTCCTGCAGTACTCACAGAGAATAGCTCCACCAGTTTCTCATATATTTCTTTTGCAGTTTTCAGTCTTGATACATAGGGTATGAGTGAGTCCTTAATGGATTCTATGAGAATCCTCTGTGCTATGATTTCTCCTTTCATGTACTTGGCATGAGCTAGAGCATCTTCTTTTGGGTGTTGAATTGTAGATCCTTCGATGTAGCCCATAGCTTCATCTTCAATTAAGTTCAAATCTGTCCTCTTCTTCCATGCGCTAAAGTTTGATGACCCAACCAATTTGTTGCTTTCTTTATAATAAGTCATTTTGACAGATTTAGATATGGTCATAGATACTTACTTAGTAGGATGACTTCCTCCTTCTAGCAGCTTCTTAGATGATGAAGGTAGGAACTTCTTCTTAGTTTGAGTTCACCAATGTAGATGATGGAATCTTAATGATAGAGGATGTCTTTAGAATGATGATGTCTTCAAAGGTGTTGGATATTGAAGGATGGAACTTGATGATGTATCTTTTTAACAATGTCTTCAATGTCATAAATCTTTAGTGGCAAAGATTATGTGCTTGATTAGTGGATCCTTTGAAGAATCTTCCTTGCAAACTGATCTAACCTTTTAACCCAAAATTTGATCTTTGCTTCCTTCAGTGTCTTCTTGACAAGTAGCCCTTGAGTTCAGCACCTTATCTCTGATACCATGTTGAGAATGAGGTAGGGCGATGATTAATTCAAATTCTCTATTTGATAATTACTTGTGAGCTTACTTATTTCACTTATGTCTTTTCTTCTTAGCTTATTATATATTTCATCAAGTCAATTATCAAAAACACGAGAAACACAAATTTAGGCTCTTCAAGCCAGGGCCAAAACCTCTCCCTCTTGGAGAGGAAAACCCATGAGAAATTTTTCTTATAGACATTCAAATGACAAGTAACATGACCATAACACAGGGCCTTGACCCTGGTATACCTCCAAGACCTTGTCACTTCTTCTTCCTTGACTCCTTAGGCTGATCCTTTATTTCTGCACCATCTTGCACTAGGATTAGAGAGCTCGGTCTCTAGCTACCCTCTTCCTTCTTTCTGCACTGTTCTGCACTTGATACTTAGAGAAACTCTGTCTCTTTTTACCAATCTTTAACACAGATCTTTTGCCTTCAATAATCTCCTTTCTTAGATATCCAAGTGACTTCTCTATTCGTTCTTCTTCCAGTACTTTAAAGGTAGCCCTGAATTGAATAGTGATGACTCTAGAAACTTATCCTTGACCTTCGCTGAAATTGCAGACTCCTGAGATCCGCATCGTAGTTGCTGACTGTTTTATTATCACAGAAATATACCAACTTACTTTCTTGCTACCCTGTCCCTTCTACACATTTAAACCACAGTTCTTCTCCTCCTTTTCTCGCACTTTTTCCAGTCCTAAAGCTCGCACTAAACAGAAAATCTTGTTTGAAATCTGTCTTTTCTGTGCAATACATATAGGGTATAAATAGTTGTTTCCACCTGTAATTGAGCCAACCTGTCCATATGTAAAGAGGCTGACTTGAACACTTGTTTATAGGCCGACTTGTAAAGAGTATCCTCCAGCGTTAAGGAGGTTGACTTGAGGGTTGTCTTGAGCGATTTCATTTTGGTTTAATGACAAGGTCTTGAGGCATATTCCTTTGACTAGACCCTTCATATACATGACTCTTAAATACATTTATAACCAGAAGATAAATCCTAATAGACATCAAGAAGAAGTCTATTGACCTATAATAGGAACCTTGCTCATGAAACCCATGAGACAAGCATAACAAAAATACATTTTATTATCTTTGTCTTCTTCATTACATAAATACATAATTACATAGTCAATATGAAGACCAAACCTAGTTACACTTTTCAACACAGATATCACAGGTGTACACTTGGTGCAATCACAGTAAGTCAATTTCGGATCAGTTTGATGAATGCAAATTAAGGTTCAGTGCTACAACAGTTTTGGTGCCTCCACAATATCACAGTTTCGGTGTAATCTTTGTCTCAGTATAACCACAGAGATAAGGGTTTGTTGTCTCCACAATGTTAAAGGTTCTGTCACAGAACTTGGACTTGGTGCTATGACAATGAAGAGATCTCGATGCCATGACAGTGATGAGATTTCGGTGATGTTACAGTGAGGAGATCTCGGTGCCGTGACAGTGATGAGATCTCGGTGGTAATGATGTCCTGGTGTCAACATAGTGAAAGGAAGAATAAGCCAGGATGACTTGATGGAGGGAGTCTCTAGTCTAGGTTATAAGGGTCTTGGTCGTCTCATCTTGACTCTGTTGAAGGAAGAACTTTGACAGGGTTTTCCCCAAAGAGTGGGGTTTTGCCCTGGCAATGTGCCTACATCTTGTGTCTTCTATTTGTTGATTGGCATTAGTCTTGAAGATAAGAAAAGATAAATTGAAAGAACAAATAATAACGAAAACATCACAAGATAATGTCATAATAAGAGAAATTGATTTACTGCCACCTCTTTCACTTTCTCAACATGGTATCAGAGCTATGATCATGATAAAACACAGTTTGAAGATCACTTGGGTGCATTTGTATTGAATATCAGTTGAGTGCATTTGTATTGCAGATCAAGTCAAGAGGATTCAAAGGCATCTTGAAGGACTGAGTTCAAAAGGGTCAAGTTCAGTAGAAAGGTTGGTCACTGTGAAGAGGTTCAGATTATTTTAGTTCGTGGAAAAGGCAACAAACATTTCAGAGACGAACTTGAGAAATCTCAGAAGCAATTACAGTGAACAAGTTCAGATCAGTTTCAAAATGATGATGCGGATTACAACTAGGTCCCATCACAGGAGTTCATTGCAATTTTTAGAAGTTTTACATGATATTGAAGTTCAGTGCTATTGCGTAATAAAGCTCGGTGCAATATCAAATACAAATTCAGTGCAACCTCAGAAAACAAGGTCAAGGTGTTTTTGTGACAGACTACAAGGAAACAAACTCGAATAAACTTCAGTGATGAATTTGTGTAGCAAGTTCAGTATGAAGTTCTATGTCACAGTCATAAAGGAGAATTTGGACTCGGTAATGTGTGGTTAAAGCACTATAAGAACTGAAGCATTGCTAGGGTCATGTATAAGGTTAAAACAGTAAAGAAGTATATTTTGTCTTCCACTTGTTGAAGAAATGAAACCTAGTACACCTATCTATCAAGGATCTGAGATGAGAGTACAAGCACAAGAAATCAGCTTAAAGGAAATCAAGTAAGTACTCCCTACTTAACAAAATGCACATGCGACAAGCTATCAAATCAAAGATACGTAAAACACAAGGTATGTATATTCATAAGTTTCCTTTAGAATTTCAGTATATCAAATGGTTCAATTAATCCTTGATTATAGCTAGTCTAAGGTAAAAAATTGCAATCCTTAGATAATATAAATATTAGAACCTTGATCCTTATCTTCTAGGGATTGCAAGTAATCTACGATGTCAAGCAAAAGCCCTTCATTAAAAGAAGGAATAACTTTCCATAAGACTCCATCCTTCATGGTTATCTAACTTGAGAAATTAAATCATGTTCTTGGTATCACATGTCTTGCTTGAAAGTATGCATTACAGGTATAGAAGATTATGGCTTACACTTCAAGGAAATCCTACAAGGTTTGCCAAGAAACATCTCCAGGCATGTCTTAGACCATATATCTTAGAAAATTCTCTTCATCTTATTTTGAAATTTGTGTTACTAAAATCATTATGTCTAGCTCTCTTGAATCATGAAGATTCTTGTTCTGGGTGATTCATCATCTGATAAATCTACCTTCCTCTTCTCTTTGATTGTTTGTATAAAAGAACCCTAGAAAAGTTCTCTAAAAAACCCTAACCTAAGGGTATGCTAATAATGTGTGAAACCCTAAACCTACTTAGGGTTATTAATGAAGAAATTGTTATGTCATGTTTGGGGTTTTATTATGATCATGAAAACTCTAACTTGTTAGGGTTGAAATGGTGTTGCCTGAAATCTCGAACCTTTGAAGTTTTGGTAAAGAAGGGATTGCTATGGTATGAATTGAAATCCAAAATTCTTAGGGTTTGGTTGGGTCTATAAGCAATACTCTTATCTTTATAGTAAGGTCCTGTTGACCACTGGAGTGGCACCTGATGATAATGTGAAGACTCCGTGCCCAAGGATGAACCAGAAGACACTTGTGCCAGCAGATATCATCAGATATCATCATGTTCAACAGAGTTTTTAAACTCTACTTCTTCTTCTCATCATTTTCTTCTTCAGTCTTCAGATTTCGCAGCCCTTCGGGGATATTGTATAAATGTCACTAGCATGATGAATAAAGCCTTGTAACAGGCCTAGGATGTCGGGACTCAATCAGCAAGCGAGTACACCTTGGAGTGTTTTTTTTACTTGGTTAATTATTCCTTCTTTTTAGCGGCGAATAATTTTCTAGGTTTTTTCACTCATTGCATTACCCCAAAGCCGAGGTGACGGCTTGAAGGTTGAGCCCCTAACGCATCTTAGTGTCTAGAGTCGATGTATATTACCATGCTAGGTCATCTCTAAAATTTCGCGGAATTTGACTAAGTCTAAGTAGGATTTTTTAATAATTAAAAATTCCCCGCAAAATGGGATTTTTTAATTAATTTCTATGTAATGATGTAATTAAGTGGCCTTAGGAAATGTCTGGGGCGTGTGACCAGTCGAAATTCATCCTCAGAGACCCAGCATTATCCTAGGACCCACTTTGAGGGTCAAAAAACGACTTATGGTCCCTCAAAAGCCGATTTTCCTAATGTCAGTGGAAAAAATTCAAAAAAATTCAAAAAAAATTCATAATTGGAAAAATTTGGAAAATTTTCCAAAGTCAAAATAAGTCAAAATTTTGACATGGCAGATTCAGTGAAGGTCAAGGGTGATGTAGCAGCAATGTGGGGCCCACCACATAAGATACAAGTCAAAGTTCCACGTTGAGTTCATAAGGCAACGTATGGTAAAGGTTCAGCTTTGATTTAAATATGAAAAGATTAAAGCATAAAGTTAGAAAAGGGAATTAAGGTGGAATACATTAAATAATTTATTCAACTTTAAGGGGGGACAAGAAAGGTGACATGGCAAACCTTGTCCCCCACTTTGTCATACGCATATCTCTTTGATCCAAAAGTGCAACGTACAACAGATTTTTGGCATGTATTGCTTATGACTTGGATGGCAAATTAAAAGGGGGACAAGACTGCCACATGGGATATACTTGTCCCACACTTTGCTACGCCTATCTTCAGTTTATATGCAGCAAATTATGAGCTCAGATTACCGCAGATTTGGGGGGACAGTTCTACAGTGGTCAACGCACAGTAAGATCAGCCTACACGCAGTCTGCTACAGCCAATACGCAGCACATTTTGGCATATTGTGGGCACGGATTTTATGGATTAAAAGTCAGTTCTGACTAGAGTTTGTCTCCCACTTAACTAATGCATTGTTGCTCAACCAATTAAATCACACGCAGTCCTAGTCTACAGCATACATTCAACGCAGTGGGACAGCCATCAAGCCTATACGTAGCAGCAGTCAGTTAGCACATTCTCGGTGGCATTTAACTAAGGTAACAAGTAGAGTTTAAAGGGAGTCTGTCTCCCACTTACTGCAGTTGAATACACACATGGCATCAACATTTTAATACACATCAGTCCACAAGGAAGTACGCTGCTCACAGGCCAGCAGAGGTAATTTGTTACTTCAGTTTGAAGATTTGTGACTGCCACTTGGAGACTCAGCTTGTGACTGAGACTGAAAATTATGTCTCACTTATGTGATAGATTGATCATTGGGATTGGCTCGCAATTTCCTATTTAAATGAGCCTTGGGCTCTCATTGTGTGGGTGGAATTTTGAAGCTTATGCTTATTGTTATTATGCCGAAATTGTTATTGAGCTGAATAAAGAAAAGTCTTTGGGGTTACTAGCTTCTCTTGTGGTGCATTCTTTGGTTGATGAGGTATACTTGTTTCATTTGATATTGTTATTTATCGCAATCTAGTTGTTTTTCTTTGCATTTGCCTGAAGGCACTATTGTCTAGGGAGGGGAGATTTGTAGCTATCTCAGATCTCCTTTGGACTTGGTATGTTTTGCGCTCTTGTTGTAGCTTGTTATTTTCGATGAAATGACAAGCTCAACGTGGCCTCTATATGCCAAGTTTATTTTGCACTAACAATTGGTTTGCAGAAATTTGTGTGTTCAAAGGACAGGTTGCCAAGTCCATTGGAGTGTGAAGACTTCTTCGGTTGGAATAAGTCAGCTCCAAGGATATCATAGGTCTCACAAGTTGTTCAAGCCAACATCTCATAAGACATCAAGAGATTTATTTAAAAGGGGGTTTCATGAGCCTTTTGCTTCTATTCCATCTCTAAAAAAATTTCATATATTTCTTCTCTCATTTGTGCGCATATCTATTTTATCTAGCATTTGAGGCTAAGTTATTGGGTTTAAATCCTAATTCTCACTCACTAAATCAACTTTTTTCAAGTTGTTCTTAGTGAGGGAATTTGTAACACAAAGTGTATTTTATACTTGCATTGAGTTTCTAACTTTTTCCTTCGCATGCATGTGATTTCCTCTCACATATTTCAGCGATATTTCTTTTGCATGCTAACTCTGTTGCTTGTTTGCCTGTAGGTGTGCTTGGAAGCAATCTAAGTTTTGAAGAAAGGGAGCTAAAGCTTAGGCTAAGGAACACTCTTCCGTCTGGAACCTCAAATCCAAGTTCCGCCTTCTTACTTCACCTCTCTTCTAAAGCCTCATTCTTTTGAGGGATTGTAACCGCCATTCACCTCAAGGCTTTAAGCCTTTACTTTGTAAACTTTTCACAAGTAATTTTTTTTAAAATCTTACACTTGTAACTTTGGGAAAGAGCAAATTTAAAACGCATATTGTAAGCTCTTCCCAATCCCCTCATTTCTATAAGAGGGCCTCATTTTCATTAATAAAGAAGCTAACTGTTCTTGAGGGAGCTTGGGAAGTTTTTCCCATGGTATCTCACCTACTCATTTAGAGGGAGGAAATCTTCTTGAGTGGGTAACTTTCTTTTGCTTAGTTTTTCTTTTAATTTTCTCAAACTAAATCACTTGCATTCATCATTTTGTTTGCTAATCTAGTCTAGTTGCATGTGAATAACTCATATGTTCATTTCGTTAATTGCTTAGATCACATAGTCATTTAAATTTCCTAAATTGCAATCTCATTTGCCATCACTTACTTATGTTTTGTGATCTACACCTCATTTGGATAAGTTTCACAATATACTACAAGTAAAGAAGCACAGCATTTCAATTTATGGCAACTTGAGTTATTCTAACTATGAAGCATATTTAATTGAATCATCTCCATCTTTTACACAACACTTGCAAACTCATTTCCATATCATTTAGGCATTTCACTTTGCATGCTAGACTCGCGTCTCTAAAAATTAACCTCCAACTTAAGTTGGTTGTATAGACATTAGGGACCCTCCACCCCTATGGACTCCTCATTGTGAGATCCGAATTTCGGGCGAGGGTGAGGTCTGGGGACAGGTGTTCAATTGTAACATTGCTTTAGAACTAATTAATAAAATAAACCAAGAGCACTATCTCATCACATTTACTTGCAAAGTTCCCAAATTTTCTTTTGCTATCTTGACGTTTTAAAAGATTCACGTGCAAATATTATCTCAAGAAGCACTTTGATGCAAGCATTTTTTAAATTCCTTAAATTTTGCAACAAGTTTAATTCTATGGTACTTGGAAATTTGCTTCTACATACAATTTCAGTGCATGTTGTCATTTTAATGATCATTATGCTTATGGATAATTGATATATCTCGTTTCATTGGCAAATACCATTATTTGATGTTGCAAATTTAATTGCATATTGTGATCTTGGTCTAACACTTCCTTTGTGGGATTATTGTCATTATATCTTGATTTTTATTGTTGAGCAAGCATTTGTTGTCTACTTTAAAGCACTGGTCTATATTTTGAACACGTCATTGAATATTGCTCATATACTTATATGCTTGTTTACATATTGGAAATCAAGTCATCTTTGATAGGTAATTCCTTCTAATCAATTCTCCTAGAAATCTCACATCTTTAGCTTAGTTTTCCTTTAGGGACCACCCCCCTTAGCTAACCTAGGAGATAGCTTAAACGGAGAGAGTTGGGAATAGGTGACAGCCCCTTCTCTAAGTTCCTTGCCACCAACCACACCTGTGGGGTTGAAGGCTTTTCCCACTAACTGTAGGTAGGTGTAGGCGGCAAGCGATTAACAGGTCCTAGGGATAAAACCCTAGGTATGTGTCCATTCTATCGAAACCCTAGCTTGGTCTAGGTTGGTATAAGTCTAATGTATTAATATTGCCTGACATATGTAATGCTTACGTTTGATGAATGATTTCCTAGATTTGTGCATTGACATAATTACTAATGGTCATAAGTCTTAGGGTTTGGAAACAAGCCCTAGTCAAAATTGAAGTTCTAGGATGATGTTTGAGAAATCTAGGATTTTACAGCTAAACCCTAGTAGTAGTTAAATTCTCTAGTATAAAATCTATATAATGATTGTTGAAAATTTGTAGATGGAAAATCTAGGGTTTACATCAAACCCTAGTAGAAGTTATTCATGTTGATCAAGTTGTGATTGTTTTTGGTTGTTAAAGCTCATATATGAAATCTAGGGTTTACATGAAATCCTATTGGGAAGTCTAACATGTGAATTCTGAAAGTTGTTAGATACTTTTCCTTTCTTTTCAATTTTTTCTAGGGATCGCTATATGACAGAACTTGTCTTCTGACATCTTGATTGAGTTGTTGATGTGATTAAGGGTTTGTAACAAAACTTGGGCTAGAAGTCGAAGTATTGAAGTATAGTCTCTTGTTGATTATGTCTAATGCTTCCACTAATATAAGTTTTCGTTATGACTAACTTGATGCTTCTATAGATTTGGTTGTACTTGTTATCTAAGTTGTGCAAGTACATCATATACAAGTTGGTGAAGAAATTCGTAAGAGAAGTCGAGATGATAAGCATGATAAGAAGGATGGAAGCCATAAAATATTCTCCAATATCGAAGGAAGAAGTTGATCTCCCTAGATTAAGAGGGAGCTCGGATGAAATAAATCTCCTTGGTTAAGAGGAGGGGCATAACATAGTTTTGGTTGGAGAATATGCTGTTGCATGTGGAGTAGGAAAAGAAAGTAAATGTTTAAGGAATCTTTTGTCAAAGATTCGATTGATAGTCTTACTAAGATAAGTTGAAGAGCAACATCGAGACCCCGAAGGTTTGATTTCTGATATATATTTGAAAGTGTATTACTGATTGGGGTTGTGTTTGTACAAATGAACCTCTCGAAGGTTTGATAAGCATGATGGTTACCAATCAGTTTGATCGAGAGAGATTTGTTGTTGAGGCTTTGCGAGTGAAGCATTGCCTAGAAGGACATTGGGTTGGCACTTTGTTTTGATGTCTGGTAGGGAGGGTAGCATCGGGTGGATGCGCACTTGGATCCCTGGATTGATGGTTAGTAAGTAAGTTTGATGGTACCTATAGAGGCTGAGACTTTATTCCATCTTAGTCCCACTCAGATAGGTTGCCCTGGTCAAGAATCTAGTACGTGACATTGTGGTGCCTAAATTGTTGAGAGACCAATGGATAGATTGCCCTGGTCAAGAATCTAATCCATGGCATTGCGGTGCCTAAACTTCTTCATAGATAAAGTGAGATCTTCCATGTACCTCTTTGACTGTATGTAAATATGAATACCTCCCTAGTTAAGAGGGAGTGTTGAAGAATGTAACTAGGTTCGGTCTTCATTATTGTACTTGAGTCAAATGTAATATAATTATCAAAAGAAAAGAAAAAATATTTTTTATTATTATTAAATTGACTTGTTAAAGCATGGGTTTCATGCTTGGGTCAATTTTAGGTCAATCCTCCATTGTAGGCTTTAGGTTGTTGTCAAAGTCATTTATTGTTTGAACAAAGACGCATCCATCAAGTCATCCTCTTCAGCAAAGTCATTAACTCGGCCTCTTCATCAAAGTCTTCAAGTCAGCCTCAAATAAGTCTCCATCAAGTCAGCTTCCCTCAAAGAATACACATCAGCCTAAAATATGAACACATCTCTTCATATGGTCATGTCGGCCTAAATTCAAGGGGTAACAACTATAAATACAAGCATAAGGACTTCGCATTAGTCATTGAACTGAAGGTCGGATTGGTCACTGAAACAGGTGCAGATTGGTCTTTGAAATAAGTGCGGATATCACAGAAGTACTAGCTCGGATCATCTCTGAAATGAGTTCGGATATCACATTTGTACACTTAATCAATCACAGTAAGTCAATTTCAGATCAGTTTGATGAATGCAGATTAAGGGTCAATGCTACAACAGTTTCGGTGCCCGCACAATATCACAGTTTCGGTGTAATCTTTGTCTCGATTTAGCCACAGAGATAAGGGTTCATTGTCTCCACAATGTTAAAGGTGTTATCACAGAACTTGGACTCGATGATATGACAATGAGCAGATCTCGGTGCCATGACAGTGATGAGATCTCGGTGGTAATGATGTCTCGGTGCCAACATAGTGAAAGTGTTAATTTTAGATAACAATGGTATGTTCTATGCTTTAGAGCAATTTACTTCAATCTTTTCTTATTAGCCCAATATCAATTTCCATATTAAAAATCACATCAACATTGATAATAAATGTTGATACAACATAAACAATAAGCAGAAGACAAGCCAAGACAAGAGGACACAATATTTGGCGGATGTCAGGGAAAAACCCCAATGCAGGGAAAACCCTTTGATCAAATCTTCTTATTATTCTTCAAAAGTTCAGCAAAGAGAGAGTACAATATACAAAATACACTTGCCCAATATTTAAGTCAAACAACAGTCAATAAGATGCCCTAACCAGAAAGTCAACGTAGGTCAACTCAGCAAGAAAACACCTCCAAATCAGCTCAGTCAAACCCAATCAATGCAGCCTCCAACAGCAATCCAAATCAACCCAAAATAGATCCAAAAATCTCAGTCAACACTGCGGTCAAAGTTTTTGTGGTCAACGTTAGTCAACGTGCCTAGAATTCCTCGATTTCTATGCCAAGGAATGCATCCTGACTCCTAGGGTGATCGAAGTTTCTACTTGAAAAACGCAGTAATTGGAGTGAGGTTGACCCTAGGTCAACACTGCAATTCAGCCCTAAAAAAGATCCGAAAATTTCAGACTTGCCCAATCACTTTACCACACGTGTGAAGAAGAGAGGTTGCTCCTTGTACGAACCAATGAAGAGAGGAGAGAGAAATGTGATGAGTGATGATGTCCAAAATGAGGAATAGGCCTCTCATATTTATATCCTTCATTGAGGGTGGAGACGAATCCATTGGGGTTTATGAGCCTACGTTAAACTTCTAGCCAACCTTAACAATTTACACGTGTGAGAGAATGTAATTTTTTTGTAGATGTTCTATGCTAAGAGCAGTTTTACTTTTCTCACAGCAATCATACAAATAGTTAAGCAAAATGCAGATAGAACATATAAGTAGATCTTACAGAAGACAAATCAGAAACAGGAAAAATGTGTGTGTTCGTTACGGCGGTCAACAGGATGCTTCAACCAGCAAAGTCTCCTTGGTCAGCCAGCCCAGCATGTGTCACAACAGACCTCCAATCAGCAAATGAGTCAACCCAAGTCAACTCCCAAAAAAGTCAACGATGTCCTGAAAAAGTCAACGCAGGGCAGCAAGCTAAAAGTCAACGCAGCAGCAAATTGGTCAACCCTTTGACCTCGATTTCTGTGCCAAGTAGTACGGCCTTCCAAAATCGAACTTCCCACAAGTTTTCGGCTTGATTGGACCATGCGTTGACCAAAGTCAACGTTGGTCAAACTTTCTGCGAAACCCTAGCTGCAGAAAAATCGTACTTCAACTCAGCCGTACGGTTTGTCCTCCTTCTCCTTCCCACGTGTGGCTGAAACTCGTCCTCCAGGTAGCTCGTACTATTTCAGATGAGAGAGGAAGATGTGAGTTGTGTTGTGTTGAAATGCTCTCCAACTTTTCCTGTATTTATATCCATCATTGGGGCGTGTGACACATCTGCTGGAGGCGTGCAACCTTAAGGCCGACCTGCACATATAATTTATTAAGAATAATAAATTCAAAATAAATGTTCTGCTCATCGGATTAAGACATATTATATATGGATTTTACACCTCTCCGAAAGAGGATTCCAACAAAAATATTAGCCTCTTAATCCGAGCATCATAACATGGAGTTTGGACCTAGTTGTCCAAATTTAACACTCCCTCTCAACTAGGGAGAACTCCATCCATCAGTGCAATCAAACATCGTGCGTCATCCCGCCGTAACTTGCTTTGCTGGCCTCTTTATTTCAGAACATAAGTGGGTCAGTCACAAAGACATCATCCCCCGACTGACATAATCAGTCCAGAGGTTCCAAACCTCTATCAAACTCATGAAGAGTATCCAACCAACCCAAAGTTGGTTCCTCTGACCCGAAGTCAGGCAGAGGTCCCAGACCTCACAAAACTTGATCCCAGATCAAGTGGTTGGACCGTGCCATCCTAGATAGAGAGTACGGCAATCTCTGATGCGTCCATCAATCTTTGCTAATAGTCTCTAGCTTTTCCCACCTCATTGGCCAAATGAGAGGTACTTCCCATGAGCCCTGAACTCAATGGGTAGGATGCATACGGGGCACAGATAAATGAGAGGCGAACCAGCTCAATAATCACAAGGGTGGGGCAGAAACATTATGAGTGCTTATAGCTCCGAGAAGCTATCCCCAAAGCCCCCCAGAGCTCCCAGAGCTCCCAGAGCTCATCGTCCAACAGGACCCACATCATAGGGTCTTTCCACGACACCAAGACTCTCACGGAAGGTTAGGAACTTGACCTTCCCCAGGGGCTTAGTGAGAATATCCGCGACCTGCTCATCAGTTCCTATATGATCGAGCCTTACGGCGCCTCGCTGTACCATATCCCGGATAAAGTGGTACCTGATATCAATATGCTTGGATCGGTCGTGGAACACAGGATTCTCAATCATACGAATCCCACTCTGATTATCACAGAGTATCACAGTGGTATCTAGCACATGTCCAAACAGCTCACTAAAGAGCTTCCGCAACCAAACTGCTTCACAACAGGCCATACTAGCAACAATGTATTCGGCCTCCGCGGTGCTCAAAGCCACCGACTTCTGCTTCCTGCTCATCCATGAGATCGAGGCAGAACCAAGATTGAAGCAGCATCCAGATGTGCTCTTATGATCCACCACACTGCCAGCCCAATCGGCATCAGTATATCCACGGAGTATCACACTCCCGGCAGTGTATCTCAGCCCATGGTTTATCGTGCCCCGAAGATATCTCAAAAGATTCTTGGCACCAACCCAGTGAAAATGATGAGGCTCAACCATCTATTGACTCAAAGTGTTCACTGCAAAACATATGTCCGGACGGGTGTTCACTAAGAACATCAAAGCTCCTATGAGTTGACGATACTCAGTAGGATTTGCCAAGATAGGCCCAGCAGCGCTGCCACTCAACTTCTTAAAGTTGAGTTCCATTGGTGTCGACACGGACTTACAGGCCACCATCCCAAATCTTTCCAGAAGCTTCACAATATATTTTCCTTGAGAAAGGAAAATCTCTCCAGGTCTCTGCCAGACCTCTAGGCCTAGGAAATAGTGCATCAGTCCTAGGTCCTTCATCTCGAACTCAGCAGCGAGCTCCCTCTTACATTGATGAATGAGAGGGTCATCACCTGTCAGGAAGAGGTCGTCTACGTACAGCACTAGAATGAGAGGCTTCCCCTGCACAACCTTGAAGTAAAGGTTCGGATCGGCATTACTTCGAGTGAAGCCCAGCTTCATCAAGTAACTATCCATCCTCTCGTACCAAGCTCTGGGTGCTTGCTTTAACCCATAGAGGGCTTTCTTCAACCTGCAGACATGAGTGTCTCGATTTTGAACTTCAAATCCCAGAGGTTGTTCCACATACACCTCTTCCTTTATTGCACCATGCAGAAAAGCGGTCTTGACATCCATCTGATGAAGACTCCATCCTTGCGTAGCAGCGAGGGCTATGATTGATCGAATGGTGGTATATCGTGCCACAGGTGCAAATATGTCATCATAGTCAATTCCTTCCTTTTGAGAGAAGCCACGGGCAACAAACCTTGCCTTGAACTTTTCAGCACTCCAATCAGATCCATGTTTGATCTTGTAGAGCCATTTCGCGGTGACAGCAGATTTGTCCTTAGGTCTCGGGACCACATCCCAGACATCATTCTTCATTATGGACTCATATTCTTCGTGCATAGCATCCTTCCAAGCTTGATGCTTTACGGCTTCCTCAAAAGATCCAGGTTCAGATTGTACAATAGTACTCATGGCAGCTAGATACCCTTGGTATCTACACGGCTTCTTGCTTTCTCGGAATGTCCCTCTTGGGGCAGCATGACCCTCAACATCTTCGAGGGTGTCCCTGAGCCATGATGGTCTCTTTCCTAGAGAAGGGGAAGGATCAATAGGGTCCATTGGCCCTTCAACATCAGGCATAGTCTCATCCTGGGGTTCTTCCAGATTTCCAGGTCTTTCTTCATGATTTTCTTCGGATCTAGGAAGATCTACTACTTTCTTCAGGGAAGCATCTTCGTCAAAAGTGACATCATGGCTTATCTCTACTTCCCTTTGACCAGGTACATAGACTCTATATGCCTTAGAAGTCTCACTGTAGCCCACAAACATTCCTTTCTTCCCGGTAGCATCCGGCTTACTTCTCTTTTCTTTCGGCACATGAAAATAGACAGGACATCCAAAAATTCTAAAATGTGAGACATCAGGTTTCTTACCAGAGAAAACCTCTTCGGGAGTTTTGGAGTCCAAAGCGGAATGAGGGCATCGGTTTTGAATGTACACATCAGTATTTGCAGCTTCTCCCCACAGAAACTTCGGTAGACCCTGGTCACATAGCATGGCACGGGCAACTTCCACAATAGTCCTATTCTTGCGTTCAGCAACACCATTCTGCTCAGGAGTATATGCAGTGGTAGTCTCCCTCTTAATGCCAGCTTCTCTGCAAAAGTCTTTGAACTCATTTGACTCATATTCAGTGCCATTGTCAGTCCTCAAAATCTTGATCTTCTTTCGGTCATATTTTCCACCAAGGCTTTGAATGTACGGAACCACATGAAAGCCTCATCCTTCTTCTTCAAGAAGTATATCCAGGTTTTGCGAGAGAAGTCATCAGTAAATGTCATATAGTAAGAACATCCCCCCAGGGATGTTACGGGTAACATACCAGAAAGATCAGAATGGACCAATTGCAATATATCAGATGTCTTTGTGACACTTGAGGGGAAAGGTCCCCTTGTATGTTTCCCTTCAGCACAGCCCTTACATACACCTTCATGATTATTTCCAAAATCAGACATCCCTGTCACCACCTTCCTTGCTTCGGGAAGGGCTTTGTAATGAAGGTGTCCAAATCTTCGGTGCCATAGTTCGGTTTGTCGGATAGTATCACAAGTCATAGCTCCCAACGGACTCCCTCCAACCTGGTAGAGTGTACCAACTCTAAAACCAATTGAGATAGCTTCCTTGAAGCTCTTCTTCCACGTGAACACCTTTCCATCAGAGAAAGTTACATTGAATCCTTTGTCTTCCATGGCAGATACAGACACAAGGTTCTTCTTCAATTTAGGTACATAGAGTACATCTTGCAAACGAAGGACTTGTCCTTGAGACAAGTGGAGGGTCACAGTCCCTGTCCCTTTCACAGGATAAGTTGCATTATCCCCAAGGATAATTTCGAGATTAGTATCCCTTTCAACCATGTCAGAAAGTGCTTCCTTGAATCCGGTGATGTGTCTTGAGGCACCACTATCGATTAGCCGGACATCCATAGTGTCGGGCGGAGATGCAGCTGAGAGAGCAGATACTAGAATATACTCATTTCTTTTATCAACAACATTAGACTCCTCATACCTGGTATTTCTGGACTTTTTAGAAGGTTGATTGTTTCCACCAAAGTGAGCCTTCCTCTTTCCTTTGGATTTGTCATTTCTTCGATTCCCATTCCTTCGGTTGTTGTTGTTATCGTCACCATCGGGAGAATCCTTCTTGAAGGGGCATTCTCTAGCATAGTGTCCAGGCCTATGGCAGGTGAAACATTTTCCCTTCTTCTCTTGAGTCTTTGTCCTTCCTTTGTCCTTAGAAACACCAGAGTTCTTCTTTCGGGAATGAGCACCATAGGCGGCATTTCTTTCATTATCGAATTCCTTCATCCTTGTTTCTTCTTGCATACATCTAGACAGAAGCTCATCAAAGTTAGGAATGGTATTATTGTTGAGAATGGTAGTTGTGAATACTTGCCATTCATATGGAAGTCCTCCAAGTGCGGTGAGAACCATCTCACGATCAACTATTGTTTCCCCAATAGCTAGCAGATTGTTCCTGGTTTCGGTCAACTTTAGAAAGAAAGTTTGAACAAACTCATCTCGGCCCTTCTTCATATTCTTCAACTTGTTCTTGAGGAATAGCACTTGGTTCACATTGTTTACTTGGAACATAAGTATCAATTTGTCATACATCTCCTTGGATGTGCCTAGTTCAGATATGTAGGCAACCAGACTCTTATTTATGGATTCCCTGATCAGCAGCTTTGCTCTGATTTCTCCCTTCTTATACTTGTTCCTAACAGCTGCAGAGGCATTGGATGGAGGTTCTTGAATCTTCCCCGTCACATGATCCAAGAGATCATGATCTTCCAATTTGAGATCTAATATCATCTTCCAGGCATGGAAGTCATTACTTCCGGTCAGCTTGTCATTCTCTTTGAATTCAAGACTAGTGGAACCCATTTCTTCCGGTGATGATTGCTAAAGATAGAGTTTGTCTTCACCTCATCTCTGATACCATGTAAGTTTTTGTAGATGTTCTATGCTAAGAGCAGTTTTACTTTTCTCACAGCAATCATACAAATAGTTAAGCAAAATGCAGATAGAACATATAAGTAGATCTTACAGAAGACAAATCAGAAACAGGAAAAATGTGTGTGTTCGTTACGGCGGTCAACAGGATGCTTCAACCAGCAAAGTCTCCTTGGTCAGCCAGCCCAGCATGTGTCACAACGGACCTCCAATCAGCAAATGAGTCAACCCAAGTCAACTCCCAAAAAGTCAACGTTGTCCTGAAAAAGTCAACGCAGGGCAGCAAGCTAAAAGTCAACGCAGCAGCAAATTGGTCAACCCTTTGACCTCGATTTCTGTGCCAATTAGTACGGCCTTCCAAAATCGAACTTCCCACAAGTTTTCAGCCCAATCGGACCATGCGTTGACCAAAGTCAACGCTGGTCAAACTTTCTGCAAAACCCTAACTGCAGAAAATCGTCCTTCAACTCAGCTGTACTGTTTTGTCCTTCTTCTCCTTCACACGTGTGGCTGAACTCGTCCTCCAAGGAGCTCGTACTAACTCAGAAGAGAGAAGATGTTGTGAGTTGTGTTGTGATGAAATGCTCTCCAACTTTGCCTGTATTTATATCCATCATTTGGGGCGTGTGACACATCTGCTAAGGGTGTGAAACCTTAAGGCCGACCTGCACATATAATTTATTAAGAATAATAAATTCAAAATAAATGTTCTGCTCATCGGATTAAGACATATTATATATGGATTTTACACCTCTCCGAAAGAGGATTCCAACAAAAATATTAGCCTCTTAATCTGAGCATCATAACATGGAGTTTGGACCTAGTTGTCCAAATTTAACAGAGGAGTTGTGTTGTCATGAAATGCTCTTCAACTTTTCCTGTATTTATATCCATCATTGGGGCGTGTGACACATCTGCTGGGGGCGTGCAACCTTAAGGCCGACCTGCACATATAATTTATTAAGAATAATAAATTCAAAATAAATGTTCTGCTCATCGGATTAAGACATATTATATATGGATTTTACACCTCTCCGAAAGAGGATTCCAACAAAAATATTAGCCTCTTAATCTGAGCATCATAACATGGAGTTTGGACCTAGTTGTCCAAATTTAACAGAGAATAAATTCAAAATCTCACTTCTACTCATCCAAACAAGATGATCTTTAGATCAATCTTGCACCTCTCGGAAAGAGGAATCCAGCAAAAATATCATCTCCATCATATGAGTTGTCCAAGGTGAAGTTTGGCCCTAGTTGCCAATTTTAACAAAAAGGAAGAATAAACAAGGATGACTTGATGGAGGGAGTCTCTAGTCTAGGTTGTAAGGGTCTTGGTCGTTTCATCTTGAATCTAATGAAGGAAGAACTTTGACCAGGTTTTTCCCAAAGAGTGGGGTTTTTCCCTGGCAGTGTGCCTACATTTTGTGTCCTCTTTTATTTGTTGATTGGCATTAGTCTTGAAGATAAGAAAAGATAAATTGAAAGAACAAATAATAATAACGAAAACATCACAAGATAATGTCATAATAAGAGAAATTGATTAACTGCCACCTCTTTCGCTTTCTCAACAGGTAGCTCATAATGGATGGAAAGTTCACCAAATGGATGTGAAAGTTGCTTTGTTAAAAGGAGACTTGAAAGAAAATTTCTTCATGACTCAACCAGAAGGCTTTGTTGTGAAGGGACAAGAACATAAAGTATATACAAACTCATCAAATCCTTATATGGCCTAAAACAAGCACCATGAGCATGGTATGAAAAATTGATAGTGCATCTTCTAAAATTAAACTTCAAACACTTTAATCTTGATGATGCAACTCTATTTGTCAAGAAAATTGGCAAATTTGTTGTCTAACTTGTGGTATATGTAGATGATCTATTGATAATAGGGAAAAATGAAAACTATATTGCATCCATAAAGAAAGAGCTAAATGAAGGATTTGAGATGATGGATTTGGGACACCGTCACTACTACTTGGGCATTGAAGTGACCAAACATCCAAGGTATATATTCATTTCTCAAGAAAAGTACATTGGAGAATTGTCGAATAAGTTTGGCATGGTTGAATGCAATCCTGTCTACTCCGATGGAATCCTGTCTACTCCAATGGAACAAAATCGAAAGCTCACATCTAAAGAAGGGAATGAATTTGAAGATGCAATTGTGAAAATTTCTAACTTGAAATTCTACTGCAGTAACTGATTTATTTCTCCTATTTATTTACACAATAAGTTATTTACAAGAACCCTTCAGTAAACAACAAAATAAATTCTACTACAGTTATCACATAATTATATAGAGAAAAAAACAGTGAAATGCAAGCACAAGAATCAATCACATCAACACAATTGTTTTTGGACAATTGTCCCTGGAAAAACCCAATGCGAGGAAACCGGTGTAGCAGATGAGGGTTTATTTATTATTCTTCAGCAACAATCTCTTTACAATGAATGATTTGCAGAATCATGGAGAAACATTTGTGAAAACACCCGAGATAGTTTTCCTCCAGACACTGGAGAAATTCTGACACTCTAGAGACCCTCTAGCCTCCACTGCATCACCTCTGCGTCCTCTTCTACATGACGATTGCGCCCTCTGCTATTTTGCCTCTCTGCGTTGTCTCTCTACATCCCTCCTCCTTTGTCTCTGACTACTGCTGATACCCTCCTCTTCCTTCACCCTGCAACTCTCCCTCTGAAATCGAACTCTTCTCCTGGAGTATCGACTTCAATCGGGTTACTGAGTATTTGCCCGACTTGTCTCCAACTGTCCCTCAAGTCTTCATTTATACTTTTCCTGTTGAGATATCAACAGCCGTGATCAAATCTCTAATCAATGGCTAAGATTAAAATAGACTTGATCTTCGTCTCTTAGAAGCTTCTCACCCATATTTATATTAATTCACTTTAATTATTTTAATTTCCTAAGTTTTAACTTAGGCTCCATTAAAAATAATTAATGATTTGAATAACATTCACTGTGGGCAAGCCCCAAGGGATAGCTCAAATGGTCGAGTTCCCGTTGCTAAAGTACCTTGCCATATGGAAGGTCACGGGGTCAAATCTCCTTGACGCCCTTGGGGTTAGGTCTCGAAATTAAAGCCGACGGCTAATCCCTTCGGGTGGATCTACCAGATTATTACCCGTGGATGTAGCGGCCACTCGGTGACCATGAACCATAGATGAAAAAAAAAAACATTCACTGTGGGCAAAATTTCTCCAAACGATTTCTGGGTATTGGAGATCTCATGTATTCTAGCCCCTTCACAAAATTTTGGAGCTAGAACACATCCGATGCGACCCAAAAAATCAACACTCCCTCTTAGCAAGGAATGTGCTCTAGCAATACTTCCCACAAGAAGCATCAGCCTGATCCACTTTATTGGTCATCTCCGCTGTTGATGCTCGATTTGCTACCCTTCATCTATGGCGATGTTGTTGCCATTGTACTGCTACCCATGACATCACTGATGTCACTGCTGCATCTATACTGCAGCTCCCTCTTAAGTATTGCACTATCAGTCTCTGCTACTAAAACGGATTCTCAATCATCCCCAACTTCTCCCTGAAATAAACAAACTTTGTTCTTCCTAGAGCCTTCGTGAGGATGTTTGCCACCTGTTCTCCTATCGGAGTGTGCTGTAACTGTACTGCACCCCGCTGGACACAATCTCTAATAAAATGACACTTGATGTCAATGTGCTTCGACAGATCATGAAACACTGGATTCTCAAAGAGCTTGACACAACTCTGATTATCACATAAAATGTTGGTCATTTCCATCCTTCTCCTGAATAGATTCACAAGTAACTTTCTAAGCCATATGGCTTCACACGATGTTGTGTTGGCTGCCATATATTATGCTTTAGTTGAACTCAGTACTACGGACTTTTGTTTTCTACTGCACCAGGAAGTCATTCCTGATCCATCTTAAACAGTGCCCAGTGGTACATTTCTGATCTACCGAACTTCCAGCCCAATCTACGTCAGCAAACCCACTCAGTCTGATGTCATTGCCTCGGGTGTACTTTAATCCATGCTCAATTGTTCCTCGTATATATCTGAGAACATGCTTGGTTGCGGCCCAGTGCGCCTTCTTGGGTTCCACCATGAACGGACTGAGGGTGTTGACTACGTAACAAATGTTTGGCCTAGTGTTAACCAGACACATCAAGGACCCTCTGAGTTGTCTGTACAAGGTGGGATCTACTTCTTTATCTTCAGACGCATCAATCTTCTTCCAGTTGGAAATCATTGGGGTAGCCATGGGCCTACAGTCCTTCATCCTAAACCTCTTTAAAATTGATCTCCCTTGTCCAAGGAAGATTTCACCCTTTTGCTGCTAAACTTCCAACCCCAAAAAATAATGCATCATTCCCAAACGCTTCATGTCGAATTTTGTAGCTAGGCTTTCCTTTCAATCCTTGATGAGCCTAGATGAACCTATCAGGAATAGTCATCTACATATAATACCAGAATTAGATGCTCATCCTCTACTGTCAGATGGTAGAGGTTAGGATCTGTGTCACTCTTGAGGAATCCCATTTTCTGCAGGTAGCCATCAATTCGACCATACCATGTTCTAGGTGCTTGTTTAAGCCCATACAAGGCTTTCCTTAGCCTGCATACATGAGTCTTCTTCTCATGTGTCTCAAAGCCCTCTAGTTGTTCAATGTATACTTCTTCTTCTATCACCACATTCAAGAAAGCGGTCTTGATGTCTATCTAGTGAATCTCCCACCCCATCTGCGTTGCAAGGAATATCACGGATCTGATAGAAGTATACCTGGCTACGGGGGCGAAGGTTTCTTCAGAAGTATACTCAGCTACGGGGACGAAGGTTTCTTCATAGTCTATCTCTTCCTTTTGAGCATACCTCTTAGCCACGAACCTGCCCTTTTACTTTTGCACGCTGCCATCTGCAGCATACTTGATCTTGTAGATCCATCTCGAACCTACAACTGATAAGTCCTGAGGTCTAGGTACCACTTCCCAGACATCATTGGTCATTGACTCATTATGGAACTGTATTCCTCCACCATAGCGTCTACCCACACTTGATGTTGAACTGCATCCTGAAAACTAGATGGTTGTCCAACCTGGGCCACCAAAGCTTGGTATCTATCGGGTTGTCTACACTGCCTTTTCTCAATTCTAGGAGCTCCAATGAACTCCTCTACGTCCCTTAGTATTTGTTGTAATTCCCGGCTCATTCTTCCACTGGTAGTGGGTGGATCTTCTTGCTCCTCCTCTTGCGAATCTTCCTGTGGTGATACTTCTGGAATCTAATGGCTTGGAGAAGCGTTGGTGCTGGTTTCGGCTAGTCGAAGTGGCTGGACAAATGGATCGTCCTCTGACTACTTTTTGGAAGGCATTTCTCGGGATTTTCTAAAAGCTCTGTCCTCCATGAACTTTACATCCCATCATACTACGACTTTCCTACTGCTAGGAATGTAGATTCTATATGCCTTAGCATTCTCGCTATATCCCACCAGATATCCTTTTTCCGCGGTCTGATCCAACTTCTTTCTCTTTTCTTCGGGTACATGGCAGTATGCCAAACTCCCAAAGATCTTGAAATGAATCACTGTTGGCTTTCTACTAGTGAAGACACTCTCCGATGTAATCTTACCTAGTGCCCTGTGAGGAATCTTGTTCTAAACATACATAGTTGTGATGCATGCTTCTGCCCATAGAAATTTGGACATATCCTGATCATACAACATTTCTCTCGCTGCTTCCACAATAGTTATGTTTTTCCTCTCTGCAATCCCATTCTGCTTCGGATTATAAGGAGCGGCCCATTCTCTTTTGATGCCTTCCCTTGCGCAGTTTTCAGTGAAGTCTTTATCAATATATTCTCCACCATCGTCTGAACACAATACTTTTATCCTCTTCCTTGTTAGATTCTCAACCAGAGCCTTAAACTCTTTAAATCGATCAAAGACCTCATCCTTGGTCTTTAGAAAGTAGATCCAAGTCGTCTTGGAATGGTCATCAATGAAGGTGACGAAGTATTCGGCACCACTAATAGCTCTTTTGGATATTGGTCCGCAGATATCTGAGTGTATTAATCCCATAGTATTAAAAACCGAAACCGATCGACCTAATGAACCGAGTTTCTGACCGAAAGCAGTCTAACCGGTACTGGTCAGGTCTAAATGAACTGGTTTTTAAAAAAATACATTAAATAATTCATTTTTAATAAAAAAAACTATTTGTAAGGTTTGTAACCATGATTCCAAGCCAATAGAAACAAAATATGCAAAGTTTGCTCATTTATATACCATGTAAAGGTGAATATATCAAAATGGCACCAAGTGCAATACATATCATCGAAAAAATACATAAGCAATGAGGCTCCAAATGGCCTATAAAGTCCAAAAACAATGCTACAAGCTATGAGGCCATTGGCCTGCTAGAAGACTACATATTAGTGATCAACAACATGATCACTCCTCATCATGATCAAAATCATCACCACTACTAGATAAGGGATCATCAACATGAGCTACATAAATAATATGGCTCAAAGTTTGAGGACTCCTAAAACTCCTCTACAACTTTAGTAGTAGTAGCAAAAATAGACATCAAATCTACAAATCACTGAGCAACATGGTCTCTCATGAAACTCATCATTGATTCATCGCTACTAAAAATGGGATCATCAACAAGAGATACATAAACATCATCTAGCTCAAATTCTTCAGACTTGGATTGCTCAACCTTATAACATGATAGAAATTGAAAAAGTTTAACATGCCTAACCAATGATTTTGGTTTGAGTGAAGGGTTCATCTCCTCAACCTTAAAATGCGGTAGAAAAATATTAGCACGCCTAACTAGTTTTTTTCCTTTCAGTGAAGGGTACATTCTTGTTAAGGCCATGGTAGGGGAGTTCAACAATCAATACCACCAACATCAACAAAGTTCAACAATCAATGCCACCAAAATCAAGGTTCTTAAAGGGCTTCATGCTCTTGATCAAATCCCAATCTCATACCCTTACACATGATAGAATCAAATGGAAACATTGCAAACCCCCAAACCATGAAACCCTGAAAACCATTAAGTCTGCTGAATTTTGAGTGAAATCTAAAATTCTAGTTTCTCCATATGAAATCCAATGAGGTCAAAACCACTCTCAAACATCCTGAGTCATTTCATGGTAATGTTAAAAAGTTAAGTAAAAGGATCACTTTTAAGTAAGAGTTTAACATTACCATTAACTGCCAATATTGCTAGGGATGTGTCAGAAAATAAGAGGGTAGGCATGCTTTTCTTAGAGGGGATGTTTTTGAAGGAAAACAACCCTAAATTTTCCTCAAAAAAGATCCAAAACTCACAAAAATGCATTTTTTGGGGTCCATAGTTGGCATGGCAATGAACCGGCTAGTTCAGGATGGAACCGACCGGTTTATGGACCATAAACCAGCCGGTTCCATCCTGAACCGGCCAGTTAGCACTAGTTGGACCAGTTTTTTTGGCGAAGAGGAGGGTCGAACCCGGTTTTTCTACCGGTTTGACCCGGTCAGCTAATAAACCGGCCGGTTTGACCGCTTTCCAGTTCAAGCCAGCCGGTTTTTAATACTATGATTAATCCCAAAATACTCTTTGCCCTATTGTTACTTCTGGAATAAGCCGCTTTGGCGTACTTGCCTAGTACGCACCCTCTGCAGACATCATCTCATTTGGTGCTCAACTTTGGAACTCCTGTGACGGCTTCTCTGAGAATTCTTAGAGCCCCATGGTGTAAGTGCCCCATCCTTCTGTGCCATAGTTCATTCAAATCTTTTTCATCATTGTTGCCTATCAGTGCCATTGGAGATTCTAGCTGCAACTTATACAGTTTGTTGCCTCTGACTCCAATTTGGTCCTTCTTCTTCCAACTTGTGTGTTTGACATATACTTTCTTTCCAATGAAGTATACATCATAGCCCTTGTTTTGTAACGGAGTTACAAAGAGCAATTTCATCTCCAATATAGGCACATGCAACACATTAGTAGCCCGAAGCCGATCTCCTGCTTCTGTTGGAAAAACTATAGTACCTCTTCCAACAGGAGTACATTTAGCCTTATTTCCCATGGTCATTTGGAAGTTCATCTTTTCTTCTTGGTAGCTCGAGAAACATTCTCGTATTCCCATCATGTGCGCAGAAGCCCCGCTATTAATATACCAAACCTCGGAGGAAGCAGAGCTTGACAAGCAAGCGACTTCTTCTTCCAATCTGGAAGTCAACACAGAAATGTCGTGATCCATCGTATCTTTCGTGCTTTCCTCTTTCCCAAGAGAATTACATGGGCCCCTTCGATTTGTTGCTCCACCAGCATCAAGACCACAATTCATTGCAGAATCTCCAACCCTATTGCCCGATCTCTGCTCTGATACCATGTGAAAATTTCTAACTTGAAATTCTACTGCAGTAACTGATTTATTTCTCCTACTTATTTCCACAATAAGTTATTTACAAGAACCCTTCAGTAAACAACAAAATAAATTCTACTACAGTTATCACATAATTACATAGAGAAAAGATCATTGAAATGCAAGCACAAGAATCAATCACATCAACACAATTGTTTTTAGACAATTGTCTCCAGAAAAACCCCATGCAGGAAAACCAGAGTAGCAGATGAGGGTTTATTTATTATTCTTCATCAACAATCTCTTTACAAGGAATGATTTGCAGAATCGTGGAGAAACATTTGTGAAAACAGTTGAGATAGTTTTCCTCCAATCATTGGAGAAATTCTGACAGTCCAAAGACCCTCCAGCCTCCACTGCATCACCTTTGCATCCTCTTTTGCGTGAGGACTGCGTCCTCTGCTGCGTTGCCTCGTTGCGTTGTCTCTCTACTGCTTTGGGTCCCTCCTCCTATGCCTCTGACTGTTGTTGATACCCTCCTCTTCCTTCACCCTGCAACTCTCCCTCTGAAATCGAACTCTTCTCCTGGAGTATCGACTTCCTTCGGGTTACTGAGTATTTGCCCCACTTGTCTCCAACTCTCCCTCAAGTCTTCATTTATACTATTCCTGTTGAGATATCAACAGTCGTAATCAAATCTCTAATCAACGACTAAGATTAAACAGACTTGATCCTCGTCTCTTAGAAGCTTCTCACCCATATTTATATTAATTCACTTTAATTATTTTAATTTCCTAAGTTTTAACTTAGGCTCCATTAAAAATAATTAATTATTTGAATAACAATCACTCCGGGCGGAATTTCTGCAAACAATTTCTAAGTCTTGGAGATTTCATGTATTCTAGCCCCTCCACAAAATTTTGGAGCTAGAGCACATCCGATGTTATCCAAAAAATCAACAGAAACTAAATACAAAAAGCTTTTGGGAAGTCTTATCTACCTCACCATTACCAAACCAAATATTTCATTTGTTTTTGGAATCCTTTCGAGGTTCATGCAAAAGCCTTATGAAGGACATTGGTCTGCAACAAAAAGTGTTCTAAAGTACTTGAAAGGAACTCAACATTTTTGGACTCAAATATTCATAGGTGGATGACTTCAAGTTCAGTTTTATTGGATATTTTGATTCAAACTTTGACGGAGATAAGGAAAAGGGAGTGTCTACTTCAGGTTATATTATGAGTCTTGGTTCAAAATTGTCCCCTAGAGGTCATGGAAATAGTCAATTCCTGAATTCCAGCAAATTACACGACAAAGGAAAAGTATGTGGCAACTATAGAAGCAATAAAGGAGATTGTGTGACTCTGGAAAATTTTTGAAGACTTGCAGGAGAAACAAGTGAACTCGACTCCCCTTTTGATTAACAATACTTCTGCAATTAAGTTGGCCAAGAAGCCAAAATTCCATGATCAAACCAAACATATCAACACAATATCATTTGATTCGATATCGTGTAAAGGCCAAGACTATTCATCTAAGACATTGTTCCAAAAATGAGCAAAGTGCAGACATCTTCAGCAAAGCACTTGGAAGAGAAAAGTTTGAAAATTTCAGAATGATGCTTGGATTCACAAATACCCCTTCAAATTAAGGGGGGAATATTAGACACCTAATCCTTGAGGATTGGGTGAATAATTTGTAAATATATAAATAAAAGGAAATATGAACAATTAGAATAGGAACCAAGCATGGAAGATAAAACCAAGGATCACCCTTGTATGTTATACAAGTCTATTCTCATCAATGCAAATGCAATCCAATTGAGGAGTTATTCCTTGGCCTGACAAGCGGAACAATGCAACGAAAAAAGCTCATAATCTTTGTAACACATTGTTTAACTTCACTCACAATAGGCATGAGCCTTCATTGTTTAACTCTATTGTTACTATAACACAATCAAAAAACTTACCAGAAACTTCATAAGCAGTAGCTCCCTTGATGTCAACAGTAGTTGCAACAAGATTCTCACGAAATGTGGCACAATGGCTTACTCCAGATTTGTCCCTGCCAATGAGATAGAATCATCAAAAATAAATTCTTATGATAATAAGGAGAGAAAACAGATAATCCCAATTTCAAACAAACTTACAGATGGAAATTTTCAAGTATCGATTCTTGCAAAAACAACCATAACATTGTGAAATTATAATCAATTATTAGAGAAAACTCTCAAAAAGAATGTTGTAAACAATACAATAGATTCCACATTTGTGGGAAGAACACCAACCCAAATAGGGAGTGACAAGGCACATTTGTGAAGTACTATTATCCAACTTGAAAATCATCAATATGCAAAACTCAATCCCCCAACATAAAACTAGAATTGTATCACAAGCAATTTGTAAAACAGTTATTCTTCATAATTATAACATTGTCTTCCAACTTAACATTATAATCAACTAAACAGCATTTAGTTAAAAACTAGCCTAGATCCATCTTAACTCCAGATCTACCAAGCGTCGAGAGGAATCAATTCTCTTTTCACTCTAAAAAAAATTTGCATCTCAAGAGATTTGATCCCTCTCGACGCTTGGTAGATCTGAAGTTAAGATGGATCTAGGTTAGTTTAATTATTAATTATAAATATAATTATTAATTTTGTCTTTTATTTTATTTTATTTTAGTTTTAGTTTTATGTAATTTGACTGAATTAAAATGTTTTATTGATAATTATAACTATTAGTTATTTTATTTTATTTTTATTTTATTTTATTTTGACCGAGTCAAAATGTGAAACATTACAACATCTCTACCATATTTATTTTATTTTATTTTTATTTTTATTTTATTTTATTTTGACCGATTCAAAATGTGAAACATTACAACATTTCTACCATATTCAATTGGAGAGTACCTCTCGCCACAATAATCGTGTCATAATAACTACCACTTTAAAATTTCATAAACTTATTGGACAAAATTAATAGTTTCTTTTATAAAGTATAAACTCATGATATTAAGATGCAAATGTTGTTTTATTGCAATGCAAATGTGTTACTTTGGACTAGAAAATATCACATTTACCCCAAAAAAAAAAATATTGATGAATGACATGAGTTTTGTCGACAACCTCGAACTCGACCCCAAAAAGTAGAGTGAGAATCAAGAATCAAGATATAAGGATTTACCAAAACTTAAAAGCCTAGCCTATAGATACGAAAATATGAAAAAGTAAATTTCATGTTTAAACCCTTATGGATCTTATATTTTTAGTCATCATGACAAAAATAGCAGAATGTTTCAAATTTACAACACAAATAGTCATCAGATGTCAAACAAAAATATTTAAAGTGGTTTTAAACGTTTACAAGTTTAAAAAGGGAATTAATTACTACAATATGATGCTTGTGAAATGCAAGTCAACCATGCACCTTATATCCCCCTGACTAAGTCATTGTGTTTAGCGAACAAAATCCTTCAGGTTTGAAGCTTGTCAAACGTAAACGCGTGTTGAATTTATTCGTTTCGGTTTGCCGAACATTAACGCGAACTTGAACCCAAACCTAAGCCGAACTCGAACACAAACGTGAACACCAATAAAATAAAATAAAAAATCGCCTTAAATTTAGACAAATTTGGCTTCGTGTTCGGGTTATCTTGGCAGTTGATAATTTAAAAAAAAAAATCAAAAAATCAAAACCCTAAAGGCTAAATCACACTGTAGTCGCATTCGTAGCCTCACACTCCACTCTCGACCCCTGTCGTCTGCGACTACACTACATTGAGCACTCTCAACCCTTGCCACTATAAAGTCCCAACTTTTGGATTTCCATGTGATATGGTTAAGGGAGATCTTCAAACCCTGTGTCAACCAGATCGCAGGAGCAGGATTACACCATTGGTGAGCCCGACAGGTTTGGAGGAGTTTTATGGGACCTAAGTGGGATCGCTTACCATATCTCATCATTAGGATCAGTTCTGCATGGTTCGATCTTGGTTTCGTTGCATTCCGATGATTTCCGTAAAACGGGGTTATTAATAGCGATATTTTAATTATTTACGCTTGAGGTGCTATTTGGGTCTGATTATTTGAAGGAACACCTTAGCATAATAGCTCATTGGAATCGAGTTGAAAAGGTCTACAAGGCAGGATGATGAAAAGGGGTTGTGGGTGGTTGGTGTGATCATGGAGGCGAATTAAGCATTTTCCGGGGTTAAAAGTGGTTTTAATTAGTTAATAAAGGTCACTTTATTAAATAAAGAAAGGAAAAGTGCTTTTATTATTTCATTGGAGGGAAAGGGTAAAAAGGGTGGCAAAGGAGTCCAGTGAGTTATAAAAAAGGGAAATGAGAGGATCTCTCCTCATTCTTGCATTTGTTCACTTGAGAAAAAGAAATTTGGAGAGCTCTTGATAAAGAGTCTAGGGTTTTTGGAAACCCTCATTCTGGTTGTCGCTAGTTTTGGTGTTGAAACAATACACCCTAGCTAGTTTGGGTGCGGGATCACTCAGATTTCACCATCATGCTTCAGCGAAAAATAAGATATTAGCAGAACAAGTAATTCAGTGGTGTTATCAGTTGATATTAAGTACTGACATGTGCTATTCTATCTCTCTAACACAGGCTGGGAATACCCATCAAAAAGTTGAGCTCCTGAGCCACATTTAGTGGGTCGAACCACTGATTTTGGGTGCATCACTGAGGCCGAGATTACCACCATACTGCTGATCATTTTCTGTTGGTTAGAGGCTGAGTTTCTCACTGTAGATTTTGGGTCGAATTCCTTTCTTATCTCAGGCTGAGACTACACTACCAAGAAGCTAAGTGTTTCTCTCTTTCTTGGCCGAGTTATGCTTCCTTAGAAGGATCGAGCTTCATCATATCTCAAGGCCGAGTTTTACCAGTCGAGTTCAGTAATAAACAAGGAGGTTGAGTTCTTCATGGTGAGCTGGAGGAGTTGATTCTTGGGTTGGGGCTGAGAATTGTCGTCAAAAGGGTTGAGTTTCACTTGTGTAAAAGACCACGAACAAATTCATCTTGCTGATCAAATGGACTGATATACACAGTCATCTCTTGGGGTTGAGTCCAACATATTTTTGGGCCGAGTTCTATGCTTATTGGCAGTTCGAATCACCATTCTTGAGGCTGAGTTATTCATGAGAGAAAAAGGGTGTTGGCTGTAGCAGAGATTACCTTGTTGGTGTTGTCAAATGAGGACCATGTCTTGATATGTGTACTGTTGAAACGCTTACTAGGTTCCTCTAAAATATCACCCACTGTAAATTTTAATTTCCAGTTAATGAAACGGCTATGTTCCTTTGCATTTGTTGTGGTTGCAAATGTATATACCAGGGGCTGTGTAGTTTTTAACTCGATATAATCTATCATACTGTTGTTTGGAGCTTTTATTTGGGTGTATATTTGCCACTGTGAATTTCTATTGGAGTAAAAATTTATTAAAGGAGCACCTACAGCCATTTACACTCAAGCTGTTTGATAAAATGTTCCATTGAAAAGACAAAAGTCAGAAAATTAAAGGGGAAATTTCAAGGTATTCCAAGGGGGTATCTTACAGTGGTATCAGAGCATGATTTTGGCCAGTTGTTGGTCTAAATCAAGAAAGATGAAGACAAATCAGGAACTCGTGGTAGAAATTTTGCAAGTCATGCAAGGATATCAAAATAATTTAACCTTGTTAGAGCATCCTAAGTTGTTGAAGTCACTTTTATCAGTTGGGAAGAGAGAAGGGGGATTCAAATTTGAAGAAGTGGATGATTTCTTGGAAGTGCAGGCACCTAATCATGCTGAGGATGTGTGCAATGAGGTTGACAAAACAACAGCCCTTAATATTTTGTTAGAGCTATGATATAAGGCTAATAACCTAGTGAATATTATAGACAAGTTTAGAATACATATGATAAAGTTTCCCAATCAATTAATAATGATTATTATGATGATTCGGGCATGTTAACACCTAATCATGATAAAAAATTGGATTCTAATCTAATTTCTCAGGAGTTATGCATGAAGGATGACAAAGAGGAGGCTGATTTTGGAAAGCGTGATGATAGTTCCCACGAGTCCCATCATTTGCTAAGGCAATTGAAGGTAGCTGAAGACATGATTGTTGCAGTCATGAGGCATTTTGATGATACACAAGTATTGGTGGCAGATTATTGTTGAAGAAAGGCAGTGACATGTGATAGCTTGGTAGGATAGCATTCCCTTGCAGATTTTCAAACACTCATAGATGCATTGGTAGAGATGAAATCAAACTACCTACACCTTTCGGATAGAGATCACCTACTCATGCTTGTTGAGATATAAGATGATGCACTAGAAGGGAAAGACGAGGAAGTTGATAGAATTACCCATGAGCTTGAGATTACCCAAGAGCTATGTCACAGGGTTTGCCGAATTTGAACCTTGAGGTTTGAAATTCGGCGAACCCAAAAAAAAAAATCGTTCAGGTTCGGTGAACTTGATAGTCGAACCTCAAATTCAAACCTCAACGAATTCGAACCTCAACAAATTCGAACATGAAGGTGAACCTAAAGACGAACCTGAAGTCAAATTTTATAATTTTTTTTTTAAATTGGGGTTTGATGTTAGAGTTTGGGCAGTTTTTATCAATTGTTTTAAGGTTTATGAGAAAAACCATGGGCAGCACATGGTTTTCTCTTGTTCTGCTTCCCACCAATTAGTTTCCCGCAGTGGCCACTGGTTTGTACTTATTTACCATGGTTGTCAATAGATTTTCACAAGCCAACTTCAGTCTGAGTGTACTCGCTCCATTGTGCTCAGTGTTGTATTCTCTACAATTTCCTGAATTCAATTTCTAGACGCTGCTTGTCCCCGCCTCCCGGAGCATGAAGTGAATAGTGGTTGTGATTTGTGACTCCTGGTCCTCACTGCTATTCATATAACTTTATTGATTGATTTTGATTTTTTATTATATTATGTCATATATATATATATATATATATATATATATATATATATATATATATATGTGTGTGTGTTGCGAACATCGGCATTGGGATAAAATTGGCAAAGGTCCGGAAAACCAAAAAATCGTAAAAATCAGGAAAATATCGGTAAAAATCGGCAAACATCGGCTAGGCCAAAAAATCGTGATTTTGAGATAAAATCGAGATGTTCGCAACAACGATATATATATATATATATATATATATATATATATATATATATATATATATATATATATCCTGAAAAATATGTATAGTCTAACTTAATGCCGAACCTCATGCGAACCTCATCGGAAAATTTGAATTCGAATCGAACTTAATCGTTGCCGAACTCGAATTCGAACCCAAACCGTGTGACATAGCCCAAGATTCCTTGAAGAGCACTCAAATGGCCCTTCAAGAATCAGAGTTGTACGTCGAGCATCTTTGTATGGGGTTGAATTGTGGACATTCTTCATCCTCCATAGCAAACAGTCAGTTAACTATGGCAACCATCACACAAGAGGATGTTAGGGGCATTCATGATTTTAGAGATAAGCCTCCTATGATATTTGAACATGAGGAGCACCAAGGTGAATAGGCGCTTGTGGAGAGGTACATCCCAAAAGGTTCTAATTATGCATCCATAGAATGTGGGGAGTGGTATATTTCAGACGAGGATACATCCATTTGGGATCTAGGTTCAATTAACATGAGTGGAGTGGACACTGGAAGCCCAGGTTGGCATTGGGATCCAAGTGGGGCTTTCCATCATATACCAAAGGTGTATGATGACTATGGCATTGACGGGGTGGTTAACCCAAAAACCAAGCGCACATATTCCTTCACACTTCCATCAAAGTTTCAATTAGCACTAATTGCGAGTTGGTTTGACAGGGGAGTGTTTAGGCTCTGGGAGATGTCATGTCACATCGTCCGTGTATGGGGTTGCATGGTGGTCAGTATGCCTTTGAAATGTGAAGTTGGGGCTCAACCTCATATCAGTTGAAAAAAAGAGTTTCAAGAGAGCTAAAATGGCTATATAATCAATTTATCTAAATACTCGCCCTTGGCAGGAGTTATTTGGATGGGATGGCATTGGTATGCCATCAGGCAGGGCATTGCATGGAGATGATGCTCTTCCGCTAATGTATTGGGAACAAGGGCAACCAAGGATCAATGCAACAGTGACACCCCCACTAGTATGTGAGGAGCTATGCCACTCAGATTTATCAGGGAAGGATAGGAGGGATGATTCACATCACAATGGATTCACTAGTGGGGTGACGGATACATTAGTATATGCAGGATACCGAAGGAGACAGAGAGGTACATCAACAAGCGGTGGTATCCAGTGGTGTATAGAGATATGTCACAGTGTGCATTTGTATGCAGAGGAGCACGAGGATGCATGGTTGTATGCAATGATGTATGGTGTTACACAACAGGATCTTCGAGCATTGCTTCCGAGGAGATCAAATGACTGGGACGTCGGGCATACCATTGGGTTTGGCTTACCCAGGATCGATGAGTGGACAGATGAGCATCATGGAACATTGCACTCCTTCAAGATTGATCTTCGATTGGAACATCACGTGATCATAGTCGAAGAGTCAGAGAGACTACCCTTGAGTATCCATATTGGTTCTTAATCATGCCCTTGGGATTGATCCACGCATCTATCACTTTTCAGTCTTGCATACTGTTGCAGAGGCTTTTGTTGTTCTTTGACGCTCTCATCACATATAGCAGGACACAGGGGGGTCACCTAAAACAGTTGGATGAGACACAGTGCATAGTGGATAGGAAAGCGACTTCCCATTTGAGGTGTATGGTTGGTGCACGAGTTGACAGATACAGGATTAGGGATGGTGTGACCTACTAGAAAGGTAGCATATGTTCCACCCTTGAGTACACACTTGGGGAGATGATCATGAGGGAGTTACATGACACACCTTCAGCAGGACATTTTGAGGCATTATATGAGCATGAGATATAGAGGATGGGCTCGAAGTAGATTGGGGCACATTATCAGGAGACAGGACAACAGATTTATCCGTGTGATCTGGCAAGAGTGAAAAGTTCACCACTGAAATTCTATTGCAGCAATAGGAATTAATTCTTCTAACTGTTAATTAATTTAGCAGTTTATTGCTATGGCAACAACGAATTAATCACACTGCAATCTTCACAAATAAAAAATATTGTGGAAGATAAACTGGAAACTGAGAAAATACTGACACACACATGCAAAAAATATAACACTGTTATTTTTGGACAAAAGTCCCAGGAAAAACCCAACTTGGGAAAATCAGTGCAGCAGCTGAGGGTTTTTATTATTAAGCAATAGTGAGAAAATTCTGAGTAAAACTGGATGTCGAAATCTATCAATCCTACAAAGAAAACACTGGCAATCCTAGCTCAATCAAGCCAATCGAACTAGCTCTCCAATTGCCTCTGTGTGTGCCCTACATCACTCCTGCACAAGCTTGAAACTCGCTGGCACAAAACTACCTCGAATCAGCTTTTGACTGAATGTCGTTGGTCTGGAAGCCTTTGGCTTGGCCCTCTGGAAATTCTTCCAACCACTAGCACCTAAAACGACCCTTCCTCTAGTTGAATCAAATTGCCCTTCGTGAAACGACCCTTCCTTTAGAGACTTTTGCGTAGCCCCTGCGTCAGCCTCTCTGTGGCTATTTTTGCCTATCTGCAAGCAACTCTTCGGAACTGGAAGACTTCCTCCAAACTCGGTGTCTTTGGCCCTCTCTGTCTCTGCTTCCTTCTCTGGCTCGAACTCTTCCGACAAAATGTTGCTGCTTTTTGGAAATATCGAACTGCTCAAGGAAATTGATCTCAAGTGTCTTCCCCCATCTACCCATCGGCTTCTTATAATCTCATTGTGAGAATCCAACGGCCAAGATTAAAACTTAATCAATGGCTAAGATTATTTCCTAGTCAATTCAGGGGATTTTCTAGAGAAATCTCACCTTTTGTAATTAATTATTGTTAATTAATCATTTTCCTTAAGTTAGACTTGGGAAAAATTTAATTAATGATTAATTAACTTAATTAAGGCAATTCTAGGTCGATTTTCCTGAAACCTTTTCTATGTTTTGGAGACCTAGTGTTTCTTAACCTCTCTGACAATTGTCGAGACTAGAACACCATCCGATGCTACAAAAACTAACAAGGAGCAGGGCGGTTTAGCATGCACGAGGTTGATTATTGATACATGGTGTCCATCTATTGATTGCATACAAGGATCAGAGGAGAGACACGGATGGGTTCCAATAGCTATCAGTACTATGCAGCTGTCAGTAGAGATTGGGAGTTGTGAACTCCCGATATGGCTATGGAAACTAGGGACCCAGTTGGTTTCTAGATCACTCCACTTCTCGATGAGTAGGTATATGGCAGCAAGTGATCTAGTTGATTTCGGGGTTGACGCATGGAGGATTATGGAGGCCTTCACCATGTGGAGATGTAGATTTTCATTGTTGTTGCTCAGGATCGAGTCTAGTTGTAGATCGGTAAACTCTAACATCGCTAAGATGCCTTAGCAAGATGTGCTTCAAGGTTGTGAATTCGGATCTTACGGATATTTTGGCATGTGGTTCCAGGTGAGGAGGATTCAGTATGACCATGATGGACACTTACTTATGACTACAATGATGCATCGACAACATGGCAGTGTTTTTTTGAGATTAGCATGGGACCCTACCATTACAAGGCTTGGAAGTTCAACTACCATTAGGGGTGAGATGGTTTTTATAGGGGGAGATCACTCAGATCTTCCATTGGACCTCATTTTTGCGAAGAGCGTTTCACTTCTCAGTGATTCGCTGATATTTTGGAGCGCCTCACTAGTATGGTAGTGTGATCAGCAAGAAGAGGTCATGATTAGTTCATGTAGACTAGGACCCTTTTCAGTAGGAATTGGATTGTACTTTGAGGAGTTCACTCTTGAGGTACATGGGATTGGTTTTTCGAGAGAGTAGCTTCTCGAGGAGTAGATCGAAATTTTGCATTATAGAGATGCTCTACTTGTTGACAGTATGCAAAGGGCCTTTGATGTCGATGCCTTGTTGGGGAATGAGGGAGTGAGGAATGTTTCACGATGATCAGGATGGTTTGGGGCCCCAACATCATGATATCCATTCGTGTTGGGGTAGTACAGTGGTCTAGAGTAGCTCAGCGACATATTTGGGACCCTGGTCTTATGTTGATTTGGGTAGCATCAAATGTGCTCTAAGTCTCAAAACTGGCAGGGAGACTTAGGCATATGTATTCCAGAGAACCCATAAATCGTTTGTGAAAATTCCACTCATAATATGTTTTATTAAAATATTTAATTATTTTTAAAGAGACCCTAAGTCTAAACTTAGGAAAATAAAATAATTAAAGGGTATTAATAAAACAGAGTGTGAATGTTCTAGAAAAGGTGGAGATCAAGTCAAAATTTAATCTTAGTCGTTGATTAGAGATTTAATCTCGGTCGTTGAAGTTTCAACAAGAAGATTATAAGGACTTGAAGGGTCATTTGGAAAATACACCGAGAGAGCCATAGGATCAAGAGATCAAAATTCTTTAGTGTGCAGTGCTCAGGGAGAAAATCAATCAAGAGATCATTTGCAAAGAGGGGCAGTAATTCCAATTGGAAGATTTCCTGATCCGGAGAGTGCATAGCAAAGGAGGCAGTAGAAGCCACAGAGGCAGCGCAGAGCCAGTGACATAGAGGCTAAGTAGGCACTACGCAGAGCCTGAAAGGGATTATGTTTTCTGTTGAGGAGACAACGTTGGGTCAATGCCAATTCTCGAAGAGATTTTCCGAAGGCCAGAAGGCCTCAGTTTCCAACTAGCAGAGATGCCAATTCTCGAAGAGATTTTCCGAAGGCCAGAAGGCCTCAGTTTCCAACTAGCAGAGAGACCAACGCAGACACAGCAGCTTCGTCGGCATGCCTTTGGCCATAATAAAAATTTGAAAAAAAAAATGGAAGAGATATATAGAAAAAAAATAGAGTGAGAAAAAAAGTTTGTTTAAAAAAATATCAATTAAAAAAAAAACAAAAAAGGGGGAAAAGAAAAAGAGACCTAAACGAAATTATAAAAAATAAAATCAAAATAAAATTTAAAAAAAAAAGACAATCAAAGTTAAAAAAAGAAAAAGGTCTATATAAAAATAAAAAATAAAAATTACATTTAAAAAAAAGTTATATAAAAAACTAAAATAAAAATAGAAATGAAAAGTTAAAAAAAAAAATTATTGATAAAAATAAAATTCGACATAAAATTTATTTAAAATTATAAATTTAAAAAACAAAACAAAAAAACGTACGACAGCAAATCGACCCCGTCCGGCCATCAAGCGGATTTGTCGTCGTTGACCCCCGTCCAGCCACCGAGCAGCCACTTCGCCAACGCAGCCCTGCCGCCATCAAGCCGTCGCTGCCCAAGCCACCGCCTGCAGCTCCGGACTCCACCATTTGACATTCAAAAAAATAAAAAATGAGAACCTGTAACATTCACCTTCCCCCCTGTGGCCTTCGTACCCACTTGCAGCAGCATTATCATTTGAAGCCAGGACTCTCATCCACCCTCCACCGGAAGCAAATCCTTTTTTCCTTCCACCCCACGACTCACCTCAGCCTACGCAAGCTTTTGAGTTGTCAAACCTGCCACAACTGCAACCGCCAAATATAGTTGTACAGTTTTCCCTTGATCATCTCACTGTAACCCTCACCATAACTGCTTTTAACTCGTGCAAGCAAATTGAATGGTACAAGAGTCGTGCCTCTCTCGTATAGTCAAGTCTTCATCATCATGCCTCTTAAAATTTTAAAATTGAGCGGTTGTTCAATAAAAGATTAAGCCAAGCATAAAATTAAGAATTTTGAAAAAAAAAACTCAAGCAAATTCTCAAAACTTTTAACATCAAAATCAAACCTGGGGCATGACCTTTGAAGTGTCATTGAGAAATAAATCAAGGTTAATTCTATTGGATATAACGGTGATATATTATGTTATATAAGAGGAATACATTTTGAAAGGTTATTCAAAAGAAAAAGAAAAAAAGAAAAAAAAAATCAATATATATCAAAGAAAAAAAAGAGACTATAGAAAAAAAAGAAAAAAAAAAATATATATATATATATATATATATATATATATAAAGCGAAGGCGACTCCAAAATACGTAAAGTCATCTCGACAAAACAAAAAAGGGATCAATCATGGAAAAAAAAAAATGATGGAGATAATGGAGCTCAAGTCTAAAATGTCGAAGGAAGAAGAGTTTTCCTATAATGGTCTTTCAGTTACAAATCACAAGGTAATTACATTAAAAGGGAGTATCCAAGGAAGAGAAGTTAATGTCGTTATCAGCGCAAGCAACAATAAAAATTATATCAACATTAACTTCGCAAATCAACTACTAATTCCAGAGCCAAGCATTAGTGTAAGGAAAATATTTTTGACCAAAAAGAGTATAAAATTAGTGATTTACAAGTGACAGTAGGTCATTATGAGCACATATCTCAATTTCATGTTGTAAGGATCGATAATAGAAAGATTGACATCATACTCGGTCAACCCTGGCTTAAGGATTTGGATGCTTTCATGTTAAACATAGAGAAACAAGTTTTGATGTTTCCCTATAAGGGAAAGATGGTCACATTTCGAGACATAAATCAAAATCAATAACATCTTCATTAGAAGACTTTAAGGATATCTCAAACTTGATGTTCAAAAATAACAAAAAAACTATATCAAGGAAGCAAAAAGAGCTTGAAAAAGTCATGTCTAGCAAAAACAAAGAAGTTTTGTGCCTCAGAGATCACCAAGAAAAACTACTTGAACAAGTCAAGAAAGTTAAAGCATCAAAGAAGGAACTCAAGAAGCGTTTACTAGAACAAGAAGAAGAAAATTTATGTTTTAAGAGCCTTAATCAGACATTATTAGAACAAATCAAACGTTTAAAGGATGATGAAGCTACTAAGAATAAAATCAACAATTCAAAAAATGATGAACTTGTGCGTTTAAGGAATCATAACCAAAACCTACTTACACAAATAAAGAAACTTAAAAATGACAAGAAATCATTGAATGACAAGCTAGAACAACTTCAAAGTGAAGTATTGACGTCATCAGTCGTTTCAATTCAAGTTGAAGACAAAGGGATTAATACTGATTCAGTCAATATCACAAGTAAAGAAGAAGAAGAATCTAGAGAAGTTAAAACATATGCAGAAGTTGCAATTCAAACGTTGGACATTTCAACTGATGATTCAGTCGCCCATTCAACAAAAACAACGTCTGAAGGAAATCAAGAATCAACCACTAACATGATAAGGGCAAGCCAAACCAAAGGAGCTATGTATCGACATCTGAATCACAAGAGCAGACTTTCTAATCAGCCTACTTACCAGTATCGCTCAGAACAGGTACGACAAATTTATGTTCCCAAAAATACTGAAGTTTGCAAAATCCGAACTCGTGATAACTATTCATCACAAAATTCGATTCCATGGAAAATCAATCTAGGATGGTCCAATCCATTCTCAGTACGATAGTTTTGTCTATCGCTCAGAGTATCATATCGTCTTGTATCGACGAAGATTAAAGTACAGAGACAAGAAGATGTTCTTAAGTAAGCTTTGAGGACAAAGCTTCTTGAAGGGAGAGGCTATGTTTTGAATATAATTCATAATAAAATCATAATATATATAAATATAAATGTAATAATAAATAATAAGTCATTAACTAATGATTAGTTAGTTAGTGATGAAGAGGCATGTCTTAGAGACATAGCCATTCGTGAAAGGGCACCTGCCTAGGGTATAATAAGCGAGCCCTCATTCTCATTTGTAATCATCCTATCATCAATCTTTTATATAATATACAATTTACACTTACTGTCCTACAATGGATGTGTTTGTCTACGAAGTATTTTAATATTTTTGTTGCATATTCGACAATTGGTTGCTACATACTCACAATATCCCTAACAAGGCTATTGAAAGGTTGCCTTCTTTTCAAGGTAACAATGTCATTAGTGTTGCATCACAAGTGAAGAACCTTAATGTTTGCATTTTTAAATGGTGTAACACTGCTAACTATGAGGATGTTAAAATGAGACTTTTTGTTCTCTCTTTTGAAGAGGATGCTCTTGATTGGTTCATTGAGCAACCTGCTAACTCTTATGATTCTTTGCAAGCAATCATTAATGCTTTCATGGGAAAGTTTGGAGAGAGAAGAGAAAATAGTCACTTGATCAATGTCATTAGCAACATGAAGAAAGACGAGAATGAGACCATGGAGAAATTTAACAAGAGATTCAATGAATTGGTAAAAAGCATGCCTATTACTATTAAACCTCCTAATGAATTTCTTCTATGCTCATATTTAGATGTTTTTAGTGTTGACACTGCTTATGAGTTGAGGAGGAAGGAGCCTGCAACTTTGGTGTAGCTCACACTGAAGCCTTGAAGATGGAAAGGGCTAGAAAGCAATCAGGAAAATTTGAAATTCTTGGTTTCAATAGAGGGCCATCAAAATCTAATGATTCCAAAGGCAAGGCCAAGTAAGAGACTACACATGATCCTATTAAAGAATTAACTCAACTCATCAAGAGCATGGAAACAAATCACACTAAAGAAATGCAAGCCATGCAAAATAGGTTGGTGGCCATGGAAAGATCACAAGTGCAAAGATTCCAACCTAGGCCAAATGATAGATGGAAAAAGAATAAAGGCTCTCAATAAGATTATAGGCCTCCAAATCCATTGGAACCCACCAACATGGTAGATCAAATTCCCCATTTTTGTAGGCCATGTAATGAGTTCCATGAAGAGGCCGCATCCCCATATGTAAAGAGAATTATGGAAGGTAGCATGTTGGGAGATGAACATGTAGGAACAAGTGGTCAAATCAAAATGTTCTCCATGGAAGATCAAATATACACCATTGAAAGAAATCAAGAGATTGACCATAGGCTTAATAATCTTCGGGTTGACAATATGATTGCAAATTTTGACAAAGTCGCTAAGATTTTTGGGGAAAAGCCTACATCTGGATAGATTCTTGCTATGGCAAAACAAAAAGGGATGACATTCAAGACCGGAAAAATCACAGAAATTTTTCTCCTACTTCAGAATTAAATTTCAACTTGAGCAATAGGGTGAATAATGCAAAGGTTTCTATCCCAGTGATAGAACTTTTGAAGACTTTTAAAGATACCATCTCAAAGGGCCAAGTTACTAAGTGCCATTGAAGTTACTCAAAGGGAAGAAAAGCCTAGTGATGAACCAGAAGATGAAGAAATTGTATTGAAAAGTATGAACTGTTATGTGGGGAACGAAGATCATCTACCATTTTATGTTTCCTTGAAAGTGAATGATCGTCATTTACACAACTGCATGCATGATTCAGGGGCTTCATCAAATGTCATGACCAAGAAATTCATGGAGCAACTGAATTTAAGGGTATCTAGGCCATATCACAACATATGTTCAATGGATTCTAAAAGAATTGAAGTGTGTGGGATAATTAAAAATTTACAAGTTTTCCTAGTTGCATACCCAGACAGAATAATGACTATGGATATTGTTGTGATAGATGTCCCTGATTCATGGGGAATGCCCCTATCAAGAAAATGGGCCTTCAAATAGACTTCTCATATGCCACCATCCCCATGCGAGATAATACCCCCTTTGTCAGACTTGATCTGGAATTAGAGAAAAGATATCATGTTGAGGATTCAAGGAAACCCAACAATGAGATTATCTATAGATCATGCCGAACAGGAAGTGATGCAGCATTGAAAAAATTTCTTCCCCTCCTAACAATATAGATTCAAAATGAAGAGATTAGGCATAGCTCAAAAAGCTTGAGTACTTCAAATCTTCCATCAGAGCATTTTCAAGACAGAGCAGTAGGATTGATAGTAATTACATCCTCATCACCATCAGAACTAACCAAGAAGAAATAATTTAAAAAAAAAAGATATAAAAACTGAATCACCAATTTTGTGCAGGATCAAGCCTCAATGCATCAATAGTCGAAAAAAAAAAAGGAAGAGGTTTGGTATTTCTGATGGTGTTAATTTTGGATAACAATGGTATGTTTTATGCTTAAGAGCAATTTACTTCAATTTTCCTTATCAGCCCAATATCAATTTCCAGATTAGCAATCACATTAACTTCATCACATTGATAGTAAATGCAGATAGAACATAAACAATGCAGAAGACAAGTCAATACAAGTGGACACAATATTTGGCGGATGCCATGGAAAAACCCCAATGTGAAGAAAACCCTTTGATCAAATTCTTCTTATTATTCTTCAATAGTTCAATAGAAAGAGAATACAAATATCAAAATAACTTGCCCAAAACAGTCCTGTCAAAATCAGCGGTGAACTGCAGCCCTAACCAAAAAGTCAACATTGGTAAAAGTGGCTCCAAAATATCCTCCAGGCAGCTCGATCAATAGCAATCCAATCCAGCCTTCCAAGAGGGTCAAAATCAACCCAAAACAGTGAAGTCAAACCTAGTCAACAATGTTGTAAAATCTGTGGTCAAACCTTAAGTCAACATTGAAGTCAACCTCGGTCAAATTGCTTCAAATGCCTCAAAATCTGTGCCAATCAATGCAGCCTCCTAAAATTGGATTTTCTACCTGAAAACCGTAGTCAAAGGAGAAGGGTTAACCCTAGGTCAATGTTGGTCAATGCTGACATGTTTCCCTGAAATTTTGCCTGCAATCCGTACTGTAATTCGGCCTCTTGTTTCACACATGCGAGGTAGAGAGAGAGATGCCCAGACTTGTACGAACAAATGAGGAGAGGAGAGAGAAATATGTGATGAGTGAGTGATGTCCAAATGAGGTCAAGGTCACTCTTATTTATACAATTCGTTGAGGGGGGTGCAGACACATCTGTTGGGCTTCATGAGCCCACACTTGATTCTAGCCGACCTTGACAATTTACACGTGTGAATAAGAAATTCAAAATCACAATTCTGCTCGTCCAAACAAAATGATCTTTAGATCAATCTTGCACCTCTTGAAAAGAGGAATCCAATAAAAATATCATATCCATGATATGAGTTGTCCAAGGTGGAGATTGGCCCTAATTGCCAATTTTAACAGATAGCCACAAACAGGTTAACATTGGGGCAATTCATAGTCCCAAGATAGTCAAAATTGGACAAGGCACATCAAAGAAAAAACCTATGGATTTTCTTGTGAGTAGGCAGGTTCTCAAGATGGATTTCACCAAAGACATCTAATGCCATGGAGCATCTTTTTGTATCATATACCTAACCTTATACATTGTCATTTTTGTTTAAGTAGTTTTATTTCATGAATAAATTGTTATTTATGCTCTTAGAAAAAATTTCCATCTCTGTACTTGATTTCATTTGATGATATTTTGAATAGATACTACTAATATATGTCTTTTGTTGGTGGATACAGATTCCAAATTCTTGCACACTATCACTTCATATCTAGCATGCATCACCATATGGAGCCAAATGTTGACCACTGGAGTGGCACATGATGATTATATAGACTCCATGCCCAAGGATGAACCAAAGGACACGTGTACCCATTAGATATCATCAGATTACCAAAGTTTTTAAACTCTACTTCTACTTCTCATAATTTTCTCTTGTACCCAGATTCCACACCATGCGGGGAATTGTAATAAGTGATGCTAGTAATGATGAGTTTTGAGTTTGTAATAAGCCTAGGTAGCTTGGGACCTTGCCAACAAGTAAGTATTACTCTGGGAGGTTTTTTTCACTTGGCTAATTATCATCTCCCTACCAGGACTTAATAATTAATTGAGTTTTTCCTCCAAATTTACCCCAAAGCCGGAGTACGGCTTGGGTGAGCCCTAGTGTCTAGAGTCAATGTATATTACCATACTAGAACACACACAAAAAATTCGTGGAATTTGGTTAGGTCTAGGTAGTCATTTTTTAATTTTTTAGATTTTCCGCAGGGTAGAAATTGCAATAAAAATTGTATATGTAATGTAATAAGTGATGTCTAGAGAAGTTGTATGGGGTATGAGTAATAAAATTTGCACCTGTCACCCTCAACTTTCTACTATGACACACTTTGAGGGGTCAAAATTGTGTTTAAGACCCCCAAAACCCACATTTCTTAAGTTTAGTGGAAAATGTGGCAATAAATTAGGCTAGAAATAAATTATTCCATGTACCAGAATCACATGGAAATGACTTGAAAATTATCCTAAGACAAAGAGTCGATTCAAGGGACATGTGGACGATGACTGAGCACCTTACATCATAAATACATCAATATCTCATAGAATTGAATCTCGTGGAGTTAATGTAGCAGTTGTACATGTGGAAAATCGAATTATTTGGAGGAGCTCATGCACTAAAGGAATATTCGATGGAATATTTGGACTGAGGATTTCGTGGGGACTTCTCTCGTTGTTAGCTCGAGTGCTTCTGCACTTAGCCTTAACTTTGGAGGATTACGAGTTTCTCTTGGAGGACTACGAGTTTCTCTTGGAGGAGATCACGCAGTTCCTGGGATTTACGCAGAGCATCTTTGCGATCATTATCTGAGGTGGCAACACTTGGTTCGAGCTTGGATGGTTTTACTGGACTTATCTCATTGCTTTGGTTCACTCATGGATGTGTTTACTATGCCATATAGAGAATTCAATTTTCCTTGGGTGCCACATATGGAATTCGATTTGCCTTGGTGTCTCTATCATCTCCACTTGAAACTTGACTTGCTCTTTCTTGGGATTTGCTCCAAGTTCAGTTCTCACGTGCATTCTTCCTTTGGATTTGCTCTCAACACTCTATATAATAGAGCCATGGGCTCTCATATGTATCATGTAATACGAGCTATTGAGCTTGAGGACACGCTGTTGGGTTACTTGTGATGGTGTTCTCCTTGCATATGGTAAATTCTTGACATGTTGTTATTGTGTTTCTACATACTTCTTCATGTTATTTTTCCTTCATGCTTGTTTCAAGTTATGTTGATATGCAGCTATCTCATATTAGCATAGGAATTGTTTAATTGCTCTAGGAAAAGAAACATTCTAGTTGATGTCAAATATATCTCTAAGAGTTCTTTCCATTGCATTTATTTAATTTCATGTGGATTTAATGTGTTGTGATGAAGTTTTTGTAAAAGAACCTTTCTTTGGTCAAGCTTTCAAGCGTGATGGGAAGTTCTCAGAGGAACTAACCCACTCTTGAAAATATCCAAGGAGAACCTGCATGCGTTAAATTCTAAAGTCTCATCTATTTTGATTTGTCTTGCAAGCGTTCTTTTAAGTTTTAGGCTCTTATTCATTGCATCAAAATCACATTAAATTTTTTATTTTTCACGTATTGCACTTCATTTATCAATATCTAGCTATTTCAAAGAGCTAAGTCATGGTTAGTCAAAGAGAAGAGCTTGCTCATACTCTTTGGCCTAACCTCTTATACATTATTTTGTAACATATTTTGTAGTTTCTTGAGCTAATATTTGTTGTGTTGTTGTAGTCATTTCTAACTTGTCATCTTGCAGCTACTTGCAGGATTCATCATAAAAAAACTACTTACAAGTTTGTATGCAAGACCTTGGGACTCGAATTTAGAGACTACTTCCACCTTTAGGTCGAGTTCTTCTTGGACAAGGTCGTGTTCTTCTTGAGGAGACCAAGTTTTTTTTTCCATCTATCTCTCTCTCTTTTGGTCGTGGCCATTGAAGAGGCTTAGCCTCTCTTCTCCTTCTTCAAAATCTGAATTTTGTTGAGCCTTTTTTGGGCCTCAAATTGCAAAAAATTTCAGCAAGGGTCTATGGCTTGAAGCTAAATTGGTAAGACTTTCCTTGGGTTTTAGAGAAGACTTCATGGTCTTTTCCTTCTTGTAACAACTAATAAAAATTTTTATTTTGGAAGCGTGGGTTTTACCTATTGGTATCCCTATCTCTCCACCTTTTGGAGAAGATTGGTCTTTGATTTTTGTTTGTTTATTTCAATTGCATGCATCTCATTTAATTGGGTAATTAACACAACCATGCATCACACTCATTCCGCATGATCTTTAGTTTGATTTACTACATGTTTTAAGTCCATAACAAGTTCATATTTTTTGCATGCAAACACTTTTAACTTGATTTTATTTGGCTTGAACATAGTTCTAAGTTTACTTATGCTTCACTATTAAACACATCTTACATGCATCAAGTATTTGGGCAAATTTTTCTCCATAAAGCAACATTATATTTCATGTCAAGCAAGTACATTTCAAGTTGAAGTTAATTTTTTATTTTCTGGTTAATTTACTTACATGCCCAAGCATCACTAAAATTTACCTCCAACTTAAGTTGGTTGAATAGACATTTTAGGGACCATCTACCTCCATGGACTCCTCACTGTGAGATCCAAAGCTTTGGGCAAGGGTGAGGTCTGAGGATTAGAGTTCAATTGTAACCTTGCTTTACAGCTAATTAATAAAATAAACCAAGAGCACTATTTCATCACATTTACTTTACTTGCAAAGTTCTCAAATTTCTTGCTATCTTTATGGTTTAAAGTTTCATATGCAAATCTCATTTCAAGAAGCACTTTGGATGCAAGCATTGTAATCTCTTAATTTTGCAACAAGTCTAATTTTCTTGTACTTGGAAATTTGCTTACCTTTGTAACTTAATTGCAAGTTGTCATTTTAACGATCATGGATGATTGATTTCTCTTTCAACTACTATTATTTTGGGTTGCAAACTTAATTGCATGTTGTCATCTTGGTCTAACATTTGAGTCTTTCTATCATCTCATTTATATTCTCATAAGTAGATTACTAATTGTTTCCTTTTGGGCAAGATAGATTCGCATGCTTTGATTCATAAATTGGTTTATCTTAAAGGCATTTGTAATATCTTGTGCTAACAATTTCTCGTTTCACTTTTCAGGATTACATTTGCTTTCCATTTGAAAGCATTTCACTTCATTTAAGCAAATACAATTTCATTTTAAAGAGAAATACTTTGAAGGCACTAGTTTTCATATACTTTATGCTTATTTTATGTATTGATGGTTATTGGTCATATCACTTTAAATCTTAAGAAGTAATGTATTTAACTCTAACAACTCTCATAGAAAACTCACATCTTTAACTTAGTTTTCCTTTAGGGACCACCCCCCATAGCTAACCTAGGAGATAGCTTAAACGAAGAGAGTTGGGAATAGGTGACTGCCCCTCCTCTTAGTTCCTTTCCACCAACCACACCTTGTGGGGTTAAAGCTTTTCTCACTAACTGGTAGGCAGGTGTAGGCGGCAAGCAATAACAATCCCAAAAACCTTGATTTGCCTAGTCATATTTGTCATCAAAAGTGGGGCTTCTACGGTTTCCTTGCTTCCTTTCAGGGCTTCTTATCTATTGGAGTTCCCAACTAATGTAATCCATGACATATATTAAGAGTGTTCAAAGACCAATGTTGGCATCAATGACAACATCATTCAACAGTACTTTGTAGGAACCAAAAGGACATGTAGCTCCTTGTGGCACGTTCAGAGAAAGCAAATGTCCTAAGAACTACTAAGGATATGCTGCATTGATGAGTCGTGTCATTGATTTTGAACCATCCAACTATGAGGAGGTAGCAATTCAACATGTTTGGAAAGATGCCATGTTAGAAGAATACCAGACCATCATGAAGAATGACGTGTGGGATATTATGCCAAGACCTGAAGGGAAGTCAGTGGAGACTTCCAAGTGGATATACAAGATCAAGCATGTAGTGGATGGCAGCATAGAGAGGTACAAGGCAATATTTGTGCTAAGAGGGTTCTCCCAGAAAGAGAGAGACGATTATGAGAAAACATTTGCTCTGGTTGCAAGGTACACTTCCATTAGAACTATCATTTCTATTACTTTTGTTATGGGTTGGGAATTGCATCAAATGGACGTGAAGACAGCTTTCCTCAATGAGGTGATTGAAGAAGAAGTGTACATAGAACAACCTCAATGTTTTGAGGTACATGAGAGGCAGACTCATGTTTGCAGACTGAAAAAAGCCTTGTATGGACTCAAGCAGGTACCTTGAGCTTGGTATTCTCTGATTGACGAATATCGATTGAGTCTTGGTTTTACCAAGAGTGATGTTGATCCAAACCTTTACTACAAGGTTTGTAGAGGTGAGCCTGTGATTTTATTATTATATGTTGATGACTTGTTTATGACAGGGGTAGAGAATTTTATTGATCAGTGTAAGAGGGAGTTGATTGTTGAGTTCGATACGATGGATCTAGGCTTGATGCATTACTACTTGGGATTGGAAATATGGCAGAAGCCATGAGAGATCTTTCTTGCTCAAGGAAAATATATTATAATGATCCTTCAAAGATTTGGAATGATGGAATGTAAGTCCATGACTACTCCCATGGTAATGAACTTGAAGAAGCTAAAAGACTGTACTTCAGATTTGGTGGATCACTCTATGTATTGACGATTGATTGGTTCATTGATGTATCTAGTTAATACCAGACCGGATATTTTCTTTGTAGTAAACATTTTGAGTCAGTTCAAGGTGGAACCGAGGCATGTACATTGGATTGCAGCAAAACATTTATTGAGATATCTATGTGGCACTGTCAGTTATGGTTTGAGATATGTCTCAAATGGTGGAGTACTACTCCAGGGATTCTCATATTATGATTGGGAAGGGAGTGCGGAAGACAGGAAGAACACATCAAGATGTTGTTTCAACTTAGGATCTGTTATATCTTGGACGAGCAGAAAGAAGATATTCGTTTCACTCAACACTGCAGAGGCAGAATACCTTGCAACTAGTTTGGCAAGTTGTGAAGTAGTATGGATTCAGAAGCTACTTATAGGATTGCTTGATCAGGTGCAAGATCCGACCGTGATGCACAATCAAAGTTGTGTGAAGCTTTCAGAAAATTCAGTATTTCATTAAAAGTCGAAGCACATCAAGATCAAGTATCATCACATCCGAGACATTGTACAGAAGGGAGCAGTGAAGCTCAAATAAATCTCTACAGACGAGCAGGTTGTTGACATTCTCACCAAGCCTATTCCTAGGGCGAAGTTTGTATACTTTAGGGACAAGCTTACAGTAGTTGAGAATGCCTCCGTCGTTAAGAGGGATCGTTGATGTTGCTACATCAAGGGCAATCCATTCTCCCTAGATCAGGATATAGACAGAACAAAGTATTAACCAGGAGCCACAAAATGTGGCTAGGGAGAATGGCCCAGAGAGCATCAAGGCCGAAGTGCTCCCCGGGTAGGCGAGTGAGCGCCTCTAGCATCAAGCAGGAGAGTTAACATTCAATCAGCATACAAAAATGGTAATAGCACGGGATTTTACAATAAGTCACAAGTGTTGACCAAGTTCCAAATGTCAACTTGGATAATTGGTGAATTGCTCCAAGTGACAACTTCTTGAGCATGATGCTGATGCAGGATGCCTTCAACAGGTAGTGGATTGACACATCAACATAGCTAGCTCATTCAACCTTTCCTTAGAGAAAGGTTTTCAACAAGAGAACATCTAAAGAAGTCAGTATGAATACTTCCTAGCTAAGAGGAAGTGTTGGATTTTTTGTAGCTATGGTCGGTCTTCATATTTAATAAGTTAGCTCTTCAAATATATATGTGATACTAAATTCAAGACATGTTCTTCATGTCAGTTTCAAAAGAAAGAATTTGAATTTTTAAATTTGAATATTTTGGAATCAAGAAATTCAAGTCGGCCCTCCACATGATCAAGTCGGCCCAGCTTGCTGTGGCACCCATTCGGCCTCCCAAGAAGTCTATATATATGTCATTTGACCTCCTCCACTTCGCACCATTCAATCACATAAGACATAACATCTTCTGATCTAAGCAAAGGAGAAAAAGGACAAGAAGGATGAAGACAAATCCAGCATCTTATCTCTCTAGTTTGACCTCGCACGTGTCTTTCTCTCTTTGTTGACTTTGCACCTGTTATTCGATAGGCACCATATCGAATAATATGGTGATAGAAGGCTGCCTTCAGCCTTCAACCTTCCTCAACCTTCCTCGACCTTAGGTGTCAACCTTCCTCAACCTTAGGTGGGGGTCCGATGAACACACTCCCTTGGGGTGGGGGTCTGTGGCACCCTTGGATATGATGAACCATTGGTTGATTAGGTGGAACCCATAAGAAATGGGATGCCACAAAAATGGGACTGAGGGACAGAGGAACAAAGGGACCCCTTACCTCCTGAGGGCTGGGGTTAAAACCAGTGACCTAACTTGAGGGCATCGCATATGTTAGATGATGGTGACCTCCTGAGGGGCATCTCAGACTTGAGAGCTGACCTGACTTGAGGGTGGGCCCCTTCGAAACAACAACCAAAGGTTCCCCTTACCTCCTGAGGCCTGGGATGGTGGAAACCAGTGACCTAACATGATGGCATCGCGTACGCCACGATGGTGACCTCCTGAGGGGCATCTCAGACTCGAGAGCTTACCTGAATTGAGGGTGGGAACCGGTTGGAACGTGGGGTGGCACGGTGGAGGCATTACATAAGGGTATTTGGATAAACCTTAAAATACCCCTTTTTAAAGAAGTGTCGTACTATTGTTCGAACCCGTTGACTTACGCGCTCATTATTGCTATCGCTCAGTATTGCGCTGCATGAGTTGACCGCATACAAGTATAGCCAATTTCCATCCCTAGATGGCGTCTAACCAGGAATCACCATGTCCTGCCTCGGAGTTTGACTCCATTCAGAGGGAGCAATCTGTCAGGACCCATAAACGTGTTAATCCATTCACGGGACCCCCCAATTGCGTATATACCCTAAAGGGGAACACTTTGCTTGATGTATTTTTTTATGTTGCACTGCTCATATGATGATGGTCATATTTTTGTTGGATTCCTCTTTCGGAGAGGTGCAAGATTGATCTAAAGATTATCTTGTTTGGATGAGCAGAACATATATTTTGAATTTATTTTCCACACATGTGGAAGGTTGGCCAGATTTGTAATGTAGGCTCACAAGCCTAATAGATGTGTCACACACCCTCACTGATGGATATAAACTGGAGAGACTTGGAGGTCATTTGCTCATCATCTCATCACAAATTCTCTCATTGTGATCTAATTGGTTTGATGGCCTTTGGAGGCCTCTTTCCCTCACACGTGCGGGACTAAAGTTGTTGATTTTTTGCGGATCTGTTTAGGGTTGTTTTGTTGAGCATTGACCGTGGTCAACCCTTGACTGTTTGACCTCAAACTTTTGCTGAAATTCCGATTTCTGAAGGCCATACAGCTGGGCAAACAATCGAGGGAAAAGGAGCAGTTTGACCGAAGCCCTAATTTGCAGCGTTGACTTTCCGTTGACTTTTGGTTGCCCAGCATTGCCTTGTGATGAACTGTCTTTGAGGGCTGTGGGTGTGACACTTGGAGGGTTGGCTGATCTAAGAAAGACTTTGTTGGCTGAAGCATCCTGTTGACTGCCATAACGCACACTACCCTATATGTTTGCTGCACAAGAAGAATTGTAAAATCTGATCTATCTTATTGGCTTGTCTTCCGTTGATCTATTATTGTGTTCTATCAGCATTTTACTTTCATGTTTATGTGATTGCTAATTTGAATCGGGCCTAAGAAAGATTGAAGTAAATTTGCATTAAGCATAGAACACACCATGGTTATCTAAATTTAACAGCACCTGTGGATGAGTTTCTGGGCATATCTGGCAGCAGGTCCGAGTTTTCTAAGTGCAGAAGGAGGCCGAAATTCGGCCCTAGCAGAGCAGATCAGGCCGAGTCTATTGGGCAGCATTTTGACTTGATAAGAAGACAGTTTGACCAAGTTTGACCAGTGTTCTCTTGCTGGTCTGTTTGAATTTATTTTGACTAGAAAAGATCGGTTGTATCTCTTGTTGAATTGATGAATTTCTCTAAGGAAAAGGTTGTTGGGTTTTACCCCCAAGTGGGTTTTCGCAGGGTAATTCTTGTATTGTTTTTGTGCACCATTGTTTCATTGTGATCTCTACTGTCCTGACTCCTACTGCTTTATGGTTGAAATTCTGAAATATAATTGCTTAATGATTTACCGGGAGTGCTAAAGATAATCACCATATCATTGGAAGTAATTATTAGTTTCAGAAATGTGTTTGTATCTATTGTACTAGTAAAAACAACAACAGGTAGATGTTCTTTATGTAAAAATAGTAAAGAGACAGTGTTTCATCTATTTGTCAATTGCTCCTTTTCTAGATCTGTTTGGAATGAAATGATACAAATCACTTCTGGGAAAAATAAGTGGGAACCGCTAACTCTGGTTGAGTGTCTTTATTCTTGGATAACTGATAAACCAGAAAGAGCTTTTATAGCTCTTCCTTGCTATTTTACATAGGAATTTGGTTATGAAAAAGCAAAATGTTATTCAAGTTTTGGATTTGACACCTTCACAGGTTCCTCATAGAATCAGGTCAACCTTTGAAGGCCGCTGGAAACCTCCGAAAGATAATCATCAGATAATTCTAAAGGAGCCCATTATCAATTATGAAAAAGCATGGGGCTTTTTCAATGGTAGCATGCCAAGGTGATTCAGGAATATGTGAAGCAGAAGCCATTCTCTTCTTCGAATAACCTCGTTATATGATTCTGAACTATGCTGCTGGGCAAGGAACCAATAACTCAGCCAAATTTTATGCTTTGTGGATTCTAACAAAAACAGAAGCAGAGAAAGATTTAAAATATTCGTAGGTATTTGGAGACTCCAAGTTATTGGTGGATTGGGAAAACAATAACAACGGATTGATAACTTGATGTTAACGCCAATCATGAATCAAGTCTTGGAGGAACAAAAAAAGTTTGAAGACATTCCCTTTCCCATATTTATAGAGAGTTCAACTCAAAAAAGGATCAGCTCTCAAAGGAAGCAGCGATGATGTAGGAAGAAGCCTTATCTAGACAAGACTTCAGAGTAGGAGATCAAATTTCGTATTCGGAAATTTCCCTTAGTGCTTGATGAGTCTGTTTTTTTATTTCTTATCATATTGGAACAGTGTTAAAGCTGTAATTTATGTAAGAGACCATATGTTATTAAGATGAACAAAGGTTGCCTTTAAAGGAGCCTTGGAAGACTGTAATTAAGTGGACATAAGACAGGTTCAGAATCAGTTTTGTTTTTAAGAAAAGATACATGTCCACGGTGCCTGAAAAGGTGCAACAATGTATATTCGATTTCACAATGGAAATACAGTAATACTGAATATAAAGACCATTTAAACTGGTTGTCACCAATGTGTCTGGACTCTGGACATTTGGTTGCTTCTACGCCAGTAGGTGCCCAGTTCAAACTTCAAATCCCTTTGGATGAGGTGCACTAATCTACACCCACAGGTTAACTAGGTATGCAATCCATGAATGTGGGGACACATCACTTGAGTTTTCCCATGAGGTTTTCTTTGGAAAAAAGTATCATCCACACAATGCTGAGAACTTCAAGGGGATTTCCCCGCTAGGATTTCCTTGGAAAAATATAAACAAATATATAGTATTGCTTGCCTCAAGGGTTAGCTCAATAGTTTGAATCATCCACTCATCCACCCAAAGCACGTTGCTAACAGGGAAGCCATAGGTTACACATTAAATTCCAAATCCAATCTGCGATTATTATAGGAAAAATAGCATTTTTTCATTGTGACAAAATCGACTTATTTTTTCTAGCTTATTTTAAGCATCAGTCGGTGTCCTCGAATAACGAATGCAGTCCTTGTAGAGATTTTCTGTTTATCTTTGCTTAATTCATCAGGGCTTGCACTAAGGTTATTGTTGCAACATAGCATCCTACTCTTCAATTGATAACCAAAAGAGCAGAAAAGTTTTAATTGACAACCAAAAAGAGGCTCTTTTGTCAGTACCCTTTGTTGTCACTGCTTCTGATATTCCTATCTTGCGGGTACCCCTTGTTTTACATAAGATAAGAACAAAATTAATCTGAAGTATTTCATTCAATTCAATTCTGTAGCGAGAGAACAAGTTGAAACCAGGCTAACTCCCATTAACTTTGGGTGCCCTGGATCTTCTATTACTGAGTCTGAAATGATGCAAAGATAGCCAAGCTTGGTCAAACTTTCTCTTATTGATGTAGATGTTTTCCAATATTGCATACACACATATGTGTGTACCGCAAGCTAAATAAAAGACAGTATCATGCCGGTAAAATAAAAGAAATATCCATTATTTTCAGAGCTTACAGTGACCTTTAAAACCAAACAAAACTGATGGATTTCAGCCAAACCCAAAAATGGTATCTTTCTATGATCACTTATACATAAACCCCTCAAATATATGCGTGTATTGAACTGATACCCAAAAAAAAGATTAGAGAGAACTCACTGATCAGGAGCGCAGACATTGAGATTGCACCTTCCTCCGTTAACCAGGGCCTCGACCAGGCATCTCAAACCGGGAGCTTGAATGCCATCATCATTAGTCACAAGAACAATAGGCCTCATATCCTCCTTGCCTTCATTAACAACATTCCCACCATGGCAATTCTTCTCGGTGTCTTCACCTCCTGCTGCCCGATGCTGCTTCCTGCTATTCAAAACTTCGTTCAAACTGGACATGAAAGCAGGAGGAGCCAAAGTTCTGCTACCCATTGAATTAGTGTCCATGATATCGTGTTTTAGAACAACACAACCTTCCCAAACTTCATACAAAACAAAACCAGATATGATTTCGACTAAAACCCAAGTCTTTTAATTCCGTGCAACATGAACTCTGATCCTGGGAATGGAAATTTTAAAAAAAAACCCGAGTTGATCAGCAGAGATTTAAATAAGAGTACTCATAACGATGGCAGAGTTGTCAGTCTTTTATTCAAAATAAAACACAATCAGAGATCTCGGGCACAGTCCTGCTCCTGAAGAATAGGAAAAGTAGACGTGGGAGCTCAATTATAGGGATGCCCACATGTTTAAATGCTTTTTCCATAGGGGGATAAAGAAAAATTCAAGGAATTGAACAATCTTCCGTTATCCGTGCTATGCTTTTGTGTTTCTGGGTCCGCTTTTGATTTGTTTCTGGGGGTTGAGGAGACATTTATAGGTTTTTTTAATAAGAAATCGCCATCTAGCTAATAATTAAAAAGCAAGTGTTGTCTCCGTCTTCTTCTGGTTTAGGGTTGACTGGCGTTAATGAGGCAAAATTCGCTACATGTGAACAACATAAGCGATGGTAAGTGCATGAAGCCAAGGGCAAGTTGTTAAGGGTGGGCCCGTGGTTTATGTGGTGTGTCGGATGAAGCGAGGTGTAAATTCAAAGGTAATTTGAAAGAGATGTATAACTCTATATAAGAAAGAAAGAAAGAATTTTTAATGTCTATGAGGCTAAAAATAGCTTATGGGACAACAAGTAAATTTTGGGTTGGCAATATGAGAAAACAAGTAAATTCAAGATCTAGCATCAAATATAAACATAATTATTAAAAGGGTGAAAGATTATGGGAAAAATGAATGTTTTCTTGATTTTGCAAGAGATTTTATGAAAGATATATTGTTATTACAAAGACAAATATGCTAATTATAGAGAGTAGGTAAGTTTGACGGTGAGAGAGTGATGCCCATAAAAATCATCATGCCTAGCTTACGTGATAAATATATCATTCTAAGCAAGAAGCAACTCTTGAGGGGTTCTTGTTCTTTTTTTTCTAGAAGAGGATTTAACTATAAGACAACAAGAGGAAAAGATGGAGGAAATGTCAAAGGTTAGGGCAGCAAGAGATGAGGGAAAGAGAGGATGGATTTATAAAGGTAAAGTTGTGATAGCGCAATTTGGACCTTCTTCGAAAATAAGGCAACAAAACGATAACAAAGAAGAGGCAACAAACTCTTCAGCGAGAAATCAGGAAGTAAGGTCAGTATGGGCAAGCAGGGACAAGACTCAATTGTGTGTCTTGTATGTCAAAACAAATAGCAATCAAGTCGTACTCAGGTTTCCTTAATATTAGCAGGGGTTACCCATGGAGACAAGGGCCTGGGTTAAGGCCTATTGCGGAAGATAGAGACATTTATTAGCCTCATAGAAACACATGAGCATTAAGGTTACAAGACACCTTTGTTTGAAGGGTACTAGAAAATAGTAATGTGGAACAAGGTAGCAAGGAATGGCAAAGGACACGAGGGTATCATGGTATTAATGAGAGAAAAAGAAGGTTGTTTCATTCAGCTAGAAAAAGAAGACTCAAATAAACAATTGCTTAAAATATCAAAAATGGAAATCACATCAAAATTGCAACATGATATTTTGCACCGCAAGTTTCAAAAATATACAAAAGTAGAGGGCTTAACCACAAAGATCCCTTTGCAACCCTAAAAGCAGATATTGCAACATATTATCAACTAGGTGAAGTCCTTATAGTGGAGGATTTCAATGCTAGGACTGCAAGTGAGCAAGCTAGCATTCTTTGTTGTAAAGAAGATTGTGGCCCTATTTGGCTTACAGAAGAGAGTAATCATCAATGGGAAAGAATTTCAAAGGATAAAGGTTACAATCTCTTTGGTGAACAATTGCTTACGCAATGTGCGGATTTCGATTTAGTCATTTGTAATGGTTTGACTAGATGGGAAAAGTCAGGTAATTTCACTTACAATACTTACAATGGAGCAAGTGAAGTAGATTATGTAATTTGCTCGCATATTTTGTGTGAGAAAATGGAGGAAGTGTTGATTGGAGATCAGATTTGGGACTTAAATCCAGATCACGAGCCAATTTATTTAAGTTTCTCTTGGACCGGAAAGAAGCAATTAGGGTCAAAAACTCAGTGTGTTCAACAAAATCTCCCAAAGGGCGGAATTTTTTTTACTCCAAAAATTTGTAATACATTCAAAGTAACATTAGAGAGGCTCTTAGAGAAGGAGAAAATCTTATTTCACGGCCTTCATAATCACGATTTAACACACTTAATTCAAAGTGCACTTGCAGAGTGCAAAAGGGCAAAAATTAAGAAGTCTGAAACAAATTGTTTTCCATTTAATGCTTGGTTTGACGAGGAATGCAAAAAGGCAAGGAGAATGTGGAAAGAACAGACAAGGATAACATAAATCTCAAAACTTACAAGTAGATATTAAGAAAGAAAAAGGTTGATTTCATGGTTTTGAGGAGAGAAGAACTAATCTTCCTTGGGAAAAATAACCCCAAATTATTCTGGAAGGAGCTCTAACCAAGAAAGATGCAAACTGAAAACAACATTACAGCTTCTAAATGGTTCGACTATGCAAGACAACTTTATGAGTAGGATCCCAAGGTTGACCCTCCTCCCTTGTTCAACGCAGACACAAAACTCTTCACAGTGCAAGAGGTAGAGATGGATATTAAGAAGTTGGGTGTTGGAAAAGCAAAAGACTTAGCTGAACTCCAAACGTAGTATCTAAAGTGGGGCTTACAAATTCTTGCACCTCACATAAAAAAAACAACAACAACAACATCATACAATAGGGATTCCCCACATATTGGACAACTAGTCTAGCAATACCTCTTTTCAAAAGTGGTGACGTCAATAATCCCTCCAATTATAGGACCATAATGATAAATTGTTATGAATCTAAGTCATAACTAATGTAATAAATATAGTCATTAATATTTAAATAGTAATTATGTAAATTAGTGATTAAGTTAGCTGAAAAGGCATGTCTAAAAGACATGCCTGTTCATGAAAGGTCACCTGCATAGGTATAAAAGTAGGGTCTCATTGTAACTTTCAATCATCTTATATCTTATTCATATCATATCATATTTTATTAATAAATAATTATTATAAATACCTCTTGAGTATTTTATAATTAAAGCCAACAAATCTACAAGTCTTGCTGCTACAGAAACCAAATCTACAAGTTCCTCTAATATATATATATATATATATATATATTCAAGTTCCATTTAAAGGAAGGCAAAAAGTTTATAGCTTAAAAAGGTATTTAAAATATAAGTGGACCAAAGTATAAGGATTAAATTTTGGAAGGTCAACGAAATTATCAAGGTTTAAAATCGGAAAAGTCGTGGAATCTTTAAAAGCAAAAGTATCAATAAAGACTTTTTGCTTTATAATTTAAAATAATATATTATTATTATTATTATTATTAAAACAAAAAAAAAAAAAAAAAAAGAAAGAAAGTAGTTCTATATTATTAAAAAAGAAGAAGAAGAAGAAGTAGTCCTTATTTAAAATTAAGGCAAATCGAAACATGGACAATGTACAAGCGAATCATATAATGAAGGTACCAGTGATGAAAAGACATGCCTAGCAGATAATCCCAAATGAAGAAAATTGTCGAAGGTTAAGCTTTGAGGACAAAGCTTTTCGAGAAGAAGGCAATGTTATGAATCTAATTCATAACTAATGTAATAAATATAGTCATTAATAGTTAAATAGTAATTATGTAAATTAGTGATTAAGTTAGCTGAAAAGGCATGTCTAAAAGACATGCCTGTTCATGAAAGGTCACCTGCATAGGTATAAAAGCAAGGCCTCATTGTAACTTTCAATCATCTTATATCTTATTCATATCATATCATATTTTATTAATAAATAATTATTATAAATACCTCTTGAGTATTTTATAATTAAAGCCAACAAATCTACAAGTCTTGCTGCTATAGAAACCAAATCTACAAGTTCCGCTGCTACATAAACCCCTTGTTTGCAAGTTATTCCGAAACATGTTAGAAAATAAAATCAGCAAGTGAGCAAAAGAAAGAGATAAACATGCTAAAGGGAAAGCAGGTTTTAGACCTAAACATTTGACATTTGATCATTGTATAACTTTAAGTCACATCATTGAAAAATTTTAGGAGAAAAAGGAAGAAGTTTTTTTTTTTGCTTTGTTGATTTCAAAAAAGCCTTTGACACGGTTCCTAGGGATAAGCTTTGGCACATAATGGAGGAATTCGGGGTTCCCATACATTTGAGAGCAGTTGTGCATACGCTGTATGAAGAGGTGAAAGTCAAAATTAGAATTTCAGCAGACATTTCTAAAAGTTTTAGAAATGATATCGGGGTCAAGCAAGGTTGCCCATTGTCTCCTACCCTTTTTGGTTTATATATCAAAAATCTTGAAGAGTGGCTAAATTCGCAAGGTGGTGACGGTATCCAATTGGGCAAGTTCGTTATAAGGCTTCTTTTGTACACAAATGACCTTATTCTCATTGCTAAATCTGCTCTTGGTTTGTAAGAGCACTTACTTACCCTTGAGAATTTTTGTAGAAGGGTGGGGATGCAATTCAATATTAGCAAAACGAAAGTAGTGGTTTCTCTAATAAAAGAAAGCACAACTAACATAAGTTCTACTTTGAAGGCAACATTATGGAAGAAGTTGCAGATTACAAATACCTTGGAATTGACTTCAACAAAAATTTAAGTTGGGATGGTTGTAGAAAGAAAAGACTTTTGGGGGTTGGAAAGCATTTTATGCTTTTCATAACAGGTGTAGAGACGCAGAGTTATGGGACTGGAAAACCGCTCTAACTCTTTTTGGGCTTTTAGTGATCTCGGTGATTCTTTACGCTTGTGAACTGTGGGCCAATAGCACATCCGAGATGTAATGGAAACAAATTGAGAAAATTCAGAAGCGTTTGATTACAAACAAATTCAAAATTAAAAGTGTAGTTCCTTATGCTATCATGTTAAGTGAAACAGGGGTTGCTCCTATTGAAGCAATATCTATGGTGTGAGTCATAGGGTATTTAAAAAAAATTGAGCAAATGGAAGAGGGTAGATGGCCTAAGGTTGTGTTTAATGACATATTGTGCAAAATAAAGAAGACTTGGATGTGACAAAATAACAAATGGTTTAGTAAATTGGTTATTTGCTTGAGCATGTGTCCCATAAACAATAAAGAGATAAAAACTTTTGTTATGGGTAAGTTCCACAAACGTACTTGGGAGAAAGAGCTAGAGAGAAATAAGAAGTATTATATTAAAGAGTTTAATCTCATCCGTAATCATCAACAAAAAGCGTACATAGGGGCCAATATTTCTTGGAAACCCAAAATTTGTATTCCTCAATTAAGGACTAATTCTCATCAACTTCGTTGTGAAACAGGGCGCTGGAAAAGGCCAAAATAAATGTGGGAGGAAAGAGTATGTATTTTTTGCTCTTCCGGAAAAGTGGAAACAAAAAAGCATTTCATTTTAGAATGTGGGGTCTTCAAAGACAACAAGGAAAATTATGCAGATATTTTGGCAGCTCGCACTTGGGATAATTTATTAAGCGAGAGGTTTGTCGAGAAGTTGGGAGCGTTTATTGTAAGACTCCACAGGAAAAGGGTCAAATACAAGAACCAGATGGAGAAGCAATCTGTCCCATAGGCTATTATTAGCCTCGTGGATGTTAAAATAATTTCTTTCTTTCTTTCTTCTTTCTATACATAGACTTTGATGAAATATACACTTACCTTGCACTCGAGTAATTTGAGGAAGTTTTTGGTGGAGGAAATATTTCATAGAACGAGATAAGTTTTGGGAGAATATATGTTTAACTTATATGGAAATTAAATGTAATTGAACCTCTAGATTTTGGAAAATTTGGAATAGGTTGATTATTTGATTTTGTTTTTTTCAATCAAATATTTATAAATGAAATATATATTTACTTTAAATTGGAGGCAATTTGAGAATGGAGTTGTCTTTAATGTGACTTTTTGGAGTTTCTGGTGGATTTTTTGGCCGAAATCCGGCGGAAAAAATTGAGGTGAAATCTTGATTTGTGTTATTTAAACTGGTTTTTTAACTACATATATGGATTCGGCACCTTGAAAAACCCCTAGGGCACTTTGATTGTGCAGATTTTACCCACCAAACTTGTGATTTCAATGAATTCCTGCCAGATTTTTGACAAATTAGATCGGAAAAATAAGTTTAAAAACTTTTCAAAAAGTCGCATTAAATCCAACTCGATTAGAGAATGAGGAAAATAATTTTGATGAAAAACAATTTCTAAGACTATAACTCTATAATAAAATGTATAAAAAGATATTAGTGTAACTAATGTTGTAGTGAGTAAATTGGGGTTATATCTGGTGGTTGGGCAGAATGGTTGTTATCTTCTTCACTTAAGTTCAAACCCCTACTAGTGACATGATGAGTTATAATGCTTTCATCATTGTTATTGTAATCTCTTGATGCCTCTAAATATTCTTGTATTAGCTTCAAGCCTTGTGAACCCTTTAATGAGTATCCCTATGGCCAGATTTCTTTCCTCCAAAAAACAAATTATGTTGCAGTGATAAGAAGTTCAATGAGTTGAAATTCACAAAAAAGGGGTTATCTTAATGATTGTAATTTTTCAAGTGTGGAAAGTTAAATGATCGCAAAGCTTAGATCTTCCTCCTATCCTTGTGAGGATTGTTTTGAAATCAAGGCAATTTGAACAAATTGAATTTTTTCATGTGTATAGACAATTGAATACAAAAGCAAAGGTAATGTAAAATAGAGGAAAAACACTAGAACATGGGAATTTAGAATTAGATCAAAAGTTGATTCTTAACTCACTCATACCATGAACTTTGAAAAAGAACATTATAACCTTAATTATGATTATAAAGGCTTCCTCAGTTGAAAAAATATTTCAAGGAAGATCCTGCCCTAACATTCGTGCCATCACGCACACAAATCCTAGCTAATAACTCGGTGCTAGCACGAAAGGAATGGTAGCCATTTCTCGGGATCTCCTGAAGGCTCTCTCCTCCATGAATTTCATGTCTCGCCTTACTACGATCTTCCCATTCTCAGGAATATAGATGTGATATTCCTTCACATTTTCGCTATATCCCATAATGTATCCCTTCTCTACAATCTGATCTAATTTCTTCCTCTTCTCATCGGGCACGTGGCAATACGTTATACTGCCAAATATCCTAAAGTGGCTCACCTCAGGCTTGCTGCCAATGAACACACTCTCAGGAGTCACTTTTCTCAATGCTCTATGAGGCACCTTGTTCTACACATACATTGTTGTATTGCAAGCTTCAACCCACAAAAATGTGGGCATGTCTTAATCATACAACATCGCCCTCACAGCTTCCACAATGGTCCTATTCTTCCTTTCTGCAACTCCATTCTGCTCCAGATTGTATGGAGTTGTCCATTCTCTCTTGATGCCTTCCTTTGCGCAGAATCTTATGAAGTCTTCATCAATATATTCTCCACCATTTTCTGAACGAAATTTCTTGATTCGCTTTCTAGTCGAATTTTCTACCAAAGCCTTGAATTCTTTGAATCGCTCAAAGACTTCATCTTTGGTCTTGAGAAAGTAGATCCATGTCTTTCGAGAACGATCATCAATAAAGGTGAAAAAATACTTTGCACCACTAAGATAATTCATGGACATTGGTCTGCAGATGTCTAAGTGTATCAAATCCAACACACTCTTGGCTCTGTTGCTGCTTCTTGGAAATGTTTACTTGGCATACTTCCCTAGTACGCACCCTCTGCAAACATTGTCTTTCCTTGTGCTAAGTTTTGGAGCTCCCATGATAGTCTTCTTAAGGATATTCAAGACTCCATGATGTAGATGCCCCATTCTTCTATGCCATAATTCATTCAAGTATCTTTCATCTGTACTTCCTATCAGTGTCATTGGAAACTCAAGCCGTAACTTATACAGTTTATAGCTCCTTACTCCAATCTGTGCCTTCCTTTTCCAACTAGGGTGTTTGACATAAGCCTTATTTCCAATAAATTATACATCGTAACCCTTTTTCTGAAGTTGAGACACCAAGAGCAAGTTCATCCCCAATCCCAGTACATGCAATACTTTGGTGGCCTGAAGCTTGTTACCAGCTTCTGTTTGAAATATTATGGTTCCTCTTCTAACGGGGGTACACTTAGCCTTGTTTCCCATCGTGATCTGAAGATTCATCTGCTCTACCTGGTAGCTCGAGAAGCATTCTTGAACTCCCGTCATGTGAGCAGATGCTCAGTTTAAAAGATGACTTGATATTCATTTTCTAGAAGATTCACACTCTGCTTTATTAATACCCTTTAATTATTTAATTTCCCTAAGTTTAGACTTAGGGATCACTTTAAAATAGTTAATTATTTTAATAAAGCATGATCCGAGTGGAATTTCCACAAACGGTTTCTGGGTTCTCTGGAATACTGATGTCTAAGCCTCTTCCCAAAATATGAGACTTGGAATACTTTCCAATGCTACAAAATCAATAGAAGGAAGATAAACATAAAGATAAATCTTGGACCTGTGAAGATCAAGCTCATTTGAAGTGGATAAATTAGTACATACACGTGACTTTTGGTAAATTATGACCTATAGCATCTTTTTTCTGACCCGAGAAGGCACATTTCTCAATACATTTTTCAGCTTTGTGGTTCAACATTACACTTTCAGATCTATGGGAAAAATATTCATATAGCTTGAACCTGTGATAGGACTATGGAATACCTCTGAAATTTTGGTCCTAAGACACCTACAATTTCAGCTCTGAGGACATCAAACTTGTGAATATCTCGAACTTGTTTGATCAGACATTTGAGCTTGATCCTATTGTGACCTATCTCAGTCTAACAAATCTTGAATTGTGCAGATATACGACCATCCTTGAGCAAACCTTCTCAACTCTTTGAAGTGTATCTACTTAGCCATTTGTGGAGTAGACTTCGACTCTTTTGAGGATATTTGTAAAACATTTCTTGAAAGTAGATATGAGGAAGTTATTATGCTACATAATGGTAGACCTGAAGATACCCATTGTAGACCTTGAAGATGCCACCATAGCAGCAACCTCTTATGAAAAAAATTGGGTTGAATTAAAGCATATGGTCAGTATTTGAAGAGTCTTGTTGAAGACCATTTGGAGTACTCTTGTATGGTTTTTTGAAGTAGATATTTTGAAGCAGACTTGAAGAATCTTGTTGAATGAGAGTCTTTTGATGAATTTTAAGTCTCCTATAGATCCTTTGGAGCTACTCTGAAGACCTTGTTGAAGATAATTTGAAGATACTTGTCTAAAGCATTGTTGACTTGTTGAAGTACTTTTTAAGCAATTTATTAGAGACCATTTTGAAGATTGGAAATTGAAGCTCAGAGCTACCCTTGAATAATACTTGAAGACTTGTTTGGAGGAGACATATTGTACACCTTTGAAGCAACTTTTTTATAGCACCATCAAAGAAAGTCTCAACAAATTATCTATGAAGAATGAGCATTAATGAAGTAGCCTAAAGGAAAATTGTTTAGTGCAGACACATACTAGGTAATTGATGAAGCAAATATTTGAGCTATACATAAACCATTGTTGAATGGGATCTTGAAGGTATTATCACGACTTGTTGAAGAATGTATTGGAAGCCTTGAACCAACACTAAATCCACTTTGAATAATTGAAGCAAATTGTAAGGATTGGAGCCCTAGAGGATTGGATTCCCCCCAAAGGGTTGGAGCCTTTTGGATTACTAGGTTGGATCATGAATAGTTAAGAGTATTGGAGTCCTCAAGAATACCGAGTTGGAGCTTGGTAGATTATAGGTTGGAGCTTGGTTTGTTGAAGATTGGAGTCTTCATTTAGGGTTAGAGCCTATTGCAGTGACTACAACCGCCCTCCAAAATTTTTCCTATGGTTCAATTTTGTAGCCTTCCTTTCTATCCATAGGAGCTTATCTTGAACTATCGTCAAGTATTCATGATTTGATTGAGACTTATCCTTTTCATTTGTGCTTGTGTTTTCTTGTTTTCACACTTAGCATATCTTTTTAGGTCACATGCTAACCTCCTGACTTAGTTTTATAGCAATTCTAGGCTTGCCTCCAGAAATTGTGCAATCCATGAGGGAAAGTAAACCTTGATGATTGGAATTACACAATATTGACTGGAAATTTTTCTTGAGCTCAGAAATTGCGCAGTCATGAAAGGCAACCCAACACCGATCCCAAAAATTGCGCAATCGTTCCCTTGAGCTCAGAAAATGCGCAATGCACTGAGTTGAAAAGTTTGCCAATTCCCTAGAATTGCGCAATATTTCCCAGAAATGTGCATGGAAAGTTTCTTGAAAAACGAAAAAATCTAAAAAGAAAAAAACCATCCCTAGAAAATAGGGATCCATTATTATTTTCCCAAAGGAGGCGCATTCATTATTTTTAGAAATTTCTGCCAAGTATCGCTTTTTCCTTGATTTTAGGCTTGCGCATCATAAACCCAAATTCACTCAAATCTATTTAAATGTCGCCTCTAGAGATCATTTTTACATTTGATCTTGGAGCTCTAGCATTCCCAAGGAGATCAAGGAACCTTCGGTGCAGTTGTCATCGCTTTTCCAGGTGAGTTTTGCTTTTGTCGCATTTTATCTCTTTTTATGTCGTTTCGCTTCTTTATCTTCATGGTTTTTGGGTTTTTAACTTATAATAGCTTTTAGAAGTGTTGTTTCAAGTTGTTGTTTGCCTTTCACAAGTGTCGCATCGATTTTCTTGTTTTTGCACCAATGGTCGTCATTGCGGCGACTCTCCTCACATATTTGATTTTCCTTCCATTTGTTGAGTTTTTTCACTTGGTTTACATTGATTCATTTATAATTACTCATATATGCACTCAAAATAGACAACATTACTTAGATCTTCCAATTTTCCACATTTTCATCGGGAAAATATGCACTTACCCTTGGCCATTTTTCACCTTGCCTAGTTGGACATTGCACAAGTTTGAGGCTCAAGCCTAAAGCTTAGCCTTTGATACTAAGCAATGGGTTGGCCCAACTGCACATTGCGCAATTCCAGGGCTCATTTTTCCACCTTGGCCACTAAAATTGTGCAATGCGCAGTCTCTCCCAGTCACTACTCAAGCTGAACTGCGCATTACGCAGCCTCAAGCCTCAGGCTACACCCTTGGATGCTAGGATTTCACAATGTGTAGTTCCCACAACCACTCTCCCTCACTTTCTCATGAAAATTACACAATATTTCTCACTAGTTTTTCATTTTTCTACTTGATCTTTATTTGAAGGTAGATTCGCAAAAGCTAATATTCGCTTGCCATGAGTGCCTTTTATCTCCCACAGGTACCACAATTGTTGAGCACTTCTCTCCAATAGTCATTTTTACCATTGCCCCTAAGAGATTTGCTTCAAAATATACCACTGAAAGCAGTACTGGGGAAGTAGTTGAGAAAACACTAGTTAACTTTCCATTGTATGCATACACTCAACTATTTGTGGAAAAGGATTCAGATCTAACATGGAAGATAATTAAGGATGATTTTTCAGCAAAAAAAATCAAGGAAGATGTAGAGGACCAATAGTTAAATCTCAGTGTTCAAAAATCAGGATTATACAGGGTTGCATACAAATATCCATCCTTCCCATGTGCAGATGTCATCAGTTGGATTTTTTCACATATTGATGTGAAGACCATGACATTAAACAATGCCAACAAACATAATATTGCTACATTTCTGGCAGAATATTATCAACTTATGTATCATTTTTCCAGGCCAGTAGCAATCATTGATCTGGATTTATGCAGGAACGTAATAAAATACAGAAATAGACATAAACACAGAGATGAAGTGGAAACAATACTTCATTTTATTAATAAAAGAATGACTGAAATATGCTTACATACATAATGGAAATAAAAATAGCTAGGGTGTTGGTAGCGTATCTCTGAGAAGAGATGTGGCGGCTACAGACCTTTGAACTGTGTTACAATGAGGCTCGAAGGCCTATTTATTATTGAGAAACAATGGAGAACTCTAAACGTCCAAAAACCTAACCGTAGGAGATGAAGCGCCAAAACTATGGGCCCCGTTTGGGTAAATTGGTGTTTCAACTTCTCGGGGACGTAGCTTCGGCATACGATCTCCGTTTGATGCATATCATACCTCATTAGAAAGATCTATCCGAGGAGTACAACTTTCAATGTGAGCAACATCATTCTATGGACCCATGTTGCTCTCGGTTTTCCCAAAAAATGTTGTTTAGGGCCTCAAAATGGCTCCAAAAGTTCAGGCCCCGAAAAACTGCTAAAAATAGTAAGTTGTGCTGCAATTTAAAAACTGAAAGAACTGATGGTGGGGGTTCAAATGGAATACATGGGTGGCCACCAATATCCACCTGGATTATTAAGGCCCCAAAACGGCTTCGGGAGTGCAAGACCCGAAAACCTGTTAAAATAGTAAGTTGTGCTGAATGTGAAAAGCTGCAAGAATTGATGGTGCAGGTCCAAATGGAATAGGTGGGTGACCACCGATATCCACCTGGATCATTCCTCCCTCCTTAGTAAGCAATGGTCCCTATTGCATTGATATCCTCCATGAGATGAGGCAAATTTTGTTGAACTGAGTATTATATTTCTCGAAGATGTCATGGACCTGTGGGCGGACATGCTGGATGCATTTAGTAATTTTGGTTTCTTTATCAGCCTCAGAAAGTACATGTGTGGATTCTGTAAGTGTAATTGCAGGAGGTATGGCAACATCAAGCGGCGGTGCGTCGGGGGTCAGATCAATGGAGTGCTTGTCTTGACAGTGTAGAGGAACCTCTGTGAGTGAGGAGAAAATGTCCTCGTATTCCTCCATGACTTTGTCCATCTGCTGTAGCCATGTAGGGGAGCCCTGTTTTGAGGTTGTGGCCACAATATTCTTCTTTCCATGTGAGCGAGTTGTAAGGAAAATAAATTTCCTGGTTTGGGAAAAAATCTTACTGCGTTGTTTTGCAGTAGTCAAAGAGATGACAGGAGGCAGTACTACCTCCGGTATCATGTACAAGTTATTTCCCAAAGTAATAATAACAACACAAGGCCTAGACTCATACACAACATGTCACCTCCACAAGTATGGTTGGCCCAATAATACATCATCTACATCAAGAGGAGCAACATCACATAATACCTCATCCGTAAATGGCTTGATGTTGTACGAAAGGCGGCACTGTTGGCGAATGCAGATATCTCTCCCTGGGTGAAGCCACCCAATGGTATACAGCTGCGGGTGTGCTATGGTCAGTAGACCGAGCCGCTTCACAACCTCTGCTGAAATGAGCTTCTTTTGGCTTCCGCTATTGACAAGGAATTGCAGTGGAGAACCCTTCACCCACATCTGTGAATGGAAGAGGCGCTCCCCCTCCTCTGGATCCTCGGGATCCTCCCTCTAGATATTGGTGGTGGCAACAATGACATTGGGATCCGCATCAATGATTTGCTTCCCTTTGTCTAGTTTTGACTCAGGATCAGAAAATGCATTTGATTCGAGTGCCTTTAGTTCGGCCACCAACGACTATTTGGCCCGACACTCGTTTGTGCTATGAGTGGGGATGTTATGAAATTCACACCACTTCCCTGTGTCCTTATTTGGATTTGTGGTTTTGTTCTGAGTCTCCCTGCTTTGGCCTTTCCCCTTGTTCTGCAGTTCGGGGGCACCTTTCCCTGGCTTCAGATTCGCAGATCCAAAGTCTCACTTCTTCTGCTTAAATTTTTGCTCGATCTTGGCGGCATAGCGATATGCCATGCCAAGCGATGTAATGTCGAGGAACTCCATTTCCTCCTAAATGTGTTTGTGCAAACAGTCACGGTATTTGAGCACCAAATGTCTCTCTGAATTTTTAATACCCAATTTTGTGCGCAGGGTATGGAACAAATTCGTCAGTTCGTGCACATCTTGATCCCTTTGCTGTCGCAAAGTGGTACATTGGATGTATTTGTCCTCATAGCTCCCCACGGGGTAATATTGTTCCTTGATGCCATCTCGGAACGAATTCCAAGTGGGTGTGGCCGAGAACATAGAGGGTTCCCCTTCGTCCTCTTGTTCACAGTAGGTTTTCCACCAGTCTTTGACATGCGGAGCAGCTTTGAGGAGTGCAAAAATAATATTTCTCGGTCTGAGAAATAATGGACCGAGAAATACCCTTCCAGCAAATTCAACCATCTATCTATGAAATTTGCATCTATCTAGCCTTCAAATACAGGAATGTCAAAGTTTACCTGTACCTTGAAGGGAGTGGCGCCTCTAGAGTGGCTATTGGATGTAGATGCGTTGTAGGTGGGCAGTTTTTGAAGGATCTGAGCAAAGTTATCCATCATCGTGTTCCTTTGTTTCTCAAGGGCCTCCTCAAGCAATATTTTGATAAGATCTCCTGCTCCCTCATATTTCTTTTCTTCTGCCATGGGAGTTCATCGGGGTTTATGAGGCTGATGTTGCAAGGGTTCAACCAGATTGAGCCCTAAATCCTTATACCCTGACCACGTTGGGGACATAAAAAGAAAAACAGAGAAATAGCAAACCCCTTTAATACCACTATCTGGATTTATGCAGGAACGCAATAAAATATAGAAATAGACATAAACACAGAGATGTAGCAGAAACAATACTTCATTTTATTAATAAAAGAATGACTAAAATATGCTTACAGACATAATGGAAATAAAAAGAGTTAGGGTGCTGGTAGCGTATCTCTGAGAAGAGATGTGGTGGCTACAAACCTTTGAATTGTGTTACAATGAGGCTCGAGGGCCTATTTATTATTGAGAAACAATGGAGAACTCTAAACATCCAAAAACCTAACCGTAGGAGATGAAGCGCCAAAACTATGGGCCCTGTTTGGGTAAATTGGTATTTCAACTTCCCGGGGACGTAACTTCGGCATACGATCTCTGTTTGACGCATATCATACCTCGTTAGAAAGATCTATCCGAGGAGTACAACTTTCGATGTGATTAGCATGGGTCCATAGATCAATGTTGCTTCCGGTTTTCCAAAAAAACGTCGTTTAGGGCCTCAAAACAGCTTCAGAAGTTCAAGACCCGAAAAACTGCTAAAAATAGCAAGTTATGCTGCAATTTAAAAACTAAAAGAACTGATGGTGGGGGGTTCAAATGGAATAGGTGGGTGGCCACCAATATCCACCTGGATCATTAAGGCCCCAAAACGGCTCTGGGAGTGCAGGACCTGAAAACCTGCTAAAAATAGTAAGTTACGCTGAATGTGAAAAGCTGCAAGAATTGATGGTGCGGGTCCAAATGGAATAGGCGGGTGGCCACCGATATCCACCTGGATCACTCATGGACTCATACTTCTATGCCACCAAAATCTATGTGAGCAAAAGATGTATTGTTAAAGGTTGGGTGAAAGAGCCATCGAAGTTTTGACAGACATCTAACCATTCATACAATACAAAGTCTCTCAGGGGGGCCTACCAAATCTTGGTTATCTTAGCTTGCATAATTTACGGTCAACAGAGCATGGAGACCTTTCCTGAAGGGTGGGCAGTCTTATTCAACTAGGTTGTGAATGAGCGGAAGTCGTTCAACAGGTCATATTTGTTGGCTCGAAAGTTGAGAGCTCATGTAGCACATACCCAAAATCCTCCCAAGGGTAGGAAAGCAAGGTTCTATATGTATGCATACTTATTGGATGTAATCTATGCAAAGAATGCCTTTCCTGGCATGGCCTGCACATGGACACCATGAGACCATGACGTGTATGTCTATTGCAAGTTTCTTTCAGATTGAAATCATCGAGGAGTTATGGAAAAACTAATTGACCACTTTGTCATTCCGCCATACAATCTTACTTTGAGGAAAAACAACCTTGCATGTCATGAGGAGCAACGGAGGCAATAGAAGAGATAACAAATCAATTTGCCTCACCGGATGGCACCTTCCTTAGAATTTTCGATGTCCAGAAGTCACCGCATATTTTTCCAAGGTATGCTACCGACAACATTGACATGTAATAAGTGTCATATCATATCGCCACAGGGTTGTCATCAACCTTGCACAGGAAGAAGAAAGCACCATGGCACACTCTTCCTATGCAAGTTGGATTCTATGAGATCAAGAATCTTAAAGTCACAAACACTGAAGGAAATTCAATAGAGAAGTTTTCATTCGGTACCCAAGACTTTAATCTATATAATCCCCATGGTATTTGCAAATACCACTGCTAGCACTCCATCGGATCTCCGAAGGCTGAGAAGTGTTAGGGTCCTATAATAATAGGGTTCATAAAATTTTGAATTGACTTTGAAAATATTGTAAATATGTACATACCTTGCTTTCTGCAAGTTGTTTTCCCATATTTTGAAAAAAAAATAATAAAAAATAAAAAAGAAGGTAAAAAATCCTAAAAGAAAGATTAAAGGACTTAGAAAATATGAACCCCAAAAGAAAAAAAATAAGAACTGAAAGTGAGCAAGTCCAAATGCCACTACTTTTACTTTTACTGCAAAGAATAATGATTATGTGCAGAGTGTCAATAAATGCCATAATCCATGTTCAATTAAATAGTTTAATCTTAACTTTTCATGTTTTAGATAGCGAATAAAGATTTGTCAAACAGTTTAAACTTGACAAATCAGTATATAGGTAGAGAATAATGAGGAGCTCAACAATTTAATCTGAGCCCTCAGATGAAATAAGGTAGATCTATATTAGTTTTATGCTTTGAAAGAAAATGTTTTAAGGTTGCAAGCCTAAATGCACCTACAAAATGAAGAAAAAATGTTAGAAAGAGAAGTTGGGTAGGTAGAAAGCAATGGAGCAAACATGTAAATAATACATCATCCGGAAAAATCACTAATTTCCCCTCCCCCATGAGTATTCAATATTCTAAGCTATTAGTCAAACAGGCTTAGAGCATTTCTCTGACTTTTGTTAGGACCGGACCCAAGGCTCTATGACTGGTTAGTTAAAAATATTGAGTTCTTATGTTAAATCCTCATTTATCATCATTTACTCTTCATTCATGTATTAAAACCCCTTTTTCCTAAGTAAAAACACATTCTTACTTAGTAAAACTGTAACCCTAGAATAATTAACTTCATCCCTTCATAAGCATTCATAAAAACCCACAAAATTACATTTATCCGAAGTATTGGTGAGGAAATATAAAGATGAGCAATACTTGATTTTATATATGATACTTAGAGATAATATGTATTTTGTTTTACATTTTACTCCCCTCTCATATTAACTTTTAACATATTTTATTAAATCCCTAAGAAATTCCCTTTCCTAGTTATTAATTCCCTTATATTCAATAAACCCAAAAAACCCACTATTATAATGTTTACGACCAAAGTCTATTATCCATGTGCGCAAATGAAAAATCCCAAGTTATAAAGCCCTTTGGTCTAAACTATCTTTATTTGTTTTACCGTGCCCCTATAGTTTAAAAAACATTCAAAAAGGTTAAAAAACTATATAATATAACATACCATTACGCACATATGTGAAACATTTTTTATCAAATGTTGCAAACCCAACCCGCCATATATATACCAATGGATAAGGCTTAAAAAACCTTGTTTAAAAGCGCCTTTGCAATAATATTTTATCCCTCCACTGTGTATAAATAAACCATTACATATATATTTTATACCTTTATACACCTTGATTATATTATAAAGGTTTAAACATATTTTAACCCTTCCGCTGCATATAACCAATCCCGGTCCCACCTTTCCATCTCCATGCAATTCCCAAAACAATCCTCACCGTTTGCATTAAAATCTCAGATCCGATGGTTGAAGATTGATATCACATAGAAAAAGTGCACGACCGCCCGACAACCAAACCCACGCGAAATGGGTGGTTTCCCACTGACCCTCCCCTCCACATGGCCTCTCATAATTGGATCGTGTGGGTTTTGATTAAAACCACTTACCACTCATTAGCCAAGCGATAAACCACCGGTTTTCGTCCATTCAAAACTCTGAAACTGCTTCCCGCCTAATGCGACCTACATTTAATGCCAAGGGTTAATACAACTGAAATGTTTATTAAACCTTTGTATATGCATTTTCATTCTTCTACCTATCTTTCGCATTTAACCAGTGTTTCACTTCCCCGACTGTGTAAGCTTGCAAAAGCCCCTGATAGCCATTTTAACACCCAAAACCTCTGAATTCACCAAAAGAAACCTGTAAAAATTGTTGAGGAGCCGCACCTGCTCCAGTTCAACCACCGAAATCCATCAATTCGATCAAAGATTGAAGAAACCCTTTTAAAGTCGATACCTGCATTCAAACAGGTATTCCTTTGAGATTCAAACCTGCAACTAAATTCAAAAAACCTTTTAAAAGAAAAGAAACATTCTAAAGTTAAGAAATTAAGTAATCAAATTGCCCAAAAGTCCCGGAAACAGGCCAAATTCTGGAAAAAATTTCCCAGAAAGCCTAGAGTCTGTTGCGTGATATTTTCAAAGAATTTTATCAGTTTTTTACAATTTAATGATCAATTTCAAGCTCTAAAAGGCTAGAAATCCTCTGCAGGTGCCCTAATCTTCTCTAAATCCTTTTTTAACAGAGTTTTAGCCCATTTTTCAGTCAAAAAACTCAGAAAACCCCTGTTTTCTATTTTATACCAGTTTTTAAAGCTTCAAAACTTATTTGAGAAACCTAATTGAGCCTAAAATCCAAAAGACATTATATTTTGCTAAATTTTCCCAATCAAGCCTCTGTTATATTAAAATTTCCTCTGCAAACAGTTTAAACTTGCAGAAGCCAATCAAGATGCCTAAAAAACAGAGTGTAAACAAGTTTGAAGGTTCGAAATCTCCTAAATCTACTCCTGCCATGACTCCAAATACTGCAATTGTAGTAAATCCATTACAACCCCCAGTTGTTGATATTGAGCATATTCCCCTTGCTGATATTGACTACAAACTAGCTGATCCTATAGTTGAATTCAATATGTTAGATATCCACAACTGGTGTTTTGAAAAATATTTAGATAATCATGAAGAAGTTCATATTTGGGAATCCAAACTACCCAAATATGTAGTCCCCCTGACTCACCCTTGTCAAGAAATTATCAGATTATGCCACCAGTACTATATTCTTGAACAAAGTGTTGGACATTGGATAAACCAACACTCACTGTGTGTTTCGTGACATGGAATAACTGCCTCTCGTGGATCCTTATCTCTGGCGATGCGATTGTTAACTAGCACCTGTGGGTTTTGGTCTAACGAAAATCGTGATTCCCAAAAAGTGGTATTAGAGCGTAGGTCACAAGTTCGATACACACCCGGCTCGCGTTGGAGGGAGATTGTTGGACATTGGATAAACCAACACTCCTCGTGTGTTTCATGACATGGACTAACCGCCTCTCGTGGATCCTTATCTCTGGCGATGCGATCGTTAACTAACACCTATGGGTTTTGGTCTAACGACAATCGTGATTCCCAACACAAAGAGCTATTGTGAATGCAAATAAAGAGGTACCATTTACCATTACCGCAGAGTCAATAAACCAAATGTTGCAGATTCAACTAGACCCTCAAGCAGTACCTTTGTTTATTGAAGCCCTCACTAAGCTATACATTGGCTTAAACTTTCCTAAAAGGTTTATGATTTTTTAGACTTTTATGCCCCTGCATGTTGAAATTCCAAAATAAAATCCTCCTTATTCAACTGCCAAGTTCCATGAAGATTCAAGGCATGCAATCTCCATGCTTTCCTTCATAATTGGGTATTTCACTGATGAGCACATTGATGAGTCTATCTTGGGATTTTTGTCCACCTTTTCTCCAGGTCAGCCACCTTCAGTTATATTTGACTATGCTGGTTTCATTACTGATAGTATTCACTATTGATTGACTAATTTATAGCTGGAAGGAGTATTCAGATATACCTCCTATATTTTTCACATATTTCTTTTCTTCCAATCAAAGAGCTTTCCAATTTCACTTCAAAAATTGAATATAGAAGGAAAACCTCTATCAGTTATCTTCTGGACATCCATACTCAGAAAAGAAGGCACAAAATATCAATTATTCAGAGTTTGCAGAGTTTTTTTTACGTCCATTGATCACCATTTTGACAAAAACAGAGTAGCCTAGAATCAGTGAGGAAATGAAGAGAATATTGTAGCTATCAGAGCAGAGAAAAGTGGGTGATTGGTATTTATATGAGAAAGCCACTGAAATAAGAGTTTTTGGTTCTAACTTGTTGGCTTACAAGTTACCCAAGCATCCATCAATGAGGATCTTTGCCTCGGAGTACATCATGAAAATCCTAAATTTAGATTCAATTAATTTTATGGCAGCAAAGAAAAAGACCAAATTTAAACTCAAAAATCAAATTGGGCCATTCATATGTAATCAAAGGGATGCAGAAAAGGAAGAAGCAAGTCAACTACTGGAATATAAATTAGAAGAAAGCTTCCCATGGAATTATGATCCACAAGGGATCTTAAGTAAACTAAGGGTAAAATGTAAATTAACACCCTTTATCCATGAGTCAAAGCTAGAAATAGAGAAGTTTGCTAATCAATTTGAGTGGGTTGAAAACACTTAAACAGAGGCAGTTAACCAAAGGAATACTAGTCACACTTTGGAAATCGCCAAACAGCCAGAGACATCCACTAAGAGAATCAGAGAAGAAGGAGCTTATACTGCAGAGACTACAACAGAAACGAAGTTTAAGATCATTTACAACAAGAGGCCAAAACTGGATACAGTAGGTAAAGATAAAGTAACAATAGATGTTGAAGAAACACAACCCTTGAATACCAACACTGAACAGACAGAGACTAATGCAGCCACTGTAATGATCAGTGAGCCAAATCAGAATCAAGAACAACTGAATAATGAAGATGCACAGATAATGGAAAGGAAGCAAAGTATGGAGGCTTCTTCCTCACATTTAGCTGAGGAGAAGGATTTAGATGTTAAGGAGAAATACAAGCAAATCAAATTGAAGAATGAGGAAATCAAAATTGAAATATATTCTCAGTTTTTGAAGCAAAATCCAGGTAATCAAAACAGATTCCTATCAGCATTCACTACAAGGAAAAGACCCTCTAGCGGATGTTTTTGAGGAACCACAAAGAAAAATACCCCATACATCCGTTTCTAGCGGAGGTTACTAGAGGAGGTTGGCGGGTGGAGGGTTTTGCAGATGTTTTCCTATTGGTGCTCTTATCGTTAAAACTCGCCACGGTGCTCTCAAAAAAATAATGCACCGGTGCGGCCAAAATCATTGGTACACCGGACACTGTGCACTCCGTACACACATGCTCGGTGCGTCATAATATAATATAGCACCGATGCCTCACAACTTGTCCGCGTCGATGCATTATAAAACACAACACCAACACCAAAACCACGCGGTGCGGTAGACAGAAACCGCACCGGTGCATCATAAAAAACGCGCCAAAACACTAACTGACCGGTGCATTTGCAGCAATCAGTACCGATGCGCCTATAAATAACGTGCACCGGTAAAGGGTTAAATTAAACGACGAAAACCTGGATTTTTCAGTTTTCTAGTGTTCTTGAGCTATCTATTACTGGTACGCATGATACCATAGATCGCACCCGTGTGCACCGAACATTGGCACACTGGACAGCGTGCACGAAGTACACACCATCAGGGCGTCCAATTACTGTAACGCACCGGGGCGTCAATACTCTTCCGCGTCGGTGCATCATAAAACACCGCGCCAAAGCAGAAATGAATCGGTGCATTCTTCTCTAAGAGCACCAGTGCGCCAGAAACAACATGCACTGGAATAGCATTATATATATATATATTAAAAGAAAAAAGAAAAAAAAGGGTGCTTTGCGACTATTACGCATCGGTGCTTTACCATTACGCTGCCCTGGTGCATCATCAAATATTCACACCGAAACTGAAACATCCCAGTGCACGGTTAGGGAAACGCCCTGGCGCATTATAAACAACGCGCCAAAATTGATACCGCCCGATGTGGTTTTATTTAATCGCACTGGTGCGCTTATAAAACCCCGCGCACCGAAACAGGGTTAATAAAAAAAAAATATGGCCAAAAAACTTCATTATTCACTTTCCTCAATGCTCTAGAGCTCTCAAGCCCCGGTGCTATTTCCTTATTTCTAAGCTGCCCTACCATCGGTGCTCTCATTGCACCCATTGCACGCATTGCTGATCTGCATTGCCAACCAATCTGCAACTTGTATTTTGAAAAACAGTGGGCAAATTTTATTTTCCACATTTTACATCCAATATGCCTCCTCGACCGCGAAATGTACAGGTATTTTTCTAGCTTTTCTATAATTAAGCCTTTAACCGGATTAGATATTGAAATAAACTTAAAAATAACCATTAAAAAATAAAAATAAAAAATTTCGTGCGGTGCGCTCGAGCTGTTCGGCTCTCACTAGTAGCGGCGCTACCTATAAAATTTACAGGCAGCACTGCTACCGGTGCTAACGATAACCACATCGTTTGCGGGGCGGTGCCGGAAGGCGCCCCGAATAATTTTAAATTAAAAAGAAAAAAGAAAAAGGCGGTGCGCTCATTTATCTAGGCGCGCCGTTGACCCCGGCAATCACAGTTTGGTGCGTTGACTGTATTTGTCGCCCCGGTTTATGTCAGCGCACTGCATTTTGCATTCCGAGAGGGTCAACGGTGTGGCTGAGTAAAAGACCGCACCGTCAACTATGTCATTGTCACGAAGTCGGTGCGCTAACACGACTATACGCGTCGGGGTGTATATTTCAGTCAACACACTGCTATTCTGAATTATATACAGTACGCGGTGCTTGAAAAATAGACATCGGCACCGAAGCTGGTGCGGTCTGTTTAATTAGTTGCCCCGAGGAAGGTGCGCTAAAATATTAGAACGCACCGGCACCAGTGCGTGACTGTTTTTATGGAGCACCGACTTGTATGTATGTTTTTTTTTCAAAAAAAATTATATATGTATATTTATAAATACATATCTGTTTTAATAAAAAAAAATATTTAATATGGCAATGATTCAGAGAGAACAGGAGCAAAAACAACAACAACAACAAGAACAATATGATATGATTCACCAATGGGAGGTGAGAGAGAGGGAGAGAGATGGATTCCCTCGCCCTATTACTACAGATACCCAAGAGATCCTTAAGCAGGTAGGCCTCCTCAAGTTCTACGAGGAGGCTATTTCCGCCCTAAAGGCCCATAGTGTGATTTTTAGACATCTTATCGGCAGGTGGAATGCCCATTGACAGGATTTTCAGGTTAGTCCTGACCAGTGGTACACACCCACTGAGGAGGAAATTTATTTTATTACAGGACTATCGAGGAGAGGGGTGGATTTTACCTCATTCCCAGACATGCCACTTGGTTGTGTAGCAGGGAGTCAGTTAGTTTACTCCCAGAGATACATTTGACCACATGTACTTTCTCCTTCAGAGTTTCAGGTACCTGGAGGTCAGTTACGTATAGATCCTTTTGGTAGACAAGACGTGCAGTGCCTCTCTATTATTGCTTCGATCATTTCGCACAACACCAGTGACGGGCAACACATTAGTTACTTGATTTTATATTACGTTGATTCTTTAGTACAACAACCACAACTTGTTAGGTGGTCTGCCATTTTTTTGCGACAGTTTTATACGGCCTTAGATAGATGTCATGCTCATGCACAAGGGAGGGTCAAATTTCCTTTTTCTTCAGAGCTATTTTGTTTATTTTTTGAAAGGTTTCCAGAGATGAGACCTAGTTTTGTTCGACAACCTCGTAGGCCGATGTTGCAGGCCCAGATGCGCATGTGGGGGTAGATGATGCCCAAGAGGGGAGACACTATGTTTCCAGCGAGTATATCACATGATTCCCTGGACTTACTAGCCAGCGTTGGTAGGCTGCATCCTTTCATTATGGTCCCATGTCCTTATGTTGGACTAGATTGGCGAGGGTGTCCCAACATCCTCTTCACTCCTGATGAGCCGCCAAATGATAGAGGTAATATTACTGTTTTATTTATATTTATTCTAACATGTTCTTTAACTTGTTTTTATTAAATTATGTAATGAAATTGTCTAATTATTGTTGTGTACTTGTATATATTTTACAGACATTGGGTCTTTTGATGGCGATGAGATGCCGGATCCACCACATGATCCAGGTGTCGATCTTGATGATTACGATCAGGAGATGGCTGATGCGCCAGATCAGGATGAGGCCAGTAGCACAGCAGAGAGACGTGCTGATCCTCATGCGCCTCATGGTGCATCGGTACTGCCTTTTTCTAGGCATGGTCGACTAGAGACCAGATACTGGATGGAGTTGGGAAGGCAACTCTGTGGATTGATTTCAGATGCGGGCATCAGACCTGCTCATTACAGAGAGATACAGGGCGATGATATATTGATACGAATGTGGAGAGGCATGCTGCGTGACATGTACGACCTGATGCGGCATGTTGTAGGAGCTACGACAGCTGTTACACGATTGAGGAGGATTGTCCGTAGCTATAGGCGTAGTCAAGCTGCGACACATGATGGAAAGTCTGCCAGCAACCACTCAGATGCATCTCGTGATCGTTCACCACGCAGCGCGCCTGATGATCAGCATGAGGCTCCACTGCCAACATCTGACACTAGTCATCATGGAGATGAGGCTGGACCATTGGCCACGTCCAGTCAACAGCCTACAACATCCACCATGAGTACTAGTCACGATCATCATGAGCAGGCTGGACCATCGACCGCCGAGGCTGCAGTACTATTGACTGAGCAGGCCGCCTCCACTACTACTGCGCCTCATATTGATCATGTTGTACTACCACCAACGGATGCATCCATCAGTACTAGTGATCATCATGATCATGAGCAGGCTAGTCGACCATTGACTGTCGAGGTTGCACCCAGCGTTACTGAGCAGGCCGCATCCACTTCTACTAGTGTTATTGATGTTGTTATACTACCACCAACGCTTGATCCATGACATGATTTATATTACAGTTGTATATTTTTAACATTATTCAATTATATATATATATATATATATATGTGTGTGTGTGTGTGTGTGTGTGATCCATGTATTTTATGTTCATGTTGCAAGTGTACTTAATTTTCATGTTGATGATTATCATGATGTGGCGCATATCATTAGTCATGTTAGATATGTTCATTTAATGTTTAGCTTGCAAATAGATGTGTATATGTGATAGGCGCATGAGTTATTTGACATTATATTGAGATGTATATTTGATGTTTGTGTTGTGATGATGTTAATATATAATGTTAATTTGATGTTAATTGAATGTGTTTATTAGTCAAATATGATGTTTGTACGATGGTTATCATGATCGTGATGATGTTTATTAATTAATTTAATATTATTAAATGACCATGATATTTATTAAATATTATGTTGTGAATGTAATTGTAATTTAAATTTTAATTCTATGTAAAATTGTATTTGTATTTGTACTAATTGTAATTTAAAGTGTAATTGTATGTAAAATATTTATTAATGTAACATTTTAATTGTAATTGTAATATTTAATTTACTGTGAAATGATTGTAATTGTATATATGAAAAATTGTAAAATTGTAATTGTAATTCTAATTGTATGTAAATTTCACAAACTGTAATTGTAATTTTAATTGAATTGCATGTAAAATATTTGTAAAATTGTAATTGTAATTGTAAATGTAATTCTATGTAAAATTGTAAACGTAATTGTATTTGTAACTGTAATTTTAATTGAATTGTCTGTAAAATATTTGTAAAATTGTAATTGTAATTGTAAATGTAATGTATGTAAAATTAAAATCGTAATTGTAATTCTAATCGTAATTCATGTATGTAAAATTAATGTAAAATTGTAATTGTAATTTTAATTAATGTAATTGTATGTAAAATTTTAATTTGTAAAATTTTAATTCTATTAATGTGAAAATTTTAATTGTATTAATGTGAAATGATTTTATTAAAATATTTAAATTTGTAAATTTGCAAATAATTGTAAAATAACAAATCTAGAATAATACGAATTTTTGTAACATAAAGTTTAGAAAATAATGAAAATGAATTCATGTGCTTTATAATTATCATTATTTTATTATGATCTTACATATATGAAGTTTAGAAAATAATGAAAACAAATTCATGTACTTCATAATTATCATTATTTTTTATGATCTTACATACAAAAAAAAAAAAACCTTTAAAAAGTCTGGTGCGCTTATTACCCTAACATGCTCCGGTGCGTAGTATTAATAAAACGCACTCGTGCGTCACATTTACGCGCACTGGAAATGAATAAACGCAAATAAAAAAGACGCAACTCTATTTTGTTTAAGTTAAAAAAAAGCGGCAATTTGAAAAATGGGCGGCAAAATATTTTCGAAAATCTAATTTGATAAAATAATTCTTTAAATACTAAAGGATTTTCATTATTTCACTATTTTTGCTAAAAAATTTCAGTTAGATTTTTGCAGGATACAGACTTGGAGCAAGAGAGGACGAGGGCACTGTGGATGGTGAAATACGTTCCAACAGAAGTATTCAAACAATAAAAAACCAAAACTCTGGTGATTCAAGTCCTTTGTCATAGAATTTTAAACCATTTCGTGATTAAATTTAAATCTTCTTCTTCTTCTTCTTTCTTTTCTTTTCTTTTCTTTTTTCCCTGCAATTTTATCCATTTTTACCCTGAACCCTTTATTTGTTTGTTTTTACCCTTTCTTCTCCCTGTTTCTGTGATTTCAAAATTAGGGTTTTCCATTTTAGATTGACGTCCAACCCACGGGACAACTTGCATAGTCGGATCCCAATCCATTCGGCAATTGTGTGAATTTTTGAAAAAATGGATTTTTCTTTATCGGTGCGCCCTGCGTACTCCACCGCACCGGTGCTCTGTATTATTATAGTGCACCGCGCAAGTTCTGTGTCGTAAAATTTTTATTTTATTTATTTATTTATTTATTTTTATATTTATTTTTAATTTTTTTTTTTTTTTTTTTTAAATCCGTGTGCCAAATCTGAAATAGGGCACCGATGCTTTCTTTAACTAGGAAAGCACTGTATGGTGTATTACACCGTTTTTGTGGTGTGTTTATAATACCCCACACACTGTTAGGTTTATTACACTGTTTTTTTGGTGCATTTATAATACCGAACGGACCGTATGACGTGTTATACTATTTGGCGATGCGTTGTTAATATATCCACGCACCGGCGATGGTGTGGATTTCATGAAAGGCGCACCGGTGTCTCAAGATTTATTTTTTAACTGAAAAGTTGAGAATTTATTTATAAATATATTAATGAATGATATGCTACGTGTTTCAGATTGATAAAGAAATGACTGACAATATATCAAGTAACAAAAATACTGTTAACAACACATCAAGAAAAGCAAAAAAGACAAGTTCTTTGTAAATTCTTTATAAAAAAATATTATTTTTGAACAATATGTAACTTTAGCTAATATATATTGTTTACTGTGTATCATGCAGAGCCACAAAATGATGAAGCTCGATATGATTATTTTTGATCTATGACTAGAAGAGTGTAAAAGTTTAATGGAAAAATTGCAAAAAGATGAATCAGGTGAATGAAACGATACTATCGATCCAATATGAGTTTCTTTTTTAATTATCATTAATAATAAACTTAAAATTATTAGATAACATGTGTCAAACACTCTACTAATTCACATATGTTTAATGTTCTACAGGGACCAACAACTCAAAAAAGGAATGTTGCTCTAAGAAAAGAAAAACATAGAACATGCAAATGAAAATGAATTGCTCCTTTGCTCATTTAGAGTGGTGCTGGAAATTAACGAAAGGGAGAAAAACCTTTACAAAAGTTTGAGGGTTCTAGTAGAACGAATAGAACAACGTGCTTCAAATGTAATATGTAATCATTGAAATTTTCGATCATTAGGTACAATAAATAAACAATTTAGCATTAAATATTAATTTTCAAGTATTTTCTTGTAGAAAAGAAAAGAAAATGGAACCCATTCAACACATAAAACAAGATGACAAGGAAGAAAAGGGTTGATATCTAAGTTTGTGAGTAATTGTTACTTCCTTATAACAACTTAACTAGATTTCATTTTTGTATTTTTTAAGTTGTTTTACAAAAATCATCATTGAATGTCTTCAAACAGGTGCTAACATACAAAGAAGAATCATCAGACGAATTGATTGAAATTGGGTTAAATATGGGTTGTGAGTATATGTTGGCATATCATAATTTAATTGTGGAATTTGTAAGAATCTATCGATCTTGTTTTAATTAGCTTCGTCTATAATTAATAGAACAAAAGCATCTTTTATATTAAATATATGATTTGTTATGGGGTATAAAACTTGCAAGAAACAAAGTATGGAACTGTGCCAACATATGAAATTTTGAAAGATGGCATGGTACATGGTTTTGAAAGAATGTGTATAGTTTATGAGTCAATTTTTGCTATGGTACGTGATTTTTATTTTCGATTTACATTGATGTGTATTATTTAATATTGGAATTTTCATTATTCTCACCAATGTATATACACTCATTTCAGTTTATTTTTATGTTTGTAGATGGAAAATGAAGAAGAGGAAAACAATCAATGTCATGAACACAACATTCCTGAAAATAACCCAAGTCATGGAAGTAGCTCTGGCAGTGACAGCAGTTGAAGCGAAGAATGATGATCACTATGTAATTTGGATATCAAAGAAAGGCGTTTTATTTTTTGAAATATGTCTGTGAAATCAGACATTTTGTTTAATGTAATGGACATAGTGTCCCAATTGAAAGACAAAGGGATACGAATAATTGTCCCATTTTGTATGATAAAGATTGTCTTATATATATATATAATTAATCATAATATTTGTTTTAATTTATTCTATTGCGTTCTCCATTGTCGCTATTGCATTCTCCATTGTCATTCTCAAATGCACTAATAAAAATTTAATTCATATGAATATTGTTATAATATTATATATATGTGTTGACTTTTGATGAATAATGAATTTAAAAAACCACAATAATTCTGATATGATATAGCAAATTAATCCAAACAACACATTCAAATGCATTAATAAAAATGTAATTAATATGAATATTGTTATAAGATGTGTCGACTTTTGATGAATAATGAATTTAAAACAATCACAATAATTGGACTGTCATAGGTGGATGTTTCTAAAGAAAACAAAATGAAACCCTGTGCGTTTATGTATCTATATGCACCGATGCGTTTATGATTATATGGGCACTGTACTAATACCGATTCTAGTTATAAATATCGGTGCGTTTGTGTGATACTGCGCACCAGGGCGTTTATGTATCTATAAGCATCGGTGCATTTGTAGATGCCGTGTGCACTGCACAAATATCAATACCAATTATAAATCTCGGCTCCTTTATGTTATACGGAGCACCGGTGCCTCATAAAGATACACGCACCGATGCACTTATACGACCTATGGGCACCTCTCAAATCCCAAGAACAATTAGAACGACCCCGTGCGTTGTATCACCAACACCAGGCCTGGTGCTGTTGTTTTCCTTAACGGCCCGGTGCATTCTCCTTAGACCGCCCCAGTGCGCTGTCTACCTATACGCACCGGTGCGTTCAAACCTGATAAGAGCACCGATGGAAAAACATTCGTAATAATCTCCGACCATCTTTTTTTTTAGTTGTGTTCAATTTCCATTAAAAGCTTCGCCAAAACCTCCGTTACCAGAAACGGATGTGGTAGCATATGTTTTTTTGACAATTTTGGCCAATTTTATAACACTAAAAACCTCCTTTATAACTTCCATTAGAGGGTCTTTTCCTTGTAGTGATTTGATTATTCAACTAAAATATTGATTATGTCAGTATTACAGCACACAATATCAGTGCCAAAGATAGTTGCTGATTATAAAAGAGTTGATATGGAAGTAGATATAGACAAAATCCATGAATTGGATCAGATTGAGTTTCATAGGCAAACCTCAGAGATGCTCTATTCCACAATTACAACAAAAGCTATGAGTGCTCATAAGCTTCAAAATACCATCTCTAATATGTAGGACCAAATGAAAATGGATAAAGCTTCATTATATGCAAAGTATCTAAGGATAAAGGCCTTAGAAGAATTAGTATTATAGGTAGGATATGATCCTACAAACATCAAAGCAGCAGAAGCATTGGTTAAAAAGAAAAATGAGGACATAGCTGACTTGAGGAAACAGCTCAAGCTTCCTCAAGGTGAGCATCCTCAAACAAAGGAAGTTTTATAGGATCAAAAGGAAAAAGATGAAATGATGAGTTTGATACTTCAACTAACATCTCAAATTAAGGAAATGGAAGTACAAATGGACCAACTTGTCCAAGAAAAGGAGACAGTTAAAAAACCAGTGATTCCCAAAGTTATCCCAGTCATCAATACAACCGTGCCTTCCACTTTAGGAGAAAAGTTGGCACCCAAAGAGCCACTGGCCACTACAGTGCCAGTGACTTCTTCAATAACTTCAGTAACTAAATCCTCTACAATAGTGTTGCCACCTACAGATGAAAGCAGTCAACTAGTAAAAGAAATGGAGGAGATTTCCTTGAAGACAAATTAAATCAATAGATTGACAAAGATAATTGAAAATCTTGAAAAGACAAACAAATCAACTCAAATAGATGCTAAAATAAATGAGCAAAATGCCCACAGATTGAGTGAAGAGGTAAAGATGCTCCAAAAAGAATTAACTCTCAAGGATCATATAACATATATTAAAAATTACCTATGGAATAATGTAATTGAAGCCATCCATGATGTATGGCCTTCAATTCAGGTAATTTTTTAGGAGAGAGAGTTATTATTGGAAACACAAGTAGAGATCCAAAAGACACAAGCTGATTTAGCTGATAAACCAGAATAGGTTGTAAGGTTAATAAATTTCCTCAACAACAAGAATAGACAGAAAATTGAAGAATTAAAAATCAATGATAGAACAAAAATATCCTAGAAATTAGGAAAGTTACCACTAAAATAAATTTAATGAGGTAGCTTGAAGAGAAATGTGAAGGAATGAATACTTCTATAACCAGATTCATGGTTAAATTCACCAATTTAAGGCAAAAAAGACTTCCTGATATCATGGTTATTAATGACAAGTTAATGCCCCAAAATTATTATGAAAATAAGATAAGGGAACATGCCAAGGAGCAGGTGAATAAGCCAACAGGTCAAGGCATTCCCACAGGAAAAGTATTGTTAAAAAGTTTTGAAGCTTTTTTTTATTTGCAGTATGAAATCAAGCACTTATTTGTCATCAAGCCCACATTTGCTAGGTACATTAAGGCTAATGAGAATTTTAGGAAACTCAAGAATATTCAAATTCCTAAAAATGAGGATTGGCAAGCATTGACTGATTTGCTATGAAGAAATAAAGGCAAACAAATGAACAAGAAAAATTATGTTTATTGTTTTCACTGTCAAAACAGATTTTACAGCAGTAAAGCAGTTTCAATGAAGGTAAAGAGTATCCAAAATAAAATAATATCAGTAAGAAAGAGTATCAGTGAAGGCAAGTTAGATTCTGAAAAATATCTAAAAAGCCAACAAAGAGGACACATAACCAGCCAGTTTCTTCTTATCTTAAAACAATTTCTATTTATTTTGAATAAAATAGGACAGCTTGCTAATTTGTTGAGTAGCTGTCACTATTATTGTTGTAAGATATTTTATTTTCCTAAGTTAATTCCTAGAAGTCATCTAGGATATTTTGTCAAACATTATGTATAAGTACTTCACTCTTTTGAAGTATTTGGGTGTGGAATAAAATTTCTAGAGATTACTATATATATTTTGTTGACTTGAAGGCTTTGGATTTCGATTTTGAGTAGCAGACTTGATCAACTATTTGGCATCATACTTCAGGATCCCTGTGATAAGCTATCTGGAGTGAAGTAATCTCTTAAACTTTTCATTGTTATCTTCTTTTGTTACATGCATACATCTGTGTTTTAATTCTAAATCTGAATGTATAACTAGGAGTATTACTACAAGACATGTTGATAGCACCCTATTTTTAACTAGTTATCATTTCTTTGTTTTCTTCTGATTTCCGTTGTAGGGAACCCTTAATTTCTCCCTCTCCCGTTTGACCTCTATCTTCTACTTCCCTTTTCCGGATTTAAGGATTCTTAAGTGCCCTTTATCCCGATCATACCACTTCAAAAACTAATTTTCCAAGATCTCCAAGGGTTATCTACCTTGCCCTACAGACATTTGAACTTTTAGGCCTTGATCCCAATTCTGTTAGCTTGAATTAGACTCCATAGCCCAATGGACAAGTATATTTCTCTCTATCTACCCTCCAAGTGAAAATTTCCCACCAAATCCAACAAAACCAAACCAAAAATTGCACTTTAATAACTAGCCTAATATTCACAAAATTAAAACAAAGTTAAACTTGAAAGAGAAAGCCCTCTCTAAATGCTAGGAAGGCTAGATCCTAGATTTTGAAGTAGGTTTGTGGTTACCTCTAGTATTCTTTGACTAAAAACTAAAATCCCACAACTTAAGAATTTACTGGAGTGATAACAAGAAGGAGACCAACAAAGGTAACCACAGACCACTTTGGCCAAGTAACTAGCCCTACTAGGAAGGAGAGGGCTCTCTCCATGAGATCACAACCAAATTTATTGGATAATGAGGATTTTAGGCTAGGTATGGTAGGCTCTAGGGTTTGATTGATTTATTTTGGGTGCTGGATGGTGAATTAGGTCAGGGAAGAACTAGGTCAGGGTACAGAGGATCAGAATTGGAGGGATATGATGGGGAAATGTAGGCATATCCTTTAACACATTTAGGTATATTGATAAGTGTGAGAGATTTCTAGGGTTTTAAAAAAGAGCATGGAAATCATTATTTTTTTCAATCAGAAGAAAATGAAACACAAATATGACAAGGGCCTCCAAAACAAAGCATCAAATAGTGAATTATGCTTATCTAACTTAGGAATTAATCACATTGAGAGATGGACATGAAAATGAAAAGCATAATACATTAAAACATATGGAAACATAAGAGGCAACACTACTAAATAAACATACCACAAGAATACCACCAAAATAGTTGCAACTTTGTCTATTAGTTCCTGCCAAAAATGACTGATTACACTAGTGTTCAAAGATCAATTACACAACATCCAACCCTTGCAATGACAAAGGAAATGAAAGATATAGACCAAAACAGCTTCTCCCCACTCTTAGGGCTCGAATCCATGACTTGTGGAGCTGTTCCCTAAAGTCCTCAACTGGAATCCTAATGACTAGGTAGGTTAACCAACTCAACCCTATCTTTGATGAAACTGATTCACTTGTCCCAAAATTACATATTTACTTGATGTATCTACCTTTAGTAACTATATAAGACATAATTACATTTAGTTTTTACATTTACATCAGTAAAAATCCTTAGAATCCATCAATCAATTGAGAAAAACTGAAATTCCTGAAGAAATCAACATATTGGAAAAAGCGCGGCATCCTTGTAAAAAGTGCAGCGTGGGCCTTCAAACTGAGTTTCGACTGCCTTCCTGAAGTCCAAATTGATCCCAAGATAACTCATTGGAAATATCTTCCTATATAGCTGTCAAAAATTTCCTCAAGCACTAAAAATGATGGAGTGAAGCTCCTAAAAAATGAAATCTCCCAAGATTGGTCTAAAAGTGCAGCATGAGGCTGAAAAATGTCGCAGAAAGGTGTTCTTTTACGTATTTTTTGGGCTTTTCCACTTGTCAAAAGCTCAGTTTTTGGAGTGCCAATAGTCAAAATTTGATGTAGAGACCATTCTCTATCCAACCATGTAGAATTTTTAGCATTTAGAGGCCTCCAAAAAAAGCGCAACGTGGGCCACGCTGCGCTTTTTGCAGGGTGACTATGCAAAAAGCTTGAAAATTTTGACCAAAATGCTAAAAAAAACTAAAAACTTGCCCAAAACATCTCAAAACTGTTGAAGGATGTCTTGATGAATTATTTCAAGCTACCAAGGAGGCATCAACAAGCATGTCAAGTCTACCCTTCTCCTTTTTCTTGTTTAGGGTTTCCTTGAGCTTACCCTACAACTATTTAACCTTGACATTGCAAATCTTGTTTCTGGTATGATAGTGGTAATCCATGTGCCTTAAAATCTGATTGTCCTTATTTTCCTTATGAAGGATCTTCTCCAGGTTTATGTTCACTCTATCAAGCCAAACTTCTCTGTCATCATTGATTTATCTTGCAATTCTTTCCTCAAAGGTGAGTTCTTCTGCCTCATGTTGTTTTTCCTGCTCCAATGCTCTTTTAAGGCCCCTTGTTTTTTTTCCTCTTCCTGGTGATATGGCCCTCATCCTCATCATGTCCCATCACTTATTTTCCTTTGATATCTTGCCTCTTAGCCTTCAACAAATCCATTTCCAGGAGTACTTGTTTTTCACTCAATTGTTTTTTTCTTGCTCAAGGAAGGAGATGACAAACTGTGCCCTTGCCAAATTATCTTGCAACTCTTTGATTTTGGCATCTTTCTCTTTGATGACCAGGTTTGAGGTTTAATTTTCATCTTGGGCCTCCAATTTCACCAGGTCAAAATCCTATTCTTCCTCATGGTGAAAGGCTTCTTTTTCTTGGACAACTGCCTCCTACTGTTGATGATATCGTTGTTTTGTTGATGTAGAAGGAAAGGCCCCTTCCACAATCTGTGGAGAAAACACTTGCCTATTTCCTCTCTGATAGGTTTTCACCTCTTTTTCCTTCTTAGTCTTATTGAATGCAGCCTTTCTAGATAACTTAGTTTGTCTGTGAGAAACTGATTTTGATGGTGGAATAGGTCTTTCAGGTTGATTTGGTGGTGTTATGAAGACCTCTGCCTCAATGAAAGTCTCCCATGCAATATTCAACTTTTTGAGGTGATAAAGGAAAATGATTTTGATGACTGAATGATGAAGGAGACTATTCATTTGATGCTCATATTCTCTGTTCTACACTATGTAGGCCATCTTCTCAATGCTCCTGTACAAATAATAAGGAAGGTTAAGCAATTTCACCCTAGTGAAGTGCATGAGTAACCTGATGTGATAGTTGTACAGCCTGGAGAATATGCCCTCACAAGTGAAATATTTCATGATGATCTCCATCATGGGAGCAAACCTATTAAACATATGACCAAAAGGAAATATTTTCTTAATACTTATTGTGGGAAAAACTACCTTAAGGTTTGGGTTGAAGGACCTAACAGAGTGAAAGGCATATCATCACAAGAAGCACTCAAATTACAAGTCCTAATGCTTGAAATAGAAAACTAAGGATATATTACCTTACCCGTATTTCCTACGTCTGGGGTCGATCCCACAGGGTGCAAGCCCTTTGATACTCCTCGTGCTTCAATACCTACAAATCAATCAAGACAAAGCACACAAAATAGTTTCACAACATATATATCCTAGATGTCAATATGTTAGATCATATAATCTCATTAAAAAAATAACATCAAATAAACCATTACAAGATCATTCAACATGTATAAGAGACATATAAGACAAAGACACCAGGAACGAGACAAATCTTCTTTTATTGATAATATGTAAAGAGAAAGTGGAGAAATCACCCGAGATCTGCCACGGCTCCAATTGAAACTGTCCTGTAGATCCATCCAACCCTAGCCTCACAAAGCTTCTTCCATAAAAGGTGCACAAAGGATGTCACATAAATAGGGTGTGAACATCACAAGGAAACAAGGGTTTCCTGAACCTGGGAAGTGCAGGAGACACAGGGATATAACATGATATAGTATCAATAGCATTCTCTCTCCTACCTTAGGCCTTTCCCTTGAGGTGTATTTATACTCCCTGAAATTAGTTTTTTTTTTGGAAACAGTTTGGCCATGGGCTCGTGTAGGTAGGATACAGGGAAACCTCACCCAATTAATAGTGATTTTAATATTTTTTTAATATTTAAATTGTATATGCGGGTCAGATATGAGTGGACTCGTGTATGCACGCGTAAAAGTTTGGGCATAGTCACGTATGGAATTCAAAATACTATTTTTTAAGAATTTGACCAAGTTTGAAAGGAAAAGGATGCCCAAGGCCTATGCATAAGTCATCAAGTATATAGAGGTGATAAATGATGCTATATTACCCCTAATATATGAGGTCAAAAGGGGTACATGATGGTCGAAATGTATTATGTGCAAAAGAAAGAATCTTGCGAGGACTAGAGAGGAATTCACCATATTTCATCCTGCCAAAAACTAGTGAAAGAAATCAGAAAGAAATCTCATGTCTGAGGCGGGCATACCCATGCTCAATGAAAGAAAAGCATGTCCGCATATCAAATATGGAGCTGATCCAATATGTATACAAGTATACTGAACTATAAAGTACATAGTGAGCCATCTCATCACTGCTCGGAAGTACATATCAAAATCATGTCCAAGTATCACATATAGAAGACTGATCAATGATGTTGCAAAGATATCTGATCCCTAAAGTCACAAATTAATCTCCAAGTACCAAATCATAAGTGGTGGAACAATGGTATTTCACGCAACTCGGGTGCCAACATATAGGATGCTGATGTGATGAACTGAAACATATAAGGGTGGATGGTGTCACTGGCAGAAAATCGAAGGAGCTGTCAAAGTGAACCAAATCATGATGATGCAAACTTGAGGTCTTCACCGATCACTATGACACAATACTACACAATGGGAATAAATGAGCTGAGGTCGACCATGTGAGAAATCGTTTGATTACCGGTCATTGATGTATACCGTTAACAAACACGAGACAACTAACCGATAATGATGGCGAGAGTCAAGGTGCCCCAGTACAATCTAACAAGTGTGAATAAATGACTTGAGTCAAACACTTGAGAGAATATACCAATTAGGAGACATTGATGTATTCTCACTGTCGATAGCGAAGGAATTTGCCACTGATGACTGCAAACCCTAAGGTACCAACAAAAGGACTCTAGACCTTATTCCCAAAGAAATGAGTCGGAGTCAACGGGAAAAGATCTGTTGGAAGGAAGGCATTAAGGAATCCCACATTAACCCTGTGCGAGTGCAACCCGCAAGCCAAAATTTGGAAGGAATCAGACGAAGAAAAGTGAAGTAATCCACCCGAAGCAAGTTTCCGACATGCACAAAATGTAGTTAGTGCATGACAGAAACCCTCTGAACCAACCAATAATGAAAGCTGACAAAGAGGCGAGGAATCCACCGATAGGGTCAAATGGAAATAAAGGCACTTCACGAATCCGAGGTGTGATAATGTAAGCTGAATTCAAACACAAAGGAAGCCACTCATTCAAAGACCCATGGTGTTGATCAAATGCTGAGCACAAGGTCACCTATCAATGATGTAAATAGGGCCAGGGTGCAGCTCTAGGTTTACTCTCAGAGAAATTTTTTGAAGTCAATAAGAGACAAACCCATCGAAAAGAAGTCAATGGAAACCTTCTCAAACCAGCACGAGCAAAGGACCAAATAGCTGATGTGATAGAACAAGAATCTGACAGACCGGGATGGCCGATTGAAAAATGAGTCAAGAGACACCACAGAAAGGCCGACTCAGGTTTACTTCCCTTGAACAAAAGAACAACTCATTTTGATTATGGCAACATAAGATAACTTTGTATAAGTTTGTCATGCAGGAGGCATGAACAAACCCTCCATATGATTGGAAGAGATAACCAACTGGGGGAGTACTGACTCAATAACAAGGTTATGGCTTCTCCTAAGTCAAAACTAAACCCATCCCAAAATGGAGAAAAGACTTAGCTTTTTTGTGCTTTGTTCAAGGGTGGCACAACTGAATCTTTAGCTGCCATCAAATGTGGAAGTAATGTACCGATCCCGCTCTTTTTGAAATAATTTGGTTTTTTTGTATTTTCATATTTAAAAGCCTGAAAAAAGAACACGATAATTCCTATAGTACAATGGATAGAACGAGTGTCGGAAAACATGTGCACAAGTTCCTGGGATAGGAACAATCCTATGCTCAATGCAAGGTGGCGAAAAATAGTAAGTGAAACTTAGAGGAATTTTCCATCCATGGGAAAAGGTGTTAAGTCACAAAGGCTAAGTGATTGCATGGTTGACTTTGCAGAAATACATGGTCAAAAGATGGCTTAAACACGAGTCCAAGTGAAGTCGGCTAAAGGCCAAGATATACAAATGGTCAATATGAAATGCAACAAAACAACTCAATAAAAAAATGGGAGCCTCTAGGGTATAAGGCTATAAAAAGATAGTGGAGAAGAAGAAGAATGAAGCTTCAACGCATAAGTCGTGGCGGGACTAAAGAGAACTCCCGAGCCTACGCAATTTGCAGCATGGGCGACATATGCTAGCGAGGATATAACTAAGAAGCCCATGTAAAGGATGGCTCTACCAACATATCATGATTTATAAGTCGGCGAGTGAAAATGGTTTAATAATCATAACATGATGGGGTCAACCCTATGACAAGATTTCAGTATGGAGGCTAGTATGCATAAGTGCAATGAAAAGTGAATTCTCTAACCTATATGCCAATTCTGAACAAAATACTTGCCATGGAAGGTCAGTGGTTATGGAACTGAAGCATAAATGGAAAAATATATAAATCACCAGAATGGACTTGAAAACAACCTATCCTAGCACTTACAAGCCAAAAGGTTAAAAAGTCGCGAAAAAATTCAAAAATAAACACAAAAGAAATATGCGGTTTTTTTTTTTTTTTGGGAATAAATGGGCCTTTTGGACTCACATTTGGTCATTTGTGTTGTGAATAAGTTGTGAAAGAGATGTGGAGCAAAAAATCCCCTTCTTGGAAACAGAGCAATTACCCACTAAATCAGTCCAAATCTTTCAGGTAAGCCTGACAATTAGCTTAGTTGTTAATTTATTTATCAATTCAAGCTATTTTTTAGGAATTTTACCATAGAATTTATGTTTTTTCTGAAACCCTCTGCGTATACGCGGGTTCATAATTCTGAACTCGTGTATAGACGCCACTGTGTCTGAAGGAACTCGTGTATGCACAAAAAAAAATTTAAAATGAAATTCTAAATGGATTTTGAATGAAATGATGCATGATGACGATTAGCTGGAGGGAAAGAGAGCATAACACTATTGATAATGAGGTCATGGAAGACCAATTATCCTTGGATATACTTCGGGGATGTGGATTGTTGAAGTTATTTAAAATTCCAAACATGAAAACGTACAGAAGATTGCTCGAAATGCTTTTAAGTTATTGGGACCCAGATGAGGACTGTTTCATGCTTAGATCAGATGCCACCAAGGATCGAAATTGAGGACGTTTATTTCATAATTGGACTCTCTTGGAGAGGGGAACCAATAAATCTGTAGGGAAAGCCCAAAGGAGGGTTAAATGTTGAAGATTATATACAAATTTACTGTGGTGAGGGTACTCAGAAGGTCAGGACATAGATCCCAATTAAAGATGTGCAAGGGTTGCACATGAAAATACTTATTTTCACCATTGTGAGGGTAGTCAGATCAACTTCCTTACACTAAGATTCACGAGGAAGTGTGAGTTTGGAAATGGAATATATGACTACACTATATGATAGCTACACAGCCTTATTGTCAAACTTGAAGAAACAACTGACCTCGATCCATAAGAATAAGACAAAGAATTTTGGTTATGGGACCATCCTATGCACATTCTTCTTCTTCGAGAGGATTCCAGGGCTTCGCCCCAAGATTATCTTTACCATTAGCATCCCTCGTGATCCACGAATAGCTAGATGGGTAGATCTGATGAAGAGTTTGGGGGGTGGCGAGGTCCCCATGACTACTTGGGATGATGAGTTCTTACTTTGGTGGGGAGAACAAGTCATCGTAGTAGAGGACTATCCCTATGCTAGCATGGATTTCAAGGGATATCCAGATTCGACCCTTCCACCCAGTGCAGCATGGGGGGTGATTGGTAAGATCTCACAATGATTTATTTATTATATGATTTATTTATTTATTTCAAATTATATGAAAATGAAAAATATTTTTGTTAGGACAATTTGACTTACAAATTTATGGATCATGTTGCAGGCATTGGACCAGTGAGACCTGAGGGTTTCCCGAGGCACAAGCGTCGCGGAAGAGAAGTTGAGGATGTCGCAGAAGACCCAGGGAGGACACTCCATGCTATACAGAGAAACTTGGAGAGCTTGACTCGCCAAGTCGCTATGGTTGCTATAGAGGACCTCCTCAGAGGCTATACAGAGATGTGTGGTTGGAGTACCATGTGATTGGGTGCGCATGTTCTGCTGTGTGGTGACAAATATAGTGTTCTTCCGTAACACCTACCCAGGGCAGGGCCCACAGGGATATATTTTTATTGATCGGATGACTGTAATATTTTTTTATGATGAACATGATCGGACATAAGCCCTAATTTTGTAGGACATGATTGTTTGATTTTTGTATATTTTGACCACAACTCTGATATATATATATATATATATATATATATATATATATATATATATATATATATATATATATATCGATTTATATGATGTAATTTCTCATATGTATAATGATGATTGATGTTTTTTATTTTTAATGTATTGAATGATTAATATGCCAATCAATTTCATGATTAGCTAATGAATCTGCAAACGAATTTTCTGAACGAGGAATGTGAATGAATATAACATAATGAAATGAATGTTGCAACAATTTCACTCTCATAAATAATCGACGTAAAAATGGGTCTCTAACATGATAGATGTGATTTAATTGTGAAACCACCAGTTCGAATCCAATTATACTACTAACGAATCAACACCAAGAGATATTGCCTCCGAAAGTAGGTTGACCACTGCAGTGTACTCTGCCACATTATTAGAAGTAGGACAAATGCATACACTCCTTGAGATTAGCAACTGACTGGATGGATGGTAAATTACCCAAGTGACAGAAGCAAGATTCCAGGTATGTCGACTAGCGCCATTAGCAAAGCTAAAATGATTCATCTCATCTAAAAAAACCTGCCAAAGCAGATCAAAACCATCAAAGTCACACCAAAAATCGATTGATAGATATGTACAAAAAATGCAATATATATAAACAAAGCAAATGCTAGGAAAAATCCTAGGCATAATACTTCTTTAGATAGAGCCCATTTCTGGGCTTTGCCAACTCGTTTTCGTTGAAATAAACCAAGGCATAAGCTCCCTTCTTTAGGACCTTTTCAACAATGAAAGGGCCATACCACAAGGATTTGAATTTTCCTACCCCCAAGGCATCCTTGTCTTGAGCATAAACCAAAACAAGGTCACCTTCAGAGAAAACCCTAGGTTTGATCACCTTATCATATTGAACCTTCACTCGTTTCTTATTAGCTTCGTTCATCGTAGCTGCATCTCAGGCTGCACATCGAAATTTTCTAGATAAACAAGGCATTCTTCGAGACTTGTAGTGTCAAGAAGAAGCTCGACTGCCAGCTTAAGGGAAGGAATCTCACGCTCAACATGAAAGATTGATTCCAGCCCATAAACCAGTTGAGGTGTGAAACCGGCTGCAGTCTTGACATACATCCGATATGCCCAAAGTGTAGGATACAACATGACATGACAATTGGTCCTATATTTATCAATTTTCTGTTTATGGATAACCTTTAAGGACTTGTTTATGGCTTCAACCTACCCATTGGCCTGAGGATAATACAGAGTTGAATGCTCCTACCGAAAACCCAACTTAAGAGCCAATTAAGCCACCATGGTGTTATGAAAATGACTGCCATTGTCAGTGACAATATCTTTGGGAATACCGAAGCGAGAAATGACATGGTTGAATAGAAACTGGGTTGTTGTTTCACCATCGTTTACAAAATTAGGGATAGCCGTGGCCCAGTCTACTGATACGATAATGTACTTGTGACCCTTCGCCGAAGGTGGGTTACAAGTAGTAAAATCAATACCCCACTTTGTGAATGGACCAACAATGACAACAGGAAAGAGCGGAGCTGGATGAGCATGCATCTTCTGAGTATAGACTTGACAAGGAAGACATTTTTTGACCGCCTCAACACAATATTTGAAAATTGAGGGCCAAAAATATCCTGCACGCAAAATCTTTTGGGTTGTAGCAAGGCCAGATAAATTACCACCACAAGCCCCAATGTGGCAATCATTTAGCACAACCTCAGCTTCTTCGAGAGTCAAGTAACGTCTAAGGATCAAATTGACCCTGTGATGATATAGAGTGTCACCGATAATAAGATAATTTTTTTCTAAGTGACGCAAATTTTGACGCTCATCTTTCGAAAAAGCTAAGGGAAACTTCGAAGCCTGGAGATAAATAATGAGATCTCCATACCAAGGATCCTGTGAAGAAAAGAGGAAAAGATGTTCATCAGGGAACAAATCCTCATAAATAATCTCATCTCCACAAGGCAACTCAGAGATCAACTCCACAAATACCAAATATTTTTTGGATTTGGCAGACAGAAATTCGAGATCAAACTCTTGCAAAATGGAAATCCGTCGATTGTGTTTGCCCCCAATCACTCTCCTAATGAGAACAAATTGAAACCGATTAACTGCTGCCAAAACATAAGCTTTGCAAAGAAGGATATAATTCCTGAGCCGCTAGATAGCATGGACAATTTCCAAAGTTAATTTCTCAATGGAAGAATATCATAGTTCAGGACCCACCAAGCCTCGAATAAGGTAGTAAATAACATGCTCACAAAGAGCATCATCCTTCTGAACCAGAACCATACCAATAGTATATTCTGCTACAACGAGATACAAAAGGAAGTCTCTACTATAATCAAGTGGACTCAATAATGGATCAGAGGTTAATGCCTTTTTCAAAGCATCGAACCAACGTTGAGAAAATTCATCCCAGAAGAATGGAACTCCTTTCTTCAACAACCTCATAAATCCTTTTGCCACCTCGGCATAATTAACGATAAATCTCCTTAATAAATTCACTTTCCCTTGTAGACTCTAAAGTTGACGAATAGAAGACGGGGGAGGCAACTAAAGTATTGCCTCAACCTTGAAGGGATCTACTCGAATCCCTTCAGTAGACACGATGAATCCCAACAACCGACCAAATGTGAAGGCGAAAACACACTTATTAGGGTTCAACTGAATTTTATAATGATGACATCGTTTAAAATCTTGTCGAAGATGACAGAGATGATCAATTCTCTTTCAATAACGAGCAACTAAATCATCCAAATATTCTTCGATAATATGCTTAATGCCATGGAAAGCGTAAGACATGGCCGTATGGAAAGTAGCTCTAACATTTTTAAGGCCAAAAGACATCTTTTTGTATGCAAATGTACCCCAGGGGAAAATAAAAGCAGTCTTGTGTCGATCTTCCATAGGAAAATAAAAGCAGTCTTGTGTTGTTTCTTATCCATAGGAACTGGATTTGAAACCCACTTAGTTAATAGAATGGGGTATACGAAACCCGCCTTAAGCAGCTTCTCAACCTCGGCCTTCATAGTTGTTGCTTTCCTAGGGTTGACTGAATGAAGCTTCTGCCATATAGGCTTAGCATTTTTGTAAGTCTTGATCTCATGCTGGGAAATATATGGATCAATTCCAGGCATTTCCTCATAAGACCAAGAGAACACAACTCGAAATTCTCTAAAGAGATCGATACAAGTGTGAATCTCTTTAGGGGAACATTTAGCTCCAATTAAGACATTCCCAATAATGTTGGGATATCTAGAGATGTTCACCGGGATAGTCTCAGAAATGAAAACCATATTCCCTTTAGCAAAAACCTGTGCTGGAGCTAAAGGGTTCAAGGCCAGGTGAAAAGGACCAGAAGACGGAGGGCTAGACAGTCTTGATCCAAATCCTTGCAAGTCTAGTAGAAAATAGGACTGATGATGCAAATCATCCCACGATATTTCCAAGCCATTCATTTCTTCAAGGATAGCCTCTTTAGATGGAAGAGCATTATCAAGGAAATCCTAAGCAGAAGATGAACTAAGAGTCCAAGCCAGAGCCACATCTCTGTCCAAATCTTCTAGTGAAAAAGAAACTGGAACAGAATCTGCGGAGTCAATAATAGATTGATAGGCAACCTCTGCTGTAGACATAGTGAATTCCATTCCACCCACTTGAACTTCCTCTAATGTGGAGGTAGGAGAAGGCAAGGTCCAAGGATCCGAAAAAAATGAGTTTGAAAGAACTCTCTTCGAATATGAACCTTGGAGGATGAGATAGCATTAATATGAACCAAAGGAGGCAGAATATCAAAAGTACCCATCAATGAGGTATACATTTCAACCCTCAAATTCTCGATAGGTTACTTGCCATCATTCACCAAGGGTATAATAGAGTCAACAGATGCATTTGGATCTATAGGAGAATAGTCCATCTGATCAACAATGATAATCCTCCCTTCATGGGGAAAACACAAGATACGAAATAATGACGAAGCAATAACATCCATCTCATTAATCCAATTCTGCCCCAATAGAAGGTTGTAATCTAAAATTGTATCAACTATCTCGACCTCAATATTGACAAATTCACCCCCAACACAGATGGGCAAAGCCGGAACAATTCCATGTGGTCTGTGAGAATGATCATCAAATGCAGTGAGAAGAGTAGGTGAAGGCATAATTGAAGGGGATCCAATGGCTTTCCAACATGAGATAGACATGGCACATGTGGAAGCACCCTCACTGACTACTGTTCGAAAAATATTGATCTTCTAATATGTAGACTTAATATCAAAAGCCATGTGATGAGGAATTCTCTTCTTAAGATTCAACATATCAAATGTGATCATAAGAGATTTATTTGGATCAACAACCCTGATCATAGTGAGCAATGCACTCCTTTTTGCTGGGCACTATTGGAGTACCTCTAACGCAGACATGGCACAAGGACTTTGAGCCTGATCTTCTACAATGGAGTAATTCTACGCTACCTTGGCATTATGATTAATAGTCATACACTTAGTAGATCCTTTCGGCATCTGAGGTATAAGCTCAACTGCAGGCCTCTCTATATGGAGTGGCTCATAGTTACTAGGAGCACCCTTAGCTATAGAAGACTCAACTTCAACATAATCATGAGATCTCGTAGCGATATTAGCGTGAAAAATCATCATATATACATTTGAGTAATTTTCCCGTTCTTGGTTGCCCCCAGAGGGAGCTCTAGTATTAGCATTCGCGCCAACAAGCAACTGCTACCCTTGGGGAAAATTATTTGTCAGTACAGCCTGGTAACTAGAGGAACCTTGCTGAGGTAACAAGTGAAGAGCATCCTAAATTTTCGGGCAGAGATGAGTAACATGGTCTTCGGTGCATAACTTGCATGGAAACTTAACTTTTTTCTTATTGTCTCTCTTACCCTCTCCAACATTATCGTTGGATCCGTTCACATTACCCTTCTGTTGCGCTATACAACACCCCCCATTTATTTTAATAAATGGGGACCCTTTAGAACTAAATAGGAAATTTAATTTTATCTTTAAAACAAAAAAATTTAGGAAATAAAGTTTTCTTTTAGTTTTTCTGCTTTATTCCTTAGTGCGCATCGCAAACCGCATAACTTACAACCAAAAAATACTTGAAATCCGTTAAGTCATGCGAGCTGCAAAACGCGCTAAGCCTTTTTCCAAAGTTATATTTAAAACTTGCAAACGCTTCAATTATTGTTATATTTTCTTTATCGTATCACACCTCATTTAAAAATGATCAACTTATAAAGTAATCCGGCATAAGTCGCAATTACGAGGACCCGAAGACCCAAAAAAACAATAAATATAAAACTATAAAATCTCATAAAGCGTGGCCGCTTGACTTCTTGAATGCGCAATTTGCATTTCACACAACTTGACCAAAAGCAAATTCATTACTGCATAATAGTTGCGATGTGAGATTTGCGCATATCGCATCTAGGTGAATTTATGGGTAAAAATCACAAGCGATAAAATTTATATGATGTGATATGTGAATGAATGGAATTTAATTACTCAAGCATGCGAAATCACTTATGTCGAATCAAACCGAAATCCGAGATCTAACTACTTAAATTGATTAATAGCTATTTCGTGTGAAGGTGTAAGAGATTTGATTTTGAAATGATTATCGATGATTAATATCATATTTGATAGATTGATATCTATTTTTGCATGTTTGAAATAAATTAACGACAGATTTGTCTCTCTGTTCCATATATTTTTAATGATTATTCCAAATACTTGAAATCAGGAAACCAACTAATAGAACAAAGAAAATAGAGACGAGCAAGAAAAGAAAAGAGATTTCTCAAACATCTTCTATTAAAGATTCAGACAAGTCTCCCTTATTTTTAGACATGACCTGCCAACAAGGAATGGAGTAGTTTGTCATGGGAAGCAATGTATCAGTTTTTCGAAAATTAAAAGCCAATAGTGATAGCTAAAGTTTCTTCCGCAGAATTATCTGTTTCTTCAGACCCGAATGATTTTTACGTTGCATGTTCATTCGTCCACAAGGTAGTCTCAAGGCCAAAAGTTCTCCCTTACACAGACATGGTTAAGTGGGCAATTAACCACTTAAACATAAAAGACAAAACTTTTAAAGAGTCAAGAAGCGAAAACATAGGGTCTTTCATGGTAGAATATTTACAATAAATGTACCATCTACCCTCCTCGTAGTAGAAATATGACAAGGATTTTTTTGCAAAACTTTAGAGCAAAGAATCTAGGCCTCATGAAAGCCATCAAATAATGGAAGGAAGACCAGGGAAAGCTGAAGCGAGATGAACTCAATACGTACTCAATTGCCTAACTTCCTTACCCTTACTGCTATGCTGCCGGTATGTTGTGTAGATTGTTTTCAAAACCTTATACCACTAGGTTTTCAGTAGATTGGGTTCCATTGATTGACGCAATCGTCAATTCCTTAATTCTGAATTGGGAAAATATCCTATCTGACAGTTTAGCCAAACACATCACAGAATATACGAATAAAAGGATTGTTTCATCTAGAGAAATACATCCCTTTTATATGTCTGCCTATGTCATGGACACAATCTGCTTTTATTCTAGTTTTCCTACCATGGGATGGAAATGGAATACCCAAGAACCTACCCCAATCCACATTTACCATAGAACCCTTTGGGATTTAGACTTCCATCTGCATTTTTATAAAATTTGTCATGGAATCATGTTGCCTATGCACTAGATGATATTCAATAAAAAAGTCCCTAGGGTTTCTGAAGAGGCTAGTGCAGATATTCTTTCTGCGGCTAGATGGTTTGCAGAGGAGAATTTTACATATGTCAGAGTATTTGGGATTTATGCTTATCCCCACGTTCTACCATATTATGCTCCTGATAAGTTTCTTGCAAGAGAGATAGCCTACCAGCTTGTTAACGGTGTTACTAAACAATTGAAAGATGCTAAGAAGGTCGTTTGGCCTAATTTCCCTTTACAATGTGGTACTTTTGCACTTTTTGATTTTGGCCATACCTACAAGGAGGTTTCGAATATTAATCTATTGAATTTGGAAGTAATGCCAAAGAGGTTGTATGATCCAAATGATGTAATTAAAAATTACATCACAGAGCTCAAAATGAAGCCTTTTGTAAAGGAAATAGATGGATTTGATGATCTCTTCCAAGGCATGGAAAAGTTTCCAGATATAATTAAGTTTGCATCCAATAAAATTAGCCAAGATGATTTGGAAGCCTTCCAAATATACATAAATAAGAGACTGGAGAGAATTCCTCTCAATTTGTTAACTATTGAAGATGTCAATAGACCTACTCCAAGTATCAGCTTGGATAATGAAACAAAAGACATGTCTGAGGATGAATCAGGTCAATCAGAGTATCAATCTCACAATTTGGATCATTCTGAAAATAAATCCGAATCTAGAAAGGATAGCCCAGAGAAGATAATTGATCAAGTAATCCAAGAGATAGAGATGCAGGAAAAAATAGAAGGTAATGGAACATAGTCATACCCTTAAGAAGTTCAGCACAGTCATGACACACTTGATCAATTAGAAAAATCCCAAACGAAGAATTTGAACGGTCAATGGGATCAGTTTTATGAAGCAATTAAAAATCCTAAAGCCAATCCTAATGCTGATCAAGTAACTAATTTTCAGACACCTGAACATTTCTCGAAGATAGTGGAAACTATTAATCCACTACAACAAGTTCCAGAAACTCATGATCGAGAGATCATACCAGCCTACCCTACATAACAAATAGTTTTACAAGTTGAGGAAATTCCGTCGCTAGATATCTTCTACAGTCCTAGCTACAAGGCTGTAGTCAAGAGAAATAAAAGGAGAAGAAATGATGAAACAGTCTCAAGCCCCATAGATAAATCTGTTGACATTTTGTGGAAGGATTCCTTAGCTGATCCTACCGAACATTTAACTAAATTACCACAGTATGCAGGAGCATATGCTACTGCCACTGTTGATAAATCTACTGAGGTTAAAATGTTGCTGAAGCAGAAGGAAGACAGAGTACAAGAACTAGAGAGATTGTTAGATCAGGAAATATCTAATTCCAACGAGCAAATGAAATCAAAGATGGCCCAATTTTAAAAGGATGTTGAAAAACTTAAATTACAGCTGTTGTCGCACAGATTGTCAAGGCACCGCGACAACGGCTCAGATTGGGGGCTGTCACTCTTATCCCCAATCTCTCTATTTAAGATGTCTCCTTGCAAGCTAAGGGAGGTAGACCCTATTATAAATGAGGATGACAAATCCAGGAGACACAACTAAAACATCAAATACTTGATAGAAATGAACGAGATTCCACATATCTAAATTAGATTTCACGTTTAAGACCAGTGCCTTATGGAGTCAAACAAAATCCCGCTATGCAATTATAAACAAGTAAGTGACGATTAACTCCTACTTATTAGAACACGTTTGATTACAATGATATAAAAGTGAAAACGTCACAACCATGAATAACAATAACATGAGAATGCCGGATGCTTGAAAGATTTCCGAAAAATAAGATATTCCAATTATAACCCAGTTCGAAAATTAAAATAATCCACAGTCAAACTTCAGATGGAAAAATTAAGCTCATTTGACTATAGAACTTAAATTTTTTTTTAGAATTTTGAAATTTTTATGTTTTTTTATTATTTTTTATCTAAAATCCTAAAGTCAAAATTTAAAATTTAAAATCCTAAGTCTAAAACTAAGATTAAATTTAAATCTAAAAAAAATCTAAAATTAAAATAAAAAAAATACTAACTAAAAATGTAACCTAACTAAACTAAATGAAATTAAACTAAATTACAACTAAAGCTAAAATTTACAAATCTAAAAAAAAAACAAAAATAACCAAAATCGAATTAAAAAAAAAAACAAAGGTTAAAAGCTAAACTAAACAAATCAAAGCTAAATTAAAGTTAAACTAGATTAAATCTAAAACTTAAATAAAAAAAATTAAAATTAAACAAAAGCTAAAATCTAAAATCTAAAAGCTAACGTTAACTGAGTTAAAATCTAAAATTAAAAAAGAATTTAAAACTAATCTAAAACTATGCTAAAGTTAAAAACTAAAGTAAAACGAAATCAACTAAAATGCTAAAAAAAATCAAACCTACGAAATCAAATAAACTTCTTGTGCAACGTAGCCGTACGGCATACGGACGGAGGAAATCAGAGAATTCGACTTGCAGATGCAGAAATTGGAGATTGCAGAAAGAAAATTAGGGTAAATCGATCATGTACGGATGGCACCGGGATTTAATTTGATAGCTTCTGCGTTCAATTTGATGAATGGTAGCCATACAAAATCGTACGACCGTACGGACGGCGGAAAATGAGCAGAGAAAAATTTATGAAATCGTACGGACGCAGAGGCAAGAAAATCGATAAGCTGAAGAATGCAGGGGTTGATCGTTTTATAACTCTTCTGCTTTCAATTTTGGATTTATGCAGGCTCAGCTAAAAAAAAATCCGTACGGATCGTACGGATGGTTGGATAAATTGGTTAGCAAAATAACGATGCAGGCTGATGCTATATGGTAAATTTGCAGATCTGTTATTTGTAATTTCCACCAGTGTGATCTGATTTTTAGAATATGATCGAGCTGCTTCAAAAATCCACATTCCTGTAACCCACAAAACGAGTCATATATAAAACTAAACACGGAAAATAACCCTCAATTCCTAAGGAATAAATACAAATTTACAGGGCTAATTTACAAATTTAAAACCCTCATGGTCAGATTTGAATCCGTTTTAGCACAATTTTCAGAGATTTAATATTTTTTGAGAGAGGCGCAAGCCTTTGAAACCCTGCAAAATCACAAATATCGTAAGATAGACCTAGAATTTAACAAATAAAGAGCTTATCAGATTTATGTTTATTGAGAGTCGGCTGGTCCAACTGAAGACTTCCCCAGACGCCCAACTTAAAAAAAAATTCCCTGCACACTTAGATCTGAATCTTAGATCGATAGAGATTTAAGAAAACAACATGAGACCTTTTCAGAAAAATCAGAATGTTATTTTATAAACCCAGAAAACCGCACAAGATACCTGTATGCAGATTAATCCATATAGGCCATCAACCATAAAATGCAAGAAACCAAGTAGCAGAGTTTAGAGACAATTCACCACATAAATTTGAGAAGGAACATCCAGATTTGTAACCCCAAAGTCTTTATGCTTTATTCCTCAAAAGTTTACAAGAGCTTCTAAGAGCAAGTGCACGATCCTGAGATCGGATGATTTAAGAATGAGAAAGACCTCTAAATTTATAGGACAAGATCTCTAACGGCTAGTTTGGATGATCCTCGTCAAAATAATCTCAACCGTCCAAAAGATTTAATTATCTTTTAATCCGGAGCATTGAAATTAAAATTTTGGGGGAAAAAACGAATTTATCATTTAATTCAATTTTAATTAACTCAAAAATATTATTTTTGAGTTAATTACCCCAAAATTTTGACCTTGACTTAACCACCAAGGCCCAAGGGTCCAATATTTCTTAAAATTCTCAATATTCCCTTGGCCTAGGGCTTTCAAAATCATTTTCCAAGGACCCACAAATTTTGCCTTTAAAGATTTAATCAGATCATCAACAGATCATAAGACTTTAGATAAAAATCACTTAGAAACAAGCACAACCGGAAGTAGCAACAACTAGATTACAAAGCCAATCACAATTAGAGCAATTCATCAAAGAAGCATTGGATGTAAATGCTAAGTAAAAGAAACAACAAGAAGTAATTTGCCAACAAGCTTCTATTATTGACTCTTATTGTGACTCAAAGGAAATACTGATCCAACAAGTAGCTATCCAGAAACTTGAATGTGAGAAGATCGAGAAGAAAATCAACGAACATATTCAATGGCAAGCATCAGACTCGGGAAAGGAAGCTAATATACCCCAGGTAGATAAGTTTCATAATGAGATCCTATTCAAGGATTGGGAAGCACAAATAAAGCAAGTAGAGAAAGCAGCAACGAAAGCCTCAGGATTATCTAAAGAAATTATTGAATATGTATGTGAACAATTGGTGAAAGCAGAACTTATCAAAGAGTACACGTCTGAAGTTTTCTTAGAAGTAAAACAACTAGAATAACAGTGGCAACAAAAGGCAGACACACATGATGAAATAATTAAAAAGGTAAATAAGTTTGATCAAGAAAATTGTTGGAATTTTCTGATCAAACCTTACCATCAATATTAAATCCTGCAGTGTTTAACAAATTCAACAAGAAGATCGTAGCCAGCACTTTCAAACGTAGTATTCAAGGGACATGTCAGATCGAGGATTTCGCAGCCAGCTCAGCTCAAGCCCATGCTTGATATTTATCAACTTCGTGACCAAATCCAAAAGAAAGGGTGGAATTCATAAATCAATATCGTTACTTTATTTTCCTAGATTGTAGTTTAAGTTAGTCTTACGAGGATGGTTGTTTGAAACCTCCTCTATATTTTTGTAATAGTCTATTTTAGAACATAGTTAGTTTAGTATTTAAACCCCTCTGATGCATTTAGAGAAGGGTTCAGAAATTTGTCAAAAACATTTGCAAATAATGCACTATTGTAAGTTTGTGAATGCCTTGATGAATTAATGGAACACATATGTTATCTTTTGACAAGTAAAGTTGTTTAACTGATGTTGCACTACTGTACTCTTTAAATTGCTTGAAAGTGAAGAGGAGAAGATCAATTATTGTCAGTTTACATAAGTAGAACTTCGTACATTTGGTACTGTTATTCACTTGTATTAAGTCTTACTTTATAGATTGACAGTCATCTTTTTATTGCATTATATATTTGAAATTTTATTATAGATGAATGTTACATGCACTTCTGTTCTAATATTTGTATGTGATTTCTTATTGAATGTATAATCACACATATGAATGCGATATATTTTTCACAATTCTTCTAGTCAAACTACTTTGTTAGAAGAATCATCTTACATAATTTTCATCTCTTTCAACTGTTAAATGATCTATATTACTAATAGTTGAAGGATATCTCTTTATATCGCATAAAGGAAGAAACACCCCAGGTATAAAGTAGAATAAATATTTTAGATAGATGCATATGATAGATTAAAATCATTCTCCATTTGCATAATCACAACACCCTAAAAATCATCCTTATTGGGAAACTGGTCCCATCATCCCTAGTTGGAGCCACTATACCAAATGGAAAAGGAGCTGCTTTAAGGTCTAGATCGGGTGGTTTTCCCCCATGTTTCTGCAGCGGAATTCCGAGGCCTCAACATTCTGGCACTAGAAGGAGGGCCCTGTGAATGGAAAAAATATCTGATCAATCTAAAGGTCAATCGAAGGGTCTCTCTCCCTCTAGATCCCCATCAAATTCTAGAAAATTATCTAGATCCTCATCTTTAAAATATGAAGTTGAACATCCTTCTCCTAAGTCTCCTAGTGATACTCAACCCATATTCTCCCCTGATTCCCATAAAACCTCCTAAGAAGTTCAATATTTGATAGAAAATTTAGAGAGAGTATCCATTTCTGCTGAAAATTCTGAATCTTCTCAAATATTGGATATCAATATTTCGTCTTCTTTACAACCTCGAAGAATATTAACTCGATTATAAAGCCAAAAGAAAACAATTCTTCCTTTTGAATTCCCCATCGATAGTACTTGAAAGAATAGTACTTGAAAGAGACTAAAGAGGACTCAATGAGAGTCAATCGTCAGCGATATATTATCCCATTCACCTCCATTACCTCGACTCACTTCCACAACTTCCATTCCAATAATCAGTGTTACTTTGACTAGTTCCAGTACTCAAACTACTATCCCTTCAACTAGTCCTAGCACTCAACCTGCCTATTATTCAACTCAAACTCCATCCAACCAACCCATTCAAAATCGAATGGCAAGGTCAAGTACCTCCACCAAATTTAAACCCATGGAGCAATCTAGGGGCTGTAAACATGCCCGCTCCTCTTCATGCTCTACCAAAATCACCTGAAAGATGGTTACCTAAATTTAATCCTGATGATTGTCTTTTGGCAGAAGAACACATTCACAATTTTATGTTAGTCGTCAATCTAAATGGAGTAGTTGAAGAGGATTGCGTTGTAAGATTATTTCCATATACTTTAAAAGGATATGCAGGATCCTGGTATTTTTCACTGCCTACCCGCTCTATAACTAACTGGAATATGTTCGAAGAACAATTTATAGCTAAGTTTGGGGATGATAGGACCACTTCTACACTCATCAATGATTTTCCAAATCTAAAATCTAAAACAGATGAGAAGATAAAAGATTTTAATTCAATATTTAATAAATTATTCAATAAAATTACTGCTACAATAGTTCCTGGTGTAGAAGTTCAAATTGAGTGGTATATTTCATCTCTTCCATCTAATATAGCTATTTTTGTTGATAGAGAAAAAATGGTAACACTTGCAGAAAACATGAAAGAATCGCTATCTGTAGAGAAACGCATAACCGCTCTTGAGAAAAATAATTCTCAAGAAGATCGAAAATCAAAGAAGGTATCTTTCAAAGACGATTATAAAAAGAAGCTGCCAAAAGATCCTTTTGATGTAGAAGGTCTTGAAAAGGTTTTGAAGATTACGACAAACGATATGGAAGATATCAAGAAACAAGTCGCTGAAAATGCTAGCTCAAAGAAGACTTTCAGAAACTTTAAGAAAGGTCAATCCTCTAATACTCAACTTCCAAATATCATATCTAATGCTGAATCTAATCCAGAAACAAAGGAAGAGAAAACAGAGGAAGAAGAAGATGACGAAGAAGAAGAAGTTGAACTAAATGGAATGTGGGATTTAATCCTACCAAATGAAGAACAACGTGAAGCTTTACCTGTAAGCACAAGAAGAAAAAATACTACTGAAGCAACGCAGCCAAATTAATAGCAAAATATTTCAACTCCTGCTAAGGATAAACCATTAAGCAAAAAGTCTACTCCAAAGGCTACACAAACAAGTTTCGTTACTTCAAATACTCTACCTGCATCTAAGGCAATGGTAGTCGTAGACACTATTGAGTATAATGTATTTGAAGATATGAAGAAAACCAGGGCCAAGATTTCAATTCATGAGCTTACTAAATTGAAGCAACAACATAAAATCTTACTTAGAGACTTAAATGCGGTTCCTGCTTCAAACTTACCTGCTCCAGTAATAGTACAAGCTACTAATGAAATGGGTAAGCCACCTTCTCCTTCAATGAAAATAGATCTTATAGACTTGATTATGATAGTTGATCGTTCCATCTCTCATGCTCCTCCATTTCTCTTAACCTATGAGATCTATAATAAAAACGTTCATAACTGTTTAATAGATTCAGGGGCTTCCTCTAATATAATGCCAAAATCGGTCTGTGCTAAGTTGAACATAACTCCTCAGAGTTCCCCTGTTCATATAGTACAACTTGATAGAACCAGAGTAGAGGTGGTAGGAGAAATAAATTCTGTTTCTATCAGATTATCATTAAATCCCAATATTACTCAAATAATTGATATACTAGTGGTTGATATTCCTGAATTTTATGTTTGAGCTTTAAGCCGAGACTGGTCTAAAAATTTCTTGGTTATATTGCAATAGACTGGTCACATATGTGGTTACCATATAATGGAAAGCCAAATCAAATTCGGGTAGACCGTGAAAAGTTCATGAAGCATACAGTGAGTGATCTCGAAGGAGTAAATGAGTTAGTAGCATTCAATAATAACATTATTGGAAACTACTCAGTAGGGTCATTTTTGGGAAATTTCATTTCTCAACCATCACCTTTCTTTGATAATGCAGTTGTTTCTCAGATTGAGAATTTTTCCCAGCCAGATAGTTCCAAATGTATAAATTTTTTGGATAGGACATTAGTTAATTCTTTATTTTGGACTATTTATTTTGAAGATTCTAAATCTGAAGATGGTGTAGGCGCTAGATGTATTTTAATAAACCCAAAAGGAGAAAATACCATGTTAGCCTGCATATTAGAATTTGATTGTACAAACAATGTAGCTGAATACGAAGCATTAGTTCAAGGTTTGTACAAATCCATTGATATTAATATCAAATATCTGAAGATTCTGGGCATTTAAAGCATTACCATGTTAGAAATTTAAATCTAACAGAGCAATGAAACACATAAAATATGCGGAAAACACAAGCACACAAAACACATAAAACTAAAGAGACACAGATATACGTGGTTCACCTAGTTTGGGCTACATCCACCCCGAACAGCCAGTCCCTCCTTTCTATTATCCAACAAAATGAAGAGACACAAGCCACAACAGATCCGCTGTAATATCCTTTGTTCTCTATCACAGTCTCCCTATCTGTTTCTCGCTAAGAGAATACACATATACAATACACAGCCACAATACAATACCCTCATATAAGCGAGGGGTTGCCTTCTAGGGAAAAAAACCCTAAACTAAACATAACTATTACCGTCAGATCATCCGCCTAATCAACGGCCTAGATTGACTAGAAATTACTATACTTTTACAAGGCAATTGTACACGTGTTTTTATTTTCGGGGGCGCTGCCCTTGAAACCCCTCGCCAGGGGGGGGCTCCATAAAGTCGCAACCGCCCCCCCCTTGGACCCCCCAGGCAGCGTTTAATTACGGGCGGCGTTGCCGCCCCCATTAAGGTACAAGGGTCGAACGTTGTGATAAAAAATAAGCAAGATAATCAGGCTCCACACCCAACATACCAATCAGTCCAAGAATTAACCATTCATTTCTTAGCCTTCATAATTTCTTTTGTACCTAGAATGCAAAATGCTAGTGCAGATCTATTGGCTAACGTAGCATCAAAGTTAATCCCATCCCAAGAGTTTAGTCCCGATAGATTTTATATTGAATTAATTTTTAGACCATCCATTCTTGATAATATTACCAACTGGATAGTATTCAATAATGATTCAGATATCATATATTTCTTGACATATGAAGGATCTTATGATAGTCAAATTTTGGATGAAAATGAACATGAGATTCAGATTAAGAAAGAACAAGACGAAAATCCTATTCCTAAATCTGTTGTCAAGTTAGAAGACCTATATGATCTGAAAGATAGGTTTAAAAGAGTTACCAACTCAAAAACACAAATCTCTACCTTAAGATTTGAGTTAGTAAATCTAGGAACTGACGAAAAACCTCAAAATGTCAATCTAGGTCTTGGTCTATCTTCCGAAGAAAGATTATCATTTATCAGATTGTTTAGAATGTACAAAAGTGTATTTTATTGGGATTACAATGATCTCAAAACATATGACACTTCTGTGATTCAACACAAAATTCCTATGATCTCAGAGGAAAAACACAACAGAAATTGAGGAATATTCATCCAAATCTGGAAAATCAAATCAAAACATAACTAAGCAAACTCCTCAAGGCAAAAATCATCTTTCCAGTCAGGCATTCTAAATGGGTATCGAATTTGGTACCTGTCAGGAAAAAGAATGGCGATATTAGAATCTGCATTGATTTTAGGAATTTAAACAAAGCTTGTCAGAAGGAAAAATTTCCATTACCAACCATGGAACAAGTACTACAGATAGTAGCTGGTTCTGAAATTATGTGCTTTCTAGAAGGATTGTCGAGATATAACCAAATTCTCGTACATCCAGATGAAATATTGAAAACTACGTTCATGACTAAGTGTGGAACTGACGCATATCAAAAGATGCCATTTGGATTAATTAATGCAGCTGCCACTTTTCAGAGAGCTATGGACACAAATTTTAGGGGGCTCATAAATAAAACAATGGTTATTTATTTAGATTACATTACAATATTTTCTAAACAAGTAACCAGTCATGTGAATGACCTAAAATAAGTCTTTGAGTGATGCAAAAGGTATGGTATCTCCTTAAATCCAAAGAAATAATTTTTTGCATTAGATGAAGGAAAACTTTTAGGATTCATTGTGTCAAAAAGAGGTATATATATTGATCTTGAAATAATTGAAGAGATTAAAATAATTCCTTTCCCTCATAACAAGAAAGCTATGCAGTCGTTTATTGGGCAAATTAATTTTGTTAAAAGGTTTGTCCCTGAATTTTCGCAAATAGTTTTACCATTACAGAACATGATTAAGAAAAATTATGTCTTTAAATGGGGACATAATGAAAGATAAGCATTTGATTTGATTAAACAATCAATTATCAACACTCCATTCCTGACTACCCCCAATTTTCTTAATCCTTTTACTCTATACACGTTTTCATCAGATACATCATATGTTGTTGTTTTAACACAACTTAATGACCAACAAATTGAAGCACCAATATCATTTTTCAGTTCCAATTTGCAAGTTGCAGAACTAAATTACACATCTATCAAAAAGCAAGCATTTGCTGTCTTTAAGTCTATAAAGCATTTTAGGCCATTTCTCCTAAAAAATCACACTAAAATCATAGTTCCATTCTCTGTAGTGAGACAACTATTGATGCATAGAGAATTAGGAGAGAAACGGCTAACAGGGTTACAATAATATGATGTAGAAATTAGACCCTCTAAAATTGTTAGAGGCCAAGGTTTTTGTAGAATGCTTATAGGAGCATCCCATATATCATCAGAGGAAGATTAAGGTAATAATGTGCAAATATCAGAGGTAAGCCTCAATGATGCACAATCTCAATACATTGATCTTATATTTTATTTGAAGAATGGATGTGCTCCGAATCAACTCAGTTGCAAAACAAAACGGTCTTTGAGATTAAAGGATAAGCAATATGAATTAATAAAAAATGTATTATTTAGGAAAATTTTTGATTATGTACTTTTAAGATGCTTAGAAAAATCTGAAGCAAAGAAAGTCTTGCAGGAACTCCATGATGGACCAATTGGAGGACATTTTGGAGGAAATACGAGTGCACACAAAATCCTGCATGCAGGTTACTATTGGCCTACACCATTCAAAGATTCTCATGAATATGCAAGAAATTGCAAAGTGTGTCAAAGTTCATCTGGAAGATAAAGGAATCCAATATTCCCATTACATCAAGTCAATATCGAACAACCATTTGAACAATGGTGATTAGATATAATCGGTGAGATTGTTCCTAACTCTTCCAAACATCATAGATATATTCTCACAACTACATATTACTTTACTAAATGGGTGGAAACAATTCAACTAAAAGTAGCCAACTCTGAGAATATCATTGATTTAATCGACAAAAATATCATAACCAGGTTTTGCTTACCTACTTCTTTAATGTTTGATAACACATATTATTTCTCAGGAACTGCTATGATGGAATTTGAAATTAAAAGAGGGTTTAAACTTAAGTATTATGCAAATTATTACCCGCAAGGAAATTGTTTAGCATAATCTACAAATAAGAACTTAATTAGAATAATCAAAAGAAATGTTGATCAAAACCAACGAAATTGGCCCAAATAATTAATCTTTGCTCTTTGGGCAGATCAAATAACTCAGAAAGCTTCTATTGGCACTTCTCCATTCAATCTTGTTTATGGAAAATAAGTTGTACTTCCTACCAATGTAGTTATTCCCTCTCTTTCCTTAGTTCAATTTATTGATGAATCTCTCGTTTCTTCTTTACAACTTAGACAATGTCAAATTATTAAGTTAGAGTAAGAAAGAGAAAAGGCTAAACATACTCATGCACATCATCAACAGATAGTAAAAGCCTCATTTGATTCAACTTCAGTTACTCAAAAAAAAATTCAAATTGGCGATTTGGTATTGAAATGGAACAAAGTGCATGAAGAAAAAGGTAAACACACGAAGTTTCAAACACGCTGCCTAGGCTCATTTCAAATAATTGAAGAAATAGGCCCATCAACATTCTTATTGCAAGATCTATCGGGCAAAAAGGATTCTTTGCCTGTTAATGGGAATATTTTGAAAAAATACTTTTCATAGGAGGTAACCCCTTCTATTCCTTGTATACTGGTGTCTTTTTCTTTTCCTTAGAAAAATAAAAGTTGTTGAGTATAAATTTTTGGCTTTTCAAAATAAAATCTCAGATGGTCCTTTTTGATTTATCGCTTATAGAAATAAGAGGTGTTAAGGAAACAGTCGAAAGATTTGAAAGACAAATAGATTTTATTTTCACTGAAAGAGGTAATTTCACTGAAGTTATTTATTCTCTGATGAACTCTCATCTTTATATAGCATGATTATTCTATTATCAATCAAGAAAAGAATCTTTAACATAGTAAAGACTCTTTTACATAAAAGCAATCTAAAACTCAAAATTATAATCCAGAATCCTTAAGAGGACCAATGATTCACCCCATCCGTGAAACTTATTAATTTTGAAAGAAATTCAAAAAAAATTATAACTAGAAAAACTTAAAATGTAATAAGTCTCATCACGAGCTTCTTTACCATGTTCATAGGGAAACAATTGAACTTGTTATCACTAAGAAAAGTGAAATATTATTTGACATGGTCATAGAGTTCATTTATCACAAGTTGGTATAGGAAAATTTAATTTTTTTCATCTTACCTATTCTAAGGTTCAAACCCACCTCCATTCAAGTCACATCATGGCCCATCAGTCATCATTTGCTGACATATTTCATTTCCCAAGATTTTGAATTAAAAAAAGGGCACTTTAGCTAGTTTTTCTTCTTTTCGTAGTGTTTTACACTGTAAAAAGGCAATTTTCGCTAAGGAACTGCCTAATAGTTTCGTAGTGAAACTGTTAGAAAATGAACTAGCCATGCTACGAAAAACGATTTTTCTGTCTGTCTTGTCAAATCTGGTGCAAGGTGTCAGTCCATGATTAAAAGTGTTAGGGTGGATGTCATTCGAGTCAGTTATGGTTATTTCAAAGGTACAAGGGTCATGTCTGAGGTCATCATTACTATTTTTAGCATGCATGAGTCATGATTAAGGCATGAGTTGTCATCGAAACTTTAAAACCTTACCCAATTGATTCTTTTGTCATTCTTCGCTTCATCTTTGCATGCTATTGAGTTCTGGAGAGCTATTTCACCAAGCCAAGCTGGTTGCTAGCATTTTCAAAAGTTTCAGGTGTCACTAATCAAGCGAGGCCGAGAAGGTATAAAATCACCATGGCTGCAAATAAGAAGACCAAAAAAGGTGGTCACCACCTAAGATATGATCCATCGGACATGAATTTGTTAAATGAAGACCCAAATGCCTAGAAATATTCAAAAGAACAGGGTGTTTTCAATTCTGCCAAAGATTGCAAGGGTGCTATTTGCAGGTTTCTAAGGAGTGTGATATCAGTTTCAATGGGACAGCTTCAAAGGTGGGAATTTTAAACCTCACAGTAGCACCAGAGACCATTGTAGTAGCAACAGGAATCCCTAGGGGAGGGGAACAGTGGTTCAAAGGCATAAAATTCTCCATGCAGTACTGTAAAGAATTTATCAAGCCAGAGCATAGTGAAATTGATCTCACAAATACCATCCCAAGGAGCTACATGAAAGACAACTTCTCAAAGCTGCTGCTAATTATTCAGAAGTACTTCACCTATGAAAGGAGGTATCACATGGTCTATGCCTACCACCTTAGGCTTCTACTGCATTTTGTGGGTAAGACGTCTCTTGATTTGCCCTTTTACTTATATAGAAGTCTAGCTAAAATGTCAGATAAGGTCCAAGTTAAAAAAGAAGGAAATGAAACTTCTCTCTTTCATCATGGTTTGATCAAGTTGTTGGTGTTAGAGGAGTTGAAGAGATTAGGTAGAGACTGGTCATCTTTTCTATTCATCAGTGGTTTTGAAGTAGATGCTGTCTCTCCTAAAAGAGTTACCAAACATAGAGATGTTTCATCACCTACAGTAGCAGAGCAAGTTGATCCGATGATCATGGAGAAAAAGCCTTTGCAGAAGGTTGATACACCGAAAGCTACACCTGCAAAACAAAAGCCAACAGTTAGCAAACATGGTAGCAAAAGAGTTACAAGGAGCCAAACAATGGCAAAAGGTAACTTAGAGGACATTTTGCATGCCATTGATATTGAAGAAACTCCCATTGTTCAAGCTGAAGACACAAATGAGGGAGGAAGGAAGCTCAAGAAAGGAAAAACAACTAAGAAGTTAGAGTTCGCACGTGAAGATGCAGGATTCATGTTTCAAGCTAGAAAACCAATGACAAGACATGCAAGAAAGGTCTTAGAAAGCAGTAAAGAGGCTCAGAAGTTCATTGAAATTGTTCAACCACCACCAAGAATCATAGACCTCTCCTCACCCACAAAATAAGATCAAGTCATAAAACAAAATAAGGGCAAAGAGAAAATCATTGAAAATAGAAAAGTTGAAACCCTTAAGGAGCAATTGAAGCTGGCAAATGATGAAATATCAGTCTTGAAGAAAGAGGCAAGGAAGCACAAGGTTTAGAAGGTGCAATTTGAAAAAATGAAAGAACTTTAGGAAGAACAGGTCATAAGTGTGTCAAATACATTGGACAATACAGAGAAATTGATCAAATGGACTTAGCCATTGAGAGGGGAGGTCAAACACATCAGAAAAATGAACCTTCATTTGCAATCTAAGAATAGGACACTGAAAGACCAAGTCAAAGACCTTCAAGAAAAATTGAAATTGATTCAGAAGAGTTGGAAAAGAAAGGTTTAAAGATGACTGTGGTTGAGGATCCCATAGCTCAACTGATCATTAATGAAGAGGAAACACCACAGGGGCCTTAAGTTGAGATTTAATATGCTTTAGAGGGTTCATTGCATGCTGAAAATCCAATTTTTATAGCTCGAGGTCAATTTTTGGAGATAGTTTTGAAATGGGCAATTTCTACACTTTTACACAGTTTCGTAGTGTTTCCTAAGCTTAAAGCCAGGAAAATGCTACGAAAAAACCTGTAGCATCCTTTTTGCCTCTAGAGTCACTTTTTTCAGTTTTCAAGGAGGGAGATTGATATTGGTGATGTGTCATGACTTGATTGACACCATGGAACATCAAAGGAGCGAAGTTATTGGTTGCAGAAGCTACTTTTTGAACGCTACCAAAGCTCACTATGAAACTGTCCTGTTTTCGTAGCGAGCTATTTTTTAAGGTTTTGGAGCATCTTAATGGCAGTTTTGGATAGCTGGACTCGTCCTACATGTCAAGGAAGCTTATCATCAAAGAATTATGACTCGAAGGAAGTGCTGTGGAGATAGGTCAACAACCCAAGCAACTTTGAAGATATGAGTTATGCATTCTTGGAAAATAGGGTTATGTTCCACAAGTCTAGGAGGGTTTTTAATATGTAAAGTGGTGATGAACTGTCATGTGTCTTTTGAGCACGTGATACTTATGTTGTAACCATAATATAACTGTTTCAATGATAAGGTAGAGTTATCTAATAAATAGGAGTTAGAGTCCTATTAAGGGATATCTTCTTTAAGGTGTAGCTGTCAGTTTTCTTTTAGAAGCCATGCTTTTCAGTTATGTGACGTGTCATAGGAGAATTCGATGGTCTAGCCACTAGGAAGATCATCCTTATTGTAAAGAAGGTCTATTTAAAGACAAGGCATCGAAGTAGTCAGGGGTTGGAGATTTTTTGCTCTAAACTACTGCTTTTATGTATTTGACTTATATTAGTAATACAAAGTGAATTTCTTCTTGACAGACCTGAGATTATCATGGGGTTTTTTATGTCTTATTGATGTATATATTTATGTTTTTACCATTTGCAGTATATTTCATCTCTATTACTCAGAATTCATAATTTATGCTCTAACTTCCTTTAGTGATGAAATGACTGTGTTGCCCTATGTTTTATGTGCGAGTTTCCTCTCTTAAAGACCCCTATCTTCCTCAGCTTCCATGTCAAGAAGCATTGCCACTGAAACTACTAATTGTTGACTCCATAAGCCTAATGGTAGCAAGCCTGCATTCTTTCCAACCTAAAAACATAAAAAACAAGTTACATTTCCAATAGAGTTAGCCATCTAGTATCATCATTATTCAATATCATAAAACCCCCTTGAGAGAGCCCTCTCAGACTGAAGAGGCTAAGCTTCAGTCAAAAGCTGGTTTGAAATAGTTACATAGAGTTGTTTGATGAGTAGCCAATCAAGTACAATTTTGTGATAATAGAGCTGACATTACCAATACTGCCTACCAAAATAGGGTAATGAATTGAGATTATATAAGGAGGAAAAGGGTCTCATCAAGAGCCAACCTAATCATTTTAATTACAACTAGTGAATGGCATTGTAATCATTTGGTTACCAAGCCAAGACAATGGATTTTAAGTAAATAAAAATATGATACAAAAAGAAAATATTCAAAAAATTAGAATTTATGTTTGAAAATTGTAAGAACCATTGGATGGGACAATGAATCATTGCTGGGTAAAAGGTAACCCTACCAAAAGCTTAAATTGCTTACTGGAACAGAGACTCTATCTGTGATAAACAAGTAAATATTTATAAAGCCGATCTGTAAGAGCCACCTGCTTTATCTATTTTGAACTGAGTAAAGACTGATATATATTCTCATACTTGTATCTTTAAAATAGGGATCCTTATGAATTATAATCAAGAGAGATTTCATTGCTTAGTAAGATATTATTTGTTTGAAATTCATTCCTGCAACTATTTTTATTTCAAAAAAGTTTTAGAAATTTCAAAAAATTAGTCGGAGATAGCTGGTTCTCCCAAGTGAATCGCCAATTGTTATGCTATACAACACCCCCCATTTATTTTAATAAATGGGGACCCTTTAGAAATAAATAGGAAATTTAATTTTATCTTAAAAAAAAACTTTAGGAAATAAAGTTTTCTTTTAGTTTTTCCGCTTTATTCCTTAGTGTGCATTGCAAACCGCATAGCTTACAACAAAAAAAGACTTGAAATCTGTTAAGTCACGCGATTTGTGAAATGTGCTAAGCCTTGTTCCAAAATTATATTTAAAACTTGCAAACACTTCAATTATCATTATATTTTCTTTATCGCATTGCACCTCATTTAAAAACGATCAACTTATAAAGTAATCTGTCATAAGTAGTGATTACGCGGACCAGAAAATCCAACAAAACAATAAATTTAAAACTCTAAAGTCCCATAAAGCGTGACCGCTTGACTTCTTGAATGCACAATTCACATTTCGCACAACTTGACCAAAAGAAAATTCATTACCGGATAAAAGTTGCGATGTGTGATTTGCGTAGATCACATCTCGTTGAATTTATGGGTAAAAGTCACAAGCGGTAAAAGTTATATGATGCGATATGTGAATGAATGGAATTTAATTACTTAAGCATGCGAAATGACTTATGTCGAATCAAACTGAAATTTGAGATCTAGTGACTTAAATTAATTAATAGCTATTTCGTGTGAAGGTGTAAGAGATTTGATTTTGAAATGATTATCGATGATTAATATCATATTTGACAGAATATTCATATCTATTTTTTCATGTTTGAAATAAATTAATGATAGATTTGTCTCTCTGTTCCATATATTTCTAATGATTATTCTGAATACTTTAAATCAGGAAACCAACTAACAGAATGAAGAAAATAGAGACGAGCAAGAAAAACAAAGATATTTCTCAAACACCGTCTACTGAATATTCACACATGTCTCCCTTATTTTCAGAGACCACCTGCAGCAAGGAATGCGGTAGTTTTTCATGGGAAGCAATGTATCAGTTTTTCGAAAATGAAAAGCCAATAGTGATAGATAAAGTTTCATCAGCAGAATTATCTATTTCTTCAGACCCGACTGATTTGACGTTGCATGTTCATTCGTCCACAAGGTAGCCGCAAGGCCAAAATTTATACCTTACTCAAACATGGTTAAGTGGGCAATTAACCACTTAAACATAAAAGACAAAACTTTTAAAGATTCAAGAAGCGAAAACATAGGGTCTTTCAGGGCAGAATATTTACAAGAAATGAATCGTATACCCTCCCCACAGCAGAAATATGACAAGCCTTTTCTGCAAAACTTTAGAGCAGAGCATACAGACCTCATGAAAGTCATCAAAGAATGGAAGGAAGACCAGGGAAATCTAAAGCGAGATAAACTCGGTACGTACTCAATTTCCCAATTTCCTTACCCTTACTGCTATGTTGTCGATATGTTGTGTAGATTGTTTTCCAAACCTGATACCACTAGTTTTTCAGTAGATTAGGTTCCATTGATGGACGCAATCGTCAATTCCTTAATTCTGAATTGGGAAAGAATCCTATCTGATAGTTTATCCAAACACATCACTCAATATAGGAATAAAAGGAGTGTTTCATTTAGAGAAATACCTCCCTTTTATATGTCTGCCTATGTCATGGACGCAATATGTTTTTCTTCTAGTTTTCCTACCATGGGATGGAAATGGACTACCCAAGACCCTACCCCAATCCAAATTTAACATAGCCCTTTGGGGTTCAGACTTCTACTTGCATTTTTATAAAAAAATTCACGAAGTCATGTTGCCTATGCACCAGATGGTAATCAATAAAAAATCCCCTAGGGTTTCTAAAGAGGCTAGTGCAGATATTCTTTCTGTGGCTAGATATTTTGTAAAGGATAATTTTACATATGTCAGAGTATTTGGAAGTGGTGCTTCTCCCCACGTCCTACCATATTATTCTCATGATAATTTTCTTGTAAGAGAGATAGCCTACTAGCTTGTTAATGGTGTTACTAAACAATTGAAAGATGCTAAGAAGGCCGTTTGGCCTAATTTCCCTTTACAGTGCGGTACTTTTGCACTTTTTGATATTGGTCATACCTATAAGGAGGTTTCGAAGATTAATCTATTGAATTTGGCAGTAATTCCAAAGAGGCTGTATGATCCAAATGATGTAATTAAAAATTACATCACAGAGCTCAAAATGAAGCCTTTTGTAAAGGAAATAGATGGATTTGATGATCTCTTCCAAGGCATGGAATTTTTTTTAGATATAATTAAATTTGCATCCAGTCAAATTAGCCAAGATGATTTGGAAGCCTTCTAAAAATACATAAATAAGAGACTGGAGATAATTCCTCTCAATTTGTTAACTATTAAGACGTCAACATAACTACTCCAAGTATCAACTTGGATAATGAAAAAAAAGACATGTCTGAGGATGAATCGGGTCAATCAGAGCATCAATTTCACAATTCGGATCATTCTAAAAATAAATCCAAATCCATAAAGGATAGCTCAGAGAAGATAATTGATCAGGTAATCCAAGAGATATAGATGCAGGAAAAAAGAGAAGGAAATAGAAAAGAGTCAGCCTCTCAAGAATTTCAACACAATCATGGCACACTTGATCAGTTAGAAAAAGCCCAAGTGAAGAATTTGAGCAGTCAATGGGATCAATTTTCTGAAGCAATTAAAACTCTTAAAGCCAATCCAAATGCTGATCAAGTAACTATTTTTCAAACACCTGAACATTACAGGAAGATAGTGGAAACTGTTAATCCACTACAAAAAGTTCCAGAAACTCATGATTGAGAGATCATACCGACCTACCCTACAGAACAAATGGTTTTACAAGTTGAGGAAATTTTGTCGCTGGATATCTTCTACAGTACTAGCTACAAGGCTGTAGTCAAGATAAATAAAAGGAGAAGAACCGATGAAACAGTCTCAAGCCTCACAGATGAATCTGTTGACGTTTTGTGGAAGGATTCCTTAGCTGATCCTACCAAACATTTAACTAAATTATCACAGTATGCACGAGCATATGATACTACCATTGTTGATAAAGCTACCGAGGTTAAAATGTTGTTGAATCAGAAGGAAGACAAAATAAAAGAACTAGAGAGACTGTTAGATCAAGAAATATCTAATTCCATCGAGCAAATGAAATCAAAGATGACCCAATTTCAAAAGGATTTTGAAAAGCTTAAATTACAGCATCAAGCAGAAATCCCTGAGAAACAAGCACAATTGGAAGCAGCAACAACCAAATTACAAATACAACCGCAATTAGAGAAATTCATCAAAGAAGCATTGTATGTAAATGCTAAGTTAAAGCAGCAACAACAAGTATTTTTCGAACAAGCTTCTATTATTGACTCTTATTGTGACTCAAAAGAAATATTGATCCAGAAAGTAGCTATCTAGAAACTTGAATGTGAGAAGATCGAGAAGAAAATCAGCGAACACATTCAATGGCAAGCATCAGACTCAGGAAAGGAAGCTAATCTACCCCAGGTAGATAATTTTCATAAGGAGATCCTATTCAAGGATTGGGAAGCACAAATAAAGCAGGCAGAGAAAGCAGCAACGAAAGCCTCAAGATTATCTAAAGAAATTATTGAATATGTATGCGAACATCTGGTGAAATCAAAACTTATCAAAGAGTACACTTCTGAAGCGTTCTCAGAAGTAAAACAAATATAATCACAGTGGCAACAAAAGGCAGACACACAGGATGAAATAATTAAAAGGTAAATAAGTTTGATCAAGAAAATTATTGGAATTTTCTGATCAAACCTTACCATCAATATAAGATCCTGCACTTTGATAGATTCAACAAGAAGATCGCAAGCATTACTTTCAAACGCAGTATTCAAGGGACATATCAGATCAAGGATTTCATAGCCAACTCAGCTCAAGCCCATGCTTGATATTTGTAAACCTCGTGACCAAATCCAAAAGAAAGGGCGGAATTCATGAATCAATATTTTTACTTTATTTTCCTAGATTATATTTTAAGTTAGTCTTACTAGGATGGTTGTTTGAAACGTCCTCTATATTTTTGTAATAATCTATTTTAGAACATAGTTAGTTTAGTATTTAAACCCCTCTCATGCATTTAGAGAAGGGGCCAGAAATTTGTCAATTTTTTTTGCAAAGAATGCACTATTGTAAGTTTATGAATGCTTTGATGAATTAATGGAACACATCTATTATCTTTTGACAATTAAAGTTATTTCACTGATGTTGCACTAATGTACTCTTTAAATTGTTTGAAAGTGAAGAGGAGCAGATCAATTACTGTTAGTTTACATGAGTAGAAATTCGTACATATAGTACTTTTATTCACTTGTATTCAGTCTTACTTTATAGATTGATAATCATCTTTTTATTGCATTATATATTTGAAACGTTATTATAGATGAATGTTACATGCACTTATGTTCTAATATTTGTTTGCGATTTCTTATTGAATGTATAATCACACATATGAATGCGATATATTTTTCACAATTCTTATAGTCAAACTACTTTGTTAGAAGAATCATCTTACATAATTTTCATCTCTTTCAACTATTAAATGATCTATATTACTAATAGTTGAAGGATATCTCTTTAGATCGCATAAAGGAAGAAACACCCCGGGTATATAGTAGAATAAATAGTTTAGATAGATGCATATGATGGCTTAAAATCATTCTCCATTTGCATAATCACAACACCCTCAAAATCATCGTTATTGGGAAACTGGTCTGATCATCCCTAGTCGGAGCCACTATACCAAATGGAAAAGGAGCTACTTTAAGGTCCAGACTGGGTGGTTTTCCCCCATGTTTCGGCAGTGGAATTATGAGGCTTCAACACCTTCCCATCCTTATCTTTCTTCTGATCAGACACCAACGTAGCCTAGACAGAAGGAGCAGATTGTAAATAAAACTGCTGCAATTGATTCAACAGGTTAGACGTGCCACTATCAATCGAACCGAAAAACACATCAGCATGGGGACCTAGCTTCGTTTTGGCTAAATCCACTTTGGAATGAGGAGCATTCGGAAAAATCTTATTAAGGAACCCACATTGAGAATAAATCAGTTCTAAATGCTGAGCCCTAAAGATAACCCGTTCCTTAGAGAATACCTGTAGAAATTTGAATAGTAGCTGAATTATTCACCGAGATTATCCTGATTACACACTATTTAAGCTTCATGCATAACACATAACCTCTTCTACAATTGATCATCAATATGCGGAAATAGAAACAATCGCATACGCACATAAAACAATAATCAAGCACACATATCAACACAATATGTAATGGGGAAAGCAATAGCTGAAAACCCCCAACTATCTGTATAATATAATGATAGAGAACATGTAACAATACATAGCACACAGCTCTCACAGCTCTCAGCACTATCTCACATGCTACACACAAACTAGCACGGAAGATGAACAAGTCACGGGTTTAAATCTCCTCCACAAGTCTGCTTGCCTCTACTGCGCAATCCAAGATGAATAATGATGAGATCCAAGTTTGAATCCCACTAGCTTCAACTGCGCAATTCTCATTGGCAATCTCAATCAATGTGTGTGCAAATCTCATGCACAGCCAATAGTCACAACTGATAGTAGACTCACCCTTTCACCCACCTCTAACACTGGTCTCCACTGAACTGTCCATGCATTGCAGTTAACTGATGTCTTCTTTAGTTGATTTATGAGTTAATAATTAGTGAATTAATTAATAATTAATTCACACCACTCATCACTAGTGTATTTATCAGTTAGACTAAATACAACTAGTTCAACTAAGTTAAACTGAACACAACTCCACCAACTGTCTCATCAACTCCACCAAACTATGCCACATGAGTTCTAACTGAAGTCAACCATGCAATAGCTCAACTAACCCTTATGAAAAGCGTATTTCCTTCTGTCAGCTGCATGTGCCACATCCAAGCATCAAACTGAAGTGCTCCAAGAGGATAAGATAATGTTTATAGTCTAAATATTATTAAGGGTTAATAATATTTGACTGTTCTATTTTTAGCTCGATAGTCTAAAAATAGAAACCGCCCAATGTCTAAAAATAGAGGTCCATCTATTTTTACCAACTCGACCAATCATCCATAAATAGCATCCTGCAACTCATAGACCATGATCCATATGTCTAAAAATAGACATAGTCTAAAAATAGACTTTGCGCCGAAAATAGCCTGCGGGCCCACTTAGTGAAGGCGACTTCTTTTCACTAAGCTCCATCATCTTGTTGCATTTTCAACACTCCCTCTCAACAAGATATGGATTATCTGCAACCCCTATCCTGCCTCTGTGGTATTTGAATTTTCTCCTGGTGAGCACCTTCGTCAAGATGTCAGCATCCTGATCCTCCATGGGAATATATGAAAGTAACATGATTCTTCGCTACACACAATCTTGGATATGATGGTACCTGATGTCGATGTGTTTGGATCTATCATGAAATACTGGATTAGATGAGAGTTTAATGCAACTCTGGTTATCACAATAAATCACAGTAGGCTCCAAGTGTGACCCGAACAACCCGACCAGGATCTTCCTCATCCATATGGCCTCGCATGTAGCCAAGCTTGCTGCCATATACTCAGCCTCTGCTGAACTGAGTGCCACGGATCTCTGCTTCCTGCTGTACCAAGAAACTACTGTCGACCCGATACTGAAGATCCCTCCAGATGTGCTCTTTCTGTCCGTTGGGCTCCCTGCCCAATCTGCATCCGTGAAGCCACATAGCTTCACCTCATCCTCCTGTCTGTACCACAAACCATATCAAGATGCTTGCTAGAATGCCTTGTTGTTGCCGTTCAGAAACGGTAGGCTTGGCTCTGTAAACTTGCGAAAGTTGGTTAACTACATAGCATATATCGGGTCGTGTATTGACCAGATACATAAGCGACCCCACCAACTGTCGATAGACAGTGGCATCCACTACCTCCGCTGAAGTAGCATCCTCCTTCCTCCAACCACCGGGAAGAGGAGTATCAACAGGCTTGCAGCCATGCGCCTTCGACCTGATCTCCGGGAATACTTACCCGAAACAAACGAGTCCATCACTGGGCCTTAGGTACAATCTAGAAATAATGAAGGAGACAGAAATCTTGTCTCAGCTCTCGCGGTCTGTTCTGCATGAAAGTATCAACAGCTCATCACCCGTCAAAATTAGATCATCTACATACAGTACAATGATCAGCAACTTCCCCTCCACCACAATCTGGTACAGGTTAGGATCCGCCTCACTCTTGGAGAATCCAAGTCCGGTGAAATAATTCTCTATCCGTGTGTACCAAGCACGAGGTGCTTGCTTCAACCCGTACAGTGCTCTCTTGAGTCTGCACACATGCGACTCACTGCTGAAGATCTCGAAACCTTCGGGCTGCTCTATGTACACCTCCTCCTTAATGACTCCGTTGAGAAACACAGTCTTCACATCCATCTGATGGATGGGCCACCCCATCTGTGCTGAGAGAGCTAGGATCGTCCGTATGGAAGAGTACCTTGCGACAGGTGCAAAATTCTCCTCATAATCGATCCCCTCGATCTGTGAGAAGCCACGGTCTTGCCTTGTACTTCTCCACACTCCCGTCAGCTGCCTGCTTCACTTTGTAGATCCATTGCGAACCCACCACTGATTTCCCCTCCAGTCGCGGGACAATCTCCCATGCACTGTTTCTGACAATCGAATCATACTCTTCCACCATGGCATCTACCCATGCGGGGTCCTGCACAGCTTCCTCGAAAGAGGATGGCTGTGTCATGACACATTTGCTCACAAGCACTCTCAGACCTGGCTTGCCCACCCAGGACTCGGTTCACCCGGATGTGTCGTAGGTGCTCCTACAATCTTCTCTGCATCAAGATTCAGTCGCTCAGCTTCTGTAGTGTGCTTTCGCCCTCTGATGGTTGGCACCGCATGAGTGGTTTCTTCCACTCCATGAACCTCCTCTTGTGGTTGATCCACATCCTGAGGCTCATCCTTAGGAACTAATAGCTCCTCATCTGCATGCAAGTGTGGCTCCCTCTCAAGCGAACACCTCATGGCTTTCTCCTCATGAAATTTGATATCCCGTCGCACAACAGTCTTCCAACTGTCTGGAAAATACACACGATAGTTGTGGGGTTTATCGTAGACGTTTTCTTAAATATTCCAACCTCTCGCTTGGCCGGATCTAGCTTTCTCCCCGGCATCCTTCGTCACATGCATGTAGATAGGTGAACCAAAAATCCTCAAATGGGAAATATCAGGCCTCTTGCCAGAAAATGCCTCCTCCGGTGTACTCATTCCAAGTATCTTGTGAGGATAACGGTTCTGCACATATACTGCAGTATTGCATGCCTCCACCCACAAGTGAAGGGGTAGGCCCCGATCATGCAACATCACCCGTGCAACACCCACGATCGTTCTGTTCTTCTGCTCAGCAACCCCGTTCTACTGTGGGTTATGAGGTGCAATGAGCTCTCTCCGAATTCCTTCTGCGCTGCAAAAGTCCTTGAATTCAACAGATATGAATTCACCACCATTGTCACTCCTAAGAGCCTTCACATGCTTCCCTAATTCCTTCTCAACCAGTGCCTTAAACTCACAGAACTTTGAGTATGTCTCTCTCTTCTTCTGCATGAAGAAGATCCAGCACTTCCGAGAAAAATCATCAACAAAGATCACATAGTAATTTGTGCGGTTTGTCGGCTAATGAAAGGTCCACACACGTTCGTGTGGATTCTCCATGACGCCGGGCGCGTACTATCCTTCCTTCCCCGGTGGAAGGTGGTTTTCACAAATTTTCCCAAGGTACACCCCTTGCACTGATCTGACTGTGCAAGAGTGCCTTTAGGAAGCCTAGTAGAAATCTGCTGCAGTATCTTCAAAGCTCCATGGTGAAGGTGGCCCAATCTCCGGTGCCACAACTCGCCATCATCCCGACTCACCACTCATTCTGCCTTTCCTGCCATTGCTATGCAACCATCTACTTGCAATTGATAAAGGTACTTAACTCGAACCCCTATCTTCCGGTTCTCTCCAGTAGTCTTACTGCGCAGGAAGGCTTTTCCTTCGCTGAAGACCACATCATACCCCTTATCCTCCAACATCGCCACAGAGATCAAGTTCTTCTTCAATCCAGGTACATGCATGACATCCTTCAGTACAAAGGGTTTACCAGACTCCCTCTGAAAGGATATGGTACCGATACCGGTCGCACTGTACCTACCATCATCGCCCATCTCGATGTGCACTCCAAGATCTTTCTCATCCAGATCTGAAAACAGATCCCGATCTCTGGTCATGTGAAATGACGCACCACTATCCAAGAACCACACTGATCCCATCACACTTGAGACCAATCATGCGATCAGCGAAAAATATAGCTCGAATTTGGAGGCCAATGCCTCTCCCGCTGCAGATCCAGCAGCATGCTTATTTTTCTTCTTCTGCGGACAATTTGTGGCATAATGTCCGTGTTGGTGACCGTGAAAGCACTTCACCTTGGACATGTCTTGCTTCTTGCCTTTCGCACCAGATTGAGAAGCTTTCTTTCTCTTCCCCTTCTTTTGCACCAAAGTGTGTACTTTAATCATCGATGCCTTTCGATAAAGACCTGTCTCGGTAGACCACCTTATCTCCCTTCGCATGAGATCCGACTCAAAGTCGGTCCCATTCCCAAGAACTCTATCCCGACCATCGACGCAGTCCTGATAGGAATGCCAACTCTTTAGAAGACCAAGGAGAGCCAAGCTCACCAAGTCCTCATCATCTCCAGTCACCCCCACACTTCCCAGCTCATCCCTGCATTGGATGAACTTCGTGAGGTACTTGGGCATACTGTCGCCTTTCTCCATCTTTATGTGTCCGAGTTTATCCTTGAGCACCAACTTCCTCCAGTCACTCTTGCTTTGGAATAAATTTGTCAACGCTTTCCACATCAAGTATGGAGAAGCTTTTCCATGCAGGCTGGATACAATGTGATCCTTCACGCCCTCCAACAGAATCCTTCGACATTTCGCCATCTTCTTTTGCCAAGCCTCAACTTGAGCAGCATCAGTAGGCTTTGGGACCTCAGCATCTATGAACTCCTTCAGCCTGTTATCATCTAATACCACCTCCATTTTGTCCTTCCATGCAACATAATTCGAACTGCCCTCAAGGGCATATTCCAGTTGCAAACCGTTGAAAGACATTTCAACTCCGGCACCAAGAAAACAAACTGCTGCAAAATTCGAATTCCAAGCTCAAAACTCAACTGCTTCTGGATCTGTGAGAACAAGGTATTTCTAGCACAGAGATCGACTGTAGGGGAGTTTACTGGATATATCACCTTTTAGAGAAAGGATGGATCCAGAGGCTACCTGGCCCGCTTACAGACTCTGTCTACCGAAATAAATTGTAATCACTGTAATAGATCTGATGATCAATTCTTGCTCCGATACCATGTAGAAATTTGAATAATAGCTGAATTATTCACCAAGATTATCCTGATTACACACTATTTAAGCTTCATTCATAATACATAACCTCTTCTACAATTGATCATCAATATGCGTAAATAGAAACAGTCGCATGCGCACATAAAACAATAATCAAGCACACATATCAACACAGTATGTAATGGGGAAAGAAATAGCTGAAAACCCCCAACTATCTGTATAATATAATGATAAAGAACATGTAACAATACATAGCACACAACTCTCACAGCTCTCAGCACTATCTCACATGCTACACACAAACTAGCACGGAAGATGAACAAGTCACGGGTTCAAATCTCCTCCACAAGTCTGCCTGCCTCTACTGCGCAATCCAAGATGAATAATGATGAGATCCAAGTTTGAATCACCCAGCCTAGCTCACGCAGAATCCTCGTGGAAATCTCCGTCCATTGGCATGCAAATCTCATACAAATATAGTCACAATCGATAGTAGACTCACCCTTTCACCCACCTCTAACACAGTCTCTAAGTGGCATTCCGCCTTATTGGATTAGCGAGTGTGTTCCAACATTGATTTATGAGTTAATAATTCGTGAATTCATTATTATTAATTAATTCACACCACTCATCACTAGTGTATTTGCCAGTTAGACTAAATACAACTAGTTCAACTAAGTTAAACCGAACACAACTCCACCAACTGTCTCATCAACTCCACCAAACTCTGCCACATGAGTTCTAACTAAAGTCAACCACGCATTAGCTCAACTAACCCTTAGGAAAAGCGTATTTCCTTCTGTCAACTGCATGTGCCACATCCAAGCATCAAACTGAAGTGCTCCAAGAGGATAAGATAATGTTTATAGTCTAAATATTATTAAGGGTTAATAATATTTGACTGTTCTATTTTTAGCCCGGTAGTATAAAAATAGAAACCGCCCAATGTCTAAAAATAGAGGTCCATCTATTTTTACCAACTCGACCAATCATCCATAAATAGCATCCTGCAACTCATAGACCATGATCCATATGTCTAAAAATAGACCTAGTCTAAAAATAGACTTTGCGCCAAAAATAGCCTGCGGGCCCACTTAGTGAAGGCGACTTCATTTCACTAAGCTCCATCATCTTGTTGAATTTTCAACAGATACCCCAGAAAGGGATACATCCTTCGAGATTTCTGGCTGTAAGGATTTAAGAAACCACTCGAGAAGGAATTCATTAGGAATCTGGGCTTTGATGAGCCTCTTCCTTATCCTCCATTCCTGAATATGATCAGAAATGTGTGTTGCCTTATCCTACTAGAAATTGGCCAAGAGATCAGTCCCAACATCATAATGAACATGCAACTAGAAATGGTTCAGAAACATAGTAGCCACCTCGCCAAACATAAAAAAACTACCCCTAGTCTACTCAATGTACCAGTTTGCAGCGTTTCCAGTTAGGGTGCATTGAAATAACCTCAACATGATCGAATCGTTGATAAGGGAGTTCGACGAACACTATAAATGGAAAGTGGTAACATGGTCGGTTGGATCCTCATCAGTGTTCCCTTCAAATTTTGGAATATTTTAGGGAATTTTAGTAGGGACCGGAGGCCAACCCGGGCTATATAAAATTGGATCATTAGTAAATTTTAACAAATCTGGAAGATTCAAAGTTTCCAGGAAAGGTAAGCACGAAGGAGATTGAGAATTCCATCCCCCAAGGGAAGGATTCCCAACATTCTGAAAAGAATACCCTAGATTTTTTGAGGCACCAAGTTGCCAAAAATTGTTCGCAGAAAAATCTGAGCCATAAGAGAAACCTTGTGGCCTAGAAGCATTTGGAGAAGGACCCCCTCCCATCATAGGATTACCATAAATAGGGATATTCCCCCCAATAATAGAGTTAAATGAATATGAAACCCCTTGGTAAGGGTTCCAATCATTGGTGAATAGAGAGAAACCCTGAGAAGCACCTACGGAAGGGAAAGGTACATTCCCTTGATGACCAGAGAAAAACTGATTCCCAGCTTTCAACCCTATAAAAGCAGGGTTCCAACCTTTAAAAGCATTAGAGCTTTGACCTCCGAGGAAAGGATTGAAACCTTGACTTTGAGAGGTAAAATGCAAAGATCTTAAGGAAGGGTTTGAATGAGGAATGTGACCACTTCCGAAGGGGGAACCCTAAAAATAAGTTGACCCACTAGCCATAGAAGGAATAGGTGTGGAGACAACAAAAGCATCAATGAAGGAAACAAAAGGAATTTCAATAGATAGAATTCCAAAAGATAAGGGACCAAAATGGTAGGGAAATTATTGGGTTCCCCCACTCGTAGATGGAATAGAGGTAGAGCCAAACATAGAAGCACTAGGAGTGATAGTCAAAATAATAATAGTACCCCCACCTTCAACTAAAAAAGGAGTATGCACATTCATAGTTCTCATAGCCAGAGCTGTGCTCCTAGCTGTGGCCATTGAAAGAAAGGGAGAAAGATGGGGGCTAGTAGGTCTCTAAGATGAAGGTCCAATGTACAAAAGAACGTCCGGAAAACTAGCAGGAAGAGGAGAGGAAGGAGTACCTGGAGATTCAAGAAATTTTTCTACTTCAACTTCGTCTGCCGAAAAAAGGACTCTAGATATGAGTGGAGTACTCCTCTCTATATTACCACTAGTACTAGGACCACCCCAGAAACAATAACCCTAGTCGAAGGATCACTCTCTGATGCATTTGCAACAACTGGATGAAAATCATCAGAAAAATTGCTCCTACGCCTTCTTGAAGAAGGCTCGACACTCGCAGGAGAAAGCCCACGAAGCCTCCTTGATCAACAAACCAATCGCTTAGCCACTTTTAATAATCATGAGATTTTTACTGAGACTCAAAAAACTATGAAGCTATGGAAATATAAGAGAAAATATGACACTCTATCAAAAGTCCCTAAGATACAACGATTAAGCAGCCTTTAAGTATTTCCGGTCCAGGTGATTAGGACCGGACACCAAAATACAAGAAAGCAAATAAACATACCTTTCGAGAATAGTCTGGGGTAAGTACGCCCTAGGCCTACTAGTGAAGGTAACATAAACAGTTATGTTGACCTCCTAAAAAAAGCCTTTGGCAGTGGAAGTACCCAAGCTTTCCAAGGGAACCCTCCAGAAGTACTGATGATAGTGATACAACGTTTGCCTTAGGTACCATGGGTATTCGCCCCTGCAGTCACCTGTGTCATACCTAGGAAAGACAACTAAGGGCGCTAGTTCGTATCGGCAACCGGGTGGAATGATTTTTGGTCAAGATTCAACAAATAGGAGAGGGGGTATATCTCTTCTCTGCCTTCACTATCCCTCGTGCTTGACTCTCTGAAGGAGAGCTTTCTCGGTCCACTTAAAGAAGTTGGATTTCAATCATTAATAAACTTCTATGTTTGACAGTTTTGAGTGGCCTTGGAGAGTTAACTCTCCACTCACCTATTCGAAGGCCCTATGACCTAGACTAGTTGGTGTATATTTAACGACAACGCAAAAAATTCTAGTTCATTTTAATTAATCGCTTTATCTTAATGGTTGTTCTTTTTAAGGCAAGGGTAGATGGAGAATACAACTTATGATGTTTTTGACGCAAAAGAGAAATCAATAGAAAACTACTACATGAATATGAAAATTTTTCCTTCGATGAAAGAGATTTATGCTTAGGCTCTATGAAGCAACTAAAAACAAGAAAAAAATCTTTTTATTTTCAATATTACTCTTCACACACTTCAAAAAATATCAAAAATACTAGAATGATTAACGATGCAACTAATGTAAAAACTACCAATGATGAATGCAAATCCTAGGACTACTCACAAAGGGAAGCAAATGAGTTTTTCAATAAGATTGGTCTGATTACTTTAACAGAAAAGTAGAGACAAGCCCAAACAATAACTTCTTTGCAGAAAATTATGCCAAAACAACTTGATATAAAAGAGATAATCCCACTACGAAACTCCTCTCAAAACCAAGCAAACTGACCAAAATGAGAAACTAGGAAATTGCTCCAAAAATATGAAAACCATGAAAGGAAAACCAAAGCAAAAGCAACGGAAAACACACATGTTTTTAAAATTTTCACTTTTGAAGGAAACAAGAAAATTTCATTGAGACAAGCACAAAACCATCAATGTCTCAAATCAAGAAATTGAGCCAACAAGCAACTTCTAATTCCACAAGCTAACTATCCCACTTTTGTAGCGAGAATTTAATAAATGAAAAGAAGTAACCAACTCAAGAAACTGATTCAAAACAGTAGCATAAACTTCTAGCAAACAAAAACTTCAAGAAACCGACAAAAGGAAACTTCAAGATTCACTAGAAAAGCTAATATCAAGAAACAAGAAAACCAAGAAAGCCAACAAGCCAAAAACCAAGAAGTGAAGCAATGAACAAGGCAAGCATGAGAAAACTGACAAAGACTCATTGTTCTGAAATGTAAGAACAACCAAGAAATTCAGAAAGAAGTCTCAGTGCCAAAACCACAATTGAAACTTCACCAAAAAGGTAAAACCATAGGTTGACTAGGTTTTCATACAAAAAGGAGAGAAACACACAGCAAGGAGAAACACTATCGAGACACCTAAGAGGTCTTACAGGAATGACCAACATCAGGCAGGAAAGACTTACAAGATCTGAAATTCAATTTTTCAAATTTTACTAGGTATACGCGGATCCGATGTGTGAAACATGGGTCTATACGCGTCTCTATCTAAAGAAAATCACGTATACGTGGGTTCCTTTGGACAAAAACAGAGGTATACACGACTATGTACACAAAAAGCAACACATAGAAATTGCAGAAAAGAAAAAGAAAAAAACCCAAGCCTGATACAGAAGATCAGGATTTCTGCCTGAATGGGAAAAGAACCTATAGGACTGAAAAAGTGATCAAACTTTCAGGGAGCCCAAAATATAGAGAAAAAAAACCCAAACTAGGAATTACACGGATGTAATCCCCATTGGAGTCACCTGTTTTGTTATGGGCAAAACTACCCTAAAGTCTGGGATGAAGGACCTAATAGAGCGGAAGTCATATCATCACAAGAAGCACTCAAATTACAAGTCCTAATGGTTGAACTGGAAAGCTAAGGATAGATGACCTTACCCGTATGTCCTATGTCCGGGGTCGATACCATAGGGTGCAAGCCCTCTGCTACTCCTTGTGCTTCAAGACCTGCAAATCAATCAAGAAAAAGCACACAAACTATTTTCATAGCATATATCCTAGATGTCAGTATGTTAGATAATATAATCTCATTAAAAAAAACATGAAATAAACCATTACAAGATCATTCAACATGTATAAGAGACATATAAGACAAAGACATCAGGAACGAGAAAAAGCTTCTTTTATTGATAATATGTAAAGAGAAAGTGGAGAAATCACCTGAGATCTGCCACGGCTCCAAGCGAAACCGTCCTCTAGATTCGTCCAGCCCTAGCCTCACAAAGCTTCTTCCATAAAAGGTGCACACAGGATGTCACATAAAGAGGGGTGAACATCACAAGGAAATAAGGGTTTCTTGAACCTGGGAAGTGTAGGAGGCACAGGGATAAATCAGACTTGATCAGGGCTATAATAGGCTATAGTATCAATATCATTCTCTCTCCTCCCTCAGGCCTTTCCCTTGAGGTGTATTTATACTTCCTCAAATCAGTTTTTTCAGTTGGGAAACAGTTTGGCCACGGGCTGGTGTAGGTAGGCTGCAGGTAAAACCCATAAACCCCTTCCAATTAATATGGAGTTTATTATTTTTTTAATATTTGAAATTGTATACGCAGGTCAGATATGAGTGGACCCGCGTCTATACGCGTAAAAGTTTGGGCAGAAAATATTGTTTTTTTAGAAGTTGACCAAGTCTGAAAGGAAAAGGCTGCCCAAGACCAATGCATAAGTCATCAAGTATATAGAGGTGATAAATGATGCTATAACAATGTTGTCTTTGTATGGTGCTTTGAGGTAATGTTCATATGGATGGGCATCCAAATCCTGAGTTTTGAACCACTTTTCACCTACATTAGGTATTGTTGTTGCTACTGTAATGATGTGTGTAGAAATGGTGAATGTCACCCCTGCAATGGTCACTTGGTATTTTTGTAGGTTGGAGATGAAAACCTTGGTCAAATTAGGATGGCTATGCACTTTTTTGACCATCTCACAAAACTCAAAACAACCTACATGTTAGAAACATTTGACTGCTAAGGGTGATGACATCAATTCCCTAGTGTCTGATGGCTCTAGCCTCAAAATTCTCCCTCCTTTATTGTATGTCTTATTCTCTTCTTCTGTGGTGTTTCTCTCCTCCTCCATGATGCTTCTTTCCTCCTCCATGATGTTCAATTTTGTTTAGAAACCCTAGGGAAGAAGGGGAAGGAAAAGGGAGTGGGATTGTAGGTTTAGGAAGTTGGGATAGGTGAGGGAAAATTTTGGGAAGGGTGTAAGGGAGTTAGGAAGCTTAGTGAAGTGATGGGGAATATAACTTAAGAGTGATAAATGAGGGGATGTGAGGGTAGTGGGGAGTGAATTAGAGTGTGAGGGAGGCGAGTGGGTCTAGGGAAAACAAATTAAGCTTGTAAACTGTGAAAAATAGTGCTTAATAACTAGAACATGGCATGGATAGCAATGAGGGGTTTAGACCATAAAATTATGACCATGAGATGAAAGGAGGGGTTGTGAGGATGTAGATTACTTGCAATTGAGTGAAGAAACCTTTGATTGTTGTTTAAAACCTTGGAGACAATCTTTGAGGTGATAGCTCCTTCATTGCAAAAAGCGCATCGAGCTTGAGAAAGGCGCAGTGAACACTGCAAAAAGCGCAGCGTGCTTTAGAAAAGCGCAGTGTGCCCACTGCAAAAAGTGCAACGATGAACCCTGAACTTGGTTTTGTGAGGAAAACAATTGGTTTTTTCTTAGGAAACTTTGAGAGCTCGATGATGGAGAGTATAAATGAGTGAATTTTGGTCTTTTAGGGCCTTTTATACTCGAAGAAATATCATTAAATAGACATGGAACCACCTTTCCTTTCTTAAAATAAATTTTACATTTCTTTTTACCTTTATCCTTTGAACCTGATCTTTGAACTTTATCTTTTGATGGCTTAGGAACATTGAATGGATTTTTGGAACTTTGATCATTTACTAATGGAACTTTGAGTGTTTGAAGCTACTTGGAACTCTGGAGAACTTATTACAAATTATGAACATAAAATTACATTTTGCTTTGAAATCAAATTTATTGATGAAATTTCTTTATTGTCACTCCTTCATTTGTTGGAATTTATGCACGAAATGATGATTTTATGACCTTGAAACCATAATACCTAATGGATACTCTAGAATGAATGAAACCATGATTAAAATTAATGTAATGATGGTGACAACTCATGATTGATGGTACACTCCGCTGAGAGGTGAAATGAGCCAGCAAGTAGTAAAATTTTGGAAGGAGTGAAATGAGACCTAGATCTACATTGAGTGACCAAATTTTTGAATGATGACCTAATGGAATGATAAATTTTTTAAAATGGGACCCTAACAAGACATGATAAGAGTCTATTTTATCACTGGTGGCAAGATGTAAAAACTAACGCTAACAACCACTACACAAGAATACATTATCAGTGGCTTAGCGAGACATTTCATTGACCGAGGGAGGATCCATGGAAGAATTGCTACAATGCCCGCAGAGCCCGCGATTCAGTCAATATAGCAGGTACTTCACAACTCACTCTACAGAAGGAAACAACTCTAGAAGTAATGCTAGTAGAAGGGAGCAACCCCATGCAGGATAAGGGAAAGAGAAAGGTTGTTGATAGTCCAGTGGGGGAAAGAAGTCATAAGATGAAAACGGATCCACTTGTTATGAAAACGAATTTAGTAATTGAGGCAAATAGGAGACAAAGGATGTAGAGAGCAGAACATAGGAGAAGAGAATAGCAATGGAGTAGAATGGAGGAAGAAAAGAAGAAGCAAGAACAAGAAGAGAAGCAAAAGCAGGAAGAAGAATAAAGACAATGTGCAATAGTAGAAGAAACAACAGTAGAAAGATAAGCTGAAGATCAAGAACAGAACCAACCAACAACAGAGGAGGAGAGCGGAAAAATGCAGGATCATGAGATTTCTCAACATATTGAAGAATTGATCAAGATTATGGACATGGAGGAGGAACCAGAGCCATAGAACTGGTATTTCAACTTGATTCCCAGTGCACAATAGGTCACCATTCTATCTCCACCACCTCCAGCAACAGAGTTAGCTCTGAGCTAGGAAGAGGATTTTTTCCTCTTGATGATGATCTAATCATGGGCACATACAATATTTTGTACGATGAACTTCAAAATAAGATTGTACAAGCACGCAAGAAACATTTTCCGGATGACCTCACATCACCTACATTCATCAGGGAGAGGGTGATAGTGCCGGAAGTCAGGAAGAATCAAAATGCCATTGTGGAAGCCAACTTAGCTTTTGTAGGTGCAGCAAGATCAAACACTCAATATTTGATGACCGTGAATAAGAAATTGGCACAAAAATTACAGGCTACCAGGGAAGAGGAAGAACTACTCTACGCAGTAGTACCGAACACAGCTTCCGCATAGGTATACTTGGAGGAAATGAGAGAAATGATACTTAGTGAAGCATCAACACTAGGAGAGACCATGCAGAACCTCTACGTGGAGCTTGTGACCATACATAAGACAATTTTCCACTTGCATGGCTTTCAAAAATGAAGGAAGGACTTTTTCAAAACTCTCATGAATGTACAAGCTGCCATTATCGTCATGCATGAATGGACAATGCGATACAAAGGGGCACCACTCAACTTGGTAAAAAAAATGAAACCATAGGAAGAGATGGATAAAGTGAGAGTTCGATTATTGATTTAGAACAACAAGCAACTAGCCTCCTTCATTGGAAGTATTTAGGCCTCATATGTACGGTTATATAACAATTTGGATTCTTGGTGAAAATACACAGGATCCCATCAGTTGGCTCACTCATTGAAGCCGAACATAGAAACGAGGTTAGGAAAGAGATAAAATATTACTTGGACCAGCTGAAACAAATTTCCACCAAGGAGGATTTGGAGTCGAACATGAAGAACATGCAGAACTACATCGGTGGGCATGTACATATTAGAACAATGTTACTCCTACTCGAGAAGGAAGTTAAAACTAGTTCCAAGTCATTGTACTTGGATGATATGGAGGCTAGAGTGCGCTTCAAACCAAAAAGCATCACGTAGTTTGGGGATGTCATCGCACAGTACCGAGCTTGGCACCAATATGTGACCGAGAAGCATCGAGTGGAAGTTGTTGAGCTAGAATTTCCCCGAACTCAAGCATCATAGTGTTTTGTCTTGTCAAGATGTCAAGTTGTCTCTACCCTATTTTGTCTTATATGGGTATGACTGTAAAATGTAATATTATTTATAATTAAGTGTAAAGTGAAATTCCAAGTGTCAATATTGGAATTTGAAGAGTCATGATGTAATGTAATGAGTCATTTTGTAAATAAGTTGAAGAGTAGTGAGGGGAGTCCAAGAGTCACAAAGGGGTATGTGAAGAGTCATCCCCTTTGTTATAAATATATCTTCATAAATCATGTAAAGGGCTTTTGGGGGCTAAGATTTTGGCTAGGCTTAGCCTTAGAAAGAGCTTGGGAGTTTGTGAGAGCCTTGGCTTCTTCGTAGCGTAGAGGGAGTATAATTATTTGGGCGAGCAGGTGTTATTTACTTCACGTTCCACTATTGGGGCTAGTGGTTTGTCAATGGTGTATGTATGCTTGGAACTTTCAATTTTAATAAAAGTCATAGATAACATGCTTTCATGCATATGTTGTGAATACAGTAGGAATATTCTTGTTGTATTTGCAATGTATGTTATTTAAATTACGCTTATGCTTATGCCTACTTTGTTTGCATTGGTAAAAATCTTGTTGAATGTGTGATGTTGTATTAATTCATCACAGTTAACATGTGAACTATTTCACATATTATCTTTTGATGTCATTATCCTCTTGTGTTCCTTTCAAGTTGCAAACTATTACAGGCTTCTAAGGGGCTCACTTCCTTTTCCGTTTGTGTGTTGGGACCTTCATGCATCACACTTTACTTTCCGCAGGGACACACACTTGTTCTAAAGACACCGTGCATTACTCTACGTGTATTCACAACCAAGGAATAACATTAACACCCCATTGTTGGGACTCCTACTCCAAACGATGTAAGGTCTAATTGGGACTTCATATCAGGGAGATCCAATGAATGTTGGCGGGCCCAACACTGCCAACAAAGAGATTATGTCTTATTGTACAAATAGATTGACCTAAAAAGAGAATTAGAGTCCTTGTCGTTCTTATTAATAAAATTTTTCTTTTGTTGTTAATCTTGTGTTAAGTGACCTTGTTAAATTTTTCTTGTTAAGTGACCTTAACTGCTGTAAAATAAAAATTGAAAGGAAATATTGATTCACTCCCCCCCCGGCCCCCTCTCAGTATTTCCAACAATTAGTATCATAACCAATACCTTGAGCCATAGCCTTACAACTGGAAGGTAGATACTTATAACACAAATAGAAAAGTCAAGGAAGAAAGGCTCCAAATTTTTGAAAATGTCTCCTCCTTAGTCAATAAATTAGAAGAAAATCAGGCTAATAAATCTCCCTTGTTCGTTGGAGCAAACTATGAGACACATAGACGTAGAATGGAAATAATTTTGATGGCTCAAGGTCTTGAAGTCTAGGAATCAATGGTTACCGAAAGCACAATGGAAGAAGAGTCCAAAGAATATAATGCAAAAGCAATAAAGACGACCTTGAATAATTTATGTGATTTGATAAAAGTCAAGATGAAGATATACTCTTCAACAAAATATCTTTGGGAGATTCTTCAAGATCTCCACTCAAAAGGACTTTTTCTCATGACCTGAAATATAGAAGATGGTGTACAAGAACACAAAGACATTCAAGTGTCAAAGGAGGTAGGTGAAGATGCCAATTGCATAAAATAGGATGACGATGAAGAAAATTTTGAAACAATATTTGAAGTAGAGCGCAAGGAAAAACTTGTGGCCGCTCTATAAAAGATAAGAAAACTAAAAAATGAAAATGAGGAACTCATGACGCAGGTAAAAGAATTTGATCATGACTTTGAAAAAACAAAGGAAGAAATTGTTATTTTCAAGCATTAAGTACAATAAATAGAAGATTAACTTAAAAATCTTAAGGAGGAATTGCATTAGAATGAGAAAAGACATAAAGAAGAAGTCATCTCCCTGAAAACTCAATCAAAAGAAGCAAAAAGAAGGGAAGACAATTTGATAAGTCATCTCAACCAAAAATCATAGGACTTAAAAAAAATTGAAGCAAATATTGGTCAACATAAAAAATAAGTCAACTTCAAGAATATTTAATTAGAGGAAGCAAATAAAGCAGAACAAGCAATTTAGATCCAATTGACAAAGAAGAAGAATATAAAAGACTTGAAGAAGAAATTATCTCCTTGAGAAATGAAGTTGACAAGTTGTCTAAGAGTGTGAAAAGTTATCAAGTCTTGCATGACATCCTAAGTCATCAAATATCCCCACTTGAAAAATTTAGTATTGGATATGCAAGTGATCCTTCTAACAAAAGTGATGCAAACCCTAAAGCATAAAAAAACAAGAATGTGGAGAAGATTGAAAATTGTGCTAGTACCCCCAAATCCAACAGAAGCAAGGAAAGGAATCAAAATAACATTGGAAGAACCTATGCACCAAGAAGATATGTTGATGCTACTAGTAGAAATGGATACCATCAAGGAACCTAAAGCAAAATAACTTCAGAAGTGCATCAAAGCAATTCTCATTTTCTAGGTATCAAACTTTGTTTTATGGCTATTATTACTCTTGTACAATTTTTGGACACATGGAAAAGGACTGCAAATCATATGAAGATCTCTATCAGTTTCCGAGACGAAGAATTTCAAATTATGCTCCCTCATTTATGCACAAAATTGAGTGCTTCAAATGTCATAATATTAGACATATGGCTCGTGATTGTAATTTAAATTCGGTTCCTAGATAATCTAAAGAATTATCATCCCAACATGGAAAAATAATCACAAAGGTTTGGAGAAGGAAGCACATTGAACCAGAAAAGGAAAATATTGAATGTGCTTTGAATAATCAATACATGGATCCTTGTTACTAATCAAATATGGAAGATATTTCACATTGTCACGGGGAGCACAAGTCAAATAGTAGTTGCTTAAGGACTGTCTCACAAAATCAACACATAAGGCTTATACATAATCCACAGGAGTAAGTGGTAAATTTTTGGATATGTGGGGAAAAAAATCATATAGCTTGGACCTATGACACGACTGTGGAATACCTTTGAAATTTCAGTCCTAAGGCATCTGAAATTTCAACTTTCAGAACCTCAAACTTGTGAAGATACTAGAATTGTTTGATAAAAAATTTGGGCTTGACCCTGTGGTGAATTATATATGTCTAAGAAATCTTGAATTATGAATATAGACAACCATCCTTGTGCAGACCTTCTCAACTCTTTGAAGCATATCGACTTAACCATTTGTGGAGCAGACTTCGACTCTTTTGAGCATATTTGTGAAACCTTTCTTGAAAGCAACTATGAGAAAGTTATTTTTCTAGATCATGGCATACCTGAAGATACCCATTATAGACGTTGAAGATGCCACCATAATAGCAACCTCTTATGAACAAAATTGGGTTGAATTGGAGCATAAGATCAATCTTTGAAGAATATTGTTGTAGACCATTTAGAGTACTCTTATATGGTTTTTTGAAGTATATATTTTAAAATAGACTTGAAGTGTCCTGTTGAATCATTATTTTGAAGAACTTTAAGTCTCATGGGGATCCTTTGGAGCTACTGTTGAAGACCTTGTTGAAGACAATTTGAAGATACCTGTCTGAAGCATTTTTGACTTGTTGAAATATTTCTCAAGAAACTTATTGACCATTTTGAAGATAAATAGTTGAAGCTTGGAGCAACCCTTGAAGAATACTTTAAGACTTGTTTGGAGAAGACATATTGTAAACCTTTGAAGCAGTTGTGTTAGAGCAACATCAAAGGAAATATTGTCGAATCATCTATGAATAATGAGCATTAATGAAGTAGCCTAGATGAAAATTGTTTTGTGCAAATATGAAGGGTTGTGGGGACACATACTAGGTAATTGATGAAGCAGATATTGGAGTTATACATAAAGCATTGTTGAAGGTGATCTTGAAGGTATTATAAAGACTTGTTGAAGAATATATTAGAATCCCTGAAGCAACACTAAAGCTACTTTGAAGAATTGAAGCAGATTGTAATAGTTGGAGGCCTAGAGGATTGGAGTCCTCCAAAATACTAAGTTGGAGCTTGGTGAAGTATATATTAGAGCTTGGTTTGTTCAATATTGGAGTCTTCATCCAGGTTTGGAGCCCTAAACAAATTATAAGTCTTATTGTACAAATATATTGATGTAAAAAGGAGGATTGGAGTCCTAGCCATTCTTGTTAATAAAATTATTCTTTTGTGGTTAATTTTTTGTTTTGTTTTTAAGTGATATTAATTGGTATAAAATAACAATTGAAAGGAAATACAGATTCACCTCCCCTCTCAGTATTTCCAACGAAGCCATGACATTCCAAAACTTGGGAAATGCTGTCTATGTATAAGTATTTTTGTTTATTAGACACTCTAGTTAGAAGAGGTCTCATTAACTCCAAGACTTGGAATCTAAGCTTCTGTTATGGTTTCCCATTAGGAAAACCTGTTAGGATATTCTGACACATAGGAAATAGCTAAGTATAACTTGGTCTAGCGTAAGTTTAGGTAAAGTGTTTTTATTTACTATGTACATTTGTAACTTATAATCCGATGGTCACGATATGTAGTGATCTGACGGTTCACTCCCTCCTCTGTATTACCGACACTTGATCTGTGGATTAACACCTGATTGGTCCATGATCTGTATTTAAGGAGAATGGAGGGTCATTTTTCCGATAACTGTTTATGAGAGAAGCTTATGTAAATTTTCTTTCTTTATATTAATAAATTTCATGAAGTGGCTATGTTGGCTCAAGTCTTGGACTGTTTCCCTGTTTGAGGGTTTTAACTACGTTAAATACTGTTTTAATGATCTATGATCTGTTTGTGAGTGATGAAATTTGGTTTTTGATCTAAGGAACTTACCCTGTAAATTCCTACATGGTACCAGAGCTATTTTGAGGGCCGCATCCGTTGTTGATCCAAATCCAAAGCTGGTTTGACTGCATGAGACTATCGTTTTATTGTCTACTGTTTCTGACCATTTTCGGGCCAGAAGAACTGCTCTGTTGTGTCTGAAGCCTCTGTTATAGTGAAGAACCCCTTTCGTTTCATGCGAAAAGGTTTCCGGTTTCCCAAGTTATGTCATTTTAGAACTTGAGGTATAAAACATTTTTTTACAGTTTTATTTATTAATCCTTCTGTTTATTTCGTTTATAGTTTTATTTATTTATTGCCGGATCTATACCCTCTTCTCTGCATATGCTCTTTTATCTACGATGTGTGTGATCTAACAAATCAGAAACAAGAAGACGAGATTTTTCTGCTACATATGCTCTTTTCCCATGACGTTGTGTGATCTTGGGAAATCAGAAATAGTGAGAAAGATATATAGTTTCCGGGAAAACTAACCAGAAATATAACATTTTTTTCGTAATTCTTTTATTTTTTTGTTTTCATTGTGTGCACGTTTGAGATTTTTTTGCAGGAAAAAGCATGCAAACTAAAGAGCAAAAAAAAAAAAAAAAACCCTTCCTCCTTTCAAACAAACAGAATCCTTTGACTAGCTCACTTTGTGTAAAGTTACTTTATGAGAATAGAGGTCTTGGGTTCAAGTCTCTTTGTCAAGCTAGTTGTCGTTTTAAAACAAAAAGGAAAAAATCACATTGTAAAAGTGACTCTCACTTATTTATGAAAGTGAGTCACATAAAGTAGTTTTTTAAAAAGTGAGCTTATTATATTAAGTTTGGAAAGGTGGAGGGGGGGGGGGGAAGTAAAAATTCATTAGATTGAAGGAGAGTTTAACTTAAACACTGATTTGAACCTTCATATGCAGATTAGAATTTAGATTACACTTTATCAACAATCACATCATATCATCATACATCTAATTAACTGATTAAACATGAAACAAAACTACTTTAAGAAAATTCAGCTAGATTAACCAGAAAGTGCACTTAGCTTGGTGTGGGGGCCCTCCACCCTTGCCTCACACACTAAAAGTTCTTCTCAGCTACTGAAACTCAATCGAGCATTAACCATATAGAATAGTAGAAAGAATATAGAAATGGTTCTTCAATTAACTCCCAAAGTTCAGAAATATCAAAGTGAAATCATACAAATTCTACATACTCATGTCTTCATTGTTCTTGGCTTAAATAGAAAAATATGAAACAAACTTGAATAAAATGTCTCTAACAGCCATGTCTATCCTTATCCCATCTATTATGGTTGAGATCATTCATATAATCACTCAAAATCTGGAAAATCCCATAAAGTGCTAAATTTGGCCTATTTCCTAGGGATTTCCTGAATGACAGGTCCTGTTTGACTAGCCTTAACCGGGCTTGTTTTAGCTCGGTTTGACTGAACCAATAGGTACACGTCCATTCTTAGTTCCCAAGATTTCTAGATATGTGCTCATCTCGTGCCGAGGTGTCCTGCAAGTCTGACTTCAATGAAGCCATTACGAGAATTTTTAGTCCTGTCCAAAAATGCACTTAAAATCCATTTTTTGTAAAAACATCTAAAAATTGCAAAACATAATTTATATACTTGAATATGCATAATTTGGTCAAAATAGGGTGTATATGGATGGTATATGGAGGGATATAACTTAAATTAAGTGTATTTAATTAGGCAAAATTGGATAAAAAACGAGGGCCAATAGTCTTATCAATACTGGAAACTCTTCTAAGAAAGGTTTAGCAGCCCAACAACAACCATATCCAAAGAATCCTAAGAAGAATAATCCTAAAAAGAATGATCCTAAACCAAATAAGGGTCATAATAAATTTCAATCGCAAACTGAAAAACCAACTCCACAAATTGATAAGGAAAATAAAAACAAAGGGAAGAAGATAGATAGACATTGCAACTTTTGTAATCGTGATGGCCATGTAGAGTAAAAATGTTTTAAGAAGATGGAAGCCTTGGAAGCAGTAATGAAGAAGCACAACATCCATTTGGAGAACTCTCCAACTTCATCTTTGGGAATGACACTTTCTGCATGTGTTTGTCAAGCATCAAGATCTAGTTATGCATTAAATGTATCTTCTTCTTCTCATTCTCATGAATGGCTCATTGATTCTGGAGCCTCTTACCACATGGCCAAAAATAAAGCCATGATTTCTTCTTTAAATGATTGTAACACCAAAAATATTTATGTTGGTGATGATAGATCTCTTAGTGCTATAGGGTCTGGAACCATTCATCTAGATAATGGTCAGTTTAATGATGTATTATGTGTTCCCAGCTTGTCCTGCAATGTTCTATATATTTATCAGATAACTCATTCAGGTGAAGGGAAAATAGTAGAATTATCTCCTTATGATCTTGTAATTAAGGACCTAATATATCCTAGACATATTTTAGCTACTAGCATTGCTGATGATTGCACAAGGTTGTACAAGTTTGACAACTTTGGGTCATCCTCTCTTCCCTTCGTTTTTGTTGCTCATAATGATGAATTGAGCAAACTTTGGCATGAGATATTTGGTCACTTAAAATATCGCTCTCTTCAAACTCTATGTAAAGAAAATATGGTGGCAGGTCTCCCTATTGTATCTTGACGAGATGGTGTTTGTTTCGGTTGTATACTCGGAAAACATCATCGAGATAGTTTTGACAAACGTGCCTCTTCGCATGCTTCAGCCCCTTTGCAAATTGTGCACAACAATTTATGTGGTCCACTTCCAGTTGTTTCTTTCTCTGGCTACAACTACTTCTTAACTTTCATTGATGATTTTTCCAGATGCACTTGGCTGTATTGATTAAAACTCAAGAGTGAAGTTTTTAACATATTCTCGGCCTTTAAGGCCTTTGTTGAGGAGAATATGTTAACAAAAAATTTATCAACTTTTTCACTGAGCATGGAATTCAAATGCAACATACTGTTCCGTATAATCCACAACAAAATGGTGTAGCTGAAAGGAAGAATCACACTTTAAAATAAATGGCTAATTGTATGCTTTAATCTAAAGGACTTAGTCTTAATTTTTGGGCAGAAGCAATTAACTATGCAAATTACATAGTAAATCACACTCCTACTAAGGCTTTAGGGAATATAACTCCACAAGAAGCTTGAAGCTCAATAAAACCAGATGTAAGTCAGTTTCATGTTTTTGGAAGTGAAGCTTGGGCCCATAATCTAGATGTGAAACTTAAAGCCTTAGAACCTAAGAGTGAAAAATGCATTTTTGATGGATATTCTAAAGATGTCAAAGGATACAAACTTCTTCAACCAAAATAAAAAAATATAATCATTAGAAGAGATGTAAAATTAAATGAAAATATATTGGTCTGCGAGCCTAGTTCGCGGGTGTGCCACCTTTGGCTTGTTAGCCTGATTCGACAGATGTGCCACCTTTATCTATCTCTTCTATTTTTGACAGTATTCCTTCTAGTTTAGATGATGAAAATGAGGATGAAAATCCTCCTCCACCTCCTCAATATCTTCCTTTAGCTCTACAACTTCAAAAACGGGTCCGCTCTACTCAGGATGCAACAGGTTCTCTTGCAGGTGACCCTGCAGATCAACGTCATACATGTTCTCAGTTCGAAAAAACCTCTTCCTTATTGGCTCAAGTTCGAGAAAATCCTGATCCAAAAACCTTTGAAGAATATTTTGGTCATCCAGATTGGGATGCAACTATGAATGAATAATATCGTTCCTTATTGGAAAATGATACTTAGGATCTTGTTCCTCTTCCAAAGGGAAGAAAACTTGTCAGATGCAAATGGGTTTACAGAACAAAGTTTGGACCACATGGAAAAGTGGATAAACATAAAGATCGTCTTGTTGCTGAAGGATTTTAATAAGTTGAAGGCATTGACTATACTAAAAGCTTCTCCCTTGTTGCCAAAATGAATTTTATCTGCCTTGTTCTTTCCCTTGCTTCCTCCTTTAAATGGGAAGTCCATCAGATGCATGTTAAATACACCTTCTTACATGGGGATTTGCATGAATAAATCTACGTGGAACAACCACCTGGCTTTATCCAAAACAACTCTAGCCTTGTTTTTCACCTTAGGAAGTCTCTTTATGGTCTCATAAAAGCCCCTCAGGCTTGGTATGCCAAAATGGATAGCTTTCTGTTAGATAATGGCTTTTTTAGGTGTCATTCTGACAACACTATCTACACCAAGAAAGTGGGTAAGTCCTTAATCATCCTTGTTCTTTATGTTGATGATATTATCCTTACTGGTAGTGATCCCAACCATATAAACCATGTGAAGTCTAGCCTCAAAAAGAAATTTGAAATGACAGACTTAGGACACTTGAATTATTTCCTTGGTCTTCAAGTCTTGCAATCCAAAGAAGGTATTACCCTTTCTCAGTCCAAGTATGCCTATGATATTCTACATCACTTTCACATGGAAGATTGTAATCCATCCCCTTCTCCCTTTTAGTACGGAGTCAAGATTTTAGTCACTTTTACTTCCCTTGAAGTTGATGCTACCTTATTCCGTCAACTTGTTGGTAAAATTCTATATCTAACCCATACCCGCCTTGCCCTTTCCTTTGCCGTTGGTCTTGTTGCCCGGTTTATGCACAAATCTCATGAAAGTCACTGGAAATTAACTAAAATAATACTTTGATATATTCAAGGTATAGTTCAGTTCAGGATTCATTACAATGCAGGAGAATCTCCATTGTTGATTGGTTTCAATGATTCTGATTGGGTTGGTGACCCTGATGACTGAAAGTATACTACAGGCTATGTATTCACTCTTCGTTCAAGACCCATTACATGGTCTTGTAAGAAACAAAGTGCCATATTTCTTTCTTCGGCAGAAGCAGAATATCGTGGTGCAGTTGAAGCCAACAAGGAAACCCTGTGGCTTCATCATATCCTATACGAATTTGGTCTTCATCAGCAGCATCCAACTACAATTTGGTGTGATAATCAGAGTTCCATTCAGCTACACAAAGATCTAGTTCATCATAAGCGCATGAAACGCATTAAGATACACATAAAATTTATCAGAAAACTCATTCATGATCGTGTTCTTGAACAACAATATTTGTTGATCAGTGGTTGTCATTGATGTCAACCCAAGCAGCACCAGGGGCTACCCCGATCTTGCATGGGAATTTTGACCTACCAAATTACTATAATTCTAGGTCAATAATGTTTTTGATGGTTTCTACTTGTTGAGATGTTTCCGTTGATATATGGCACGCCATGTAATTCTTCACGGTTTGAGAGATATTCATGTTTGAAGTTTGTAACCCCAGTTAGTGGGCTAAAACCCCATGGGGTTGTGACATGGGTCATTGAAAAGTCAATAATTAATAATTTTTAAGCTCCTAAAATACCTCCCATGTTCACTTGTTGAATACCCTCTCAACCTAAGCATTTATATAAATTGTAATCCTCATATCCTCCTCATGTAGGGATTTCGCTACTTGAAACAGGTCATCGTGGCATTTTCACTATAATTTTTTTTTTCTTCAAAGGTTCAGAAGCTAAAATTTTATGAGGCAAAGCCTAAAACCTGAGGAAGCTCCTGTAAAAATTTTAGTTCAAGGTGCACAATATTTTCGGAGATATGATCTGTGGAAGTCAGTGTTTTTGCAAGCTCCTGAACTTCATCTCAAAGAAGTGACCTTGGGAAAATTGTCATAGATCTCTCTTTGAGTATCAGATTGGAATTATGTAAACATTGGCGGATAGTTCACGGATTTCGGTTTTTGCTGTATCAATTTCAGAGATGAATGAAGAAATAATGACACGTGGCACACCATACAAGTTCGCTCTAATGAACCAGTCCATAATAAGGGCATTGTGAGAGATTGGGATAAATATCTATTGAAGAATCCAAATTAGGTCAGACTTGTGGTATTGGAAAGAAGACTTAGAGAACTACTACAAAACCGAAAATCACATATTGGGGATCTGAAATAAAAAATATACACCAGATTCAATATCAAGATCCTAGAAGGCAAGAAAAAGGTAGATCATGTGTTGTAAAGGGCTGCAAAGAACCATACTTTCTAGGGCAGCAAAGCAAGCAAGGTTCAGTAGAGGGTAGCATGACAAGAGTAGAAATCAAGGTGCCGAACAACAAGAAGTTCACCACATGAAGTCTTCAAGTGGGTAGCACTGCATACAATCATTGTAAAGGTATCATTGTACTAAGTCATTGTAAATGCATCATTAAAAAATTGTACAAGTGTCTATGTGCCAAGAGTTGAAGAGGCAGTTTCAGGAGGTCTAGGATCATCATTAGGTGGTTGTGTCATAGTTGGGGTTATGGTCTAGTGTGTCTTCTTCTTCTACATCATTCTCTATCATTTTAAAGTGGACCATTTTCCCTGGTACGGGAGTCCATTTTTATTTTATTCTTGTATAGGGTGGTAGGGTGGTGTTAGGCTGGTGCATGAAGTCACCAACAGGTTCAAGCCTGTGAAAAATTTAGGGCGGTAGGGTGGTGCTAGGGTGAGATGTAGCTCATTGGGTGCTAGGGCATCTGTTCAGTTGACTACGAAAGAATATTGGGCATTGGAGCGTCCATCCAGTGGGAGATGGAGAAGAATGCTTTTCTAGATTCTAGGAATTTGGAGCTTTATGTTCAATTGGAGTTGAATATTAAATAATTATTAGAAAAGCATTCAGGTGTTTTTGGTCCCGTAGAGGTTTTCCACCTTAAAAAGTATGTGCAGTTGTGTCCCTTTTGTTCACTGCTATCGTTGTATAAACAATGATAATAATTGAAGATTAAATAATGCTCTGAAAGATTAATAATAATACTAATTGAAATAAATATTGATTCACCCCCCCTCTCAATATTTCCAAAAATTGGTATCAGAGCTTGGTTCCTTCAATAGCAGCTTAACATCTGGAAGGAGGTCATGGAGCATACCAAGAATGGTGTACCTCTGTTCAATGAAAATAATTATGCGCTCTGGAAAGGAAGAATGGAGGTCTATCTCATGGTGCAAGGTTACAAAGTATGGGACACTATTCAAAATAGATTTACATCGACCGCGGATGAGCAAGGTAAGAAGAATTTGGTAAATGATGCAAAATCAAAGAATATTATTATAACTGAACTTATTAAATCTGCTTATCATAAGGTGTTGGGTTGTAAAAATGCCAAAAATGTATGGGTCAAGCTTGAGAATATATATGTAGGTGACTCAAATGTCAAAGAAGTAAAGCTTCAAATCTACAAAGCAAAATTTGAGCAACTCAGAATGAAAGAAGATAACGACATTGCTGCATACTTCCAACACGTTTATGAAATAACCAACACTCTTGAAGGATTGGGAGAGCCATTTGACGGGAAGAATATTATACGAAAGATTCTTAGAACGTTACCAGGGAGATTCAACCAAAATTTATCGGTCTTAGAATATAGTGCAAATCTGGACAAAATCAACAAAGAGGAATTACATGGAGTTCTCATAGCATATGAAATGAGACTTGATGAAGAAGAGGGTACTTCGCATCTAGAAACTACATTCGTTGCATCTAAGAAAACCAATAAGGACAAACAACCTTCAATTGAAAATACATGCACCTGCAAGTGTGAAGAAAAGGAAGATGACGAAGAAGGTTTTTGAGATGGAGAATATGCTTACTTTACGAGAAAAATAAAAATTGGTAAGGGAAAATTCAAAGGTAAAATTCCATTGATATATTTTGGCCATGGTGAGGTTGGGCATTTTGTAGAAAAATGTCCGAATAGAAGTGATGGGAACTCAAAAGAAAAGAAAGGCTTTAATAAATTCAACAAGCAAAGAACAAAGAAAGGATTCAAAAGGAAGTTTCTCACTAAGGAAGATAGCTCATCATCCGATGAAGACAATGACAATGAAGAAGAAGCCAATGAGAGAGTATTGTTTATGGCCAAGTACAATAAACAAGATGTTTCAAACGACGAAGAAGGGTTGACCATAGAAGAATTTTCTAAGGAGGCAATCAAGCTTATAAAAGAGCTCAAGGCTGAGAACATCCGTTCCAATACACTTGAAGAACAAGTTCAAGGTCTCAAAATTGAAGTTGAAGAACACAAATGTATTGAAGAGTCACTTGAAAAGAAGTTGGAAGAAGGCAACCAAGAAAGTGAAGAATTAGAAGCCGAAGTAGTCTCGCTGCGTAAGGAAGTGAAGAAGGGAAAAACTGTCCAAAACTATGCCAACAACTCAAGGGCATTTGAAGAACTCATCAGTAATCAACAATATTACAACAACATAACTAGCCTCGGTTACAAAGAAGAAGAAGCAGGACCTTCTAGAACAAAATACAATGAACCTATGAGATCTGACATGCATGTAGAATTCATTAGACAAGATTCGCAAGAACAACCTTGGAAGGCAATTCCTCGACGAAGATTTCCATCCAGGTACCAACATATTTTTTATGGCTATCATTATTCATGTGGAAAATTTGGTCATAAAGTTGTAGAATGTCACACGTACCCTAGGAACCAATACAATTCTAGGAGATTTGTAAAATATGAACCTCCCAGGGCTCAATGAAACATCAATAGATTTGAAAATTTAAGAAATAATATTGAATGTTACAAATGTCGAAACTTTGGACACATAGCTAGAGACTGCAAACTTGAAAATCCTCCAGAATAATATTTGAAGCCACATAACGAACATGGAAGAAGAAGAAGACTGATAATTTTGCTCTCTCTCTCAAGGCTCAAAACAAAAAATATGTGTGGTATGTTGATAGTGGTTGATCAACGCATATGACTGTAGATAGAAAGAAATTTGTATCTATGAAAGAGAAGAAGGATGGAACCGTGTCCTTTGGAAATGATGGATCTTCAAATGTTATAGGATTAGGTACCGTCAATCTTGGAAGCAAAGATTCTCTAGCCAAGAATGTTCAATTTGTTGAAAACATGAATCAAAATCTGCCCAGTGTTGGAAAAATGTGTGATCAAGGACACATAATACTATTCAACTGCACAAAATGTGAAATCAGTAAAGGCATGTATGGTGAAATTGTGGCTACAGTAAATCGAGCTCCAAACGACATATATGTTCTGGATGAAGCAACTAAAACACGTCTACTAGCTAAAGAGGATGATATAATATTTGGTAGGAATGATGATCAACTAAGTAAGAACTTTGCTACAACGATGAAAAGTGAGTTCGAGATGTCTTTACTTGGTGAGTTGACATACTTCTTAAGGCTTAAAATATCTCACCAAGAGAAAGGAATATTTATCTGTCAAGCCAAGTACAGCAAGGAAATGCTCAATAAATTCAAAATGGAATATTGCAAACCCATCCTTACTCCATTGGTAACAGGTTGCAAATTGAGCATAGACGACTCATCTAAGGATGTGGATCAAAGGTTGTACAGATCTATGATTGGTAGTCTTCTATATGTAACAACTTCCTGCCCAGATGTTATGCAAGAAGTTGGACAAGTAGTAAGATTCCAAGCAACACCAAAAGAATCACATATTATTGCCGTCAAAAGAATTCTTCGATATCTAAAAGGGAACAACAGAATATGGCTTGTGGTATCCCAAGGGTAAAAATCTCATTATTCAAGCCTTTACAGATGCAGATTGGGCAAGAAGCATTGATGATCATAAGAGTACTCGTGAAGCATTTGAATATGTTCGCCAGAAGCTTGGGATTCTCCCAAGTTCTCATTAAATTTTCCTCATTCAGAATATAAAGGGGGATTGGAAGTGTGTACAGGTCCGCAGGATGGTTGTGTGTTAGGGGGAGTTACCCTTGGCCATTGATGTCAAAGGGGGAGAGAATGTTGTAGGAAGAGGTGTCATGATCGCAGGGGGAGTACTTGTGTTTCCATCAATGCCAAAGGGGGATATTGTTGATCAGTGGTTGTTATTGATGTCAACCCAAGTAGCACCAGGGGCTACCCCAATCTTGTATGGGAATTTTGACCCACCAAATTACTATATTCTCGGTCAATAATGTTTTTGATGGCTTGTACTTGTCGAGATGTTTGCTTTGATATATGGCACGCCATGTAATTCTTCACGATTTGAGATGTTCATGTTTGAAGTTTGTAACCCTAGTTAGTGGGCTAAAACCCCATGGGGTTGTGGCATGGGTCATTGAAATGTTGAGATTCAACAAGATGATGAGCTTAGTGAAAAGAGTCGCCTTCACTAAGTGGGCCCGCAGGCTATTTTTGGCACAAGTCTATTTTTAGACATGATGATCATATTTCAGAAGTTGCAGGATGCTATTTGTGGATGGCTGGTCAAGTTGGAAAAATAGATGAAATTATATTTTTAGAATATTGGGCGAAGTCTATTTATAGATCGTCGATCTAAAAATAGATGCATGTCGATTATTATTAGATCTTAATAATAATCAGACACTAAACAACAACTTATTCTCTTGGAGCAATTTGTTTTAGTGCACAGATGTGGTAGATCAATGGACTGATGGAATTACGCAATTCCCAAGGGTTTACTGGAGTTCATTCATGGAGGATTCAGTTAGAACTCAAGTGGCAGAGTTATGACAGAGTTGGAAGAGTAGTTTATGGAGTTGTATTTAGTTTAACTCAGTTAGACTCAGTTGAGCTAGTTGTATCTAGTATAACTGAATGATACACTAGTGAGAGTGGAGTGAATTAGTTAGTTAATTAATTCAAAAGTAATAACTCATTAATCAACTGAACAATACAACAGTTAACTACAGTGCATGGCAGTTCCAGTGGAGACCCAGTGGAGAGATAGGTGAAAGGGAAATATGGACTATCTGTTGTGACTATAGTGATGAATTGATTGCATCACACACACATTGGAGTTGCCAATGAGGATTGCACAGTCAAGGCAAGAGTAATTCAAAATTTGAATTCATTCAGAGCTATTCTTCAGCAGGGATTGCGCAGTGGAGGCAGGCTAGCAGGCGACAGAGATCGGTGCATGGATTTGCAAGATTTTTCCTGATTAGTGTATGAAAATTGTACTGTATTGACAGCTTGATAAGCTTTATATGAGGATTGTAATATGATTCCATGATACATAATATATAGTTGGGGTTTCAGCTTCAGGCTTTCCCGATTAAAAAACAACTATGTTATGTGCGATTGATTTTATTTATGCTTTACATGTGTGTGCAATTAATTTTCCGCAATAGATTAACAATGGAATGATTATGTATCTTGCAAGAAGTTAAATATTGTGAGATCAAGGGAATCTAGGACATATGCATGCTTAATGTATATAATTTCTACATGGTATCAGAGCATTGTTAATTGAAGATGGCAATTGTGAAGTGAGTTTGTGCTGGTGGACAATTCGAATTTGCTACAGAAGATTCTTGGTGCAGAAGTTGAGTATACATTGAAATGGCCTTCAATGGGTTGTGATTGGAGTATACCCTTGATGGGAGCTCGAATTACATAGCCTGGAAGGACAGGATGGAGGCGGTGCTGGAGGATAATGGGCTAAAGGAGTTCATCGATAGCGATGTTCCTAAGCCGGGATCTGGCGATGCTGCATTACTTGATGCATGGCAAAAGAAGATAGAAAAGATGAGAAGAATTCTGTTGGAAGGTGTGAAGGACCATATTGTGTCTAACCTTCATGGTAAAGCCACTCCATTCTTAATGTGGAAGGCTTGGACAGACTTGTTCCAAAGCAGAAGTGACTAGAGGAAGTTGGCGCTTAAAGACAAGCTTAGAAAAATAAAAATGGAGAAGGGCGACAGTGTTCCAAAATACCTCACGAAGTTTGTCCACTGCAAGGATAAACTGGGAAGTGTGGGGGTTACTGTTGATGAAGAATAATTAGTGATCTTGGCTCTCCTTGGGCTTCCGAAGAGTTGGCATAGCTACAAAGACTTTATCAATGGATGGGATAAACTGTCGGGATGGGAGCGACTTTGGTCGGATCTTGTGCAGGAGGAGATAAGGTGGGGTACCAGGGATGGATCTTCATCAAAGAATGAAGATGAAGAGAATTGCGCTTTGGCTACCAAAGCAAGGAAATGGAAAGGGAAGAAATTTCCTTCAAAATTCGAAGCTAAAGGAAAGAAGCAGACTTTGTCCAAAGTGAAGTGTTTTCATTGTCATGAACATGGGCATTTCACGATTAACTGTCCACATAAGAAGAAGAACAATAAGGCTGCCGGAGCTGCAGCTAGAGAGTCCTTAGCCTCGCAATTTTAACTTGATTTCTCTTTGATCGCATGTTTGGTTTCAAGCTGTATGGGATTGGTGTGGTATCTTGATAGTAGTGCGTCTTTCCATATGACGGGAGACAAGGAGTTGTTTAGTGAATTGGAGGAGAAGGACCTCCAGATGCATATAGAGATGGGCGATGATGGTCGGTATAGTGCGACTGGCATTGGGACCATTACCTTTGAGAGGGAGTCCGGTAATCCATTCTTGTTGAAGAATGTCATGCATGTTCCAGGTCTGAAGAAGAACTTGGTCTCGGTCGCAATGTTGGAAGACAAAGGTTATGATGTTGTTTATAGTGAGGGAAAAGCCTTCCTTCGACATAAAACAACAGGTAAAACCAAGAAGATAGGGGTTAGAATTAAGAATCTCTACAAGCTGGAGGTAGATGGTTGTGCTACAATGGTGGGCAAAGCAGAAGAAGTGGTGAGCCGGGATGAGGGCGAATTATGGCACAGGAGATTGGGCCATCTTCATCATGGAGCTTTTAAGATTTTTCAGTAGATATCTACTGGAATTCCCAAGGGTACTCTTGCACAATCAGATTAGTGCAAGGGATGTACTATGGGTAAGTTTGTGAAGACCACCTTTCATGAGAAGGAGAACCGTACTTCGGTGATCCTGGAGACAATTCACACACACGTGTGTGGACCTTTCTCGGTTGCTTCAATAGGAAAACACAAGTATTATGTTATATTTGTTTATGACTATTTTCATAGATGCTGGATCTTCTTCATGCAGAAGAAGAGTGAAACATTATCAAAGTTATGTGAGTTCAAGGCATTGGTGGGGAAGGAGTCAGGGAAGCAAGCGAAAGCTCTATGGAGTGATAATGGTGGTGAATACATCTCGAGTGAATTCAAAGACTTCTATAGCAAAGAAGGATTTCGAAGAGAACTCATAGCGCCTCATAACCCACAGCAGAATGGGGTTGCGGAGAGGAAGAACATAATGATCGTGGGTGCTGCACTGGCGATGCTACATTACCAGGACCTACCGACGCACTTGTGGGTGGAAGCATGCAACACTGTGGTTTATGTGCAAAATCATTGTCCTCATAGAGTACTTGGCATGAGTACACTTGAAGAAACTTTTACTGGTAAGAAGCCTGATATTTTTCATTTGAAGATTTTTGGCTCATCTGTTTACATTCATGTGACAAAGGATGCCAGGAAGAAGCTGGAGCCGACTGTAGAAGTTGGGATATTTGTGGGGTACACAGAAACACCCCATAATTATCGTGTGTATTTACCAGATAGTCGGATGACTGTTGTGCGACGGGATATAAAATTCAATGAGGTGAAAGCCATGAAGTTGTCACTTGAGAGGGAGCTACACTTGAATGCAGAGGAGGAACTTCTTGTTCCCAAAGATGAGCCTCTAGATGTGGATCAGCCACAGGAGGAGATTCATGGAGTGGAGGAGTCCACTCATGCAGAACCAAACATCAGATAAGGCAGAAAGCGTGCCACAGAAGCTGAGAGACTAAAGCTTGATGCGGCAGAATGTAGGAGTCCCTACATCACAACGCAGACAGAGACAGTCACCTGAACGATTTACTGGATACATGGCTCTTATGAGCAAGTGTATCGTGACAGAGCCATCTTCTTTTGAAGAAGCAGTGTAGGAGCCCACATGGGTAGATGCCATGGTGGAGGAGTATGAATCCATTGTCAGAAATAGTGCTTGGGAGATTGTTCCAAGGCCAGTGGGAAAATCAGTTGTAGGATCAAGATGGATCTACAAGGTAAAGCAAACTGCTGATGGGAGCGTCGAGAAGTATAAGGCAAGATTTGTTGCTTGGGGCTTCTCACAGATCGAGGGGATTGACTATGAAGAAACATTTGCACCTGTCACACAATATTCTTCCATACATGCCATCCTTGCTCTCTCAGCGCAGATGGGTTGGCACATTCATCAAATGGATGTGAAGAATGCGTTCCTTAATGGGATCATTGAGGAAGAGGTGTACATTGATAAGCCTGAAGGATTTGAGATCTTCAGAAGCGAGTCGCATGTGTGCAGGCTCAAAAGAGCGCTATATGGGCTGAAACAAGCACCACATGCTTGGTACACTCGGATCGACAGCTATTTCACTGGTCTTGGCTTCACCAAGAGTGAGGTGGATGCAAACCTGTACTAGATTGTGGTGGAGGGTAAGCTTTTAATCATTGTACTTTATGTTGACGATTTAATACTAATGGGTGATGAGCAGTTGATACACTCATGCAAGACAGATCTTGCAAAGGAGTTTGAGATGAAGGATTTGGGCCTCCATTATTTCCTTGGATTGGAAATATGGCAGCGGGAAGGTGAACTGTTTGTGTCTCAAGGAAAGTATGCCCGGGAGATACTGGAGAAGTTTCACATGCAAGGCTGCAATCCTATCGACACTCCTCTTCCAGGAAATTGGAAGAAAGAAGATGCTACATCGGCAGAGGTAGTGGATGCCATTGTTTATCGACGGTTGGTGGGTTCACTCATGTATTTATTCAATACAAGACCGGACATATGCTATGCGGTGAACCAAATTTCACAAGCGATGGTTAAGCCTACCAAAATATTTTGGAAGGAAGGCAAGCATGTCCTGAGATATCTCAGGGGCACATCTGAGTATGGTTTATGGTACAGACAGACGGATGAGGGGAAGTTGCATGGCTTCATGGATGCAGATTGGTTAGGAAGCCCAATAGACAGAAAGAGAACATCAGGATGGATTTTCAGTATCATATCTATGGCAGTTTCTTGGTACAACAGGAAACAAAGATCCATGGCACTCAGTTCAGCGGAAGCAGAATGCATGGAAACAAGTCAAGCTGCATGTGAGGCTATCTAGATGAGGAAGATCTTGGTCGGTTTGTTCGGTTCACGTTTAGATCCCACAGTGATACATTGTGATAATCAGAGTTGCAGTAAACTCTTGGTTAATCCCGTGTTTCATGATAGATCTAAACATATTGATATCCGATATCATCATATCAGAGATTGTGTGTAGCGGAAGATCATGTTGCTTCAGTACATTCCTACGAAGGATCAGGATGCAAATATTCTGACGAAGGCGCTCACCAGGAGAAAATTCGAATACCATAGAGGCAGGATCGGGGTGAAAGATAATCCCTATCTTGTTGAGAGGGAGTGTTGAGATTCAACAAGATGATGAGCTTAGTGAAAAGAGTCACCTTCATTAAGTGGGCCCGCAGGCTATTTTTGGCACAAGTCTATTTTTAGAATATGTCTATTTTTAGACATGATGATCATATTTCAGAAGTTGCAGGATGCTATTTGTGGACGGTTGGTCAAGTTGGAAAAATAGATGAAATTATATTTTTAGAATATTGGGCGAAGTCTATTTATAGATCGTCGATCTAAAAATAGATGCATGTCGATTATTATTAGCTCTTAATAATAATCAGACACTAAACAACAACTTATTCTCTTGGAGAACTTTGTTTCAGTGCACAGATGTGGTAGATCAGTGCAATGATGGAATTACGCAATTCCCAAGGGTTTACTGGAGTTCATGCATGGAGGATTCAATTAGAACTCAAGTGGCAGAGTTATGACAGAGTTGGAAGAGTAGTTTATGAAGTTGTATTTAGTTTAACTCAGTTAGACTCAGTTGATATAGTTGTATCTAGTCTAACTGAATGATATACTAGTGAGAGTGGAGTGAATTAATTATTTAATTAATTCACAAATAATAACTCATTAATCAACTGAACAATACAACAGTTAACTACAGTGCATGTCAGTTCCAGTAGAGACCCAGTGGAGAGATAGGTGAAAGGCCAAGATGGACTATCTGTTGTGACTATAGTGATGCATTGATTGCATCACACACACATTGGAGTTGCCAATGAGGATTCCGCAATCAAGGCAAGAGTAATTTGAATTCATTCAGAGCTATTCTTTAGTAGGGATTGCGCAGTGGAGGCAGGCTAGTAGGGGGCAGAGATCGGTGCATGGATTTTCAAGATTGTTCCTGATTAGTGTATGAAAATTGTACTGTACTGAGAGCTTGATAAGCTTTGTATGAGGATTGTCATATGATTCCATGATACATAATATATAGTTTGGGTTTTCAACTTCAGGCTTTCCCGGTTAAAGAATAACTATGTTATGTGCAATTGATTTTATTTATACTTCATATGTGTGTGCAATTAATTTTCCGTAATAGATTAACAATGGAATGATTCTGTATCTTGCAAGAAGTTAAATATTGTGAGATCAAGGGAATCTAGGACATATGCATGCTTAATGTATATAATTTCTACATGAAAAGTCAATAATTAATAATTTTTAAGCTCCTAAAATCCCTCCCACGTTCACTTGTTGAAGACCCTCTCAACCTAAGCATTTATATAAATTGTGATCCTCATATCCTCCTCATGCAGGGATTTCACTACCTGAAACAGGTCATCGTGGAATTTTCGCTATGACTCTTTTTCTACGAAGGTTATAAAGCTACAATTTTTATGAGGCAAAGCCTAAAACTTGAGGAAGCTCCTGTAAAATTTTTAGATCAAGTTGTGCAATATTTTCGGAGATATGATCTGTGGAAGTCAATGTTTTTGTAGGATCTTGAACTTCATCTCAAAGAAGTGACCTTGGGAAAATTGTCATAACTCTCTCTCTGAGTATCAGATTGGAATTATGTAAACATTGGAGGATAATTCACAGATTGTAGTTTTCAGTTTATCAATTTTAGAGCCAAATGAAGAAACAATGACACGTGGGACACCATAAAAGTTCGCTCTACTGAACCAATCCATAATTAGGGCATTGTGAGAGATTGGGCATAACTCTCAGTTGAAGAATCCAAAATAGGTCAGACCTGTGGCATTGGAAATAAGACTCATAGGACTACTACAAAACCAAAAATCACATATTGGGGATTTGAAATAATAGAGATACACCAAATTAAATATCGAGATCCTAGAAGGCAAGAAAAATATAGATCGTGTGTTGTAAAGGGTTGCAAAGGACCAAACTTTCTAGGGTAGAAAAGCAAGCAAGATACAACAGAGGGTAGCATGACAAGAGCAGCAATGAAGGTGCAAAACAGCAACAAGAAGTTCACCACATGAAGTCTTAAAATGGGCAGCACTGCATACAGTCATTGTAAAGGTATCATTGTACGAAGTCATTGTAAATGCATCATTTAAAAAACTGTACAAGCGTTTATGTGCCAATAGTTGAACATGCAGTGTCGGGAGGTCTAGGATCATCATTAGGTGGTTGTGTCATAGTTGGGGTTATGGTATAGTGTGTCTTCTTCTTCTACATCATTCTATATCATTGTAAAGTGGACCATTTTCCCTGGTACAGGAGTCCATTCTTATTTTATTCTTCTATAGGGTGGTAGGGTGGTGCTAGGCTGGTGCATGAAGTCACCAACAGGTTCAAGCCTGTGAAAACTTCAGGGTGGTAGGGTGGTGCTAGGGTGATTTGTAGCTCATTGCGCCGGGGGCATCCGTTAGCTGACTACCGAAGAATCTCGGCATTGGAGCGCTCCACACCAGTGAGATGGAGAAGAATGCTTTTCTAGATTCTAGGAAGTTGGAGCTTTATTTTCAATTGGAGTTGAATATTAAATAATTATTAGAAAAGCATTTCGGTGGTTTTTGTCCCGAAGTGGGTTTCCACCTTAAAAACTGTGTGCAGTTGTGTCCCTTTTGTTCACTGCTATTGTTGTACAAACACTGATAATAATTGAAGGTTAACTAATGCTCTGAAAGATTAATAATAATACTAATCGAAAGAAATACTGATTCACCCCCCCTCTCAATATTTCCAACAATATTGTCCAACCAATGATCAAGTTGCTGATATCTTTACAAAGGATCTTAAATAAGCGAATTTTACCAAACTTTGATCTATGCTTGGAGTTTAGGAAAGTTATAATTCAGTGGGGATAGGCTCTAATGCCTCCTTCCTTGTCCTATTGTGTCACCTTTGTAAATCCTTCAATCCTATCCCAAGTTGTTCTTAAGGGGGGATGTTAGGATATTACGACACATAGGAAATAGTCTCCTATTGTGTCACCTTTGTAAATCCTTCAATCCTATCCCAAGTTGTTCTTAAGGGGGGATGTTAGGATATTCCGACACATAGGAAATAGTTAATTATAACTTGGTCTAGCTTAGAGTTAGGTAAAGTGTGTTTCTTTACTATGTACATTTGTAACTTATAACCCGACGGTTACGATATGTAGTGATCTGATGGTTCACTCTCTCCTCGGTATTACCGACATTTGATCCATGACTTAACACTTGATTAGTCCACGATCTTTATTTAAAGGGCATGGAGGGCTATTTTTCTGGTAAATGTTTATGAGAGAAGCTTATGTAATTTTTCTTTCTTTATATTAATAAATTTCCTTAAGTGGCCGCGTTGGCTCAGGACATGGACTGTTTCCCTCTTTGAGGGTTTTAACCACATCAAATACTGGTGTACTGATCTGTGATCTGTTTGTGAGCGGTGACCTTTGTTGTTTGATCTAAGTTACTTACCATGTAAATTCCTACAAAACCGGAAGCTTATATTTTTTGGATTATGTAACCTTTTGCAATGATAATATCAAGTGCCTTACTTAAGAAAATAAACAAAATAAAAATGACTTATGAACATAAATAAGGCTTCATTAATTTTCTTAATAGAATATAATTAAATAGATATTTTCTTTCTATTTTTGTGATCATTCTCATAATATAAAATAAATCTTTTATTATTATTATTATTTGTTTATTTATTATTTTTGTTTTCACATAAAGTTATATGACATCATCTCATCCATATTAGGTTGTAGAGCACTTTTTGGGTGCAATCAATTATGAATAAAGTCCAAACATGTTCATTTAAAAAAGAAAAAAAAGAACAATTTTCTAATTTCATTGATAACTTATGATCATAAATAAGTCCTCATTACTTTTCTTATTACAAACTAATTAAGAAGACATTTTTTTCCTATTTTCATGGCCAACTCATAATCAAAAGAAAATCTTTGTTATAGTTTATATTTATTTATTCTTGTCACATAATGTCACCAATCAAGCGTGAATATAGTGTAAATTTTTTTGTTAGTTGTCAATTAATTTAGATAATAAACAATCACTTTTATAATTTTATTAATAACTTACAAGCATAAATAAGTCTTCATTAGTTTTCTTGTTATAAATTGATTGAAAATTTTTCGTTTTTCTAATTTTATTACTAACATAAAAGCATAAAAAAACTTCATTAATTTTCTTATTATAAACTATTTAGGAAACTTTCAATGACTTGCATCATCAAAAGTAAATATTTGTTATTATCATTGTTATTTTCATATACTAAAATTAACAAACTTTTATATTTCTAATTCTAGTTCAAAAAACATAAATTTAAATGTACTTTAAAGCTACATTTTATTTTTCCTATTTTTTACTATAAAATTATATTATTATTTTAAATATGTGTTATTTAATGTTAAAGTGACAACATATTTCCCATGCTAGGATGTGTGAAAATTCCAAAACTGAAATTCTATTGCACTATCTGGTATTATGTCTTCTAATTGATAAATTAATTATTCAGTTGATTGCTACGACAACATCGAAATAAACACACTGCAATCTTCACAGATAAAAAATGTGGAAATAATAGTGCTAGAAACTAATAAAATAATAGCGCATACACACATAAAATGGCATCATTATTTTTGGACAAATTTCCCTGGAAAAAACCCAACTTGGGAAAACCGGTGCAACAATGAGGGTTTTTATTATTATGCAACAGTGAATTTTGAGTACAATTTATGGATTCCCAACGGGAAATCCAAACAGTAAGAAAATATGTGAAATTTTATTTATAAGGGGATTTATCCTTCTTCCACAAGCAATCTCGACACAACTTCCTTCAGAAAACTTGGCTTCTTGGACCCTCTGCGTCGGCCTATGAGCATATCCTATGACATCAAGCCTCTGAGTTGCCTCTGATTAAGTTGTTTTTCCTGTCTTTGTTGAGGAAATCACCTCTCTAGCTCTGGACCCTCTGCGTGACCTCTGGAACTGATATCAGATTTCTCTCCAGCTAAATTGAATTGATTCTCTAAAGCAAATGCGCAGTCATCTGCGCTGCCTCACTGGGAATAACTCATCCCTCTTGCTGCTACCTCTCCGGATTTGGAAAACTTCCTCCGGATCACTGTCTCTGCCCCTCACTATATTTTCTACCTCACTAAAGCTCAAACTCTCTGGCAACTGACTGCTGCAACTGTCGAAAATCGAATTCTCCAAGTGACTCGAGTGTCTACTTTATCACCACATCGATCCATTCTTATATCTTTCTATTGGGACTCTGACGACCAAGATTAAATCTTAATTGATGGCTCATATCATTTCTCGATCGATCCGTGTGATTTTTTAGAGAATTTTCACCTTGACTTAATTAATTATGATTAGCCATATTCCCTAAGTTTAGACTGTTGGAATCAGTAATCACTAGTTAATTAGTTATGATTAATTCTTACTATTGGAATCGCTAATCTAGGCAATTCGATTTTTTTCCACCCTACAACTAAAAATCGAACTGTTTCCCCAACAACTCGGACTGTCTGTCAAGGAACTGCACTACTTCTAAAAATTTCGGCCTATTTCTCCCTCTGAGTAAATTTTTTTTCCTCTTTGCTTCTAAGCTTCCCAGCTAATCACTTACGCTCTGATACCATGTGAAAATTTCAAAACTGAAATCCTATTGCAGTAACTGGTGTTATTTCTTCTAATTGGTAAATAAATTATTCAATTTATTGCTATGACAACATCAAATAAACACATTGCAATCTTCACAAATAAAAATTGGGGATATAATAGCGTTGGAAACTGAGAAAATACTAGCACACACACATAAAATGACATTTATATTTTGGGACAAATGTCCTCGGAAAAACCCAACTTTGGAAATCAGTGCAACAAAGAGGGTTTTTATAATTATGCAGTAGTGAATTCTGAGTACAATCTATGGATTCCCAATTGGAAATCCAAACAAGAAAAAAATCTGGGAAAATTTATTTTTAAGGAAATTTACCCTTCTTCCACAAACAATCCCGACATAACTTCCTTTAGAAAAATCGGCCTCTTGGACCCTTTGCCTCAACCTCTCTACTGCTATGCACAGATCCTATGACGTCAAGCCTCTTACTTGCCTTTGATGAAGTTTTTATGTCTATCTCTGCTAAAAAAATCACCTCTCTAGCACTCTGGATCCTCATCCCGACCTCTGGAATTGAGAACAAATTTCTCTCCAGCTAAATCGAACTGCTTCTCTGAAGCAACTGCACAGTCCTTTGCGTTGCCTCACTGGGAATTACTCTGCTCTCCTATTGTTGCCTCTCCGGATCTGGAAAAATTTCTTTGGATCATTGTCTATGCCCCTCACTATATTTGTTGCCTCATTGAGGCCGAAACTCTCAAAAAACTGAGTGCTGCTACTCTGTAAAATCGAAATCTCCAAGTGACTTTGGTGTCTACTCCATCACCACATCGATCCCTTCTTATGTATTTATGTTGGGACTCCAACGACCAAGTTTAAATCTTAATCGATGGCTCGAAAAATTTCTGGATCGATCTGTGTGAGTTTCTAGAGAATACTCACCTTTAATTAATTAATTCTGATTAATTAGCCATATTCCTTAAGTTTAGACTTAAGAAATATTTAAAAATTGGCTAATAATATAATTAAGCCATCTTTAGGTGGAATTTAGAGAAAGAATTTATGGTTTTATAGATCTCATGTATTATAGCTTCTCCACCAAATTTCATGGCTAGAACACATCTAATGCTACAAAAACTAACAAGATGTAGATCATTTAGGCAAATTAATTTTCTTTTTCTTTTTAACTAATAAAATTTGTACAACATTATATAAATAGTGAAAATATTAACGACAACAATCAATCCAATTATCCTCGAACAAACTCAAAATATCAAGATGGGGTATAAATAGCACAATCAAGGGAAGAATAAGGCATTTTGTTTCTTGCTTATTCATGTCCTAAACTAGTGTATAAACCCCTTCTTCGACTCTTTCTTTATGGATGAAAAATAATTTTCACTATTCCATGTTATCAACATATCATATACATATACCACAAGATAGATAACAATTTTTCCAATTTATTGAAAATCAAAGTTGTGTTTGAAATTTAATCTCAAAATATGCTCAATCAACTTTTCGTTCTATGCTCACGATGCTTATTTTAGGCCATATAGGGATTAGATGAGTTTGAATACTTTCTATTATTTTCCTTTCACAACAAAACCTTTTGGTTGACACATGAAGACATTTTAATTCAAGTCACCATTTAAGAAAGTAGTCTTCACATCCATTTGTTGAACTTTCCATCCATTATGAGCTGCCAAGGCAAAGAGACCTCAGACGATGGCCCATTTTGTTGTGGGGAAAAAGTCTCCTCATAATGAACACTTTCTTTTTGTGCAAGTCATTTTTCCACGAGCCTATCTTTGTGCTTTTCAAGTGATCCATTTTATTTGTACTTTTTCTTGTAGACCCACTTGTAGCCAATTGGTTTGGTTCCAAATGGAGGGTCCACCAAATTCCATGTTCCATTCCTTATTAGAGCATCATACTACCTCTATAATGCTTCTTTCCATTCATCGTGAGAAGGAACTTATTTAAAGGAACTTGAACTTGAAAGTTAGTAGATAAATTCAATTCACAATAATATGAAACATCCATATCGTCAACCAAATCAAAATTATGTGCATCACCTCCATCTTTTCTGGAGGAACTTCTAGTTCCTATTTTTCTAACCTCATCAGGATGAACCCTTTCAAGTGTTTTGGTGAGCTATTGTGGGGGACCCTTATGATATGGTACAGGTTTCTCCATTGATTGGTATTGGGTTGAATTAATATTTAGCCTTCCAATTCTCTCAATCACATTACTCAAAGGGTATTTCAGAATTGAAGAAGTGGTTGGAACTTCACGAGGGGGAGATAATGCTTTAAAAGTAGATTCCATAGATTAATACAATATAGGGACCCCCCATTCAAGATGTGGAATGTCATTATCAAATTAATGATAAATTTTTGCCTGGTTAAATCTATCCAAATGATCAAGTTGTCACTCAACAACATTTTTATCTTGGAATATTTGAGAAAAAATACATCTCTAAATAAAACAAACTTCTTATTTACCTCATGCTAAAGACAATATGCCTTGGTGGTATCTGAACACCCCAAAAAGATGCATTTCTGACTCCTTGCATCAAGTTTTATTCTATGTTTCTTAGGAATCAAGGCATAGTAGGTGGAAGCAAAGACCATGAGATGCCTTACCAAAGGAATGTAGCCATATCACATTTCATAAGGAGTCTTATTTTTAAGAGCATGAGATGGACATATGATATAGACATATACTGCACATAGAACTACATCGGCCCAAAACAACAACTTCACATTTTTGAAAAGCATCATGGAACAAACCATATTCAAAAGAATGATATTCATTCTTTCAGCTATACCATTTTGTTGAGGACTGTATGGAATAGTGGTTTGATGTTGAATAATGTGTTGGAATATATAGTTTTTAATTTCATTGTAAGTATATTCCTTTCCATTATCAATATGAAGGGAGCCAACATGTGATTGTGTATCATTGTCAGGAAAATTTCTAAAAGTTTCAACAATTTCTGATTTTCTTTTCAACAAGTATATCCAACACATCTAGATGTAGACATCAATAAAAATCATCATACGTATATTTCCATTTGCAGAAGGAATAAGCATAGGGCAACACAAATCATAATGAATCTATTGAAGTCTTCTATATGCTTCAAAAGTAGAATCATGATATGGTTGTTTGTTATGTTTTCCAATTGGTTTGGTTCCAAACCATTTGCTTACAAGTCCTCTTCTTTTGATGCTCTTTCCCCGTAACATTGTGCTTCAAAAGTAGGATCATGATATGGTTGTTTGTTTGTTATGTTTTCCAAGGATAAATTTAGGTAAAGTGTGTTTCTTTACTATGTACATTTGTAATTTTTAATCCGACGATCACGATATGTGGTGATCCGACGGTTCACTCTCTCCTCGGTATCAGTGACACTTGATCCATGGATTAACACCCGATTGGTCCATGATCTGTATTTAAAGAGCATGGAGGGTCATTTTTCCGGTAACTGTTTATGAGAGAAGCTTATGTAAATTTCCTTTATTTATATTAATAAATTGCCTGAAGTGGTCATGTTGGCTTAGGTCTTGGAATGTTTCCCTCTTTGAGGGTTTTAACTACATTAAATACTGGTGTACTAAACTGTGATTTGTTTGTGAGCGGTGACCTTTGGTGTTTGATCTAAGGAACTTACCCTGTAAATTCATACATGGTATCAGAGCTATTTTGAGGGCCACATCTGTTGTTGATCTAAATCCGAAGCTAGTTTGACTGCATGCGACTGCCGTTTTATAGATCTATTATTTCTGACCACTTTCAAGCCAAAAGAACTGCTCTGTTGTGTCTGGAGCCTTTGTTACAATCATGAACTCCTTTCGTTTCATGCGAAAAGGTTTCCAGTTGCCCAAGTTATGTTATTTTAGATATGGAGTTATAAAACCATTTTTTTGCAATTTTATTCATTTATCCTATTAGTGCTCTGTAATTTTGAGGCTGAAGACAGAATCCTAGAGGCAACATCAAACAAACTTTGGAAACTGGGATCTAGCCATGCCAAATTCAGAGAGGTTTCTCTCTATAATATTTAACTTTGTTTGAATAAGTTTTAGGCTAGTTATGATAGTACTTGGGGTTTTGAGTTTTGGGTTTTGGGTTTTGGCCAATTGATTGTATTCAATGGATTAATGTCTATTGGGCAATGGAGTCAAAATATAAATGGATGGTTGCATCAAATTTCACAGAGTAAATACAGGGCAAGCTAGGAATATTTCTTGGATCTTTTCAAATTTATAAATGGATTATGACAGAAATATAAAGAAATTCAGGTTAACTAAAGAGAAACTAAGAATTATTTAGTTTGGATTTCAGTGGAAAACATTATGATTGTAAATGCAGCCAGAATAAGGTACTCAAAAGTAAATACTATTCATCACCCTTTCTGCTTTACAATTAGAATTCAGATGATTACAATGAAATATGACAATGAAACATAACAACAGAAGAAAAACATCACCAGTATATAAGCCACAAGAATCCTGTGAATAGTCTGCTATTATTGATGCTCCAGTGATTTGGAAAAGCTTACAGTACTCCAAAAGACAATAATGATTATGATCTCAATCAATCGACTACCACTAATACTTCCAAAACTAGAGTCCTTATACAAAGTTTACAACAACAATTCCTATAATACACTCTTTAACAGACTGGTATTTTAGACTTAAACTTTAATTCAAAACTCTAATTGCTACAAAATTATAGCTCGGTGAAATGCGTTGTGCAAAGCAGGTGCTGATGTAGTGGGATAGTTAGGATGTGGACCACAATTTACTGATGTGCTGGCAGACTGAATGCTGTGTTGGCGACGTATGTTGTATGAACGGAATTCAAAATGCAATTTACTACCCGACTCAACCTTTATATATTTTTGTCACCCGAATCCTTTTTTCCATGGTTAACCCTTTTTCTAAACAAAACAGTGTAAAAAATTTTACACCCGGACCTGAAAATGTTTAGACATTAGTTTTGAAACTGCATCGCATCCGCACATTTTGCAATATTTATAGTTTAATTTATGAAGAATGTAATCGACGATGCGATGCGAAGTGGGAGGTGACGTGGAGGGAAGGTGGGACTGGACCGCAATCCATAGATCACAACTCTTAAGGTTTAGTTATAAGCACGAAGGTAAGCTCTAAAAGAAGTGAAGTGCAAAGCGCGGGGAGGGAAGCGTGACGTGGCAGGTAAGGTGGGACTAGACCGCAGCCCGCATATCGCAAAACTTAAATTTTAGTTATAAGCAGTGGGGGTTAAATTCTATAACTTGCGAAGTGCGGGGAGAGGGACCCACCTACATCATAATCGCAAGTCGGAAAGCTTCTGCGGTAAGGTAAATTTTATGATGTTTGATATGATATGTGTTTCAATGTATTTCAAACGGCTGTGAAGTGGGGGGGCAGAGCTGCTGTGGTGGGGCTAACCGCATCACAAGTTAAACCAAATACATTGCGGGTGCTTCAAAGGTAAGTTAACAAATATGCGATGTGATATATTGCAAATCAGTGATCGCAGGTTTTAAGGTTTTGTTGCGATGCGAAACATTATAATCTGTGAAATGCGATGGATCGTGGGGGAAAGGGTGACATGGAGGGATGGCCCACTTTAATTTCAATCGGGGAATAAGGAAATGGAGGTAAGTGAAAAACAATGATAAAGAAATGAAAAGGTAAAGTGGAAATCTAAAGCGGAAATGCGGAAAAAAGGTAAGGTTTTAATGATTTTTAAAGGAAAATAAAATGAAAGGGAAGTGTGGTAGGTAAAATGGGTCCCACTCATTGCATATCGCATTTCAAAAAGGTTTGTAGGAGATGACAATGAAAAGGATTTAGGGATTTGGCCAATGCAAAAAGCAATGGGGGTCCACCAATGAAACATGGTAATGCAGATCAGTTCCAAAGGTTTGTAAATTAATTCCTTTGAGCACCTTTTAATTATAATGGGTCTCTGAAACCTTGGATAAACCATTCTTTGCCAGTTTTGACCTTTTTGACAAAATTAAAACCTGTAGTGCTCAGACTTATTACAAATGATTTAATCACATTTAAATGGTGTGATTAATTCAATCAAAGCATACTTACTTATCTCCTAATGCTGGATTTGGATGTGCAAGCATATTTTTCCTAAGGTTTTAACCTTATTTGGAAATAAATTACAATCATGGAATATTATTTACAATATGAAAATATATGAGATGAAATAATCAATCACCTTGAGATCCTATAGGTTATAGGACCCTAACAAATCCCTCGGTTTATCTCGGTTTATAGTTTTTTTTTATTTCCGGATCTATACCCTCTTCTCTGCGTATGCTATTTTCTCTACGCTGTGTGCAATCTTGCAAATTAGAAACAAGAAGACGAGATTTTTTTGCTACGTATGCTCTTTCCTTGCGATGTTGTGCAATCTTTGGAAATTAGAAATGGCATGAAAGATATATAGTTTTCAGATAGACTAACCAGAAATCTAATGTTTTTTCCGTAAGGTTTTTATTTTTTATTTTCGTTGTGTGCATGTTTGAGTTTTTTTTGCAGGAAAAAGCACGCAAACCGAGGAGAAAAAAAAAAAAAACCGATTCCTCATTTCAAACAATTACAGAATCCTTTGACTAGCTCATTTTGTGTAAATTTACTTTATGAGAATAGAGGTATTGGGTTCAAGTCTCTTTGTAAAGCTTCTTTTTTCTAATTTTTTTTTTTGTTAAGTTAATTTTTCTTAAAAAATTTTTTTAGCAAGTTGTCATTTAAAAATAAATAAATTTTTATTTAAAACATTGTTGGCAATATTATGAAATATGTTGTCCTTGATGGCAACCTATTTGATGAAATTGTCCTTGATGGAAACCTACTTTATGAGTTTCATTTTGATGAGAAACCTACTTGTTAAAGATGTAAAAATGATGTTTATACAGGTCAGTTCAGTTGTGACAGAGAAAGGAATTCCAGTAAGTGCCAGAAAAATGAAGCAAGAAGTATTTCTCAATGTATAAGCAGGTTTGATGAAGGCAACTCGCGTATGGGGGCAATGTATACACTAATTTTATGAAGGCAACCCGCATATACATCCTGAATTAGTATATACGCAGTTTTTATGATGAGAAGTTGCGTACACACGCGGGTACGAAGAAGCAAAGTCGCGTATGCCTTTTGCGCTCTAAAATTATGATATCAAGGGGCATTACCAAGGTATTAGCGCATAGTATTGAGCGCTATATCCTCTATTTGATTCCGTCCAAGAATATCATCGACACTTATGTGGTTTTGGCTCATGGTATTGGTAAAGGCTAAAACTACATAAGGAGAAGAAGGTCATAGTGCATTGTGTGAAAGTGTATGGGTACTAATGAATACTTCACTCTAAAGTATATTTGCATGGAATGGGTTACAGTTTATTGATAGATCTGAAATAATAATGCACCTATGAATACAATGATGGATCAGGATCTCTAGACTTGAAATGACTATGTATTTTCTAGGTCTGTTTATGGAATGTTTAGATCTGTGATCTAGCGAATGTTTTCTAAAGTGAAGGGTAAGATGTGAGCTATTTATTTGTTTTGAAGAGTTGAGTAATCCTGTAATGTTTTCAGATCTATACGCAGGTTTGTCTCAACAAAAGTGCGTATATACGTAGGTTCATTTCAGTAAAAGCACGTATGGAATCTAGGGTTTTTGCTAAAGTACGTGGAAGGAAATTTCCGATCTGTTTTGCTGTATTACTATTGTCTGCCAATGAAGTATTCATATAGATCTGGGTTGTTTAAATACTGATTATGTTGCTAGTTGAGTATGATTAAATATCAGTGGTTGGTTGGTTGATTGATGATTCAATGAATGAATTGATGGGGTTATAAGTTTCAGTTTGATGTATGTTCTTTGAGCTTAAATGTGTGGAGTGTGTCCAGTATGAAAATGTGATGAAAAAAGGCCTACAAGTTGTGTTGTGTTGAAGCTGTTTGGATCCAGAGTGAAAATTGATGAAACGTGGTTCACGGTGGTGTTGAGGGTCGAAGCCTTTAGTAAAAGGGTCGTAGCTCTCTTCCAGTGGTTGCTGGTAAACAAGATCAGGCGGTAGTAGCTCCCTTCTATGAGTGGATGGTAAACAAGAAGCAGGGGGTCGTTTCTCCCTTCCAATGGTAGCTGGTAAACAAGATCAGGGGGTTGGAGCTCCCTTCCAGTAGAAGTTGGAGAATGAGAGAACGTTGCAGCCTTCTGCAGGTGGGTGCCTGCGTGCTAGTATGAGTCTGCGCCAGTATAATATTGCATGCAATTTTCTTTATAATAAATATTGAAGACAAAGACGATAGCAACGATGGTTTTTTCCCGAATTGGGTTTCCACCTTAAATCTTGATGTTCATGTGTGTTGCTTATGTGTGATGATTTATTTTGTTCTTAATACACATGCTTACTACTTACTAAACATCTGATGAATGAATGATGCACTGATCTAAGTAAAGAATTATCTGCATAATAAATATCTCTGGACATGCACAAGTTTGCTTAAAGATAGTTGCGTGTATACGCTAGTCGGGTTCATTAAAGTCGCGTATAGAAATCATTAAAGAAAAAGTAAAAGTTAGTAGTGTGTTATAAATACTGATTCTCGCCCCCCCCCCCCCCAAGTATTTTTCCCAACAAAAATCACATTGTAAAAGTGACTCTCACTTATTTATAAAAGCGAGTCACATAAAGTAGTTTTAAAAAAAAAAGTGAGCTCATTATATTAAATTTGGAAAGGCGGGGTGGCGGGTTTAAAGTACAACTTCAGTACCAAATTTTAACCTATCACGTAATTATTCGGCATCTACTACACCTTTTTTTCAAAAAGGCATAACTTCTTCATCTGGAAGCCGTTTTCAAAGCCGTTTTTTTAACCGGTCTAATTTTTTGAGATATTTCCATTGGAGCAGTTAGTTTCAGCCTTTTCAGCTTCAATTTTTAAAAAATAGAAAGTGCATGCTAGGTTATTCTTAACAACACCAATTATTTCCAATGGCTATCCTACATGATAGACTTACTTATAAGTAATAGCTTTATAGAATAGCCTTAGGACAAGAATATACACCTGCCGATAAAGATAAAAAGGATAAATGGGAAAATAAACAATATCAAGCATGAGGGTTGATAGGAATGTCCTTTTCTCAAGGTCTTATATTTCATATCCAAGAAATTGACCCCCCTCATGAAAATATGAAAAAGCTAAATACTGTTTTTGGCATTCAAAATGAAATCAGAGCCCACAACATTGAGAATGAGTTTCTTACTTTGGACCCCAATAATTTCTCCTCTATTGAATATTTTGTGTTCAAATTCAAGACCCTTAGACTTCTTTTAGAAGGTTGTAAGGTCAAAAAGGAATATGGCAGTCTTATCTATTCCATTATTTCTAAGCTAGGCCCTGCATACTCTGTGTTTGTTTCCACCTTCCATTCCACTAGAGAAGCCATCATTTCTCAAGGGACAGCCTACAAGTCCCCCTCTTTTGATGCATTTTGTGATTCTTTGATAAGAGAACAAGAAAATATTGTTAGCCTCTCTCATAAAACAATAATAAATCAAAAAAATAAATATTAAAAGTTAGGAATTTATGCCTAACTCTTTAGTTTGGGTGTTCCTCTAAGATAGGAATTCGTTTAGGTAGGTCCTATATTGGTGTGTGTTTGGTTGAGAAATTATCTCAACCAATGTGTTCAAGATAGCACGCACTATCTTGAGACACTGTCTCCTCATCTATTTAATTGTAACACTACATTCTTTTAATAATGAGAAAATATATGAGGAAGCCATGAGGCTGAAGCCTTTTGCGCCAATATTTGGTCTCTGGTTTATTATGTGTGTTTTATGTATTTTATGAGTTGATTTTATTTTCAATATGTGGTATCAGAGCTTAGCGTAAGCTGGGTGATGAATGCAGTAGTCTCGAGAAAGAGTGTACTTTTTCACAAGCTCAATTGGCGTTGCTATAGGGAACAATCACACCAACGCTTATCTCGGCCAATCGTACTAGCCAGATTAATCCAATTATTTTGAGGAGCCTTCCTCACGCAAACTGATGGTAGATAAATTATTCTCATCCCTTTCTTGTTTGTTGTCAAAAATTGTTGTGAACATTTTTTATGGCCAGCATGTGAGTTGTATCCATTCTGCACCCAGAGCGCTTTAAGTCAATTTCTATGGGTGTGCGGGAATAATTTGGAAGTTGCAGAAATGTTTCTAAGCTATGGTTCGAGAAATAATTTTTTAGGTAGAGCTTCATCACATGCAATTGCAACAGACAAGTTTTTTGTGCACTTGTAAGCTCAAAACATAGCTTCTCTCTATCATTAAATGACTTAGTCCTACATGCGCATCTGGCATTTGTATTTTTTTTTGTAATTTCTATTTCAGACCTATGCACCATTTATTCCTATAGTCGATGTTATCAAGCCCGATTGGAGCATATATCAAATCGTTGTGGTAGTTGTGTATGATTTTTACTGGTTGCGGATATGTTGTGTGACTATTACATATCGAAGTCGATTTCAAGAAAGTAAGATGAAACAACATTCCACATCATCCATGTGGTAATCCCAGAAAAATAACTACATCTCTACTTCATCGTTGCAGCAGGCTAGTGTTTGGAGACTGTGTGAATCTGTGCCTTTATACTTTTCCGACACGCAGTAGGGAGAAACAACCTATGTGCCAGAATTCCAATGGACTGGTGACTGGAACGATCTCAAGTGATCTATTGAAAGCATATAAGCATGGAGAAGAATGTTCATTCCTACAGCCCAGAACGAGCTGAGAAAGGGAGCTGGAATGTGTTGTTCATTCCCCTGGTGCAGATCGAAAAGGTGTAGATATGCGCAGCGGATGACTGCCTGTGTTGCTGCTGCAGATTAGAACGTGGCTGTTAAGGCTCGTTGAAGAAATTTGCCTTGGAATTTGACCGAGAATAGTCATTTGTGGCTTTGAAGAGGCGTGAAGACTGTAATTTTTTCTAGATCCAAGCTTGTGTGTTGTGAGGAGGCCTGAGAAAAGAAACAAAGGACAAGTGCATTTATACTGAAGAAATCGAAGGAGAATTCCATCGAGGCCACCAGTTTTGAGAAGCTAGAATCGGCATCATGTTTGTAAACACCACGCTGGCTTTATTTATTTTTGTTTTTTTGTACAGAACATAATTTTATTTTGTTTGGTGTATTTGTTGTGCCCATTAGTGCAATTGGGGCATACTGTATTGGCTGCAAAGAACGACATTTTCTAGTTTGGGAGGAGTGGACAATTTTAGCATCAAATTGTTGTCAAGCAAGTTGCAGCCATGCGAAGGTACATAAGTTGCAAAATCGTTGAAAATTTTTATGCTGCCTAACTTAGAGGAGGAGATCATATGGTGTCGTTGCATCATTGCTTGAGGTAGAAGTTCAGGAACAACAAGAATTATGTTGCCCGGTGAAGGGTCGAGGGGTCTACCTTGAGTGCGCTGTGTGCCTCGAGGTTTTCCGGCATGCAGCTGCGCTTTCCCTGTGCTGTGCATGGATGTGTTTAAAGCAAAGACCCACAGATGGTAATAAAACTGAAGGTGATAATACATATCATAAATTCATGATCATATCTAGCTTACAAATGTTGAGGCTGCACTGAATGGAAACACTGCTGTGGAAGTTATATATAGTTAAGCGTGAATCCAATTCCATGTGCAACGTAGTTTACAACTATAACGTTGCCACCATTATGTTTAATCCATTGCTTAAATTTTCACAATTTTTTTTTTTTTATATTGTGCTTTGGTATGATATTGGAAATGTAGTAATGGGGCAGCCTAGAGGCATTCCATAATAAAAGACACACAAAACACTTTAATATACATATAAATATATATTTTAGAGTTAGTGGAGGCATATTGAGTGTGTTTTAATGAGAGTTTTGAAGTGATTTTTTGGAGTGATAAGGATAATTTGTTTTTTTTTAGAGAGATTGTGTCACTGTCCATTCAATTTTTGAAGACGAGTTGCATCAAAGGGTTGCCAACTTGGAGGTGAAGATTGATTATGTACTCCAAATTTTAATAAAGAATATATTTTTTTGTGGTGATTGTGTCCTAGATCCGCCCGAAATTGAATAAGGGGATCTTAGGTACACGAAGAGTGTGTTGATGATGGTGCATGCTTCATGTTGTTGCTTTTGATTTGTATCTAGTTTTGACACATAAATGATTTCATTTAACACATACCTAAAGTTCAATACAAATAAGCACAACATCTGTAACAAAGTAGCTGCAAGAAAGGATAATTAACCTCAACAGCATTTGCGTCACTACAACAAATAATCAAAGTTGTCAACATCAACATTCTACCTCAACAAGAAAATTCACTTAATACAATCAAGTTAATGAACCTGCAAACTCCAGCATTTCAAAGCAAAGTCTACATCACTACAATCAAGTTAATGAATCAGCAAACTTCAGCGTTTCAAAGCACAATCTACATCAACATTCTTGAAAATAAATTTAAGAACTTGTAATCTGAGTTGGATTGTAAGGGTGCACTTTTGGTTGAAACCGACACCCGAGTTTTGATTTGATAAGAAGTCAAGAGCGTCAATTCTCTTCAACTAAGTCAAATTAAGACAAGTGAATTCATTGTTTTATGTGAGTCATTAAAATCATTGTAAGCTTTTTTGGGTGCATTTTCGACAGTGTTCGACACCCTCCATTTAAAACACAATCAAGTGAGTACCTCAAGTGGGCAAGTTTTAAACTCTAAGAAAAACAACAAGTTCACATCTCTTGCAAGCGAGTGTAAGTATTCATTCAAGAAATTTCCATCAAGTTAGTACAAAGTTCAAACCATCAAGCGAGCTAGCGTGAAGTTCATTGCAGCAACCATCAAAGCAACCAAGAAAGTTCAACTCTAACACCAATCAAGCAAGTTGAAATCTACATCAAGCGAGTGTGAGTATTCATTCAAGTGAGCATGAAGTAATCAAGCAAGTCAAGTGAGTGTTCAAGCAAAACGACCATCATCAAGCAAGCATGAATTCAAGAGTTCAAGCAAGAAAGTTTTACAACTCTAGCAAGTGTTCCAAGCAAGCGCAATAAGAAACAAATCAAGCGAGCGTGCTGTTCAAGCCACAAAGAAAGCGAGCCTGTCATTCAAGTAACAAAATCAAGTGAAACAATTCAAAGCACGACATCTACGACAAGAGAGCCTGAATTCAAGAGAGCGAGTTCAGATGGCACAACACATCCAGTTGTAAAAAATTCTTCACAATTTGATCCTCTCAAGTGATAAAGACATGGTGCAAATCAACAAAGAAACTCTTGCTGATCTTTCACGACATCTACAACAAACAAATGGAACCATTGAGTTTCTTCAACTAGAGTCGCAACTACAAAGAAATTAGTTGCAAGAGAAGAGTGGTACTTCAGAGTCTTTGAACCATACAGCTAAAGATGATTCTAAGTCATTCATCCAAATAGCTTCTAGTGTTGAAGTTGTTCCAATTAAAATTTCTTCCAAGCCAATCATCAAGCCCTGGGAAGAAATTCTACGTAAAAATAATAGACGAGGCTTAGGATATGTCAACGATGACACCAAATTGCATATCCCAGATTATTCCAAGCCAATTAAGTTCGTCAGTGCAGGATTTCTTGAACATATCACCTCAGCAAGTTCTGAGAAAGTTGCAGACAAGCATAAATGCACACAACCTGAAGTTGCAGTCAAACCGACATGTTCTCATTGTCAAAGAACTAGTCATATGGAAGATCAGTGTTTTGATCTCCATCCTTGTCCCCATTGTGGCAAGCCCAATAATTCCTCAGAGAAATGTTTTTACCACCAAAAATCAACCAGATTGATGATACATTATGAATGGATCAATCCTTGGGAATGGTCATCCACCGTCAAAAGATTGTCTCAGTTCTATAACTGAATACAATCACACATAGTGTAGCCGACAATGAAAAGAAGATGGTACTCTCATGCATTTGAATGGGGGAGTACACCAGTGCAACACTTCTACACCTGAAGGGGGGGAGTTCAGGAATAATTTTCAGAAAAATGTCTCTCCTTTCAACTGAAAAAAGGGGGAAAATGTAAATGAAATTGACAGTAGTTGTCAGACTGAAAGTATTGACAAAAACCAACAAAATCAGCCAGTGGGAAGATTTCATATCCAGTGGGCATCAACAAATTCGCCAGTGGGCAGTCAACAAAAAAGCAGCAGTGAGCAGTTTTTCAGCACAACAAAAGCAACAATGAGTTGTTTTTGACATCAGCAGCCAGTGGGCGTTCAACAAATTTTGTCAGTGGACAAAGGATGCTGATTTCATGCAAAGGACAGATGGATCCTTTTGCAAATTGGCATGTGATGGAGTTTTCAAGAGAAATTTAGAGATGAATCCGACATGTAGCTAACTCATGGTCTCTTCAGATTGCAGTTTTTCAGCATCCAGATTTGGCGGTTTTTCAGTCAATGTTTTTGAGGACCAACATGAGAACTTGGAACATGGTTCCTCGTTCTTATTTTGGATTTATCATTGAAGGGGGGAAATTTAGATTCTCTCATAAAACAATAATAAATCCAAAAATAAAATAAATAAAATAAATATTAAAAGTTAGGAATTTATGCCTAACTCGTTAGTTTGGGTTGTTCCTCTAAGATAGGAGTTAGTTTAGGCAGCTCCTATATTGGTGTGTGTTTGGTTGAGAAATTATCTCAACCAATGTGTCCAAGATAGCACACACTATCTTGAGACACTGTCTCCTCATCTATTTAATTGTAATGCTACATTCTTTTAATAATGAGAAAATATATGAGGAAGCCGTGAGGCTGAAGCCTTTTTCGCCAATATTTGGTCTCTAGTTTATTATGTGTGTTTTATTTATTTTATGAGTTGATTTGATTTTCAGTAAATATCTTACACCTTGGTCTTTGTTGGGTCTGTTTATTGGATAAACTAACACAAGTATTTAATTATTAATCGGGTTTGTAAAACTTGGAAGCATCTCCAAAATATATGGATTTCAACTACAATAATTTTTAGAAGATGAAATATTGAATTTAAAGGAAATTCATATTACAAATATAAAACTTAACTAAATAATTTCTAATTAAATATGTAATAATAAGAAGAAGAAGTTCCTAACTTATGAGAACTTGGTTGACTTTCTCTACAATACTACTTCATGAACAGAAATAAAAAATCACTAATGAACAATAGCTTAAGATGCATAAAATAATAATAGAAGAGACTCATAACTAAGGAGGTCCTTGCTGTCCTTATTTATAAATTCATTCATCATTGATGCCATTGGAAATTCAAAAAATCACTTTAAAGAAAATCAAGAAAGATGAATTCTAGTTTCTATTCTTTGATCAGATAGAAGGAGAGTTTAACTTAAACACTGATTTGACCCTTCATATGAAGATTAGAATTTAGATTAAGATTCATCAACAATCATAGCATATCATCATACATCTAATTAACTGATTAAACATGAAACAAAACTAGTTTAAGAAAATTCAGTTAAATTAACCAGAAAGTGCACTTAGCTCAGTGTGGGGGCCCTCCACCCTTGCCTTGCACATAGAAAGTACTTATCATCTACTGAAAATCAATCAAGAATTCACCATATAGAACAACAGGAACAAGATAGAACTGGTTCTTCAATTAACTCCCAAAGTTCAGAAATATCAAAGTGAAATCATACAAATTCTACATACTCATGTCTTCAATGTTCTTGGCTTAAATAAAAAATATGAAACAAAATTGTCTAAAATGTCTCTAATATCCATGTATATCCTTATCCAATCTATGATGGTCAAGCTTATCCATCTAATCACTCAAAATATGGAAATCCCATAAAATACTAAATTTGGCCTATTTCCTAGGGATTTCCTGAATGACAAGTCCTGTTTGACCAACTTTGACCGTTCCTGTTTTAGCTCGGTTTGACCAAACCAATAGGTACAAATCTATTATTAGTTCCCAAGCTTTCTATATATGTGCTCAAATTGTGCCCAGGTGTCCTGCAAGTATGACTTCAATGAAGCCATTACGATAATTTTTAGTCCTCTCCAAAAATGCACTTAAAATCCAATTTTTGTAAAAACATCTAAAAAATGCAATTTTTTTTTATATACCTGAATATGCATAAATTGGTCAAAATAGGGTGTATATGGATGTTATATGGATGGATAGAATTGAAATTAAGTGTATTTAATTAAGCAAAATTAGATAAACAAATGAGGGCCAACATCTCCCCCTTGTTGATTGTTACACTAAAAATTGTCACCATGACATTTAACTGTCTTTATGGGTTCATCATTACCTATTTTATGCTCCCTTAAAGGTCCAAAACTATAAATTTCCTAAAAAAAGTCTTGGAATGGGATAAAATCTCATTAAAACCCTAAAAACCCTAACTCCGCACTTTTCCTACTCATTGCTTGCGGTACCGCAGGTTCTTGCTCTATAACTTGAAGCACATTCCACACGTTCTGCTCACTAAAATTGCGGAGCCTCGTAAAAGGTAAAATAAAAGAAAAAGTAAGTTCTAGAAGCCCAACTGGTCGAATATTCTCCCAGCTAGAAGATTCTAGAAGCGTAATCTGGTCGAGCTTTGCCCCTTCATTCATGAACCTCTATCCCTTCATTAATGGAGATTATCCCTTGGTATTTGGAGCTAAAATCCATTTTTGAGAGGACTTTATCCATTTCTTATTGGAACTAAAATTACCTCCCTTCTGCTATAACTTGAGATCATGTTTCAGCCTCAAGGGTACTTATGTTAGCCACCTATAAATTTTTTGACAAACAAACAGGTGGCTAAATTGTTCTTGAGCCTTCAAGGAATACATTTCCTCTGAAAACATATCATCCTTGAAGCCTCTTTGTGTATTTTTTCCTTTGAACAATCTTCACTACTGTTTCCATTGAAAAGCCTCTCTGTTTGTGGAAGATAATGCTCAAAAAGCCTCCTTTCCCCCTTGTTTCATTCCCACTAAGCCTCTGTTTTCATCTCCTTTTTCCCTCTTTCAAATCCCTCACTAACCCTCTAAACCATCAAATCCCCCTTTTTAAGACCTTATGGCTCCCTTCATTCAGTTTGAAAACCCCTTATTCCCTCTACCAGAACACTCCTTTGGCCTTAAAAAACACTAAATTTAAGCCAAAACCCACTTTCTACCTTATAATAGGCTTTAGCTCTTTTCGGCCAGCCCCTAAACCACTTCCCCATCATGCGACCCGGCGCCGGGACCAAGCAATACGGCCTTGGGCTCTTATCACAATCGGAGCATTCATGCGAACACACTTTCTTCGTTACACTTATTTTTCCCGATGCGATGAGCTTTGGTCTATAGATCCCCGCCGCGATCTCGACTGTTGATCTTTTAAGATATAACGGCTAGCGCTAATCCCGTAGTGCGCCCATCCACCTTTCTCCATCCCCCTCCGATTGTGATCTCCACCGTTGATCCATAAATGATCCGACGGTCAAGCGCCAATTGCATAATCGCCCATCGAAAGATCTTAAAGCACCACCCTCTGTCTTCCCCGATTGCGATTCCCCGATCCAATCACAACCGTTGATCTCTTGAGATCCAACAGTCCAGATTTCATCGCTCCCCGCTCATTGCACCCGTCTTTCTCCTCGCTAATTTAATCAGATAGGACGGCTGGCGCTCAATCGCACCATCGCCAATCAGAAGTTCTTAAGGTGTCATCCTCTGCCTCCCCCGATTGTGATCCTCCGATTCAATCGTGACCGTCCGTTCGATCTAGATCGACGACCTACATTGCATCGCGCCCTCCACCATATTTCTTCATCGGAACCTCTATTAAATTCAACATTCAATCTCCGTTGTTGATCTCCTCCTGAGATCTAATGGCTCACAGTCAATCGCCCTCCGCCCGCTGGGTCCCACCATCAAATGGCCCCGCTTTCATGCATTTTACTTCTTTTCCTTTGTAAATCGCTTGAACCTTAAAACTTTGGGTTTTAACAGTAATCTTATTTCTTCCTCCTGTCTTACTATTAATACCTCCATTCATAAATCCTGGCCATTGATTACCATTTCGATATCTGATCGGACGGTCTGCGACCCTTATCACACCAAATCTTCATCAGATCATCCCTTCACCATTCTGCATGCTGTTTCGCCTGTTTTCACCTGCGTTCACCATTTCTACCACCATTCCATAGGCCTCCACAAAATATTTCCACCACTCCCCTGGATTTTATAACAGTTTTATCATATTGTGCAGGGATTACAGAGTGGCTTCACTCTGCCTCCACAGTCACAGTTACTGTGACTCGGAGCTCAGAGAGGCCATTACAACAGCGGAAAAGTGTATCAAAAGAGACAGATTAGATGATTTAAGCCCATAATTGGATATTTAATTCTTTAATCCTTATTCAAAGGAAGAAGACACAGTTTGAATACCAAAGAGCACATGAAACAAGCCATATCTATTCTTCAGCATTAGCAGTACATTTTCTCAGAAAGGACACCTTCCGACAGAAGTCTCCATGCCTCCTTGAGCCCTTAACAGTTAGTACATCGAAAAAAGCTTCTTAAAGACTGTCAGGACAACAGTTATGGAGTATGGAGACCTGCAGACCTTTCTATCCCGGTTGCTTATTTCCAGAAGGCAGCGCAGAGTACCAAACAACCAGAAGAATTTCAAAGAACACATCCGAGGTTAATATCGACCTGAAAAAGACTCCCAGACCATACTACAGAGTACATACAGTGATGCAGAGCCATTAAGCAGAGTGGGCTCGACCTTCTACCTCCACTCTGTCTTAATGAGTCAATTTAATTCACATCTACTCCTGCTATCTCATTCTCCTATAAGAACTCACGCAGAACATATTGTAAGGGTTGTTGTTGTTGTTGATTAGTTGTAGGGATTCTTTTAGCTGTTAGAACAATTTTTAGGGGAAGTAGCTGAGTAGCTTTTAATTTAGTAGGCTGGGAGGAGAAAGTTTGGACTGTATTCAGCCATTGAGCTAAGTGTATGTGACTAGTTTTTCACATCAATTTATCAAGCAATTTCACAGGATCCTGGTCTATGTTATGGGTGATGTTTCCTGTCTTATTTCATTTTAAATCATGCGTTTCATATTTCTATGATAAGAATCAGTAAATCAGGCTTAGGATATACCCCTGCATGGTACCCTAATTCCCACTGCACTTCTTATCTTTGATGTTTTCTGCTTAATGTGTATCTAAGAGAAAATTTATGTAATTTAACCAGTTAAAGAGGTTGGTATGGCCCATGCTTACTTATGTGTGAATTCAGGGTTTTTTGCTTAGATGTTCTTGTTGGGTTTGAGCTGGAAGAATTGGGATACCGGGGATTTAGTGTGAGCCCTATCCACTGGGGTTCTTTTCTAACAGATTGGCCTTTCAAAGATCCCTTGAGCTGGTGTCAAAGCATTGAGGGTTCAAAGTCCTTATCTGATATTAGGCCTAGTTCTGTGTTTAAATCTTAAGTTTTTTCCCTTTGAGAGTATGCTGAAGTAGATCTAGAGTTAAATGACCTTTGGTCTGATCTCAAGCTGCCCTTTGTGTCTTTCATTTTCACTCCTTAATGTTCAATTTCACCATCTATCTGAAGGATCCTTTAGTATAGATGAATTTCCTTTTGAAAGCCTTGCTTAGTTGTTTTGCAAGTAATTCCCTTTCATGACTCCATAGCCCAATGGATGATACTATCTTGATCTATCCTCTTTTACCGAAACGTCCTACTGCTTTGCTCCTTTCATTCCATAACCTTCTCAGTTAATGATCTCTGACCAACCCAACAACCAAAACAATTTAAAACCCCCCTTGTGCTTCATACCTAGCCTAATACCTCATTTTGAGCTTTCAAAGATATATCATTCTTTGCTTTTATGGAGAGATCCCTCTCCGGATCCAGGAAGGCTAGATCCTAGGATCCCAAAGTGGTTATGATGTTGTCCAATCTTTTGGTCTTTCCAATCTGGCCAAAACACTGGAACCCCAACATAATGGCGACTCCGCTAGGGAATGAGTGCATTTTATCTTAGATACCCTTAGACACTCATAAGACCTAAAATATCTGGCTAGATTGGTATCTCATTGCTGATGGTGGATAACAGCCTGCTTCAAACTTTCAAAGTCATCCACCTGGGGACTCCACACTCCATAACTCTCAAAGACTCCACTGGAGGAAGAACCTGAAATATGGCCAGACCTCATAGGAGGATAGAACATTTGGGTTGGATTTGGTTTAAAGAATTCATTGTTTTTATCTATCACTATGTTCTGTCCTACTTTAAGCCTGATCAAGTGTACAAAGATGAAACTCACATTGAGTATGGGAAAGATCTCATGCCTCAGTCTTCAGACCATAAGCAAACCTATACTCCTGTGAAAGACCTGGTGGAACAAGAGTCTCATGGTGTATCTCTCAATCCTAAAGAAACTTCAAGCAACCATGAATCTATTGTTACACCACCTACACCCACAAAGGTCATGGAAAGATATAAGCCTCTAGTTTTGCCTCTTATCTTCTAACCCCTTCCTGTAAGACTTGCCAATAAGATGCCCCTGTTTGACGGAGAGAATACAAAAATCACTGCTGAGCAGCATGTTCAAAAGCTTGAGGATTTACTTGACTTGTATGAAGTAGAAGAAGATGATGTGCGTATTAGAATGTTTGCCTTTTCATTACAAGGAAATGTTAAGAGTTTGTTTAAAAGCCTCCCAGCTGCAAGCATCATCAATTTTCAGCAGTTTGCTCAAGTTTTCCTTGATAAATGGGTAGTCCCAGTAAATGTCTTCCTCATCCTCGAAGAATATCAGAATTTGAGAAGACAACTAGGAGAGACATTACAGAACTTTTCAGCCAGGTTCAATAAGGTATATAACACAATACCTGCTAACATAAAACCACCCTTGGGATGGGCCCTATTGCACTATCCGAGTTCTTTTGATCCTGAGGTGGAATTCCATATAAGAGAAAGAGAGCATTCGAGCCTGGAAGAAATGCAGAACATAGTGATTACTGTTGAGTACAAAATAAAGTGTATGGAGGAAAGATTAAAATTAGCAAAGAAAGACCGAGCAGAGCAAATAGCCCAGATCTCTTTAGAGAAAAAGCTGGAAAGATTGATAGAGACTGCCAACACCCTGCTGAACATAGAAGAGGAAGAACACGAGGTTGAAACTTGGAATGATGATTGGAAGCGACCTACACCTTGTTCTCAGAAAGAACAAACCAAATCACTGCAAGACACGAATTACATGCAAAGCATGTATGATGAACAAGATTTTGAATCAGAAGAGGAACTTGCAGATTTTTGTGAAGAAAGGCTTGCTGAGGATCCAATGGATTTGGCTGGTGGCGTTGCTTATAATTACGATTTTTCGAACATTGATCTGTCTGATGATGAATTTTTCCTAAGAGAAGCTGAGCTTTCAAGATCATCATCAGTAGATTTGTGGGAGGAAAATCAGGACCAACAACTTCAGGAAAGCAATGGGCCCATCCAGGATATCTGTGATACTGATGAGGAAAACATTGAAATCCTGGGAGCAGACAAAGAATCAATGAATCTTCACTCTGTTACATATTAGATCATCAGTTATGATTTCCATGAAGAAGGAAGTCAACAGATTTCTAGTGCAGAGGATAAGGAAGAGAGAAATGAAGAAAATCTTGAGCAAGTTGAATATCCTGAACCTTATCCTGAAAGGGTCGAGGTAATCAAAGAAACCCCTGCTCAAGAATATGTTAATTTTTTCACAGAGCTTAGTTCACTCCAGCAGAACTTGCCAGGGTCAGAAGGGGACAGCCCTGCCATACATGATGAGTCCTCCAGTTCAGGCTGCAGTGAAGATGAGGGAGACCTTCTTTCCCACAGACATCTTTTTCTTGATCCAGTGGAAGAAGAGGCATACCTGGTTGACACTTACCTGCCAAATACTCCTAACCAGGAAAAAGAGGAGTGTGATTACAGAGGCCACACTGCAGATGCAGTGATTGAAACTGTCAAGGATGCAGACAACCTACCAGTCATGGAAGGCTTTGAAGAAAAAGGTTTATATCATGTTTTTGCTGATCCTGTGGTAGAATATATGGAGGCCCTGATTGGCTCAAGTTCCCAAGCATTGATCCTTTTCAAGAGCTAGATATATCATAAGTGGTCACCACTGGTGGTGGCCTCAGTTTTGAAGACCCACGTGCAGAGTACCCTATGGTTATCTCTGACAAGCAGTCAATATTTCTACCCTTTTTTATTACTGCTTGACTGGCTGCACTGGCATTATTGTATCACCTAGAGAATCATAGATTTCCAGATAGAGTAGATTAGGTAGGAAGTTCATTAAAGCTCAGCCTATGAGCATGTGGTTAGTTGTTTTTAAATTCTGCAAAGTCCAGCAAGCCAGACAGTCTAATCCTGGCTTGACTATTTTTCAATTTCTGTCTTAGAATGTAGAGAAGAAATCTGCTAGACAATTTAATCCTAGCAGATACTAGTTTAGGTAGAGAAGCTATGAAGGCCAACTGTTTAATCTGGTCTCATGGAGTAATAAGGGTAGAAATAGAATAGGTTTATTTTCCTGTTTGTAGAAAATTGATGATGTAAAGGGTCTGCAAGTCCAAATGCACCCTAAAGAAAAAATGTTAGGACAAAAGTATGGGTAGGTAGTTGTTTGGGAGAATATTACTGCTGATATAATGTCTTCATGATTTGTGGTAGTTGATCCAAGAAAAGAAAAGGATGTGTCAAGCACTAGGCATCTGGTCTACACCAAAGATTAATTTATGAATTCTTGACACCTTCAAGAAGATGCCATCCCCATGTGGAGCCACTGTTAGCCACCTATAAATTTTTTGACAAGCAAACAGGTGGCTAAATTGTTCTTGAGCCTTCAAGGAATACATTTCCTTTGAAAACATATCATCCTTGAAGCCTCTTTGTGTCTTTTGTCCTTTGAACAATCTTCACTACTGTTTCCATTAAAAAGCCTCTCTGTTTGTGGAAGAGAATGATCAAAAGACCTCTTTTCCCCCTTGTTTCATTCCCACTAAGCCTCTGTTTTCATCTCCTTTTTCCCCTTTTCAAATCCCTCACTAACCCTCTAAACCATCAAATCCCCCTTTTTAAAACCTTATGGCTCCCTTCATTCGGTTTGAAAACCCCTTATTCCCTCTACCGGAACCCTCCTTTGGCCTTAAAAAACACTAAATTTAATTCAAAACCCACTTTATACCTTATAATAGGCTTTAGCCCCTTTTGGCCAGCCCCTAAACCACTTCCCCATCATGTGACTCGGCGCTGGGAACAAGCGCTAGGGCCTTGGGCACTTATCGCAATCAGAGTGTTCATGCGAACGCACTTTCTTTGTTATGCTTATTTTTCCTGATGCGATGAGCTTTGGTCTATAGATCCCCACCATGATCTCGATAGTTGATATTTCAAGATCTAACGGCCAGTGCTAATCCCGCAGTGAACCCATCCACCTTTCTCCATCCCCCTCCGATTGTGATCTCCACCATTGATCGGTAAACGATTCGATGGTCAAGCGCCAATCGCATAATCGTGCATCGGAAGATCTTAAAGCACCACCCTCTGTCTTCCCCGATTGTGATTCCCCGATCCAATCGCAACCGTTGATCTCTTGAGATCCAACGGTCCAGATTTCATTGCTCCCCGCTCATTGCACTCGTCTTTCTCCCCGCCAATTTAATCTCCGCCGTCGATCTTGTTCCAGATCGGATGGCTGGCACTCAATCGCACCATCGCCAATCGAAAGTTCTTAAGGTGTCATCCTCTGCCTCCCCCGATTGCGATCCTCTAATTCAATCGTGACCGTCCGTTCGATCTAGATCGAAGACCTACATTACATCGCACCCTCCACCATATTTCTTCATCAGAACCTCTATTAACTTCAACATTCAATCTTCGCCATTGATCTCCTCTTGAGATCCAACGGCTCACAGTCAATCGCCCTTCGCCCGCCGGGTCCCACCATCAAATGGCCCTGCTTTCATGCATTTTACTTCTTTTCCTTTGTACATCGCCTGAACCTTAAAACTTTGGGTTTTAACACTAATCTTATTTCTTTCGCTTGTCTTACTATTAACACCTCCGTTCATAAATCCTGGCCGTTGATTACCATTTCCATATCTGATTGGATGGTTCGCGACCCTTATCACACCAACCTTCATCAGATCATCCCTTCACCGTTCTGCATGCTGTTTCTCCTGTTTTCACCTGCGTTCACCATTTCCACCACCATTCCATAGGCCTCCACAACATCTTTCCACCACTCCCCTGGATTTTATAATAGTTTTATCATATTGTGTAGGGATTACAGAGTGGCTTCACTCTGCCTCCACAGTCACAGTTACTGTGACTCAGAGCTCAGAGAGGCCATTACAGCAGCGACAAAGTGTATCAGCAGAGACAGATTAGATGATTTAAGCCCGTAATTGGATATTTAATGATTTAATCCTTATTCAAAGGAAGAAGACGTAGTTTGAAGACCAAAAAGCACATGAAACAAGCCATATCTATGCTTTAGCATCAACAGTACATTTTCTCAGAAAGGACACCTTCCGACAGAAGTATCCATGCCTCCTCGAGCCCTTAACAGTTAGTACACCGATATAAGCTTCTTAAAGACTGCCAGGACAACAGTTATGGAGTATGGAGACTTGCAAACCTTTCTATCCCGGTTGCTTATTTCCAGAAGGCAACGCAGAGTACCAAACAGCGAAAAGAATTTCAAAGAACACATCTGAGGTCAATATCGACCTGACAAAGACTCCCAGACCATACTACAGAGTACATAAAATGATGCAGAGCCATTAAGTAGAGTGGGCTCAACCTTCTGCCTCCACTCTGTCTTAATGAGTCAATTTAATTCACATCTACTCCTGCTATCTCATTCTTCTATAAGAACTCTAACAGAACATATTGTAAGGGTTGTTGTTGTTGTTGATTAGTTGTAGGGATTCTTTTAGCTGTTAGAACAGTTGTTGGGGAAATTAGATGAGTAGATTGTAATTTAGTAGGCTGGGAGGGGAAAGTTTGGACTGTATTCAGCCATTGAGCTCAGTGTATATGACTGGTTTTTCACATCAATTTATCAAGCGATTTCACAGGATCTTGGTCTATGTTACAGGTAATGTTTCCTGTCTTATTTCATTTAAAATCATGCTGTTCATATTTCTCTGATAAGAATCAGTAAATTAGGCTTAGGATATACCCCTGCATGGTACCCTAATGCCCACTGCACTTCTTATCTTTTATGTTTTCTACTTAATGTGTATCTAAGAGAAAATTCATGTAATTTAACCAGTTAAAGAGGTTGGTCTAGCCCATGCTTACTAATGTGTGAATTCAGGGTTTGCTGCTTAGATGTTCTTTTTGGGTTTGAGCTGGAAGAATTGGGATACCGGGGATTTAGTGTGAGCCCCGTCCACTGGGGTTATTTTCCAACAGTTTGGCCTTTCAAAGATCCCTTGAGATGGTGTCAAAGCATTGAGGGTTCAACGTTCTTCTATGATCTTAGGCATAGTTCTATGTTTAAATCTTAAGTGTTTTCCCTTTGAGAGTATGCTGAAGCAGATATGGAGTTAAATGACCTCTCGTCTGATCTCAAGATGCCATTTGTGTCTTTCATTTTCACTCCTTAATGTTCCATTTCACCATCTATCTGAAAGATCCTTTAGTATATATGACTTTCCCTTTGAAATCCTTGCTTAGTTGTTTTGCAAGTAATTCCCTTTCATGACTCCATAGACCAATGGATGATACTATCTTGATCTATCCTCTTTTACCAAAACGTCTTGCTGCTTTTCTCCTTTCATTCCATAACCTTCTCAGTTAATGATCTCCGACCAACCCAACAACCAAACCAATTTAAAACCCCCCTTGTGCTTCATACCTAGCCTAATACCTCATTTTGAGCTTTCAAAGATACATCATTCTTTTCTTTTATGGAGAGATCCCTCTCCGGATCTAGGAAGGCTATATCCTAGGATCCCAAAGTGGTTATATTGTTGTTCGGTATTTGGGTCTTGCCAATCTAGCCAAAATACTGGAACCCCAAAAACTTAGAAGTTGGTTTTTTTGAGGTGAATTGTTGAATAAATTATACTGTCTATACTTGGCATCAATGGTATGAGAATGATTACATACTCATATCTATAGTTTTATGCTAGTTCAGAGAGGGGACGGCTTGTCAAACTGATGGAAAACGACTGTTCAGGACCCCGTAAGAACCTATATGACATCAAGATGATAAGGTTGTAAGGTTACTTCTTATCATACAAGTTAATACAAATGGATTCTATTTTCTCATTAAGTTTTTCATGTATCTATTTGAGTAATTTAATTCTTGGATTCCTTGATCACTGAGATAGATTAATGTTTCTGAATTATTATATCTTGCAGGTGCTTTTAATCATTTTTCTTGTCTTTGAGTGTAGGTCTTACATGCTGAATTGACCTCTTTTGGAGCGATTGGATTGAAGATTACAACAAGAAATGGACCTCAGGTAGGAGCATCTCTTCTTACTTAGTTGATTGATAATTCTGAATCATAATGATCTAAAGAAAATGGTTTGAATTTGGTTGTTTGTTTCTAGATATATTTAGGATACTAGGGAGATCATTCTTGTCCGCAAGAAGGATTTTATCCGTATAACAAAATGGCGACTCCGCTGGGGATTCATGAACTTAGTTTTCGTTTTTATTTTCGGTTTGATTTTTGAATAAATTCTTTGATTTTGATTAGTTCAAAACTAGGTTGGGTAAATAACTCATTAGAATCCCTGACTGTAAATCTATATTTTTATTTTTTTCTGTGTTTTTTCCTTCCTTCCTCACTTTTTGTTTAAAAACAGAGCGTTAGACTCCGCAGATTTTAGTGAAAAACAGTGCGGTACCGCACCTTGTTTCATTTAAAAATGTGGACTTCTGGAAAATTTTGGAAAAAATAAAAATTCTGTTTTCTGGAGTGTAATTAATTGATTCCTTGTAATTATTCCAACATGTTTTGACTGTCAAAGACTTCTATGTGAGTTTCTTTCAGCAATTTTTGTGTTTAAAGTGATCTTTTCAATTGATTTGCATTTTACGAGTAAGTGTTTTCCGTGTCTTCTTATTTCCCTGAATCAAAAAATTTTATATACCTTAGCTAATTGGTATGCTATTATTTTCTTGTTGAGCTTTTGAACTTGAGGCAACTCATACTTTTATGAAAATTCGATTTTATTTTCATTTGCAAATTTTCAAAACCTTTTAGCTTTGTTAAGGTCTAAATTTCACTTTAAAACCATTATTGGATGTTTTTGATTTCTTGCTGAGATAAGCAGAAATTTCTTGGTTAGATAACAAACTAAGCATAAACATCCTCAACACTTTTAGATAGAGTTCAAAATTAGAGTTTTCTTTTGGTTTTGAATTTTGTGTTTTTAAGAGTTTTAGTTTTATTTTGGAAGAAGTTTGATTCTAGTTTCTGATTTCAATAATATAAGGAATTTCATTTTGAACAAGTGATTTTTCTTTTGTGAAATTGAGTTCTCAAAGAATTGTCTTCTTTTCAAAGTTTCTTGTTTATCAAAGAAAGAATTGATGTTTTGAAAGCTATTAAAATCTCTCAAATCTTTCCTCTAAATAGGTTTCATTGAAAAGAAATGTGTTGTTTTTCATATAGATGCATTGTAGCATTTTTTGAGTCGGGTCATTACATATCATCGAAGTTTCACTTCCATACCTTTTTGACCTAAGAAACAACCAAACTAAAAGTAACGCTTAATTAAAATCAATCTAGAATTTTTTATATTTTCTAGGGCTCTTTTCCACCAACATAGCTTAGGCTAATGTCTTGGAATAGGTTGTAGTTAATTTTCCAAGGAAGTTCAAACAAAAAAGTAGTAAATCTTGCGGTAGGAAAATCCAATTGTAGTGTGTATGCTCTGGGAAGCTCCTCCTAAAGGAGTTAAGCACGAGATCATATCCGAACCAGTGATGTAATCATACCTATCTCATTGGGAAAGATAGAAGATGTTCATGTATTAAAAATGGTAAACCTCGGATAGACCATTGTCTTGGAGCCTGGGGTCACTTGTCGGTAAACCTTGGATTATGTCAAGGAGCCTTCAAGGGGATTGAGCTTGTTACTCTTCCCTTGCATGTATATCGGATCGTAGACTGTTCCCCTAGGTATATGTGTTCTCGTTGGTGACCTTAGCGGCCATAAAATTTATGATTCTTTCCCAAGGTGACGGTGGAGGGTAGATCCCACTGTACCTGGAGTAGACGTCGATAAGACTCACTTGGAATCTCCAGAGGGTTATCTTCACTCGAGATGGTTTAAGTGGAGAAACTTGCACCGGTTTGTTTAATTAAGCAGGTTGTCGGGGTAACTGTTCTAACCACCATTTCTGCATTAAAATTCTACGATGTTGGATTTAATCACCAACTAGTGTTTTTAGTATGGGAATCTACTGTTTTTGTGTGGTTTGATCTCTTATATTTTCTAGGTGTGTGATCAATTTGGTTGTTTCCTTAGAGACTTTAGGATTTTTATTGAATTTTTTTTTGATTGCGTGTGATTAAAAGTTTTAATTGTGGCTGAATTACTGAGACAATCACGTAGAATGTAGGGGAAACCCCCTGAATATACACCAAGCCAATTAGAAAGACTTAAATTTAAAAAAGGACAAACATCAGGAACTGGATCAAAAAAACAGGAAGAAACATCCATAATTATTCATCCTGATTACGAAGTAGATCAACCGCAAACAGCAGAGTATACTCAGAAAATTCAATTTGCAGACTAGTTGAACTTGATTCTACAACAAGTGAATTATCATCTACTGAAACTGAAATTTCTGAGCCAGAAACTGAACTTGCTACGTCTGAGCCTACTTTAGCGTTCGTTACTCCAACCCCTGGTCACCCTGATTCACCTAAAGTGAAGAATCGGATCACAGAAGATCTTCCTCCTGGTCTCATTAGTATTGAAGAAGTTACTGACACTGAAGAAGAGGTTGTTCTTCCTTCAACTTAGGAATATTTAAATCTTAGAGAAAGTGAATCGATTTTTTATAGTCCTTTTAGACAAGACGCTTGGTATTCTTCATTGACAGAATTTATACAAAACGTTGGTTTGAATTATTCGCCACCCCGAATTCCTTTTCCTTCTACACCAAGAGGTTATAGAACTCCATTAAACATGTCTGGTGAGTCATGGATGTTTTCTGAATCTCTAGAAATATATTTGTATGGTGGTCCATCTGTTCTTGCAGGATACCAGTCGCTCTCTAGTACTTTCTCAAGGGCATCTCCTTTTCCCGATAAACGTGCACCATCATCTGGTACAAATGAATCAAATACTGGAACTTTGAATAGTGAAGAAGTTTATATGATGTTTGGAAACATTCCAAACCCTGGCCCTCAAGGTAGTAATTTACCGCTTTGGGGGCAACCTCAAACTAGTAATTTACAGCCTGGGGGGCAACCTCAAGGTCAACACATACCTCAAGATCAATATCAACCGCAAGGACAGTACATGCCTCAAGGTAAGTACATACCTCAAGGTCAATATCAACCCCAAGGTCAGTACCCAATTCAGGGTCCACAGCCTCCTTTAGGACAATAATTCTACTCGGAACAACAATTGTTACAAGGAGGTGGAAATTATCCAGCTAATTACCAACCATATGTTCAACCTTGTTATGGTCCTTCTTATGTACAACCTTCAATGGGACCTTTGTATCCCAGAGCTAATACAGTGTGGGAACAATCTCAAGCTCAACATAATTTACAACCTAATATGAAAGTACCTTATTATCATCTTGGACAACCGATTGGTTATACTCATATCCAACAACCTTTCCAGCCCATTCAACCTAATGTTCAAATACCTGCACATGGTCTTGTTCAGCAGCCTGGTCCGAGTACACCTAAAAATCCACCACAAACTGTTGTTCCAACTTCTGTTCAAGCTACCACACCTATTCCTGGAGTATCTGCAACTCTTTTTATACTGCCCCTCAAATATCGGTTCAGATTCCTCAAGTTTCTTCTCTGCACCCTGGACCTACAATTCAAACTACTGTGCATATGCCTGTAGGAAAACCTGGTACAAGTATAGTTATAACAAGTCAACCTCAGTTTACCTATCAACCGTATCAAGGGCAATATCAATATGGACCTATACCACAAATTCCAGTATACCAGCATCAACCGTATCCTGGGTATATGTATCAGATACCTACTCAACCCCAGTATGGTCTGGTTAATCTTGGTTATCAAGGGGGTATTCTGATTCCAGATGCACAGGCTATTCCAGGATATCCTGGATATCCTTCTCCTGGAACTGGTATAGTTCCACAAAGTTATTCATTTAATCAACAAGACCCTAACCGACGCTTACCATTCATAGTAACTTTGGATTTACCTGATTTATCGCGCCTTACGAATGATCCAATCTATTATCTTTCATATTGGCCACAATGCCAAATAAGTTTCCCAGTGATATTTCAAAATTTGAACGTAAATCAAGAGAGGACCTTTCTAACCATGTCATGACTTACCACCTCTGGTGTGCATCCAACTCTTTGATCGACGATTCGATTCGATTAAGAATTTTTCAGAGAACGCTCATAGGATTAGCAGCCAAATGGTATATTGAATTACCATGTGGTTCATTTAACAATTTCAATGCCCTAGCAACCACCTTCTTAACTCATTTTCAGTTGCCATTCAGATACGAAAATGGCACGAAATTACTAACTTCACTAACACAATCTACTTCTACATACATATCAGATCACATACATGAATGGAGACATAGAAGACGATTGATGAAAGTTTTTATTCCAGATCAAATCTTGGTAGAATGGTTTATAAAATCATTACTACCAAAAATCACTAAAGATGTAGCAAAAGGAGGATTTGTTACAGAAGAACAAGTCATTTCTCAAGCTCAGTACCTTGACCTAGTATATACGCAGTCAGGTACTTTGTACGAGAAAATTCCAGATTTACCACGTCCTGGTTAGATAACAGCAACTCCCTCGGGCTCTCATGCCGCTGATGGTGTAATTGGTTCAGTTAGTACTAATAAGAGTAAGAAGAAATATTCCAAGATTACTTCTCATATAATAACTTTACCCGATTCACCAAAAGGAGATTCTTCCCTTGAAGCTTCTGCCGACATTCATATTGTAGATTCATCTACAACTAAGTCTAAATCTAGAAATAAGAAAAAAGGGAAGAATAAAAGTAAGCAGACTTCATCTCCCAAAGAAAAAATTGAGGAAAATGAACCGTCTAATGATAAACGAAAACCTAGTTATCCTTGTCTTATTTGTGACAAGGATCATTTCACTAAGGAATGTCCGCATAGGTCTGAGGTATCTAAGTTTGTCAAAGGCTCATCTACACCCGCTGTCTTGAAGGATCCTTTTCCTGTTCAAGATAGCACAATGATTGGATCTTCTTCTAATACGTCAACAGATATTTTGATGATGTCTCAAGTAATGGTTGCTATTCGATTGCAAGACTATGGAAGTAAAAATCCTATTATTGGTAAAGAAGTAGAAAATTATAATTCAGTACCAGCTATATCTCCTCCAGTTTCTGATCCTCTTCATATAGAGAAACCCAATCCCGATTTAGTAATTAAACTACCTGCTAAAGGTGTACTTCAAAAATCAGCTTTCAATCCACATGCGAGAGCTGCCCAGAATTACAACATTGTTGAGGATTTAGCAATATCTCCTTCAGCAATGTCGGCCTTTGTAATATCCCAAAATTGGGATTTTCTACACTATCCAGAATATATTAAGATATTCTAGATGTGGAGATATAGAAAATAGACTCATATAATGTGTTCAAAAACACATAGCCCTCAAATGAGTGAAACAACAACAAAAGAAGAATGCCTACACTTTCCCAAGTGGGGAAAATGCAAGAATTATACCCTGGAAATGTTATTTCTGAAGATATGAATTTTTACTCGGTGAAATAATGCTAGATTCCCTTAGAATATGCTGTTAGGCCCTCACATAAAAAAGGGGATCAGAAAGAAATCCCTTTTGATATGTTAAACAGACCTCCCGACTACCCGACAGCTTAAAAATAGCCAAATCCCATGACTTAAGTTATGCAGGAAAATAATGAAGCATGTATAGCATTATTTTATGATGGTTTCTATAGTAACATGATAAAATAATGTGGATCTGGAACTTTATGGAACAATATGCCAAGAAAACAGAGATCTGGCCTCCTTATTTCATTATAAAGCTAACCCAGCAAGGGTTTCATGAAACACATGTACAAGAAAGAGCAGATCTGAATATTCAGCTCAGAAAATGTAGTATTACTACAACATTACAGAAATATAGTTGAATAATACAAAAGAGGGATGAGAATCCCTTCCTCTAGCTTTCCGGGAGAAGGGTTGGCCCTTTCCCTAGGAAACTAGCTCAAAAACAAGGGTCTTAACCCTGCTACAGCAACTCTGCATAAAATGATGCAGTTCCTGCAAGGGACTACGCTGTAGGAGATGAGAACCAATTTGGCCTGCTGCCAAGATATAAAATGTGCTCAGAAATCTCCCTAGCTGATTTCTCAAGAGAAGGAAGGGACCTTATATTGAGAAACAGACCTGGAAGTGGTGTAAGAATCCTCCATTGCAACACCCTGCAACTCAACAATATTATGCTGCAGAAATAATGTTGGGACTGAAGAATGATGCTTGGCCTTGAGCCTATATGTGGAGAAATACAAGACAAGCTCTCCCAAGAGGCCTCTCAAGGGAAGAGGTGGGATTCCCGCCTGAGAACACCTAGTGCTACATTGCTAAACAACAAGGGGAAGCCAAGTCTAAACAGACAAGATCAATAGATCGAAATACAAAAGCATGAATAAAAAAGGCCTCCATCCTCTCTGTATATAGCAAGTGAACCTCTCCTCATTGGGTCCCATTCACATGTGCCATCAAGCTCATGCAAGTTGTCCTCTACCAAAACTGCGCTGTCCATCAAGGTGGTTCAATGTATCTAGACAACTTTGTTGACTTGGTCAAAGTTGACTGAATCAACATGTCCCCATATTTGTTCACACCCAAGGGTGCTCAAATAAGCTGCTTATTCTTACTCCTTTCACATTAGGAGTGTTATTGATCCTTCTAAAGAGGTTAATGGGCCTCCCTACCCATTTATTCACCTACCTAGTGATGAAACAACTCTAATATTCCATTTAGCTTGAAGGCTAAAAATTTGGAATATTACAGTATTCCCCTCCAAAATGTTGCTTGTCCTCAAGAAAATGTATAAGGAGAGAAAAATCCTCCCCTCCTCTTCTTGTGGCCTCCTCATAAAAAATTCTCCACTACTGCTCAACATTATTTTCTACAAATCTATCCTCCAATGTCTCCTCCCAAGCATGCAAAACCATATGGGTCACATCATAGAAAGGTGGAAGATGTAAGTGAAAACCTCCTTCCTGTCCAGTGGCCTCCTTAAGGTAGGAGTGATGATGAACATGGGAAATATTATTCCCAATGAGTGACTCCCACACCCATGCTATCATCCAAATGAAATGAGCCAATCTAGTTAGCTCAAAAAGATCCTCAACCCCGGATTCATGCAATGTGTTGGGGCGACATGGAGAGATTGGATCCTCCCAACCAAGTGGTTTCTCTCCCAATTTATGATAAGTATGGGGCTGCTGCTGATCTTGGGCTGAAATGCCATGACCTACAAGAGTGGTCCAAGCTACCCCATCAAACAAATAAACCATGAAGTGCCTCCTTCAAAAACTCAAGTTCTCCAAATGGATTTTCCCACATGAAGAAGAGAGATGTAATTTGGAAATCATGGGCTGCCCATTGCTCCTCTGGAAACATGCATCATGCAAAGTAATGAGAGTCATCCTCCCAATGGGCATCTTCAATTCATATCCCACTCTCCAATCAAAGCTTCTCATGAACATAGAGATATCAACAATACATGGAAGCAAAAACCAATAGAAACAAGTTGTCACATGACAACTGGAAAGTGGATCAAGGTCCCATACAAGGAACCAACGTAGTGCATTCCTTGCCTGCATCAAATCAAACAAAAATAAGTGCTTTTCTAGCCACTTGTCTGTTGCCACAATCATTTTACAAGATATAAGCATGAAAGTACAAAAGGGTGTTAATGGTGCACACCAAAAATCATGTGGCTTTCCCCACAAACCACAAATGAGATAGCCAATATCAATGCTACAAATGGATTCAAGTACATCATTATACAATATGCAAGAAGGAAAAATCCTCCTTGGTACAATATTTTGTTCATAAAAAGACAAGAAGTACAAAACATAAGGTGAAATTGTACATTCTCCATATGTACTTGAGGATTTGAGCTGAAATGGTTCAATTGAAAATGCTCCCTTACTCCCAACGAGTAGGAAGGTGGCTGTGACATCCTCTCCATCATCATCCGGGTTATGCATCTCTCCATATGCTGAAATATGTCTTGCTGAATGCCCTCCCAAATGAACTCCTCTGCGAAGACAAGATATGAATCAAAATGCATGGAAAAAAATTCCTCATGTGCTGCATGCAAAAACTTCTCCTTGAGCTTAGAAGCTCTAGTCAAGAAGACTCTCCCATAAGAATAGATGACCATATCATCCACCATATATCTGTCATCTCCATCAGGGTCATCAAGAATCATGCACGCACCAAGATCCTTGGAGTACTCTACCAAGAGCTGAGATCTCCAATAAGGATCAATCCTCCTAAGGGATAATGCTGATGATCTGTAATGTGAAGCTCTCCACATACTGTTGTCTCCTCCTTTGACATCATTCATTCCAAAGTCATCCTCCAAGTTGCTGCCATGCCCATCATGCAACTGCTCATGCTAAAAAAGAAGTAGTGACCTTTGGAAGTTGGCCTCCCATGAGAATCTCTCCTCCAAGAAGAATCTCCCAATCTTGGCCAAAGAAAGCATGAGTGGCCTCCATCTACTCTAATGTATGGAGGATTCCTTCCTAAAAATAAGTACCCTCTGTCTCTCCAAATCCATGGAGCATCTCCCTTGCACCATGAAGGTGCCATCCTCCATGACTGCAGCAACCTCTGTCAGTGCAGTACAGATAGTGAGAGTGGGTGGTGCTGAAAATGGAAGGATGCCCCCCTCCTCCTTGAGTTTAGCCCAAAATCTTTGCGCTGTACTAAACTCCTCCAAAGTTTCCACCTCTTTGGAATCTAAGAGGGGTGAACCAAATGGAAAGATGCCTCTCATCATCTCTAGATTAGGTGGCCTTCCCGGTGGAATTCCTCCATGTAGTGAGACATCTATGGCAAGAGAAGACTGCTCATATGGTTGGGCAACCTTGCCCTTGCCCTTAAAGCACAAACCATTCTGCCTCTTCCTTGCATTAGCTTTCTGAAATAGAGAAGGCTGTGTGCCTCTCATCAAGTGATGTTGCTCTTCCTCCCTACCTCCTCCTTCTAGTTGCAATGCTGCACAATCATGCTGCTCATTGATTGTGCTGGGACCTCCATGTATGAGATCCTAGGGAAATTCTTGCAATGACACAAGAACCCCTCCTATTGGAGCATGTGCTCCTCCTTCCGCTACATGAGGCACTAGATATTCTTTAGATGTGACAGCGCTATAACCTCCATCCTTCTCTTCATATTCAATATGAATACGAGGTAACTACTCAATAAGAGGACCCTCCTTTGCAAAAGGACCCTTCATGACCTCTTTTCCAATGTTATGAAACAAAGATCTTGCCTCCAGCAAGGTATCATGCAAGATATGACCTCCTCCCATAGGTTTCTGAAGTGGTTTTGAGTTTTCAGGTCCTCCCAACTTATGCAAAAGTTTCATTGGTTTGATTGTCTCATGTTTTGCATCAAATATTTCAACCAATATTTTAGTGAACTTTGAAAAAGAAGAAGTATTAACATTTTCCAATGAAAATGAATCAAACATCCACCAAGCATAGGCCTTACCTTCAAAGTGCAGCGCTGCAACTCTGATGGATTCTTCTTCAGAAACTGGGTGCTGTTGCAAATAAGTACACAACTCCTCCACCCAAGCTTTGGCTGAGCCAATTGGGGATCCATCAAAGGTAGATAGAGAAAATATATCCATGTTATGTAGCTGGTTCCTCTCCATCTTGATATTTCAAAACTCTTTGAAAGTAATATGATCTCTAAACTTCTCATTTTGAGATTCATACTCTTGCATAAAGTTACTAAGAGTTTCCCTCTTCGGCATGTCCTCTTCTTTCATTTCTCTCATAGCAGATCTGGGCATTTGACTACGCTGTGCATAATAGGGTGTAGCTTCATTCTCACACCTATCATGTGCCAATCTAGATCTGGCTCTAGATCCAAACTCCTCAGGAGATTCCATCTCTCCTCTCATCTTCTTAATATCTTCATTGATGCACTGTATAGATTTTGGAAGAAGCTGTGTAAGCCTATATTCCCTTTTTCCTCAACATAATGGAGTCTTCATTATGTTCATCTCTCCTTCTCTGGATAGCTGCATGGCTGAGTTCCACAGGCTGAGCCAAGATTGAAGCTTTGATACCACTGTAATATCCCAAAATTGGGATTTTCTGCACTATCAGGAAGATCTTAAGATATTCCAGATGTGGAGATCCAGAAAATAGACTCATATGATGTGTTAAAAAATGTAGAGCCCTCAAATGAGTGAAACACCAGCAAAAGAATAATGCCTACACTTTCCCAAGTGGGGAAAATGTAATAATTAGACCCTGGAAACGTTATTTATGAAGATATGTGTTTTTAATGGGTGAAATAACACTGGGTTCCATTAGAATATGATGTTAGGCCCTCACATGCAAAAGGGGATAAAAAATAAATCACTTTTGATATGTTAAAAAGACCTACCGGCTACTCGACAGCTTAAAAATGACCAAATCCCATGACTTAAGTTATGCGGAAAAAGACTGAAGCATGTACACCATTATTTTATGGTGGTTTCTACAGTAACATGATAAAATAACATGGATCTGGAGCTTTATGGAACAATATGCGAAGAAAACAGAGATCTGGACTCCTTATTGCATTATAAACCTAACCCAGCAAGGGTTTCATGAAACACATGTACAAGAAAGAGAAGATCCGAATATTTAGCTCAGAAAATGCAGTATTACTGAAAAATTACAGAAATATAGCTGAATAATACAAAATAGGGATGAGAATCCATTCCTCTAGCTTTTCGGGAGAAGGGTTGGCCCTTTCCCTAAGAAACTAGTTCAAAAACAAGGGTCTTAACCCTGCTGCAGCAACTTTGCATAAAACGATGCAGTTCCTACAAGGGACTATGCTGTAGGAGATGAGAACCACTTTGGTCTACTGCCAAGATATGAAATTTTCTTAGAAATCTCCCTAGCTGATTTCTCAAGAGGAGGAAGGGACCTTCTACTGAGAAACAGACCTGGAAGTGGTGTAAAAATCCTCCACTGCAACACCCTGCAACTCAGCAATATTCTGCTGCAGAAATAGCGCTGGGACTGAAGAATGATGCTTGGCCTTGAACCTGGATGTGGAGCAATATAGGACAAGCTCTCCCAAGAGGCCTCTCAAGGGAAGAGGTGGGATTCCCGCCCAGGAATACCCAGTGCTACCTTGCTAAACAGCAAGGGGAAGCCAAGTCTAAACAAACAAGATCAATAGATCGAAATACAAAAGCATGAATTAAAAAGGCCTCCATCCTCTCCATATATAGCAAGTGAACCTCTCCTCATTGGGTCCCATCCACATGTGCCATCAAGCTCATGCAAGTTGTCCTCCACCAAAACTGAGCTGTCCATCAAGGTGGTTCAATGTATCTAGACAACTTTGTTGACTTGGTCAAAGTTGACTGAATCGACATGTCCCCATCTCTGTTCAAACCTAAGGGTGCTCAAATAAGCTGCTTATTCTTACTCCTTTCACATTAGGAGTGTTATTGATCCTTCTAAAGAGGTTAATGGGCCTCCCTACCCATTTATTCACCTACCTAGTGATGAAACAACTCTAATATTCCATTTAGCTTGAAGGCAAAAATTTTGGAATATTACAGCCTTAGAAGTGCTGCAATCATGTCCAGCACAAAGGAAGTTACTCTTATCATCTATTGGAGTTGTAGATCTTCAGGATTCGAACCTCATTGTCTTCGATTTAGAAAATTTTACACCACGGATCCCTCATCAAATGGCTTTTCAGATTCCAGTATTAGTCAAAAACAGGCGTTGCTTTCGTACTTTAATTGATGAAGGAGCATCTACGTGTATTATGTCGTTAAACTTTTGGAAATCTCTTGGTTCTCCGACATTTAACCAATCTTCGATAATTCTCAAAGCTTTTGATAGAAGAGGATTCCATCCATTTGGAATTTTGCAGGATCTACCTATAGAGGTCGAAGGTAAAACTATTAATTTAGATGTGGAAGTTGTTGATGCCCCTCTAGATTACAACCTTCTTCTGGGTCATCAATCTTTCGATTAATCATGTTTCCTCATTAAGGAAATATTTTGAAAATCTATCAACTCTCATATTATTCGTCTGAACCAACTTCTACAGATATTATTCAACATGTTGGAAAATCGACTATCCCTTATGAGGATGTTGGAGTAGGTTTAATTAAATATTCCGCCTTAATGGGAACTTTTTCTATGCCTCCACCTAATGTATCGCGTAGTATTGCTAATATCAATATGATTACATCAAGCATTATTCCATTTGATGACCCTTGGATAGTGCCTTTAGAGTCAGAACTGGATTCTTTCGATGGAAAGATTCCTTTGAGTCCTTTTGAAATAACATATCAAGTAGTAAAATCATTTTCCAATCCTTCATCAACTAGTAGTGATCCAATGAATGTGATCACTAAGAAATCATTTTCACCATCAAGCTCAACTATAACAACAATTCCCGATCCTTTTCAACAAGTGTTTCAAACTAATGAAAGCATTCATGAATTCTTGTCCATAGATGAATTACCATGGGATGATCTTCATCACATGTCATCATTTTTACCTGAACTTGATAGATTTGAAAACAATTTTTCATCTACTTTTACAATTGACTATGTCAAGGAACCACAAAGTCCAACATCGATTACAAATTCAGATTTTGAAGTTAATTTGGGAAATATTTTTTCGACGGTTCCCATTGACATATCAGTTAAACCAGGAATTATTGAAAACATTCATATAGGTGCTTCTTGTACGTCAGATGAAATTACTACATATAAAGCCCTATTTCAATAATTCTGTGACATATTTGCCTGGTCTTATGAAGAAATTCCAGGAATTGATCCCAACATTGTCATTCATGAAATAAAGACTTACCCAGATGCTAAACCTGTCAAGCAGAGATTACGTCCGATACATCCACGAAAAGCTGCTCCTATTAAAGCAGAAGTTGAGAAATTACTCAAAACAGGTTTTATTTATCCAATTCCTTTAACCGATTGGGTATCCAATATCATTCCTGTCACTAAAAAGCAAGGAACCATACGAGTATGTGTCGATTATAGGGATATTAACAAAGCTTGTCCAAGAGACAATTATCCAACTCCCTGTATCGATCAAATCAATGATGATTGTGCTGGAAATGAAATGTACTCATTTATGGATGGATTTTATGGGTACAATCAAATAAACATACTACCTTCTGATCAGCCAAAAACAACATTCATTTGTCCTTGGGGAAATTTTTCTTATTGTAAACTACCCTTAGGATTAAAGAATGCTGGGGCAACTTTTCAAAGGGAAATGTATTACGCTTTTCATGACATTAAACACATTGTGAAACATTATCTCGATGATTTACTTGCTCATTCATTGCATAGGGAAGATCATCCTACACATTTAAGAGAAATTTTTATGAGATGTAGGCATTATAAGATTCGATCGAATCCCCACAAATGTGTTTTTTGTGTACAATCAAGTAGATTGCTGGGATTTATTGTTTCCAAAGCAGGCATTCGTGTTGACCCATCAAAGGTTGAGGCTATTGTCAATTTACCTCCTCCTTCCACACTTCGCCAACTCCAATGTTTGCAAGGAAAAGAAAACTTTCTACGTAGATTTATCTAGAACTATGCTGAGTTAAATAAAGGTTTTGCCAGGCTGTTAAAATAGAATGTTACTTTTATTTGGGATGAGATCGTTGATTGATCTTTCGATGCTTTGAAACATGTGTTGACCCATGCACCGTTATTGCATCCACAAAATTACAGCTAGGATTACTTTTTATACCTAGCAGCCTCTAATTCCACCATTGGAATGGTATTAGTTCAAGAGGATGAATTCAACAATGAACATGTGATTTACTATCTTAGTTGGAATCTTAATCTGACTGAAATTAAATATTCGCATGTGGAGAAATTGGCCTTGGCAGCAGTTCAAGCTGTCCAACTATTCCGCCATTACATATTGTTACGAAAAACAACTGTGATATCTAATTGACTAAGAAATTACTCGGGGGAAAATGCTCTAAATGGATTGTTATCCTTCAGGAGTTTGATTTAGAATTTGAAAAATCCAAAGAAAAAAAATCACTGGTGTTCAACGAAATTATGTGTGACTTCCCAAATACTGAGACAGAAACTGTGGTAGAGCATCCGATTGCTGATGAATCTCTGTTTCTTATCAGTACACTAGATCTATGGTATGGAGATATCATCATTTATCTCTAAACCCAAACTTTTCAGTCTGAACTCTCACGTTCAAATTGTAAAAAAAAAACGTTACCAATCTCATCAATACAATATTGTTCGAGACACCGTTTATCGTCATTGTGCAGATTCTTTATTTCGACGATGTTTAACTCATGAAGAGGCTGAAAAAGTTTTGAATGACTGCACTCTGGAGCATGTGGTGGTCATATGTCTGGGTATGCCACAAACCAAAAGATATTGCACGCTGGTTATTTTTGGCCGTCATTGTTCAAATATTTCATTCTCGTGGTCCGAAAATGCCACAACTGTCAGATATTTGATCGAAAGATGCGTGAACCACCAACTCCTCTTCACCCCATAATTGCTGTCGGTCCTTTTGAAAAATGGGGCATTGATTTCATTACATGTAACCCTCACTCGGTTGGGGGGCATGGGTATATTATTCTTGCAGTAGATTATTTTACCAAATGGGCTGAGACGATGCCTACATTTGCGGCAGATGGCAAAACCACAGCTAAGTTTTTATTCAATCATGTAATTTCTCGTTTCGGTGTACCCCAAGAAATTATTATTGACCATAGGAGTCATTTTCGAAATATTATGATGACCGAAATTTTCGACCAACTCGGCCTGCGCCATGATAAATCTACTCCATATTACTCGCAGGCTAATGGTCAGGTTGAATCCGTTAATAAAGTTTGAACCACCATGATTAAAAGGATAATCAGAATTCATAAATCGAATTGGCATACTATGTTGTTTTTAGCACTTTGGGAATATCGAACCTTAGAAAAAATTGCAACAGGGTTCACTCCTTTTCAACTGGTTTATAGTTTAGAAGTTGTGTTACCCATTGAATGCGAAATACCATCACTCCAATTAGCCATAGAGTTACTACCAGCTACCTCTAAAGAGGGAAAACACTTTTTGTACTTAGCACAATTAGATGAGACTCTGTGCACCGCTGCATTAGTAGCCGAAGCTCATAAAAAATGCATTAAAGCTCAGTATGATTGAAGTGTTATACCTCGTTGTTTTTCAGAAGGTGACCTATTCTTGGTATACGATCAAGCTAACAATAAACTAGGTGCTGGTAAATTCGAACCAATGTGCCATGGTCCTTACATTGTCAAGCGAGTGCTTGCAAAAGGGGCTTATGAATTGACTAATTATGACAAGGTCTCTTTAGATAAACCCAGAAATGGAATTTATCTGAAGATATATTATGCCTAATTCTTGTGTGAAGATCTCACTTGTACATTAGTTATTTTTATAAGTTAGATGTCATAGATTATATGAGTGTGTCTAGTTTAAGTTTGTTTTTACTACTATCACTGATTATCTTGATTATTATTGATATTGCAGACGTCGACATCCCTTCAAACATACATTGGTTTTGCTGATGGTGCCTATCGTAGTACACAGAATATTTCTTCCGCAACCTGGGTTATTTATTCACCCACTGATGAGTTAGTTTCTATGCATGGGGTAAGCCTTGGTCAAACAACGAATAATGTTGCAGAATATAGTGCAATGATTCAGTTCTTATCCGATGCCATTTCGTTTTGCATTCGAGGTTTGATCATTAGGCTAGATTCAAAACTCATTGTATTACATTTAAACATAGTATACGCAATTAAAAACCCAGTGTTATTGAGATTATTTTTAAAGGTTCATCTCTTGGAAAGGAAATTTGATTACATAGAATATCAACACATCCCAAGAAATTTAAATACATTGGTTGATGCATTAGCTAATAGTGTTATAAATAGACGTTTGAAATGTTAAAATAGTAAACCAAAACAACATTCGATATGTGTTGAACAATATAGCGAGAGAAAGTAGTAATATCATAGATAGGAGTTTTTTGTTTTCAAAAAATATTACATCGTCTGCAATCATATGTTTAAAACACGTTATGATCTGACAGATAGTGATACAAAAAACAAAATACAATAATCTGCGATAATCATCCACTATTCGAGGTGATGATCATGATAGTAAACTATCACTCGTGCCACCCTGCACAGGAATCTCCTAAACTGTCCAAGAACACCAGTAACATGTATTTGGAGACGAAGTGGAATATCATCCATTGATGTATCTGGGATATCTATAGTCAACCTCTCTAGGTTGTGCTCCAAGTCAGTAAGGATTTCTGCTGCTTGATTTTGTGGTTGTGCAACAGGCTCTGTTAGCTTCATTTCGAAGCGACGGAGAGTGGCTGGCCTTCGTGGACCAACATCTGCATTTAAAATTTTGTTATCAATATTGGACAATCAAAAAACAAAATAAAAATTAGAGTTAAAATACATCAAAATAATTCATTTACCTGATTCATCCCATTGTGCCCCTAGAGGTAAGGACTTCTCGGGATCACCTTGGAAATCTATGCCTACATATGGGAAATCCTCAATATCAAAGATTTGATCTGAAGCCAATGAAAATATGCTGGAGTGAATCGAACTACCACACAACCATCACCACCACGGCGGGACATCAATGCAACCCAACGTACCATACGAGGCTCTCTAGGTTCACCAGGATCAATAGAGATCGACTGAGGGGTGAGGGATGGAATCCTCTCCAAAGCAAAAGAAACCAAGATGGCACCATACCCAAAGTTTTTCAACTTTGAGTTTTTTGCTCTGGTCAATTAGCCCTTCATATTGGCCAATACCCCTTCACACCAATTTAAAATTGTACCTCTATAACAATCAACTGCTGTCTGCATCTGAGATTTGGTAGCCACATGTGGAGCTGTGCTCCCACACAACTTGGTCATAGTGAATGAAATGACTTTAAGATCAAGGCATAGGATAGTCTTTATGTATATATGGTTATCTTTGGGATCAGCTTCATCACTGTAGAATTCTTGTTTATAGCTAGCGATACGCAGGCCACTTTGTCTAGCTCCGAACAAAGAAATATGTTCACCTCTTTTGGATAAACCAGTGAGGAATTAAATGTATTCAAGATCAAGTTCTAGCTTGTGATGACCGATGATAAAATATTGTTCTTGGACGTCCCATTTGTTCACCAGCCAGGTCATTAGTTCCACTTGTGCCCTCATGCCTTGAATTACCCAGAATTTGTACAATCCACAATTTCTCAACACATACATTGTGGTTGGATTATTCATAGCCGCATCGTCTACCTCTTCTTGCTGACGTTCTCTCCACTCCAACATTGTGGAATAATCTGCAAATGGATGCATTTGAAGGTTAGAAGAAGCTTTTAGAGTGAGAATTTTTGACCATTTTTGAGAGAATTTAATAAATTTCCTCCTCCGAAGTTTTTTATATAGAGACAGTGCGGACCCCCGCACGCACCCTTCATAAAAACCATGGTAGCCCGATAATTTTCATTTTGGAAAATTATCGAGGTCCGCAGGTAAGCAATGCATTACCCGCGGACCCCTGAGAGTGGATTTTTAAACCTTTTTTCCCCTCAAAAAATGATTCAAAACTTAAAAATAGAATTTAAATGGATGAAAATGAAGAGAAGAGTGTTGTGGATTACCTGGATTCGACGATTTTTGATTTGAAGCGGTCAGTTCTCCCGTTATCACCTCCGAAACTTTTTCTGCCAAAAGCTCTCAACTTTCAACTCTGAATGCAAAAGGTGAAAATGAATTTGTTGAACTACTTTTTATAAGATTTTTTGAATGAATAAAATATTATTTGATTTGTTTTCCACTTTAAAAAATTATTTTTCAAAAGTTTTTACTTATTGGAAACAGGTATGTTTAATTTTTTGAGTTTATGTGCAGAAAACATGTTTTTTAGGTGAAAAGAATTATTTTGATGATGAGTACACTTTTATCACTTTTTCGGGCTCTTCAAAATTATGAAAAAATGAAACCCTGGAGTTCTCTTTTAAGCCCTTTTCAGACTCTCTAAACATGAAAATATTGCCAAGTACTTGAATATTCTAACTCGTTAAAGGAAATGAACAATCGTCCTTTCAGTATAAGTTTACCCCTTTTCTGGACTCAAATGGATTATTTACAAAAAAGGTGTACGTTGACTAATCATAGTCAATAGAGTTCTCTCTTGCATTATTTTATCCTTTTTCGGGCTTGAGAGACTAAATTTACAAAAAAGTACACCCACAAAGTTTTCTTAACAGTAAAGGACCTGTCGATTACAAACAAGAACGAACCACTCCTTATTAGGGTTCTATTTTAATACTAAGTTGGACTAATCCGAAGGATGAGCTTATACAACAAGCAAATGTTATCCTCCTCAAGCTTGTCAAAAATAAAGAGGTACTTGCCAGAAATGGTGGGGGAAAAAGAGAGAAAATGAGTCCACTTGTCACACTTTATTTTAAAAGGTAGTATACCACTATTGAACATGAAACTTTTGTCACATTCATACCTGGGTTGGGAAAATCATTTGTCTAACAGTTAATCAAACCAAATTGAAAGTCTTCATCCGGTTTCTGGGTATTAACTTTAGGTCAATTTTCACCAAACCATCTGTAGTGTCGTTATGTGTTCAAGAGGATAGTTCAAATAAACCATTCATTAAAAACATTTGTCTCCATTCACGTTGACCATCCCTGATTCAGTCCTTGCTAAAATTTCTTCAAAAATTGATATAATGGTTTCGTGTCATGGGTTTCCCTATGATGGGTCACTTTCTATCGATGATAGCTCATCATCTAGAAATTTTATCTAGAATCCTATCAATACCTTGGGATCTGCATACCTTAATGGAAATTTTCTCGCCTTTGACGACAGGTTGCATCATTGACCTTCGATCGAATGATTCTATGAAGTGTTCGACTTCAAATCATTCATTCACACTTCATGAATTGTACTGAGTGCTTTGAGAGCCATTGTCATTATTGGTGGTTTCTCTCACACTTGTTAACAATTCACATCATTGACTTGTAATCAAATGGTTTCTACCATGTTCGACTTCGACACAATCAATCACATGGATAGAATCGTACTAGTTCGAGAAGCGGAAATCAAGACCCTAGATCTAGTTTCCCCCATCCAGGCTGTGAGGAGTTTTATTATTCATGATACAATAGACTACTTATGACAGATGGTTGTGTCCATGCTATGTCTACTATTGATGTAATTCTAAAATCATTTTTGTATTAGAACATGTAGTTAGTTTTGATCTGAGTATGGGAATGCCTACCTCAACGGTGATATACATATATATGTTTGCATTGAATGTTTTTACAGGTTTCAACTGGTACGCCTGCAACCCAATCCTCAAAATGATAAAGCACTTCACTCTTCAGAACTAATTCGGACTTTGCACTTTAGGGGGCAATCTGTTACACTAAAAATTGTCACCATGACATTTAGCTATCTATATGGGTTCATCATTACCTATTTTATGCTCCCTTAAAGGTACACAATTATAAAGTTCATAAAACAAGTCTTGGAATGGGAGAAAAGCTCATTAAAACCATAAAAAGCCTAACTCCGCACTTTTCCTAGTCATTTCCTACGGTACCGCAGTTTCTTGCTCTATAACCTGCGGCACATTCTGTACGTTTTGCTTACTAAAACTGCGGAACCCCGTAAAAGGTAAAATAAAAGAAAAAGTAAGTTCTAGAAGCCCAGCTGGTCGAATATTCTCCTAGCTGGAAGCTTCTAGAAGTGTAATCTGGTCGAGCTTTGCCCCTTCATTCATGAACCTCTATCCCTTCATTAATGGAGATTATCCCTTGGTATTTGGAGCTAAAATACCTTTTTGAGAGGACTTTATCCCTTTCTTATTGGAACTGAAATTACCTCCCTTATGCTATAAATTGAGATCATGTTTCAGTCTCAAGCGTACTTAGAACTTGGTTGTTTTGAGGTGAATTGCTGAAGAAATTATACTCTCTATACTTGGCATCAATGGTATGAGAATGATTACATACTCATATCTATAGTTTTATGCTAGTTCAGAGAGGGGGAAGGCTTGTCAAATCGATGGAAAACGACTGTTCAGGACCCTGGAAGAACCTGTATGACATCAAGGCGACAAGGTTGTAAGGTTACTTCTGATCATACAAGTTAATGTAAATGGATTTTATTTTCTCATTAAGTTGTTCATGTATCTATTTGAGTAATTTAATTATTGGATTCCTTGATCACTGAGACAGATTAATGTTTATGAATTATTATATCTTGTAGGTGCTTTTAATCCTTTTTATTGTTTTTGAGTGCATGTCTTACATGCTGAATTGACCTCTTTTGGAGCGATTGGATTGAAGATTACAAAAAGCATTGGACCTCAGGTAGGAGCATATCTTCTTACTTAGTTGATTGATAATTCCGAGTCATAATTATCTAGAGAAAATGATTTGCATTTGGTTGTTTGTTTCTAGAAATCTTTAGGATACTAGGGAGATCGTTCTTTTATGCAAGAAGGATTTTATCCATATAACACTGATGTATAAGCATGTCCTCATGCTTTCTTCTTTCTCTTGGATCTTATGAGCTTTGGTGTAGACACTGTACCTGATCCTGATGCCTCTTGTTGTGCTGCTTGTAGAAGAAAATATATCCTTTTATGCTATTCTCCCTTGTATATTGAAGCCATGACCTTTTTCTCTCATACTTGTATTTCCATGTGTTTTTCTCATTTAGCCACCTGTAAGCTTGTTTGGAAAGAATGATATTTTTTGTTTCTATTTTTCCAACTTTGTCATTCAGCTTTTCATTTTCCTTCATCAATTTTGCATTGTTTTTCTTGCATGTCTTATTTTCTTTCTTCAAATTCCTTTCTAGAATTATTCTCACCTCCAATTGATCTGTTAACTCTTTTATTTTGTTAAGGTGCAACTCTTTATCTTCTTCTCTTGTGTCTTTGGCAAATGAGGTGGCTTCTACTTCAACATTGTCAAAGTATGAAACTATCTCCAATGTCTTTTCATAGACTTATTTTTGTAATCTCTCAATGATCTCATCAACTTGTTTTGCTATGGGAGGTGTTTCAACAACTTGTACTTTAGGGTCTTTCTCTTTACTACTTGTTTATTGGCTTCTCGTATGTCCCCCTGGAATATATAGGAAAGATGCTTCTCTCTCAACCATGATATTATCCTGTTGTTTCTTGGACCTTGTCCTAGGAAAGAGAGGTGAGTTCATTATGCTTCTTGTCTCATGAACTGGTTTAAACCTCTCCTCTATGATTTGTTCCTCAAAATGATGTTGAGCTAAAAACTCTTTCCATACTACACCCTTGGTTTCCATTTGATATTCTACAAAAATTTTGATAAGTCCCTGGTGGTGGATTTGTGTTTCCTTGGTTTTCGCTTCATTCCTCACATTCTCTATAATTTTAACCAAAATTTTGGAGAAGAAGAATGGTAAATTTACTTTCCCTTCTTCCTCTATATGCTGGAGCAATCTGATATGATAAATATGCACTACATTGTTCCTGATGTCACATGTGAAAGTAAATTTACCAGTTCTACCCATGGCTCATTAAACCACTCCCTCGGGATGCCCTTGGTCCTATCAAATGATCCCTTCCTATTTTTCTCCAAAAAGAAATTCCACCCTTTATCTTTGAAGTGTAAGCCCTTATGATATTGTTCCTGTGACAGTGGAAGATCTAAAACCCAAGAAATGGATTATGGACTTAGTGGAATAAATAGCTTCCGCATCATGGTTTGTTCCTGTGCATAATTTTTTATGAACTCCTTGGTGATGCTTTCATTGTGTCCATTAAATTTTTGGAGGAAGCCTATTAGCCCAGCTTGATAAAGTTTTTCTATGGTCTCATTTTCCCAATGCTCTATCTAGAAATCATTTGGTTCTACTCTGGTAGCCATATGCTCTGAAAACCAATTTATGTAACCTTGCACTGTCAACATTTTCATCTTTAAAATAAAAATTTATGCACACATAGATATCTTTGTTGAATTATTCATGCATTTTGTTCATGATGATAAGGCTTACCTCTTCTCTGATGCTCCTAAAAAAGAAATGAAATCAATATTCTTCAACCTATGTTCTTCTACAAAAGTGAGCCCTCTGCTTCAAAAACTGATATAAACACGATTTTTTTATATAGAAATATCATAAAAAACAATGTAAAAATGTTTTTATTACTCTATATCTCATTTTCTACTCTCTGTTTTATCAAATTTAAAAAAAAATCTCCTCTCTTTTGGTGTAGAATTCCCCGCCTCTAAATTTACAGTGTAAAAATTAAAAAAAATTCATCCCACAATGTCTTTCTACTCTTCGAATTCATACTTATTCCTTCCTCTACAAAGACAAATTCTCGTTATGCATTCAAACTGAAATAATATGGGCTCACTGTTTGTATAAAGAAATCAAATGGCTCACTGTATGTATAAAACAACATCAAATGGATCACTGTGTTTTTCAAAATTCACTCACTGTGTAACACTCCGTTTTTTTTTAAATATGTGACAATTCCATGGCTCTGTGTGGAGGAATTCAATTTCATTTTACCTGCTTTGGAACAATCCCAGATATTTCTCTGAGTTCAACCTCGTATCCCCGTGTTTTCACAATATCACTACTGTTAAAACTCCTCTTTGACATCTCAGGATCCTCATGTTTTAATAGGTGGCAGAGTTGGGCTAAATGGTGGCAGAAACTCGAACTTATCACTTGGAGTTTTAACTCTTGTTCAAAAAATAATCCCAAGTTTCATTTATTATTAAGATCCGTTTATCAATGAGGAATATCCAGAGTTACTTCTTACCTGCTCTCTCCATGAGATTTCTGCAATTTTTTGGAGTGTTTGATCAACACAACAGTCAGAAATCTCGGCTTCCAATCTCCATTAACATCAATGCACCCTCTTCTTATTTCTTCGCACCTCCTTTGCTATTTCTTATGCTTGTTCCTTCTCGACTTAAGTTTCTTCGTTTCCTTCACAGCCTCTTCTGTGTTTTCTCCATCAATTTCGTTCTTCACAAGGTGTTTGAACGCGTGCCTATGGTTTTCACAACGTCAAATTACTTTCTCTGAGCTTGGTAATGGTTGTGATGGTGATATAATAATGCAACAAAGAGGTCTATTAGTTTTAAATGGCAGAGGCTTCAGTAGTTGCACAGGGTTTCATTTATGTCATAGCACTGTGTTTTTGAATATATGTTGACCGTTTTTCATGCCGAACCTTGACTCGGATGCCTCCATGGCTTCGTTCCTTTTTTTTCATGTTGTCCTTTCTCCATGGTGTTTGCATATGTCTTGTCACCATAACCCACATTCTATGCCACTTTGTCTTTTATTCATAGCCACCTTCATTGCTTTACATGTCCATACTTTAATCGATATGCATCATAATTCATATTCTTCATTGCATTGTTTTTACATTTCAACTTGGGTTTTGTCATTTGTATTGTGCGCTCATTCCATACCTTAGATTTATCATATGATATATATATTTGCATATTGCGCTTATAGCTTAGGTTTCAATCTTTTTATTGTTTAATTTAATTTTAAAATGACCCTAGAATGGTCATTTTTAAATTTAAATTTTTATTATGACACTAACCTTTGTTGTTTTTGTAGGTCAACAAGAATTTGAATATTGAGCCTTTAATTTTTGATCCATATACTTGAGAAAATGACCAGGATTAATGTGGTGATAATGGAATGATGGTTAATGTATGAGGGTAAATGTAAGAAAGGGGTAATGAAATAGGGATATGATTATAATGAATATGATTATGATGGGTAGGATGGTGAAGGTAGTGTTTTGAAATGTACGTATGATATAGGTAAAATGTAATGGAATGCATATAAAGCTAAATTAGTCTTAACAATTTCTAGATTTTTTTTAAAAATCGTGATTTTAAGAGAAATTTTTTTCACTTACTGTACTTGTAATCCCATAAATAACATGATTGTCAATACTATTCAATGATGTCCTCCTGTCAAAATACTCATTGATGGTTGACAATGTCTTCATTATCATAACGATGGTTCTTCCAAGATATATTGAAATGTAGAGACTTATTTCAGCTTTCATGTTTTAGCATCTGATATTGATTCAAGATATTTGAATGTTGATGTTGTTCAGGTCCCTTCTGCAGTTTGTATTTGATGTTTTAGGTCCCTTTTGACATGTACTTCAGGTTTGAATGTTTATGTTATTCAGGTCCCTTCTGCAGTGATATTATAAATAATGTTTAGGTCCCTTTTGATATGTAATTTTAAACAATGTTTCAAGTTGCTTCTGTCATATAATTCAAGTCCCTTCTGCATAATATTTTCAAAGATATCTCAGGTCCCTTCTGCACAATATTTTCAATGATGTCTCAGGTCCCTTCTGCATAATGTTTTCAATGATGTATCAGGTCCCTTCAGTCATGTAATTTAGGTTCCTTTTGTAATACAACTGCTCAAACTATTTGCATAGTTTTATTACGAGCTTCCCCCTTGTTGATGTTAAGACTTGTCCTCAAGTATTGCATGTCTTGGAGGATTAACTATGAAAAATCATACTGAATTAAAAACAAAACAAAATAGAGAATTCATATTGGCCAAACAAGTTGGTTTTTCGATATGAATTCGAGTTTGTATTGTGCCAGTCTCTTGGATTTTCACAACCAAACTCTTTTATTATTTATTATTTTTTTCATATTTTTTTTATTCTTCTGGAAGTAAGGAATGCATATTATGATGTTCCATTATTTCCATATCAATTTTTGTTGAAATTATTTTCAAAAAATCCTCTTTATTGATAGGCTTATTGTATACTTTAAGCCTATTTCCATTAACTAAAATTGAAATTGACACTTCATCTATTGTTTTATTTTGACTGCTCCATTGTCAAATATCTCTTCTATATCATATGGCCCAAGCGAATGAGTTGTAAACTTTGCTTTGAAATCTTTAAATTTGGAGTAAAACAATAGTGCCCAGTCTCCCTTTTGAAAAACTTTATTCTTGATGAATCTGTTAGTGTCAGTATTTGCATCCTGCCATCAGTGATCAAATCCCTATTTTCATATCATTTTAGGAGTCCCACTGAGAATTTTTTTATCATTCCATTAGGTCATGCAAAAAATTTACTCACTGATGGTAGTCCTAGTCCAAAAACATCACTATTATTCAAACTTGATTACTTGCTATCAGAGTTTCATACCTTGCTGACTATACACCATCCATAAAGTTAATTCCATCATGCCATAATGTCAGTCATGTCATCTTGAAATTCGGTCCTTCAAGGTCTCATTAGGTCTTTTAGGGTTTTTCAAGGTTTCACTAGGTTATTAGGGTTTCCATGATTCAATAAAAATCCATTCCATTGCATAAGAATAGAAAGTAAAGGGTGATCCAATAAACTTATCTTCTCCATGTGAAGATGACTTGTAAGGAAAAATTCTCATTTCAACATGTAATTTGGATTTTACAATGTAATATTTTTTATTTTCACTATGTAATTTTATGTCATTCAAATGTAATAATTTCATGGTTCCCAAGATGCTAAATCAGAGTTCCCAAAGCATCAAAAATGTCAAATTCAAAGAGTTCTCAAAGTTCCATCAGCCAAATTAGTCAGGTTCCAAAATTCATTAGTGTTCCTAGACATTTCCCATCGCTCCTAGCCCTCAAAATCATCATTTTCCACAAGCACTAAACCCTAATTTCTTCTCCCACTAAGCTAGGGTTTGCTATGGAATCAGAGACATATGAGAAGAGGAGGCATAAAGGAGGTCATATCAGTAAGTATGAGGCCATTACAACTCATAAAAATCATTTCTTCATGATTTTTCAAGAAGTCATTCCAAGGGACAAATCATTTGCCACACATAGGGCCAATTTTGCTTCAAAGTGTGTTTATGAAAAAATGGAGATGAATTTTACAAAATTGAAAGAGGTTTTTGTCCATCATAGGCCAAGGAAGAAAAAAATCCTTTAGTTTTTACACAGGTTTTATGGTTTTGGAGAAATGTAAAAAATACAGGTGCCACAGGAGAGTTGCTCCACTTATGGAGTGACCTTGGGAAAATCAAGTTTTATCCTAGATGGAGTATACACATGACTTGATTGATGAGTTAAATGATAACTAGATAGAGATATATTTCCAATGAGATATCCTGGGCTCAATTTGGAGTTAAGGAAGGTCTCCAAAAGTTTCTTGCAAGAGCACACTTCATTTTTGCACCCTCATTCTGCACTTTTTGAATAGTCTTGGAAAAATTGATTTTTGAGGGGCTATAATTAATCATTTGCAGCGCTTAATATGTCCATTACGTATCCAAGAGAGATATTTCTAACAAGCTATCATTAGCTCAATTTGGAGCTCGGGAAGGCCTCCAAAAGTGGCCTGCAATACGGAGCTGTGCGCCTGTGTGTTATGCTGCGTGTTTCCTCTTTGCGCCGCATGCCTGTGTGTTGTGCTGCACATTTCTTCTTTGTGTTGCATGTCTGTGTGTTGCACTCTGTGTTTTCCTTTTTGAACTGTGCGTTTACATTGTGCGTTGCGTGTTTGCCTGAAATCCGTCAGTAAACACCAGAACGCCATCTCACTGCCTCCAAACTTCAACAATAGTGCCTTAGACTTCCAGGAAGCAAGGTATAATACAATGATTCCTCTCCTCTTGAAATTGATTTTTATGGTGTTTTAATTATTGTCAACGATTTGATGTCTATTTTAAAATCTTGAAACCCTAGTTTACTCCCAAATTCCCATTACATTCCCATTCCATTTCCTTCACTCCCTAACACCTTCACTACCCTTTCCCATATTGCAATTAACACTATCTCAATCCCCATTTCACTGTAATCCCCTTTCCCTAAGCCTTTTTCCCTTGAAACCCTAAGACCTAGGTACTTAAAATGACTAGGCTCCCAAAATACCTAACCTGTAATAAAATTACCTATCCCAAACCCCATAATAGTTATACTCCCTGTTACTCCCCTCAAATCATAAACCACTTCCCCCATCTCCCTAATTTTTCCTATTTCATTCCTCACTCCCCAAACTTCATTTCCATTCCATTACACCCCCCTAAGGTTTTAACACCAATAAACCATGGAAGAAGAACACAGAAACTACAGTGAGGGAGAAGAAAGAGAGGAGAAAATACACCCCAAAGAAGGGAGAGTCTCACAGCTTGAGCCATCAGACACTAAGGAGTTGATATCATTACCCCTAACAATCAAATGTTTTCAAATATGTGGGTTATTATAAGTTTTGTGAAATGGTACAAAGAGTGGAGGAGGTAGGTTTTCATGAGCAGCTCACAGACATGTTTTCCACCAATTTAAAAGGAGACAATTCCATCATTTCAGGTGTTGATTTCATATTATGAGTAGATACCATATCTCAGCCATAGACATGCCCAACCAAGGTGAGAAATGGTTTAAAAACCTAGACCTGGATCTTCGAAACTACAAACCCTAATCAAACAGAAAGAGAAAGCTAAGTTAAATTTGCTTACTTATGCTTCCCTCATAGCATATCATACCATCTTAGGTCTCCATGAAGCAATTGTGAACCAATTTTGAGGAAATTTGGGAAAATTTGAAAACTCTTCGAAGGCACATTTTCCAGATATCCTGTTTGAGACAATTTTTTGTAGAGAATATTGTGGCAAAAAAAAAAAATTTGGAGAAAATAGAGGAGGTTGTTAAAAACATGACAAAAAAGCAAAACCTCTCTTAGTTTTGCAAAAAACCTCATGGTTAGTGAGATATCACTCCATATTGTAGGTCAAGGTTTCTAGAAAATTCAGAATTTTGGCACAGATGGAATGCTAGGCGCTTAGCGCCCTAGGCACTACACTTTTGTTTGAGGCATATTTTTCCAAAAAGAAGAACACAATTTGATTCATAATGAAAAATAAATGCAATAAAACAACTTTTCTAGCCTTGTTTTGGACAACTGGTAGGTGAAAAAGGAAAAAAACACCCAAAAACTCATGTTTCTGCCCTCTTTTTGAGCATGGTGCTGCACGTTTAGTAGTATTGGGAGAATCACATTTTGACAAGGAAAATAAACTCCAATCAGAGAAAAATGTATATTTGGAAAGTAGACAAGATGGGATTTCCAACAAGCCATCCTGAGCCCAATTTGGACACCGGGAAGGCACTCAAAATCAGGCTGCAACATGGATGGTGTGTTTGACAAAGGGATGGCGCGTTTGACAATTTTCTGATTTTTTCTGAGTATTTCTGCAAATTGAATTTTATCTTGGGGAATCATGTTTTTACCTCTGTAAATCAATGATGTAAATGTAATTATTGTGTTTTTACTGTTACCTGGGGTAAACACATTAGATAAAAACTCGTGATGAGGTGTAATGAATCAGTTTGCAAGAAGTTAGGGATGAGTCAGTTTGACCACCCTACACTCTAGGTATTTGGCTCAGTTTTTGGTGGAACTACTCCTCCTCTCATGGATTCGACCACTGAGGTTGGAGAGGTTTTTTTAGGTCTATATATTGTACTTTTTGACTCATTTTAAAAGAGTGGAATCAGTTGGATGTTGGCATATTGATAAGAGACTCTATTGTAATAATTTTGGCAGGAGCTTAATAAAAGTGTTGCAACTATTTCTTTGGGATACCTGTGGTATGGTTTTATAACATTGTTTCTTCTCTTGTTTCATTTGTATGGATGTTTTGTAAGCTCATAAACCATTTCTTGTCTATTATATGATGATTTTCAAGTTGATAGGCAGAATACATGTTCTTTCATGCTCTGCTTTGGTAAAGTCTTCATAATTTTTCCATTTTCTCCTGTTTAGGAAGAACAAATCTCTTATGCTCTTCCTAGCTCCTCATCATTCTAAAACCATCTCACAAAATCACACTAATGTGCTAGAATTTCTACCTACCTTGCCCCATTGAATGGACTGTAACCCTAATCCTATTTTCCCTGACCTAGCCTCTTTGACCTAATATCCTCATCCAACAACCCAATCAAAACAAATCAAAACCCCTTTTGCATTTCATAGCTAGCCTTAAACCTTTTTATCCATACCTCTTAGCTGTGACCTTGTGGAGAGAGCCCTCTCCGGTTTGGTAGGGCTAGATACCAAGCCAAAAGATTGGTCTATGGTTACCTATGTTGTGATTTCTTCTTCAGCCTTAGAAATCTAGCGGAGTGATAAAAAAATCGATCATGCCATTTTATTCTTTGATCTTGCACTAGAGATGTATGCTCCACTACTCCTTGTCTTATTTCATCCAGTTCATTCAATTGAATCACTCATTGTTGTTGAGCTTCAAATAGTTCCATTCCCAATAATGCTGCAAGTTTATATGTATGTATTTAAGATTCTATAGGTAACAAAACTTCCTTACCATATACTAACTGGCATGGACTGAATCCAGTTGTGTTCTTCCATGTGATCCTATATTCCCATAGTGCATCTCTTAACTTTTTTGACCAGTATTTTCTATTCATCTGCACAATTTTTGTCATGATATTCTCCAAAACTTTGTTAGTGGACTCCACTTGTCCATTTGATTGCATATGGGACGAAGTATATTTTATGTGTTTGATATTGTACTTTTCTGTAAGATCCCTTACAAACTTAGAGGTGAATTGTGCTCCCTGGTCTGTAACGATTTGTCTCGGAACTCCAAACCTTACAAATATTTCTTCAAATAGAAAACAAACCATTGTTTCTTCTGTTTCTCTTGCCATTACCTTTTCCTCCACCCACTTAGTAACATAATCTATACGTACTAGGATGTACTTATTTCCGTTTGATGGCGATTTTACTGGTCCCATAAAGTCTAGAGACTATTGCTCAAATGGTTCTATGAGTACTTGTCGATTTAATGGAATTTCATTTGATACCACATGTCTTCTAGTTCTTTGGCTGTTGTCACATCTCTTAACATAGGCTTTGGAATCCTTGAATATTGCTGGCCAATAGTAGCCAAGTTTGAGCACTTTGTATGCTATCTACTTATCTATAAAATTACCACCACATGGCTCGTCATGACATGCTTTCAAAATATCTAGAATCTCGTCTTCTCTAACACATTTTCTTATTAATAGATCATAACTAGTATAAAAGAGGTCACTATTGACCCAACTATATCTAGCACTTTCTCTAACTATATTTCTTTTATGTTTATTTATGTAATGAGATGGTAGTATTCCAGATGATAAATAGTTGGCTACATCTGAAAACCATGGAGTTTTAACAATTATAGAAAATCGATGTTCATTTGGGAAATTATCTGAAACAGGATTTGGATAACCAGGTGAATGAAGCCTTGATAGAAAGTTTGCTACTTGATTACCCTTACTTGGTTGATCTTGCATAGTGATGTTAAATTATTGCATCAATAACAACCATATAATAATTTTTCCATTTGTAATTTATTTTTTCATTAAATATCTTATGGCTGAATGATCTGTGTGAATGAATACTTGATAACTTGTTATGTAATGCCTAAACTTATTAACTGCATGCACTACAACTAACATTTCTTTTTCTACAACTGTATAGTTCAATTCTGTCGGTGTTAATTTTTTTCTTATGAAGTATATGGCATAATTAAACTGATTCTCTTTCTGTCCAAGTGATGCTCCTATGGCTTTGTCAGATGCATCAATAGATATATGAAATGGTAATGACCAATTTGGTCCTCGAAGAATGGGTGCAACTGAAAAATTTTCTTTTAATATTTCAAATGCATTTTGAAAATTATTTTTCCATGGGAATTCAATATATTTTGCAAGTAACTTGAATAGAGGTAGAGCTATTTTACTGAAATTTTCAATGAATCTCCTATAATAGCTTGCATATCCTAAGAAACTTCTTACTTCTTTTTGTGTTGTGGGTGGCATTAAATTCACAATGACTTGTATTTTTGATGGGTCCACTTTAATTCTTGAAGAAGAAGTATGGTGTCCCAACACTATCCCCTAAGTTCACATCATAAAGTATTTTTCATTACTGAGAGATAGAATTGTCTCTATGCATCTTTTCGAAAAAAATTAAGATTTTTTAAACAATCATCAAATTTTCCGCCATATACAGTGAAATCATCCATGTAGACGTCTACACATTCATGGATTATATCAACAAAGATTGCAAGTGCTGCTCTCTAAAAAGTAGCAGGTGCATTACATAACCCAAAGGGAAAAAAATTATATGCATATGTTCCCCATGGACAAGTAAATGTTGCTTTATTTTGGTCTTCCAATGCTATCTTAATTTGATTGTATCCACTAAATCCATCAAGAAAAGAAAATAATTCTTTCCCAGCTAATGAATCTAGTACTTGATCAATAAATGGTAAAGGTAAATGATCTTTTAATGTGGCTTTATTGAGCTCCCTATAGTCTACACATATTCTCCACTTTCCATTTTTCTTAGGCACCATAACTAAGGGAGAAACCCACTGACTATCAGAAATAGGAAAGATGAATCCAACTTGTAACAATTTCTGCAATTCTTCTTTCACTATTTCCTTCATCATTGGATTCGTTCTCGTTTTCATTTGTCTCACTGGTTTGATATGATTATCAGTGTAAATGTGGCGAATACATGTCTTTGGATGAATCCCCTGCATGTCTGTGTAATCCCAGGCAAAATATTTTAAGTATTTCTGTAACAATGCTATTACCTCTTGTTCTTGTGATGAGTGTAAGTTATTACCATTATTCAAATTCATTCCAGGACTAATTTCAATGATTTTACTCTGTGCATTGGTAATTGAGTTAACAGGAAAAATAATTTTAAATGAATTTTGCAGTGATTGAATAGTACAATTTTTCTGGAAACATTGATTTAAAAGATGACTTGTAGCTTCATATTGTGTTATTCTACGCTGCTTCGAAATATCTGGTTCTGAGATGAAAAGGTCTAGTAGATCCTCATTTTCTTCCTCTTATCTAAAATTATAGACTTGATTAATAATGAGAACAGATTGAGTTTCTTGTTGTTCTTGTTCATCAATCCATGATAGTAAAGAAGGAGATTGTGTTAGAGGATAGAGTGTAACATGTTTCCTTTCATCCCCATGTGCAATAACCATACTTCCTGATTTACATCCAATGAAGGCATCTGCTGTGGCTAACCATGGTCTACCTACATTTAAAGGATGGCCTCCTAAATTTGTTTTTGGCTGCAAAATGAGGAATTCTACAAGATACTCCCATGAATCTAGAGAGACAATGATATCTTCTAATATTCCTTCTGGTACAACTTTAGATTTGTCTACAAGCTCTAAAATTGTAGTAATAAGTCTAATATTGTTCAAGATTAGATGTTTCATAGTCTCTGTAGTCATAAAATTTACAGATACTCCCAAATCTATTAAAGTGTTTGGAATTGAAAAATTATTGATCGAGATGGTAACCATAGGGATTCCAGGGTCAATATATTTTTCAATTGTTATTTTTGTAGACACGAGACTAGCTAATCTACTAATGACATGGAATGTGGGTGGATCTCTTTTCCTTCTGACAATTTTCTTGACGCATAACTCCTTTATTGTTTTTGCATAAATTGGAATACATTTTATTTCCTATAACAAAGGAATTTTGACATAAGCATTCTTCAATTCATCCAAGATATCAAATTCAGGCAGAGACATTGGAATTTTCTACTGTACTAACCTCTCTAGATAGGGTGGTGTTTGATTCATAATAGCTTTTCCTTTCTGAATTTCATTTTCTGGATGAGATTTTTGAGTTTGTTCTCCTTGTTCAATTTTTTCTTCTATGATTGGGGAAGAATATCTGTATAACACTTTATCAGACCTTAAGTGGACATCTTGTATGGGAAGAATATAATATGTAGGGAAGTATGTTGCTTCTTCCACATTGTATTCTTGTTTATCCACTTTGTTACTTGGATTAGCTACTGGCTGAGTTGGAAATTGTGTTGGTCTAGGAGGTGGTTGGTTAGAAGGTGGCTAAAGCTGATAAGGTTGAGTTAGTATTGGCACAGGATTTTGTGGTGGAAATGGTATTGGTTGAAGATGTTGCTGGAACTGTTGGTATAGGAATGGTTGTCAAGGGTATGGTTGTTGATATTGATATTGTTGAGGGTAAATTTGTTGAGGTGGCTGGTTTGCATAAATATATCCTCTCCAACCTTGTGTAGGTTGGTTTTGATATTGTTGGGGAGGCCATGCTTGCCATGTCATTGGAGTGCTCCATGAATTTTGAGGAGGATATTGATAATTCTGGGGGTTTTGTTGAGGGAATTGTTAAGGCATCCTTGGTTGCCAAGGTCTCTTTGGTGCCATATAGTAGAGAGAATATATCCCTTTTACTTCTTCCATTTGAAACTCTTTCAATTTTGGACAGTTTTGAGCTGCATGATTCTTTGTACAAAGTCCGCATACTTGTATACTTTGCAAAGGAAATTCTCTAAGTGGATGTTTCTTCCTACACTTTGGACAAAAGATTGCTAAGATTTGATCTTTTTCTTCTCTCTTCTTCTTTGCTTTTAAGACATCTACTTGTGTTCCCAAAGTGCTTAAGAGATATATTTTAAATTTTCTAGTAAAATTCCTATTTCTGCTATTTTTACTCCACTTGATGCAGATTTGGAAGCTCTTGATGTGACATCCCTTTTTCCACTTTTTGATCTTCCCCTAGAATATTTTTGAAAAAGTTCAACAATTACATCAAATGGTAGGTTTGATATATCTCCTTTTCCCATGAATTGAGAATATCTAAGTATTCATCTCTGATACCCTTAAGAAAAATTGTGCGGATGGTATCGGGATTAAGAGAATGTTGTTTGGATTTTTATAGATTGTAAAGAAATATTTCTAAATAATCCTCCAAACTTTCATCTTCTTGTTGTGTCATTCTAAAAATATATTCTTTTGAGTCTCTAGCCCTGTAGTAGGCTTGATATTTTTTAAGAAAAATTCTCTTCATATCATCCCAAGAAGCAATGGTATGTTCTCCTAAACCCATAAACCATTTTAATGCTGTTTCTTTTAAAGCAGCAAGAAAGAGACGAAGCTTGTGTGTGTCATCTGTGTATCCATATGTTCTACATAAGATATCAAATTCAAACATAAATGAGATAGGATATTTTGTTGACATTACATAAAATTTGGGCAATATAGAAGGTGGATAGTTTTTCATTTTCACTTCTTCTCCTAGTATTTCTCTTGTATCTAATACTGAGAAGCCAAAAGTATCTTCCTGATCATTATCATTTTCTTGTTCATTATCATGTATTCTTTTGTTTTCATTTTCTCTTTTTTCTTCTTCTTCTCTCCTTCTTTGTGCTTTTATTATTATTTTTTCCTCTCTCTTTCTCTCTGCATCTAATCTCCTTTATTCCTCTCTTTTTATTTTCCATTCTTTCTGTTGTCTCTCATAATCAATTCTGTGTTCAAGAGTCATAAGTGACATATTAGATCCTTCTCCTTCTTCAGTCATTTCCTATTTAGAAATTTGTAATGTTTCAATATGAGATTGATTTGGTGTTTCCTCAACTATCTTAATTTGTTAAATGACAGGTTGTTCTAATTGTTCAACAAATGATTTTCTTGTTTCCTTTTGTTTTCTTAGGAAAGGAGTTTCTTTTGATGATTGCTTTATTTTTACCTCCAAAGCCAACAAGTTCTGTCTTTTAATTAGAGATAATATTTTTCCCGATCTCTGTTTTTCCTCTAACTCCTATAGAGTTGGTCTTCCATCAATTGGTGTTGTTAGTCGTGTGGATGGTTGAATTGTTGGGGGGTTTTGTTTGATTAATCTACCCTTCTGATCTCTATCTCTAGGGATAAAGAAACATACTAAAAGAAAAACTATGTTTTTGTTGTTTTTGATGTTTTTTTTTAATATTTCTATTTGACTACTTTGAAATACGCTTCCTCAACAACGACGCCAAAATGTTTTGTCTGTTTACTGGGTAAACTAACACAAGCATTTAATTATCAATCTGGGTTTGTGAAACTTGGAAGCATCTCCAAAATATATGGATTTCAACTATAGTCAATTTTAGAAGATGAATTATTGAATTTAAAGGAAATGCATATTACAAATATAAAACTTAACTAAATAATTTCTAATTCGATATGTAATAAGCAGAAGAAGAAGCTCCTAACTTATGAGAACTTGGTTGACCTCCTCTACAATACTACTTCATGAACAGAAATACAAAATCACTAATGAAAAATAGCTTAAGATGCATACAAGAATAATAGAAGAGTATCCGAACAAAGGAAGTCCTTGCTGTCCTTCTTTATAAATTTATTCATCATTAATGCCATTGGAAATTTAGAAAATCACTTTAAACAAAAGAAAGAAAGATGAATTCTAGTTTCTATTCTCTGATCAGATAGAAGGAGAGTTTAACTTAAACACTGATTTGACCCTTCATATGAGGATTAGAAATTAGATTAAGATTTACTAGAAATCACATCATATCATCATACATCTAATTAACTGATTAAACATGAAACAAAACTAGTTTAAGAAAATTCAGCTAAATTAACTAGAAAGTGCACTTAGCTCGGTATGGGGGCCCTCCACCCTTGCCTCACACACTAAAATTAATTCTCAACTACTGAAACTGAATCAAGCATTCACCATATAGAACAAAAAAAATAAGATAGAAATGGTTCTTCAATTAACTCCCAAAGTTCAGAAATATCAAAGTGAAATCATACAAATTCTACATACTCATGTCTTGAATGTTCTTGGCTTAAATAGAAAAATATGAAACAGACTTGACTAAAATGTCTCTAACAACCATTTGTATCCTAATCCCATCTATTCTAGTCGAGCTCATCCATCTAATCACTCAAAATCTAGAAAATCCCATAAAATGCTAAATTTGGCCTATTTCCTAAGGATTTCCTGAATGACAGGTCCTATTTGACCAGCTTTGACTGGGCCTGATTTAGCCCAGTTTGACCGAACCAATAGGTATACATCCATTCTTAGTTCTCAAGCTTTCTATATATTTTCTCAATTCGTTCCCAGTGTCCTGCAAGTATGACTTCAATGAAGCCATTACGAGAATTTTTAGTCCTGTCCAAAAATGCACTTAAAATCCATTTTTTGTAAAAACATTTAAAAATTGCAAAACATAATTTATATACATGAATATGCATAAATTGGTCAAAATAGGGTGTATACGTATGGTATATGGATGGATAGCATGGAAATTAAGTGTATTTAATTAAGAAAAATTAGATAAAAAACGAGGGCCAACGGTCTTATCAATACTGGAAACTCTTCTAAGAAAGCCTTAGCAGCCCAACAACAACCATATCCAAAGAATCCTAAGAAGCAGAATCCTAAAAGAATGGTCCTAAACCAAACAAGGGTCTTAAGAAATTTCAGCCGGAAATTCTAAAACCAACTCCACAAACTGAGAAGGCAAATAAAAACAAAGGAAAGAAGACATATATACATTGCAACTTTTGTAATCGTGATAGCCATGTAGAGTCAAAATGTTTTAAGAATATGGAAGCCTTGGAAGCAACAATGAAGAAGCACAACATCCATTTGTAGAACTCTTCAAATTCATCTTTGGGAATGACACTTTATGCATGTGGTTGTCAAGCACCAAGATTTGGTTACACTTTAAATGTATCTTCTTATTCTCATTCTCATGAGTGGCTCATTGATTATGGAGACTCTTACCACATGGCCAAAAATAAAGCCATGTTTTATTCTTTAAATGATTGTAACACCAAAAACATTTATGTTGGTGATGATATATCACTGAGTGTTGTAGGGTCTAGAACCATTCATCTAGATAATGGTCAGTTTAATGATGTATTATGTGTTCCTAGCTTGTCGTGAAATCTTCTATATGTTTATCAGATAACTCATTCAGGTGAAGGGAAAAAAATAGAATTCTCTCCTCATGATGTTGTAATTAAGGAGCTAAGAGATCCTAGACATATTTTAGCTACTGGCATTGCTGATGATTCCACAAGGTTGTACAAGTTTGACAACTTTGGGTCATCTTCTCTTCCCTCCATTTTTGTTGCTCATAATGATGAAGTGATTTGGTCACTTCTATCGCTCTCTTCAAACTCTATGTAAAGAAATTATGGTGACAGGTCTTCCTATGGTATCTTGCCAAGATGGTGTTTGTTCCGGTTGTGTACTCGGAAAACATCATCGAGATTGTTTTGACAAACTGTTGAGTGTGGAGCCTGATTATCTTGTTTACTTTGTATCACATCATTGGACCCCTGTACCTTAAAAGGGGCGGCAACGCCGCCCGTAATTAATCGCTGTCGTGGGGGGTCCAGGGGGGGGGCGGCAGCACTTTTCGGAGCCCCCCCCTGGCAGGGGTTTTCGGGGGCAGCGCCCCCGAAGCTAAAAACAGATGTAAAATTTCCTTGTAAAAGTATAGTAATTTCTAGTCAATCTGGGCCGTTCATTAGGCAAATGATCTGACGGTAGAAGTTATGTTTAGATTAGGGTTTTTTGCCCTAGCAGGCAACCCCCCTTGTATATATGAGGGTATTGTATTGCGGTGTGCATTATGTGTGTATTCTCGGAGCGAGAAACAGAGAGGGAGACTGTGAGAGAGAACAAAGGATATTACAGCGGATCTGCTGTAGGTTTTGTCTCTTCATTTTGCTGGATAATAGAAAGGAAGGAATGGCTGTTCGGGGTGGACGTAGCCCAAACTGGGTGAACCACGTATATCTGTGTCTCTCTGGTTTTATGTGTTTTGTGTGCTTGTATTTTCCGCATATTTTATGTGTTGCATTGCTCCATAATATATATAATTTTCTAACACAAACGTGCCTCTTGGCACGCTTCAACCCCTTTGCAACTTGTGCACAGTGATTTATGTGGTCCACTTCTTGTTGTTTCTTTCTCTGGTTGTAAGTACTTCTTAACTTTCATTGATGATTTTTCCAGACGCACTTGGGTATACTTGTTAAAACTCAAGAGTGAAGTTTTCAACATGTTCTTGGCCTTTAAGGCCTTTGTTGAGAGAATATGTTAAAATTTTTTTGTCAACTTTTCCTTGTGACATGGCATTCAAATGCAACATCTTGTTCGTATACTCCACAACAAAATGGAGTAGCTGAAAGGAAGAATCACACTCTAAAAGAAGTGGATAATTGTATGCTTCAATCTAAAGGACTTAGTCTTAATTTTTGGGCAAAATCAATTAACTGTGCAAATTAAATAGTAAATCTCACTCCTACTAAGGTTTTAGGGAATATAACTCTAGAATAAGCTTGCAGCTCAATAAAACCAGATGTGAAAAATGCATTTTTGTTGGATATTTTTAAGATGTCAAAGGATACAGACTTCTTCAACCAAAATCCAAAAATGTAATCATTAGAAGAGATGTAAAATTTGATGAAAATATATCGGCCTGTGAGCCTAGTTCGACGAGTGTGCCACCTTTGGCCTGCGAGCCTGATTCGACATATGTGCCATCTCTCTCCATCTCTTCTATTTTTGACAACATTCCTTCTAGTTCGGTGTTGTGTAACCAGCTCCAAAAGAGAAGAAAAGAGATATAAATGCCTTAGAAATGAGCCACTTCGAGGGGGAAACCTCCAATACATTACATAAATGAAAAATTCTTGGATGATCCAATTTACAAAACCTCCTTTCTATATATAGGAGTCCATGGGGCCATAATGTAATCCTAGTGGGCCACAATGTAATCCTAGCCGACCTAAAAATAATAATTTAAGGGCATAAACAAGAAAATAACTCCATCCAAAAATTTCCAGTAAAAATGGGATCTCTGTCGCTCACAATAACCCTTGGGCTTCCATGTAGCTTTTGAATTCTGTCCACAAATGTAGTAGCAACTGTACTTGCTTTAAATGGATGAGATAGTGCACAAAAGTTTGCATACTTGGTAAGTCTATCAACTACCACCATGATGACATTCTTTCCTTCGGGCTTAGGTAAACCTGTGATAAAATCCATTGAAATCTCCTCCCAACATTGACTTGGAATGGATAAAGGTTGTAGAAGTCACGGGGTCTTAATTGTCTCAACTCTATTCTGCTGGAAAACCAAACATTCCATCACAAACTTTTGAATATCAGATTTAAGGCCATCCCAAAAAAATTCTTTCTTCACCCTTTGGTAATTTTTTAAAAATCCCGAGTGTCATCCTAAAGGAGAAGTGTGCAATTCCAGAAGAATATTTTGTTTTAGTTGGGAATTCTTACAAAGACATAAGTGATTTTTGTACCATAAGGAATCATTTTTTCAACTAAATGTATCTGATGTACTAGGATCTTGCTGCAACTTTTGAATGAGTGTCCATACATCTTTTTCCTTATTCCATTCATCTCTTGCTTCAGTTATCCAATCTGGTTGGATAATAGAAGTGGCACAAAGCAATGCTTCCACCTCTTCATTCTTTCTTGAGAGTGCATCTGCAACAACATTTAGCTTCCCTTTTTTCTAGATTATTTCAAAGTCATAACCCAACATCTTTGTGACCCATTTTTGTTGCACTTCTGAAGATAGTCTTTGTTCCAAAAAGTGTTTAAGACTACCATGATCATTTTTTACCTTGAAGTATCTTCCCATTAGGTAAGTTCTCCATTTCTTTAGTGCATGCAGTATTGCTAACATTTCCTTCTCATAAATAGGTTTCCGTAAATAATTTCCTTTGATTGGACGACTTTCAAAAGCAATGGGTCTTCCTTCTTGCATTAAAACAACACCAATTCCATTTCATGAGGCATCACATTCCAGAATAAAGGTTTTTGTGAAGTCTGGCGTAGCTAAGACCGGTGCTAGGCACATTTCTTCTAAAAGATGTTCAAAGGCCTTAGTTGCTTTAGGAGTCCATGAAAATTCATCTTTCTTCAATAATGTTGTTAGAGGTGCTGCTATTCTCCCATAATTCTTAAAAACTTGCAATAATACCCTATTAACTCGAAAAATCCTCGCAACTGCTTTATGGTTGCGGTAAATTTCCATTCCTTAATGGATTTAATTTTGTTAAGGTCTACCTTAACACCCTCATGAGATACAATATGACCCAAATATTCCACCTCTTGTACTCCAAAGAAACATTTGGATGTTTTTGCATATAATTGTTTCTCATGCAATAGTTTGAGCACCCTGTCAACATGTTGAACATGATCCGTCCAAGACCTACTGTAGATTAGTATATCATCAAAAAATACAAGCACAAATTTTCTAAGGAAGCGTTTGAAAATGGAATTCATCAATCCTTGAAATGTAGAAGGTGCATTGGTAAGGCCAAAAGGCATGACCAAAAATTCATAATGACCCTCATGAGTTTGAAATGTTGTTTTCAGAATATCTTCAATCTTCATTCTAATTTGATGATATCACGAATGAAGATCCAACTTGGTAAAATAAATTGCTCCATGTAATTCATCCAATAATTCATCAATCACGGGAATGGGAAATTTATCTTTAATGGTGAGCTTATTGAGCTCCCTATAATTCGGACACATTCGCCATGATCATCCTTCTTGTACCAATACTACGGGAGGCAGAGAAGAAAGTTTGACTAGGTTGAATTATCCCGCCTCTAACATTTACGCAATCATACGTTCAATTTCACTCTTTTGGACGTAAGGATATCTGCAAGGCACAGTGTTTGGAGGAACATTTCACGGAATCAAATGAATAGCATGATCATGATCACGAATAGGTGGGAGTCCTTTGGGAGTTTCAAACACCTTGGAATGATTTTCCAATACTTGTTGAAGTCTGTGGGAATAGATGATGTTGATGTTGAAACTTCTAGTAAGCATAATTGTGCGATTAGGCCTTGTTGTTCTTTTCTTCAGAAGCTTTGTCATGACATTAATGCATATTATCTTCCCTGACTTCCCTGCGATACCCCGTAATTCAACTTCCTTTCCTTTCGAATTTTTTGTCAAGAAAAGTTCTTGAAAATTAAAAACTATTGTCCCCAAAGATTGTAACCATTGCACTCCTAGTACAACATCAACACCTCCCATTGGAATGGAAAGCATTAGACTATTCAATAGATATTACCCCATGGTGAGCTTGATATTATGACATTTTCTAGAGAAATTTATAGTTCCTCCATTTGCAACCATCACTTGACACTCTAGTGCTGGGTATAGGAAGCAATTCAATCCCTTGGCTACCTTACAATGAGTAAAATTTTGGGTGCTACCTGAATCAATCAACACTATTACCTTTTTCTTCTTGATATGTCCTTCTATCGTGAGAGTTTGAGGAGTGGTAATTCCTGCCAATGCATTACACGATATGGTCGGACTCATTTCTTCCTCTTCTATGGTTGGTTCCTGGTGTATATCCTCTTCTTGTTCATTTTCTTATTCCTCTTCACAATATATGTAAAATAATTTCTTTTCTTACCTTATGACCTTTTGTGTATTTTCTATCACAATTGTACCAAAACCCTTTTGCTCTTTTTTCTTCCAATTGTTGTGGTGTCAACCTTGTAGTTTGTGGAAGTCTACGAGTAGCAACACTTCCATCTTTATAGATGTGAGCAGTAGGCTTCCTTGTCACCATAATTTTACAATCAATTTTTCTTGCCAACCTGAATGCCTTCTCCAATGAATCGAGTTCTTAAAGGTGAACCTCATGTTGGATGTTATCCTTTAAAGTCCCTATGAAGACATCCATCCTATGTTCCTCTGGAATATCGGTTACCCTTATATTCAATTTTTGGAAATCCTCAATGTGCTCCACCACTGAACCCTTTTGTTTGAGATTTATCAATTGGCTAAAGAAGGTGTTGCAATTTGTATCCTCATAATGTGCTATCATTTCTTCCATAAAAATTGACCAAGTGACAATTTTTTTACGGGAGGCATAAAAACCATTGTTACCATACAAATGTATTTTTGTTCTAAATGTAAAGTTTCAATGCGTACCTTTTGTGTGTTTTTCACATTATGGAGATCAAAATATTGCTCCATCTTGTAGTATCCATGTTACGGGATCCTTTCCATCAAACTTCCTCATATCCATCTTTGGAATATGGTGGTTCTTCCCTCCAACGTTAGAGTTTATGAAATCACAATTAACGTTTATTTTTTTCTCATAATGAGTTTCCTATACTATCTTTTCACCATTACGAAACATTTCTTGTATCAACTTTGTCAAACCTTCCATGTTTGCTTTTAGATCATTCTTCATGTTTTCCATCTTAGCTTCCATGTCATCCATCTTAGATTCCATGTCAGCTTCCATGCCATACATCTTTGCTTGCACACCATCCATCTTAGCTTCCACGCCTTTCTTCAAAACTTCCATTTCATTTTTTTTTGTTGCTCTTTGCGAGAGTGAAATTTGTTGCCTTGCTCTTGTAATTTTGATAGATCATGTTGCAATTATTCGTCTTCATGAGTCATAGTAGAGCTTTCCAAAGGCTTAATGGGTGTCGAATTATTTTTAGGGGCCATTTTATAATCCAATACTGATATCTATTCTACAATATGCCCTTGCAATCAATTCAACTTGATTCTTCAAACAAGACTTATGCAATTCGGAAAAAAAAAATACACACCTTTTACTTGCTTTTGAGGAGCTTGATATTGAAATTGTATTATCTTTGTGATTATGGCTCTTCAATATCTAAAATTCAGCACTGAAGTAGCCCTCTAAATTCTGTTTTCAATGCCACAGGTCTGACTTCATTTTGATTCTCCAAGACAAAGTTATGTCCAATCTCCCACAATGACCTAATTATGGACTGGTTCAGTATAGCGAACTTGTACGACTTTCCACGTGTCACTGTTTCATCCTTCGCCTATAAAATTGATAGCCAAGAAACTTCAGTCTGTATACTTGTGACCAATTTTTATGGCACTCCAATCCGATGCTCAGAGAGAGAGTTATTGAAATTTTCCCACGATCACCTTTTTGAGATGAAATTCGGGAGCCTGAAAAAGCACTACCTTCCACAGATCATATCTCCAAAAATATTGCGAACCAAGCTCTGAAATTTTTTGAAGAGTTTCCTTAGGATTTCCGCTTCGCACCATAAAAATTTCAGATTCTGAACCTCAGTAAGAAAAAAGTTATAGCGCAAATGCCACGATGACCTGTTTAGGAGCCTGAAAAAATACCTAACTTCCACAGATCATATCTCCAAAAATATTGCGAACCAAGCTCTGAAAATTTTAGACAATCTTCCTCAGGATTTCGGCTTCACACCCTACAAATTTCAGCTTCTGAAACTTCGTAGAACAAAAGTTATAGCGAAAATACCACGATGACCTATTTGGAGCAGCGAAACCCTAGAATCTAAAGCTCTGATACCAAATGTTGGGAAACCAGCTCCAAAAAGAGAAGAAAAGAGATATCAACGCCTTAGAAATAAGCCACTTCGAGGGGGCAACCTCCAATACATTACATGAATGAACAATTCTTGGATGATACAATTTACAAAACATCCTTTCTATATATAGGAGTCCATGGGGCCATAATGTAATCCTAGTGGCCACAATGTAATCCTAGCCGACCTAACAATAATAATTTAAGGGCACAATAATAACAAAATGGGGGTTACAAGGGTACAATAATAACAATAAGGGGTTTACACTAACAATAATAAGGGACTATACTAGTGATATAGGGACCTAACATTCAGATGATGACAGTGAGGATGATAATCCTCCTGCACCTCCTCAAGGTCTTCCTTAAGCTCCACAACATCCAAAAAGGGTCCTCTCTACTCAGGATGCAACAGGTTCTCTTGTAGGTGACCCTCCAGATCAACGTCGTACACGTTCTTAGTTCAAAATAACCTCTTCCTTATTGGCTCAAGTTCCAAAAAATCATGATTGAGACACCTTTGATGAAGCTTTAGTTCATCTAGATTGGGATGCAACTATGAATGGAGAATATCATTCCTTATTGGTGAACGATACTTGGGATCTTGTTCCTCTTCCAAAGGGAAGAAAAATTGTCAGATGCAAATGGGTTTACAGAACAATGTTTGGACCAGATGGAAAAGTGGATAAATATAAAGCTCGTCTTGTTGCTAAAGGATTTTAATAAGTTGAAGGCATTGACTATACTGAAACCTTCTCCGCTATTTCCAAAATGAATCTATCTGCCTTGTTATTTCCCTTGATGCCTCCTTTAAATGGGAAGTCCATTAGATGGATGTTAAATATGCCTTCTTACATGGGAATTTGCATGAAGAAATATACATGGAAAAATTTCCTGCCTTTATACAAAACAACTCTAGCCTTGTTTTTCACCTTAGGAAGTCTTTTTATGGTCTCAAACAAGCCCCTCAGTCTTGGTATGCCAAAATGGATAGCTTTCTATTAGATAATGGTTTTTTTAGATGTCATTCCAATAACACTGTCTATACCAAGAAAGTGGGTAAGTCCTTAATCATCCTTGTTCTTTATGTTGATGATCTTATCCTTATTGGTAGTGATCCAAACCATATAAACCATGTGAAGTCTAGCCTCAAAAATAAGTTTGAAATGACAGACTTAGGACACTTGCATTATTTCCTTGGTCTTCAAGTCTTTCAATCCAAAGAAGGCATTACCCTTTCTCAGTCCAAGTATGCTTATGATCTTGTATGCCACTTTCACATGGAAGACTGTAAGCCAACCCCTTCTCCCTTTTAGTCTGGAGTCAATCTTTCAGTCACTTTTACTTCCCCTGAAGTTGATTCCACCTTATACAGTCAAATTGTTGGCAAACTTCTGTATCTAACCCATACTCGTCTTGCCCTTTCCTTTGGCATTGTTCTTGTTGCCCAGTTTATCCACAAACCTCATGAAAGTCACTGGAAATTAACTAAAAGAATAATTCAATATATTAGAGGTACAGTTCAGTTTTGGATTCATTACAGTGCAGGAGCATCTCCATTGTTGATTGGTTTCACTAATTCTGATTGGGCTGGTGACCCTGATGACCGAAAGTCTACTGCAGGATATTTATTCACTCTTGGTTTAGGACCCATTACATGGTCTTGTAAGAAAAAAATTTCCATCTCTCTTTCTTCAGCAGAAGAAGAGTATCGTGGCGCAGTTGAAGCCAGCAAGGAAGCCTTGTGGCTTCATCAGATCTTGTACGAATTTGGTCTTCATTAGCAGCATCTAGCTACACTTTGGTGTGATAATCAAAGTTCCATTAAGATATACAAAGATCCAGTTCATCATCAACGCATGAAACAAATTGAGCTACACATACACTTTATCAGAAAACTCATTCATGATCTTGTTATTGAAGTGCAATATTGTTCAATCAATGATCAAGTTTCTGATATCTTTACAAAGGATCTCAAATAAGTGAAGTTTACCAAACTTTGATCTATTCTTGGAGTTCAAGAAAGTTATAGTTAAGGGGGGATCGGCTCTAATGCCTCCTTCCTTCTCCTGTTGTGTCACCTTTGTAAATCCTTCAATCCATACCAAGTTGTTCTTAAGGGGGGATGTTAGGATATTATGGCACATAGGAAATAGTCTCCTATTGTGTCACCTTTGTAAATCCTTCAATCCTATCCGAAGTTGTTCTTAAGGGTGGATCTTAGGATATTCTGACACATAGGAAATAGTTAAGTATAACTTGGTATATCGTAGAGTTAGGTAAAGTGTGTTTCTTTACTATGTACATTTGTAACTTATAATCCGACGGTTACGATATGTAGTGATCTGACAGTTCACTCTCTCCTCGGTATTACCGACACTTGATCCGTGGCTTAACACCCGATTAGTCTATGATCTCTATTTAAAGATCATGGAGGTTTAGTTGCCCGATAACTGTTTATGAGAGAAGCTTATGTAAATTTTCTTTCTTTATATTAATAACTTGCCTGAAGTGTCTGCATTGGCTTAGGACGTGGATTGTTTCCCTCTTTGAGGGCTTTAACCACATCAAATACTGGTGTATTGATCTGTGATTTGTTTGTGAGCGATGACCTTTGGTGTTTGATCTAAGTTACTAACCTTGTAAATTCCTACAAAACCAGAAGCTGATATTTTTTTGACTATGTAACCTTTTTCAATGATAATATCAAGTGCCTTACTTAAAAAAAATAAAGTGTAATTTTTTTTTGTTAGTTGCCAATTAATTTAGATAATAAAAAAATCATTTTTCTAATTTCATTAATAAATTAAAAGCATAAATAAGTCTTCATTAGTTTTCTTATTATAAATTAATTGAAATTTTTTCGTTTTTCTAATTTTATTACTAACATAAAAGCATAAAAAATCTTCATTAATTTTCTTATTATAAACTATTTAGGAAACTTTCAATGACTCGCATGATCAAAAGTAAATATTTGTTATTATCATTTTTATTACCATATAGTAAAATTAACAAACTTTTATATTTCTAATTCTAATTCAAAAAACATAAATTGAAATGTACTTTAAAGCTACATTTTATTTTTCTTCTTTTTTAATTTAAAATTGTATTATTATTTTAAATATGTGTTATTTAATGTTAAAGTGACAACATCTTTCCCATGCTAGGATGTGTGAAAATTCCAAAACTGAAATTCTATTGCACTAACTGGTATTATTTATTTTAATTGATAAATTAATTATACAGTTGATTGCTACGACAACATCGAAATAAACACATTGCAATCTTCACAAATAAAAAATGTGGAAATAATAATGCTAGAAACTAAGAAAATACTAGCGCATACACACATAAAATGACATCGTTATTTTTGGACAATTTCCCCGAAAAAAAAAAAAAAAAAGAAAAAAAAAAACAAACAAACAAACAAACAAACAAACTTCGGAAAACCGGTGCAACAGTGAATTATGAGTACAATTTATGGATGCCCAACTGGAAATCTAAACAATAAGAAAATATGGGAAATTTATTTTTAAGGGTATTCACCCTTCTTCCACAAGCAATCCCGACACAACTTCCTTCAGAAAACTTGGCCTCCTGGACCCTCTGCGTCGGCCTATGAGCATATCCTATGACATCAAGCCTCTGATGAAGTTGTTTTGCCTGTCTTTGCTGAGGAAATCACCTCTCTGGCTCTGGACCCTCTGCATGACCTTTGGAACCGAGAATGGATTTCTCTCCAGCTAAATTGAACTGCTTCTCTAAATCAAATGCGTAGTCAGCTGCGTTGCCTCACTGGGAATAGCTCAGCTCTCTTGCTGCTGCCTCTCCAGATTTGGAAAAATTTCTCCGGATCACTGTCTCTTCCCCTCACTATCTTTGCTACCTCACTGAAGCTCAAACTCTCTGGAAACTGACTGTTGCTACTCTCGAAAATAGAATTCTCCAAGTGACTCTGGTGTCTACTTTATCACCACATCGATCCATCCTTATATCTTTCTATTGGGACTCCAACGACCAAGATTAAATCTTAATCGATGGCTCATATAATTTCTGGATCGATCCGTGTGAGTTTTTATAGAATTTTCACCTTGACTTAATTAACTATGATTAATTAGCCATATTTCCTAAGTTTAGACTATTGTAATCACTAATCACTAATTAATTAGTTATGATTAATTCTTACTATTGGAATTACTAATCTAGGCAACTCGATTTTTTTCCACCCTGCAATAGAAAATCGAATTGTTTCCCCAACAACTCGGACTGTCTGTCAAGGAACTACGCTGCTTCTGAAAATTTCGGTCTGTTGCTCCCTCTGACCAACAAAATTTTCCTCTTTTTTTTTGAGCTTCCCGGCTAATCACTTACACTCTAATACCATGTGAAAATTCAAAAACTAAAATCCTATTGCAGTAACTAGTATTATTTCTTCTAACTGGTAAATTAATTATTCAGTTTATTGCTACGTCAACATCAAATAAACACATTGAAATCTTCACAATTAAAAATTTGGGAAATAATAGTGTTGGAAACTGAGAAAATACTAGCACACACACACATAAAATGACATTGTTATTTTGGGACAAATGCCCTCAAAAAAACCCAACTTGGGAAATTAGTGCAACAACGAGGGTTTTTATTATTATGCAGTAGTGAATTCTGAGTACAATCTATGGATTTCCAACTAGAAATCCAAACAACAAGAAAATTTGGGCAAAATTATTTTTAAGCAAATTTAACCTTCTTCCACAAACAATCTCGGCATAACTTCCTTTAGAAAACTCAGCTTCTTGGACCCTTTGCGTCAACCTCTTTGCTGCTATACGCAAATCCTATGACGTCAAGCCTCTCAATTGCCTCTGATTAAGTCGTTATGTTTGTATCTGCTAAGGAAATCACCTCTCTGGCACTTTGGACCCTCATCCCGACCTCTGGAACTAAGAAATAATTTCTCTCCAGCTAAATCGAACTGCTTCTCTGAAGCAACTGCATAGTTCTTTGCATTGCCTCACTCAGAATTACTTAGCACTCCTACTGTTGCCTCTCTGGATCTAGAAAAATTCCTCTGGATCACTATTTATGCCTCTCACTATATTTGTTCCCTCACTAAAGCCCAAATTCTCCAGAAACTGAGTGCTGCTACTCTGGAAAATTGAATTCTCCAAGTGACTCTGGGGTCTACTCCATCACCACATCGATCCCTTCTTATGTATTTATATTGGGACTCCAACGACCAATATTAAATCTTAATCAATGGCTTGGATAATTTTCGGATCGATCCATGTGAGTTTCTAGAAAATACTCACCTTTAATTAATTAATTATGATTAATTAGCCATATTCCTTAAGTTTAGACTTAAGAAATATTTAAACATTGACTAATAATCTAATTAAGCCATCTTTAGGTGGAATTTCGAGAAACGATTTCTGGGTTTTAGAGATCTCATGTATTATAGCTTCTCCACCAAATTTCATGGCTAGAACACATCTAATGCTACAAAAACTAACAAGATGTAGAGCATTTAGGAAAATTAATTTCCTTTTTATTTTTAAGTAATAAACTTTGTACAACGTTATATAAATAGTGAAAAGCTTAACAACAACTATCAATCCAATTATCATCAAAAAAACTCAAAATATCAAGATGGGGTATAAATAACACAACCAAGGGAAGATTAAGGCATTTTATTTCTTGCTTATTCATGTCCTAAAGTAATGTATAAATCGCTTCTTCGACTCTTTCTTTATGGATGAAAAATAATTTTCACTATTTGATGTTATCAACAGATCATATACATATGCCACAAGATAAGCAACATTTTTTCCAATTTCTTGACAAGAAAAGTTGTGTTTGAAATTTAATTTCAAAATATGCTCAATCAAATTTTCGTTTTATGCTCATGATGCTTGTTTTAGGCCATATAGGGATTTTATAAGTTTGAATACTTTCTATTATTGTCATTTCACAACAAAACCTTTTGGTTGACACATGAAGACATTTTTGTTCAAGTCACCATTTAAGAAAGTAGTCTTCACATCCATTTGATGAACTTTCCATCCATTATGAGCTGACAAGGCAAAGAGACCTCAGACGATCGCCCATTTTGTTGTGGGGAAAAAGTCTCCTCATAATGAACATTTTCTTTTTGTGCAAGTCATTTTTCCATGATCCTTTCTTTGTGCTTTTCAAGTGATCCATTTGATTTGTACTTGTTCCTGTAGAACCACTTGTAGCCAATTGGTTTGGTTCCAAATGGAGGGTCCACCAAATTCCATGTTCCATTCCTTAGTAGAGCATCATACTCCCTCTATAATGCTTATTTCCATTCATCGTGTTATCACTCTAGTAAATTCTTAAGTTGTGGGATTTTGGATTCAAGTCAAAGAACTCTTGAGGTAACCACAAACCTACTTCAAACTCTAGGATCTAGCCTTCCTAGGGTTTAGAGAGGGCTCTCTCTTTAAAATTGATCTTTGTTTGATTTATAAATGTTAGGCTAGTTATGAAAGTACAATTTGGTTTTGGTTTAAAGGGTTTGGTGGGAAAAAAATCACTTGGAGGTAATATAGAGAGACATCTACTTTTCCATTAGGCTATGGGGTATAAATCATAACTAGCCACACTAGCAATCAAGGCCAAAAAGGTAAAAATATATTTAGGGCAAGATAGATAACCCTCAAAGATTTGGGAAAGTGGTTTTTTGTGAGGTGGTATGATCGGGATAAAGGGCACTTAAGGATCCTTTGATCCGGAAAATGGAAGTATAAGGCAGAGGTAAAATGGGAGAAGGAGCAATTAAGGGTTCCTTGCACCGGAAATCAGAATAAAACATTAAAATGGAAACTAGATAAAGACAAGAAGCACTTGAATAATCCTGTAGTAATACTCCTAGTTACACATTCAGACAGAACAAACATAAAATGAATGCATGAAACTTAGAAAAGGAAATAGTGACAAGTAGGATGTACTTCACTCATCAGCCTATCACAGGGATCCTGAATTATGATGCCAGTCAGCTTGTCCAGTCTGCTACTTCGAATTCAAACACACAATAGCCTCCAATATTCAACAAAATGTCTATAATAAGTCCAGCAATTTTATTCCACCCTGAATACTTCTTAAATTGAGGCATTTATACAAAAAATATTACAAATATCCTAGAAGAGTTCTAGAAATAACTTTAGGAAAAATAAAATATCATTACATAATAAAAGGGACAACTACTTAACAAACTAGCAAGTTGTCCTCTTTTATCCAAAATAAATAGAACTGTTTTGTTAACAAGGAGCTTTTGGCTACCTATGTGTCCTGCTTGCTGGCTGTCAGATATTTTCATGCATTTGACTTGCCTTCGCTGATACTCTTTCCTACTAATACTCTTTAACTTAATGCTCTTTAATGCTGATACTCTTTGACCATTAGTTTTACTGTTTTACTGCTGTAAAATTATCTTTTAGCACTAAAAAATCAGCAAATTGTCTTTTCATTTTATCTTTCTTTTGATTGTCTTTAGGTATTTTTTCACTGTTTTTACCTTCCATATTTACATCAAATCTGTGAAAGTCTACCACACTTCTGCTTTTGGAATTTGGACATTTCTCAGCTTCCTGAAGTTTTCATCAACCTCTGTGTATCTTGCAAAAGTAGGCTTGATGACAAAGAGGTGCTTAATTTCATGCTGTAGAAAAAATAAATCCTCAAAATACTGAAGTAAAACTTTGCCTGTAGGAGTGTCTTGTGCTAGTGGCTTGTTTAATTGCTCTTTAGCAAACTCCCTGATCTTTTTTTCATAGTCCTTCTGTGGCATAAGATTTTCATTGAACACATGTATGTCTGGTAAGCCTTTCTGTCTAAGATTTGTATACTTTACCATAAATCTAGTTATGTCAAGGTTCATTGTTTCACACTTTTCTTCAAGATTGTTCATTAAGCTCTTTTTAGTGACAACCTTCTTGATTTTCAAGATTGTCTCTGTCCTGTCTGATATTTTCAATTCTTCAAGTTCCTCCCTGTTCTTGCTATTTAGAAATGTAATGAGTTTTAAAGCTTGTGCATGCTTATTAGTCAACTTATCCTTTGTCTCTTGTATCTCTGTTTGGGATGCTAATAACAATTCTTTCTGCTCATATATAACCTGAATTGAAGGCCATTGATTATGAATGGCTTCAATTATGTTAGTCTAGAGATGATTTTTAATGTATGAGATATGCTCTGTGAAGGTCAATTCCTTTTGTAAATTCTTGAGCTACTCTCCTAATCTGATTTCTTTCTGCTCATGAGTTCTGTCATTGATCTGAGCAGTCTTATTTGCATTCTTAAGGTTTTAAAACATCTTATTCAGTCTGTTTATTTCATTTGTCTTTAAAGACATCTCTTCCATGGCTTTGAAAATCTGGCTGGATTCATCTGTTTGCTGTACATTTGTAGTAGAAGATTTTGTAGCTGAAATGGTGGCTAAAGTCACTGGCATTGCAGTTTCCAATGGGCCCTTTGGTGCTAATTTATCTCCTAAAGTAGAAGGAACTGCTGTATTAATCACTGGGATGACTGTAGGAATAGTAGGAACTTCTGGTTCTTTTACAGTCTCTCTTTCTTGGACCATTTTTGTTTCCATCTCCTTGATTTGTGCTGTCAATTGAAGTATGAGCTTCATCATTTCTTCTTTTTCACTTTGATCCTGGAGGATTTCCTTTGTTTGTGGATGCTCACTTTGAGGAAGCTTGAGATGTTTCCTCAAAGCTGTTATATCTTCATTCTTTTTCTTGACCAATAGTTCAGCTGCTTGGATATTTGAGGGATCATATCCCACCTATAAAACTAGTTCCTATAAGGCTTTGATCCTTAAGTCCTTGGCATAAATGATGCTTTATCCATCTTCATCTGATCTTGCATATTAAGTATGGTATTTTTAAGTTTATTGGCACTCATTGCTTTGTTTGCCACTTTAGAATACAACATTTCAGAGGTCTGTCTGTGGAACTCAATCTGGTCCAGCTCATGAATATTCTCTATGTCTACCTCAAGGTCCACCTTTTTATAGTCTAATACTGTTTTGGGTGCTGAGGTAGTAGGCTGTAAAAATGACATCATCATTTTATTGCTGGAATAGTCAAATGCTGATAATAACCTATTCTGATTTCCAGGCTTCTTCTTCAAGAATTGAGAATATTTTCTGTCTTTATCTCCTCATTTTTCTACTTAATTTGCTTATACCTCTCTTTGATGTCCAAGTCCTTTTCCTCAGCTGGCTGTGAGGAAGAGGCTTCCATGCTGTGTTGTTTCTCAATCATCTGTGTGTCATTATGGTTTACTGATCTTTCCTTTTGAATTTCCATAAGTTTTTCATTGATTATGGTTGTTGCTATATCATCAGTGGTCATTGGAGCATCTGTCTCATCAATATCAATTGTTACTTTCTTCTTATCAACTGAACTGAGCTTAGGCCTTTTGTTATAGATTACTTTAAATTTGGTCTCAGTTGCTGTCTCTGCTGTGTAACCTCCTTCTTCCCTGAATCTTTTTGATGTTTCTAGTTGTTTGACAACTTCCAAAGTTGGTGCTATTCTTGTTTGGCTTTCTGTCTCTATCAAGGTGTTTTCACTCCATTCAATTTGATTGGAAAAATTTTCTAGTTCAGGTTTTGACTCATGGATAAAGGGTGTTAGTTTACATTTTACCCTTAGTTTGTTTAAGATCCCTTGTGGATCATAATTCCATGGAAAAATCTCATCAAATCTGAACTCTGATAATTTCTTTGTTATTTCCTTTTCTGCATCTCTGTGGTTGATTATGAATGGCCCAACTTGATTCTTTAACTTAAACTGGGTTTTCTTCTTGGCTGCTATAAAGTTAATTCAATCTGATTTGATAATTTGTCTAAGATATTCAAGTGCAAAAATTCTCATACATACATGTTTAAGCAACTTGTAGGGTAACAAATGGAGGATTTATCTTTAGAATATCAACATGAGAAGGAATTTTTTTTTGAAAGATCATAAACATTTTAAGGAAATCTATGCCAAGGTATAAATGAGTTAAGGCCTCTATAGACAAGGGGACTGCCTGGGGATCAGGTTGTAATTGAAGCATTTGATTAATTGAATGGGCTGTAATGGTAAAACATATTTATTTTTCTGCATTTACTATAGCCCATTGATCTGGCTCATAGTATTTTTGACAAAGTCTGATGAGTTCTTGACCAGGATGAGTCAATGGGACTATATACTTAGGAAAATAGGTTTCCTAAATTGGAATATCATCTTTGTATAGATATTTTTCATAACACCAGTTGTGTATATCTAGCAAATTAAACTCAATATCAGGGTCTACAATTTTATAGTCAAGATTAGCCAAAGGAATGCTTTCAGCAGCAACCACAGGTGGTTGAAGGGGGTTTACTGTTGTAGCAGATTTGGCAGTGATGGCTGGGGTAGGCTTAGGGGCTTTGGATCCCTCAGATTTAGGTGTTTTGGATCCTTCAGGTCTGCTTGTGCTCTGTTTCTTAGGAATTTTGGTTAACTACTGCAAGATTAGACTGTTTGCAGGAGTTTTTATTTTAACAAAGAGGAAACTGAGCAATTTAGGTTAAGGATGGATTCTTTTGGACTTTTTTTCTCAACTAGGTTTATTTGAGGATGTAAAAATGACATAAAACATAAAACAAGGGTTTTCTGAGTTGGTTTGATTGAAAAAATGGGTTTTCAAGGTAATTCAGAGGTTTTAGCCATTTAAATCCTTAAATTTGATCTTTAGACTGTGAAATTTGAGGAATTTGGTTTTAAAAAGGCTTGCAATAGAAAACAGGGTTTCCTGGGAAATTTTTTCCAAGGTTTGGCTTCTTTTTTGGTATTTTGAGTCGTTTAGTTTGGAAAATTTTATAAATAAAAGGATTGGATTTCTTTAAAGACGGTTTAAATTCGATTTGCAGGTTTCAATTTTGAGAAATATACCTTTTTTCCAAGTATCCGGCTCTGAAAAGGATTTCTGAGGTTTTTAGTTGAAATTCTGGCTTCAACAGTTTGTCTGGAGCAGTACACAGCTTCTCAATTAGTCTTCAGAGGTTTAATTATGATAACTGCAAAGGTTTCGGGTGAAAAAATGAGAATTAGGGCTTAAAAGGCTTTAAACAGAGCTCTTGACGGTCGGGAGACAATGTGAAATGGTTTTAATCGCGAAATAATGAAATAAAATACACGTTTCAAAGGTTTTAATCATACATTTGGTCGCATTCAATCAAAATTTAATTCACATTACGTCATGGCGGGGAGGTGGTTTCGGTTTTCAAAAGAGAAACCATACAGTGGTTATCGCACAATGTTCAAGTGGTAAACTATTTTGATTGAAACACACGCGATCGAATGAAAAACGACCATGTGGAGGGGAGGCGGAATGGAAAAACAACCTATTTCGTGTGCATTTGGAGGTTGAGTGGTCTATTACATTTTCTATGCGATATTGCATATAGGCCGTCAGATTTGAAGCTTGGATGCAAAGGGTCCAGATTAAATGGGAAGTTGCGGCCAATGAAAATGGTGGGTTCGGGATCATATGCATGCAGGCGGTTAATATATGCTTTAAACCTTTATATTTATCAGTGGATAAAGGCTTTAAAGTATATAGAGGCGGGGTTTATTCATATGGGGTGAGGGTTTAGTTTTTACGAAAACATTGGGTTATAAAGTATGCAGCGGGGGATGTTTTATGTATAGGGGACTAAAGCTTTTGAACTTTATAAATGTTTTATTTGATTCAAAAATTTGGAATAATGGTTATAAGCAGGGGTTAATATGTTTTATTCAAAACATTTGCAAGATGTTTTAATAAAACATAATGGGTGTGATTTATTTTATTATATAGTATTTAAACTTTTTTTTGAATAGTTTAAAGACCATAGGGGTGGGATATTTACTTACCGATAGTTTTAGACCAAAGGAATTTTAATTGTGGTTTTTGATTTAGCACATGGATAATAAAATTTGGTCTAAACATTGTAATAGTGGGTTTTTTGGGGATATTTAAATATAGGGAATTAATAAGTAGGATAGGGTATTTTTTAAGGATTTAATAAACTAAGTTAAAAGTTAATATGAAAAGGGGAATGGAATGCACACAAAAATACATAAAATGACTAAGTAAAGTGTAAAAGTAAAGAAAAGCTTGTCTTTTTATCATTTCACCAATACTTAGTATAAAGTATTTTTGAGGGTTTTTGTATGTTTCTGAATGAATGGAAGTTAATTAGATGGGTTTATATGCTTCATTAAGTAAGAATGAGTCTTTACTTATGAAAGGAGTTATAATGTATAAATAAGAGATGAAATAATGATGAATGGGGATTTAACATAAAAAATTAATATTTTCAACTAACCAGTGTTGAAAATGCAGCAAGATGATGGAGCTTAGTGAAATGAAGTCTCCTTCACTAAGTGGGCCCGCAGGCAAATTCTGGCGCAAAGTCTATTTTTAGACTATGCCTATTTTTAGACATATGGAAATACAAGTCCTGTGGCTATGATGTTATTCTTGAGATTGGTCACAGTAAAAAATAGATGGACCTCTATTTTTTGGACCCATAGGTCGAAGTCTATTTTTAGACTGCCTATCCTAAAAATAGGGAAGTCAAATATTATTTACCCTTAATAATATTTGGACTCTAAACTTCAGTTTACTCTCTTGGAGCACTTCAGTTCGAGCTACAGAAGTGGCTCATGCATCCGACAGAGGAATTACGCTATTCCTAAGGGTTTGGTGAGCTCATGCATGGTTGACTTCAGTTAGGACTTCAGTGGCAGAAGTTTGGTGGAGTTGATGAGACAGATGGTGGAGTTGTGTTCGGTTTAACTTAGTTGAACTAGTTGAGATTAGTTTAACTAGCTAATCAACTGGTAATGAGTGGAGTGAATTAAATATTATTTAATTCATTAATTAGTAACTCATTATTCAACTCAAGAACACATCATTTCACTACAGTGCATGATCAGTTCAGTGGAGACCAGTGAAAGAGGTAGATGAAAGGGTGGAGTTAGCTATCAGTGGCGACATCAGTTGTGCATGAGATTTGCACCACACTTGGAGAAATTGCCCATGATGATTGCGCTGTCAAGCCAAGGAGATTTGAACCTTGGATCTCTATTTAGACAGGCCATGATTGCGCAATAGAGGCAAGGCAATTGGTGGTGAGTTTTGAACCAGTGACTTGTTCAAAACCAAGCTAGTTTGTGTGTAACTTCATGAGATAGTACTAAGTACTTGTGAGGAGTATTGTACTGAGTTTGTTACATGATTTCTCCATTATAATATACACAATAGCTGCGGGGTTTTCAGCTATAAGCTTTCCCCATACATACCGTGTTAATGTGTATGATGATTTGATGTGCTATCGCTTGTTTTATTTCCGCATGTGTGATGATCTGAGTGGAAGAGATTATGTGTTGCATATGAATTCGAATTGATATGTGATCAGGATAGTCTCGGTGGATAATTAATCATTATTCAGCAAATTTCTACAACCAGTCATCGAGCCTTGGGTTCGGTCCCAACAAAAGTCAGAGGAATGCTCTGAGCCTGTTTGACTGATAGTTTAGAACACTAAATACCTATAGGGGAGGGGAAATTAGAGATTTTTCCCGATGATCAATAGTACATGATTTATCCACTTCTTTCTACCTACACAACCTTATTCTAACTTTTTTTCTTCATTTGGCAGGTGCATTTAGGCTTGCAACCTTGAAACAATTATTCTTTTTAAGCATAAACTATCTAAATCTACCTTATTTCATCCGATGGCTCAGATTAAATTCTTGAGCTCCTCATTATTCTCCACCTATCTACTGATTTGTCAGGTTTAAACTGTCTGACAAATCTTTATTTACTATCTAAAACATGAAATTGAAAACATGACAAGTTAAGATTAAACAATTTAACTTATCATGGATTATGGCATTTATTGACACTCTGCACATAATCATTTATTTTGCAGAAAAGTAAAAAGTAGTGGCATTTGGACTTGCTCACTTTTAGGTTTTATTTTCATCTTTTTTCTTTTTGGGGTTTATATTTTTCAAGTTCGTTGATCTTTCTTTTAGGACTTTTTACCCTTTTTTGATTTTTGATTATTATTATTATTATTATTATTTTTCAAATTATGGGAGAACAACTTGCAGAAAGCAAGGTATGTACATATTTACAAGACTATCAAAGTCAATTCAAAATTATGAATCCTATATTTATAGGACGCTAACAACGACTTCACATGGGGATGACATTTCCTGGTGAAATGTCAAGAACACCATTGACTAGTAGCCTTCAACTTTGGCCATGATGATCTAGTAATTTTCTTCTTTTTTCTACATAAAAAACTTATATTTATGACATTTTACCTTGCAAAGCTTAGGGCCTTCTCTCCGAGCTTCAACTTTGTAAAGAAAATATCCAATCCAATCTAAAAACTTCAATGGATATTTAAAATGATGTAAAAGTAAATGGGACTAACTATTGGTTAACTCAGATGAATAGAAGTGCTTGAGCATTCTACCATTTACTGGTCCTTCTTGTATATCTGTTCCATCCAAATCTTTGATAAAGAAAGCATTATTACCCCTATATCCATAAATTACATAAAGTCCTTTCCATAGAAAGTCAAACTTTCCATGTTTTCCTTTATCTTCTCTTCTAGAATCCCACTTTAACACTTGATCTCCAATGTAAAAATCATCCTCTTTACTTCTTCTATCAACAATTTTCTTGATTTTATCTTGAATGACTTGGGATTTCTCATAGAGTTTTTCCCTTGTTTGTTGTAGATGAGTAGTTTGATAGATTCTCCTTTGTATATCATTTGTTTCCACTTGTGATTCTTGAATGATTTTCATTACTGGAACACCTAAGGATGATGGAAAAACTTCATTCATTCCATATACAAGTTGGTAAGTGGAAGTGCCAATGGACTTTTGGTTGTAAGTCTATCTGCCCATAAGGCATAGAGTAAATTTTTATTCCAAGTGTTTTTGTTGTCTTCAAGTAACTTTTTTATGATATTTACAAGAATTTTGTTTGAGGATTCAACCAGGTCATTACCCTGGGGGTAATATGCAGTAGAGTGACCTAGGGTAATATGATATTTGTGACAAAAGGAAATCATCTTTTTAGACTTAAATGTGGTTGCACTATCAGTAATTATCTTGTGAGGGCATCCAAATCTTGACAAAATGTTATTTTCTATGAAAGTAATAATGACTGCATCAGTGGCTTGTCTAGTAGGAATAGCTTCAATCCACTTTGTGAAGTAATCAGTGGCAGTCAAAATCCACTTATGTTGGCCAGAGGATGGGGGGTGAATTTATCCAATGAAGTCTAAACCCCATTGTTGAAATGGCATTTCAGTTGAAATAGGCTTTAAGGGTAGAGGTAACAATTTCTTTTTGCCTTAAAAAATTTGACATTTGTGACATAAAGTAACAAACTTTTTAACATTATCAAACAAGGTAGGTCAGTAAAAAATAGCTCTAAGGATATTGTCAGCAGTATTTTTCCAATATAAATGCCCTCCACAGTCACCTGAATGAAATTCTTCAAGTATTTTATCAGCTTCTTCCTTTAGTAAACAATTCAATAATATACCACTATGGTCTCTCCAAAAAAGTACATTATATAAGATACAAAATATCATTTCTTTAAGTTTTAGAAATCTAGCTTTAGTCCTTGACAATCCAGGAGGAGCTTGTAAGTTTGTAAGTACAAATATGATATCTGAGTACCAAGGTGAATCTAGAAAGGCTTCACTGATCATTGGAGTCGCCATCTCTTCCTAGTCATCAACCTGAGCAATAAAATTTATATCTAATGCATTGCAGTTAGATTTAGCCATTAATTTGGCTAATTCTTGTCCTCTAATAAGTTTTGTGAGTTTAATTTCTATGTCATATTCTAAGATAGTGGCAATCCACTTACCTCTTCTTCCATCAGGGCCATCCTGAGTAAGAATGTCTTTAACTACAAAATTTGGGAAATAGGCAATTATGTGGGAATAGAGAGTATAAACTTTGAAGTCTTTGATGGCCTTAACCAAAGCTAAGGCTTGTTTCTCCATTATGTTATATTTCAGAGGAGCATCTCTAAGGGTCTTACTAAAAAATGCTATAGTTTGTTCAAATCCTTGATCATTCTTCTGTACAATGGTATGCTCTGAAGCAAATGAAAAAATTATGAAACCTTTTTTGAAATCTGGACTGATTAAGACTGGTGTTTTAGTTAAAGCCTGCTTCATGGATTCAAATGATTGTTTGGCTTCAACAATCCATTTTAGAATTGAGTCTTTTTTGAGAATGTTGTTCAGTTCTCTAATGATTTCAGCTAAGTTTGAAATAAATCTTCTTAAAAAATTTATCTTACCTAAGAAAGCTTGTAATTATTTGATATTTCTAGGTGGACTGATGTTCAGAATTGCTTCTATCCTAGTAGGATAAATTCTAATTCCTTCTTTTGAGATTATATGTCCTAGTAACTTACCTTCCTCTAATCCAAATAGACTTTTTTTGGGATTTAGAGAGATGCCAAATTTCCTACCTTTAATGAAAACTTGTTTCAAATGATCCAAATGCTCATTATTTGTTTTGGAAAAATAGTGATTTCATCTAAATAAATTACCAAAAAATCATGAATTTCCTTTGCAAAGGCTATGCCCATAGACCTTTGAAAGGTTGCCCCTGCATTCATCAATCCAAAAGGCATTTTTACATACATAAAAGTGCCCCAAGGAGTGGTGAAAGTTGTTTTAGCCTGATCTTCTTCTTGGACTAGGATCTTGTTATATCCTGAAAAGCCATCTAACAAAGAAATCCTTGTAGAACCTACTACCCTTTGTAATATATGGTCCATCTTAGGTAAAGGGTAATTATCCTTTAAGGATACTTTGTTAAGATTTCTAAAGTCAACATACAATCTAATTTCACTTGTTTTCTTTCTAGTGGGAACTAGGTTTGAAACCCAATTAGAGTATCTGATTGGTGCAATGATCTGGGCATCATACATTCTCTTAATTTCCTTTTCTATCAAAGGTAATAGTAAAGGGTTAATTCTCCTCAACTTTTGTTTGAATGGTTTTTTATCCTCTTTTATTGGAATTTTGTGTTGGATTATGTTTGTATCATAAGATTTTAAATCTTCATAACTCCAAGCAAACACATCCTGATATTCCTTTAAAAGTTCAATATGTTTATCCTTTTCTTCTTGAGGTAAACTTTTGGAAAGTTTTATCATTTTAGGTTTCAATTTTGTACCAATATTACACTCTTCTATGTCAGATCTTATTGGCTCCATTTTTGGTTTTTTAGCTATATCATTAGAGTCAAAAAGATCTTCTAAGGGTGTTAATCCTTTAGGTAAGAAATTATCTTTGAGGTTAAAATGTCAGATTCATCATCCATGATTTCTTCAATTTCTACTTTCTCTAAGCTATCTATGTCAGCTTGAGTAAATCTAGTTGGTTTATCAAAATTTATTCTATTTACATCTAAGTTATTTGAATCTATTTCACAATCCAAATCATTATCTATTGTACAATCAATATCTATTATACAGTTTGAAATTCTCCTTCATTGTTCAAAAACCTGTAAATCTGTTCATCCTGAGAAAAAATCTGCCAATACTTAGGATTATCGGAATTATTGGCCTATGCTTGACTTCAACAGTATATTTGTAATTTGGTTGGAATGTTAAATTGCATGTACTAGCAAAAGTAGCAAGACAATGAGCTTGCATATTTTGTTTTCTAGGTATAGTTGTAAATTTACATTCCAATAAATGATCAATTAAATCAAGCACAGTGACTTTGTATCGGCCTAGTCTTGGATTATGAACATAATAATCTCCATGTATTTTTTTTATGATTAATTCGGAATCTCCCATGATTAAAATTCGTTGTCCTCCTGAGTTTCTAATGATTTGAAGTCCTAGAATTAAGGCTTCATATTCAGCCATGTTGTTTGTACATTTGAAATTTAGCCTGAAAGCATGGCCTTCTGAGTGATTAGTCTCCATGTTTGTTATCCATGCTCCTACTCCTACTCCTAATTTGTTTACAGAACCATCAAAGTCTAAGTGCCAAAGGGATTCATGAAAGATGTTGTCATTGTTTGGTGTTGGCTTTTTATCAATCAGTTCAGTTTGGATTTCATTATTCTCAGAGTTACATAAGATAAAAGAGTCCAGGTCAATTGGTGTGGAATAAATAGGATAATTTATAGATCTTTTAGCACTACTAACCATGAAATTCATCAATGTTTCCCTATATAGCTTTTTAGGCTCATCAAACACTGATATAGTAGCATAACTCATGTCTAATTGTAGAGATCCCTGCAATTTTTCTCCCCATGACTGAGAAAGTAGCATACCATATTTAGGTGGGATATCATCTACTACAATGTCCATTAATATACTCTTAACAGAGTACTGAACTAATGTCACACATAAGTCTTTGATTAATCTTAAGCACTTAACTTTTCTAGAGTCAAATGAGAACAAATATTTGTAAGGCCTGGTTATTTCTAGATTAAGAGTTTCCATTATAGCTTTAGGAATTAAATTATGGGAAGCTATTGAATCTAGCATAGCGTTATGGAGAATTTGATCATGAATGGTAAGACTGATATAAAGGGGAGGGACTGATCCATATGCATGCTTTCCATTCACATCAAGGCTAAAGATCAACTCTGGTTGATCATCATTCAAATTAATTGCATCTTCACCATCAATCATATTCAGTGTTTCAGTTATGGTTGATTTGTATAAGTCATTTTTTACTAATTATGTTAAAGGAATGGGTATTTTTAACTGAGAAATTTTAGTCTATGTTGTGTAACCAGCTCCAAAAATAGAAGAAAAGAGATATGAACACCTTAGAAATAAGCCACTTCGAGGGGGAAACCTCCAATACATTACATAAATGAACAATTCTTGGATGATACAATTTACAAAACCTCCTATATATATATAGGAGTCTATGGGGCCATAATGTAATCCTAGTGGACCACAATGTAATCCTAGCCGACCTAACAATAATAATGTAAGGGCACAATAATAACAATATGGGGGTTACAGGGGTACAACAATAACAATAAGTGGGGCTACACTAACATAATAAGGGACTACACTATTAATATAGGGACTTAACATGCCCCTCTCCTTCAAACAAGTTTTGTCCTCAACGCTTGATTATTTCTTGATGCTTCTGTATAAAATTCGCATCCTCCCATGTGGAATCTTCTACAGGAAAGTTCTTCCACTTGCTGAGATACTCTGAAATTGATTGTACTTTTCGAGTTCTTGTTTTTGTGACTGCTTCAGAACTTCTTTCGATGTGATGTTGATATTCCTGTTGTTTCATTAGATTCTGCACCCAAGTTAGGTTATCCTTTGAGAGTTGGACAACTTGTTGTTGATGCTCGATGTCATCTTCCAATAATTTATCATCCATATTAGCTATTATTTTATCCTTCAAACCATCCAACTTAGCCTCCATTTCTTCTTTTAAACCATCTATGTCATCTTCGGTTGCTCTTCGTAAGATCGAAATTTGTTGCACTTGGTACCGTAATTTTGATACTTATATCTCATCAATTATTCCATCTCATTCATCATATATTTCTAGGCTTAATGGGTATGGAATTCTTTGGAGGAATTTCTAACGTAACATCAAATATATGCTCAATAGGTCTTTGACCTAGCTTCAAACCGATTTTTCAAACAAGAGCTAAATTTAAAACAATACACACCTTTTTACTTGCTTTGAGGAGTCTGATATTGGAATTATATTATCTTTATCATTTACCTTTAAATATATGAAATTCTAACAATGAAATAGCTCTAATTCTCTTCAAATTTCATGTATGATCTCGATTTATCTTTTCTCTAAGACAAAGTTGTGTCCAATCTCCCACAATGACCTAATTCTGGACTGGTTCAGTAGAGCGAACTTGTACGACTTGCCACGTGTCACTGTTTTGTCCTTTGTCTCTGAAATTTATAGCCAAGAAACTACAGGCCGTGTACTTGCGACCAATTTTGACGGCACTCCAATCCAATCTTCAGAGAGAGAGTTATTGAACTTCCGTTGTATTTCACTGAGAGGAAATCGTGAGTCCTAAAAGCATTCACACCTTCCACAGATCATATTCCAAAAATACATGAAACAAGCTCCCAAATTTTTTGAAGAATTTCCTCAGATTTCAGTTCAAATAAGGACCATATGAGTGAATTTGTGATTCCAACCTTCGTAGAAATTTTATAGCTGAAACACACGATGACCGTTTCTAGGAGCCCAAAAAGACCTAACTCACGTATCTATTCGAAAATATTGCGAACCAAGCTCTGAAATTTTTAGAAAAACTTCCTCAAGATTTCAGATTCGCACCCTAAAAATTTCAGCTTCTGAAGCTTCGTAGAAAAAAAGTTATAGCGAAAATTCCATGACGACGTGTTTGGAGCAGCGAAACCCTAGAATCCAAACCTCTGATACCAAATGTTGTGTAACCAGCTCCAAAAATAGAAGAAAAGAGATATGAACGCCTTAGAAATAAGCCACTTCGAGGGGGCAGCCTCCAATACATTACATAAATGAACAATTCTTGGATGATACAATTTACAAAACCTCCTATCTATATATAGGAGTCTATGGGGCCATAATGTAATCCTATTGGACCACAATGTAATCCTAGCCGACCTAACAATAATAATGTAAGGGCACAATAATAACAATATGGGGGTTACAGGGGTACAACAATAACAATAAGTGGGGCTACACTAACATAATAAGGGACTACACTATTAATATAGGGACTTAACAGTCTGAATATTAAATGAGGGTTGAGATTTACTATTTGAACTAATTCATCTTTAGTAACTGTAATTTGACTTGGTTTTTCTTGAGTTTCTATAGTTGTATTTCTATCTTCAATTGTTTTGACATTCTCTGTCTACGTTTCCTGAGTTTTACTGCTTTTAACCTTATTTTCAGGGACTGTTTGTGTAGCAGTAGACGTTTTATCAGACTTATAATTATCATCAGGCGTTCTTGAGTTATCAGTTTTTGGTTCTGCTAATTTAGAATCAACAAAAAGTTTCTTAGAATCTGAATTTGTTGATTTAACTGAATTAGAGGCTTTAGCAGTAATGACTTTCTGTGAATCTTTTGAAGATTCTACCACTTCATCAGTAATATAACCAATTTTGGGACTTGATGATTTTTTAGGACTAGAAATGGGTTGAGAAGAATGGGAACTTTGCTTATTTTCCCTTGGGAGAATTTGCAAAACTTTTGTTTTTGGTGCTTCTACATTTTTCTTATTTTGATTTTGGGAATTGTTTTTGGTAGAAGATTCATTGTTTTTCTTGTGTCTAAGGTTATACTGACTATGTATTTCATTTATGGAAAAGTCATAACCCTGTTTATAGTCAAAGGATTCACTGGACTCTAATTTGAGTTGTTGAAGCTCAAATAGTTCCTGATCTTCCTGAGTGAGGAAAATGGTATTGTTTTCATCTATTCCCATTAGATGATTGATGTCATCCTCATTTTCATCATTATTTTGAGAAATTTTAGCATAGTTCTCTTGGAATGGTGGCCTTATTGTTTGGTCTGGGCCTGTTTCTTTTGCTTTTCCCTGATTTAAGTTTTTTCTAAAGTTGGGATTTCTGATCTGTCGTTGATTATCCCAATGGGGTATTTTTTCTATATTATCTAGTCTATCCATCATTATTTCTAAGGTTTTGGCTAAGCTATCTATTTTTTCATCTGAATTTGAATTTTCTTCTTTGATAGTCACCCTTCTTTCATTTATGAGTCTAGCTTTTTTAGCTAATATGTTTATTTCTACACTAACAACATCTAATTTCATTTTTTCTAAGGTGTCTGCATCTCTTTCCCTTAATTGATAAGCCATATCTACATCAAATCCATCAAGGAATTTAAGCAGAACAGAATAAGGAGTAGGTTTAAGAGTTGCAGGAATAGACTTATAGACACTATTATACCTAGTGCAGTAATCTTGAACTGACTCAGTTGGGGATCTTTTTAATGCATCAAATTCAGATAATATTTGAAGAGGGTTCTTTTTCTTTTCCCATTTATTAAAAAATGTTGTGAAAAATACAACTAAACCAGTTATGCTACCAGCAGCTTGATCTTTAAACCATTTCTTTACTTCTCCAGTCAAAGTTTGAGCAAACAATCTAATTTTAACATCCGAGTCATCTATTTCATAAATTTCAAAGAAGTCCATGACTTTAGTTATGTGTTGTTGAGAAGTATATTGTGTAGTACCATCAAAAAGTGGTATTTTGTTTTGATAATCTTGAGGCATTTCATGCAACCGTTGAGGTAAGACAAGGGGAGCATATCTAGCAACCATGGCTAAAAGCTTAGTTTGACTAGAAGATCTAGTAAAAGAACTTGGAGCTGTGCTAGAAATGATAGCCGATGAACTAAAAATTGTACCAGAAATGCTGGGGAATGATATTGGGATATGAGTGGAACTAGTAGGAAATGAGAATGATGAACTTGCAAAATCAGAAGGTAAACTTGTGGATTTAGTGGATGAAGTGGATGGTGGAAAAATTATTCTAGGCTGCAAAGGCAGTCTAGGGATAAATGGGTTCGTGGATGAGTTGGGAGTGGTATTTATATATGATGTAACAACATACAGAGATGAATCTGTAGCTGGTATTATTGTGGTGTGTAACAGAGAAACTGGAGGTTTGTTTGTATAAGTAAAAAATTTAGCTAATTCAATAGCCTCATCAATATCCTTAAGAATTGTAACATTAATTTCTTCAACTTTAGTCTGATATTCAACTTTCTTTGATTTAGATCTTGCTATAATAATTTCTTGTTTTGTATTCAAGAATGAAACAAAAGCAGGGTCTACAACAATAGTTTTTAAATCATTTTCAGATTTTCTTTTAAATAAGGAATGCTCAAATTTCAGATCAAAATCAATATCTTGCAGACTAACTAATTCTTGAGGTAATGAATTGACTCTTATTAATGATACTTCAGCTTCTAAGTTTTTTGTTTGTTTTTTTTTTTTTCCAATTCGGTCTAGGTTATCTACTATGACAACAGGTTTAGGATCTCGGTTAGACCTGGTATAGTAGGTTTTCCTAGAAACCAAAATTACAATTTTTCAATACCCACAACCTATAAAAATAATCTTGAAATAAAAAGATGAATAAAATACTTTTCCTTCAAGACAATTTTATGACTGAGGATTGGTTAAGTCCCCAGTATGGTTGCCAATATGTTATCACCATAGTAAATTCTTAAGTTGTGGGATTTTGGATTTAAGTCAAAGAACTCTAGAGGTAACCACAAAACTACTTCAAACTCTAGGATCTAACCTTCCTAGGGTTCAAAGAGGGCTCTCTCTTTAAGATTTATCTTTGTTTGATTATGAAAGTACAATTTGGTTTTGGTTTAAAGGGTTTGGTGGGAAAAAATCACTTGGAGGTAAGATAGAGGGAAATCTACTTTTCCATTGGGCTATGGGGTCTAAATCAAACTAGCAGCACTAGAAATTGAGGCAAAAAAGGTACAAATATATTCAGGGCAAGATAGATAACCCTCATAGATTTGGGAAAGTGGTTTTTTGTGAGGTGGTATGATCGAGATAAAGGGCACTTAAGGATCCTTTGATCCAGAAAATGGAAGTAGAAGGCAGAGATAAAATGGGAGAAGGGGAAATTAAGGGTTCCTTGCACCAGAAATCAGAAGAAAACATTAAAATGGCAACTAGTTAAAGACAGGGAGCACTTGCCTAATCCTGTAGTAATACTCCTAGTTACACATTCAGACAGAACAAACATAAAATGAATGCATGAAACTTAGAAAAGGAAACAGTGACAAGTAGGAAGTACTTCACTCATCAGCTTATCACATGGATCCTGAATTATGATGCCAGTCAGCTTGTCCAGTCTGCTACTTCGAATTCAAACACACAATAGCCTCCAATGTTCAACAAAATGTCTATAATAAATCCAGCAATTTTATTCCACCCTGAATACTTCTGAAATTGAAGTATTTATACAAAAAGTATTATAAATATCCTAGAAGAGTTCTAGAAATAACTTTAGCAAAAAGAAAATATCATTACATAATAAAAGGGACAAATGCTTAACAAACTAGCAAGCTATCCTCTTTTATCCAAAATAAATAGAATTTTTTTGTTAACAAGGAGCTTTTGGCTGCCTATGTGTCCTGCTTGCTGGCTGTCAGATATTTTCATGCATTTGACTTGCCTTTGCTGATACTCTTTCCTGCTGATACTATTTAACCTGATGCTCTTTAAAGCTGATACTCTTTGACCATCAGTTTTACTGTTTTACTGTTGTAAAATTATCTTTTAGCAGTAAAAAATCAGCAAACTGTCTTTTCATTTTATCTTTCTTTTGACTGTCTTTAGGTAACTTTTTCACTGTTTTTACCTTCCATATTTACATCAAATCTGTGAAAGTCTGCCACTCTTTTGCTTTTGGAATTTGGACATTTTTCAGCTTCTTGAAGTTTTCATCAGTCTTTGTGTATCTTGCAAAAGTAGGCTTGATGACAAAGAGGCGCTTAATTTCATGCTGTAGAAAAAAAAAATCCTCAAAATATTGAAGTAAAATTTTTCCTGTAGGAGTGCCTTTTGCTAGTGGCTTGTTTACTTTCTCTTTAGCAAACTCCCTGATCTTTTTGTCATAGTCCTTCTGTGGCATAGGATTTTCATTGAACACATGTATGTCTAGTAAGCCTTCTGTATAAGATTTGTATACTTTACCATAAATCTAGTTATGGCAAGGTTCATTGTTTCACACTTTTCTTCAAGATTGTTCATTAAGCTCTTTTTAGTGACAACCTTCTTGATTTTCAAGATTGTATCTGTCATGTCTAATATTTGCAATTCTTCAAGTTCCTCCCTGTTCTTTCTGTTTAGAAATGTAATGAGTTTTAAAGCCTGTGTAGGCTTATCAGTCAACTCATCCTTTGTCTTTTGTATCTCTGCTTGGGCTGCTAATAAAAATTATTTCTGCTCATATATAGCCTGAATTGAAGGCCATTGATTATGAATGGCTTCAATTATGTTAGTCCAGAGATGATTTTTAATGTATGGATCTGCTCTGTGAAGGTCAATTCCTTTTGTAAATTCTTGAGATGCTCTCCCAATCTGATTGCTTTATGCTCATGAGTTCTAGCATTGATCCGAGCAGTCTTATTTGCATTCTCAAGGTTTTCAATCATCTTATTCAGTTTGTTTATTTCATCTGTATTTAAAGACATCTCTTCCATGTCTTTGATAATGTGGCTGGCTTCATCTGTTTTCTGTACATTTGTAGTAGAAGATTCTATATATGAAATGGTGGTTGAAGTCACTGGCACTGTAGTTACCAGTGGGCCCTTTGGTGCTAATTTCTCTCCTAAAGTAGAAGGCACTGCTGAAGTAATCACTGGGATGAATGTAGAAATTGTAGGAACTTTTGGTTCTTTTACAGTCTCTCTTTCTTGGACCAGTTGGTCCATTTGTGTTTCCATCTCCTTGATTTGTGTTGTCAATTGAAGTATGAGTTTCGTCATTTCTTATTTCACTTTGACCCTGGAGGATTTCCTTTGTTTGTGGATGCTCAATTTGAGGAATCTTGAGCTATTTCCTCAAAGCCGCTATTTCTTCATTCTTTTTCTTGACCAATAGTTCAACTGCTTGGATATTTGAGGGATCATATACCACCTGTAAAACTAGTTCCTCTAAGGCTTTTATCCTTAGGTCTTTGGCATAAAGTGATGATTTATCCATCTTCATCTGATCTTGCATATTAAGTATGGTGTTTTGAAGTTTATTGGCACTCATTTCTTTGGTTGCCACTGTAGAATACAACATTTCATAGGTCTGTCTGTGGAACTCAATCTGGTCTAGCTCATGAATATTCTCTGTGTCTACCTCAAGGTCCACCTTTTTATAGTCTGATACTGTTTTGGGTGCTGAGGTAGTAGGATGTAAAAATGACACCATCATTTTATTATTGGAATAGTCAAATTCTGATAATAACCTATTCTGATTTCGAGGCTTCTGCTTCAAGAATTGAGAATATATTTCTATCTTTATCTCCTCATTTTTCTGCTTAATTTGCTTATACCTCTCTTTGATTTCCAAGTCCTTTTCCTCAGTTGGTTGTGAGGAAGAGGCTTCCATGCTGTGTTGATTCTCAATCATATGTGTTTCATTCTGGTTTACTGGTCTTTCCTTTTGAATCTCCATAAGTGTTTCATTGATTATGGTTGTTGCTATATCATCATTGGTCACTGGAGCGTCTGTCTCATCAATATCAATTGTTACTTTCTTATTATCAACTGAACTGAGCTTAGGCCTTTTGTTATAGATTACTTTAAATTTGGTCTCAGTTGTTGTCTCTGCTGTGTAACTTCCTTCTTCCCTGACGCTTTTTGATGTTTCTGGTTGTTTGACAACTTCCAAAGTTGGTGTTGTTCCTGTTTGGCTTAATGTTGTCTCTATCAAGGTGTTTTCACTCCATTCAATTTGATTGACAAACTTTTCTAGTTCAGGTTTTGACTCATGGATAAAGGGTGTTAGTTTACATTTTACCCTTAGTTTGTTTAAGATCCCTTGTGGATCATAATTCCATGGAAAACTCTCATCAAATCTGAACTCTGATAATTTCTTTGTTATTTCCTTTTCTGCATCTTTGTGGTTGATTATGAATGGCCCAAATTGATTCTTTAACTTAAACTGGGTCTTCTTCTTGGCTGCCATAAAGTTAATTGAATCTGAATTGAGAATTTGTCTAAGATATTCAAGTGAAAAAATTCTCATACATACATGTTTAGGCAACTTGTAGGGTAACAAGTTTGATCCAAAAATCCTTAATTCAGTGTGTTTTTCATAGAGGTACCAATCTCCAACTTTGTTCTGCTCTAAAAGCTGCAATATTATTTTCATTTCTTCATTGATCCTAGGTTGTTCTGATTTGTCTAATATGCTCATTGCTGGATGCAAAAACTGTTCTGAAAACTCTGAATAAGTGGAATCATTGGATTCTTTTCACAGTAATGAAGTCCAAAAGATAATTTATAGAGGTTTTCCCTCTACATCCATCTTTTGCAAAGAAACTGGAAAATTGTCTGCTTGAGAGAATAAAAACAAATGGAAAAGATAAGATGAATATCTAAAAACTCCTTCTGTGGGTAATTTAGTCAACTGGTAGTGGATGGTATCTGCTATGAAACCAACATAGTCAAGGATGACTGATGGAGGTTGACCAAGAGACATGGTGGACAAGAAACCAAGAATAGATTCATCAGTAAACTCATCTGTAAAATATCCAAGGATAAAAGATAACATAGAGATAATATGTCTAGAACCTTCACGAAATTTAGCTGTGGACTATGGAGGATTTATCTTTCGACTATCAACATGAGAAGGCATAAAATTATGAAAGATAATAAAACTTTTAGGGAAATATAGGCCATGGTATAACTGAGTTAAGGCCTCTGTAGACAAGGGGACTACCTGGGGATCAGGTTGTAATTGATGCATTTGATTAATTGACTGGGCTATAATGGTAAAAAGTATTTATTTTTCTGCATTTACTATAGCCCTTTGATCTGGCTCATAGTATTTTTACAAAGTCTGATGAGTTCTTGACCAGGATGAGTCAATGGGACTATATACTTAGGCAAATAGGTTTCCCAAATTGGAATATCATCTTTGTCTAGATATTTTTCATAACACCAGTTTTATATATCTAGCAAATTAAACTCAATAACAGGGTCTGAAATTTTACAGTCAAGATCAGTCAAAGGAATGCTTTCAGCAGCAATTATAGGTGGTTGAAGGGGGTTTACTGTTGTAGCAGATTTGGCAGTGATGGCTGGGGTAGGCTTAGGGGCTTTGGATCCCTCAGAGTTAGGTGTTTTGGATCCTTCAGGTCTGCTTGTGCTCTATTTCTTAGGTATTTTAGGTAACTACTGCAATATTAGACTGTTTGCAGGAGTTTTTATTTTAACAGAGAGGAAACTGAGCAATTTAGCTTAAGGATGGTTTCTTTTGGACTTTTATGCTCAATTATGTTAATTTGAGGATGTAAAAATGGCATAAAATAGAGAACAAGGGTTTTTTGAGTCGGTTTGATTGAAAAAATGGGTTTTCAAGGTAATTCAGAGGTTTTAGCCGTTTAAATCCTTAAATTTGATCTTTAGACCTTGAAATTTAAGGAATTTGGATTTAAAAAGGCTTGCAATAGAAAACAGGGTTTCTTGGGAAAGTTTTGCCAGGGTTTGGCCTCTTTTTTGGTATTTTTAGTCGTTCAGTGTGGTCAATTTTATAAATAAAAGGATTGGCTTTCTTTAAAGGCGGTTTAAACTCGATTTGTAGGTTTCAATTTTGAGAAAAATACCTTTTTTGCAGGTTTTCGGCTCTGAAAAGGATTTCTGAGGTTTTTAGTTGAAATTCTGGCTTTAGCAGCTTCTCTGGAGCAGTACACAGCTTCTCAATTAGTCTTCAAAGGTTTAATTCTGATAACTGCAAAGGTTTCGGGTGAAAAAATGAGAATCAAGGCTTAAAAGGATTTAAATAGAGCCCTTGACAATCGGGAGACAATGTGAAATGGTTTTAATTGCGAAATAATGAAATAAAATGCATGTTTTAAAGTTTTTAACCATATATTTGGTCGCATTCAATCAACATTTAATTCACATTGCGTCATGGTGGGAAGGTGGTTTAGGTTTTCAAAAGAAAAACCATACAGTGGTTATCGCACAACGTTTAAGTGGTAAGCTGTTTTGATTGAAACACACGTAATCGAATGAAAAACAACCACGTGGAGGGGAGGCGGAATGGCAAAACAACCTATTTCACATGCATTTGGAGGTTGAGTGGTCGATTACATTTTCTATGTGATATTGCATATAGGCCATCAGATTTGAAGCTTGGATGCGAAGGGTCTAGATTAAATGGGAAGTTGGGGCCAAAGAAAATTGTGGGACCGGGGATCATATGCATGCGGGAGGTTAACATATGCTTTAAACCTTTATATTTATCAGTGGATAAAGGCTTTAAAGTATATAGAGGCGGGGTTTATTCATATGGGGCGAGGGTTTAGTTTTTACGAAAACATTGGGTTATAAAGTATGCAGGGGGGATGTTTTATGTATAGGGGACTAAAGCTTTTGAACTTTATAAATATTTTATTTGATTCAAAACTTTGGAATAATGGTTATAAGTGGGGGTTAATATGTTTTATTCAAAACATTTGTAAGATGTCTTATTAAAACATAATGGGCGTGATTTATTTTATTATATAGTATTTAAACCTTTTTTTTGAATAGTTTAAAGACCATAGGGGCAGGATATTTACTTACCGATAGTTTTAGACCAAAGGAATTTTAATTGAGGTTTTTGATTTAGCACATGGATAATAAACTTTGGTCTAAACATTGTAATAGTGGGGTTTTTGGGGATATTTAAATATAGGGAATTAATAAGTAGGATAGGGTATTTTTTAGGAATTTAATAAACTAAGTTAAAAGTTAATATGAAAAGGGGAATGGAATGCACACAAAAATACATAAAATGACTAAGTAAAGAGTAAAAGTAAAGCAAAACTTGTATTTTTATCATTTCACCAATACTTAGTATAAAGTATTTTTGAGGGTTTTTGTATGTTTCTGAATGAATAGAAGTTAATTAGATGGGTTTATATGCTTCATTAAGTAAGAATGAGTCTTTACTTATCAAAGGAGTTATAATGTATGAATAAGAGATGAAATAATGATGAATGGGGATTTAACATAAAAATTTAATATTTTCAACTAACCATTCACTGAGCCTTGGGTCCGGTCCCAACAAAAGTCAGAGAAATGCTATGAGCCTGTTTGACTGATAGTTTAGAACACTAAATACCTATAGGGGAGGGGAAATTAGAGATTTTGTCCGATGATCAATATTACATGCTTTCTCCACTTCCTTCTACCTACACAACCTTATTCTAACATTTTTTCTTCATTTGGAAGGTGCATTTAGGCTTGCAACCTTGAAAAATTTATTCTTTTTAAGCATAAACTATCTAAATCTGCCTTATTTCATCCGAGGGCTCAGATTAAACTGTTGAGCTCCTCATTATTCTCTACCTATCTACTGATTTGTCTGGTTTAAACTGTCTGACACATCTTTATTTACTATCTAAAATGTGAAATTGAAAACATGACAAGTTAAGATTAAATAGTTTAACTTATCATGGATTATGGCATTTATTGACACTCTGCTCATAATCATTTATTTTGCAGAAAGTAAAAAGTAGTGGCATTTGACTTGCTCACTTTCAGGTTTTATTTTCATCTTTTTTCTTTTTGGGGTTTATATTTTTCAGGTCCGTTGATCTTTCTTTTAGTACTTTTAACCCTCTTTTTTATTTTTTATTATTTTTCATTTTTTTCTTTTATCAAAATATGGGAGAACAACTTGCAGAAAGAAAGGTATGTACATATTTACAAGACTATCAAATTCAATTCAAAATTATGAATCCTATATTTATAGGACCCTAACACATCGTGAGAAGGAAATTTTTAAAGGAATTTGACCTTGAAAGTTAGTATATAAATTCAATTCAAAATAATATGAAACATCCATATCATCAACCAAATCAAAATTATGTGCATCACCTCCACATTGTCTAGAGGAACTTCTAGTTCCTATTTTTCTAACCTCATCAGGATGAACCCTTTCAAGTGTTTTGGTGAGCTATTGTTGGGGAACCTTACGAGACGGTACAAGTTTCTCCATTGATTGGTATGGGGTTGCATTAAGATTTAGCCTTCCAATCCTGTCAATCAAATTAATCAAAGGGTCTTTCAGAATTGAAGAAGTGGCTGGAACTTCACGGCGGGGAGATAATTCTTTAGAAGTAGATTCCATAGATTAATCCAATATGGGGATCCCCCCTTCAAGATGTGGAATTTCATTATCAAATTCATGATAAATTTTTGCATGGTTAAATCTATCCAAATGATCAAGTTTTCACTCAACAACTTTTTTATCTTGGAATATTTGAGAAAAATTACATCTCTAAACAAAACAAACTTCTTATTTAGATCATGCTAAAGACGATATGCCTTGGTGGTATCTGAACACCCCAAAAAGATGCATTTATGAATCCTTGCATCAATTTTGCTTATATGTTGCTTAGGAATCAAGGCATAGTAGGTGGAATCAAAGACCATGAGATGTCTTACCAAAGGAATGTGGCCATATCACATCTTATAAGGAGTCTTATTTTCAACAACATGAGATAAACATATGATATAAAAATATACTTCACATAGAACTACGTTGGCCCAAAACAACAACTTCAAATTTTTGAAAAGCATCATGGAACAAACCATATTCAAAAGAATGATATTCATTCTTTCAGCTATACCATTTTGTTGAGGACTGTATGGAATAGTGGTTTGATGTTGAATCCTGTGTTGGAAAATATGGTTTTTAATTTCACTATAAGTATATTCCTTTCCATTATCAATATGAAGGGAGCCAACATGTGATTATGTATCATTGTCATGAAAATTTCTAAAAGTTTCAACAGTTTCTGATTTTCTTTTCAACAAGTATATCCAATACATCTAGATGTAGACATCAATAAAAGCCATCATACATATATTTCCATTTGCAGAAGGAATAAGCATAGGGCCGCACAAATCATAATGAATCTATTGAAGTCTTATATGTGCTTCAGAAGTAGAATCATGATATGGTTGTTTGTTATCTTTTCCAAGGATACAAGCATCACATTGCTTCAGTTTCCTAGGAATAGTTTGCAAACCAGAAACACCATTCTTTTTTAGCAAATGAAGACTGACATAATTAAGATGTCTAAATATTACATGCCATCGAAAGGTATGCAGATTTTTGTGCACGAGCAAATGTTCCTTCGAAATTCAACAATATTTCTTCTTCTACTCTAGTCATGATAAATGTGTTGTCAGATGCTTTCTTTATCTTTATTTTTCTATCAAATATATGGATAGATTTCCCTTACCAACGAATGTGAACAAGGGACGATAGATTACTTCGCAACACTAGAAGCTAGAATACATCATATAAAATAAAATCATGAAGTCCAAGCAAGTTAAGCTTGATAGTCTCAAGTCCAGGTGACTTCATAATTGACTTTTGTACAAAATCAACTACTCCATCTACTTTATCACCAAGGTATCCAAAGAAGTATCTATGAAAGTTCATATGGTAGGTTTCACTTATATCAATCAAACATGCATCTCTCTAATAAAAAAATGAAGTATGAAACAAATATTCAGTTAATCTTGTATTGCAATGAACAACAATGTAATGCATAGGTTAATGTGATTTACCTTTTTTTAGATCATATGCCTTACCTCTATCTTCTATGTGGTCTTTCTTTATCCTCTCTTAGGGGATTTTTCATGTGGATGCCTCATGTCCATCTCTATTGCAATGAATATTAGATCTTTCTCCTCAATGGTGTTTACCCCCCCCACCTCTGAAATTATTCCTTCCACATCCTCTTTTAATGCCTCTTATTTTAGGAGAATCATGTGACTAATTCTTCCCTTTCTAAGTAAGACACATTGATTCTTCAGGGAACTAGGTTTTTATCTTCCTCTTCTTAAAAAATTTCTCCCCTTCTATAAACTTCTCCACAAGAGAGTCAAATTTAAAGGACATCAGTTTCTCAATAGCTTATAGGGATTCAATATAATTAGAGTATGTAGGATGGCATACCTCAACAAAGGTTGTGAGAGGAATGTTTATTTTAACTCCAATGGCATCTAGAACATGTTTGACGACCCTAATTTTTTAGGCTAGGGCCAATGGGTCATCATCTTTCAACTCAAGTTTGAAGAGTTTGACCATCAAATAAGAAACCTCTAATTATGAGTGTGATTAATTTATATGCTTCAATTTTTTTTTTTTACAGAAACGGTTATGAGATATATTAACTGCTGGGTCTAAATGCCAGATTTCGGGTTACAATGAGAGGGAGAAGGGCCCAGGAAGTTTCAATTGCCAGAAGTGCTATGAGACTTGTGGACAGCTTCCAGCTCTTTTTGACTACAGTTATGCACTCGATTTTTGTGATTTCCCCTAGCTTAAAAATACAAACAAACTGATTCAATAACAAGCAGTAAAACATTTAAGCTGGCAGATTATGGAATTGGATCCCATGTTTCATCCTCGTCTCGAATTATTGCTCCAGCAGAGATGAGGACAACTTTATTTGCTTCAAGGTCTGCTTCTTTGTTGTTGTCTCTCAACACTTGATAGTAGCTCAACTTTTTAAACAATTTCCCCAAAATTCTGATTCTAGATATCAGCCTTGCCAATCTAAGATCCCGGGGGGAGGAGTTTGTCACCATAATTTTGATTATCACTTGGGAATCCCCAAAAACATTAACCTCCTTGATTTCTAGATTCAAGAGAGATTTAAGGCCTTGAAGGAGGGCCAGAGCCCCTGCTTGAATGCTGGAGTTGATCCCCAGACCCCATGCAAAGCTATGGATCAAAACACCTTCAGCATTTTTTACAATACCTCCTGCTCCAGCCCTTCCTGGGTTACCCTTTGATGCCCCATCAAAGAAGAAAGAGTGCACCTGTTGCTTGGAGATCCATTCTTGAAACTCATCATTGTTCTTCCCCCTTATTTTCCAATCTTCAATGGGGGAAATGTTGCTGGTGGCTTGAAGAAATTGCAGGTTTAGGGAGGTACCCCAGACTGAATCTAATTGAGTGAGATTTGAGCCATCTTTTTGATTATCCAAGCTCTCCTTTAACTGGAATTTTATCTTGGCCGCCACCACCTTGAAATCATGCTTAGTATCTCTAAAGATTCTGCTGTTTCGCTCAAGCCAGATCTGCCAGCAGCAGATTTTGGGGAGGGCAGACCACGCCTTTTTTATCACTTTGTTTTTGGGTTGAGGACCGGGGTAACTGTTCTGCCAATTTGCAAAAAGATTAGGAATAGAGGAGGGAAGGACAAAATTTGGGTTCCAGTAATCCATCAGCTCGCTCCAAACCTGCACAGTGAATTTACAATTCAAGATCAAGTGTGTGGCACATTCCACATTTTCTCTGCACAATGAGCACCTGGACGGACCATGGAAACCTCGTTTCTGCAGTTTTTCATCTGTAAGAATTTTCTTGTGGCAAAGAAGCCAACAGAACATGTCGATTTTAGGCAGAGAGTGTAGAAACCAGATTGCAGTCCAAGGGGCAGGGTCCGGGGGGACGTGAGGCCTTAAGGAGAGCTTTGCGTAGCCTTGGGCTATCGTGTAACCTGCAGCCAGTGAACCCCAGCCACGCGAATCTCTTCTGCGCAGATGAATGGGGGCAATACCGTTCAACATGGAGCGAAGACAATTGCAATCCTGAAGGAGCTCCGGAGGCACGTCAAAGAAATTCCAGCCTGCCCAATGCGTCCCATCCCACGTGGAGATATCCCACAGCGTAGTTTTCCCAGCAGAAGTCAACCAACAACGAATCGCGTTCAAAGAGGAACAGTCACCAATTGGATCACGACCCAGAATACGATATGTCCAGATATTTATCTTCTTACCATTTCCAGGAATCCAAAAGGTGTTGGAGCTGATCAGGGGGGCAGCTTTGGAGCAGAGTCTAGCAAAGGGAGAGACGCCTTGGGGGAGAGGACCATCCAGGCATCTGAGTCTCTTGCCTTTAAAATATTTCTTCCAGAGTGCTAATTGGGCCCAGCAAGGCTTGGGCGCAATGATTCTCCAGATCAGCTTGGCTCCCATGGCTATGTTCTGAAGAGAGAGATTCTTGAAGTTTAGCCCCCCCTCCCTCAGCGGTTTGGAGATAGTCTCCCAGTTAACCAGTGGGAATTTCCTCTCATTATGTTTGCCCCCCTTCCAAAAGAAGTTTCGAATATGTTGTTCCATTTTCTGAAGGATGCCAATTGGGGCCAAAAGAACAGAGAACTGAAATAGGGGAAGACTGCATAGGACAGCTTTGATGAGGACAGACTTGCCCGCAATATTGAGCCAGGTGAGCCCCCAAGCCCGGAGCTTATTTTTGAATTTTTCCACTTGGGGGAGCCAATCCTTACTATAGGCCCTCTTGAGGAAGATAGGAAGCCCAAGGTATTTGAAAGAAGTCCAAGTTGGAGAGGCTGCAAATCCAAAACACCTTGCAATGGCGCTGAGCAAGCTGGGAGGAGTATTCCAACTGTAAATATGGCATTTCCCCTTGTTGAGGCTACTTCCCGACACCATACAATATTCATCTATAGCTTCTTTAAAGCTGTTGGCTGAATGTAGTGTTGCAGCCCCCAGCAGCAAAGTATCATCGGCGAAGAGGGCGTGGTTGATGCTTTTAACTCCTCTGGCAATTCAAAGCCCTGTGATCTCCTGCTCTTGCATTTTCTTGTTTAGATAGAAACTGATAACGGAGGCCTGGAGGACAAACAGAAGGGGAGAAAGAGGGCAGCCCTGTCTTAGTCCTCTTGAGGCTTTGAAGAATTCCGCTGCTCTGCCATTAACAAGGGGAGCAATCCAAGGCTCTGAGATACAGGCCTGAATCCAGTTTATAAAGTTCTCCCCAAATCCAAATTTTTTCAGAACATTCAAAAGGAAACAATGCCTGACTCGATCGAAGGCATTAGCTAAGTCTAGTTTGACAACCATGCCTCTTTCCTTACGCTGCTGGCTTGAGAGAATTGCCTCTTGAACCAAAATGAAATTGTCCACTAGCTGTCTACCGTGAATAAAGCCCCCTTGATTTTCAGGAATGATTGTGGGGAGAAGATATTTCACCCTGTTTGCTATTACTTTGGTGATCAACTTATAACCAATGTTATAGAGAGAGATGGGGCGAAATCTGTTGAACGAATTGGCGCCTTTCTCCTTGGGGAGGAGAGCAAGGAACGCAGAGTTTGTGCTACCTCCTAATTTCTGACAGTCTTGGGATTTTTGAACCATTTTGTAGAGATATTTTTCCACAATATGCCAACAGGATTGCAGAAATATGGCGGTGAATCCATCCGGTCCTGGTGCTTTGTCAGGATCCATGGCAAAGAGAGTATTCTTGACCTCAGCCTTGGTGACTTTGGCTTCTAGAAGATGGTTCATCTCAGCAGAGATTGAAGGGGGGACCCAGTCCAGAAGATCAAAATTTTGAATCAGATTTGCATCCTCACTGTACAACTTCTGGAAGTGAAGAAAAGCTGCTCGTTTAATGCTTGCAAAATATTTATGATTGGAATTGTCATCCTTAATCTCAGATATGGTGTTGAAGCATTTTCTGGCTTGAGTTTGCTTGTGAAAGAAAGAGGAATTTATGTCTCCCGCTTTGAGCCATAGGCAACGAGACTTAATCCTCCAAAACTCTTCTTCTGCCAGGCAGGCTTTGTGGAAGTGTTGTTGGAGTTGAATCTCTTTATCGAGGATTTCTCTAGTTACATATGCCTCTTCCGAAAGCAAGTGGTGTGCTTCCAGTTGACTTTGGAGATTTTTCCTTTCAGCTGCTGGGTTAGAAAGAGTTTTGGCCCAGCATTTTAAGGCAGCTTTCGTTCTTCTGAGCTTTTCTTCCGACACGAAGAAGGGTGATCCATTGACTGGCTGAGACCAACTTTCTTTGACAATCTGCATGAAATTGGATTCCTTGACCCAGAGGGGGCTAAATCTGAAGGGAATGGGGCCGAGGTCGGGGTGAGCCCGGAGATCAAGCTTGATAGGATTATGATCAGATATGCTGCAAGGAAGGATTTGCATACTAGCATCTAAACCAAGCAACAGAAGGGAACTTTGTACAAAAAATCTATCCAGTCTTGCTGCTATGTGACCAGGGCCTACTCTTTTGTTTGACCAAGTGAACTTACCTGAAGAGGGCTTGATGTCCAGCAAATCCCAATCTTGTAGAAGATCCTCTGCCCATTCCCTCACCAGATCTCGCACAATGCAGCCTCCTCTCTTTTCAGAGGAATGCAATGTGAGATTGAGGTCACCTGCAATAATGATGTTGTCAAGGTTCCCTAATTCTGCCTGGCTTCTTATAGAGTCCCAACATGCCTTTTTTTCTCCAGCATTGACCGGTACATATACATTAAAGAGACAAAAGTATTCTTTAGTGACAAGATGCTGCATTTTTAGGAGCAGCCAGTGAGTGTTTGAAATTTCAGAAATTAATGAGAACTTGCTATCATTCCAAAGAGTGCCTAACCCTCCAGAGGCTCCTCGGGCTGAGACAGCTTTTGCTTTGCTTTTACTCCAGATTCTTTTACTTGTTTGGAGGAAGTCTGCTTCCTCCATCTTAGTCTCCTGGATAAGGAATATGTCTGGGGCTTCTATTCTTATTAAGTTTCTTGTTGCCTCTTCCTTGATCTTGCTCCCCATACCCCTACAATTCCAGGAGACTATTTTCATTATTTACCTTTGTTCTGCTGGGCTCCCTTGGAACCTTGGGGCTGGTTTCTCACCATCTTCGGCTTTTTTGCTAGTAGCTTCTCCAGAGTTGGTTGGCTGCCCTGTAACTTGTCCTTGTACATTTCCTGCTCTCTTTTCTCCCGATCTGTTTTGCGACCTCTTGTGGATCTCCTAACAGAGGCCTGAGAGTTGCCTATTTCTCCTTCCTCCTTCGAATCTTCTGACTCCTGGTCCTCTTCCTCGTCTTCAACAGGTATTCCTTTTGAGCTTTCTGCAACACTTGCGTCTTTGGAAGACATAGAGGGAGTCCCTTTGACCGGGGATGCTGTCTTTTGAACCTCCACCTCCTGGGTGTCCTCTTGGTGCAAGCTTAGGAGTTCAAACTTGTTTTCAGGAGCGGACTTAGACAGGATCTGCTGAGAAGAGGCCTGTTGGGGACCTTTGCCACTAGGGCCTCCCGGCTTTTGAGCCTTATGGGAGGTTTTGGAGCGCTTGACTTGATTCCATCCGTCCTCCTTCCCTTGCACAACCTCATTGTTGGATGGACAGCCTCTGGCGAAGTGGCCATAGACATGGCATTTCCGGCATTTGAAGGGCAGTTGCTCATAGTCCAGTTTCTGCACATGCGTCCAGCTTCCAACTTTGATTTTGATGGCCTCTGGTAGCCCAACCTCCAGATCTACTTCCACGCAGATCCTGGCGCAGTCATACTGGTCCTTGTTGTTTGCTCGATCGATGAACTTCCCAAAGGCATTTCCAATATGCATCAGAGAATCCCAATTCCAGCAGTGAACTGGCAGATTTGGGAGTCTAACCCACACCGGGACTGCTTTGGGCACATCCACAGCAGGGTCGAAGTCTGGAGTCCACTTATTTAGATACAAACCCTGGGGGCCCATGAAATAGGGCCCGTTCTGAAAGATCAGATCTTTGTCATCTTTCGAAGTGAACTCGAAGAGAAAGTAACCTCTCCCCAAAAAATAAGAAGTAACGCTTTCTTTGATCAGAGGCGCCCAGTTTCTGTTGACCCAGCTCTCAGTGGTTTTGGGAGATGGGAAAAGCCCTGTGAACTGGCCTATGAGAGCTCGTTCAGCCAGTGACAAAGCAACCTGAATCGGAGTCTCTGCTGGAAGAGAGATCTCAGGTATTTCATCAATTTTCTTAACAAATTTCGCAGCTTCAACATTCTTCTTCTTAGGAAGCCCTGCCAATAAGCGATCGAAAGCCTCAGCAGAAGAGGGCGGGGGAGGGGGACGAGGCCCCTGGGGAGAGCCCAACCCCTCCATGGGTGCAAGCCCTAGCAAGAACGCATCCCGGATCAAGATGCGTAGGCAGCAACGCGATCGCTCCCAGGCTGTACGGTTTTTCTACGAACAACGTCCTATCGGGAGAAAATGTTAAGCTCTGTCATCAATTTATATGCTTCAAATTATTCAATGCACCATAATGATTTCTAATTGAAACTATGTTATGACTCACCTCTCCACTTACAAAAGTAACAATGCGGGAATAGGATTTACCATCCATGTTCTCCCAAATGCCTAGCTATTTATCTAATGTGGGCTTGGTAGGTGCATTATTTTCCTCTCCTTCGTGAGACGAATTTCCATAAGTCATTAAGAATGAGGGTATGCATAATATTTCTTGACCATACTTTGTGGTTATTTTTTTCTAGTTAGTACTACTCCAACTATGGAGATGAGAGAGTGAATTTTTTTAGATGATCTCAAAGTACTAGGTATTAGAGATTGATCATCTCGATTTATTTAAAAATAACGAATAGGATAAAGAGAAAACAACATAAAAAAAAACAAATGGCATTCATAACCCCTACATAAGCTTCAATATGAAGATGATTGACAAATATTCCTTTAAAATATACTTTGGCATGAGATGTAGCCATATTAGCATAGAGAAACAAAGGAACAATTGGTGAAATATTAGAAAATTCTACAAACATATAACATAGATAAAACATAAACATCTCAAACCTTTTCAAATTTGGGCTCATACCAATCTTATCATCCTATTGACGGGAAAAATTGTCTGCAAAAAACAAGGGGGTCTCCTCGGTGAAAGGTCCCAATTAGACCTCACACCGTTTGGGTTAGGGAGCCCCATCCGAGTATGTAGGGCCCGGTTGTACGCCATAATTGTTTCCACTCTTGGTTGTCGGATGAGAAGATGATGGAGCAGAGGCAAAGATGAAATGACCAATCGATGAAGCAAAATAAGTCCAAGATTAACGAACCATAAACAAAGATACAAGCGAGGTCTAAGCGACAAAAATAACAAGGGGGTATGCTGGTAGTCGGGATCGGTGAGCCGAAAACCCAGATCAAACATACATGAAAGAAAACATGCTGGAAGTTAGGTACAAAATAGTTCACAATATATCACCCCGCTTTGTGGCAAGGAAAAATAAACACTAATCCAAAAGCAAACATACATACAACCAACGAGAAAAAATTTCATAACCAATGGCATGCACGAAGGCAAACGTACAACTAATGAAGTATTAGACGACTATTACTATCACCACAAACGAGCACGTGGATCGAGTGCCGGGAAAGGAGAATATATTATTAATGTTGCTTTGCAATGTCACATACATGTTTAAAACTCGTCAAAAACCCAATAGTGGAACATGGGATATTCATCTCAATGCATGATACAAAACCCTAGCCTCACTACCTCTCTCTCTACTTGATACCAAGAGTAATTGCCTTTAGCTCTCTAGCAACAATTCCTCTATCATACTGCTTTCATTGTCGAGCTAAAAGTCCACTGTATCCTTTCTACGAATTTGTACATATAGGCTGAGATGACTCTTGAGTTTCCCTTGACTCTTGGTCTTCCCTACTATTGGGTTGGCTTGCGACTTAGGCCATTTGCGATCTGCTACTTGCGACTTGAACCCTTCTGCGACTTGCGACCTTGACCAATATGTGACCTGTGACTTGAATTTTTGTCCCTTCGCATTCTTCTTTTGGTGATCTCTGGACTTCATGACAGAGATGCCTTTTCCTATATATCGGTCATTGCATGTGTTTGGGTTCCTTTGAGCTTAAAGTGAGGTTCTTGGGAATCTTGTAAGGATCCACCTTCCTTGCAGGAGCAAATCCTAGATCTTTCCATGCAAGTCACCGACTTCTACACGTAAAAAAATTTGACACGGGTCACATTTACTTAAAATAAAATTGATGTTGGAAACACATGTAGTTAGCCAAAAGTGGTTTTAACATATAGTAAATCTAGACCCCTTGTGTGGTCTTGTTTTTTCACGCCGAAATGTTGCGTGTGCAACTTGTAAATGGTATCATTAGTCCAAATCATTCTCGAGAAGATCTTAGAAGACAAACATTGATGCTCTTTACTTAGGTGCTTTCTTCGATTTATGATTTCTGTTGGAAATGTTGTCATTGATGGCAAAGGAGATGGCAAAGGAAGAACACACGAGGTAGCAACAAGGCAAAGGGAGATGGCAAAGAAGGAACACACGAGGCGACAACAAGACAAAGAGAGCGACATAGAAGCAAGATGTAGAGAGGGTCAAGCAGCGAGAGACGGGGGTCATTTAAAGAAGCAAGGGCGACAAAAGGAGAATTAAGGAGCGAGATGAAACAAAGAGAGCATAAGACAAGTAGAGCATAGAAGAAACAAAGGCGGCGAGGAGTCGGATGAGGTCTCTGCAAAGTAGTGAGGACGAGTAGAAGAGGGCCATTTAATAGGCGAGGAATGAGACAGAGTGATGAGGAACAATTATTCAAGTGGGAAGTACGTGAAGCATCGTTGGGGAGAATACATCAATTCATTACGCGAGAATTTAGCAAAGTTCGAAGTTGAGGAAAATAACTATTGAATTGAAGGCATAGAATATCGGAGCCTCATAGGATTTGCTACAAGTATAACGGGTGGAGTGGATTCTATAGATGCAACGAGAGGAAGGAGCACAAAGAAACTAAGACGGCGAGATATAGCGAGAAAGGAAGAGACAAAGAAGTAACGAGAGGCGAGCAAAGGAGGCAACACTCAAGAAAATAAGGCGGCGGAAAGCGAGAGGAAGGCAAAAGAAGCACGGTGAAAGCAATAGAGGGCGACAAGAAGAATGTCAAAATGTAACGATCATAGAAGCATAGTGAAGAACCGTTATCGGAAGATAGAAACGAGAGCGGAAGCGACGAAGCGAGAGACGAGAGACGAGAGACGAGAGCGGAGAGCGATTATAAAATTCGGGAATCGCACTCTCCAACCCAGGCGCAGCGAGCGAAAGTCGTTATAAAATTTCGGAATCGCTTCACTCCGGCGGCAAAGAATATATATAAACATATACAAAACTTATTCAGGGAATCGCTTAACTCCAGCGGCAATGCAATGCATATAATACAGAACCATATTCCGAGAATCGCACACTCCAACCGGCGTTATACAACACAAATATTATTTCGGGAATCGTCTACCCCGATGGAGGATACACACACACACACACACACACACACACACACACACACACACACACACACACACACACACACACACACACACACACACACACACACACATATATATATATATATATATATATCCATCATCTTACATATAAATGCCGCGCATTACGTATGTTGCAAAGGTCCAAGGCATATATATTATGTTATGTAAGTGGAGCGCATAAAACAAAGTTTTATAAGGTGGGACCCCTCCCCAATCGCAATCGGATATCGCAAGGGCAGCGGAACATGTAACCAACAGGAAGTTGCGATTGCGATTGAAGTTCAGATCCGACGGGTCTATAAATCTTGGTTAATATATTTTTGAGTTCTAGGTCTAATCGCATCGGCACTGGTCAATCGCATTGGAGAATATATGAGTTGCGATTGCGATTGAAAGTCCAGACCCGATGGAGGTATGAATTATAATTCAAACGTGTTTGAAGTCCTTTCCCAATCGCATCGGCAAAATACAATGAACAGTGGCCAATCGCAACACATATTAAAAGACCTGCGATTGCGATTAAAAGGTCAGACCTGATCGAGTTATATGCCACAGTTTATTGCTAATCGCATCCGAGTTCCCAATCACAATCGGAACTTTCCGATTGATCGCACGAATTTTGTAATATGCTGCGATTGAAGTGGCGGACCCGATCCTATTATATGCGGGAGTTAATATGTGCAAATCGCATCCATGTTCTGATTGCAATCGGAACTTTTCTATTATGCGCCCCGATTGCATTTGTTCAAAGTTCAGACCTGATTGTGCTATGAGACATGTTTTATGTAGTCATCGCGTCCATTTGATCAATCGCAATCACAAGTTTTCATTTGACACCACCGATCCATCAGAGTATTTGAAGTTGCGATTGCGATCAATCGCAATCGGAGGAGAATCAATGCATCGGAAAACATGTCAGGTGGGCCCGAAAGGGCATTTGTTAAGTATTATCAAGATTATTCATTGATTATAGTAGAAGCGGCAGTTGCTTATTAAAACCTTATATAAGGATGCCGAGAGTTGATTTAAGTTAAAAAGCTGACTATTATATATATAAAAGGTGATTGTATTAAAGATGTTACGCTAGTACGTGGGTTGTATGTATATGCCTCGACTTAAGGTGGAGGGCGATTATTAATATACAAGCTGTGATATATGTCCCGTTCCGCTTGCGAAATGTTTCCACATCAACAAGACAGGTAATGGTATAAAAGGGATTGGAGTTCCTCAGTTTACGATCAGACAACGATATAAAAATCACGGTTACACGTATGCGACGATTACACCACGACGAGAGGACGAAGAGAAAACGAGTCGAAAAGAGATAAAACACGATCACGAGAAAAGACAAAGACACGATCGAGAGAAAAGACAAATGCGCAGCAAAGCCAAGAGACAAAACGAGTGAGTGGAGTTCTCATTTAAATTTGAATGTAAATGTTTTATTTAAATTTATATTGTTGTGATGCATTGGCAAGTCTTCGGAGAGAGAAAATATCCCATGTAATATTAAAATAAGCACCTACGGTTACATTTTTACGAGTGAGTTGAAAAAGAGACGAGAAGGCGAAAGGCAAAGAGACATGGCTGTCCATTTCGAATTCCAGTGGAATACAAACGACCATGAAGCTATTTTTGTATAAAACAGGGGTAATATCCAAGGGGGAGAGAGTTGACGAAAAAAGGAGTGAGAGAATAAGAGAGTATGCGAGCGAATTAAAGAGAGTTGAAGAGAATAAGCAAGCTGCGCGAAAAAATGTGAATAAGGAGGAGGCGAGCAAAAGAAGAAGAAGGGAGTGAGCGAGAGATGATGCGGGTCCGATATAAGATTTGATGAACAACGAGAGAAGAAGGTACGGAAACAGAGCTGATATCCCAAGGTAAATCGAGCAAGTGTTTTTTCTTTTGAAAGAGTAAGGAAGTTGGAGCTTCCCTATCAAGTTGTAGCTTGATAGATGTCGATTATAGGCGGCGAGGTAGGAGCCTCCACGTAGGTTGGTGCCTACGAGAAAATAGATGGGAGTTGGTGCTTCCACATCAAGTTGTAGCTTGATAAAATGTCGGGTTGTAGTCGTCGAGGTAGGAGACCTCTGTAGGGTTGGTGCCGCGAGAAAATAGATGGGAGTTGGAGCTTCCTTGCAAGTTGTAGCTTGCGAGATTGAGGGTTGGAGCCTCTTGTAGGTTGGTGCTGCAGAAAATCGAGTGGTGAGAGGGAGTTGGAGCTTGCCTTTGCATCACAACAATAATAAGATGTGGTTTTCTCCTTTATGGGTTTCCACGTATATCCGGTGTCTATGTGCATGATGTCTATGTGTTGATATGATATATCTATTACTGCTAATACTTGTTTGCTAGCATATTAAGGCTATTTGGTACATTATCTAATCTGCTTATTAATTGCTGATCATAAATAAATATTGCTCACACATTATGTTGATCATGAAATGAAGGTGTTAATAAAGTAAAATAAGTTTTAAAGGAAAAGTTTTAAAAGTCGATGAATGTGTTAAACTGATTCACCCCCCCCCTCTCGGTTTAACTAAGAGTTCAACAATTGGTATCAGAGCAGGTTCCTTTGGTGTAAGCTTAATAGCTTGAAGGAGATATAGTTAAGTCATGGACTATCAAAATGTATCTGTGTTAAATACAACAAACTTTCATGAATGGAGAGATAAGGTTAAAACGAGATTATTGGCTTATGAACACGAAGTATGGAAGCTTGTATGTGATGGTTATTGCACGAGACTCCCCCACGGTGAAAGAACAACGAGAGGAATGCCACGGCAAAATGTGTGATATATGACGGTCTTCATAACAAGGACCTTGAGTTGATAATGGATCTAGACTACTGCAAAAGAAATGCGGGACGATTGCATTTCATCCATGGAGTAGACACCGAGGATTGCATTGTCAAGAAGGAGAAGAGAATCAAGAAGAAGAAAAATTCATGTCAAAAGGAAGATGATCAATCAAATGAGGTACTGCTAGTATGAATGGTAGTAAGAGTCATAAAGAAATTGCGGATGAAGAAAAAAGCCAAACTTGACACGATCTCAGATCGAAATAGAAAAAATTGAAGAATGAAAACAAAGACCTTAAGAGATTGGTCCAAATATGTGATGAGAAAGAATATGAAGACGAGGGAAAGAAATTATTTGCACGAAAACATAGATTGAAGAGGCAAAGAAAGTAGAAGACACTTTCTTGCAACAAATGAGAGAAAAAATCAGGAATGTGAAAGATTGGAAGAAGAAGTAGTGAGCCTAAGAAAGAACTTAGAAAAAAACCAAAAGAGAACTATTAATGAATACACCTATAATGAAAGGCTCCGGGCCCAGTTGGATCAGATTCTAAATGCACAAAGGTCACCTCTCATAAAGAGTTTGGGATAGGATATGAAGGAGAAACTAGTAAGCCCAAGGTAGAAGATAACAAGAAAATCATCTTTGTGAAGAGTCTGTAAAAGCTATAAAGAATAGTGAAACAACTCGGCAAATTCCTACGGGAAAGCGAGAAGCCAACAAGAACATGAGTTACGGAGAAACGAGATAGAATCAAGCAACAACATGAAAGAATAGAGAATGAGAAGATGAAACAATTAACTTCTAAAGGCTCATATGCTCCTAAGGATGAATTGAACAAATTTGGAAGATGTCAAAGGAGCTTCCTCCCTCCTATGAAAAAATAGTACATGTTTCTCTTGTCATAAACCGAGGACATAATGCGGCATATTGTAAGACAAAGCCAATCCGAGTCCAACCGACAAAGGATGCGAGCAAAAGAGAAGAACCCCTCAAGCAAGCATATGGAAAAGACAATCTTCCACAGGTACACAAATCATTTCCATAGCTACTCGTTATGCATGCAATGAATTTGGACATAAATATGTTGATTGTAAATTATGTTCAAAAAGGGGAATGAAATATTATACATCGACTCAAATGCACCTAGGTCAAATAAGATGTTATGTATGCCTCAAAATTGGCCACAAAGCAAAGGGACTCGTAATCTTCCATATACATTAAAGAACTCTAGAGCGGATGATGGGATCAAAGCAAATCAAACAAAACTATGAATTTAAAAGAGGTGCGGACATTATGAAGAACCTCAATAAAGTTTGGAAGGAAAAGAGAAAGGGGGAGCCTATTATCTCCATAACATAATGAATCTAGCATAGTCTCGGGGGAGAGGCTGCTCTACGAAACAAAGAAAATATCTAACCGATTATAGATATGAAGACGACATCCCGAGGGGAGAGCGGGTTCATATATTTACCCCATGAAAGTAGTCTAAGAAGAGCTCCTTGGAATGATAACGACTATGAGATCGGTAAGAAAAAAGAAGTTTCTCTAACGGAGATCTATGGAAGAAGAAGACCATCCGAAACTCACAATAGCCGGCAAAAATTGTTAGAAGGAGAACGAGAGGCAACAAAGGCATTTGACTAGTTAAATCACGTGACGAGAATTCCGTATGAATGAGACCACGTAGCGAGAATATTTATAAGAAATGCATAAGAATAAACGAAACCGTGTTATGTATGGTGGAAATACGCAAAGGTTATGTATGGTGCAAGGGTTGTGAATGGTGAAGCGGAACCATAGTCAAATGCGCAATGTGAATGGTGGAGCGAAACCTTCGTGAGTGGGTTCGAATCATTATAATATCTTTGAAAAACGACTATTTAATAAAGAAGACGGAACCTTGGTGAAACACTTGTAGCAAAACCACTTATGGTTTCCGGATTATTTCGCACCACTTTTGGTACGGAGGCGAGTATTATCTAGAGGGCTAGCGATTCCATAAGATTGTTGACACGTGGCATAGGTGGTATTGGAAAGCCATTGTTTAACCTGCGATTTCGCAAGTTAACGTCGATCGCAGGGACACCGAAAGCGGAATTTCTTAGGACCGTTGATTTGAAAAGGGGACATCCGGCGGTGACTATTCGATGAAGATACGCGAAGTTTAATAAAAGTGCGTGGAAAATAGAGGAGGTACGGTGCATAGGTGGGCGATCAGAAAGTCTTATTATAAAGTTTGTTTTTCAAAGCATGGAGTATTAATACAAGGTCGGGCGGCGAACTATAAAGCGAGTGGTATATTCAAATCTTCAAAGGTTTGTTATGAAGTCTAGTTGCGATTATTAAAAAGGCATCAAGAAGCCATGGTAACGAGTTGAATTGGTATATAAAGCGAGTGTATAAAGCGGCGATGATTCAGGGACTGTCATAGAAAATAAAATGCGGTGACATTCTTTCAAATCGAGGATGACAAAATAAGTAGCGAGTTAATGATGCCAAGATCAGATTCGAGTATATTGATGATTGTTGGTGTGAACGAGTGGGAAAGATCAATAGTGGAAACTATGGGTTCATGTGCAAGCTAAAATGAAATCTCTGCATGGTTTATCAAGGTAATATCAATTGGTACTAGGTACGAGTCGCATATCTATCAATATAATATCAAGAGTTATCATGGAGCAGCAATATGAGTACAGGGTCCTCAAGATCAAAGAACTATGGAAAAAATAACCTCAAGCACAAAGGATTTGCGGGGTTTGTTTTGGAAGAGTGTGTAAGTGATGAAAGTCATTAGTCTCTTATATTGAAAGATATTTCCTATCCTCACAATAAGCTAAGAAGACATATTCCATCTACAATCTTCCTCAACAGAAATATATTGGCACACTACATCGGATATAGACCAAAGTATAGTTGAAGCAAGCTCTGATATGTCACTCGGAGCATTCGAGAATCTTTAAGTCTTGATCCAATGATGCATCTCTTATTATACAAGTCCGATTATAGCTTTGTCATTACTTTGGAATGATATCGACTTAATGTGTATATACAAGTTAAAATATTCTCAAAAGTGTTCTCTCAACAAATATTGTACACCGGTATAGAGAAGCATGGTACAAAGTCGAGAAGAAGAATGCCTAAACACATCTCGGAGAGAAAATGAAAAGATAGAATCTACACTAAGAAATGTGCAACCCTTTGCCATTGATGTCAAAGGGGGAGAAAAGCGAGGTAATAGAAGAAAGGGTCTTCTAAAAGAAGCTAGACGAGAGGAAGACTTGGAGGAAGCATTGGATTATTGGTGGATGTGTTGTCATCAATGCCAAAGGGGGAAGCTGTTGGAAATGTTGTCATTGATGGCAAAGGAGATGGCAAAGGAAGAACACACGAGGTAGCAACAAGGCAAAAAGAGATGGCAAAGGAGGAACACACGAGGCAACAACAAGACAAAGAGAGTAGCATAGCAGACAAGATGTAGAGAGGGTCAAGCGGCGAGAGACGAGGGTCATTTAAAGAAGCGGAGGCAACAAAAGGAGAATTAAGGAGTAGATGAAACAAAGAGAGCATAAGAAAAGTAGAGCATAGAAGAAACAAAGGCGGCGGGGAGTCGGATGAGGTGTCTGCAAAGTAGTGAGGACGAGTAGAAGAGGGCCATTTAATAGGCGAGGAATGAGACGAGTGATGAGGAACAATTATTCAAGTGGGAAGTACGTGAAGCACCTTTGTTGGGGGAGAATAAATCAATTCATTACGCGAGAATGTAGCAAAGTTTGAAGTTGAGGAAAAGAACTATTGAATTGAAGGCATAGAAGATAGGAGCCTCATAGGATTTGCTACAAGTATAACGGGTGGAGTGGATTCTATAGATGCAACGAGAGGAAGGAGCACAAAAAAAACTAAGACAACGAGATATAGCGAAAGGAAGAGACAAAGAAGTAACGAGAGGCGACAAAGGAGGCGGCACTCGAGCAAAGAAGGCGACGAAGCGAGAGGAAGGAAAAAAGAAGCACAATGAAAGCAATAGAGGCAACAAGAAGAATGTCAAAATGTAACGATCATAGAAGCATAGTGAAGAACCGTTATCGGAAGATAGAGACAGAGAGCGGAGCGACGAGAAGAAGAGACGAGAGACGAGACGAGAGGCAGAGAGCGATTATAAAATTCCGGGAATCGCACTCTCCAACCGGCGTAGCGAGCGAGACGAGACGAGAGAGCGTTATAAAATTTCGGGAATCGCTTCACTCAGCGACAAAGAATATATATAAACATATACAAAACTTATTCAGGGAATCACTTAACTCCGATGCATATGCAATGCATATAATACGGAACCATATTCAGGAATCGCACACTCCAAGCGGCGTTATACAACACAAATATTATTTCGGGGAATCGTCTACCCCGATGGAGGATACATATATATATATATATATATATATATATATATATATATATATATATATATATATATATCTACATATAAATGCGCATTACGTATGTTGCAATATTCAAGGGATACATATTATGTTATGTAAGTGGAGTTAGACAAAAAAACAAATTTTTATATGGTGGATCCTCTCAACGAAAATTTGAGATCACAAGGCGCGAATACGAAATTCGTCATGAAGTTGCGAATACATTGAAGTTCGGATCCGACAGGTCATAAAATCTTGCTAATATATTTTTGAGTTCTAGGTCTAACGCATCGGCACTGCAATCGCATCGGAGAACAGTGCGAGCCGCGATTGCGATCGGGAAGTCCACTTCGGCGGTGGTATGAAATTACAATTCAAACGTGTTCAAGTCCTTTCCCAATCGCATCAATGGAAATACAATGAATACAAGCACCGTTACACATATTAAAAGACCGCTTAATAAATTAAAAAAGGTCGTAACCCGATCCAGTTATATACACATGGGCCAAATCTAATCGTATCCGCAGTTCTACCCAATTTAATCATCGTATCGCATACGACTTGTGTAATATGTTCCGATTGAAGTGGCGGACCCGATCCTGTTATATGCGGGAGTTAATATGTGCAAATCGCATCCGTGTTCTGATCGCAATCGGAACTTTTATACTGTGTGCCCCGATTGCATTTGTTCAAAGTTCGGACCCGATTGCGCTATGAGCCATGTTTTATGTGGTCATCGCATCCATTTGATCAATCGCAATCGCAAGTTTTGTTTGACACCACCGATCCATCGCAGTATTTGAAAGGCAACACATCAACGTAATCGAGGAGGAGCGATCAATCGCAATCGAAGGAGAACTGCCCATCGAAAACACAACAAAAATTGGGGAAGGCATTTGTTAAAATATTATCAAGATTATTCATTGATTATAGTAGAAGCGCATTGCTTGTTGAAACCTTATATAAGGATGTAGAGTTGATATATATAAGAAAAGGCGTTGTTATATATATAAAAGGCGATTGTATTAAAGATGTTCTGCTTGGTCTGTGGGTTGTATGTATATGCCTCAGCTTAAGGTGGAGGGCGATTATTAATATACGACTGTGATATATGTCCGTTCCGCTTGCGGAATGTTCCACATCAACAAGACACTAATGGTATAAAAGGGATTGGAGTTCCTCCAGATTTACAGTCAGCACTGATATAAAAATCACAGTTACACGTATGCAGCAGTTACACCACAGCAGAGGAAAGAAGAGAAAACAAAGCTGAAAAGAGATAAAACACAGTCACAGAAAAGACAAAGACACAGTCAGAGAAAAGACAAATGCGCAGCAAGCCAAGAGACAAAACGAGTGAGCTGGAGTTCTCATTTAAATTTGAATGTAAATGTTTTATTTAAATTTATATTGTTGTGATGCATTATGCCCTAAGAGAGAAAATATCCCACCGTAATATTAAAATAAGCACCCACAAGCATTTTTTCTTAGTGAGTCGAAAGAGACGAGAATATATAAAGAGACATGGTCGTCTATTTAATTTCATGAATACAAATAGCCATGAAGCTATTTCTGTATAAAACAGGGTAATATCCAAGGGGAGAGGGTTGACGAAAAAGGAGTGAGAGAAGAAGAGAGTATGCAGCAGAATTAAGAGAGTTGAAGAGAATAAGCAAGCTGCAAGAAGAATATGAATAAGGAGGAGCTGAGCAAAGAAGAAGAAGGGGCTGAGAAGAGATGATGCAGGTCTGATATAAGATTTGATGAACAGCAGAGAATAAGGTACAGAACAGAGCTGATATCCAAGGTAAATCAGCAAGTGTTTTTTTTTGAAAGAGTAAGGAAGTTGGAGCTTCCCTATCAAGTTGTAGCTTGATAAATGTCAGCCAGAACAACGAGGTATGAGTCTCTCGTAGGTTGCGCTCCGGCAGTAAAATAGATGGGAGTTAAGTTTCCACATTTTGTCGTATTTTGGATAAAATTATCTGCCTAGAATGATCGAGGTAGGAGCTCTCATAGTTGGAAACAAGAAATTGATTGGAGTTGGAGCTTCCTTGCAAGTTGTAGCTTGCAGAATTGAGGATAGAGCCTCCTGTAGGTTGGTGCCTGCAGAAAACAGTGGTGAGAGGGAGTTGGAGCTTGCCTTTGCATCACAACAATAATAAGATGTAGTTTTCTCCCTTTATGGGTTTCCACTTATATTTGGTGTCTCTGTGCATGATGTCTATGTGTTGATGTGGTTTATCTAATCTGCTTAATACTTGTTGCTCACATATTAAGACTGTTGTTACATTAACAAATCTGCTTGATACTTGCTGCTCACAAATTAAGATTGCTCACATATTAAGTTGATCATGAAATGAATGTGTAAATAAGTTTTAAGGGAAAAGTTTTAAAAGTCCATGAATGTGTTAAATCGATTCACTCCTCTCAGCTTCTTAATTCAAGAGTCTAACAATTTTCCCGCATTACAAGGGATTAACCTTGGTGGTTCTCGGCGGTGCCTAAATCGCCCAGGTAATCGAAAACACTATTCTCTTCTCTACCACTGTCGATCGTCTTCACAGACTCGGGTATTTATGAAAACTCATGGCCTGTGTCGAATTTAACCCAAGCACGAAAACCTCCTCTTGTACCAAGGAATAGCCATTCCTTTACCCAGTTCTCCCCATCGTAGTGCCTCCTTCCACTTTCATTTGGATAAAGAGTAGCGATGGGAACGTCATATGCAACACTTTCAAGGGGCTAGCCTCTTTACCCATAAATGAATAACACATGCGCTGGGGGTCATGCTACGTAGTTTGTAATGTATTCGGTGCATCGTAGCTACACTATTCCAAAACAATTTATTACATACTAAGGGTAATCATCCGATGGGGTGTCTAACACGTCCACGTGTTTATATTCATGTTATCGTAAGTGTTTATCTTCTTAGGGACGTAAATAATAAAACACCCATCCTTTAGTAAGTAATGATTTTGCATGAGGTCGCAACCCTAGAATGGAGGTTGCATGGTCGGCGAGTCACACCCAGTTATGGATCTTCTTGTGCCTGACCCTATGACTTGGTGACCATGGAGGTCGCATAGTCGTAGCTCCTGATAGGTCGCATCCTGCGTTCACGCCTTAGGCTTGCGACTCAACGACTAGTGAGAGAAGATGCGACTTATTTAGAGGTCGCGTATTTGGGGAGTCGCATCGATCATTGCTCTTGGATATTTGTGACTCAGTGGCTGATCACAACCAGCCAGAGATCTCACTCTTGGCTGGGGTTCATTAATGCAACTCGTGCGACTAAAATACTCCACTATTCCGTCTGTAACCATTGATGTTTGCACCACATGTCCCAGCCACGACATCATTGCATAACAAAGAAATCTGCTTCATTAAGAAAATCATGCGATAACAGGTACTCGTGCTACGCTTGGCATGTTGAACCTGCGGAGGGAGTGAGCTTGCTAACGGTTCGTTGGTGCAATCTAATTATATCAACAAATCCCGCGGTGGTAATATTATGGGTATACCCCCTCTGTGAACACTAATATTTTCGCCCGCAGAGAATGTTTGTGTGTACTTTTTCCATCCCCTTCAATAACCAGTGTGTGCATGGCTTTCCCCAATCACCATGCGATAGCGAGCGTTGATTTGTATGCGGTTCTCCACATGTTGCCTCACGGATTTTAGTCTGAGATCGAATGAGCAATTTCCTTCTGCCAGCAGCTCCTCGGGCATGAGGTAATACAAACGGAAAAGATGTGGCTTAACCACGAGCCGACTTTTCCTCATTTTTCACGCATTTGTTATTTTCTCATGTACATGGGATGAACGTGCCATGCTGTGAAGTCGAGCCCCCATAGCTTTCGTTTCCATTTCTTGCCTGATCCTGCATGCTATCTTCCGCAGATGTGAGATGCAACATACAATATTTCGTAATTCAGTATATGACTATGAGGTGTCAATGTCATTGGTCGTTTTATATTTGCAATGTATCGATGAGTACTAATAATTTAATAACATACTTTTGGTCGCATGTTTGGGCAGGGCTTTATCGTATATGATTAAATTAAGCTCAACCTATGTAGCCTCAGGCTTAGAGAGCGACCATTATCAATCCATAATGACTCGAAAAAGCATACCAAACGCCATGTTTGGCCTTTGAAGCTTACTCTTCTCATATAAACCAACCTTAGCTTGGTAACATAATGCTCATGTCCATGTGCATGATTGAAAATAGTCTTTCAAACCTGGTGGAGAGACAACAGGTTATGATGTGCCAAAGTGAAAATTGAGAGAGTAAGGCTTTAATCTGTGTTTCATGGCTATTATCGCATAGGCGTTTTAACATGTGTGGAGGACCACCAAATTACAGACCTATTGTGGTGAAACACAACCCCCCCATTTTTCACTTATAAATGAAAAATGGGGACCCTTTTAACCAATTACTTGATAGTACTATTATTAGATTTTGAGAATGAGGAAAGACCTAAATGAGTTCGATTTTTTCTTATTTGTCTATATTAATTGGTTTTGACCTCATTTGGATTAGTTGTTGTGAAATGCACTTGTTTGAAGACCTTTTATTTTTGTATATTACCTTATTTGTTTGATTTTAGATTTTTTATAATTTGTGAATATTTATCACCAGGATCTTTCATTTTCCAACTCCTTTATTTATTGGCATTTTGAAAAATTCTTGACTTTTTTAATCTTTACCATTTGCCTCACAGTTGTACAATCATATTGGTTCTGATCAGATTTTGCACCTCCTTGTTGCCTTTTGCATTCATGGAAATATTCTCATAAATGATCAATTGAAAACATCACATTTGGTATTTGATTTCACTGGTTGGCATTTCCTCCACATGATTTGGCACATCATTTCGTATTCCACATTTAGGAATATTGATTGTTTGTCTCCTGCACTTGACTTAACATATCCATTAATAAAGAGGTGAATCATTAATTTACCATATTATCCATTTTTATACCTTGTACATAAATAAATATAATTTCATTATTTTAAAAGTTTATAGAATCATTAGATTAATTTAAAACTATATTTGTTTTCTTTATTTAAACATCAAAATCTCAAAAAACATTTTATTTTGAAAATATAAATTGTAAATATATTAAATTTTCTTAAAAATAAAATAAAATCCCAAAAGACATTTTTAGAATGAAAACCAAATGGTTCAATTATGGTTTGGATCAATGTATATACTTTGGCATTTAAACATGGTGGAAGTAATGTTTATTAAACCTTATGCGTTGGCACATTAATTGCAAAGGTGGAACATTAAGGTTGGAATGACACGGTATTAACGTTTGAATGGAAACATATTTAATGTTTGGGTGTGCAGAGATCTGCTCAACGAACTTGAGTAATGGATGGGAGATTTTGACACATATTCCGGATTTATTTTTAAACCTTGTATCCAAATGAACGACTAAATATCCAACAAAATAATTAATTTTTTTAATATCGTGATATCAAAAATGCGCCCAATGGCACTTTAAAATGAATTTCAAGATCAGGTTCTTTGTGGCCGTTTTTAAAAACTGTATACTCCCTCAATCTTAATCCGAAAGCTGAGCATGCATTATTTATTTTATTAATAATCCAATCCCTCATCCTTTTTATATGCACTCTTATCTCTATTTTTATTTTTTGGTTGCAGGAACCCCAATCTTGAATATGCCCAAATCTTCCAATTCAAGAATGAACGCGGAATCTAACTCGAGACTGGATGCGGCGTCGCCCGAATGAGCCTGCCCCTCCTCGGCTTCGACATGGTTTTGACCAACATCACCCTCGTTCTGCCCGCCCTTAAACACAACGTGAAGAAAATTACGACGGCGACCTCGCCTTGGCTGGAAAAAGTTTATGTAAAAATGGAAGCCTCATACGTTAAAATAATAGGTTTAATTTAGGTTTAATATTTTATTTAAAAACTTTTATTTTTATAGTTCCATTTTATTATTAATCATATTTATAAGTTTTATTAATAAGTTTTTTGGTTGAGATTTTACAGAAAGTTATCAAAACAAAAATCATGGAATCTAAAGATGAGGGATATTGGAGGGTTTGAAGCCTTAGCTCAAGGAGAAGGAAACAAATTTGTTTGGCTATATAAGAAGGATGAATAAACATTAAGAGAGAGGCTAGAAGGAGACTCTACAGGACTAGAAGGATAGCCATTCTACTGTGGTTATGATCCAGCACAGGGCATTTCTCTGTAATTGATTAATTTTGTGCTTTTGTACTATTGCAGAGTGTTTAGTGTTTAATTGTTGAGATTGTAGAGAATCTATGATTCTGTTATAAAGTGGCTTCGCACTATTGCGGGTACTTTTATTCAGGGTTACAGCTGCTCTCAAGACTGTGGTAATGGGATTTTAATATGATTTTAATTTATTCTCGTTATTGTGTACTATTACAGGAAATGAAGGATTATTTTCTTACTATTAAAATTTCATTTTCGTTTTGATCTCAAATTATAGAAAGTATTATGCTTCTTTGATATCATACATTATTGTTGTGTCATTAATATTTTACTATCGAAGTCTTGTTAAAGCTATCTTTGCAAGACAGAATTAGATCGAAATAAAATTCTAATTCATTCAAGTATTCCTGTGGTGGTTGATAATTATTTATTAATCATTTACAGGTTTTATTTTTGTTTTCACTTGTATTGATTAATGTGAATTTTTTCCTTTAATTAATACACAAGTTTTGTGATGAATTACATCAGTCATTCCCCCTATTTTACTCAAATAGCTCTTAAATTAAAAATAGATAGTTATCCCTTTTTAGTCTGAGATAGGATTTAAATTAGTCTTGTATTTATAGCTAATCACGCAACAAGGCCTCTTTAAAGACACACACTCATTTAGGTGAGGTTTAGTCAAACTTTTTGTATTGATCTAAATCTTTAATTTTACATCATTAATAGATCAATAAAAAGAGTTGTAATTATATATATTGCATATATTAGTTTGATTCTTTTTTAAAGATTGTTTAAATTAGTTTTTGATAAATCTAATTATAGAATTTAACTTTTACGAGTTAGTGATAATTAGTAATTTCTTTTCACTATCAATAGAATTAGAAAGGTTTAGATTTTAATAGATTTAATATTTCTTAGGATCAATCTAATTAAATCTAATAATGATATTATTAGATTTAATTAATAATTATTTCTTGTTTTAGTTAAATATATACATTTCATATTAATATTAACATAAGTTTAATAAAATAACATAGATTTAATATAATTAATACAAGTTTTAGATTGCATTAGATTTATGATAAATATTACATAAAATAACTTAGCATGTTATGGATAGATTAACTCTTAAAGTCAAGCCTAGGTTAACTTTGGGGTAGATCTTAGTGGTAGTTTGGTTGTATCATCAACCCATATATCATTGGAAAACTGGTCCCATATTATCCAGTCGGAGCCACCATCCCAAATGGAAAAGGAGTTGTGCTAAGGTCTGGACATGGTGGTTTTCCCCAATGTTGAAGCTAGGATTTTAGTGGCTTCAACAAGACCTCAAGTTAACGGAGAGGGTGAGTTTTCATGTACAATATGGGGGATAGGCGAACACTTATGAAAATTTAGATTGATGGCAAGACATGTGATTTAATGGGCTGAGCGAGTAGCAGGGGGGGACCCGAAATTCAACAGATGAAAGTATATGAGTTCAATTTGTAATTTCACCGACGCATTGGACTTATATATTGAAATTCTTTGGATGTATGAGATGTGGAGACTGAGCTTACATCAACACTTATATTCTCTTGAACCGATGGAAAATATGATATGAATTCTTCCGAAGGAAAATTTGAGAGGCTGATAGGTTTATCTGTTTGCTCAACTGCACTGAACTTGATATACTTGTCCAGGATATAAATAACTTGATGCACAAATTCATCACCCCCAATACTTAAGGAATCACTGTATCCATATCGAGAAATGCACCCGTAAACTCCTGTATATCCCAATCCTTCTACAAGAAATCATTCATGTGGTAATATAATTTCAAAAGGGACATACCTGATAGTTGTTAATATAATTACCTTGTGCAAGGAACCTACATTTTTCACATAATTACTAACAATAGGAGGAGCACCATGGATGATATGGGTATAGAAGAAACACAATCCTGGCACCCGCCGAATTCCCTTGTCAGAGAGAAAAGTACCCAGGCTGCCAAATTCTATGTTGTGGTCCACTTGATACTGAATTTTCTTCTATTCTCCATGATTCCAACTAAGCATTATAACAAAAACTACAATGGAAACCGCAAAAGGAAGCCACCCTACATGTGGAAATTTAACGAGCACAAAAGAGACATATATACCTTCCATAATAAGGACACAAGTGAAGAACAGAAGCACAGCTGGTAAAGGAACTTTCCAAACAATGATCATATCTAGTGCTAATAAGAGAGTTGTAATCAACATCACCAAAAATATGTTGCAAGAAAATATACCATGTCCTCTTGCAAACGAAGATGAACCATAATATATCTTCCACCAATGGTGGAGCTGTGCTTAATCATGCGTTCTACTAACTTCCCTGTAATTTTAGAAATGGGATCAATAAATCATAACACTGCATAATTAGCCAAAAATCTGGGGTGCTGAATTGGGGGGTAGAACCTCTTGTGACAATTGATTAGAAAATGGATAAATCCGTATCACATCAGTCTCAAGTAGTTTTAGGGAGAACTTTTTCTTCATATTAATTGACAGGAGACCAAGCTTTAATCCTGAAGTCAAAAATATTGCTCATGCTGTTGTCAAAATTTACATCATGCCTTCGGGAAGCTTTATAACAGTCCTCACATCATTTCTAAGCAAATCGATGGAGTGATCTTCATCATATATGTCCCTAAACTTACTAGGATCCTGCCGAATGCTATGAAAATGGAAATTTGGAATGACAAGGGTTGCATTCAAAAGCCCTGCCACAGCTACTGCATTACAAGTTGATGTTGCTGATTCAAGCCACCATTTACTTCAATGAATATATAACCATTTGAATCAGGTAACCCTCTCTCTTTAGGGATGAAACTATACGGCCGGAAAGATGTGGCTTAACCATGACCGAAAATTCCCGCCAACTAGTGCACTCTTTGGTCCCTGCTTATAGGCGATACATATCTTCCACTTTTCATATTTCAGCTCGAACTACTCTTACCCTTGTCATTTGCCTTGACGAGGTCTTCAACTATAGCCTTAGTTCTTATCCCCATACGGATAGGGTATGAGAGTGTCATGTTCCGCAACTGCACCCTTATTGTTTTAGTTTCAGTTTCTTTCCCTCGGTGTGGTGATGACATTGTTGGGTATATCATCCGTGGGGTTGACCTGCATGAAACATTATAATATCAATTAGTTCACATTTACCCTTTAGAGAATGACGCCCCCAAATAATTTACATGAGCTTGGTGAAGTACCCAAACAAAATGCCTAAATGATCCATGGTGAAAGGGCTTCTAATGGATATACTTAATACACAAAAAAGTTTCCATTCGAGTGTATGCATGATGACCCCCCCACACATGGCTTGGCTGCGGAAAATGTATCTCATCATGATGGTGAGAAGGTTTACGAGGGGTTGGGAATAGGTCACGGGGATGTCACTGATTACAGGCTGGGTCAAAACCCTAATGTCTAAGCGAGTAGAGGGGGACCTGAAATTTTGAATATACCCAAAATTTTGGGTGGTGTTGTAGAAACTACAACAAATGGTGAACCACTTGTAGAACCCAACATCTTTTTCAACGTCCCAACCGTAGTCTGAGTCTAGATATTGATGCATGGGAATAATGGACAAGTTCTGTGGGTACCCTTTGTATTACTTTGACCTTTTCAGAGATGCCCAATCCTTGTGCCTCAGCTAGGTCTCGTTAATCAAAACACGTTAACGTGGAAGTTCACGGATGCTAGTAGTTTGTTGGTGATGTGAAGAGTAAGGCAACAGGCTTATTATATTTAGAATTTTTTAAAATAAGTTTCCGGTGTTGCTCCGCTGCTAGCAGGCCTGGACAGTACCTCGGCGGAGTCACTCCAAGAAATCACAAACGTTGCTCTGTTGCCAGCGAGCCTGGTTAGTACCCCGACGGAGTCATTGCGTTACCTCTCTGCGCAGGAAGCCTTTCTCAATCCTTTACCCTTATTTGTTTCATGTGTTTGTAGCACTTATTTTCATGTGCTCGTGGCACTTATTTTGCATGGGCGGATGAGGGATCCCGACTTATTTTATAGGCAAGAGAGGTTGTTTCTTGTTTGACAGAAACTGAAAGATATCCTGATTAGGGTTTTCCCTCATGCCAAGCCTTCAAATCCCATCTAACACCCATAGGCGAAACATGCAAAACAGATCATCAAGATGTTCAAGACTATGTTGGGCACAAGGCTCAAGTTATGGGTATAGGAAACTCAAACTCATTAGGGTTCCCCACAAGAAAACTGCTCGCACCTCCCTGGCTGATGAATTTAAACTCATAGGAATTGTGTTGAGCATGCGACTTCGATGCCTTGTTCTGAGAGAAGCTGCCTCTTGAGGCACCCACTGCAACTTCACGCAAACAATGGAGTTAGGGTTTCAGCAATCAGGGCAAAACAAGAAACAAAGGTCATCAGGGTTTCAATGAGGGCTCATGCAGTGGTATGCAATATAAAGAAACTTTCCAAGCCATGTCAACAACCTGTGCAAATGATGTGAGGAATAAATTTTACGACGCGATGCAACAGACCAGGCTTATGATGTAATGCAATGCCATGTGTGAGAAAGATCAACTAGTTGCAGGTGAAAACAAGGCAAAACACATGCAATTATTATCTGAACATTATGTAGTAATAAGTAAACTGAAAGAGAAATGAGTGAAAATGAATTTAAAATCATGATGCCTAAGATATTAACCGTAAGAAAAGACGTCAAACATAATTTTAAACAATAAAGCAAAACCTTCGTAAGTAATGTAATTAGCATCTTGATCTAACAAAATTTTATTAACAGATCCTAGCTAGCCTAAACCTAAAAACCCTAGTTTAACCAACGAGGTGGTTGGGTTATGTGAAATTAGCTTTCCATTGCAGCAAACACATTATTTCTTGTCCTGCAAGAACAACAATGTTCGCAATCAGAGCTAACATACAACATTGTGCACCAACAACAAGACTTACTTGAAGAGCATGTGCAACAGCAAGAAGGTCATGGCTACTTACCAGAGAACATGCCAGAATGGATTGTGCAAGATGAATTTTTCTTTCATCCTGATACACAGAAATATGTTCTTGAAACCTAAAATCATTTATAAATGACACATATCCATCCACGCACAACCCTAGGTCCGACGAAAGTAGGGTAAGACATTTCCTATTTGCAGGTATATTCATTGGATAGGATCTGTCGAACTTGCTAGAAAACTCATCATGATGTTGAGGATGATCAATTTGATGGGATGGAAGAAATAAGCATCCGCCAAGCGAATTCGAGGTGCTCGTGAATCCAAGTGTAGAAACCCTAATTTTGAAAACCCTTGTTCGGAGTTGTCCCTGGGTTCCATTGAGGATGTGAGGATCCAAAGCAACTTTCAGTGGAGGCTGAAATTCCTCACTGTCCTAGACAAAATCCAGACCTTCGAGCAGGGGGCTTCCAAACTTTGACATTTCCATGAGATCAACTAGCGCATAGATGTGATCATTATTCGTGGTGATTGGAGAACCGTCAGTGTGCTCATTATTAATTCGGCCAAATGTTTGTGCACTGGCAGATTGACAATCCAATGTATCAGATTCTTTAGATTTCCCAGGATGGGGTGAATTGACCGAAATATTTTCAGGCAGTAGAGAGGTTTTCCAAACATCACACGCTTTTTCTTGAATGCAACTAGCACTGGATGGGCAAAAACTGAAAAGATTAGAGACAATGATCGGTGTTTTCCTTCCAGTGAATAAATTAAGGTATATTGGTTGTTGCATATCAGCTGTTAGGGGATAGGAAGATGTGCTCAAAGAAGCATCACTTGAATGGTAGGCTTGCCCAGATGAGCTGAAATCTGGCACGATTGTGCTGAGAGGAGTATGATATATAGGAACTGTCATTTCAGAATCCTTACTTCGAGAAACCATAGTTTGACTTGTTTCAGGGGTCTCATCAGGATCATGAGAACTTGAGATAACAGACAGCAGAAGCTAAATTGCTTCGATTTCCTGATGGGTCCCTGAATCATCACAAAGCGAATCATTGAACTTTGGTGGCTTCATATGGTTGACAGATAGATACTAATGACAGTTCTCAGAGGCGTGAATGAATATTTTTTCAGATAATAAGTGATCATTGGGGTCATTAATTTGATCAAGTTGGGTACCTGGCGTGTTAGGCTCCCCTTGGGTTAACAATTGGGATGAATCAATAAAAGAATTTTCTCAAGGTTGCTGAGATAGGCAGTCACTCATTTGGCTGTTTAAAGATTGCGGATGAAAAAGATCCGGCGTAAGAGATTCATCAATTTCGTAATGTGATTGTGAAACACCACTCGCATGTTCGTGATTGTTGTCAATACTAGTATAAGATAGTTTTGAATGACTTGAAGAAATTACAGATGTGGCTGACTCACGAAATAAATCCAGGAAAAATGAAAGAAAAATATTCGGAAGCAGGGGTATCAACCACACAAGGGCCTTCCTCACGCACATCAGTGTCATCCAGAGAGGCTAATGATTTCGCATGCCCATCACGGTCCAATGATTTTGTAGGGAAATCAACTTTTCCCGGGATAAGAATTTATTATCAATATGAGAATGAGAGTTAGAATCGTACCCAGGAAAACATTCAGTGGACTCAAGATAGGTTTCATTGACAGGGAGAGATGTTAGGCCAATATGATTTTCAAGCTCCGATTCGACAGGGTATGTGAAAGATTTCGGGACAAAGTCTGAACAGCTGGCAAATTGAGGGTTATCATAACAAACACCAGGATCAGAATTTTTTTCCAATTGAAATTGTTCTAGGAAAACGAAAACCACCTGTCAAAACTGTTCAATTAAATATGTCCAATCGACATCCCTTTCAGGGAACTCAAAACAAAAACGAACAAACCTGATAGAAAACTCCTCTAGAGATTCTTGAGGTTCCATCCTGATCTCAGTTAACTTCATTAATACATTTTGAAAATCGTACTTGTGAAAAGCTTGTTGTAATTCATTGGTGAGCTGCTCGAATGAATGGATGGAAGTTGCCGGCAATGTGCGGAACCATTACTTAATGCAACCTTCGAGAGTGAGGGAGAAAAGCACACAAGACAACTCCTCATCGTCAATTTCGTAACCCTCACAAAAATCACAAAAATCCGAAAGGTGTTTGGTTATGGAAACTCCGTTCTCCCCATCGAATTTTAACTGGGACAAGTGATACAGAGGTTCATCCGGGATTGAGCATCGAGAACCAGTTAAATCCGACAAACATCTTGGGAGAATGATTTGGGGATGAGCCATTATAGATATGAGACTAACTGCAGGCTCTAAGGGCTCAGCTTGTCATCTGGCCCTCCTTCTAGCACCAATTTGTTTACGGGAAAAATTGTACTACCGACAACAAGGGGGGTCTCCCCAGTGAAAGGTCCAAATTAGACCTCACATCGCTTGGGATGGGAGCCCCATCCGGTATGTGGGCCCGACTACCGCCATAATTGTTTCCACTCTTGGTTTTCGAATGAGAAGATGATGGAGTAGAGGTGAAGATGAAATGACCAATCAGTGAAGCAAAATCAGCCCAAGATTAACAAACCATAAACAAAGATACAAGAAAGTCTAAGAAGCAAAAATAAAAAGGGGGTATGCCGTGACTGGGCTCAGTGAGCCGAAAACCAGTCAAACATACATGAAAGAAAACACGCTGGAAGTTAGCTACAAAGTAGTTCACAATAGATCACCGCCATGGCAAGGACAAATAAACACTAATCCAAAAGCAAACATACATACAACCACTAAGAAAAACTTCATAACCAATGGCATGCACGAAATAAAACGTACAACATAATGAAGTATTAGATAGCTAGTACTATCACCACAAATGAGCACGTGAATCAGTGCCGAAAAGAAGAATATATTATTAATGTTGCTGCAACGTCAAATACATGTTTACAACTCGTCAAAACCCAATAGTGGAACACAGGTTATTCATCTCAATGCATGATACAAAAGCCTAGCCTCGCTACCTCTCTCTCTACTTGATACCAAGAGCTGAGTGCCTTTAGCTCTCTAGCAACAATTCCTCTATCATACTGGCTTTCATTATCGAGCTAAAATTCCTTGTATCTTTTCCCAAAGTTGTACATATAGGCTGAGATGACTCTTGAGTTGCCCTTGACTATTGGTCTTCCCGACTTTTGGGCTGGCTTGCGACTTAGGCCATTTGCGACCTGCAACTTGAACCCATCTATGACTTGCGACTTGAACCCATCTGTGACTTGTGACCTTGACCAATCTGCGACCTGCGACCTGAAGTTTTTTCCCTTCCGCATTCTTCTTTTGGTGATATCTAGACTTCACAGCAAGATGCCTTTTCCTTCATATCAGTCCTGTGCATGTGACTGGGTTCCTTTGAGCTTAAAGTGAGGTTCTTGGGAATCTTGTAAGGATCCACCTTCCTCACTGGAGCAAACCCCAGATCTTGCAATGCAAGTCACCGGCTTTTACCTGTAAACAATTTAACATGGGTCACATTTACTTAAAATAAAATTGATGTTGGAAACACATGTAATTAGCCAAAAGTGGTTTTAACAAATAGTAAATCTAGACCCCTATGTGGTCTTGTTTTGCATGCCGAAATGTTGCGTGTGCAGCTTGTAAATGGTATCTTTAGTCCAAATCCTTCTTAGAAGATCTTCGAAGACAAACATTGATGCTCTTTATTTAGGTGCTCTCTTCAGTTTATGATTTCCTTCCGCATTACATGATTAACCTTTGGTGGTTCTCAATGCATGCCTAAATCTGCCTGTACCTTCGAAAAACGCGATTCCCTTCTCTACGGTCATATGTTTGATTGCTTCTCGTAGAGACTCCTTCTGGGTATTTATGAAAACTCATGGCCTGTGTCAAGTTTAACCCAACACGGGAACCTCTTCTTGTACCAAGGAATAACCATTCCTTTACATGGTTTTCCCCACTGTAATGCCTCCTTCCACTTTCATTTGCCTAAAGAGTAGCGATGAGAACAACATATGCAACACCTTCAAGGGGATGGCCTCTTTACCCATAAATGAATAACGCATATGCTGGGGGTCATGCTACGTAGTTTGAAATGTATTTGGTGTACTGTAGCCACGCTCTTCCAAAACAATTTATTACACACTAGAGGTAATCATCCAATGGTGTCCAACCACAAAGATACGTCCTCAAAGTGAGGTTCCATGTGTTCTCCTAAGTGTTTATCTTATTAGGGACGTAAATAATAAAACACCCATCCTTTACTAAGCAATGATTTTGCATGAGGTCGCAACCCTAGCATGGAGGCTGCATGGTTGGTGAGTAGCGCCTGGTTATGGATCTTCTTGTGTCGGACCCTGTGACTTGGAAACCATGGAGGTCGCATAGTCGTAGCTCCTGATAGGTCACATCCTGCGTTCATGCCTTAGGCTTGCGACTCAGTGACTAGCGAGAGAAGCTGTGACTTATTTAGAGGTCGCGTAGTTGGGGAGTAGCATCAATCGTTTCTCTTGGATATTTGCGACTCAACGACCGGTCGCAACGAGCCAGATATCACACTCTTGGCTGGGGTTCGTTGATGCAACTCGTGCGACTAAACTACTCCACTATTCCATTTGTAACCATTGATGTTTGCACCACATGTCCCAGCCATGGCTTCAGTGCATAACAAAGGAATCTGCATCGCTAAGAAAATCTTGCGATAACAGGTACTCGTGCTACATTTTGCATGTTGAGCCCACGGCAAGAGTGAGCTTGCTAATGGTCCATTGGCGCAATCGAATTATATCAACAAATCCCATGGTGGTAATATTATGGGTATACCCCCTCTGTGAACACTAATATTTGCGCCTGCAGAGAATGTCTGTGTATACTTTTTCCATCCCCTACAATAACCAGTGTGTGCATGGCTTTCCCCAATCACTGCGCGATAGCGAGCGTTGATTTGTACGTGGTTCTCCAAATGTTGCCTCACGAATTTCAGTTTGATATCAAATGAGAAATTTCCTTCTCTCAGCAGCTCCTTGGGCATGAGGCAATACAAATGGAAAATATGTGGCTTAACCACGAGCCAGCTTCCTCAATTTTCATGCATTTTTTATTTGCTCATGTACATGGGATGAACGTGCCATGTTGCGAAGTCGAGCCCCCATAGTTTTCGTTGCCATTTATTGCCTGATCTTGCATGCTATATTCCGCAGATGTGAGTCACAACATACAATATTTCGTAATTCAGTATATGACTATGAGGTGTCAATGTCATTAGTTGTTATATATTTGCAATGTATCGGTGAGTACTAATAATTTAATAACATATTAAATTAAATTAATAATTTAATAATTTAATGGATTATTCACTTTTTCTTAGTCAAACTAGCCGTTATCCTAACGGCTAGTTGAGTCATCTCTACATCTATTTATACTTAATGTCTGGATCTGATCTCTCATAGTCCTGATGATGAACCACACTGGTTGGTTCGAAACGCGTCGACCACGTTCTTTTGCATGTGATTATTACCGAAAGAATTTCTACTAATAATAACATAATTTTAGTCGCATTTTTGGGCAAGGCTTTATCGAATATGATTGAATTAAGCTCAACCTATGTAGCCTCGATCTTAGAGAGTGACCATTATCAATCCATCATGACTCGAAAAAGCATACCAAACTACATGTTCGGCCTTTGAATCTTACTCTTCTCATATAAACCAACCTTAGCTTGGAAACATAATGCTCATGTCCATGTGCATGATTGAAAATATTCTTTCAAACCTGGTGGAGAGACAGCAGGTTATGATGTGCCAAAGTGAAAATTGAGAGAGCAAGGCTTTAATCTGTGTTTCATGGCTATTATCGCGTAGGTGTTTTAACATGTGTGGAGGACCACCAAATTACAGACCTCAAGTTAATGAAGAGGGCGAGTTTGCATGTACAATATGGGGGATAGGCGAACACTCATGCAAATGTAGACTGATGGCAAGACATGTGATTTAATGGGCTGAGCGAGTAGCGGGGGGGACCCGAAATTCAGCAGATGAAAGTATATGAGTTCAATCTGTAATTTTGCCGACACATTAGAGTTATATATTGAAATTCTTTGGATGTATGAGATGTGGAGACTGAGCTTAGAGCAGCACTTATATTCTCTTGAACCAATGGAAAATATGATATGAAGTCTTTCGAAGGAAAATTTGAGAGGCTGATAGGTTTATCTGTTTGCTCAACCGCATTGAACTTGATTTACATGTCCTGGCCATAAATAACTTGATGCACAAATTCATCACACCCAATACTGAAGGAATCATTGTATCCATATCGATCAATGCACCCATAAACTCCTGTATATCCCAATCCTTCTACAAGAAACCATTCATGTGGTAATATAGTTTCAAAAGGGACATACCTGATAGTTGTTAATACAATTACCTCGTGCAAGGAACCTACATTTTTTACATAATGACCAACAATAGGAGGAGCACCATGGATGATATGGGTATAGAAGAAACACAATCCTGACACCCGCCAAATTCCCTTTTCAGAGAGAAAAGTACCCAGGATTCCAAAGTCTATGTTGTGGGCCACTTGATACTCAATTTTCTTTTGTACTCCATGATTCCAAATAAGCATTATAACAGCAAATACAATGGAAACCACAAAAGGAAGCCACCCTACATGTGGAACTTTAACGAGCATAGAAGAGATATATATACCTTCCATAATAATGTAATATTCCAAAATTTGCATGCAGCAAATTGGAATATTAAAATTTTCTAATGTCACTTAGGAGATGAATAAAATGGTAAGGAGGCCCATACATTTCAGAAATAAGGATAAAATCCCTCATAGTGTGTAAAGGGATCATAATGCTAGCTGGATTTTACACTCTCATGTGTGAACAGGGACAATTTGCATGTGGACAAGGCCAAGTTTGACCAAGTCAACAGCATAAATGTAGGAGGAGTGGATCAAAAAATAAAAGATGCTCAATGTGAATGTGGTTTAGCCTAGATAGCTATATGTGAGATGGATTTAAGACCCTTAGGTGTGAAAAGGGTTGAAGCAAGTTGAAGAGGTCAACCTTGACCAAATCAAACAGCACAGTTAGAGGAGTGGCTCTAATGAAGGCACAACACAATTTTGGAGGGAGATTATTTGTGTGATGGTGGAAACCCTATTGAGTGGGACCCAAGGTGAGAAGGCTCACTTAGTTTATAAGGAAGAGGATGGAAGCCATTTGGGGGTTAGCTTATGTATTACATTTTCATGGCTGCTTAGACTTTTGATCTCCTAGCTGTTTAGCTAAGATTGCCGGTGTTGTTCAGCACTAAGGTATTCCTGTTCAGGAATCCGTTCTCTGTCCTTTTAGGAGCTCTTGGGAGAGTTCTGATCTTTCATTCCTCATATCCAAAATTGGTGCCAAGCTCCAATCTTCAGTTTTAGCGCAGTTTATGCAGGAGGTTGAGCTGAGTTGCAGGGTGTTGCAGGGGAGGGTTGAGAAACCCATTTTCTGAGTTGGTTTTTCACAGGAGGGAATTTTCCTTCCATTGGAGAATCAATTTGGATCATTCTTGGGCTGATATCAGATCTTTGGCAGCAGACCAACACATTACCTTTAGGAATTGTGTTATTTCTGCGAGGCAGTTTTAGCAGTGTCTTTTGTGGTTCTTTCGGGGAGTTTTCCTGTGAGTCTCCACATTTAAGATCTACATTAGATCTAAATTCTTACAGCCTTATACACTCATGTGCTTCAGTTTTTAGTGATTATTCAGCCATATTTCTGAAGATCACCATTTGTATTCAAGGTGAATTCCTAGAAACCCTTCCCGGGTTCTCTAGCTTTTTTTATAAAGGAGACTAGATCTCATTTTCTGAGCATATTGTTTAATAAAATATCAGATCTATTTGTATCTACCATTTATGTTCACAAACCCTCTTTTATACTACACAGTCACTTTTATGTAGAAATTCATATGTTGCAGTGATTGGGGTTTTAGCCTCTTTTAACAATCCTAGGTGTGGGAGATCTGTTTAACCCACCTAGTTTGATTTGTTTCAGCTCTATTCTTGGATTTAGGTTGTGTATTGATTTATCTACATGATCCAAGAGTTAATTTCATTATTTTATAGAATATGTTGCTGGGAATGCGTTTTGAGTGCATGTTTGCTGAGCAGTCCCAATTTTAGGATATTACAGTGGTATCAAAGCAAGATCTTTGGCTCAGCCTGTGGACTTCAAGCCAAAGTGCTATAAAATAAAGAGCAAGGCCAGAATGATGGGAAGGATGAGCTTGCTCTCATCACTTTTCAGATCTAGTAAGAACCTCGCCTAGGAGGTTGAACAAGAAGAAGAGAAAAGGAGCAGTGAAACTTCTTGAGAGTTTCCAGAGGAGAAAGAGTCATGCACTTCCTATGATCAGAAGAGGAGACCAGTGTTGCAGAGAGATCCAAATAATTGGAACATATCCTTTCCTTTTGAAAGGAAGGAAAAATTGCCGAAAGATGGAGGACACTTGGATCATATGATTCTAAGTGATTACCTTGTTGAGTACAAATCTCAACCTAGAGCCTTTAGGGAGACTCTAGCTTTCCCTCAATTCATTCATTTGGAGGAAGAAATAACACCTTGTGGCCAAGGGAGGATCAAGGGCAATAGGTTTTTATTGTCTACTTTTGATGGGTCATCTGCAACAAGGATTTGTGCAAAGAAACTTGATGCATTTTTCCTACTACATCCAGTGGTAGAGGAAGATGTTGTAGAAATTGCAGCGTTGCACCTTGAGGGTGAAGAAAAGATTTGGTGGTTTAGCCATTTGAGCCATGCAAGAGTGGTTACTTTTGATGAATTTACTCAAAGGTTGATTGGGAAATTTGGTGAAGGCAAATCAGAGGAGAAGAATCCCTCACCACCAGTGGAGGAGACTTGCACCAGTGCTGTCACAACTGTGGGGGAGCAGTCCTCAACATATTCAGTTGGAGGAGCCAACCTATTGGAGGAAGAAGCCCTTACAACCATACAAGATACTTCAAAACTTCATCAAGGTATGCCTAAATTTTCATCTCCTATTGTTTCAGCAAATCATATGGAGGATTGTATACCATTGCACACTGCTCATTTGGAACAACATGATTGCACTGCACTATGCACCCTTGATTTGATCAAGGAAGGGATGAAACATCACCCTAATGGACCACTGATGGGCTGCACACCACATGTGAGGTTGGAGCGTGAATTATTGGAGGATGGGATGAACTTTGTCCCAAACAAATTTATGCAAAATAATATGTTCATCCTTGAGTTGAGACATGAGATAGACAAAACACCATGGAGGAGAATTACAACACTGTCAAGAGGTAGCAGTGAGGAGGCTTTGAGTTCAGCCCACTTGGATCCTTACGGATTCAAGATGATTATTAGTGTGAGATCTTTTCTAGGAGATCTCCAAGGAGTTTCATTTCAGCATCCCATGGAATGAAAGAAGAAAAATCTGATTTGGAAGAAGGGTTGTCTTCTTTGGAAGGGTACCAAGGTTGATCATGATGGGAGGCACTCACATTGGGAGGAATGGGAGTGGATGGAGAGCAAGAATCTGGTAAGATACTTGAAAATATATGACACTGGGTAGTAGGAGGCTTGGCTGCGTTGGCTACTCTTGAAGGAGTTTGGCCATCATGGGACATATCCTTTCTCCAAGGGTATGTGGATGGAAAGGACTTGGCAGGATACTTGCATCATGGGGCAGCAAGAAGTGTGGATGCATTATGATGATATGATAATTATGTTTTCACCATATGGGTTGTATGATGGAGGTATGAGGAGGCAGCAAAAACTGTTGTTTCTTTGGAGGATTGGGAGAGAGCAAGGGCAGATTTTCTCTCACACTTGGCATGATGCTACAGGAGAAGGAGATGGCACTATCATGGTGGAAGGAGGCTACTCCTTAGCCTTAGATGATCTGGAAGTGCTTCCACCTTGGAAGGAGCTTCTTGTATGCAACAACATTATGGGAGGAGTCTTTGACATGGGGCATGTCAAAGAATGGATTTATGAGTTGGCAGGAGCCTATTTGCATAGGCCAACAACACTGTCACTTTGGAGCAGGGACTTAGTGATGGAGTGTCCCCAGGATCACTTCAAATTTGATGCACTTGGTGGACAAGGAGGAGGTGAGGATGATAGAGCAGTGGATGGATTCATCTGTTACTGTGGCATGTTCTTCTTAACTTGGATTTCCAAGCATAAGGAGGATCTTCATGCAACATATGGATCATTCCTCTTCATAGGAGTATCTTATACCACTATGGAGGGCTCATTTATGGATCCTATCATCATATCACTTTCATTACATGGTAAGAATTCTGTTTTTTCATTTATTAATTTTCCAACACAATATTTGCATGCTCTTACCATTTCTTTGCAGTGCATTGTTCCACAAAGGGGCAAGTTTTTCTTTGGGCTCCATGGACCATTTTTGGCCAGCTATTATGATGGAGACAACCATCCATTGTATGACTTTGGGCAAGTGTTTGGTTACTTCTTGTATGCTCAGTTGACACTTTCATCCATTTATTATTTTCTAGTAAATGTGAGGACTTACACAACTAGCCATTTGTCAAGAAACAACTTGCCATGCTATTTTATGAAGCTGCAGTGGGGGAGACTGCGCTGTGACCACTTGGGATATTTTTGGTACCTTCCAGAACCACATAAAACATTCAGTCTTTCTTTCATTATGATGCTAATCATGATCCTATTTTCTGATATTATTCTTGATTTTATGAGGAGCATGATTGGAGGAGAAACACATGGGGTGGATGTGTTCTTTGGGAAGGAGGATTCCCACATTTTCTGCATTACATGTTCTAAGGGCAGCATGGGAGGAGATATGGCCACCACAGCAGAATATTTTTTCCTTTATGAGGAGGGCCATGAGATGGATGGGATTCCATATGGTAGAGATTTCTTATCCATCTTGTATGAGATGGTTTGGGCCAGCTTGATTCACAATGTTGGGAAAGGGATCTTTGGAGATCTAGTTTCCTTCTTGCCACTTGAGGGTAACCCAATTGCAGCCCAAGATCAGAAAAATATCTGCACTTATATTAAGTGGAGAGGAGAACATTGTGGGGTAGGCTACTTTGTCTACCATGTTCAGAATTTCAACCCACCTACTTTGCAAGAACTCCAGGTGGAGGATGATTTGCATGAGTTACCATTTTGGAGGGTGGCTCATTTTGTATGGTTGATAGCTTGGGGATGGGAGATTCATCTAGGGATGGTAGATCCCAATATATATCAGACCACATGCCTCAATCGGGCCTTTAGAACACCCATTGTTGCCTCCATTTATATTTTACTGTCTGATGCAGGAGCATCAAGGGCAATTTTCATTTTTTTAATATGTAATAAAGGGGCGTGTGACATTTATTTTATTTTATTAATTAATTTGTTATTGTAAATAAAATAGGAGATAAATTATTAATTAAAAGGATATGAGAGAAATAGAATTAGGAGCAAAATTAGGGAGTAGGAATTCTATGTATGGGACTTTGTTGAGTCCACACCTAAAATATATTTAAAATAGATTTAGTTGAGGATTAGGTGGAGAGATTTTTGGAGTGAATTAAATTCATTATTTATGTATAAATATGAGTGGTTTTTGTGAGGAAAATACACTTGAAAAGTGTGAGAGTGTGAGTAGAGAGCAGGGTTTTCTCCTTGGAAGCCTTTGGGCAATTGTAAAGGGCCAATGATTGGAAATCAGGCCAAGGAAGGAAATTGTATTGTAAGTATTGTGTGTGTTTAATACATAATTTAATTTTCTGAAGATTATGTCTCATTTCTAAGTTATGGGTTGTGCAATTAAATTTGGTTGGTGATTGATTGACTGTGTGAGACGACGCATTAAATTTAATTGTGAAACTGGGTAAATCGATCACAAATTTGGATCAATTCTATACAAGAAGAAATTGGATGTAAATTGACTTTTGTAATCACTAGTTGAAAGAGGTGCAATTCTTGTTTTTAACTCTGGAAATATATATGTTATGGAAATCGTTGCATAAAGGGTTATTGAAATTCGATTTGAAGAAATCAATATTGAATCTGGTTTTTACAAGAATTACTGATGTCTAAGGGATGCAGTAAGCTAATTTCTAAACTTTGAAGATGTATTGAATTATATGTTGCTGGAATCGATGTATTTAATTATATGTTGCTGGAATCAATTCCTTTAGTGTCATCGATTGAGAAATTCTGTTCGATTACAAATGTTGTTGATGAATTTAATACAATTGAAGTCAATTTCAGCAGAGAAAGGTATGTTTGGAAGGAAGCAATCCATTTGTTTTGTTGGAATCCAATCTTTGTTTGTGTACAACATTGATAAATCGATGTAGAGAAGCGTTTTCAAACTTTGGTGCAGAATGCCCGTGTGAGAAAAGAGCATTAATTTTCTGGGTTAAATCAATTTAAAAGCCTGTATAATTTAGCTTCAAAGCAATCCAATTCCAGTTTTGAAACAGAAGTTTGAAGATCTGAGCAGCGCTGGAAATTTAATACGTTGAAAACTTCAGGTATGAGCAACGTTGTTTTCTAAATTAAATGAATATGTTGAATCTGCAGTGAACTTGGTCAATTGGGATAGTTTGAGATCGATTAAATCAATCCACAACTACTGGTTATAACAGCGCAGAAAAATCGTGAAAGGAAGGTTTAGTAAATCCTGGAGCCAAAGGAGAAATTGGGAAATGAAGTTCCGAAGTGAGGAACAACATAAAAGCATATTAATCAGTGTCAGATCCGATTTGGGATCGATTTTAGTACACAATGTTGAACCAGCATTATCAAATCCAATTTGATGAGAACTGGCAATGGAGTGAACGAAATACAATGTTTACAAAATCGGTGGAAGACTTTCGACAAATGTAATAAAGCTGAATTCAGTAGCGATGGATGGGAAAGTAAGCAATTTCATGTTGACTTGGTAATTTACTATAATGCCGTGAAGACTCTATTCCTTAATGCTGGAATGCATTAAGAATCAATATGTGTTAGTTTGCCAAGGTTCGAACTTTTAGATTAGAAGCATGGTGAATATGCATAGATTGTGCTTCAATAAATGGTATGGTGAACACTTAGGGCCTTGAAGCAATGTTGGGGTATTAAAATGGGTGTTAATTAATGATTGAATATTGGTGATTTCATGAAGTAGGTGTTGAAATGGTTGATAGTTTGAGATTTCCAGATTGTGGAATTTGAGAGCCATTTTGGTTTTTAAATGGAAAGATGTTTAAATCTGGGCTGGATGATTTGAGTTTAATAGTCATGGTTTTATAACCATAAATTGAAAGATAGCTTCCGCATGTGTTGAAGTTTCCAGAAAGTGGGCTGTCTTGAATTGAAACTGTAATTTCCATTTTTAAAATGCATGGTATTTAGAGATTCTGGGTATTACGGGAGTTTGCCACCGCATTCGTATCGGAAGCGGGAAGGCTGTTGAAATGGAAGATGTTTTTTTTTTTTTTTTTTTTTTTTTTTTTGAAAATCTGAATGAGTGCAGGAAGGTTCTGTTGAGAACTGAAGAGTGTTTTATTTGAATGTATTCTAAATCTGAGATGCAATCTACACAATTGCAGTGAACATGATTGCAGAAGTAAATGGAGGACAAGATCATGCAGGATCTTAAAGGTGAGATGATTTTCTGATTTGGAATTTGTGATTAAAGTTTATGGTTGCAGAAAAGATGATGGCAGTGAACCTGACATTCAGCTAAAGGATGGATAGGGAGGACAATTGCAGTGCAGTGTCCTGAAGAAGAAGGTGAGTTGAAGAGATAGCCTAGAGAGAGAGCAGAGGAGAGTGCTCAAGAGGTTCCAGAGGCAGTGAACCAGTACTTACCAAAAGACCAGATCCAGTGAAGCAGATTGGTGAGGTAAGGGGCAGCAGGAGAGCTTGCTGTTGCAAAGGCTAGTGCAACTCATGGTGAGTGAGAAACTCATGGAAAAGATGATCATGGAGGATCAGAGAAGAGGTTCAGAGGAATGCCACAGAGGTAAGATGACTGATAAATTCAGAGAAAGAGAAATTGCAGTAATGAAGGTACAATTGCAGGTACTACATGAATGGCTGCAAGAGCAGGAAAATCAGAAAGGAGGATGGATCTTTCCACTGAAGGGAAAGAGAGTGATTTGGCAACCATTGCAGATGAAGTTGAGGCAAAGTGTGATTGCCTTATTGAAGAAGGAACTTAGAGTTCTTGAGCCAGAGATGGAATTTGAAGATTCCACATGCAGATCTGTTCAAGAAGAAGTGCTTGAGGAAGCAGTCAAGACTGAAAAGTCTTGTAGTTTTAAAACTAATGAGTTGTGTATGTTTTCAGGTACAATACAGGGAGATGAGAAAGCTTTAGAGTTTGTTCAAGAAAAGTTGAATCTGAAGTCTGTTCAGATCAATGCTGAGATAGCAAGATCTCAGGAGGAAATGAAGACAAAGGAGTCTAATCAGAATATTGGTGCAGAGAGAGAAGGACCAACTGATGATTGGTCAAGAGCTGGTGAAGGTAGGGAATATTGTGTAAAGTTTCCAAGTTCTACTCCTAATGAAATTGTTGAATTGTATAGGAAACTAGATCTTCAGAGAAGAGAATTGGAGAGACAGAGGACTTACACACAGGATAATTTGCTGAAGAAGCAAGGTAAGGAAGTTTTCATGAATGACAGTCATGGAGCAGAGAATGGAATGAAGGAGAGACTAGCTGACAGTATCATGGTAGATGAAAATCAGCATACTGATGTGCTGACAAAGGAGTTGGAAAGGAACTCAGCGCAACATACTGAAGTGTTGCCGGGGAAAGCTGAGGAGAAAGCCATTGAAGATTTTCTGAGTCCTGAAGAAGACTTGGAGCTGCAGAGAGAAAACTTGGTGACGGAATCAACAAGTGAGACCTTTGGGTCTTGTGATTTTGATGCTGACAATTTGATTGTGTTTACAGGTGATACAGAAGACAGTCCATCATTTGGAATTGTCTTGGAAGAAGAAGAAATGTTGCAGGAAGAAGGTGAGACAGGGATGTCTCATATGCAGAGGCTTGTTACCATGGGTGACAAGGAAGAATTGGCTTGTCTGTATATCCAAGAGAAGACTGGAGGACGGACTTTTGAAACTGCTACAGTGTTAGAGGATGAGGCTACAGTGTTTGAAGAACTTGATTTGATTGCCAGAATCAATCAAGATGATGATGGACAATTACTGAAGATTGTTGAAGGGGAAGATGAAGGTTATGTTAGAACTAATTTGCAGCATGTTGATGAAATGCTTAAGGAGAAATGGCTGAAATGTTTGCTGGAGACAGAAGTGGCAGATAAATTTGCAGGTGATGAGCCAAAGAATGTTGCAGAGGGACAGGAAGTTTGGGAGGCAGCAACATCTATGGTGTCAGCTGAAGCAACATGTGGGGTGACATCTGTAGGAGTAAAATCAATGTTGGCAGTAAGAAGAGCAGTAACAACAGAAGCAGCTACAACAGCTGAATTAACAAAAATTGGAGACAACAGTAGGTTTGAAAGAGAGATTTAAAGCATCAGAAGACTGATGATGAAGGTGTCTCAGAGACAGCAGACAACAACAAGAAAGTAGAAGAATTTAAGCAGGAGAAAGACAACAAAAGATTGTGAGAGCACAGCCAGTGGGGCAATGCAGCATAAAGTGTGGAGACCTGGAGAAGAACAACAGATAGAAGCAACGACAAGTGGAAAGTTACAGCATAAGATATGGGATCCAGGCATACACAGATCCGAACACATGATCAGGCGATCATGTTTAATTTCAAACTTGGGAGTCTGATGCAGGAGCATCAAGGGCAATTTTCATTTTTTTAATATGTAATAAAGGGGGGTGTGACATTTTTTTATTTTATTAATTAATTTGTTATTTTAAATAAAATAGGAGATAAATTATTAATTAAAAGGATATGAGAGAAATAGAATTAGGAGCAAAATTAGGGAGTAGGAATTCTATGTATGGGACTTTGTTGAGTCCACACCTAAAATATATTTAAAATAGATTTAGTTGAGGATTAGGTGGAGAAATTTTTGGAGTGAATTAAATTCATTATTTATGTATAAATATGAGTGGTTTTTGTGAGGAAAATACACTTGAAAAGTGTGAGAGTGTGAGTAGAGAGCAGGGTTTTCTCCTTGGAAGCCTTTGGGCAATTGTAAAGGGCCAATGATTGGAAATCAGGCCAAGGAAGGAAATTGTATTGTAAGTATTGTGTGTGTTTAATACATAATTTAATTTTCTGAAGATTATGTCTCATTTCTAAGTTATGGGTTGTGAAATTAAATGTGGTTGGTGATTGATTGACTGTGTGAGACGACGCATTAAATTTAATTGTGAAACTGGGTAAATCGATCACAAATTTGGATCGATTCTATACAAGAAGAAATTGGATGTAAATTGACTTTTGTAATCACTGGTTGAAAGAGGCGCAATTCTTGTTTTTAACTCTGAAATTATATATGGAAATCGTTGCATAAAGGGTTATTGAAATTCGATTTGAAGAAATCGATACTGAATCTGGTTTTTACAAGAATTACTAATGTTTGAGGGACGCAGTGAGCTAATCTCTGATATTTGAAGATGTATTGAATTATATGTTGCTGGAATCGATGTATTGAATTATATGTTGCTAGAATCAATTCCTTTAGTGGTATAGATTGAGAAATTCTGTTCGATTAAAAATGTTGTTGATGAATTTAATACAATTGAAGTCAATTTCAGTATAGAGGAAGATGTGTTTGAAGTCGATTTCAGCAGAGAAAGGTATGTTTGGAAGGAAGCAATCCATTTGTTTTGCTGGAATTCAATCTTTGTTTGTGTACAACATTGATAAATCAATGTAGAGAAGTGTTTTCAAACTTTGGTGCAGAATACCCCGTGTGAGAAAAGAGCGTTAAATTTCTGGGTTAAATCAATTTAAAAGCCTGTATAATTTAGCTTCAAAGCAATCCAATTCCAGTTTTGAAACGACAGTTTGAAGATCTGAGCAGCGCTGGAAATTTAATACGTTGAAAACTTCAGGTATGAGCAACGTTGTTTTCTAAATTAAATGAATACGTTGAATCTGCGTTGAACTTGGTTAATTGAGATAATTTGAGATCGATTAAATCGATCCACAGCTACTGGTTATAACAGCGCAGAAAAATCGTGAAAGGAAGGTTTAGTAAATCCTGGAGCCAAAGGAGAAATTGGGAAATGAAGTTCCGAAGTGAGGAACAACAGAAAAGCATATTAATCAGTGTCAGATCCGATTTGGGATTGATTTTAATACACAATGTTGAACCAGCGTTATCAAATCCAATTTGATGAGAACTGGCAATGGAGTGAATGACATACAGTGTTTACAAAATCGGTGGAAGACTTTATGCAAATGTAATAAAGCTGAATTCAGTAGCGCTGGATGGGAAAGTAAGCAATTTCATGTTGACTTGGTAATTTACTATAATGCCGTGAAGACTCTATTCCTTAATGATGGAATGCATAAGAATCAATATGTGTTAGTTTTCCAAGGTTCAAACTTTTAGATTAGAAGCATGGTGAATATGCATAGATTGTGCTTCAATAAATGGTATGGTGAACACTTAGGGCCTTGAAGCAATGTTGGGGTATTAAAATGGGTGTTAATTAATGATTGAATATTGGTGATTTCTTGAAGTAGGTGTTGAAATGGTTGATAGTTTGAGATTGCCAGATTGTGGAATTGAGAACCATTTCAGTTTTTAAATGGGAAGATGTTTAAATCTGGGCTGGATGATTTGAGTTTAATAGTCATGGTTTTATAACCATAAATTGAAAGAGAGCTTCCGCATGTGTTGAAATTTCCAGAAAGTGGGCTGTCTTGAATTGAACTGGAATTTCCATTTTTAGAATGCATGGTATTTAGAGATTCTGGGTATTGCAGGGTTGCCCTGCATTACTGTCATATAATGTTAGCTATTTGGGGTGTTCTCCAAAATCTAGTTTGTTTACTTGGGAGGGAAAACTTGGAGATATATGGATGATGCAACACCTTGATCCTTGGAGGATTATATCTTATGAGGTTTCTACAGGGGGAGAAGAGGATGATATTCAGTTCTATCCTTGTAGTTGCTTGAGGACAAGCAACATTTGGGAGGGGAGGACTGTAATATTCCAAAATTTGCATGCAGCAAATTGGAATATTAAATTTTTCTAATGTCACTTAGGAGATGAATAAAAGGGTAAGGAGGCCCATACATTTCAGAAATAAGGATAAAATCCCTCATAGTGTGTAAAGGGATCATAATGCCAGCTGGATTTTACACTCTCATGTGTGAACAGGGACAATTTTCATGTGGACAAGGCCAAGTTTGACCAAGTCAACAACATAAATGTAGGAGGAGTGGATCAACAAATAAAAGATGCTCAATGTGAATGTGGTTCAGCCTAGATAGCTATATGTGAGCTGGATTGAAGACCCTTAGGTGTGAAAAGGGCTGAAGCAAGTTGAAGAGGTCAACCTTGACCAAATCAAACAACGCAATTAGAGGAGTGGCTCTAATGAAGGCACAACGCAGTTTTGGAGGGAGATTGTTTGTGTGATGGTGGAAACCCTATTGAGTGGGACCCAAGGTGAGAAGGCTCAATTATTTTATAAGGAAGAGGATGGCAGCCATTTTGGGGTTAGCTTATGTATTACATTTTCATGTCTGCTTAGAATTTTGCTCTCCTAGCTGTTTAGCTAAGATTGCCAGTGCTCTTCAACACTAAGGTATTCCTGTTCAGGAATCCCTTCTCTTCCCTTTGAGGAGATTTTGGGAGAGATCTGATCTTTCATTCCTCATATTCAACATTGGTTCCAAGCTCCAATCTTCAGTTTCAACACAGTTTCTGCAGGAGGTTGAGCTGAGTTGCAGGGTGTTGCAGGGGAGGGTTGAGAAACCCATTTTCTGAGTTGGTTTTGCATAGGAGGGAAGTTTCCTTCCATTGGAGAATCAGTTTGGAGAATTATTGGGCTGATATTAGATCTTTGGCAGCATGCCAACACATTACCATCAGCTATAGCATTATTCCACTCAGGAATTGCATTATTTCTGCAAGGCAGTTTTAGCAGTGTATTTTGTGGTTCTTTCGGGGAGTTTTCCTGTGATTGGAGGATGGATTCTTCCATGGGGGAAGAAATTTGTTCAGATATGCATTATATCTACATTATTACAGCCTTATACACTCATGTGCTTCAATTTGCAGTGATTATTTAGCCATATTGCTGAAGATCACCATTTGTATTCAGGGTGAATTCCTAGAAACCCTTCCCGGGTTCTCTAGCTTTTTGTATACAGGAGACTAGATCTCATTTTCTGAGCATATTGTTTGATAAAATATCAGATCTATTTGTCTCTTCCATTTATGTTCACAAACCCTATTTTATACTACGCAGTCACTTTTATGCAAAAATTCATATGTTGCAATGATTGGGGTTTTAGCTTCTTTTAGCAATCTTAGGTGTGGGAGATCTGTTTAACCCACCTAGTTTGATTTGTTTCAGCTCTATTCTTGGATTTAGGTTTTTTATTGACTGATCTATAGGATCCAAGAGTTAATTTCTTTATTTTATAGAATAAGTTGCTGGGAGTAGTTTTTAGTGCATGTTTGCTGAGCAGTCCCGATTTTTGGATATTACAAATAAGGACACAAGTGAAGAACAAAAGCACAACTAGTAAAGGAAATTTCCAAACAACGATCATAACTAGTTCTAATAAGAGATTTGTAATCAGCATCACCAAAAATATGTAGCAAGAAAAGCTACCATGTCCTCTTTCAAACAAAGATGAACCACAATATATTTTCCACCAATGGTGGAGCTGTGCTTAATCATGTGTTCTACTAAATTCCCTGCAAGTTTAGAAATGGGATCAACAAATCGTAACACTCCATAATTAGCCAAACATCTAGGGTGCTGAATTGGGGGGTGGAACCTCTTGTGACAATCGATTGGCAAATGGATAAATCTGTATCACATCAGCCTCAAGCAGTTTTAGGGAGAAATTTTTCTTCATATTAACGGATAGGACACCAAGCTTTAATCCTGAAGTTGAAAATATTTCTCATGCTGTTGTCAAAATTTACATCATGCCTTCGGGAAGATTTATAACAGTCCTCACATCATTCCTAAGAAAATCGATAGAGTGATCTTCGTCATATATGTCCTTAAACTTACTAGGATCCCGTCGAACGCTATGAAAATGGAAATTTGGAATGACAAGGGTTGCATTCAAAAGCCCTACCAAAGCTACCGCATTGTAGTTGATGTTGCTGATTCAAGCCACCATTTTCTTCAATGAATATATAACAATTTGAATCAGGTAACCCTCTCTCTTTAGGGATGAAACTATACGCCCAGAAAGATGTGGCTTAACCGTGACCGAAAAGTCCCCCCAACTAGTGCACTCTTTGTTCCCTGCTTATAGGCGATACATGTCTTCCACTTTTCATATTTAAGCTCGAACTACTCTTACCCTTGTCATCCGCCTTGATGAGGTCTTCAACTGTAGCCTTAGTTCTCATCCCCATACGAACAGGGTATGATAGTGTCATGTTCCGCAACTGCGCCCTTGTTGTTTTAGTTTCAATTTCTTTCCCTCGGTGTGGTGATAACATTTTTGGGTATATCATCCGTGGGGTTGACCTGCATGAAAAATTATAATATCAATTAGTTTACAGTTATTCTTTAGACAATGATGCCCCCAAATAATTTACATGAGCTTGGTGAAGTACCTAAACATAATGCCTAAATGATCCATGGTGAAAGGGCTTCTAATGGATATACTTAATACACAAAAAGTTTCCATTCGAGTGTATGCATGATGACCCCCCCACACATGGCGTGGTTGTGGCAAAAGTATCTCGTCATGATGGTGAGAAGGTTTACGAGGGTCTGGGAATAGGTCACGAGGATGTCACTGACTACAGGCCGGGTCAAAACCCTAACGGCTAAGCGAGCAGAGGGGGACCAAAAAATTTGAATATACCCAAAATTTTGGGTGGTGTTGTAGCGGCTACAACACTTCCAAAAATAATTAATGCGTTGGTTGTTGTAGGGAATTTACTTGTGTGTTATGAATAAGAAGGTAGAAATTAACCAGTTGGGGTCGATCTATATATCTATCCAAATCCAATGAAACCTCGTTTTTCAACTTGTGAAATCTAACGACGAAAGCACATCGAATGGAGAGGCCACAAAGAGTAGAGAATGGCTAGGGGTTGCAACACCAGAGGATAAACATACAATGGCTATGGAATTAAGTAAAGGGAGGAAAGAAAACATGCTAGGGAATTTGCAGGGCTATATTTGAATATTACTATTCGCTAACAACCAAGGTAATTGCGACCAAAAGGGAGAGTGAGTGTTAAACACCAAAAAAATGTATGTGTATTTTGGATAGAATAGGCAAAGAAACATTTTTGAAATTTGTCTTTTCAACACTGTATGTGATAGGGGTGCAGATGGAGCAACAAAAATGACAGTCAAAGAAGCAACTACACTAAGCAAGGCAGAGGTATCCTAAACATGGCTCTAATACCATGTCAACCTAGGATGGTAACTCTTGAACTTGAATGATTTTTGCATTGACTTGAATAGGTTTATATAACATTACAAAAATGACCCTTCATCTTCCAAGGCCAATTTCTATTCTACTTGTTCATATATCCCATATTTAAATATTTACAAAATATTCACCAAATCTTAAGGAATGGGTGTCTAACATGTACAAACACTACCCCTCTCTGGTTTTGAACTTTTAAGATAGTGTTTTAATATAAAACCATGAACAAGGGAATGTTTTATTAAAAATGGTATATATATATATAACAATTCCCATCAGATTTAAATATAAAATTTGTTTTTTTAATAAAATTTATTATTTAAAATCCCATGGGACGTAGAGAAAATGGTGACAGGGTGTCCTGTTAAGGAAGTCCATGATGTGAACATCACGAGTTTGAAACTCAATTGAAAAAAATACAACCATGCTAACGATTGATGTGGCCCAAGTTGAGTGCAATTCCCTGGTGATTTTGACAACTTGGATACCCTTGGGTCACGACTACTAAAACCATAGGTTAGGCATGCTAGTCATCTGACCCATTTTATGTGGGTCCTCAAAAAATAATTAAAATTTAAAATGGGTCATTTTATTAAAAACATAATCACTTGCACGCCTAAATCAAGAATCACTTGCTTTGCCTGGTTGGAGTTGATATTGGTCCTTGAATTATCAGGTTCACTCTTATGCAAAGAGTGTTACAAGTCTTCAGTTTTTTGTCTCAGATAGGTCATTTCATCTTCAATTCTCTGCACCATTGTTCTTTGTACAACCATTATCTCTATTATAGAGGTGATGTTTACAACCATTTGACTATATCTAAGCACAAGAAAGATGATTTCATCTTGCATTTGGTTAATCTCTCAGTTATCTCCTCGAAGTTACACTTCAGATTCTTTGGCATGACTTTAGGAAAATTATTGTTGTTGTTAAACATGGATAGAACACTTACACTACCAGTGGTGAGAATTGGAATATACCATGAAAATATTGAGGAAGAGAAAGGACTCGAGTTGGACTAGGAATTGAAAGTGAGTATATAGAGCTGAAGAGGGTAATACATAGAACCAAATTCGGAATATTTATTAGGAAAAAGCCCTAGACAAACCAATATCAACCCAAGACCATGAGAGATAGGGACTTTGTATTTGAGGAGAACTGGTCCTACAAAGAACGTGGATCCATGGAGAGCAACCAACGAATGGAGCCAATATTGAAAGATAAGCCCCGCCACTTTGAACATGTTATCGCTCTATAAGTTTCTAGGTTGTAAAATAAAGTATAGAGGTAACCACAAAACCGCTTTGGGAGTTGGGAATCTAGCCCTTCCTTTCCAGAGAGGGATCTCTCTGTCAGATTTAGATTTGTTTTTCTGAATAATATTAGGCTAGCTATTAGGTTCAGGTTTTGGATTTTAGAATTGAGATTTTTTGGTTTGTTTGGTCGATTGAATGCCTAAATTTTCATTGGACTATCGATTCTATGACTTGAAATTGGATCTATTTCAGTTTTTATAAAGAGGTTTCACAGGGCAGGGTAGCCAAAATAAATGGATTTTGTAAATTTAAATGAAGTGTAAGAGAAGAGATGAAATAAATTCCATTAATTAAGTAGAAACTAAGAATTAATTTACTTAATTTCAGATGAAAACATTAAAATTATTCAAATCCAGAATCAAAGTGTCTTTTAATACAAATTTTGTTCTTCAATTTTCTCTTGAATAGTTGAGATCATGAATACATAAGCATGGAAAACATAGAAAATAAACACATAAACAGTGAGAGATGCACTTCACTAACAGTTTGACACAAGAATCCCGTGAAAGAGTCTTATTTATTACTGATCAGTCCACAAAACTTGAAAATGTATAGTAGCCTCCTTGGATGCAAAAATCAACCCTCTATACTTCGAAATGAGAAGTATATATAAGTTTATTTACAAAAAATCCTGTCATGATAGATCAAGATGTATTTTAGGAATATTTAAAATAGATTACATCTTTGATTATGAAAATATATGATAAGTTGGAACTGCTTTAATGCTGACCCTATTTTGGAGGAGGCTGTTGTTGATCCATCCTTCTAAATCTTGTTGCTCTGTTGGTCCTATTACTGAAGATAGAATTACCTTTTTCACTCAAGTAACTCGCATAACATGTCCCACCTTTATACACTTAAAATGGATAACTTAAGCAATCACCTGTAAATCTCAACTGCCTCTGTATACTTGGAAAAGGTGGGGTTGGTAATAAAAATGTGCTTGATCTCATGCTGGATATTTCAATAATTTTCTAGTGCCTCAAGGAAAGCTTTGCCTATAATGCTTCCCTGTATACCTGCAAATTTGGAACTATCTTTAACTACATCTGTCAATTTCTTGTTGTAATCATACAAGGTGATTAATTTATCATTTAGCATAAATAAACCTAGGAGGCCTTTCTTAATGAACACTTCAAATCTGTTGAATAACCCATTGACACCAATTTCCAGAACCTGACACTTCTCTTCTAGATGCAACATGAGGTTATTCTTAGTTAATATTTTCTTGACCTCCAGTATTGTCTCAGTTTTATCCTCAATCCCCAATTATTCTAGTTCATACTTTTTTTTGGAATTCAAAAATGTGATGAGGTATGTGGCTTCAATTGGCTTGTCTCTTAGATTTTCTCTGATCTGTATAATTACTTACTTGGACTTCTAAATTAACTCATTCCATTCAAATATAATTTTAATGGAATGCCAAATCTCATTCATGGATTTATGGATATCTATCCACATATTTTCCTTACCTTTTGCTAAGGTCTAAGCCATGGCATTTTCCTTCCCTAATTGATGTAGTCTTTGACTGAGTCTCTGGGATTTATATACTTCAGTTAGATGTGAGGTCTCAATACTTGTTTTCTGCTCTTGCAGGGCCTTTACCTGTCGTTGTAACCTTTTTATTTATTCTCCTTGTATGGACATGTCCTCCATATATTTTTGTCAATTTTCCAGCATCATCTAAGTCCTGAGCTGGGGTGGTTGTTGATGTAGTAACCCCTGTTGTAGTTTATGTAGCCATGCATGTTTGTGGTATTACTGTAAGACGTACAACCTCAAGAGGGAGTATAGCTATCTGCGAAATTTTCTCCTTTTCCTTCACTAGTTTATCCAATTCTACTTCCATGTATCTTATTTGTGTATTCTGCTCCGTAATTAGCTTAAGCATGTCTTCTTTTTGGCTCTATGTCTCTCCTATTTCTTTGGTTTGTGGATCCTTAGTGGCTGGTAATTTCAACTATTTCTTGAGTTCTGTAATTTCAACATTCTTCTTCTTGATCAGTTCTTCTGCTACTTTAACATTGGTTGGGCCATACCCTATTTTGATGACCAAGTCTTCTAAGGATTTGACCTTATTATCCTTTTCTAGAGAAGCAATCTTCTCAATATTTAACTGTGATTGGGAATTGGTCAACGACAATTGTAATTTAGAAGCATTCATTGCAGTATTTTTCAAGGCGGAACATATAATTTTCCCTGTCTGTTTGTGCATCTCCATCTGATCAATAGGATGGATGTCTTTTGTGTCAAAATCAAACGAAGTATTTTTATAATTTGTTGCTGTTTTTGGATGAGGGATCTGAGTTTGTAATAATGCCACCTGCATTCTTCCCTTCTCTATGTTGAAATATGATAAAAGTATGCTCTGAGAAGTGGAATTTTTTTTCCATAATTGAGTATAAGTGTTGCTTTTAAGGAGATCATCTTTAAGCTTTATTTTTTTATACTTATCAAAGATTCTCTTTTCATTTTTTCCATGGATCAACTCTGAGGCTTGAGCTGAGTCTAGATTCCCTTTTGAAACTAATACTGCTGCTAGAGAGCCTGTAAACATATTATGTGACTGTGCTGAAGAATGTCGACCCTTTAGAACTATTGTAGCTAGTTGTTCTCCCTCATTTGGAAAATATGTTTTAGGATTTATTTTAGTCTTCTTCCTGTAAATCTTATATTCTTTTGCTGAGACCTCTGTGAATGAAGCAGAGCTTTCTTCCCTTGTTATTTTCTCTGTCTTTTCCTGAGGGGTGGGAGTTTTTGAAGTATATGTAGACATAAGATTTTTTTCTATTTCTTATAAAGTGTTCTCTTCCCACTCAATCTAGTTCATGTATTTCTCAATCTCAGGCATTTGTGTATGAATATAATGAGTGGTATTCTGTTCCACCCTTAGCTTAGAAATTAAGCAAAATGGGTCATATGAACATGTGAAGCTTAAGGGGAACTTCATCTATTTTAGGAGGATGTCTGACTCCTCTCTTGCTATCCTACTGTTGTAGATAAAAGGTCCAATCCGAGTCTTTATTCTAAACTAATATCTCTTCTTGGCTGCAACAAAATTAATTTCATCTGAATTTATCATATGCCTAATGTATTCTGATGAAAACACTCTCATTAGTAGGTATTTAGGAAACTTGTAGGGTGGCATCTCACACCCATACATGCTGATTTCAGTGTAATTATGGTATAATTACCAGTCTCCTATTTTGGCCTGCTCACTAAGGTGTAAACTTTTTTGAATCCCTTCACTAACCCCGGGTTATGAATTATTTCTCAGTAAAAATTTGATTGGATGAATGAACTGATCAATATAATATTTGAAGATGTGTTCCTCTGAATCCTTCCTCACCAAGGAAGTACAAAAAATGACTGACTGTCGATTTCCTTCTCCATCTAGATTTTGGAGTGCAAATGGGAACCTATCTGCTTGATAAAATATAAACATGTAAACCAAAATTGAAGCATATTTGAACATTCCTTTAGTTAGAAAATTAAGGAATTGTTCATGGATGCTATCAACAAGGAATTGTCTCAAATTAAAAATTACAGAGGGCTTATGTTCAGTGGAGAAAATGGATAGAAAACCTAGGATAGATTCATATATCCATTTATTTGAATAATATCCTAGAAAACATGATAACATGGAGATAATCTATTTAGCATGGTCTGGAAACATGGATGAGGGATAGGGTGGATTTTTCTTGGGTAACTGAGAATCTTCAGGAAAAAATATTTCAAAAATATTTGATATCTTAGAAAAGGTTAATTTATGGTATAGGTCATTCAGAGCTTCCACTAAGAAATGGGTATTGGAATTGATTTGGGGGATCTGCAATATTTGATTTATGGCTTCAGGGGAAATTATGAACAAAACCTCTCCACCGTGGGCTACAATGGCACTCTGGCTGGGCAAATAACAAGCATGGAATTTGCGAATAAACTTTGGGAAATAGTACGTCTGAGGAAACATATATAGGGGAAAATTGGATTCCCAGAGTCTAGTTTCATCACTCTGGTCTAAGTGGTTGTCTTCTAGCCAACACGTAAATTCGAATAGGTCGAATTCACATTTTGCAGTCTCTATCAACAAGAGGGACATGATCGAGGTCAATGGTAGGAGGAATCATTGGGTTGTTTTAATTATCGTTATTTTTTTCTTTGGAGGCATTTTGAAAATTCAGACAAATAGGAAAAGGAAGTCTGACAGTGGGATAGTTACTGGGAAATTTTTGGTGGTTGACAGTTGGTGGAAATGCTAGTTGTTTCACTACATGCTCTAGTTTCTTTATCTAGATTTTAAAAAACTTTTTCCATGCAAGAGAAAATTAGAACGAGCATAAATGATTTGGGAGAACGATACTACAACAAAATGATGGAAAAATGGGTGGATGGGGAGGTTTTTATGGTGACAGTAGACATCTGTTTGGGGTGCATGACCATTAGGAGGCGTAAACGGTAATCCCAAGAGAATTCAATGCATAACGTATATGATAGGTGTCGTAAATGGAGTGGAGGTGAGGGCACAAGAAGCATTGGTGGGAGAGAGTAGTGGTTATGTGGGTTTTAGAGGGGGGTAGACGCAGTAAGTGGTATGTGAGGGCGAGGTCCGAAATGACAAGCGGTTGACACGTTGCGTGGGGCCGGAGGGTGGATAAACCACTTTTTGGACACCCCCTCCACCGATACATTTAGGAAGGGCGGCGGGGACCAAAAGGTGTTTTGGGCCGTCAATTTGGGTTGACGATGATCAGATAGTTGGATGGTGCATGCTACTTACCCACCAAACAAAATTTTATTTTTGTCTTTTGTGAACCTTATTACATAACACCTAAACTTTGGATATATGCACTTATGGTACAAAGCATACATTTGAAACCGTTTCATTCCAATTTGCTCTTAAAATAAGACTAATTATCACTAAATAAGGGTGCATTTAAATGTGCACACCATTGCTTTTTTTTTTCTTTGAAATGGGAAATCATCTAATCTAATCCTAACCTATTCACTTACATCATTGATCCAACTTACACAATTGGACCAATTTCTTCGTCTACCTAACTATTTTTAGCCAAGATTAAATATTTTGAATAAGTTATTTCTCTAATATAATGAAAACAATTCAAATATGTTTGACCATGATTACACTGTATGATCTAAACAAGGATTTATGTCCGTGGCATTTAAAACAAGCTGCACACAACATCCTACTTTATTTAAAAAAAAAAAACTATTTTTCTTCTAGTGGCATTTGAATTTGCATCACTTTCACATTTTTTTTTTTCATGGGGTTCTTTCATCATCATTTTTTATTCTTTTATTATATTTTTCTCTTCTTTTGTTTTTTATTCTATTTTTATTTTCATATAGCCTCTTTTCATTTTTAAATTTTTATTTATATATATATTTTTTGGAAATCATTTGCAAAATGAAATATTATTTACAATTTCATATGACTGAGAAAAAATATTCAATCACCTTGTGATATTATGAATTATAGGACCCTAACAGAACGAAGGAAGAAAAAATCTACAAAGGAGATAGAAAGGGAAAAGAAAGAAGAAGGTATCAGGAAGACGGAAGAAGAAACCCAATGTAGTGTTAGACAAAACTTGAAGAGAGTGCATTTGTATTCGCAGTTCTGTGGGTTAGTTACTTGAGGCACTATGAAATTATGCAAAGCCGTTCCATGTTGAACTCTCTTATAAAAAATGTCACCAAAGGTGGTGAATATTCACCTTTTCCATCCTTTTATGGAGGTTATCTCACCACATAAACTAGAGCATGCAACTTGCCATCTTTTTTTAGGATCTTCATAGGTGGATAACATCATCCTCTAGTTGAGGTCATCGTTCAACATGTTCCTTCGTGTTAGAATTACCCTATCCATAAAAATATAAGCATACAAAGTAAAATATGCTATCATACTCCACCCAAATCTTGCCTACATTGTCACTCGACCGAGGTTAACCTACTATAACATTTACCTCGCCATCCCTACCTCATCCCAATTTTTTTAGGAGTAAAAAACCAACTCATGCTTCTATTTATCCACCACGCCATTGAATGACACAAGAGATCTCGTGGGGTCACCTGGATGGTCAAAATTATGGCACTATTATTATGTAAGATGTGGCTTATAATCATGGTTCTAAGATAGGGGCATGAAATTTTCGTCTCAATTGATTAATAGTTTCCTAATACCTAAAGAGCACCCTCTGTTGGCTTATATATACACCTTGGTGTTGTCTTAAGACATCGTGGGATTCCTAGAAGGAAAATTGATGCAACACCCCAGATATTCTTTTGAATATCACCTTTAAGTTATTATACTTTGGAAACTTCTTCTTATTCAAATCCTGTATAATAATCTTGGAGTCTCCTAGAATTCAAATCTTAGACATGTTTGATTCTTTTGCTAAATGGAGGCCTTTTAGTAGCACATGTTTCAACTTTGTTGTTCATTCTCTTTCTTAACCTCGAGACGAAGTCCATTTCTATCATTTCCTTGGGGCAGGGAATAAACCCTACCACTCCTACCACTAATAAAAAAAATGATCAAAAAGATACATATTGAAGAAAATGATTTTATCTCATGCATTCCTTTTCACAACTTTAGTGAAATAGAAGGATTTAGCTAAATCCAAGTGAGCATGCACTTTAGGTTTTTCTTCATATTTCTCTTCATCTAATTCCTCCTATTAATTATTTGATTCCTCTTTTTATGCCTCTACATCCTTTACATATTCTGCATATTCCTTTTCTACTTCTAATTCCCTTTCTTCTTCTTGGGTAACGACCGCTAAATCCTTGAGGGATGGGTCTTTGAACTAGGATATTATCATCAATTACCTTATTTAAGTAAGAAACATGGAATACCAAACATACACATGAAGATGGATGTAACTCTATTTTGTAATCATACTTCCAATCATCCACACCACCTTATAGGGCCAATAATACTTTGATGTAAATTTATTATCCTTATTATATTGCTTGAGGGACAATTATTTGTATGGTTTTAGCCTAAAAAATATCTAATCCCCCACTTCAAATTGCCTTTTAAGGGTGATGTGATAGATGGAGGATGACATAAACAAAGTGGCACAAATGGGGAATTTTTTGATTAAGTATGGAAGGACATATTGTACCACAATTATGTAAGGGAAACCACTTAACCCATCATTTCTATTTTTAGATACAAAGTATTGAAGGTATCCTTTTATATTTTTATTCACAATCCTAGTTTTTCCATCAGATTGAGGATGGTAAGATGATTTGTGAACCAATTGAGTACACAAATAATAAAATTATTCAGCCTAAAATTTTTTAGTGAAAATTGGATCTTTGTCGCCTATAATAATCTTGGGAATTCCATGTAGCTTTTGATTTGTTTCCATGAATTATGTGGCCACTATAATTACATTAAAAGGATGAGAATAAATAAAAAAATTGACACACTTTGTTAATGAATATGTAGTAAAACTTCAAAGGAATAGGAGATAATCCACCATGAAATTTTCCAATATAATCCCAAAACACCAAAGATACCAAAGGATTTCACTATGAAATGCATCAAAAATATAAAGAGAAGAACCCTTGAGGTAGGGCAACACCATCAAATGGCCCTCATGGAAGGAATCGCTTCATAATCCATGCTTCCTACAGGACAACACAACTCAACACACCTCCAATAAAATGATACTTGTGTGCATTTCTACTTTATCATGAGTATTCCTAAGGGGCTTATGCTAAACACCCATTATTATTATATTACTTCCTTTTAAGTACAAATTGGGTTTTTTCCATTATTATGGCCTCATTACATTTTTTATTCCCTCGGGTGCCTCCCTAAGTACTCCATAGTATCTTCCCTAGGTACATTACCATCCATTCCTTGGCATGTTTCGTCCTCAAAACATGGGAAGAAGCCATATAACATGATTTAATGAGCAATGTAACCAACTAGTACCATGTGTGAGCATCCATCCATCCTAGTGAAATATGGATGTGGGGTCCAACTGTAGCCTTTCATTTATCTTGATTATGTTTTCTTCTTGAGATCCATATCATCATTGTGTTACTATGATATCTCCAAGTATTAATTTTATTGTTCCATGTACCTCAATATTGAATTATTTTATGGTTCCATCTTGATCCATAGTATATTTGTTGATGCACATGCCCTTGCTTTGATGACTATTGTTTATTTGAGTGGTGCATGTGAAGATATGTAACAAACTTAGATATTGGATATTATTTATTTGTTTTTTCAATATGTGGTCCATTAGCTTCTCCCTTTTGATTGCCTTTCTATTGCTTTTCTTCAAGTGCTTCTATAGGTTGACACTTGGTGTAAATCAAATAATTGCTCCATTTAGAATATCCATGTTATAATATATTTACCATTAAACTTCCACATATAAATATTGGGAATTTAGTAGTTATTTGGTGTTGCATTAACCCCTTAATTATATGGACATGGAGATGTTAAATAATCATGATTATGGAACTCAATATTTAATTCCTCCACTTTTTTTTTTTTAATTTCCCTATGTCTTTATATCTCCTTTAGGCAGTCTCATCCAGGGTACGCAAGTAGATGACACACATGGGATTTTAAAATTCTTTCATATTTTCATCCATGTTTTCTTTTCATTTGTTCCCTATTTTCATCCATTTTATTTTCCATGTTCTTTACCATCTATTCCATATTTTCACCCATATTCTTTTCCACCTCTTCAATCTGTTGAAAAATTTCCTCTCTTTCTTCTTGAGTAATGGTTGAGCTCTTTGAGGTTTAGTTGGTGAACTAAATTTCGAAGCATCATTTGGAGCCATGTGATAAAATAATAATGCTCCTCCATTTTCTCTTTATCACAAATTTTGAATTACCAAATATAGGTTTTCAATCAAAATTTATTCACATTATGGGTTATGTATATTTCAAACCTTAATTGGAGACTATATGAATCACCTAACGTTTTCTCAATCTATCTTTGAAATTTGAGCTCTCTAGAGTCTAAAATTTTAACCTCTAGTACTTTGGTGTATATTCTTAAATTCTTAAAAATTTCAGAGTCTAAAACTTCACCAACAAAAGCTTATAGAAAAATTGACCAAATAACTCGTTTGAGACTAATTTCATGATAAGCCAAAAACCCTAACTTCCAAAAATATATATCATTAAGTATAATTATTAAAACTATGCAAAATTTTCCAGACATTATTCACTATGTTTCCTTAGGATTTTTGAATTTTTAAAGTTCGAAACTTCATGGGGAAAAATATAGTGAAATTTTGACCAACTGTATCTTGATATTTTTCCTTAGTATCCTCAAAGTTTTGTTGTTTGAATCTTCATAAAATAGATTTGTAGCGAAAATGATAAGATGTCACGATTGAAGAAGCCAAAACACTAGGATCGTGTCTTTGATACCAAACAATATACAACAAATACCAAAATAGCTTGAAAATAGAGAGATAAGAAGTTCCATGCCTTGATAAATAGATGTATGAATGAAAGATAAGCCTTTTCAAGGGTGGGAAACTCCTTTTACAATAAAACAAATGAAATGAACAAGATGAGATAACCTTAAAGCTAGGTATCAGAGAGAGAGAGAGAGAGAGAGAGAGAGAGAGCACTAATATAATAGTTAAAGTACAAATCACTATTTAGGACTTTACATGGGGCTTTCTCTCGGGCTTAACACGATGACTCCGCTTGTAGTGAATTGCAACAATTTTAGAAGGTGACAAGAAAAACACCAATCACTAAAATATGTGCTCAACCACATACTTTTCATGAAATTAACTTAATGAAATAATATAATAATAATTAAATTTTATTATTACATTAATTAAGAAATTAAATTTTAACAAACCTAAGCAAACTAAAGGCATTGCCATGGGTTCTTCCCTTTCACCTATTGTGGCTAATATTTTTATGGAGAAATTTCAAACCTTGGTCATTGGTACCTTCCAATTAAAACCTAAATTTTGGAAATGATTTGTTGATGACATATTTTCTATTTGGTCCCATGGTCTTCCTAAGATATAATCCTTCCCTTCCCATCTTAATCACATTTCCCCTCACATTCATTTCACTATGTAACTTGAAGAGAACCATTCCCTTCCCTTTCTTCATTTCCTTTTCTCTCGCCTCCTTGATGTCTCCCTCTCTCACCAAGTCTATTGAAAGAAAAATGATACCGATAAATACCTTTATGTAAACTCCCACCACAATCCAACCAAAAATTTTGTTGAGGTTAAAACCCTTTTTTCTAGAACCATTCGAATCTCCTCTTCTCAATCCTTCCCATAAAAAATATTATCTTACCAAAGCCCTTAAATACAATGGTTACGTCACATCCCAGATTATAAAATCCTTTCATTTTACTCTCCACCCTCAACCTAAAATCATTTCCAATAACACTCCCTTAGTTGTAACAACCTTGGTGAAAATTCCATGTAATAAAAGTTAATAAAGGAAAAATAATAACCAAGGTCATGGGACACATATTCCAAGCTGAATGTTGGGAAAAACATCCTAGTGTGGTTGTTCATATGGTTTATTATGGCTATGGAAATTGGAAAAGGCAATGGTTAAGGCTTTGGAAAGGAAAAGCGACATTTTTTGGAAATTTATTTATGAAAATAATGGAAATTAGGAGAAAAGGAAGGTGAAAGGTCACAGGTTGCATGTGAGGAGGAAAATGAAGGAAAATAATGGAAAATTGAAGAAATCAGAGGCCTCATTAATAAAAAGGCTTCTAACGATAAGTTCATAGACTTTTTTCAATTCAGTTTTGGAGCTCTCATTCTATTCTCTCTCTCTCTCATACACTTGGACACTTAGAGTTTCTTGGATCACTCTTGGAGAGTGTGGCATACTTGGAATTTTTGAGCAAGAAGGAAACGTAAGAGCAGGAAAGCACAAGAGGACATCGGGATCGACAACTACAATGGGTTTTTCTTGCAGGTACCAAGTTGCATGTATGATTTCCTCACTAGTTTTGGCATGCATGACATATACATGTGGTTATTGGTTTATGATTTGTCATTGGCATGGAAGATTTCTTGGATTGACAGTGGTTGTGCCTAGCCTTTCTATTTCCTGGATAGCCATGATGTTGTTGGTTTTTCTTTTGTTTTCTAGTTGGTTTTCTTGTGCCTTTGGCTATGGGTTGAGTTACTAGTTCTTGAAAGTTTTGTTTGTACAAACACTCTAGAAGTCCTGTAACATATTGGATTGAGTTACTAGTCCTGGAAGCATTGGTTGGAAAAAAAATCTGGAAGACCTTACTGGGTTAAGTTTCTAGTCCTGGAAACCTTGGTTAGAAAAACACTCTGGAAGCCCAACGAAAACTATGGGTTGAGTTACTAGTACTGGAAGTCCTGGTTCAAACAAACGCTCTAGAGCCCTAGACATATTGGGTAGATACCAATTTGGTGATGGTTATTGATGTCTCACCATGAGGCGGAACCATATGTTGAGGGTTGAGGTATTTTGTCCTCTAGAAGCATTGGTTTGGTTTTTGATGGATGTGTTTCATGAGATCCCACGTTCATGCTTGGAATATGGCACGGGCGTGACTGACTGAAGAGAGATTTGGCTCAACCATGTATATGTTCGGGTGGTACGTGGAAGTCCCAGACTTGGTTGCATTTTGCTTATGGAAATAGGAGCTCTTTCATATTATATTGATTAGTAAATATTCTTGTTATTATGTGGCTTATATGGTTTTTCTATGCTTGTAATTTATGTTGTTTATATGCTGGTTATGAATATGTTCTATGACAGTGATGATGTATGGCTCTCATCATGCTTTGATTTTTAAATGAATGAATAATGAATCTATGACCTAACAGATGATAATGCAACCAATGTGATGAGGAAACAATGCTTCTTAGGGATTCTTAGATAATTAGGAGACCCCTATGCTCATATATGTTGTTTAAACCTGTAGATTACATGTTTGTGACATGTTTGACGAAATGTATGTCATGGCTAGTAGGGGTCTAGTGAACTCCTTGTTCAAGTGATTGCATTTACATCATTATTATGTTGTTATCTTTCATTTCTGGAAGTGTCATGGAGTTATGGGTAGTGACTTGAGCCCTATGCCTGAAAAAGTGGCATGAAATCAGGGCTGTAGACTCAAAACTACCTGGAAAAGTCCCCAGTCACACACATTCCATGCTATGCGAGCGATTGGAGGTTTCCAGTTGCACTCTTGCCCATATAAAGGGAGCGACTGGGGAATTGATGCACCAAAAGGTAATTTTTCCTCAGGGGCTAGCCTCATGGAAGGTTTGGATGGCTTTTGGGTGTCCTGTAGCGGGTGAAAAATGTTTTTGTTGTTGTGTTCCGTCAATTACACTTCCTTATTTGACACATAGGGAGTTGAATCATATCATAGTAACTCTTCATCACATGTTTACCCTTGTTGGTCAGTTACTTGGGTAGATGTGGGAGGAGGGGGTTACAGAGTGGTATTAGAACATGGTTCACCCCTTAGACTGAATGGGCGTTGTGTTGGTCATGCATTAATGTCGGTTTCATATGTGTTTCTTATGCTTGTGGTCTATGTTCTTATTGCATATGCATGGTGTTGGTCATGGTTGTAGTGATTTCGCCATGTGAAGGTTGATGGGGTTGTTGTGGAATGTGTTTTCATGAGTGTATGATTGGTTATGTGTTGTTTATACATTTCAAGTGCCTACGTGTTTTCAGTGTACATTGGTATGGTTGTTGTTGTCATGCATGAGGTCATGGTATGTGATTGCTATGACCGTGCATTAATGATTTGGATATGGTTAGAATGATGTTTATATGTTTTTTTATCTCATTTTTATCTATATGTTATATAATTACATGTTGTTATGATTATGTGTATACATGTACTACGGTGATTGTTTGATCTTGCTGGAGAGATCCTCCCCAAATTATGCTAAGGTATGTTGGTTTGTTTATGATTTGGTTTAGCTGACATATTATGCCTTATAGGAGAGAAACCAAAATGACTAGCAAGATGGTAGACTACAATGATCCCCCCTATGAATCAAATAAGAAACATGGTGTTGGGTACTATTCTGACTTGGCAGACACATTGAGAAGTTTAAAGGAAGAAATAAGGAGTTTCAAAGCAGATAATGACAGAATCATACAGGCACAAGAGAAACAAGCAGAGGTTAATGCAATAATCCTTCAGAGTTTGTTAGAGTTGTAGTGACAGGGGTCACTGTGGATCAGCTATGGACAGGAGGATGAGACTAATGGGTCATAGTGTAGTAAGTCTCATGGTGGTCATAGGTCGGATAGAGATGACACAATCAGAGATGGCAGGTTCTTGGACACTCTGGATAGGAGAGGTGACAAACATATGTACTATTCCAGTTGTGGTTCTGACAAACACTATGATCACCATCATTATCATCCTTACAAGTGGGGTGATAGGGGATATTTTTTGGATTCATTTAAGAAATCAAAGCCACCTACAATTGAAGGGGAAATGAAGAAATCACAAGATGCAGAAGCATGGTTTCTTGAAATGAATAAGTTCTTTAGGTTACATGATTACTCAGATAACATGAAGGCCAAGATAGCTACATTCAGTCTTAAAGGTAAAGAAGAAATTTGGTAGGAAGATGTGAATAATTTTAGGGGTACTCATGAGCAGGAGCTGTCTTGTAGTGAGTTCACGAGGCTATTCAGGAAGAAGTATCTATCAGAGAGATACTATGAAGACAACGGAAAATATTTTTATGAGCTAAATATGGGATCTATGACCAATGAGGAGTACACTAGCAGATTTCTAGAGTTATTGAGATATGTGACTTGCCTCAAGGAGGAGAAGGAAAATATTCAGAGATTCATCAATGGGCTTCTGATAACATTTAAAGACAAGATTGTGTTTGATGAACCTAGACCATTGGAATAGGCCATTCAAAAGCGAAAGCATTGTTACGAGAAATCAAAGTGAATATATGAGACTAAGCAGGTCTGGAAAGGTAATGATAAGAATAAAGGGAAATCAGATAAGAAGCGAGCAATACCTTAGGATACATGTAACAAAGAGAATGCAACACTGCATAAGAAGTTCAATGCATCTGATAAAGGGATGGGATTTCAGTTTTAAGAGCATAACAAGGGTATAGGCTAGAAGTCTATACAGTGTTATACTTGTGGCAAAGATCGTTGCAAGAGAGATTGTCCACAACATCAGGCTGGTAGACCGTATATCTACAATGCTAAGGAGGAAAAAATGGTGGGAGATGTTGGACAAAGTATTCCCAGGATCTATGCAATTTTTGGTAATAAGCAAGTAGATCACCAAGAATCTATCATCGAGATGGAAAATAATATTTGTGATTAATTTATTTCTATTTTGATTGACCCTGAATCTAATTATAGTTATGCTAATCATGACCTGGTGGATAAGTGCGATTTGAATAGGGAAGTGCATGCAAAATATTGGTTAGTGTGGTTCGCTATAGGTACCAAGAAGAGAGTTCATCATTGGGTAAGAGATTGTGCATTTGACTTGAATGGTATGCCTACCTTAGCACATCTGAATGTATTTTCGTTGGGATCGAATAGTATGCTTTTAGGTATGGACTGGATATATCTTCACATGACCAAGGTGGATTTTTATGACAATTTTATTGAATTCTTGGATTACAATGGGGAAAGAAGAGTCTTACAGGGTAAGAAAGAAACACCATCGGTGAGAATGGTTACATCTTGCAGGCCAAGCATAGTTGCAAGAAAGTGTGTGTGTTAGCACATTTATAGTGATAAAGGTAAGGAAGTTGAGGATGCAAATTTTTTGAGAAGGTACCCAGTTCTACAACAGTTTCAGGATGTATTACCTGCATAGATTTCAAAGTTTCCACCTCACAGGGAAATAGAATATTCTATTAAGTTGGTACCACGGGCAACACCAACATCTAAGGCACCTTACAGGATGAGCACACTAGAGTTGGTAGAGTTGAAGCTGCAGTTGAAGGAAATGTTGGACAAGGGATACATTAGGCCAAGTGTAACACCATGGGGCACACCGATATTGTTTGTGAAGAAGAAATATGGTACCCTCAAGTTATGCATTGATTACAGATAGATGAACAAGGTGACAACTGAACAAGGTGACCATCAAGAATAGGTATCCATTGCCGAGGATTGATGATTTCTTCGATCAGTTGAAGGGAGCAACAACGTTCTCGAAGATTTATTTGAGATCAGGATGTGATCAGGTATGCTTTAAGGAAGATGAATTTCACAAGACAACTTTCCGGACTCGGTACATACATTATGAGTTTGTCGTAGTTCCATTTGGTTTGACTAATTCTCCAACCACTTTTCTGTGCTTAATGAATAGTGTGTTGTGTCCTTATATGAACAAGTTTGTTATTGTATTCATTGTTAATACATTGGTATACTCTAAAAATGAAGATGAGCATGCCGAAAATTTAGAAAAAATGTTGAGATTTCCAAGAGAGAATCAATTGTATGCTAAGCTTAGCAAATGAAATTTCTTTCAGATACATGTACATTACTAGGTTGAATCATACCAGCCTCTAGCATTTCTACAACCATATGTTCAATTTCACTCTTTTGGGCATAGGGATATCTGTAAGGCCTGATGTTTGGAGGAAAACTTCCTGGAATCAAATGAATAGCATGATCATGATCGCGAATAGGTGGGAGGAATTTGAGAGTCTCAAATACCTTGGAATGATTGTCCAAGAATTTTTGGAGATATGGAGAAATAGATGATTTCGGTGTTTGAACCTTTAGTGAGGCCACATTGTTCTTTATTTAGAATATTTTTCATGAAATTAGAGCTAATTATATTTATTGGTTTCCCTGGGATACCCCTTAATTCAACTTCCTTCCCTTCCCAAAAAAATTTCAAGAAAAGTTACTAGAAATTAAAAGTTATCATACCCAAATATTGTAACCATTGGACTCCTAGTACAACATCAACACCACCCATTGGAATGGAGAGCATTGGACTATTCAATACATATTACCACATGGTTAGCTTGATATTATGGCACTTTCCAGAGAAATTTATAGTTCCTCCATTTTCAACCATAACTTGACACTCTGGTGATGGGTATAGGAAGCAATTCAATTCCTTAGATACCTTACAATGAATAAAATTGTTGGTACTACCCGAATCAATAAACATTATTACATTTTTCTTCTTGATATGTATTTCTATCTTTAGAGTTTGAGGGGTAATTCCTGCCAATGCATTACAAGGTATGGTCAGATTCATTTCTTCTTTCTCTAGGGTTGGTTCTTGGTGTATATCCTCTTCTTTTGAAATTTATTATTCCTTTTCTTCCTCCTCTTCACAATCTATGTAAAATAATATATTCTCAGCACACTTATGACCTTTAATGTATTTTATATCACAACTGTGGCAAATCCATTTTTCTCTTTTTTCTTCCAATTGTTGTGGTGTCAACCTTGTAGGTTGTGGAAGGCTAGGAGAAGAAACACTTCCATATTTATAGTTGTGAGAGGTAGGCTTCCTTGTTTCCATAATTTTTCTTTCATTTTTTTGGCCAACCCAAATGCCTTCTCCAATGAATCAAGTTTCCAAAGGAGAACCTCATGTTGGATGCTATCCTTTAAAGTCCCTATGAAGACATAAAATCTATGCTCTTCTAGAATATCATTTACCCTTATATTCAATTTTTGGAAGTCCTCATTGTGCTCTGCCATTGGTCCCTTTTGTTTGAGATTTATCAATTGGCTATAAAAGGTGATAAGTGGTTAACGAGAACAAAGCCATCGATACCATACAAACTGATTGTGTTCTAAATATAAAGTTTCAATGCATACATTTTGTGTGTTTTTTACATTATGGAGATAAAAATATTGCTCCATCTGTAGTATCCATGTTACTGGATCCTTACCATCAAAATTCCTCATATAAATATTTGGAATATGGTGGGTATTCAATCCAATGTTAGAGTCTATGAAATCATGACTAACGTTTATTTTGTTCTCATCATTAGTTTCATATAATACCTTTTCTCCATTAGGAAGCATTTCTTGTAGCAACTTTGTCAAACCTTCCTTCAAACCTTCCATGTTTTATTTTAGACTATTCATGTCGCCTTTTAAACTACCCATATCCCCTTTTAGTTCATCTTTGGTTGTTCTTTGTGAGAGAGAAATTTGTGGCACTTGGTCCCATAATTTTGAGATATCATGTTGCAATTCTTCCTCTTCATGGGTCATAGTAGAGCTTTATGAGGGATTAATGGGTATGAAATTCCTTTGTTTGGGAGGAATTTTATAACCTAATACTGATATATATGCTTCAATATGCCTTTGGAATCACTTCAAACTGATTTTTCAAACAAAAGTTATGAAATTTTAAAAAAAAAGTACACACATTTTTCTTGCTTTTAGGAGCTCGATATTGAAACGATTGTAACTCTGTAATTTTGGATCTCTAAGGTCTAAAATTTTATCATGTTATATCCATCTGAATCTACTTTCCAATCCCAAAAGTCAGACAGATATTAGAGTCTTCAACAAAGAGTTACGCCTGGTCTCCCACAATGACATGATTATAGACTGGTTTAGAAGAGCGAGCTTGTACGAAATTCCACGTGTCATTGTTTCTACCTTCGGCCCTGAAATTGCTACATGAAAAACTAAAGTCCATGCAATTTCAACTAATTCTTACAAAATTCAAATCTAATGCCTGAAACAAAATTTATGATGATTTTACCTAGGTAACTTGTTTGCGACTGAATTTTGGAGCCTGCAAAAACCCTAACTTCCTTGGATCATATCTCCGAAAATATAGCAAAACAAGATCTAAAATTTTTAGTTCACTACAATTTCAGCTCCACGTGGTTGAAATTTCAGCTTCCTAATCCTCGTAGAAAAAAAATTTATATCAAAAATTCCAAGATTACCTGTTTGAAGAAGCGAAACCCTAGAATCCGAAGCTTCGATACCAAATGTTATGAAACCGACTCATAAAATAGAAGAAAAGACAGATCAAAGACTTAAAAACAAGCCTCTTTGAGGATGAAAACTCCTTTATATTACATAAATGAACAACTCTTGGATGATTCAAATGACAAAGCCTGCTTTCTATATATAGGTGTTTAAGGGGTCACAATATAACCAGAGCCTACATAATAATAGTAATGTAAGGGCACAACAATAAAAATAGTGGAATTCTATGGGGCATAATAATAACAATATGGGGGCTACATTGGAACAAAAATAAAAATAAGGGGGATACACTAACAATAACAATAAGGGGATACACTAGTATTCAAAGAGACCTAACACATGTTGTCTCCAAGGAAGGCATAATTGTATATCCATAAAAGATAAGGGCTATCACGGAGTGGACACCTCTTAGGAATGTGGATGAAGTAAGGTCCTTCATAGGGTTAGCAGGTTATTATAGAATTTTCATCAATAACTTCTCACAAATTGCTTATCCTATCACATCATTGTAAAGGAAAGGTAAGAAGTTTGAATGGTCAGAGGAATATGCAACCAATTTTGACCAGTTAAAGCATTTTTTGACACATGCTCCAGTGTTAAAGATCACAAATACAGACAAAGAGTTTGTGATATGTACAAATGTTTACAAGGGAGGGCTTGGTGGAGTCCTTATGCAGGAAGGACATGTGGTATGTTATGAGTAACATAAACTAAATGAGCACAAGCATAACTATCCGACACATGATCTTGAGTTGGCAGCGCTCATTCATGCATTAAAGATGTGGAGGCACTATATGCTGGGAAGACTATTTTTATTGATGAGTTATCACAGTGGATTGTGGTATCTATTTTACCAACTTAATCTGAACTTCAAGAAATCTATATGGTTGGCCATGATCAGCGAGTTTGACTTTGATATTAGGTATATTAAATATAAAGAGAACAAGGTTGCATACGCTCTTAGTAGGCGGATAGAGGTGAATCATATAACAACTATGAGTTCCTATGGGACAAATATAAAGGATAGGATCTTGCAGGCAGGTCAACAAGATGCCACGTATATGGAGCTTAGGCACATAGTGCAGCAGAGTACATGTACATGTAGTGGTATAGGTATAGGTACATGTACATGTACAGGTAATGGTACAGGTACATGTACATGTACAAGTAATGGTACAGGTATAGGTGCAGGAGCACAGGATGTGGACTGTCGTCTCACAACAGATGGCTTGATCAAGTTTAGAGTTAGGATATATGTGCCAGACAACAGTGAACTTAAGAAGGTGATATTGAGGGAGTTTCATGTGAAACTTTACTCAGGTCACCCATGTTATCAGAATACACTGGCAACAGTGAAGAAGTTTTACTATTGGATGAATTTGAAGAGAGACGTAGCAGAGTTGGTGGTTAGGTGTTTTAATTGTAAATATGTCAAGGCATAGTGTAAACATCCAGGTGGAATACTACAGTGGATTCCGATTCCATAGTGGAAATGGGAGGTCATTTCCATGGAATTAATCACAGGTTTGCCAAGGACATCTAGACAACATGATTCCAGTATGATTCTGGCAGACACGTTGGCGAAGGTAGCATACTTCATTCCAGTGAAGTTTACATACTTAGCAAATTATGTAGCTCAGGTCTTCATCAGGGATGTGGTCAGATTGCATGGTGTGCCAAAGAATATTGTGCCAGGAAGGGATGTGAAGTTCACTTCTAAGTTTTGGAAGGATTTGATTTCATTTTTGAGCATAGAGTTGGCCTTCAGTACAACCTATTGTCCACAGATATATGGATAGATAGAGAGGGTAAACAAGATATTGGAAGACAGGTTGAGGATGTATGTGATGCATCAACAATGAAAGTGGGAAGAGTATCTTCCAATAGTATATTTCTCTTACAACAATGGGTATCATGAATATTTGAGGATGAGTTCATTTGAGGCATTGTATGGACAAGGTTACAATACTCCCATTAGTTGGAGTGATCAAGTTAACAGTGTATTGATTGGACCAGACATGTTGGAAAAAATGGAACAGGAAATGCAGGTAATCAATAAGAATCTAAGAGCAACACATGATAGATAGAAGAGCTATGCAGATTGGGCCCAAGAAGAACTCCTTGCGGATTGTATCACGTGCAAATCTGACACCTCAATTTTGTGGATATTTCAAGATTCTTGAGAGGATTGGTCCAATATCCTATTGACATATGGACAAGCAGAGAGGTAAAACAGGATATTGGAAGACATGTTGAGGATATATGTGATGCATCAACAGTGAAAGTGGGAAAAGTATCTTCCACTAATATAATTCGCTTACACAAATGGGTATTAGGAATATTTTAGGATGAGTATGTTTGAGGCATTGTATGGACGAGGTTGCAATACTCCCATCAATTGTAGTGATCCAATTAAAAATATATATATTGGACCAGACATGTTGGCAGAAATGGAATAGGTAATCAAGAAGAATATAAAAGCAACATAGGATAGACATAAGAGCTATGCAAATCAGAACAAGTTGTTTAAGGAATTTCAGGTTGGGGAGCGAGTGTACTTGTGCATCAAGACTAAGAAGAGCTCCTTATAGATTGGATCAGGTGTGAAGATGGCACCTCAGTTTTGTGGACCTTTCAATATTCTTGAGAGGTTTAGGTCAATATCCTATCAAATTGCACTGCCTCAGACAATGAAATTACGTGATGTTTTCCATGTGTCATTGCTTAAGAAGTATGTTAAATATGTTTATCATGTGATTGAACAGTCTGTATTACAGGTGGAGCAAGAAGGAGTATTACAGCCGGAACCTCAATGCATTTTGTAGAGAAAGACGTTGATACTCCGAAACTGAGTAATCAAGCAGGTTAAAGTGAAATGGAAGCACTTGTAGAAATATATAAATAGATTCAACTAATCTTGTAATGTACTAAAACAAAAAACTGAATAAATTCTATGAATTGCGGAAACCAATTTCGATCACACAATCACATGAACAAGAAAGAGAAAGAATTTCAATTGCACAACACAAAGATTTAAATGGGGAAAGCCTTGGCTAAAAACCCCTCTATCTGTATATTGCATAAAGTTAAGAACATGAAACAATACAATGATATTTCTCTTCCTGAGAAACCTTTGCACTCTGTTGACTGTCTCACTCTGATCTAAGCAAGGTTGGTCCAATATTTAACCACTTCCTTGGCTCTGCCTGACCATCCTTGCTCACGCATTCCTGGACTAATTGAGCCCGTATTAATTAGGAAATTACCATCAATAGATTGCATAATACATCCAAGGCATCCTCTTGACCTCATGCATGACCTGTACAATTTTTCTAATTATACAACTGATAGTTCTCTTCCATTTAACTCCAATCTCAACTGGGCCTTCCTTAGAACTGACATGCAACAAATATTTATAGTGAATTATCAGTTATATGATTTATCATTGCATGTGAATTAAATCAGATTTAATTCATTGGACCTATCACTAGCCCATCTCTCATTTAGAACTAGTTAAATTAATTTTAACTCAAATAATTGAGTTATCTAATTAAAACTCAAAATAAATTGCAACTGGACCCCCTAAAACATAGGGAGAACTCTACATGCCTGCAGTTTGACCCTCAACTCAAATCGACTGATTTAACTAAGTCTTCCTGACCCAATTAACAATTACAAGTTTTCATGTGATATGGAATTACAATTTACCTCTAATTTAATTAAGGAAAAATTAAATTAGAAGCCCCCTTGGGGTGCCATTTCTTGTTGTCATTTCAACAACACTTTGGGCCCAATGAAGCTACATGGGAGATGGCAGATCATGTGCGGGCTATGTATCTTTCCTTATTCATTGGTTGAGAAAATTTTTTGGCATGTGTTTTGGTATATGTTGGTATGATGTTTTGGTATATGTACATATGTATATGGATGTAAATACCACCATGAGCTATGTTATAAAGCTCCAATAAGCGTCATGAGTGTCATGTTGTCATGTTTTCAAGTTGGTTTGCTTCTCAACAGGTTGATAATTGTAAATACTACAATGAGCTAAGTTATAAAAGTCCATGGGCAGTATTTTTTGCTTACAATAATCTTGTTGGTTGTAGGTGTTGTTGAACCCCGAGGAAGGTGTTCCCCCAAGGGGGAGGGTTATGTAACAACCTGGGTGAAAATTCTATGTAATAAAAGTTAATAAATACAAAATAATAACCAAGCTCATGGGACACATATTCCATGTTGAATGTTGGGGAAAACATCCTATTGTGGGTGTTGATATGGTTTATTATGGCTATGGAAATTGACAAAGGAAATGGCCAAGGCTTTGGAGAGGCAAAGTGGATTTTTTTGGCAATTTGATCCGGATTTATGAAGGAACACAATAAAATACAGAAATAGACATAAACATAGAGATGCAATGTAAATAATACTTCATTTCATTAATATCAAATACCTGAAATATGTTTACAGACATAATGGAAATAAACTAGCTAGGGCGATGGTAGCTTATCTCCGAGAAGAGATGTGGCGGATGCATGCCTCTGAACTGTGTTACAATGAGGCTCGAGGGCCTATTTATTATTGAGAAACAATGGGAAACCCTAAATATCCAAAAACCTTATCCTAGGAAATGAAGCGCCAAAATTATGGGCCCCGTTTGGGTAAATTGGTGTTTCAACTTCTCGGGGACATAACTTTGGCATACTATCTCCGTTTGACGCACATGATATATCGCTAGAAAGATATATTCGAGGACTACAACTTCTAACCATGAATATTAGTTTTAAAATGGAATCAATAATTTCTAGAGAAGCGATTCCCAAAAAACATCGTTTAGGGCCTCAAAACGGCTCCGGAAGTTCAGGACCCGAAAAAACTGCTAAAAATAGTAAGTTGTGCCGAAACTGAAAAGCTGAAAGAACTGATGATGGGGGTTCAAATGGAATAGGTGGGTGGCCACCAATATCTACCTGGATCATTTGGGCCCCAAAATGGCTCCGGAAGTTGAGGACCCGAAAACCTTCTAAAAATAGTAAGTTGCGCTGAAAGTGAAAAATTGAAAGAAATGATGGTGCGGGTCCAAATGGAATAGGTGGGTGGCCACCAATATCCACTTTGATCAAATTTATTTATGAAAATAATGGAAATTAGGAGAAAAGGAAGGTGAAAGGTCACAAGTTGCATGTGAGGAGGAAAATGAAGGAAAATAATGGAAATTTTTAGAATTTGGAGGTCTCATTAATAAAACAGCTTTTGAAGATCAGTTCACAGAATTTTGTTAGTTTAGTTTTGGAGCTCTCATTTTATTCTCTCTCTCTCACACACTCTTTTACACTTGGATTTCCTTGGAGCACTCTTGGAGAGTGTGGCATACTTAGAATTTTGGAACAAGAAGGAAAAGGAAGAGCAGGAAAGTGAAAGAGGACATCGAGATCAGCAGTTACAACAGATTTTGCTTGCAGGTACTGAGTTGTGTGTATGATTTCCTCACTAATTTTGGCATGCATAGAATATGCACGTGGTTATTGTTTTATGATTTGTCATTGGAATGGAGGATCGTCAGGCTTGACAGTGGTTTTTCCTAGCCTTACCATTTCTTGTATAGTCATGTTGTTATGGGTTTTAATTTTGTTTTCTGGTTGGTTTTCTTGTGCCGGGTTGAGTTACTAGTTCCCGAAAGCCTTGGTTGGACAAACACTCTGGAAGCCCTATAAAAACTTGGGTTGATTTACTAGTCTTGGAAGCCATGGTTGGAACAAATGCTCAGGAGCCCTAAATAGCTTGGGTAGAGACCAATTTGGTGATGGTTAGTGATATCCGACCATGAGGCGGAATAATTGGTTGAGGGTTGAGGTAATTTTTCCTCTGGAATCCCTGGTTTGGTTTTTGATTGATGTGTTTCATGAGATCCCACATTCATGCTTGGAATATGGCACGAGAGTGACTGGGTGAAGAGAGATTGGGCTCAACCATGTCTATGGTCGGGTGGTACGTGGAAGTCCCAGACTTGGTTGCATTTTTCTTATGGAAATAAGAGCTCTTTCATTTTATATTGATGGGTAAATATGCTTGTTATTATGTGGCTTATATGGTTGTTCTATGCTTTTCATTTATGTTGTTTATATGTTGGTTATGAATGTGTTCTATGACAGTGATGATGTATGGCTCTCATCATGTTTTGATTTGTAAATGAATAAACAATGAATCTATGGCCTATTAGATGACAATGTAGCTAATGTGATGAGGCAACAATGCTTCTTAGTGATTCTCAGATAAGTATGAGACCCCTATGCTCAGATATGTTGTTTAAACCTGCAAATTACATATTTGTGACATGTTTGACGAAATGAATATCATGGCTAGTAGGGGTCCAGTCAAGTCCTTGTTCAAGTGATTGCATTTACAGCATTATTTTGTTGTTGTCTTTCGTTTCTGGAGGTTTCATGGAGTTTTGGGTAGTGACCTGAGCCCTAGGCCTGAAAAAGTGGCACAAAAATTAGGGTCCTAGGCTCAAAACTACCTGGAAAAATCCCCAATCGCATGCATTCCCATGCTGTACGAGTGCCTAGACATTTCCAGTGGCACTCTTTCCCATATCAAGGGAGCGACTGGGGTATTGATGCACTAAAAGGTCATTTTTTCTCAGGGGCTAGCCTCGTCAAAGGTTTGGATGGCTCTTGGGTGTCCTGTAGCAGGTGTAGAAAGTTTGTGTTGTGTTTCGTCAATTCCACTTCCTTAACTAACACATAGGAAGTTGAATCATATCATAGTAACTCTTTGTCACATGTTTACCCTGGTTGGCTTGTTACTTGGGTAGATGTGGGAGGAGGGTGTTACATTAGCTAAGGTAACCTTACCCTACATTCAAGGAGTTACCGATCATATTTCCAAATTTCTTTCTAAAAAAACATCAATAACTCTTTTAAACCCCGTAAAACCCTCAACCAACTCTTTATATCGACTAAGGACAAAAATGACTCTATACTAGGCCCTGTAGTCTATGAAATTCCTTGGTCCTGTGGAATGTCTTACGTAGGGAAAACTAGTAGATCCTTTAAAGTTTGTGTCAAAGACCATATGACTGCCACCTACCATAACTGCATTGCTATGTTCGTCATCATTGAGCACTCCCATAATACAAAGCATCTTATTAGTTTTGATAAAACCAAAATCTTAGCCTTTGCACCCTTCCATTCCACCGAGTCAATATGTATGCCTTTGAAATTGAAAACAACACTAACAAATTTAATCGGGATGATGGAAACAATTTAAAAAAATCATGGAAACCCACTATTCATTCTTGTCCTCTAAACCCCGTCCCCTAATTTAAAGTTCTTAACCCTTCTCTCCCCCTTTTTTTCTTCCTCTATTTCTCCTTTTCCCTTATCTCTTTTTCCTATCCTTTGATTGTTCCCTTCTATCTTCGCATAATATGTATTTCTTGTTAATTTTTTATAATTTTTTTGTTGTTGTACGCTTGGCAAGACTACATCTTCATCATGTCCAATATATCGCCCTAATCGGGGTGATAAATTCAACAAGTGACTTCATATCAAGGAGTGCCTTAACAAAACACCCGATCACTGTCAATCCAAGATCCTGTAGACACAATTAATTTCAATTTCAATTTCAATTTAGTTTAATTTAATTTACTTATGTCTAATTTACAACGCCTTTCCTAATTAATCATAATTTATTTTTAAAATTTACAAATTAAGTATTATACATTAAAACTCTATTTACATTTAATAGTTCCTTTCTTAATTTAATCTAATTTTACCTATTTTTTTATAATTATCTCATTATTCCATAATCCTCCATTATTCCATAACCCTTCACTAATATCGTTTGGCCAAATTTATCCTTTTTAATATTTTAATATTATTTAATCAAAATTAGTTTAATTATTATAATTAATTTTAACGACCTTTTAAATTAATTTTCAAAATATAAATTAAAAATTTTATTTAATGATTTTGACCTTAAATATTAATTTTCGTCTTTTTTTCCTATCCTTTGATTGTTCCCTTCTATCTTCGCATAATATGTATTTCTTGTTAATTTTTTATAATTTTTTTTTTTTTGGTAAGCTTGGCAAGACTAAATCTTCATCATGTCCAATATATCGCCCTAATCAGGGCGATAAATTCAACCAGTGACTTCATATCAAGGAGTGCCTTAACAGAACACCCGATCACTATCAATCCAAGATCCTGTAGACACAATTAATTTCAATTTCAATTTAATTTAGTTTAATTTAATTTACTTATTTCTAATTTACAACGCCTTTCCTAATTAATCATAATTTATTTTTAAAATTAAGTATTATATATTAAAACTCTATTTACATTTAATAGTTCCTTTCTTAATTTAATCTAATTTTACCTATTTTTTATAATTATCTCATTATTCCATAATCCTCCATTATTCCATAACCCTTCACTAATATCAGTTGGCCAAATTTATCCTTTTTAATATTTTAATATTATTTAATCGAAATTAGTTTAATTATTATAATTAATTTTAACGGCCTTTTAAATTAATTTTCAAAATATAAATTAAAAATTTTATTTAATGATTTTGACCTTAAATATTAATTTTCATCTCTTTTTCCTATCCTTTGATTGTTCCCTTCTATCTTCGCATAATATGTATTTCTTGTTAATTTTTTATAATTTTTTTTTGGTAAGCTTGGCAAGACTACATCTTCATCATGTCCAATATATCGCCCTAATCGGGGCGATAAATTCAACCAGTGACTTCATATCAAGGAGTGCCTTAACAGAACACCCGATCACTGTCAATCCAAGATCCTGTAGACACAATTAATTTCAATTTCAATTTAATTTAGTTTAATTTAATTTACTTATTTCTAATTTACAACGCCTTTCCTAATTAATCATAATTTATTTTTAAAATTTACAAATTAAGTATTATACATTAAAACTCTATTTACATTTAATAGTTCATTTCTTAATTTAATCTAATTTTGGTTATTTTTTTATAATTATCTCATTATTCCATAATCCTCCATTATTCCATAACCCTTCACTAATATCGTTTGGCCAAATTTATCCTTTTTAATATTTTAATATTATTTAATCAAAATTAGTTTAATTATTATAATTAATTTTAACGACCTTTTAAATTAATTTTCAAAATATAAATTAAAAATTTTATTTAATGATTTTGACCTTAAATATTAATTTTCATCTCTTTTTCCTATCTTTTGATTGTTCCCTTCTATCTTCGCATAATATGTATTTCTTGTTAATTTTATATATATATATATATATATATATATATTTTAAGCTTGGCAAGACTACATCTTCATCATGTCCAATATATCGCCCTAATCAGAGCTATAAATTCAACCAGTGACTTCATATCAAGGAGTGCCTTAACAGAACACCCGATCACTATCAATCCAAGATCTTGTAGACACAATTAATTTCAATTTCAATTTAATTTAGTTTAATTTAATTTACTTATTTCTAATTTACAACGCCTTTCCTAATTAATCATAATTTATTTTTAAAATTAAGTATTATACATTAAAACTCTATTTACATTTAATAGTTCCTTTCTTAATTTAATCTAATTTTACCTATTTTTTTATAATTATCTCATTATTCCATAATCCTCCATTATTCCATAACCCTTCACTAATATCGTTTGGCCAAACTTATTCTTTTTAGTATTTTAATATTATTTAATCAAAATTAGTTTAATTATTATAATTAATTTTAACGGCCTTTTAAATTAATTTTCAAAATATAAATTAAAAATTTTATTTAATGATTTTGACCTTAAATATTAATTTTCATCTCTTTTTCCTATCCTTTGATTGTTCCCTTCTATTTTCACATAATATGTATTTCTTGTTAATTTTTTATAAATTTTTTTTTTTGTAAGATTGACAAGACTACATCTTCATCGTGTCCAATATATCGCCCTAATCGGGGTGGTTGCCTTCTATTTTCACATAATATGTATTTCTTGTTAATTTTTTATAATTTTTTTTTTTGTAAGATTGACAAGACTACATCTTCATCATGTCCAATATATCGCCCTAATCGGGGCGATAAATTCAACCAGTGACTTCATATCAAAGAGTGCCTTAACAAAACACCCGATCACTATCAATTAATTTCAATTTCAATTTAATTTAGTTTAATTTAATTTACTTATTTCTAATTTACAACGTCTTTCCTAATTAATCATAATTTATTTTTAAAATTTACAAATTAAGTATTATACATTAAAACTCTATTTACATTTAATAGTTCATTTCTTAATTTAATCTAATTTTACCTATTTTTTTTTATAATTATCTCATTATTCCATAACCCTTCACTAATATCGTTTGGCCAAATTTATCCTTTTTAATATTTTAATTATCCTTTATCAAAATTAGTTTAATTATTATAATTAATTTTAACGACCTTTTAAATTAATTTTCAAAATATAAATTAAAAATTTTATTTAATGATTTTGACCTTAAATATTTACCTTTTCTTTAATCTAATTTGACCAATCTTATTATTTTATGATTATTATATTCACCTCTTCTTTAATCTCATTTGACGAGTCTTTTTTTTATGATTATTATATTCTTCATTAATATCATTTTGCAAGATTTATCATTTTTATAATCTTTAATCCTATAAATATATTTCAATTCAATTAAAAATACTAAACCCTAGTAAAGATGGCCTAGTAAACCATACGTTGGGTGGTTAAGGTGGTTAGTTCCCCATGTGTTGGGACTTACTATCATCATGTAACTTACAGGATTTTTTTGTTATGTTCGGTGATTGAATACAAGATTCTATGCTGCATTTGGCAATGTTTTGAGTTCCATGTGTGACCTAGACACAACATTTGGGAGTGTTAATTCTAGAATCTGAGTTGTCAATATCAGAGCTTAACATTGATGCCAAGGATCATAAATCTCAAATTTCAATCCAGAAGCTTGGTGGAACCATAACCGAGAGTTTCCACGATCTACCAGACTTTTGTGTATTACAAACAACCTTGGCCCATGTTATTATGATTAGTGAAGGAGATTGAAGCTGCAAAACTCATGAGCTTTGCATGGGGAGCATACTGCATCTGTTTGACTTCCCTTCAGGAAAGAAGTTACTCACAGACAAGACGCATAAAGATGGTGAGTCATGCACAGTATTAATGGAATGATTTGTCACGTTTACTTCAAAATAATGTGTGCTTTGAAAAGCAAGATTTTATGTTTCATAACCTTCTCGTTCGTGGTTGGGAATTACAGGATACTTTCATGAAAATGAAGCATCATTTTTACATATTGCAATGAGTTTGTATTTTCAACTTATTTAGGCTTTTGCAAGTTTTAGTTCATTATACCTGATACTTGGCCCTGAAACATATGAACTAGATGAAAGGCTTGGCTGAAACCTCCATTATATTAGAGAATGTTGCTTTTAGTCTCGAAACTGCTCCTTGCTCTGCAGTAAGGCAACTAGAATCTGAAGGCCCTGTGGCATTCGAATATTTAATGGAAAATTTAGGGTTTGGCAGACTCTGAGTCTTGACAGAATGATGAAAACATTGGACAGTGATATCAACTGCTAGCAAGGCAGAAATAATAAAACAAGAAACCATGAAATTCTGATCAATCTATTGCTGACCATTTGAGTCTTGATGAGATTGCATCATTTCAAAGCCTTCTGGGGATTATTCTCCTGCCATACTGCAACAATGGCATTAAGAATTACAATCAAGAGAATGAGCAGGGGTTCTACATAGGCTGTTATAGCCTAACTTTATCTACTCTGCACTTTTTCGCACTCACATAATTGTTGACAGTAGTAGTTGTGAACAACAGTGGATAATAAGAGTTCGACTTTATTGTTTTGACAATGGGTTGAAATGTGTTTACTGTGGGCATCTATTAGCTTTTTCGGTGGTTACATATAGATGTTACTCTGGTCAGTTGCTATAAGGAGGATGAATGCTATAAACCCCCAGGATGAATGCAACGCATCTAAGATATCTAAAGGTTGTGTTAGACCAAGGAATGGTAGCAGCAATATGGAATGTAGGTGGCTAGTAAGTGAAAAATGAGTAATGGCAAAGGTCATGAAACATAAAAACCATGTTGTTGAGTTCCATGATATATAGAGCAAAGAGATGGAGAATCTATTTAACCCTTCTCTTACTGATTATTATGGATATTATATATGATGTATTTAAGGCATATAAATGCTGAAAGTGCTGGAGATTAAATATGGTTGAGATATGCATGTGCCAGTATGCATATTGGAAAAATGTGTAATGTGTGAATATGGTTTGTTGAGCATATGTGTGATTCTAAATGCTGACTGTTAGTGAGAAGTTCTGGCATGTGGTGGTTTTTTGCTACCAATAGGATGGAGCACAAAGGAAATAAGCAACATATCATTACCACTAGAAGAGCTGAACATAACAGCCAAAAACATTGCAGGCTGCTGACATTTCAAGTTTCCAATGGGTGCATACAATTATAATTTGATATCAAATTAGCTTGTGGTAAGGTGCCTTTGGATCCATCATTATCTTTCTATGAGAACGCACAAGCATTTTGGTTGAAGGTGACAGAGGAAATGAGGTTTTTCTATGGCCTGTGCGACAGGGGATATAACTCTGGGGTTGTCTAGATTGAATGCAGAACAGAAAGAAAATGAAAGTTGTTGATATGATAAAACTCAGGGTTTGTCCAAGTTGAATGCAGAACATAAAGAAAATGCAAGTTGTTGATATTCTCTTTTAATGAGGCAGAGAATAGTGATACCTACAACAGAGATTATATATATGCTCATTCATGCCCTTGCAATTATGGGGTTTAACAATGTGACCTATTTTTCAGACTGCGGATTAAATGAGGATTAAATAACAAGAAAATATCTACAACAATTGTGTCGACGTAAATAACAGCAAAAGGTTGGTATTAATAATTAACCTCAGTGAATTGTCTGCTAACATGACAGAATAGAATGGTTATGGAAACATGTGTGACAACTTGAAATGGTCACTGTTACCACACCATTCTCCATCTGGACTTCGGATCTGATTACAGTGACATGCATACAACACCTAATAAACAGGCATATTGGATTTTTTGTACATATCGGGTTTTAAGAACATATTTGCACAAAATATAGGTGATTTTATATACCGAAATGGAAATCTGCATATTGCTGATTTTTTTGGACTGAAATTCAAGCATATTTCAAGTCTGCTATTTCAATGGTGTAGGCAAAGTTAGATTGTCTCATCACATATGAATGATTCCTGCCTATGGTTAACATTAACTAGCACAAAGTGAAAGTCTATTTTCAATTTCTGAAATCCTCTTTTGAATGCGTTTAGACGGTGCACAGAACTCCTTTGCAAATTACTGAGGAACAACTCACTGTAACATCATCTTTTCGTTTTCTATCAAAATTCTTGAGAGGAGAGGCCTTTTCGTTGCCCACTACCTTTGGTTGAATCTCGTGATTTCGCTCTCTCATTTGAGACATTCTTGAAATAGTGAAGGCAAAACCCTAGTGACCAGATTGATAATGGAAGAATCGAAGGATACTAGCCCAGTCCTTGAAATTCCTGTGAAGCGCATAAAATTAGAAGAAAAAGTTGAAAGTGAGACCGGTTTTGCTGCAAAAGTAGGAAAGGAAGAAAAAGTTGAAAGTGAGACCATTTCTGCTGTAGAAGCAAAAAAGGAAGAAACTGCCCTTTTGTGCCGTAAGGCCAGAGGGAGTAGGGAATTACACCGAAAGTGTATTTTTCTAGTTATAAAGGGATGGTTTTCCCAAGTTCGAGTCAATAAGTCACAAGGGAGTGATACTAATTTGCAATATTCCAACAACCCCATACGGCCTGGAGAGGCACAATCCCTGCGGGTGGAGAGGATATTATTTGAGGGCAAGTCACAATATCAAGATGTGTTGGTATTTGAGTCTGTAAGTTATGGAAAAGTTCTTGTGCTTGATGGGGTAATTTATCTGACTAAGAAAGATGAAAGTGTGTACCAAGAAACGGTAACTCATGTTCCTCTTTGTTCGATTCCATCTCCTCAAAAAGTATTATTTATAGGAGGAGGCGATGGGAGAGTTCTCCGAGAAGTTTCTCACCATAGTTATGTGGAACAAATTGATATATGTGAAATTGATGAAATGGTTATACATGTATCCAAATAATTTTTCCCTGACCTTGCTGTAGGTTATGAAGACCCACGTGTGAAGCTCCATATTGGAGATAGAGCTGTTTTTCTGACGGAAAGTCAAGCTGGAACCTATGATGCAATTATTATAGAGTCTTCCGATCGAGTCGATCCTGCTAAGGAACTATTTGAAAAACCATTTTATGGATTGGGGGTGTAGCTATTAGTTAGGCTCAAAGTTTTTGGTTGCATACCCATGTTCTTCAAGATATTGTGTCAGCATCCAGGCATGCTTTCAAGGGCTCTGTTTACCATGCCTGGGCTTTTGTTCCAACATATCCTAGTGGGGTAATTGGTTTTGTGATTTCCTCAACTGAAGGACCGACGGTGGATTTCATAAATCCCGTGAATCATATTGAGGAGCTGAAAGATGCAACTAAGTTGACGGGCCCTTTAAAGTTCTATAACTCAGAGATCCATGCAGCTACATTTGCTTTGCCGGCATTTATTAAGAAGGCACTTGAACCCTTACTTCTCCCAGCGTAGTATTCATGTGACCCTGTATTCATAGCCTCCCTTCTGGGGCAAGGTGGCTCAAGGCGTTATCATCTGGAGATGGATGAGGTGCTTGGAAAAATTCATTCCAAGCAGTACCTAGCAAAGATCCTAAGTTAACATAATATATGCATATCTAGTTGTTCTGTCTATACAATAAGACTGGTATAACTTAGATCAAAGTGCTTGAACTAAAGAAGTGTATCATATTCATGCCAAATACGAACATGACTAAGAAGTGTATCTATACTTGTGTATGGTTATATCTTTCTTAAGACAAGATTCACATAGATCAAAATGCATTGGACTAAGGCTTGGACTTTAAGCTAGTCCATAAGGTTACAGGCAAGACTAACTAGACTAATAAGCCTGTCGGGATACCTGACTGGAGATTGTTGGCAGAACATTAATGGTTTGAAGCAATGCCAATGACTGGGTTGCTTGCATATGGCCAATATGAGTGAATACACTGGAGATTGTTGACATAACATTAATGGTTTGAAGCAATGCCAATGACCAGGTTGATTGCATATGGCCAATATGAGTGAATAGATTTGTAGTTCGATTGGTGCTCTCTTATGGATTATTTGTGTGCAGTAGTGAAGTGCAATGTGATGTGTCTCTGGTTACAAGTATGTTGAATTTGTTAGTGCTCGTATGTTTATGGAGAAAAGCGATCTATGGTCTTTTCTGTGAACACATATAGCAAAGTATGATGTCAGTGCACAAGGAGTAATGGGTTGATCGATTAGTGTTGAAGTTGTTTTCAAATTATCCAATGTATCTCTACAAAATGAAGGATGTCAGAACGTGGTGTATTTATTAATATTTGTGTGTATTGCTAACAATTTATGGTTGCAGATGTGTTGATGTGCTAGTATTTGATTCATAGGTCAATGGAACAAATTGATATATGTGAAATTGATGAAATGGTTATAAATGTATCCAAATAATTTTTCCATGACCTTGCTCCAGGTTATGAAGATCCATGTGTGAAGCCCCATATTGGCGATAGAGCTGTTTTTCTGAGGAAAAGTCAAGATGGAACCTATGATGCAATTATTATAGAGTCTTCTGATCATGTTTTTAAGAGATTGTGTCAGCATCCAGGCAGGCTTTCAAGGGTTCTGTTTACTATGCCTGGGCTTCTGTTCCAACATATCCTAATGGGGTAATTGGTTTTGTGATTTACTCGACTGAAGGACCGGTGGTGAATTTCAGAAATCATGTGAATCCTATTGAGGAGCTGAAAGGTGCAATTAAGAAGGCACTGGGACCCTTACTTCTCCCAGCATAGTATTCAAGGCATTATCATCTAACATGGAGATGGCTGAGGTGCTTGGAGAAATTCATTCCAAGCATTACCTAGCAAAGATCCTAAGTTAACATAATATATGCATATCTAGTTGTTCTGTCTATACAATAAGACTGGTATAACTCAGATATTCTCCCTCTACACTTCGGATATGATTACAGTAACATGCATACAACACCTAATAAACAGGCATATTGGATTTTTTGTATGCACAATTTTTCAAAATAAAGGAGCTTTTGCTTTCCTCAAGACTATATCAATATTGGTGCAAATGTAAAAATATGGCTATATATTTGTAAATATGTCTCAATAACAAAAAGTCATTTTTAGAGAAATTAATACCCACTATTCAACCCAAATAAATTTAACATTTGTAAATGTCTTTGTAAAAGAAATAATTACAAATAACTCTTCGAATGTGAGAAGGTTGTAGGAATAGACAACCAAATAATTTATCCAACTGTACACTCAATTGTGCCTCTTGAACCAACAAAGGGAAGAAGAAATTAAAATATGTGCTCTTTATCATAGAATCCAATAAAGCGGCTCCTTTTAGTATGGATCAACAGAATGAAAAATCCAAATTCTTTGATAAAACATCAATTACAATGAGACAAGAAAAGAGCACCTTACAAAACAACATTGCAATATTTAAAAATTGTTCTAAATCTTGTTAACATTGATAACATAAGAAAAAAAATAAGACAAGAAAATATTCTGGTGCAGGGTCGCTCAAGGCGTTATCATCTAACATGGAGATGGCTGAGGTGCTTGGAGAAATTCATTCCAAGCAGTACCTAGCAAAGATCCTAAGTTAACATAATATATGCATATCTAGTTGTTATGTCTAAGGAACTGTATCATATCAACTAACGCTTGGACTTTAAGCTAGTCCATAAGGCTACATGCAAGACTAACTAGATTAATAAGCCTCTCGGGATACTTGACTGGAGATTGTTGACAAAACATTAATGGTTTGAAGCAATGCCAATGACTGGGTTGCTTGCATATGGCCAATCTGAACTAACGCAATGCTGACATGCAGATTGATAGAGTAAGATTTGCTGACATAAAGATGAAACCAAACACATTGCCTTTCTTCTTTTGCAGTTGGTATCTGCAATCAATCATTGCTTGGCAGTGAATATTTCTATTTATTTGACATGGTGGGAAGTAGGATAACTCTGGGAGGTATTGATTGATTCCAACGATATTGAAGCCGAAGAAAGGTAATACATATGACATTTGAGGATGCGGTAGATAAGGGCGTTCACCATTATTACAGTGGTACCTATGGCATGCAAATTATGGGACTAGCCAAAACTACAAAGCGCTCTCAGGGGAACTGTTCCAGGAAAACATACTAACTACATAATAAAAGTAGTCAGACAGCATGTAACTATAATAGGAACTGGTGTTTTTCTTTCTAATATTTAGCATAATTACGTCTATGCATCACTGTAGAAAGAAAATGCAAGCAATAACTACTATGAATTCAGGTACCAAGAGCAAAGTACTAGTTAAATAAAAAATACAGAGATAGCATATTAACCTGAATCAATTACTCGATGTACAATTCTTCTCATCAAAAGAATGCCTCTTGACTTTCACGATTGTCTTGAAGAATCACAAACACAGTATTCTTCTAAAAACTCACGAACACATGAAACATTTACGATATGCACTATGAGCATCCCACTAAACTATATAATAACGCACTTTGACCATTCCACTATACTATATAATAACAACCACATGTAATGTAACTAAGTGAAATGTGTTAACAAAAACATTAGCGAGTAACATGTACTTAAAGATTGTTATATATGATGTGATTTGTGTTTACCTATGTCAAATCACCTTCACCAGCTCTTATGTATTTCAGCTAGCCCAACAGATGTCATATGTTATAGACACATGTCCAAGTTGTTTCCATATGTAATCTTCTCAGCTCTAACACATCAAAGCCTTGGACAAAGAGTTCGCTGGTAAGTGATCCTGTAAATTAGGCATAGCAATGAAAAATGTTCTGCCTCCCATAGACCCAGTTACCCTCGACGCGGTCCCATTCACCTGTTGGTTCCCAGTCCATCAGTTTTGGTTCTTCGCCACCACAAAGCGTTCACCCCATGATCTGCTTTTCATAGTTCTTGTTTCGCCTGCATCACCTTGAGATGGAGAAACGAAATGCTAATGTCTCTACGTTCAGAGTCTGATGGTAGCCAAAGCCCTCATTGATACCTGGTATTCATGTTCCTTCTTTTATTCTGGTGAAGAATAATTAACTCCTCGCTTGTTTGGTCTTTCCATCAGACACCCAAACTGGACTAATACAGAAACCAACAATGAGAAAATGATTGACAGAGCAACCAATATAAAACAGAGAGACCAACCAAGATAAGATAAACCAAGGAGTAGAAGAAGGCAAAGAAACAAGACCAAGCACTCTGTTTGAGGCCACCTTCTCTGCTTGCTCAGTCAGGTCAGGAAGGCATACATAGGTCTATCCGCTAATGTTTTCGAAGCTATCCTCTACCCATCCCAAAAAATTAAGAGGGGTGTGGATAAAGGAGCCCACCGGAGAGCGCACCAGACTGATCTTCTTCACTTAGTATGCTTTGGTTAAGGCCCTCAAATCATTCAGAGAGTACGTGCTACATACAGGTGCAGATTGTTGCACATGTTCCTCACATTTAAGTCAAAGACGTTCTCTGCCAGACAGACATAGATGAAAGGAGGGTGATGACTTTTGTCATTTGGCAACTGAGGTCTTCACTTTTGGTAGATTTCAGAAAACCAACATAGATCCCCTTGTGACTGATCGAAAGACACTGGGAAAAACTGTGAAATAGCTATGGCATCTGTTATAATTTGGGCAGCGGCAAGGACATAAATATGTGGTGAATATGTGTCACCGTACATGCAAATAAGGCAGGGGACGTTACATATGGCATACTAGCAGCATGGTGTTCGAACCAAATAGCATTCTAAAATTCACTAGCATTTTATACTGCTCGAGTAATGCTAGAATTACTCTGCAACGGCTAAAAAATGGCGAAAACACAATGACAAAAACAAATACAAATATAATCTATAGTCTGCCTTGGGAAGAGGCCAAAACCACGATTTCTCACCAAACACAAATATAATCTATAGTCTGCCTTGGGAAGAGGCCAAAACCACGATTTCTCACCAAACTATGTTTTAGAAGAATTAACCGTCACATACAAATAAAAAACAACGCAAGAACTGAAAAAAATAATGTTATACCTACACGAATCAATTACTATAGTCCCATGTCATGACGATAGGGACTAATAATACTTGAATGATTATGAATTATTCACTCTCAGTGTTGCTCTTATATTATAATACTTGAACGATTATGTTATAGTTGTGACATATAAGTGGAATGCTATATATATAAGTGACTGGAATCGGCAACAACTTATTATTTATCACAATTATTGTATGAAGTAAAATGCGAGATATGAAAGAAAGAAAGAGAGTATTTTTAACGTCTACGAGGCTAAAAATAGGCTATGGGACAGATTGCTTCTCCATCTAGCTCTTGTATTTGGCCCTTTTTCTGTGAATTTTTACAATAACTGCTCCCAGCTTCTTAGCAAACTCTTCGCCGAATAGATTATCCCAAGAAATAGCTGCTAGAATACCTGCATAATTTTCCTTGCTATCATTGAAGGCCTCACATTCTAGAATGAAATGCTTTTCCGTTTCCACTTTTCCGGAAGTGCAAAAAAAGACATACTCTTTCCTCCCACATTTCTTTTGGCCTTTTCCAGCGCCCTGTTTCACAACGAAGTTGATGAGAATTATTCCTTAATTGAGCAATAAGAATTTTTGATCTCCAAGAAATATTGGCCCCTATGTACGCCTTTTGCTTATGGTTATGAGTAAGGTTAAACTCTTCAACGTAGTACTCCTTTTTCCCTAGCTCTTTCTCCCAAGTATGTTTGTGGAACTTATCCATAAAAAAAGTGTTTATCTCTTTACTGTTTGTAGGACACATGCTCCAGCGAATACCCCATTTGTTATTTTTCCACTTCCAAGTCTTCTTTCTTTTGCATAACCTGTCACTAAACACAACCTTAGGCCATCTACCCTGTTCCATTTTCTCAATTTTTTTCAAATACTTTATGACTCGCACCATAGCAATTGCTTCAATAGGGGCAACCCATGTTTCACTTAACAAGATAGCATAAGGAACTGCAATTTTAATTTTGAATTTGTTTGTAATCAAACGCTTCTGAATTTTCTCAATTTGTTTCCACTGCATCTCGGTTGTGCTGCTGGTCCACAGTTCACAACTGTAGAGAATCATTGGAATCACTAGAAGCCCAAAAAGAGTTAGAGTGGTTTTCCAGCCCCACAAATCTGCCTCTCTACACCTGTTTTCAAGAGCATAAAATTCTTTCCATCCCCCTAACGTTATTTTCTTTCTACAACCCTCCCAACTTAAATTTCTGTTGAAGTCAATTATGAGGTATTTGTAGTCTGCAACTTCCTCCAAAATGTTGCCTTCAAAGTAGAACTTATGTTTTTTATGTTTTCTTTTGTTAGAGAAAACCACTACTTTTGTTTTGCTAATATTGACTTGCATCCCCACCCTTCTACAAAAATGCTCAAGGGAACGTAAGTGCTCTTGAAAACCGAGAGATGATTTAGCAATCAATATAAGGTCATCTGTGTACAAAAGAAGCCTTATAGAAAAGTTTCCCAAATTTATACTGTCACCTCCTTGCAAATTTAGCCACTCTTCAAGCTTGTCAATATATAACCTAAAAAGGGTAGGAGACAATGGGAAACCTTTCTTGACCCCGATATCGCTTCTAAAACTTTCAGAAATGCCTACTGAAGTTCTAATTTTGACTTTCACCTCTTCATATAGCCTATGCACAACTACTCTCAAATGCCTGGGAACCCCGAGTTCCTCCATTCTGCCCCAAAGCTTATGCTTAGGAACCGTGTCAAAGGCTTTTCTGAAATCAACAAAGCAACAAAAAAATTCTTCCTTTTTTTCCCAAAATTTTTCAATGATGTGCCTTAAAGTTATATAATGATCAACTGTGGAATATTTAGGTCTAAAACCTGCTTGCCCTTTAGCACATTTATCTCTTTCTTTTGCCCACTTGCTGATTTTCTTTTCTAACATGCTTCCAAATAACTTTGCAAACAAGGGGTTTATCATTATGGCTCTATAATTGGAGGGATTATTGACGTCACCACTCTTGAAAAGAGGTATTTCCATACCAGTTGTCGAATTTGTGGGGAACCCCTATTGTATGATGTTTTTGAAAAGTTTTGTGATGTGAGGTGAAAGAATTTTTAAGCCCCATTTTAGATACTCTGCTTCGAGTTCATCTAAGTCTTTTGATTTTCCAGCGCCCAACTTCTCGATACCCACCTCTACCTCTTTCACCGTGAAGAGTTTTGTGTCTGTGTCAACCAAGGGAGGAAGGTCAACCTTGGGATCTTGCTCATAAATTTGTCTTGCATAGTCGAACCATTTATAAGCTATAATGTTGTTTTCAGTTTGCACCTTTTTCGGTTGGAGCTCCTTCCAGAATAATTTGGGGTTATTTTTCCCAAGGAAGACTAGTTCTTCTCTCCTCAAAACCATGAAATCAGCCTTTTTCTTTCTTAATATCTGCTTGTAAGCTTTGAGCTTTATGTTATCCTTGTCTGATTCCTTCCACATTCTCCTTGCCTTTTTGCATTCCTCGTCAAACCAAGCATTAACCGGAAAGCAATTTGTTTCAAACTTCTTAATTTTTGCTCTTTTGCACTCAGCGAGTGCACTTTGAATTAAATGTGTTAATTTGTGACTATGAAGGCCATGAAATGAGATTTCCTCCTTCTCGAAGAGCCTCTCTAGCGTTATTTTGAAGGTATTACAATTCTCTGGAGTCAAAAGAATTCTTCCCTTTGGGGGATTTTGTTGGACACACTGAGTTTTTGACCCTAATTACTTCTTTCCGGTCCAAGAGAAACTTAAATAAATTGGCTTGTGATATGATTTTAAGTCCCAAATTTGATCTCCAATCAACACTTCCTCCATTTTCTCACACAAACTATGCGAGAAAATTACATAATCTACTACACTAGCTCCATTGTAAGTATTGCAAGTGAAATTACTGGACATTTCTCATCTATTCAAACCATTACAAATGACTAAATCGAAAGCCCCACATAGTGTAAGCAATTTTTCTACAAAGAGATTGCAACCTTTATCCTTTGAAATTCTTTCCCATTGATGATTACTCTCTTCTATAAGCCAGATAGGGTCACACTCTTCTTTACAATAAATAATGCTAGCTTGTTCACCTACAGTTCTAGCATTGAAATCCCCCACTATAAGGACTTCATTTAGCTGAGAGTATATTGCAATATCTGTTTTTAGGGCTGCAAAGGGATCTTTGTGATCAAGCCCTCTACCTTTGTAGATTTTTGAAATTTGTGGCACAAAATAGCATGCTGCAATTCTGATGTGATTTCCATTTTCTGATATTTTAAGGCAGACAAATTGCTTATTTGAGTCTTCTTTTTCTAGCTAAATCAAACAACCTTCTTTTTCTCTCACTAATAGCATGATACCCCTGTGTCCTTTTCCATTCCCTACTGCCTTGTTCCACACTTCTATCTTCCAATACCCTTCAAACAAAAGTGTCTTGCACCCTTCATGCTCATGTGTTTCTATGAGACAAATTATGTCTCTACCTTCCATAATAGGCCCTAACCCAGGTCCTCGTCTCCATGGGTAACCCCTACAGTTCCAAAAAACTAATCTTAAGGAAGCTTGGGTATGACTTGATTACTATTTGTTTTGCCATGCAAGACTCACAATTGAGTCTTTGTCCTTGCTTGCCCATACTGGCCTTGCTTCCTCATTTCTTGTTGAAGAGTTTGCTGCCTCTTCTTTGTTATCATTTTGCTGCCTTATTTCGGAAAGAGGTCCAAATTGTGCTATCAACCTCCCTTATGTTTTTATAATTATCTCATTATTCCATAACCCTTCGCTAATATCATTTGGCCAAATTTATCCTTTTTAATATTATTTAATCATAATTAGTTTAATTATTATAATTAATTTTAACGACCTTTTAAATTAATTTTCAAAATATAAATTAAAAATTTTATTTAATGATTTTGACCTTAAATATTTACCTTTTCTTTAATCTAATTTGACCAATCTTATTATTTTATGATTATTATACTCACCTCTTCTTTAATCTCATTTGACGAGTCTTTTTTTTTATGATTATTATATTCTTCATTAATATCAATTTTGCAAGGTTTATCATTTTTATAATCTTTAATCCTATAAATATATTTCAATTCAATTAAAAATACTAAACCATAGTAAGGATGGCCTACTAAACCATACGTTGGGTGGTTAAGGTGGTTAGTTCCCCATGTGTTGGGACTTACTATCATCATGTATCGGTGGTGGCTAACTATCATTAGGTATTGGTTTTCTATCATCATTTGGTGGATTCCTATCAAGTGGCTATTCATCCATGGGCTCCGAGGAACTCTAATTTTCCTAATAGTTATTCTGCTAATAAGAGGATAACTGGATTTTGGTATGCATGGATGAAATCGGAAGGAGAATTGAATGAAAGAATAAATCGCAGCACAACCTTTTATTAAACAAGGTTGGCTGCGGGGCAGCAAGTCCCTGCCACCAGACCAGCCTAATTAGTATTATATTTGTATATCGAAAATAATACTAATTAGACCACTGTTTGGCGAGAAAGGAAACATTGGTACTGTCTCTTTGGAGACAGGCAGAGACCGAGATTCATAGACAATTTATCTATGAATCTGTTAGAAGGGCTATATTGCTTTTCAGTCCAACCTGACTACAGGATTTTTTTGTTACGTTCGGTGATTGAATACAAGATTCTATGCTGCATTTGGCAATGTTTTGAGTTCCATGTGTGACCTAGACACAACATTTGGGAGTGTTAATTCTAGAATCTGAGTTGTCAATATCAGAGCTTAACTTTGATGCCAAGGATCATAAATCTCAAATTTCAATCCAGAAGCTTGGTGGAACCATAACCGAGAGTTTCCACGATCTACCAGACTTTTGGTTATTACAAATGGACCTGACTTTTGGGTATTACAAACAACCTTGGCCCATGTTATTATGATTAGTGAAGGAGATTGAAGCTGCAAAACTCATGAGCTTTGCATGGGGAGCATACTGCATCTGTTTGACTTCCCTTCAGGAAAGAAGTTACTCACAGACAAGACGCATAAAGATGGTGAGTCATGCACAGTATTAATGGAATGATTTGTCACGTTTACTTCAAAATAATGTGTGCTTTGAGAAGCAAGATTTTATGTTTCATAACCTTCTCGTTCGTGGTTGGGAATTACAGGATACTTTCATGAAAATGAAGCATCATTTTTACATATTGCAATGAGTTTGTATTTTCAACTTATTTAGGCTTTTGCAAGTTTTAGTTCATTATACCTGATACTTGGCCCTGAAACATATGAACTAGATGAAAGGCTTGGCTGAAATCTCCATTATATTAGAGAATGTTGCTTTTAGTCTCGAAACTGCTCCTTGCTCTGCAGTAAGGCAACTAGAATCTGAAGGTCTTGTGGCATTCGAATATTTAATGGAAAATTTAGGGTTTGGCAGACTCTGAGTCTTGACAGAATGATGAAAACATTGGACAGTGATATCAACTGCTACCAAGGCAGAAATAATAAAACAAGAAACCATGAAATTCTGATCAATCTATTGCTGACCATTTGAGTCTTGATGAGATTGCATCATTTCAAAGCCTTCTGGGAATTATTCTCCTGCCATACTGCAACAATGGCATTAAGAATTACAATCAAGAGAATGAGCAGGGGTTCTACATAGGCTGTTATACCCTAACTTGATCTACTCTGCACTTTTTCGCACTCACATAATTGTTGACAGTAGTAGTTGTGAACAACAGTGGATAATAAGAGTTCGACTTTATTGTTTTGACAATGGGTTGAAATGTGTTTACTGTGGGCATCTATTAGCTTTTTCGGTGGTTACATATAGATGTTACTCTGGTCAGTTTCTATAAGGAGGATGAATGCTATAAACCCCAAGGATGAATGCAACGCAACCAAGGTATCTAAAGGTTGTGTTAGACCAAGGAATGGTAGCAGCAATATGGAATGTAGGTGGCTAGTAAGTGAAAAATGAGTAATGGCAAAGGTCATGAAACATAAAAACCATGTTGTTGAGTTCCATGATATATAGAGCAAAGAGATGGAGAATCTATTTAACCCTTCTCTTACTGATTATTATGGATATTATATATGATGTATTTAAGGCATATAAATGCTGAAAGTGCTGGAGATTAAATATGGTTGAGATATGCATGTGCCAATATGCATATTGGAAAAATGTGTAATGTGTGAATATGGTTTGTTGAGCATATGTGTGATTCTACTTGCTGACTGTTAGTGAGAAGTTCTGGCATGTGGTGGTTTTTTGCTACCAATAGGATGGAGCACAAAGGAAATAAGCAACATATCATTACCAGTAGAAGAGCTGAACATAACAGCCAAAAACATTGCAGGCTGCTGACATGTCAAGTTTCCAATGGGTGCATACAATTATAATTTGATATCAAATTAGCTTGTGGTAAGGTGCCTTTGGATCCATCATTATCTTTCTATGAGAACGCACATGCATGTTGGTTGAAGGTGACAGAGGAAATGAGGTTTTTCTATGGCCTGTGCGACAGGGGATAAAACTCAGGGGTTGTCTAGATTGAATGCAGAACATAAAGAAAATGAAAGTTGTTGATATGATAAAACTCAGGGTTTGTCCAAGTTGAATGCAGAACATAAAGAAAATGCAAGTTGTTGATATTCTCTTTTAATGAGGCAGAGAATAGTGATGCCTACAACAGAGATTATATATATGCTCATTCATGCCCTTGCAATTATGGGGTTTAACAACGTGACCTATTTTTCAGATTGCGGATTAAATGAGGATTAAATAACAAGAAAATATCTACAACAATTGTGTCGACGTAAATAACAGCAAAAGGTTGGTATTAATAATTAACCTCAGTGAATTTTCTGCTAACATGACAGAATAGAATGGTTATGGAAACATGTGTGACAACTTGAAATGGTCACTGTTACCACACCATTCTCCATCTAGACTTCGGATCTGATTACAGTGACATGCATACAACACCTAATAAACAGGCATATTGGATTTTTGGTACATATCGGGTTTTAAGAACATATTTGCACAAAATACAGGTGATTTTATATACCGAAATGGAAATCTGCATATTGCTGATTTTTTTGGACTGAAATTCAAGCATATTTCAAGTCTGCTATTTCAACGGTGTAGGCAAAGTTAGATTGTCTCATCACATATGAATGATTCCTGCCTATGGTTCACATTAACTAGCACAAAGTGAAAGTCTATTTTCAATATCTGAAATCCTCTTTTGAATGCGTTTAGACGGTGCACAGAACTCCTTTGCAAATTACTGAGGAACAACTCACTGTAACATCATCTTTTCGTTTTCTATCAAAATTCTTGAGAGGAGAGGCCTTTTCGTTGCCCACTACCTTTGGTTGAATCTCGTGATTTCGCTCTCTCATTTGAGACATTCTTGAAATAGTGAAGGCAAGACCCTAGTGACCAGATTGATAATGGAAGAATCGAAGGATACTAGCCCAGTCCTTGAAATTCCTGCGAAGCGCATAAAATTAGAAGAAAAAGTTGAAAGTGAGACCGGTTTTGCTGCAAAAGTAGAAAAGGAAGAAAAAGTTGAAAGTGAGACCATTTCTGCTGTAGAAGCAAAAAAGGAAGAAACTGCCCTTTTGTGCCGTAAGGCCAGAGGGAGTAGAGAATTACACCGAAAGTGTATTTTTCTAGTTATAAAGGGATGGTTTTCCCAAGTTCGAGTCAATAAGTCACAAGGGACTGATACTAATTTGCAATATTCCAACAACCCCATATGGCCTGGAGAGGCACAATTCCTTGCGGGTGGAGAGGATATTATTTGAGGGCAAGTCACAATATCAAGATGTGTTGGTATTTGAGTCTGTAACTGATGGAAAAGTTCTTGTGCTTGATGGGGTAATTCAGTTGACTAAGAAAGATGAAAGTGTGTACCAAGAAACGATAACTCACGTTCCTCTTTGTTCGATTCCATCTCCTCGAAAGTATTATTTATAGGAGGAGGTGATGGGAGAGTTCTCCGAGAAGTTTCTCACCATAGTTATGTGGAACAAATTGATATATGTGAAATTGATGAAATGGTTATACATGTATCCAAAGAGTTTTTCCCTGACCTTGCTGTAGGTTATGAAGACCCGCGTGTGAAGCTCCATATTGGCCATAGATCTGTTTTTCTGATGGAAAGTCAAGCTAGAACCTATGATGCAATTATTATAGAGTCTTATGATCGAGTTGATCCTGCTAAGGAACTATTTGAAAAACCATTTTATGGATTGGGGGTGTAGCTATTAGTTAGGCTCAAATTTTTTGGTTGCATACCCATGTTCTTCAAGATATTGTGTCAGCATCCAGGCATGCTTTCAAGGGCTCTGTTTACTATGCCTGGGTTTCTGTTCCAACATATCCTAGTGGGGTAATTGGTTTTGTGATTTCCTCAACTGAAGGACCGATGGTGGATTTCAGAAATCCCGTGAATCCTATTGAGGAGCTGAATGATGCAACTAAGTTGATGGGCCCTTTAAAGTTCTATAACTCAGAGATCCATGCAGCTGCATTTGCTTTGCCGACATTTATTAAGAAGGCACTTGAACCCTTACTTCTCCCAGCGTAGTATTCATGTGACCCTGAATTCATAGCCTCCCTTCTGGGGTAGGGTGGCTCAAGGCGTTATCATCATGGAGATGGATGAGGTGCTTGGAGAAATTCATTTCAAGCAGTACCTAGCAAAGATCCTAAGTTAACATAATATATGCATATCTAGTTGTTCTGTCTATACAATAAGACTGGTATAACTCAGATCAAAGTGCTTGAACTAAAGAAGTGTATCATATTCATGCCAAATACGAACATGACTAAGAAGTGTGTATATACTTGTGTATGGTTATGTCTTTCTTAAGACAAGATTCACATAGATCAAAATGCATTGGACTAAGGCTTGGGCTTTAAGCTAGTCCATAAGGTTACAGGCAAGAATAACTAGACTAATAACCCTGTCGGGATACCTGACTGGAGATTGTTGACAGAACATTAATGGTTTGAAGCAATGCCAATGACTGGGTCGCTTGCATATGGCCAATATGAGTGAATAGACTGGAGATTGTTGACATAACATTAATGGTTTGAAGCAATGCCAATGACCGAGTTGATTGCATATGGCCGATCTGAGTGAATAGATTTGCAGTTCGATTGGTGCTCTCTTATGGATTATTTGTGTGCAGTAGTGAAGTGCAATGTGATGTGTCTCTGGTTACAAGTATGTTGAATTTGTTAGTGCTCGTATGTTTATGGAGAAAAGCGATCTTTTATGTGAACACATATAACAAAGTATGATGTCAGTGCACAAGGAGTAATGGTTGTTGTCAAATTATCCAATGTATCTCTACAAAATGAAGGAGGTCAGAACGTGGTGTATTTATTAATATTTGTGTGTATTGCTAACAATTTATGGTTGTAGATGTGTTGATGTGCTAGTAATTGATTCATAGGCCAATGGAACAAATTGATATATGTGAAATTTATGAAATGGTTATAAATGTATCCAAATAATTTTTCCGTGACCTTGCTCCAGGTTATGAAGATCCACGTGTGAAGCCCCATATTGGCGATAAAGCTGTTTTTCTGAGGAAAAGTCAAGATGGAACCTATGATTCAATTATTATAGAGTCTTCTGATCATGTTCTTAAGATATTGTGTCAGCATCCAGGCAGGCTTTCAAGGGCTCTGTTTACTATGCCTGGGCTTCTATTCCAACATATCCTAGTGGGGTAATTGGTTTTGTGATTTACTCGACTGAAGGACCAGTGGTGAATTTCAGAAATCATGTGAATCCTATTGAGGAGCTGAAAGATGCAATTAAGAAAGCACTGGAACCCTTACTTCTCCCAGCGTAGTATTCAAGGCATTATCATCTAACATGGAGATGGCTGAGGTGCTTGGAGAAATTCATTCCAAGAATTACCTAGCAAAGATCCTAAGCTAACATAATATATGCATATCTAGTTGTTCTGTCTATACAATAAGACTGGTATAACTTAGATATTCTCCTCTGCACTTCGGATCTGATTACAGTAACATGCATACAATACCTAATAAACAGGCATATTGAATTTTTTGTATGCATAATTTTTCAAAATAAAGGAGCTTTTGCTTTCCTCAAGACTATATCAATATTGGTGCAAATGTAAAAATATGGCTATATATCTTTGTAAATATGTCTCAATAACAAAAATTCATTTTTAGAGAAATTAATCCCCACTATTCAACCCAAATAAATCTAACATTTGTAAATGTCTTTGTAGAAGAAATAATTACAAATAACTCTTCGAATGTGAGAAGGTTGTAGGAATAGACAACCAAATAATTTATCCAATTGTACACTCAATTGTGTCTCTTGAATCAACAAAGGGAAGAATAAATTAAAATATGTGGTCTTTATTGTAGAATCCAATAAAGCGGCTCCTTTTAGTATGGATCAACAGAATGAGAAATCCAAATTCTTTGATAAAACATCAATTACAATGAGAGAAGAAAAGAGCACCTTAAAAAACAACATTGAAATATTTAAAAATTGTTCTAAATCTTGTTAACATTGATAACATAAGAAAAAAAATAAGACAAGAAAATATTCTGGCGTAGGGTTGCTCAAGGTGTCATCATCTAACATGGAGAAGGCTGAGGTGCTTGGAGAAATTCATTCCAAGCAGTACCTAGCAAATATCCTAAGTTAACATAATATATGCATATCTACTTGTTATGTCTAAAGAACTGTATCATATCAACTAACGCTTGGAATTTAAGCTAGTCCATAAGGCTACATGCAAGACTAACTAGACTAATAAGCCTCTCGGGATACTTGACTGGAGATTGTTGACAAAACATTAATGGTTTGAAGCAATGCTAATGACTGGGTTGCTTGCATATGGCCAATCTGAACTAACGCAACGCTGACATGCAGATTGATAGAGTAATATTTGCTGACATAAAGATGAAACCAAACACATTGCCTTTCTTCTTTTGCAGTTGGTATTTGCAATCAATCATTGCTTGGCAATGAATATTTCTATTTATTTGACATGGTGGGCAGTAGGATAACTCTGGGAGGTATTGATTGATTGCAACGATATTGAAGCCGAAGAAAGGTAATACGTATGACATTTGAGGATGCGGTAGATAAGGGCGTTCACCATTATTACAGTGGTACCTATGGCATGTACATTATGGGACTAGCCAAAACTACAAAGCGCTCTCAGGAGAACTGTTCCAGGACAACATACTAACTACATAATAAAAGTAGTCAGGCAACATGTAACTATAATAGGAACTGGTGTTTCCCTTTCTAATATTTAGCATAATTACGTCTATGCATAATTGTAGAAAGAAAATGCAAGCAAAAACTGCTATGAATTCAGGTACCAAGAGCAAAGTACTAGTTAAATAAAAAATACAGGGATAACATATTAACCTGATTCAATTACTCGATGTACAATTCTTCTCATCAAAAGAGTGCCTCCTGACTTTCAGGATTGTCTTGAAGAATCACAAGCACAGTGTTCTTCTAAAAACTCACAAACACATGAAACATTTACGATATGCACTTTGAGCATCCCACTAAACTATATAATAACGCAATTTGACCATTCCACTATACTATTTAATAACGACCACACATGTAATATAACTAAGTGAAATGTGTTAACAAAAACATTAGCAAGTAACACGTACTTAAAGATTGTTATATATGATGTGATTTGTGTTTACCTATGTCAAATCACCTTCACCAGCTCTTATGTATTTCATCTAGCCCAACAGATGTCATATGTTATAGATAGATGTCCGATTTGTTTCCATATGTAATCTTCTCAGCTGTAACACATCCAAGCCCTGGACAAAGAGTTTGTTGGTAAGTGATCCTGTAAATTAGGCATAGCAATGAAAAATGTTCTGCCTCCCATAGACCCAGTTACCCTCATTGCGGTCCCATTCACCTGTTGGTTCCCAGTCCATTAGTTTTGGTTCTTCGCCACCACAAAGCGTTCACCCCATGATTTGCTTTTCATAGTTCTTGTTTCGCCTGCATCACCTTGAGATGGAGAAACAAAATGTTAATGTCTCTACATTCAGAGTCTGACGGTAGCCAAAGTCCTCATTGATACCTGGTATTCATGTTCCTTCTTTTATTCTGGTGAAGAATAATTGACTCCTTGCATGTTTGGTCTTTCCATCAGATACACAAACTGGACCAATATAGAAACCAATAGTGAGAAAATGATTGACAGGGCAACCAATATAAAACAGAGAGACCAACCAAGATAAGAGAGACCAACCAAGATAAGATAAACCAAGGAGTAGAAGAAGGCAACGAAACAAGACCAAGCACTCTCTCTGAGGCCACCTTCTTTGCTTGCTCAGTCAGGTTAGGAAGGCATAAATAGGTCTATCTGCTAATGTTTTTGAAGTTGCCCTCTACCCATCCCAAAAAAGTAAGAGGGGTGCAGATAAAGGAGCCCACCGGAGAGCGTACCAAACTGATCTTCTTCACTTAGTATGCTCTGGTTAAGGCCCTCAAATCATTCAAAGAGTACATGCTACATACAGGTGTAGATTGTTGCACATGTTACTCACATTTAAGTCAAAGACATTCTCTGCAACACAGACATAGATGAAAGGAGGGTGATGACTTTTGTCATTTGGCAGCCGAGGTCTTCACTTTTGGTAGATTTCAGAAAACCAACATAGATCCCCTTGTGACTGATCGAAAGAAACTGGGAAAAACTGCGAAATAGCTATGGCATCTGTTATAATTTGGGCAGTAGCAAGGACATAAACATGTGGTGAATATGTGTCACCGTACATGCAAATAAGGCAGGGGATGTTACATATGGCATACTAGCAGCATGGTGTTTGAACCAAATAGCATTCCAAAATTCATTAGAACTTTATACTGCTCGAGTAATACTAGAATTACTCTGCAACAACTAAAAAATGGCGAAAATATAATGAAAAAAAAGAATATAATCTATAGTCTGCCTCGAGAAGAGGCCAAAACCACGATTTCTCAACAAACTATGTTTTAGAAGAATTAAGCGTTACATACAAATAAAAAACAACGCAAGAACTGAAAAAAATAATGTTAAACCTACACGAATCAATTACTATAGTCCCATGCCGTGATGATAGGGACTAATAATACTTGAATGATTATGAATTATTCACTCTCATTGTTGCTTTTATATTATAATACTTGAACGATTATGTTGTAGTTGTGACATATAAGTGGAATGCTATATATAAGTGACTGGAATCGGCAACAACTTATTATTTATCACAATTATTGTATTAAGTAAAATGCGCGATATGAAAGAAAGAAAGAAAGTATTTTTAACATCTACGAGGCTAAAAATAGGCTATGGGACATATTGCTTCTCCATCTGGCTCTTGTATTCGGCCCTTTTTCTGTGAATTTTTACAATAACTGCTCCCAGCTTCTCGAAAAACTCTTCACTGAATAGATTATCCCAAGAACTTGCTGCTAGAATACCTGCATAATTTTCCCTGCTGTCTTTGAAGGCCTCACATTCTAGAATGAAATGATTTTCTGTTTCCACTTTTCCGGAAGTGCAAAAAATACATACTCTTTCCTCCCACATTTCCTTTGGCCTTTTCCAGCGCCCTGTTTCACAATGGAGTTGATGAGAATTATTCCTTAATTGAGCAATAAGAATTTCTTATCTCCAAGAAATATTGGCCCCTATGTACGCCTTTTGCTTATGGTTATGAGCAAGGTTAAACTCTTCAATGTAGTACTTCTTCTTTTTCCCTAGCTCTTTCTCCTAAGTATGTTTGTGGAACTTATCCATAATTTTTTTTTTTATCTCTTTAAAGTTTGTAGGACACGTGCTCCAACAGATACCCCATTTACTACACTGTTTGTTATTTTTCCGCATCCAAGTCTTCTTTCTTTTGCACAACCTGTCACTAAACACAACCTTAGGCCATCTACCCTGTTCCATTTTCTTAGTTTTTTTCGAGTAATTTATGACTCGCACCATAGCAATTGCTTCAATAGGGGCAACCCATGTTTCACTTAACAAGATAGCATAAGGAACTGCACTTTTAATTTTGAATTTGTTTGTAATCAAACGCTTCTGAATTTTCTCAATTTGTTTTCACTGCATCTCGGTTGTGCCGCTGGCCCACAGTTCACAACCGTAGAGAATCACCGGAATCACTAGAAGCCCAAAAAGAGTTAGAATGGTTTTCCAGCCCCACAACTCTGCCTCTCTACACCTGTTTTCAAGAGCATAAAATTCTTTCCATCCCCCTAACGTTCTTTTCTTTCTACAACCCTCCCAACTTAAATTTCTGTTGAAGTCAATTCCAAGGTATTTGTAGTCTGCAACTTCCTCCAAAATGTTGCCTTCAAAGTATAACTTATGTTGTTTATGTTTTCTTTTGTTAGAGAAAACCACTACTTTTGTTTTACTAATATTGACTTGCATCCCCACCCTTCTACAAAAATAAGGGAACGTAAGTGCTCTTGAAAACGAAGAGATGATTTAGCAATCAGTATAAGGTCATCTGCGTACAAAAGAAGCCTTATAGCAAAGTTTCCCAAATTGATACTGTCACCTCCTTGCAAATTTAGTCACTCTTCAAGCTTGTCAATATATAACCTAAAAAGGGTAGGAGACAATGGGAAACCTTTCTTGACCGCTATATCGCTTCTAAACCTTTCAAAGGAACCGTGTCAAAGGCTTTTCTGAAATCAACAAAGCAACAAAAAAATTCTTCCTTTTTTTCCCAAAAAATTTCAATGATGTGCCTTAAAGTTATACAATGATCAACTGTGGAATGTTTAGGTCTAAACCCTGCTTTCCCTTTAGCACATTTATCTCTTTCTTCTGCCCACTTGATGATTTTATTTTCTAACATGCTTCCAAATAACTTTGCAAACAAGGGGTTTATCATTATGGTTCTATAATTGGAGGGATTATTGACGTCACCACTCTTGAAAAGAGGTATTTCCATACTAGTTGTCCAATTTGTGGGGAACCCCTATTGTATGATGTTTTTGAAAATTTTTGTGATGTGAGGTGAAAGAATTTTTAAGCCCTATTTTAGATACTCTTCTTGGAGTTCATCTAAGTCTTTTGCTTTTCCAGCACCCAACTTCTTGATACGCACCTCTACCTCTTGCACCGTGAAGAGTTTTGTGTCTGTGTCAACCAAGGGGGGAAGTTCAACCTTGGGATCCTGCTCATAAAGTTGTCTTGCATAGTCGAACCATTTAGAAGCTATAATGTTCTTTTCAGTTTGCACCTTTTTCGGTTGGAGCTCCTTCCAAAATAATTTGGGGCTATTTTTCCCAAGGAAGATTAGTTCTTCTCTCCTCGAAACCATGAAATCAGCCTTTTTCTTTCTTAATATCTGCTTGTAAGCTTTGAGCTTTATGTTATTCTTGTCTGATTCCTTCCACATTCTCCTTGCCTTTTTGCATTCCTCGTCACACCAAGCATTAACCGGATTTTTTTTTTGTTTTAGACTTCTTAATTTTTGCTCTTTTGCACTCAACAAGTGCGCTTTGAATTAAATGTGTTAATTTGTGACTATGAAGGCCATGAAATGAGATTTCCTCCTTCTCGAAGAGCCTCTCTAGCGTTATTTTGAAGGTATTAAAATTCTCTGGAATCAAAAGAATTCTGCCCTTTGGGGGATTTTGTTGGATGCACTGAGTTTTTGACCCTAATTACTTCTTTCCGGTCCAAGAGAAACTTAAATAAATTGGCTTGTGATATGATTTTAAGTCCCAAATTTGATCTCCAATCAACACTTCCTCCATTTTCTCACAAAAACTATGCGAGAAAATTACATAATCTAGTAAACTTGCTCCATTGTAAGTATTGCAAGTGAAATTACAGGACTTTTCCCATCTATTCAAACCATTACAAATGACTAAATCGAAAGCCCCACATAGTGTAAGCAATTGTTCTCCAAAGAGATTGCAACCTTTATCCTTTGAAATTCTTTCCCATTGATGATTACTCTCTTCTATAAGCCAAATAGGGTCACAGTCTTCTTTACAAAAAATAATGCTAGCTTGTTCACCTATAGTTCTAGCATTGAAATCCCCCACTATAAGGACTTCACCTAGCTGAGAGTATATTGCAATATCTGTGTTTAGGGTTGCAAATGGATCTTTGTGATCAAGCCCTCTACTTTTGCATATTTTTGAAATTTGCGGCGCAAAATAGCATGCTGCAATTCTGATGTGATTTCCATTTTCTGATATTTTAAGGCAGACAAATTGCTTATTTGGGTCTTCTTTTTCTACCTGAATGAAACAACCTTCTTTTTCTCTCACTAATACCATGATACCCCCGTGTCCTTTTCCATTCCCTACTGCTTTGTTCCACACTTCTATCTTCCAATACCCTTCAAACAAAGGTGTCTTGCACCCTTCATGCTCATGTGTTTCTATGAGACAAATTATGTCTCTACCTTCCACAATAGGCCCTAACCCAGGTCGTCGTCTCCATGGGTAACCCCTACAATTCCAACAAACTAATCCTAAGGAAGCCTGGGTATGAATTGATTACTATTTGTTTTGACATGCAAGACTCACAATTGATTCTTTGTCCCTGCTTGCCCATACTGACCTTGCTTCCTCATTTCTTGTTGAATAGTTTGTTGCCTCTTCTTTGTTCTCATTTTTCTGCCTTGTTTTGGAAGGAGGTCCAAATTGCACTATCAAAAATTTACGTTTATAAATCCATGCTCTTTTTCCCTCATCTCTTGCTTCCCTAACTTTTTTCATTTCGTCCCTCATTTCCTCTTGTTGTCTTACAGTTAAATCTTCTTCTAGAAAAAACCAAGAACCTCTCAAGAGCTTCTTCTTGCTTAGAATGATATCTTTATTACGCAAGCTGGGCATGATGACTTTCATGGGTCTAGATCTCTCACCGTTAAGATTACCTACTCTCCATGCTTGACATATTTTTCCTTGCCATTGGAGTTTGTCTTTCAAGAAGTCTCTTGCAACGTCAAGAGTACATTCATTTTCCCCATAATCTTTCACCCCTTTAATAATTATGTTTGTTGCTCTATCTTCTCTTTCCTTGCTTTCTCTATCTGGCATGTTATCAACCTGAATTTTTGTTTCTCCTTCCCTCTTAGCAGAATTGCTAATAACTTGAGCCCATGTTTTGGAGAGTTTTGCGGAATCTCCTTTCCTCTCTTCTCTTGATGTCTCTTCATTGTTGTTTATTTGGGAAACTACTTTCCCCTTATCCTAGGATGGTTTCGAATTCATCATCTTTGTATTATCCACTACAAATTTCTTCATGTTTTGCACCTCCGCTTTCATGTGTTGCCATTCTGTCTTCCCTATTCGAAGAACTTCCTGTAGCAATGACACTTTCTCCTTCAACGTTGTTGCTTTATGCTAAAGCCTGGTTTTTAGCTATTATTATATGGATTGTACAATCTCTTTCCAGCTCTTTAGTTTCTACTACCTCCAACCTCTTTTTTACATTTAACAGTTCTTTCACATAAAGATCAGATGACCAAGTGAGAGGTGTGGATGTGGGACTATATAAGGCATAATCATCAATGAATTTTCCTTTTCCTTTGGACTTGTTGCCACATGCTTGCAAATAGGACTTGTTTGAATGTTGTTTCTTGCAAAGGGCCTAAGTACTTTCCCTTTGAGACCTTTTTTTCCTTGTTTGCTCCCATTTAGACGAGCTAGTCTTCGTTTTAAAATGCCCCGATATTGTTTGGGATTGACCCAAACCCACTTCCCAGATTTGGCTAATGAGGCAATTTTCACTTTCCCTATATCATTTGTTTCCGTGGGTTCTAAATTTTCTTGTCCCGTTATCATGATGATATTAAGGGAAATCAAAATATCTGCCCAAAACTGACCCTTTGTTTTATGCTTAACACTTCAATATCTATTGGTATGACCATTGAAAACTTGCTTCTCTACCCACTGTCCCTGTCCTCTGTGTTGCTCTCTCCACTATTCACTACTGTCCTCTGTGCTGTTTTTCTGGTGCTCTAAAGAACCTCTCTCAAACCATCTCTGTGCTACAGTTAGAACACGTCTGAATTTGAATTACTAAGAGTATTAAGGATCTGTCTCCTGTGCCCGCGGATACCTGAAAAACAACCATGAGGGCAACAAATTTTCGGTGTAGAATCAAGGTTGAAGTCCAAGGAAAAATAGTAAACAACAATTATTGTGAGCTAATATTTGGGCAGTGTAGGCATGCATCACTTAAGGAGTTTAACCATTGCTTTATGATAATATTGCAACAGACAAACACCATGGCAATGTGTTTCATAAACAGAGGTTCGGACCATTATAGTTGAAGCCAGCAAATACCCACATAGTGCTTCGATCAAATGAGCCTTTTTGTGTGCTTTCAAAGTTGTATTAGTCACTTCTCTGTGTACTATCAACTTTAGCAGGTTTGCTTTAGGTGATTTGTTCAAAAAAATATTACTATGCGACCTAGTCACTAAGTCGCATTCCCGCTTAAGTAACCGAAGTTGCGACTTGCTACCATTGTGACTGTGTGACCTGCGGCAAACTGTGACTTGCAACCTGCGACAGACTGTGACTTGCGACCTGCGATAAACTTCTATTTGTGACTATGCGACTGAGACACATTGCGACTTGCTGTGACTATGCGAATAATAGATATGCGTTGTGACAAGCTGCGAAGACCCGAAAACTTCTAGAAAAATTATGACATAAAATATATATTTAAACGAAAAGTAATCCACTCAAAAGATAGGTTCACACACTTTCAGAGCGCTTGCTGGCTTCACCGAGACGACACGAAAAGCTTATACTCGATGAATCTTTCTGCAGACCTTAGATGCCAGGGGCTTCAACTCTCTTAAAAAAAAAAAAAAAACTAGAAAATAGAAATATTTATGTTTGTATGGATAAATACCTTAACATATACAATGCCTTTTTACTTGAATTTGCATGTCTTGCACTGAACACGTTCAGTAGACCTTATCAGTGAATTAAGCATGAATCTTCTGGAATTAAGCATAAACCTTAGTGGAATTAATAACTTCAAATTCTAGATCGTATAAATAGATTTCAATTCAATTTAAAATTTATTTTTATGTTTAATCCAATTCAATTTTATTTAATCAACTTCTTCCTATTTGTTATAAAAAAAATCTTTCTTTAATTGTTATAATATTTCCTCCTATAATGATTATATTCTATCACCATTCTCTATTAATAAAGGTTTAGTACTCTTCATATTATCAGTAAGTTTCAAGTTTCTGAAGATGGCTGAAGAGTTCACCCAAAACTTTAGGTAAACAAATGATTGAAACATATAGTTCTCCAAAAGTCTTCATCAACAACAATTTATTAACAGTGGAAGCATCCATACTAAAAAAACAATTAAAATTACAATTTTTTCCTTTACCATCTTAAATAAAAACAAAATTACACCACCACTAAACAAACTAAAAAAATCCATAAAAAATAAAAAAATAAAGAACATAAAGCCTAACCAAATAAATATCCAAAAAAAAACACGTTGAGATTAATTATTCATAACCGCCGTTGTGATTAAATATTGATAATCAATATAATATTGATTAGGATTAATAAAATATTTAAGATTGAGACTTTTTTCGAATCAAAATAAATCTATTTTAATTTTTAATTTATTATATATATATATATATATATATTTTAAATTTTTGTTTATAAATTTAGTAAAATATATATTATATTGAAAGACTTGATCTCTCTTGATAATGGATTTGGTGTCAAGATGCATTTAAATTGGTTATATATAAATATGTGTGTGAAATATCATGTGTTAATTCTATCTTAAACATGAAAATAATTATACATTTCTCTCAAATCAAATAACATATCATTGAAATGTTTTAGCTCCAAGGGGGTGATATTAATTTAGGAAAAATGGAGAGGGAGGTATAGTGGTGCTTGTCTGGCCTCCACTCACGCCCCCTAGAACTGTTAATGAGCAGTGATAGGAAAGGAAATCATAGGTTTTTGTCACCTGCAGTGCCCATTATTAAGTTTGACTTGTGGTGCTTGCCTCGTATTGTTTGGCTGTGGTGGGAAATGAGTTGGGTTTGTAGAGAGGAGAAGTTCACTGTGCTTCTGCATGCCCCTTCGAGGTCTCGGCCTTGGGGGAGAAGCGGTGAAGGTAATTCAGGTAGCGTGGCCTAGTGGATGGTGGCGGCACTAGCTGACCCTTGGGATCTAGGGATGCCCACGAAAATTCAAAGGATTTTCTTAAGTGTCGGACCATTTCAGCCCTATGGTGGAGTGTAGGCAGAAGGTAGTGGGAATTGAACTCGGTAGTTCAAAGGTAAATTTCCTTCTCTCGGTTTTTGAAGGGTGTAGATTTCATCTAAGTGTTCAGAGGCATCGATCATCCACGAGATTGAGACGAGTGGGGTGGGGAATTTGGATGCCGTTGGTCTTTTCCAAGGTGGCAGTTGATAGCTTGAGGCTACCCCTGGGGTGTCAAGACAAAGTCACTTCGTCCATTTCTGAAGGGGCGCAGGGAGTAGGTTTTACTTGCGGGTGGTGCGTCTTTGACCTCCATTCTGCCTCTAGGGTGGTAGTGAAGTTTGTGTTTCTTGTTGTCATTATGTTTGGGCAGAAGGCATTCAATCACCAAAGCCAGGATTGGAGTGGGGGGAATTCTGAGATGCCTCATCAAAGTGGAAGGTCGCGGCCAACCAGAGGCAGGCCAAGCAACCAACGTAGGAGGAGGGAGATTCATGAGGATCGACAGATAATCGCGAGACAGAGGCTGCCGCTAGCTCTCCCGGTCATGTGGTCGCACTAGATACACTGGAATCAATTGTTTCCCAAGTGCGAAACATCCAACTAAACATCAATTTTATTCGAGACCAAAGGTATGAAGGCTGTAATGAGCTGGTTGCATATATTAATGAAATTCAATTCAGTGAAAGTGAAATCATGGAGTAGATTGACAAATTGAGACGCCAACACTGGCGCACAAATGACCACCTTCACAACCTGGAAGTGAGGGTGGAGCATATTGATTATCATATGCATGAACATGTTGGTCATTTCACAGCTCCCCCTGTAATCCCCCCCAACCCCCCTTGATGCAGGGGCATCAATATAGCTAGATTAATGAGTCAAATAGATAGGTTGCTGATCTTTAGGATCACATATTTTCTAACAGGAGAGGGTTCCTGAAATCTAGGGAGATAGATTAGGATGAAGGAAATTCGTAGATAGAGATAACATATGTGTTTTATGTTGTGGAAGATATAGGGATTTGTCTAATAATAGATTTATGTTTCCCTCATCTGAGGAAAAGGGTTAAACATTTTTTTATAAAGCCTAAATTTCTAATTTTAGTCTGGTTAGACCAGAGAGTAATTGATTGAAGTCTTAGAGACTATGTATTTAGATTGAAGCTGGTAATAATATTATTGGTTCAGAGAAGAAAGAATTTATTGTGTCTTTGTGAGTCTGATGATATGTTTCATGTCTAATTATTGGAAGAACAAGAGGCCGTCACTTTGTTTCAGAGGAGAGCCAAAGTCCACAAGCTTCATTTGGATTGAAACTTTCCCTTCTATAGTCACAGAGAAACGAGGTTGCGGTTCTGTGTTGGATTGTAGGTTATAGTCACGCCAACCAGGAATTAAAGCCATAAGAAATCCCGAGTTTTGTGAGGTTAGGGTCGTGGTAACCAGCAACAGCCAAAAAACCTATGTGGCTCTTGGACTGTCCATTCAGCTCGACATCAATTTTGGTATCAGAGCGTGAAAAGATTGACCTAGTAAGTTACGTTTCTGCAAACTCTTAAAATTATTATTTTCTTGAAATTGTGAGTTGATTTCTTGATTAAAAGAGTAAAATCAAGAAATGGATGTAAGGATGAGAGGAGGAAGAGCAGGTCGTAGAGGTAGAACTGATGCAAATGATGAGTTAATGGAGTAGATAAGAGTCATGCAGGCTAGGATGGAGGCCATGGAGTTAGGTAGACACCGAGATCCAGACCTAGGGGATGTGAGTGACCCTGAAGAAGAGGGAAATGAACAAGAAGAGGAAGTAGCCCCTAAGAGTGCTGAGATGAAAATGCTGAGGTCTGTGTTAGGTTTGAGCTCTAGACCAAGACCTTCCTTGTCCACCTATGATGGGAATCTACCAGTAGAAGGGTTGATAGTTTGGATAGGAGAGTTAGACATGTACTTTGACTATGAAGAGGTTGAGCAGGACAAGAAGGTGAAGCTAGCTATTACCAGATTAAAAGGCCATGCAACACTATGGTCAGATAGTGTGCAATTAGAGAGGAAGAAGAAGAATAAGGTAGTCATTAAGAGTTGGGACAAAATGGTTGCCAAGATGAGAGGCAAGTTATTACCCAATAATTATCACATGGGTATTTTTAAACAAATGCATAACCCTAGATAAAGGTTGCTCACTGTAAGAGAGTATAAGAAGGAGTTCTATAAGGTGAACGTGAGATCATGTCACTTAGAAGACATTTTTGAAAAGACAACTAGATACATTAATGGGTTGAGAATGGACATTCAAGAGGAGATGAGTATGCTATCTCCTAGATCCATGGAAGAAGCTTATCAATATGCTCTGAGAGAAGAAGAAAAGATAGGTAGGAAGCAATATTTTGGCAGAGGAAAAGGAGCTGCCAAAGGAAGAGGATAAATCAATGGAAGAGGAAAAGCTCTAGTGCATAAGGATGAAGCTGATGGTTCTAATCAGCATGATCAAGCAGGGAAAGGACATGAACCTAGAGGTGGAAGACCCTACCAGAGAGGTAGAGGTAGAGATAGAGGCAAAGAGTCAGTCTATCAATGTTACACTTGTAACAAGCTCGGTCATCGATCCTATGCGTGCCCTGATAATGATAATGCAGGAAAAAGGGGTAATTATGTTTCCCAAGGAGAGAAAATAGAAATACAAGCACATGAGGTAAATAATGTACCCGAGGTTGGGGAAAAACTTATCATGAATAAAGTACTATTGAAACCAGAGAAGGAGGCTATAAAGTGCTCACAGAGAAAATATTTATTTCGAACTGCATGCAAAGTGCAGGGGAAAATTTTCAAGGTAATAATTGACAACGAGAGCACTGATAATTTAGTGTCCACTGAAATGGTGGAAAAGATAAACCTTAAGAAGGTCAAGCATCCAACACCCTGCAAGGTGTCATGGGTGCATAAGGGACATCAATTGCTGGTCACAAAACAGAGTGAAGTTGACTTCCAAATAGGCAGCTATAGGGATAAAGTGATTTGTGATATCATGCCTATGGATTTGTGTCATGTGTTGCTTGGAAGGCTGTGGTAGTTTGATAAGAAAGTGGTCGATGATGGAAATAGGAACTGTTACAAGTTTGAAATGGGAGGTATCCACCATAATTTATCACCTTTACAGGAAGGAAATGGACCTATAGTGAGTGAACCAAAAGCTCTATTGCTTGGAGGAAAAGAATTCTTACAGCAGATGACAGAAGAGGAGGTGAGTTATGCTATTGTTTGCAGACCAAGAGTTAAATCTATTGGTACTGTAATTTCAGATCTATCAACAGAGATTAAGGATATGATGAGAGATTACCGAGACATTGTGGTTGATGACTTGCCAAATGCAGTACCCCCTAAGAGAAGTATCAATAATCATATAGACCTGATACGAGGAGAAAGCTTACCAAACAAATAAGCTTATAGAATTTTTCCAAGAGAAAATGAGGAAGTTAGAAATCAGGTTCAGAAATTGTTAGACAAGGGCCTGATTAAAGAGAGTTTAAGCCCATGCGATGTTCCAATAATGATGAGCCCAAAGAAGGATGGCGAGTGGAGGATGTGTACTGATTATAGGGCCATCAACAAGATCACCATCAGGTATAGGTTTCCTTTGACTAGGATGTATGATTTAATGGACTGTCTTAGTGGAGAAAAATATTTCACCAAGATTGATTTAAAAAGTGATTACCATCAGATTAGGATTCAGGAAGGTGATGAATGGAAAACAACCTTCAAGACTAATGATGGATTGTATGAATTGATGGTCATGCCATTTGGGTTAACAAATGCCCCAAGTACTTTCATGAGGCTCATGAATGAAGTAATTAAAGACTTTGTAGGAAAATTTGTAATTGTTTACTTGGATGACATTTTTAATTTTTAGTCAAACAAAAGAAGAACATATGAGGCATCTCAAGTAGGTTCTAGATAGGCTGCAAAAGGAAAAGCTATTGGTGAATATGAAGAAGTGTACCTTAATGCAGAAGGAGTTAGTATATCTGGGATTTATTATCTTATAGGAAGGATTGAAGATGGATCCAGAGAAGGTGGCAGCAATCTTAGATTGGCCAACACCTAAGAACACTTTTGAATTCAGAAGCTTCCATTGGTTGGAAAGTTTCTACATGAAGTTTATTAAAAAATTCAATGGTATCTGCGCATCAATTATTGAGAATATTAAGAAAGATAATCAACCTTTCTATTGGACAGAGGTAGCTGAGAAGAGTTTTAATTTTTTGAAGAATAAGGTAACAAAAAAGCATGTGTTAAAGTTGCCAGACTTTGAAAATATCTTTAAAGTGAGACTTGATGCAAGTGATGCAAGTGGCACAACTATAGGTGCTATGTTGAGCCAAGAAGATAAGCCGGTGGCTTATTTTAGTGAGAATTTAAATGAGGATATGCATAAATACTCTTCTTATGATAAAGAGTTTTATGCCATAGTACAATCTTTGAAGCATTGGAGGAATTATCTAATGCCTAAGGAGTTTATACTGCTTTCTGACAACCATGGATTACAATTCATAATGTAACAACCCAAAATAAATCAGAAACATGTGAAATGGGTTGAGTTCCTACAAGGATTTACTTTTTTCATCAAGCATATAAGTGGGAAAGCGAACAAGGTAGCAGATGCCTTGAGTAGAAAATTTTTAATGGTACAAGAGAGTCAAATTCAAGTTTTGGGTTTTTATTTTCTTAAAAAATTGTATAAATCTGATACTGATTTCAAGGAGGCTTATGAAGTAAGCTTAAATCCTACCCAAAGGGATAGAGGACCTTGGAATGATTATACCTTACAGGATGGACTATTGTTTAAGGACAATAGACTTTGTATTCCACAGTGTTCTATGAGAGAGAATTTGATTCAAGAGAAGCATAATGGAGGTCTGGTTGGACATTTTGGCATTGAAAAAACAATGGGAAAACTAAGTCACTATTATTTTTGGCCTAAGATGAGGTTAGAGGTGGAGAGGTTTGTGAAGAAATGTAGAATATTCCAGCATGCGAAAGGAAGGAGTCAAAATACAGGGTTGTATACTCCTTTACCTATTCCAATTAGACCATGAGATTCAGTCAGTATGGATTTCATATTGGGTTTTCCAAAGACATAAAGAGGTAATGATTCTATCTTTGTGGTAGTGTACAGGTTTATTAAAATGGCACATTTCATTCCTTGTCACAAAACTAGTGATGCAACACATGTAGCAAACTTATTCTTTGATGAAGTGGTTAGATTACATGGTTTTCCAAGAAGCATTGTCTCAGACAGAGATACCAGATTTACAGGTCACTTTTGGAGGACCTTATGGAAGAAGATGGGTACTAAGATGACTTTTAGTTCAGCTTATCATCCATAGACAGATGGAAAAACTGAGGTAGTGAATAGAAGTTTGGGTAATAGCCTGAGAATTTTGACTAGTGAACAACCAAGATAGTGGGATTGTGTGCTAGCTCAAGCTGAGTTTGCATACAATGATTCACCGAATAGAAGTACATGGTTGATTCCATTCCATATTTTGTATGGAATGCATCCTAGAGGTGTACATGAGCAAATTTGGGAAATCTGGAACACATGAGTGCTGAAGGTGAAAGTTTTGCTACAACAATTAGTGAAGTGCATGAGCAATTTAAACAGAGGTTACAGGACAACAATTGCAAGTACAAGCTAAGAGAAAAATGTAAAAAGAAGATAGGTAAACTTTGAAGTAGTGGATTTGGTTCTAGCCCATCTTAGAAAGGAGAGGTTTCCAAGAGGGCAGTATAACAAGCTAAAACTCAAAAATATAGGACCATGAAAGATCCTTCAAAATTTCTCTGTAAATGCTTATGATCTAGAGTTTCCTACAGGTATTGGCATCTCTCCAATATTTAACATAGTTGATCTGTATCCTTATAAAGTTGATGATACAAGACAGCTTGAAAAGGATGGTGATCCTACAGAACCAGAGGAAGTAAACTGGTTAAAGCACATGCCAACATCAAGACCTGTAGAAGAAGAGGCTATTCTAGAAAAAAAAGTTGCAAAGAAGACTAGAGGTAAAGAGTACTTAGAGTACTTGGTGAAATGGTACAGACTTCTAGAGGAAGATGCTACTTGGATGAGTGCAACAGACTTGGAAAAGAAGAGCTATGATGTAGAAGATCTGATGAGTAGGAGCTCATAAACTTTTGACCCTTAGGAGTCTGATGCAAGGCCATCAATCTAGCTGGACTGATGAGTCAAATAGATAGGTTGATGATCTTTAGGATCAGATATTTACTAACAGGAGTGGGTTCCTGAAATCTAGGGAGATAGATTAGGATGAAGGAAATTCATAGATAGAGATAACATATGTGTTTTCTGTTGCAGAAGATATAGGATTTGTCGAATAATAGATTTCTGTTTCCCTCATCTGAGGAAGAGGGTTAAATCCTTTTGTATAAAGCCTAAATTCGCAATTTTAGTCCGGTTAAATCAGAGAGTAATTGATTGAAGTCTTAGAGACTATATATTTATATTGAAGCTGGTAATAATATTATTGGTTTAGAGAAGAAAGGATTTACTATGTCTGTGTATGTCTGATGATATGTTCTGTGTCTCATTCTTGGAATAACAAGAGGGCCGTCACTCCGTTTCAGAGGAGAGTCAAAGTCCACAAGCTTCGTTTGGATTGAAACTTTCCCTTCTATAGTCCCAGAGGAACGAGACTGCGGTTCTGTGTTGGATTGTAAGTTATAGTCACGCCAACCAAGAAGTAAAGCCATGAGAAATCCCAAGTTCTGTGAGGTTAGGGTCGTGGTAACCAACAACAGCCAAAAATCCTACGTGGATCTTGTATTGTCCATTCATCTCGGCACCACCCCTCCATAATATGCTACAGTTTGGTGTGTTTCCTTTTTTCTTAACTAGTACGCCATGGCCTCTAGGCCACGCGAGAATAATGCATGTAGTTTCTTGTTCATGTATTCCTCCAGGTCCCAAACTCAATAAGTCTGGTCAGAATGAGAGAAAGGGGTCTGCAGAGATTATTTTTGTAATTTGTACTTTGAAGATAATATAATGTTTGAACTTTGACTTAAAAAAAAAGAAGAAAAAAAGAAAGAAAAGAAAGAGTTTTAGCTCCAAGATTTTTTTTTATGATCTATTTATATATTAATTGAAAGTAAGAAATTTCTTTTCTCATCAATAAATGATTTTTACATAAAATATTTCAAATCAATTTTATATATTTTTGCAAGAATATTTTGATAGTCAAGAACTTGATATTGATTAAAACTTCTACTACATTGTGTGTTATATATATATATTTTCAATGAAATACACATATTGAGGAAACCCTCCAAGCACTTCTCATAATTTCAAGGATGATACTTGAGGTAAACTAACCAATTGTATTTTTAGTAATGTAACCTTTTGGGGACATCAAGCAAGGCCCAGTAATATCCACAGAGGTAGTCAGCTCAAGGATTTGACTCCCATAGCCTCCTGCTTGTAATTTCCAGCATCCAACCACATGAGCTAACCCATTGGGCTATCAAAATCTCACACACACACATATAAAGTTGATATAAAAACATTTTACACAAGATGAGTATTGAAATATTGTATTTATGGCAAACATTGATATCTTTTTAAAATTCTATGTGTTAATTTCATATCGGATATGGAAGGAATTATATATCTCTCACACTCAATCGTAAAAAAGCATCTCTCAATGCAATAAAAAATTTGCATAAATTTATCAAAACACTTTTTAACCATCATTTATAATAATAATAATAATAATAATATATTTTTAAGGTCATTCCCAAGCTATAGATAAAACTGGTGTATAAGACCTCCTTGTTTGTGGAACAAGGAACCCACCTTTACAAAGTGATTTAACTATTAAAGTTTATAGAGGGGTGTTTTCTCATGGGACAACCGAGTGGTTGGCACAATGGGATGTTATCTCTTCCCTCCAGTTTAAAATACCACTGGGGGACATCTGTGGCTGGTTGTGATAAGGCTCACAGAGTAGGCTCTCCCACCCTCGTGGAGTACCAACTCTTGTTACGTCATAAATTCCTAGTATATGTGGCTTACGAATTATTGGATATACTGTTGGCATTATAGTGAAAACCACTAGATTTGATCTTGAGTCTGACCCAAGTTACTTAAAAGAATTACCAATTTACCATAATTAAAAAAAAAAAATCTATAAAAAACTATATACTCTACACACCTTTAAATTTAACTAATAACCTTTTAAAAATAACAAATCCCCCTACTCATTAAACCCACTTAAAATATTAATAATAAATTAAAAATATATTTATTCTCAATTACTTTTATAAAATATAAATTTCAAAACATAACCTAGCATAATATTAACTTATACTTTCTTTATTTATTATTATTAATAATGATGCTTCTTTAAAACCTCGAAACAAAGAGAGGAATTCCATGCTATTTAATTATATCTGGATTTGAATGAGCATATGAGGTAATTAATGGTAAAACACATGCATAACGAGAGGAGAAAGTTGCTCAATATCCTAGCTTGAGCTTAAATTCAAATTTCAAGATTAATTGGGTCTTTGAATTAGTAATAATTCGAAATAGAAACAAGATTTATTGTGTTTAAAAGTGGAATTGATTTTTTGGAGTTTTTTGTTGTTGGAATTTGGTGAAAAAATTTGAGGTGAAATTTTGATTTGTATTATTTAAACTGGTTTTTTGACTATATGGATTCAACTCCCTAAAAACCCCTATAACACTTAAATTGTGCAATATTACTCATCAAACTTCTATTTTCAATAAATTCCTGTCGAATTTTAGAGAAATTAGATCTGAAAAAAAAATTACCATAACACACACCAAAATCTATCTCAAAAAAACAATAAATTAAAATTTTATAATTTCACTAATTTCCAAACAAAAAAAACATAAGAGCTAATTGTATTCTCACTACATTCTGTTAACTTTTTTAAGTTTAGAAGTGTATAATTTTACTAATTTCCCAGAAGGAAAACCCATAAAAATCGCTTAGAGAATTAAAAAAAAAAATTGTTTTACTTACGTTAACTATGTTTCATCCATTTCCCAGTCAAAAAAATAATTAAAAATAATTTTTATTTTTATTTTTTATTATTAAAAAATTAACATAAAAATAAAATTTTAGTGATCATATAAATATTAAAAAATTTGTTTTCTAAATAGGCTTTTCATTTGTTTTATGAATATGTCTTTTTGATTATCTAGTAAGTATGAAATTATAAATTTTTATTCAATAGTTTTCATCCATAACCAAGTCTTTAATATATGATTATAGAAATATTAAAACAAAATTCTTTGATCATTTAATGATTTTTCAAAATATTTTTACTAGATGAAACAGATGATAAATGAAAAATGATACAATTTACATAACAAAAATAAATAATAAACATAAAAAAAAACTTTAAAATAAGTTGTATTTACCATATGTTCTATTATCACTAAATTGATCTTGATAGGTGTTGGGTGTTAATTTTGCACTTATTTTCTACATTTGTTTCTCCTATTTTACCTCATGGCTATAACCATTAGGACTATCTTTGCCTTTTTTTCATATCATTCTATCTTAACTTGTGTTGTTTCACCTTATTTTCATTACTCTGTCATTTCATCAATTATTATAATGTATCATGTCTTTTTTATGACTAACTGAGGACCAATGTTTGGAGAAGATCTATGGTCTTTTGTTGTCTTTTCAGATGCTATTTGTAGCACAAAAGATCTCGAGCACGAGGTGTACATAAGCAGTTAAAGGTGTGTTGTTACAGTGAGCTGTTACACCACGACGCTGTTACACCATGCTCTTACAGACCCGCTGACGAACTGCTGTTACAGCTATACCGCTGACTAGATCTCGCCAATTCTTGATGTTGACCTTTTCTCTACCTGTTATGCTACAGTTGTGATTTATCATGATAACTGTAGAAGTTATTAGGTATTGTATTTTTGGATAACAAACTCTTGACGATTTTGATTGCAATCTATAATTTTCCAGTCAAACTTTTATTAAGAAGTGGTTGTAACCATATGTATTCTATTTTGATCAACATGAGAATCATGACTGATCCATCCCTCATTTTTCTGAGATGGAACCATTATATAGTTCTCGGCCCTTGAGGTTGAAAGGTTAGCGGAGAACAACATTACTTTGGCTCTGTAATTTTTGCTGATATTAATACAAGTTATCATTTTGTTGCTGTTACATGCATTATCTGATTTAGTTCCGTTAAAGTTCTTTCTCTACCTGCGCCCTGCTAGGGAGGAAGGGCCCTCCTCTTTAGCAGGGATTGCAGTGGTTAAGATAGCTATGTATACGTATTTCTATTTTGTTTATGTATCAGTGGAGGTGCTGTTGCTGCTATTTTGGCTATGAATAAGATCAGCTTCAATTCCAATGTTTTATATGCTGTTACACATATGAGATTAGATATACCAGCTGGGTAATTGTTGTGTGGTGTGCTAGGACATATTAATTGAGGTGTGATTACAGCCTTGTAGATCATTTTATTTCTGCATGAGTGATTTCCTTCCAGCATTTACTTCAACAACGATTTCCTTTATTTGGATTTGCTTCTGGTTGGATGTATCGGCACAGACAGTGAAACTTTCATTGAAATAAAATGCGTCCCTGGATTGATAATTTATGTGTACTGTTTAGTCATTTAACCATGATTAATACATCCCAAAAATAGGCTACTCTTCAATCAACTCAATGTAACTCTTTCAAACCACTTCTAACTGAAAATTAGCCTCTTCAGTTTGAGAGGGATCTCTCAAAGGGGATTTATGATTTTTAATAGAAATAATACTAGATAGCTAACTCTGTGAAATGTGACTTGGTTTTGTTTGTTTGCAGCTTGAAAAATGAAGGCTTGCTACCATTGGGCTATGGAGTCAAAATAAATGAACTTAGTGACAATAATTCTTCACATGGAAGCTGAGGAAAATAGAGGTTTTTAATAGGGATTATTCATACACACAACATAAGGAAAACAAAACAAATTAACCCCTAAAGCAAGTCAGAGCATGACAACATGAATTCTAAGTAATTAGAGATAAAATTCACTGCAAGTGATTAGACATAAAAGATATAGAGAAACAAAACATTAAACACCTCATTAGAATATCAAGTCTGGAAGTAGAATGTCACTATATATTACTGATAATGGAAAAAAACATACAAGTAGCAATTTGGTGCAATATTCTCCAACCCTTTTCTCTTTGATGTCCAGTTTATAAATAGACATTATTTACAATGTAAATGATCTACCCAGCTGGTTAGATCCTCGAACTCTAACTATGACACCTAAAATAATTGAAACTACTTTCTTGGAACAGAAAAAGGACATCTATCCTTTAAGAAGTCATACTCCTAATAGGACTCTACTTCCTATTTATTACATTAAATTTTTCTAACAGTAAAACATTTACATAATAGAGATCACTTGTTCGAGAGACAATTCACCATCACTTAACATATTTAAAATACCCTATATTTAGGAAACACAGTCCTACTTTTTAGGAATGGATAATATTCACTTTAATCATTAGTTTTCCTATTGAGCTGGATGTGTGACACTCATTTTGAGTAATGAGTCTCTGCTGGGATGGCCCACTGACAGGCTGGATGTCTCCAGATGGCTGGTGTGATGTTGGAACCCTAAAAAATCTTCAAAAGAATTCTCGCTACGAAACAAGGAAGTTTAAGCAGTTTCATAGCGTATGAAATCTTGCCTTTTCATCCATATCCTTGCCACCTTTGTCGGTCAAAAACCTTTACTATGCCAAAACACCTTGAAAACAAACTCTTCCCATATTTAAAAATGAAAAGAAAGACAATGCTGCTCTTCATTTGGTTAGATTCCATATGCATGTACATATAATTAAGGTTAAGTTTCCTAAGGATTGTCTCGTGAAGATGTTTATGGTCACTTTAGAAGGAAAAGCATGGTCTTGGTACGAAAGCCTGCCAAATGGTTCCTTATATTCTCTTGTTGATTTCCATGTTGCATTTTATGAGATGTATAAAGAATGTCATTCTTCCTTATTGTTGGTCAAAGACTGCTATAAACATTGGTCCATGTTGCATTTGTTGTGGCCTTCCAGTAGTGGTGTCCTCCACAATCTCCCTTATGAAACTCTTCAATCACCCTTTCAACTTCTTCTTCGAGCAATCAGTTTAAAATAATTCTAGCAATATCTTTCCAGTATAGATTCTTACCTATAATGCTGTATCTTAGATATTTCAGCTTCACAAACCTTGCTTTTGATTTAGTCAACTTTGCAGGAGCTCTGTGATCATGCAAGACAAAGATAATGTCTCTGTACCATTAAGATACAATTAACTTCTCTTCAATAGGAAACAAATCTTCATCTTCCTCTAACAACTCTGAAATTTTTGCAATGAAATTCATGTTAAGACAATCAAAATTGGATTGTGCCAAAAGCTTTTCCAACCATTGTCCTTTCACCAATTTTGTAGGTCTAATCTCTATGTCATACTCCAACAAATTAGCTATCCACTTCCCTCTCTTGTCATCAGGATCAACTTGTGTCAAAATACCTTTAACCACAATGTTAGGCACAAATGCAATGACATGAGAGTGTAGAATATAAATTCTGAAATCCTTAATAGCTTTGATCAAAGCATATGCTTGTTTTTATGGGATATTTTACTTCAGCTCTCAGTTACCAAGAGTTCTACTAAAGAATGAAATTGGTTGTTCTGTACCTTGTTATCCTTTCTGCAGTAAAACTCCAGCTATGGTATTTTCAGCTGTAAATGTGAAAACCAAAAATTCTTTTGAGAAATTTGGATTAATCAATACTGAGGCCTGAGTGAGGTCTTTCTTTATGACTTTAAATGATTTCTTGGCTTCAACAGCCCATTTAATCTAATCTCCTTTCTTCAACATCTTGGTAATGTCTTTGACAATTTCAGCAAAGTTTGGGATGAACCTTCTAACAAAGTTTATACTCCCAAGAAAGGATTGAATTTCCTTCCCATTCCTTGGCAGGTCTATCTTCTGAATGGAATTAACCCTTAAATTTTACTAAATTTTCACTCCATTGTATATATTCCGTTTTATTATGCTTTTTTTCTAATAAAGACAAGCTTATCATCAAACTTAAGGCGGAGGAGAAGGCCATAAGAGTTTCAAGAAGGCTTGGAAAATTTCAGAATTAAAGGTTCTGAGGAAAATTGAAGAGGGTTTTTATTTCCAAAAGATGGATGGCACTGGAACTATAGGTTCTTTGGTGTACCACAGGGGCACACCATCCCAAGTGGAGCCATTGTTATCACTCATTAGTTGTAAAAATTTTCTTGATAGGGTCATGCAGGTCATTCACCAAATGGATGAGGTCTCCTAAGCCATTTCAATATAATATATGATTTTTCTTTTGCATTTTTTAAGCCTATCCTAAGTTTAATGTTCACTTCCATTCATGCCATATAAGTCAAATCAGTCCCATATCATGTCAGTTTCCATTCACCACACATTAAAACTCAAAAGTGAAAACCTGTCAGTTTTTCTCATTTTCGTAGCGATTTACAAATAAAATCCGCAGATTTCGCTACGAAACTACCAAATAGTTTCGTGGTGAATCTTTCAAAAGCATAAATGTCTTCACTATGAAAATATGTTTTTTAGCTAAGGTTGTCAGATTTATATGAGGTTTCAGTTTATGATTATAGGAGTAAAGATGGAGGTCATTCAAGGTCATTATGGTAAGTTTCAAATGTACACAGCCGTGTTTGATGTAATCATCATCATTTTTGCTTGCATGTGCTATGATTAAAAATCAAGTTGTCAGTTAAACTTTTTAAACCTCACCCCAAACAACATTTTTTCATATTATTGTTTACCCTTGCATGTGAGTCTATCCCTAGAGAGCTGCTTCATCGATCCAAGCAGGTTGCTATCAAATTCAAATTCTGCAGGTGTAATAAACAAGCGAGGTAGTGAAGACTATAAAGCATCCATAGCTGCAAGCAAGAAAACGAGCAAGGGTGGCCATTATCACAGGTATGAACCCATGGATTTGAAATTACTCAATGAAGACCCTACTACTATGGAGGTTTTCAGGAGGACTAGCTGCTTGTAATTCTGCCAGAGGTTGTAAGGTTTTCATGCACAAGTTTCAAAGGATTTTGACACCAACTTCACAGGAACAACATTAAAGGTTAGGATTCTAAATCTCACAGTGACACCAGAGAGAATATCATTCGCTACAGGAATCCCTAGAGGCAGTGGAGAGTGATTTAAAGGTACCAAATTCACAATGCAGGATTGTAAGGAGTTTCTCAAGCAAGAACACAATGAATTTGATTTGACCAATGCTATCCCTAGGAGTTTTATGAAGGAGAATTATGAAAAAATGTTGATGGTCATTCAAAAATATTTCACTTGTGAAGGAATATTTCACATGGTTTACTCATATCATCTCAGAATTCTTTTGCATTTTGTAGGTAAGAGATCACTTGACTTACCTTTCTATTTATACAGAAGTTTAGGGAAAATGTCAAATAAGGTTCAAATCAATACAAAAGGAAATGAGACATCTCTTTTTCATCATGGTTTGATAAAGCTGTTAGTGTTGAAGAATTGAGAAAGTTAGACAGAGATTGGATTTCTTTCTTGTTTATGAGTGGTTATGAAATTGATGCGTTCACTCCAAAGAAAAGCTCAAAACCTAGAACTACTACATCACCAGCTGTGGCAGAAGAAGTTGAAGAAGAAAAAATATCATCCCCTATAGAACCAATGGACATAGAAGCAGAACCTCTGCAAGAGACTGAGACCCTTCAAGCAACACTTGCAAAACAGAAATATAAAGTCAGCAAACAAGGCAGCAAGAGGATCACTAGAAGCCAGACATTAGCCAAAGGCAATCTGGAGGATATCCTTCATGCAATTGACATTGAAGAGTCACCAATAGTGCAAGCTGAAGATATTGAAGATGGTGGAAGAAAACTGGAGAAAGGTAATACTGCTAAGAAATCATATTTTGCAAGTGATGATGCTGGCTTTATATTTCAGCCAAGGAAGCCAATGACCAGACATGCAAAGAAGGCCATGGAGAGAAAAAAGACAGATAAAATCAATTGTACAACTAGTAAGCATCATAGATTTTCCTCCATCAGCAGAGGAAGTAGTGGTTATCAGGAAGAGAAAGGGAAAAGAGAAAATAGTTGAAAAATCATAAATATAATCCCTCAAAGAACAACTGAAGGAAGCAGGTAAATAGATATTAGATTTGAAGTTAAAGGAAGAGAAGCACATGTCTAAGAAGGTTCAATTTGAACAGATTATGAAAATATGGGATAGGAAAATCTCAAGTGTTTCAAAATCTTTGGACAATGCTGAAATATTGCTGAAATGGACTCAACCATTAAGAGGGGATGTAAAACATATTAGGAAGATGAAATTACACTTACAAGATAAAAATAGAGCTTTAAAAGATCAATTGTAAGACCTTCAGGAGTAGCTAGACTTGATCCAAGTTGAGCAGGTGAAGAAAGGGCTGAGGATGAGAGTGGTTGAAGAACCCATAAGCCAATTAATTGTAAATGAAGAAGAAAATCCTAAAGAGTGAAAAATTGAGCTGAAACATGTCTGATGAGGTTCATGGCTTGCAAAGAACTTAAATTTTTCCTCAGGAGATCAACTTTTGAAGACAGTGACAAAAACAACAAATTCTGGTTTTTTAGGCAGTTTCGTAGCGTGCTTCAGGCTTGAAGCCAGAAAAATGCTACGAAAATTTTGAAGATGCAATTATGCTTTGGAATTCAGTTTTGTGAAGGATTAAGGAGGGGAGTTATTTGTTTTCAAGACTCACACAATGTTTACAACAATCTTTGACCAACAATAAGGAAGAATGACATTCTTTATACATCTCATAAAATGCAATATGGAAATCAACAAGAGAATATAAGGAACCATTTGGAAAGCTTTCGTACCAAGACCATGATTTTCCTTCTAAAGTGACCATAAACATCTTCATGAGGCAATCCTCATGGAATTGAATCTTAAGTCTGTGTACATGCGTATGGAATCTAACCAAATGAAGAACAACATTGTCTTTCTTTTCATTTTTAAATATGGGAGTTGTTTTTTTTCAAGATGTTTTGGCAAAGGTTTTTGACCAGCAAAGGTGGCAAGGATATGGATGAAAAGGCAATATTTCATACGCTACTAAAACTCGCTACGACACTGCCTAAACTGCCATGTTTCATAGCGAGAGGTCTTTAGAATATTTTTGAGGGTTCCAACATCACACCAGCCATCTGGAGACATCCAGCCGGTCAGTGGGCCATCCTAACAGAGACTCATTACTCAAAATGAGTGTCACACATTGTTGGGAAACCAGCTCCAAAAAGAGAAGAAAAGAGATATCAATGCCTCAGAAATAAGCCACTTCGAGGGGGCAACCTCCAATACATTACATGAATGAACAATTATTGGATGATACAATTTACAAAACCTCCTTTCTATATATAGGAGTCCATGGGGCCATAATGTAATCCTAGTGGGCCACAATGTAATCCTAGCTGACCTAACAATAATAATTTAAGGGCACAATAATAACAAAATGGGGTTACAAGGGTACAATAATAACAATAAGGGGGTTACACTAACAACAATAAGGGACTATACTAGTAATATAGGGACCTAACATGCCCCTCTCCTTCAAAAGAAGTGTTGTCCTCAACGCTTGAGTAGCTCTGGGTGCTTTTGTATAAAATTCTCATCCTCCCATGTAGAATCTTCAGTGGGTAAGTTCTTCCACTTGATGAGATACTCCGAAATTGATCGATTCCGTAGTTGTCGAGTTCTTGTTTCCGTGACCGCTTCCGGTTCTAATATGATTTTTCCTTCCTCATCAAGTTCTGGCAATATTGTTTGAACTGGAATATTTTCACCTATAACCTTCTTTAAGCATGAAACATGGAAAACCGGATGTACTCGCGAAGAAGCAGGAAGCTCCAATTTGTATGCCATAGTACCAATCTTTTGCAACACCTTGTAAGGACCATAGTACTTTGGTGATAATTTATTATCCTTCTTAGCTTGCTTGAGGGACATTTGTTCGTATGGTTGTAGCCGTAAAAATACCCAATCTCCTACGTCAAAACTTCTCTCGCTGCGATGTTGATCTGCCTGTTGTTTCATTCGATTTTGTGCCAAATTCAGGTTATCCTTTAAGAGTTGGAGAACTTCTTGTTGATGCTCGATGTGATCTTCCACTACTTGAACCTTAGAATTTTCTCTTAAATAAGATGTGATGGATGGTGGATGATATCCATAAAGTGCCATAAATGGGGTCATTTTTGCTGCAGTATGGAAAGAAGTGTTATACCTCCATTCAGCAAGAGGTAACCACTTGACCCATTGTGTTTGCTTACCATATACAAAACAATGAAGACATCCTTCCAAACATTTATTTACTATCTCAGCTTGACCATCAGATTGAGGATTATAAGATGAGCTATGAGCTAATTGAGTACCCAAACAAGAAAATAACTCCGTCCAAAAATTTCCAGTAAAAATGGGATCTCTGCCGCTCACAATAACCCTTGGGCTTCCATGTAGCTTTTGAATTATGTCCATAAATGTAGTAGCAACTGTACTTGCTTTAAATGGATGAGATAATGCACAAAAGTGTACATACTTGGTAAGTCTATCAACTACCACCATGATGACACTCTTTCCTTCGGACTTAGGTAAACCTGTGACAAAATCCATTGAAATCTCCTCCCAACGTTGACTTGGAATAGACAAAGGTTGTAGAAGTCCCAGGGTCTTAATTGTCTCAACTTTATTCTGCTGGAAAACCAAACATTCCGTCATAAACTTTTGAATATCAGATTTAAGGCCATCCCAAAAAAATTCTTTCTTCACCCTGTGGTAAGTTTTTAAAAATCCCGAGTGTCCTCCTAAAGGAGAAGTGTGCAATTCCAGAAGAATATTTTGTTTTATTTGGAATTCTTACAAATATATAAGCGATCTTTGTACCATAAGGAATCATTTTTCCAACTAAATGTATCAGATGTACTAGGATCTTGCCGCAACTTTTGAATGAGTGTCCATACATCTTTGTCCTTCTTCCATTCATCTCTTGCTTCAGTTATCCAATCTGGTTGGATAATAGAAATGGCACAAAGCAATGCTTCCACCTCTTCATTCTTTCTTGAGAGTGCATCCGCAACAACATTAAGCTTTCCCTTTTTGTAGATTATTTCAAAGTCATAACCCAACATCTTTGTGACCCATTTTTGCTGCTCTTCTGAAGATAGTCTTTGTTCCAAAAAGTGTTTAAGACTATCATGATCAATTTTTACCTTGAAGTGTCTTCCCATTAGGTAAGTTCTCCATTTCTTTAGTGCATGCAACATTGCTAACATTTCCTTCTCATAAATAGGTTTCTGTAAATACTTTCCTTTGATTGGATGACTTTCAAAAGCAATGGGTCTTCCTTCTTGCATTAAAACAACACTAATTCCATTTCCTGAGGCATCACATTCCACAATAAAGGTTTTTGTGAAGTCTGGCGTAGCTAAGACCGGTGCTAGGCACATTGCCTCTTTAAGATGTTCAAAGGCCTTAGTTGCTTCATGAGTCCATGAAAATGCATCTTTCTTCAATAATGTTGTTAGAGGTGCTGCTATTCTCCCATAATTCTTAACAAACTTGCGATAATACCCTGTTAACCCGAGAAATCCTCGCAAATGCTTTATGGTTGTGGGGACTTTCCATTCCTTAATGGATTTAATTTTGTTAGGGTCTACCTTAACACCCTCGTGAGATACAATATGACCCAGATATTCCACCTCTTGTACTCCAAATAAAAATTTGGATGTTTTTGCATATAATTGTTTCTCCTGCAATAGTTTGAGCACCCTGTCAACATGTTGAACATGATCCTTCCAAGAACTGTTGTAGATTAGTATATCATCAAAAAATACTAGCACAAATTTTCTAAGGAAGGGTTTGAAAATGGAATTCATCAACCCTTGAAATGTAGAAGGTGCATTGGTAAGGCCAAAAGGCATGACCATAAATTCATAATGACCCTCATGAGTTCGAAATGCTGTTTTTGGAATATCTTCAGTCTTCATTCTAATTTGATGATATCCTGAACGAAGATCCAACTTGGTACAATAAATTGCTCCATGTAATTCATCCAATAATTCATCAATCACAGGAATGGGAAATTTATCTTTAATGGTGAGATTATTGAGTTCCCTATAATCCGGACACATTCGCCATGATCCATCCTTCTTGTGTACCAATACTACAGGAGCAGAGAAAGAACTTTGACTAGGTTGAATTATACCTGCCTCTAACATTTCTGCAATCATACATTCAATTTCGATCTTTTGGACGTAAGGATATCTATAAGGCCTGATGTTTGGAGGAACACTTCCTGGAATCAAATGAATAGCATGATCATGATCACGAATAGGTGGGAGTCCTTTGGGATTTTAAAACACCTTGGAATGATTGTCCAAGACTTGTTGGAGATCTGCAGGAATAGATGATTTTGATGTTGGAACTTCTAGTGAGCATAATTGTGAAATTACGCGTCATTGTTATTTCTTTAGAAGCTTTTTCATGACATTAGAGCTTATTATCCTTCCTGGTTTCGTTGCTATACCTCGTAATTCAACTTCCTTTCCTTCTGAAAAAAATTTCAAGAAAAGTTCTTGAAAATTAAAAGCTACCGTCCCCAAAGATTGTAACCATTGTACTCCTAGTACAACATCAGCACCTCCCGTAGGAATGGAAAGCATTGGACTAGTCAATACATATTCCCCCATGGTTAGCTTGATATTATGGCATTTCCCAGAGCAATTTGTAGTTCCTCCATTTGCAACCATCACTTGGCATTCTGGTGCTGGGTATAGGAAACAATTTAATTCCTTGGCTACCTTACAATGAATAAAATTATGGGTGCTACCTGAATCAATCAACACTATTACCTTTTTCTTCTTGATCCGTCCTTCTATCTTGAGAGTTTGAGGAGTGGTAATTCCTGCCAGTGCATTACATGATATGGTCGGATTCATTTCTTCCTCTTCTAGGGTTGGTTCCCGGTGTATATCCTCTTCTTGTTCATTTTCTTCTTCCTCTTCACAATCTATGTAAAATAATTTCTTCTCAGCACACTTATGACCTTTAGTGTATTTGCTATCACAACTGTAGCAAAGCCCTTTTGCTCTTTTTTCTTCCAATTGTTGTGGTGTCAACCTTGTAGGTTGTGGAAATCCAGGCGTAGCAACACTTCCTTCTTTATAGAATTGAGTGGTAGGCTTCCTTGTCGCCATAATTTTACATTCAACTTTTCTTGCCAACCTGAATGCCTTCTCCAATGAATCAGGTTCCAAAACGCGAACTTCATGTTGGATGTTATCCTTTAAAGTGCCTATGAAGAGATCAATCCTGTGTTCCTCCGGAATATCAGTTACCCTTATATTCAATTTTTGGAAGTCCTCAATGTGCTGCCCCACTAAACCCTTTTGTTTGAGATTTATCAATTGGCTAAAGAAGGTGTTGCTCTTTGTATCCTCATAATGTTCTATCATTTCCTCCGTAAAAATTGACCAAGTGACAATTATTTTACGGGAGCAAAGCCATCGATACCATACAAATGTATTTTGTTCTAAATGTAAAGTTGCAATGCGTACCTTTTGTGTGTTTTGCACGTTATGGAGATCAGAATATTGCTCCATCTGTAGTATCCATGTTACATGATCCTTTCCATCAAACTTCCTCATATCCATCTTTGGAATATGGTGGTTCTTCTCGCCAACATTAGAGTTTATGAAATCACGATTAACATTTATTTTGTTCTCATCATGAGGTTCTTCTACTATCTTTTCACCATTAGGAAACGTTTCTTGTATCAACTTTGTCAAACCTTCCATGTCTGCTTTTAGAACATTCTTCATGTTTTCCATTTTCTCATCGATATTAGCTTCCATGTCATCCATCTTAGATTCCATGCCAGCCTCCATGCCATCTATCCTAGATTCCATGCCATATATCTTAGATTCCACGCCTTTCTTCAAACCATCCATCTTAGTTTCCACGCCTTTCTTAAAAACTTCCATGTCATTTTTTGTTGCTCTTTGCGAGAGCGAAATTTGTTGCACTTGCTCTTGCAATTTTGATATGTCATGTTGCCATTCTTCGTCTTCATGAGTCATAGTAGAGATTTCCAAAGGCTTAATGGGTGTTGAATTATTTTTAGGGGCCATTTTATAATCCAATACTAATATCTATTCTACAATATTCCCTTGCAATCAATTCAACTTGATTCTTCAAACAAGACTTATGCAATTCGGAAAAAAATTACACACCTTTTACTTGCTTTTGAGGAGCTCGATATTGAAATTGGATTATCTCTGTGATTGTGGCTCTTCAATATCTGAAATTTAGCATTGAAGTCACCCTATAAATTCTCTTTTGAATGCCACAGGTCTGACTTGATTTGGATTCTCCAAGACAAAGTTATGTCCAATCTCCCACAATGACCTAATTATGGACTGGTTCAGTATAGCGAACTTGTACGGCTTGCCACGTGTCACTGTTTCATCCTTCGCCTCTGAAATTGATATCCAATAAACTACAGTCTGTGTACTTGCGACCAATTTTTATGGCACTCCAATCCGATGCTTAGAGAGAGAGTTATTGAAATTTTCCCACGATCACCTCTTTGAGATGAAATTCGGGAGCCTGAAAAAGCACTACCTTCCACAGATCATATCTCCAAAAATGTTTTGAACCAAGCTCTGAAATTTTTGAATATTTTCCTTAGGATTTCAGCTTCGCACCATAAAAATTTCAGATTCTGAAACTCAGTAGAAAAAAAGTTATAGCGGAAATTCCACGATGACCTGTTTAGGAGCCTGAAAAAAGACCTAACTTCCACAGATCATATCTCCTAAAATATTGCGAACCAAGCTATGAAATTTTTAGAAAATCTTCCTCAAGAGTTCGGCTTCGCACCCTAAAAATTTCAGCTTCTGACACTTTGTAGAAAAAAAGTTATAGCGAAAATTCCACGATGACCTATTTGGAGTAGCAAAACCCTAGAATCCAAAGCCTCTGATACCAAATGTTGGGAAACCAGCTCCAAAAAGAGAAGAAAAGGGATATCAACGCCTTAGAAATAAGCCACTTCGAGGGGGCAACCTCCAATACATTACATGAATGAAAAATTCTTGGATGATACAATTTACAAAACCTCCTTTCTATATATAGGAGTCCATGGGGCCATAAAGTAATCCTAGTGGGCCACAATGTAATCCTAGCCAACCTAACAATAATAATTTAAGGGCACAATAATAACAAAATGGGGGTTACAATGGTACAATAATAACAATAAGGGGTTTACACTAACAATAATAAGGGACTATACTAGTGATATAGGGACCTAACACACATCCAGCTCAACAGGCAGACTAATGATTAAAGTGAAGATTATCCATTCTTGAAAAGTAGGACTATGTTTCCTAAATCTAAGGGTATTTTAAATATGTTAAGTGATGGTGAATTGTCTCTTGAACAAGTGATATCTATTATGTAGCTATTTTACTGTTAGAAAAATTGAATGTAATAAATAGGAAGTAGAGTCCTATTAGGAGTATGACTTCTTAAAGGATAGTTGTCCTTTTTCTGTTCCAAGAAAGTAATTTCAATTATGTTAGGTGTCAGAGTTAGAGTTTGAGGATCTAGCCAGCTGGGCATATCATTTACATTGTGAATAATGTCTATTTATAGAATGAACATCGAAGAGCAAAGGGTTGGATAATATTGCACCAAATTGCTACTTGTATGTTTTTTTCCATTATCAGTAATATACAGTGACATTCTACTTCCAGACTTGAGATTCTAATGAGGTGTTTAATGTTTTTTTTCTATATATCTTTTATGTCTAATCACTCACAGTGAATTTGATCTCTCATTACTCAGAATTCATGCTGTCATGCTCTGACTTCCTTTAGGGGTTAAGTTGTTGTGTTTTCCTTATGTTGTGTGTATGAATCATCCTTATTAAAAACCTCTATTTGCCTTAGCTTCCATGTGAAGAATTATTGTCACTAAGTTCATTGACGTTGACTCCATTGCCCAATGGTGGCAAGCCTTCATTTTTCAACCTGCAATCAAACAAAACCAAGTCACAGTTCATAGAGTTAGCCATCTAGTATTATTTCTATTGAAAATCATAAGTCCCCTTTGAGAGAGCTCTCTCAAACTGAAGAGGCTAATATTCAGTTAGAAGTGGTTTGAAAGAGTTACATTGTGTTAATTGATGAGCAACTTATTAAGATCAATTTGGTGATAACATGTTCCATCTATTTGAAAAAATTACAAAGTTTAAAATATCACATAAATGTTAACAAATCTATCTAATCAATTATTTTTTTAGAGCTATTTTAATTCTTTTATTCAAAATTAAATTTGTTTTGGTTTGAACAAGTTAAACGTTATTTGTTTTTTGCCAATGTAAAAACTATCAACATAAAAAATATAATTGGAATTTGATTCATAAAGACATGAAAAAGACTATAAACATGTTTTGGAAAAATCATTTCTCTGGATTTAGACAAGCTATTGATTGTTTGATTTTTGTTCATGTGTGCAAAGGTATATGAGTAAAGTTTGTGGCATAATTTTTTTTAATTTTCCTAATAAAGATTATGACATAGGACACATGAAAAAAATTGACCAACTGAAAAAATATTATTCTCATGTAATATTTAATTATAATTAATATTTTTAGTTTACTAAAATATAATTAATCATTTTTAATTTATCAAGATTAAATTTGAATAAACTTTAGCATTTACCATATAAATAATAAATTTTTAATGTGTAAATTTTAGCATTTAGAATATAAATAATAATTTTTTAATGTTTAAAGTAATATTAATATTAAAAAGGTTTTTATTCATATTTACATTTTATTTTTGAAAAGGTTTTATCAAATAATTGTAAAAGTTTTATCAAAGAATTAATTAATTGTATCCTATGCTTTCTCATTTTGTTATTAGTTAGTTTCATTTATGCTTTTTAAGAATGGATTGGATTATGAAAAAAGGTAAATATGAATTTATTTTCATGAATTTATATGGTGTAAATTGGTTTATTTTTTACAAATATTATTGGTTTATTGGTTTACAAATATTATCCCAATATGAAAATCAACAATGTTCAACCATCGTCATTCATGGTCAATCATAGTCAATATGAAAATCAACCATGGTCAATCATGGTCAATATGAAAATCAACCATATTTAACTATGGTCAACCATGGTCCAACGTGATATTGTGACAAAGATTGTCTCTATGTCAAAATCAACCATGGTCAACCATCATCAACCATGGTCAAGCATGATTAATCATTGTCAACCATGGTAAACTATGGTCCAACATCACATTGTGACAAAGATTATCTCAATTTGAAAATCAACCATTGTCAATCATGGTCAATGATCATTAATAACCATGGTCACATTATGAAAAAGATTGTTTGATTGTTCAACGTCACATTGGTCCAACATCGCATTGTGACAAAGATTCTCAATATGAAAATCAACAATGGTCAAGCATGGTCCAACGTCGCATTATGAAAAAGATTCTTTCAATATGAAAATTAAGCATGGTCAATCATGGTCCAACGTTGCATTATGACAAAGATTGTCTCAATATTAAAATCAACCATGCTCAACCATAGTCAATCATGGTCAAACATCATCCAACGTCGCATTGTGATAACCATTGTCTCAATATGAAAATCAACCATGGTCAACCATAATGTAACATTCCCTTCTCGCATCTACCCAAGTAACTAGCCAACCGAGGCAACCGGGGTAAACATGCGATAAGAGGCTACTATAATGAGATTTAATCCCCTATGTGACCTTAAGGAAGTGGAACTGGCAGAAAACACAACCTACAGACCTTGTACAACAATCACAACATCCCCAGGAGGTAACCCAACCATTCAGGCCTCATACCCCTGGGTCACACTGACATTTTGACCCAATTTGAGCCATAACTGCAGACATAACACTGCATTTCAGGGGCTAGGAGGCTATAGCCACAAGAATAATACTGAATGCTAATGGCTATGGCCCAAAATGCTCAGATTTGTGCTTGTGGCTCTGGGATTTGAGCCAACTTTTCAAGCCTAGAGCCCAGGTCACCGCCCAAAACTTCATGAAAACTTAAGGGATGATAAATAACAATAGGACAATGATATGGAAGAAATAATATCAACAAGAAATCATCTTGAGCCCTCCTATCCATGACATGCATTTTGTCAAACTCGTCACAAACATTGAATCTACAAGTGTAAATGACCTATTTAAGCATATGGGTCTCATAATTATCTGATAATTGCTAAGAAGCATTGCTACCTTACATCATTAATTGCAATACAATCTATTTGACCATAGATACATTGTTTATTTATTTACAAGTAAAAACATGGATATATCCATACATCATCACTGATCAAATACATGTTTATATCCAACACAATAAGCACACAAATACAATGGATACAACAACAATAGAATCCACGTAGAAACCAATACATTTTCATACCAAATATCAAAGGAATGAGATTCTCATTTATGGATATAAAAATCCAACCAGAGACGGGATTTCCACGTTCCACCTAATCATATATTCGCTGAGACAAATCTCTCTTCAGCCAATCAACCCCATGCCATATTCCAAGCACGAATGTGGGACTCAAACCGAAGAACCAACCAGGGAATCTCGAAGCTAAACCACCTCACCCTCATCAAAATAAATCTGGATTTACCGTGATCCACACTGGATCACTAGGCCAACACAATAAACATGTCATAACTGACTTTACCATGATCTACACCTGATCACTAGTCCAACAAAAGAATGTATATTACCAGATTCTCTCCGCCTAAACCGTGAGGAATTTTCTTGTCTCCTAGTATCTCAGGCTTTACTGCAACCCACAGCCCAAATCAGAGGTCACTAGGCCCTAAACTGAGACATACTCTCCAATATTTATCATATATCCAAAACCCGGGATTCCTAGACCTGAATGGAGAGAAAACCACATCTCAGGCTTCACAATCCAAACCCGGATTACCAGGCCCTAAACTGAGGCAACACATGAACAAGTTCTATAATCATTCAAAGATCCACCTCACTCAACTTCGAATCCATCCAATAATCTAGCTAAACCAAACATGATAATTCCACAACACCAAAACTATATGGAAATGGCAAGGCTAGGCTGAATACATTGTCACACCTGGAAAAAAAACCATGCCAAGACAGAAAATACCACATACAATACAATGCATGTCAGAACTATCAAGGAAATCATACAGGAAAATATACTTGCAAAGAATCATGTTGTAGCTGCTTGATTCCTGCTCCTCCTTTATTTCTTCCTCCTTCTTATTGTTCTCTTTCTCCAATTCCAAATTGCTCCAAAAACTCTAAGTGTCCAAGAGTGAGAGAGAGAGAGAGAATAATAAGAGAGCTCCAAAAAATTCATTGAAAAAAAGGTACCAACTGATCCTCAGAAGCCTTTTTATAGAAGAGGACTCTAATTTATTCATTTTCCATTATTTTCCTTCATTTTCCTCCTCACATGCAAACTGTGCCCTTTCATCTCCCTTTTCTCCTAATTTCCATTATTTTCATAAATAAATTCCAAAATTTCCATTTTCCTTTCCAAATCCTTTTCCATTTGCCTTTGTCAATTTACTTAGCCATAATAAAGCAAATGAACATCCACTAGGATTTTTTTTAACTTTTATTACATGGAATTTTCACTAGGGATGTTACAGAACCCTCCCCCTTGGGGGACACTGTCCTCAGTGTTCAACCACACATATACCTCAACAAAACTGCTGAAAAACAACCATACTTCCCATGGAGCTTTATAACATAGCTCGATGCAGTATTTACAATGATCACCCTGCTGAAAAGCAACCCAACATGACATCATAACAACGTGACAACTATAATGACAGGACACCCATACCGCTTATTGGAGCTTTATAACATATCTCATGGAATTATTTACATCCATATACATATGTACATACATCCTAACGTCACATAAAAATATATATCAAACATCACCAAAACATATACCAAACATATAACGACATCACACCAAAATTTCTTTGCCTCAACTGGAAAACAAAGAAGGATAAATGGCCCACATTTGATCTGCCATATACCATGTAGCTTCATCAGGCATAAAGTGCTTCCATTGCACTTTAACTTGCTCGATTGCTCGTTTCCAGAGAATGAGAACCTTTTTCTGCAATATACACTGAGGCTTTGGCTAGAATTCTCCATCAGGTTCCACCTGCAATACAGACCAGTCAATGACATGATCAACATATTTAACATACTTCCTAAGCAAAGAAATATGAATGAAATCATGGAGTTTCACTTTGGAAGGTAGTGCAAGTCGATAGACCATTGGTCTAATCCTCTCAATGATCCTGAAGGGTCCATAAAACCGTGGTGCCAACTTTTCACATGGTCCAGTCTGCAAGGATCTCTTCTTCAGCTTGATACACAATTAAACTTGATCCGCAACCTGAAACTACTTGAACAACATGTTCTTATCTACATAACTCTTCCACCTATCCTGTGTTGCTTTTAATTTCTTATTGATCACTTTCATTTCTTGTTCCATTAGTTTGAACATCTCTGATCCAATCAATACCCTATTAGTTGGATCACTCCAACTGATAGGAGTGTTGCAACTCTATCTATACGTAGCCACAAATGGACTCATCTTCAATGATTCCTGATACCTGTTGTTGTAGGAAAAATATACTAGTGGAAGATACACTTCCCACTTACATTGTTGATGCATCATATACATCCTCAACATATCCTCCAGTATCCTATTGACCCTCTCATTCTGTCCATTTGTCTGCGCATGATAAGCTGTGCTGAAGGCCAACTCGGTGCCCAAACCTACAAACAAATCCTTCCAAAACTTGGAAGTGGAATTTCATCCTTGTCTGACACAATATTCTTTGGAACACCATGCAATCTGAATATGTCTCTAATAAACATCCGTGCTACATCACTAGCTGAATATCTAGTCTTCACTAGAATGAAATGTGCAACCTTTTTTAACCTGTCCACAACAACCATGATGGAATCATGTTGTCTAACTGTCGTAGGAAAACCTGTGATGAAGTCCATGGGAATTTCCCCCTATTTCCACTCTGTATTCACAATCAACTGTAGCAATCCACCTGGATGTTTACACTCTGCCTTAACCATATGCCTTATCCTCCTCAAGCTTAACAAAAATAAAGAGGTACTTTCCAATAATGGTGGGGGGAAATTGGGAAAAGGTATTCATCTTTGTATTCATTTGAAAAGCATCATGTCGCTCTTAAATATGACACTCTGTCACACTTGTTTCTCGTTTGGGGAATCCATTTGTCTTACAGTTAATAAAACCTCATTTAAAGTCTTCAACTGGTTTTAGGTATTATCGTTGAGTCAAATGTTGCCAAGTCAATTGTTATGTAATTATGTGTTCAATATAAGTTCAAACTAAGGTCATATTCCTTGAAAATATTAGCCTCCATTTGTGTTGGTCATCCCTGAGTCAGTCCTTGCAAAAAACATTTCTTCAACTTGACATAAAAGTTTCGTGTCGTAGGCCCTCCTACGACAGGTCACTTCCTATTGATTTCAACTCATTATTGAATGCCCTGATGACAAGTTTCTCGCCTTTGATGACAAGTTTTCATCATTGACCTTCGATCGAGCGATTCTATGAGTGTTCAACTATAGATCATCTAATCACACTTCATATATTGTATTGAAGTACCTTGAGACCCATTCTCATTATTGGTGGTTTCTCTCGCACTTGTTAATTGTTTTCATCATTGACTAGTAACCAAGTGGTTTCTACCATGTTCAACTTCGATACATTCAATCACATGGCTAGATTCATATTAATTGAGAGATGGAGATTAAGACCTTGCATCTAGTTTCATCCATCCAGGTTGCGAGGAGTTATACATTCGTGATTGTGTAGACAAATTCACAATATATGGTTGCGTCCATACTATGTCTACTATTGATATGATTCTAGGCTATTTCTGTACTAGTACATTGAATTAGTTTTATTATGAGTATGGGAATTCATACCTTAGTGATGATTATATATATTTGCACTATAATCCTAGAATGTTCATTGCGGGTTTGCAACTAGTGTCTGTGATCCAATATTTGGTATGATAAAGCGCTTCAATATTTTAATGAATTTTCAGAATTCACACTTTAAATGGAAATCTGTTACATGTCATTTTGTCACCATGACACTTGATAGTTAAAATGGATCTATCACCATCCATACTTATGTTCCAGTACACTCCTTTGCAAGTCAAAAATTCATATTCCTTGAACAAATCATGAATTTTGGGTAATGATGGCTCTTTGACCTCTTAAAGATGACTTGCGCACTTTTCCTAGTCAATTGTCGCGCATGCGTTGTTACTACCATAAATTCTTGCGCAGTTATGTGCTCTGTTTTCCATTAAAAACTGCGCAAATAACTCAAAGTAAAGTAAAAATAAAAAGTAAATTCTAGAAGCATAGTTGGGCACATATATCCCAACTAGAAGCTTCTGAGTCATATCTGTTCGAGCCAAACAATTATAATCATGGAGCTAATTCCCTTGGATCATGGAACCCTAATCCCACTATTTATGGATCTCATCCATCTTTTTTGGATCTTAGACTTCCTCCTTTTGTCCTATAAATTGAGTTGAGACTTCAGGGTTAGGGGAGTTCACTTATGGTAGTCTTACGCTGGTAATTTTGATTGGGAAGCTTGTCATCCAAGGAGGAATATTAGAGGCATTTGGGAGGAAATTTCATGACATCAAGGCTTGGTTGTAAGGGTTATATTTTATCCTTGAACAATACATTTGGATGATTTTTCTCATTGTATTGTCTTATTGGAATTATGAATGGTTTATGCTCATATATTCATTAAGATATTTTCAATTTCTAATCTCCTTGATCATTAGATTAAGTCATTTTCATATTGTTATACTACACATGCCTTTGATCCTTTGTATGCTTTTGTTTGCAGGTTTCTTCAAAGCATTGAGGAGCTACATCAAGACAAATTGCGGGATCTTCATCAGGCATTTCGTTAAAAAGGTTAGGGCATCATCCTCTTCCTTTAGTTTTAAAAATATGAACGGAGTTAGCTGAGGGAAAGAGATATTCTTATGTCTGTTTGTTTCTAGTTCTCCTTTAGGATTCTAGGGAGATCGCTCTTGGTCGCAAGAGGGATTTATCGGTATAAAAAATTGGCGACCATACCGGGGAACGTCTTTGTCCTCTAGTTTTTATTTGGTTATGCTTTCCCATTTTACTAGTTTGAATGAGTCTGAATGTTGTTAAATTTTTGAGCTTTTAGATCCTCTGGGTTGAAGTCCTTGTTTTTATTTCTTTTTAAATTTCCTGAACTTGCACAGTTCTGTTTTAGAAACAGAGCACGGAAGTGCGCAATTTGTGCTGCAACACAGTGCGCATGTGCACTGGATTGCACTAATTACCTACGCACCCCGCGGAAATTTTTGAAAAAAATGAATTTTCCTCTAATCAGAGTTTGATGTTTAATTTCTAAATGGTCATTTCTACTTGTTTCAACCTTCAGAACTTGTTTGTGAGATTGTTTTGATTACCTTAGTGAAATTTTTGAGAATTCATCCATTTCACATTTTCGGGTAGGTTTTGGTCTGGTTTGTTTGAGTGCCTCATTGAAAACGATAGATTCTTACTCCAGATCACAGTTTTTCTATGTTTTCTTTCGAATATACCAGATTACTTGTTGATCTTGCTCATTTAAGCGAAATAATTTACTTAATTGTGAAGAAAGATTCTAGATTAGTGGAATTAGGGTTGTCTAAAAAAAGTAGGGTTTTGTGAAAAGTGCTTCTGTTTGCTTAATGTAAAAGTGATTTATTCTTTTTTTTTTTTTTGGAAGTTTGAAGTAATCATGAAATTATACTTATAGGCATAATTTAATCAAAAAATTCATTAAGAACCTTTAGATTTTTAAGTTTTTCATAATTTTAGAGTTTTTGTAGTTTTTCAATAATGTTTTGGGATTTTAAAAGTTTTGCATTTTGAAGATCAAAGAACCTCTTACTTTCCCTTAACTAGGATTTCATTGAAATGAAAAAGATTAAATTTTGATTGTTGAATGCATTAGAGTGTTTTGAGTAGGTCGGAATATCATCAATTTCACTTTCATATTCATCTGAGTAAGTAACAACCAAATAACACAATTTTAATTAAAATCAATCTAGAATTTTGTATATTTTTAGGGCTCATTCCACCAACATGGATCATGTTAATACTTTGGAATAGGGAAGTGAGTAAACTTTCCAAAGCAATAAACAAATAGTAGAATCTTGCGATAGGGAGAAAATCTAGTTATTACAGTTTTGCTATGGGAAGCTCTTCTTATACAAGAGTTAAGCAAGAGGTCATATTGGACCCGTTGAAGTAATCGTATCGGCTTCATTGGTAAAGATAGAAGATTTGGACGTGTTAGCATTGCAATCAACACTTGGATTGTGACAAGCGCCTGACCAAACACATCTTAAGCTCAAGGGTTTTTTTTTACAGTTGGATTATTTTTTTTCAAATGTGGTTGGAACTTACACACACTGAAGAGGATTTTGAGAAAATAAGAATCTCTCACACATATGAACTTATCACAAGGAATAAAAATTAAAGTGAAATACAACTGAATATAGAACATGACAGTATGGAGCTCTAAGTGGCTAAGTTGAGGTGGTTGAGTGCTCCTCGTTTCTTGGAAAAACTGCCTCCACAAAAAGTGTAATCTGCCAAGTGAAAAGAACACCTAGACCCTTATCTGCAAAAGCGAATGAGTAGCTAACTGAAAGGAGTAACCAACTGGAAGATACCTTGACTAGATGAACCTTGGAAAAAAGATGGTCATCATTGAGGTTGCATTCACTTTATCATCATTTAGTGTCATTCTTTTGAGAACATAACCAAAAGTAGCTCTTTCTCTTCCTTATACAAAATCCGAAAATAATAGCTACTTTTTCCGAAAAGGGTAGCTATATCTGAGAATAATGTGTATAAGAAAATAATGACATGTTTCTTCAGATCTTCAAGGTTCTGTATATTTAATCATCATAGATCTAATATAGAAGCAAAAGTCCTAATAGTTGCAGCCTTGGTTACCCTTTTGTTTGATCTTCTCTTCTGTGCTTGCTTTTTTTGTTGAATATTTTTCTTCCTTGGTTCATTCTCTGGGCTTTCATCAATGTCTATTATTGCATCCCTGAGAGAAGGGTTGGCTATGAGTTTTGTTGTTAATCTAAGCTTGTTCTTTGGTCTGGTGTGAGGCCTTTGAATGTATGGGTTTGGAATATATAAAGGCATCTTTCTCCCATGTATGACTCTGCTTGATTGTCCTTCTTCAAACTCTGACTCATTGAACTCTGTCTCATTGCTATCCTCCTCAAAATATCAATATGAATGTGTTATAACTTTCTTCTTCCCTTTGGCTGAAAAAATAATAGATGAGTAAAGCTGAGCAGTTGGTTCTTCTACTGTAATAGTCTCTGAAACTTTTATTTTCTCCTTTTTGATTGAGGAAAAGACTTGTGCAAGTGTAGGCTCCTCTGGTACTGAAGTGACATTGTTTTCTTGATTCTCCTGTCTAGCCTCTATAACAGAGCTTGGTGTCAATGTTTTAGGGTTGAATTCCAGTGAAGGTCCCTCTATCTTGATGAGTTTTCTCCTACATTTATCCTTTGAAGAGGAAGCTTCCTCTTCCTTTCTCTTAGACATAGTGTTTTTGTCAGGTAGGGTAGCTTTTTGTTTGAATTTGTTTGCATACTCCTGAATGAAAGGCCCCAAGGTCTGAGGCTCCTTAGATGATCTGCTAGTCTAGACCTCCTTGGCTGGTTTCACTATAGGCATAGGAGTGATTATTGGTGTAGAAGTGGTGGTTTGAACTCTAGCTTTCCTGGCTGAGTTCCTTTTCTGCTTGCTATATGGTATTGAAGATGGACCAAATTTTGAAGGAGTCAATGTAGGTGTAGGGCTTGACTGTTGCTCTTGGGTATTTAGTCTTCTAGGCCTTCCTACCCTTCTCCTTGAGTTAATAATGTTAAATCCCTCTTTTGCTAAATTTTTTTCCCATGTGGTTCTTTTCTTTCTTGGGTGATAAACCATCAGTATCTTAATCAAAACTCCGTGATAGAGATTATGAAGAGAATAACCTAGGGTTTTCTGTATATTTTGAGACATTGACAACAAATACATATGAAGAAAAAATGGTAGATTCATAGGTTTATAGCCAGGGATGTGAGCTAGAAACCTTATCTGGTATTTATGGACAATAGAAAACCTACCCTCACAGGTTATGTAATGTTGTACAATGGTAATGAAATGTTGCCACTCAGGTCTAAAATATGAAATATGAACAGTAGGGGTCCAACCAATATGTTCATGTTCAGGCTTTAAATATATATTCGAATCAACCTTAAGTAGAGTTTTGTTATTGTTGTGCTAGGACTCACCTGTAGCTAATGTTTGGGTAGCACTTGCAATGGTAGTCTCTATGATCTTGAAGGCCTGAGACCCCAAATTTAACTTTTATCCATCGAATGTCTTGGCAAATGCTTGAGCCACTACCACATTTTCACCTGAAAAATTCTTTAGGAACTGATACCACCTTGTTGCTTTGAATTTGGGCTTAACACGATGGTAAAAAAATGGGTGTTAGCTGGCTCTAAACAGTTCATGTTACCACCCTTGCCCATATTTTTAACAATTAACCTAATCACCAATGCACAATTGTAAAACGAGAAACAACAACCCTCCACGAAGCCTTAACTACTGGAACTTGGTAACAAATTGTTTTGCTGGAAGATAAAAACATTTTGTTGTAGCTGTCACAAGAGTAAACAAAGATAGAGCTCTACATGCCCTAGTACTCGGTGAGAGGGAATGACACGAAAACAAAAATGACTTAAATCTGTTGCCAATTCATTTCACCAAACTCCATCACATTTTTTAATAATTGCTACTTGTACTTCAATTTTGATACATTTACCCTTTAATGAGTAGCAATAGATTTGAGTAGCCTTAGAACATAAATAAAAAACCTTTTTAATATATCCTATAATGAGAAATAACCACATTTTAGGTGAGTAATACCTCTTGTTTTAGAATACCTTCACTATTTTAAGAGCAGTTTTTGTTTCCCCCGAGTAATGCTTCTTTTGTCTCCTTGTACCAATTGTGCAGGTAATTTCTACTTTTTTTAAAAAGACAGTTATTCCTGTTTTACTTGTAAAGCTAGAACTTCTGAAGAAAATAAATACCTCTCTAGGAAAGGGTAGATATTCCTGTGTTATTCTTAACACAATTGATGACTCTGACATTTTTGTCTTTAACAATGATGACCAAACTTTGATTTTTGTTTGAAAAATTACAGTGCTAACAGTGGCTCCTATTGGGGATGAAGTCCTCCTTGTGAGGCTTCAAGGACCATAGTTCAAGTGCGTTTTCCAGCCCTTATTTATCCAATCAACAATTCTTCTTATTAACTCAGAAAGACCAACATGTCTAGCCATTGGATAATGGAGTCATACACTAGATTTCAATCTTTTACAGCTTATTTAAACATGAATGAAATACGGAAATCAAATTGCAATCTAAAACTAAAAATAAATGCTCGAGTGGCGAGCTTATTCATCCTCCTACTTCTAATCAGCTGAAAACTTTCCTAATCAAGTATAACTTGATTTCCAATGCAACCATAAAATCATTTGACTAGTAAAGAGAAACTCTTGCATGCAACTGTTTGAAAATACCCACAAGGGATATAATATATGTAGCAAGAAACAAACTGAAAACCTGTACCTACTTCTATAAACCGTGTGTGTCATTTCAAATACTGCTATATTGGAGACCCCTGCTAAAAATGAATCCATCCAATCAGAAATCAGATCATGAAACATATGATGAATGTCTAGTTGATCCAAAAGACCAAGCTACTGTTGTTTAAAATCTGCTATGTCAATAAAACTGGGCTGCTCATGTCCTCCTTGCAACAACTCATTCGTTGCATATGTTTCATTAAATTTAAAGGAAAAAAAACATTCTTTAAGCCATTGATTACTTTCTTGAACAAAAAACTCGTTAGAGGAACTTAAACCAGCAAAAATAAATGGCAACAATATATCAGGTTCCAAAGGAAGAACATCATGCTTATCAGATTATTCATCCTGAGTACTAGGAAGAATTGGATACGTATGAATCTGATTTGGATCCATAAATTTTTCAATCTCTTCATAAATTTTTTCCATAACACTACTAGAAGAATCTACTTTATCATTCTGAACATAACACTCAAATTCTTCACAACAGTTATCAAGAAACAACTCAAATGAATATAGTCCTTTACAATAATGATGAAACATTTCTTAAAATTTTGTTAAATAAGAAATAGTACCAACAGGTAAGGACCAGAACCATTTGCACACATGTCCATCAAGGGAAAACACAAATATTTTCATGAGGACATCTTCATGAAACACATCCAACAAGTGCATAAACATGAAATGCAATTAGGTACTTAACGGGATGTTCATCTTCATCTCCTCGAAATATTAAAAGACGATGTTGCCATTCATTTGTAGAAGGCACCGGATTAGGAAAACCATGAATTTCCAAAAAAATTAAAGGAGCAAACCTTTGAGCCAAGATGGTAGCAAAGGCTTTTGACATTCTGAAACTATGGAGCCGCCACTGGATTCTTTGTCATGGAGTCGCTAGGTGAAAGATCACAATATTCTTCAAGTCGCCAATTCTTGTTCACCATCAAGAATTGATCATCAGCAATAAAACAAAAGACTCGGGAGAATACTTCATTTCAAGGCCTTCATCTCCCTGTAGAATCACCAAAATATGCTAGCTCTGGAATCAACACTTGGATTGTGACAAGAGGCTGAACAAACACATCTTAAGCTCAAGGGATTTTCTTGCAGTTGGATTAGTTTTTTTTGGAAAGTGGTTGGAACTTACACACACTGAAAGGGATTTTGAGAAAATAAGAAGCTCTCACACATATGAGGGCACTGGAATATGATGTGGTAGCAAAATTAAGTTTGTATCCTGATGGTTAGAAGAATGGAAGATAAACAGTGGATATGTAGAACATAAGCCCAATGATAAGAGGAAAGGGAGACAAAAATTCTAGATCTGAAATGTATAGTGAAAGAATGCTTTAAAGACTTACAGGAGTGTCACTCTGCATTTTAAGAATCCCGTTATAAATAATGCTTCCAAGTAACATGTCCTCATGAATCAGGAATTCTTGATGAATTAAGATTGATAAAAACATATTTACATGCATGTTAGATCAAAAGGCTTATAAGTATGAAACAAGATTTAATTCTACCCCAAGGAATGTTTATGAACAATATTCAATTCATACTGAATTAGGAAAGCTTGGAACAAGAATTACAAAATTAGATCAATATATCTTGGAGGTTCACAAGACTGATAAATGCATGAGATAAAACTTTCATATTAAATATGGAAAGATAGATAAAGTATGTAAAAATAGAAGGGAAAACAATACACATACCACACAGTTTGTGAGTCCTCAAGAGTGCATATGGATATATTATCAACTCAAAAATATTTAACACAGTATAGAATAAGCTAAACTACCAATGAACCCTTTCTTCCTTGCCTTAAATAGTATATATACAAAAAAAGGAGTTTTGTAAAAAGCCTCCATAAAAAGTGAAATTCTGTTTTTTAGAGATTTTATTACAATCCTCTACATATAGTAGAGCTTATCTGAAAACATAAAAAGTAAACTAAAAAAAAACTGAAGATAGAACATGACAATATGGAGCTCTAAGTGGCTGCGTTGAGGTGGCTAAGTGCTCCTTGTTTCTTGGAAAAACTTCCTCCACAAAAATTGTAATCCACCAACTGAAAAGAACACCTGGACCCTTATCTGCAAAAGTGTAGGAGTAGGTAACTGAAAGGAGTAACCAACTCGAAGATACCTTGAATAGATGACACTTGGAAAAAATATCATCATCATTGCGGCTGCATTCACTTTATCATCATTTAGTGTCATTCTTTTTAGAACATAACCAAAAAGTATTTTTTTCTCTTCCTTATACAAAATCCGAAAATAATACCTACTTTTTCTGAAAAGGGTAGCTATATCTGAAAATACTGTGTATAAGCTAAAAATGACATGTTTCTTCAGATCTTCAAGGTTTTGTATATTCAATCATCAGAGATATAATATAGTTTAGCAAAAATCCTGATAGCTTCAGTCTTGGTTACCCTTTTGTTTGACCTTCTCTTCCGTGCTTGCTTTTTCTGCTGAATCTTTATCTTCCTTGATTCATTCTCTGGGATTTCATCAATGTTTATTGTTTCATCCCTAAAGGGTTGGATATAAGTTTTCTTGTTAATCTGAGCTTGTTCTTTGGTCTGGTGTGAGGCCTTTGAATGTATGGGTTTGGAATATATAAAGGCCTCTTTCTCCCATGTATGACTCTGCTTGACTATCCTTCTTCAAACTCTAACTCACTAAACTCTGTCTCACTACTATCCTCCTTAAAAGATGAATATGAATGGACAATAACTTTATTCTTCCCTTTGGATGAATAACTAATAGATGAGTAAACTTGAGCTATGCTTGGTTCTTCTACTGTAATAGTCTCTGAAACTTTTCATTTCCCCTTTTTGAGTGAGGAAAATACTTGTGCAAGTGTAGGCTCTTCTGGTGCTGAAGTGGCATTTTTTTCTTGATTCTCCTATCTAGCCTCTATAACATGGCTTGGTGTCAAGGTTTTAGGTCTGACTTCCACTGAAGGTCCCTCTATCATGATGAGTTTTCTCCTGCGTTTACCCTTTGAAAAGGAAGTTGCCTCTACCTTGCTCTTAGACATAGTGTTTTTGTCAGGCAGGGTAGCTTTTTGTTTGAGTTTTTTTGCATACACTTACATGAAATACCTCAAGGTCTGAGGCTCCTCAAGAAATATGCTAGTGTAGACCTCCTTGGCTGGTTGTACTGTAGGCATAGGAGTGATGATTGGTGTAGAAGTGGTGGTTTGAACTCTAAGTTTCCTTGTTGAGTTCCTAGTTTGTCTACTAGATGGTATTGAAGATGGACCAGCTTTTGAAGGAGTTGATGTAGGTGTAGGGCTTGACTACTGCTCTTGGGTATTTAGTATTCTAGGCCTTCCTACCCTTCTCCTTGATTTAATACTATTAAATCCCTCTTCTGCTAAAAACTTTTCCCGTGTGGTTCTTTTCTTTCTCAGGTGATAAACCACCAATATCTTAATCAAACCTTTGTGATAGAGATTATGAAGAGAATAACCTGGGGTTTTCTGTATCTTTCAGGACATTGAAAACAGAGATATATATGAAGGAAAAATGGTAGATTCATAGGTTTAGAGCCAAATATGTGAACTATAAACCTCATCTGGTATTTATGGACAGTAGAAAACCTACCCTCACAGGTTATGTAATGTTGTACAGTGGTAATGACATGTTGCCACTCAGGTCTAAACTATGAAATATGAATAGTAGGGGCCCAACCAATATGTTCATGTTTAGGCTATAAATATATATTCAAATCATCTTTAAGAATAGTTTTGTTATTCTTGTCCCAGGACTCACCTGTAGCTGATGTTTGGTAGCCCTTGCAATGATAGTCTATGTGATCATGAAGGTATGAGACCCCAACTTGACCTTTTCTCCATTGAATGTCTCGGAAAATTCCTGAGCCAATGCCACATTTTCAAGGAGTTACCGATCATATTTTCAAATTTCTTTCTGAAATGAAAATCAAGACCTCTTTTAAACCCCATAAAACCCCCAACCAACTCTTTAGATTGGCTAAGGACAAAAACGACACTATACTAGGCCCCATAGTCTATTAAATTCCTTCATCCTGTGGAATGTCTTACGTAGGGAAAAATGGTAGATCCTTTAAAGTTCGTCTCAAAGACCATATGACTGCCACCTACCATAGTAACAATGCTAAGTTTTCCATCGCCGAGCACTCCCATAATACCAAGCATCTTATTAGTTTTGATAAAACCAAAATCTTAGCCTTTGCACCCTTCCATACTGATTGAGTCATTAGGTATAAATTTTAAATTGAAAACCACCCTAACAACTTTAATCAGGATGATGGAAACAATTTAAACAAATCCTGAAAAATCACTACTCATTCTTGTCCTCTAAATCCCATCCCCTAATTTCAAGTTCTTAACCCCTCTCCCCCCTTTTTTTCTTCCTCTATTTCCCCTTTTCCCTCATCTCTTTTTCCTATCCTTTGATTGTTCCTTTCTATCTTCACATAATATGTCTTTCTTGTTAATTTTTTATAATTTTTTTTAAAAGCTTGGCAAGACTACATCTTCATCATGTCCAATATATCGCCCTAATCAGGGCGAGAAATTGAACCAATGACTTCACATCAAAGAGTGCCTTAACAAAGCACCCGATCACCGTCAATCCAAGATCCTGTAGACATAATCAATTTCAATTTTAATTTAATCTAGTTTAATTTAATTTACTTATTTCTAATTTCCTACACCTTTCCTAATTAAACTTAATTTATTTTTAAATTTTACAAATTAAATATTATACATTAAAACTCTATTTACATTTAATGATTCTTCCTTAATTTAATCTAATTTTACCTATTTTTTATAACTATCTCATTATTCCATACCCCTTCACTAATATCATTTGGCCAAATTTAACCTTTTTAATATTTTAATATTATTTAATCAAAATTAGTTTAATTAATATAATTAATTTTAAGTACCTTCTAAATTAATTTTAAAATAATAAATTAATTTTAAAATATAAATTGAAAATTTTATTTAATGATTTGGCATTAAATTAATTCTTCTCGTGCTTATATATTTACCTCTTCTTTAATCTAATTTGACCAATCTTATTATTTTATGATTATTATATTCACCCCTTTTTTAATCTAATTTGACAAGTCTTGGTTTTTTTATTATTATTATATTCTTCATTAATATAATTTTGCTAGATTTATCATTTTTATAATATTTAATCCTATAAATAGATTTCAATTTAATTAAAAAATTATTTTTATGTCTACTTCAATTCAATTTTATTTAATCAACTTTAATCATTGATTTCTTCTTATTTGTTATAAAAAAAAAATTCTCTAACTGTTATAATTTTTCTTCCTATAATGATTATATTCTATCACTATTTTCTATTAATAGAAGTTTAGTACTATTCATATTATCAATAAGTTTCAAGTCTATAAAGATGAGTGAAGAGTTCACCCAAAACTTTAGGCAAACAAATGATTGAAACACATAGTTCTCCAAAAATCTTCATCAACAACAATTTGTTGACTATGGAAACATCCATACTAAAAAACAATTAAAATTGCAATTTTTTTCTTTACCATCTTAAATAAAAACAAAATTACACCACCACTAAATTTAGCTTTCAGCTAAATTGAATATTATAGTTTGTTTCATCACTAGGTAGGTGAATAAGTGGGTAGGGAGGCCCATAAATCTCCTTAGAAGGAAAAATAACACTCCTAATGTGAAAGGAGTAAGAATAAGCAGCTGGATTAAACACCTTTGGGTGTGAATTGGAGGGGATACATGTTGAACAGGTCAACTTTGACCAAATCAACAACACTATCATGGAGGAGTGGCATTTATGATGAGACAACGCAATTTTAGTGGAGGACAACTTGCACAAGCTTAGTGGCAAGTATGGATGGGACCTAATGTGAGAAGGCTCACATACTATATATGGAGGGGATGGCAGCCATTGTTTTCATGTTTTAGATTATCATTTTGATATTGGTCTGTTTAGACTTTGCATCCTTTTGCTGTTTAGCAGGGTTTGCTGTGCTGTTTAGCACAAGGGTGTTCCTGATCGGGAATCCCTACCTCATCCTCAAGGAAGGAGAGGTTATTTGGGCTACATTTCCTCATTCTGACATTTTGGCCAAGCTACCTCCTTCAGCTACAATGCAGTTTCTGTTTAGAGCTGGGTTGTGTTGCATGGTGCAACAAAGGAGGATCACATAGAGCCAGTTCTGGGCTTGTTTTTTAGTGGATAGGTAGCCTATCCATTTGAGGATCAGAAAGGAGGGCTCCTAGGCATATTTCTACATTTTTGGCATTAGTCCAACCATCTACCATCCTTCACAGCGCAGTTACAAATCGGATCTGCATTATTTTTAGAGGCAGTTGCTAGGAGGGTTCATTGAGCTCATCAAGAGGGTCTGTTTCTGAATAGAGGGATCAGCCTTCTATTGAGAAATACCATTGGAGGAGGACATTATCATTTCAGATCTGTCATAGCCTCATTCTATTCAGTTCTAGTTTGCAGTGACATATCAAACCTAGGGTTATTGTCACATTGTATAATTTTGTTGGTATTTCTAGCAATCTTTTCTGGGTTGGCTAGAAATCATGTATTAGAGCCCTTATCTTCTTTTCTGGGCATATATTTTGTATCTATCAACCATATTCAATTTATGTATGTTTAAATCATCAACTACACTAATATAGACAATGCTGTCACTCCTTTCCAACATTCTATATAGTAGCAGCAACTCATGTGCTTATTGATATGATCATTGGAGGCTTGTTCTTATTTCTTGAGTGGCTTAACCCTCAAGATTTTTTTTTATATTGTTGCTAATACCTTAATAAAATGATGGCTAAATATTGATCCCTCTTATGACATGTTCAAAATTGCCGTGTTTTACATTATTATGTCTTGTATTGCTGCTATTTCCATTTTGGAATATTATAGTGGTATCAGAGCATAATCTTGGCTCAGCCTGTGCATTCAAGACATTATGCCATTAGGAGGAAAAGATTTTCACAGAAAGGAGAATTTGTATAGAAGAAACAAAGGCATGAATCCATTATTTGGAGAAATGAAGGAAGAAAGGATCTTCCAGATTCTTTTCCAAACTATGAAAAATATTAAGGAAGATATCAAGGAGATGAAAGGGGAGAGGTGTAGAAAATTTCCAAGAGGTTTTAAAGGGAAGAAAGCCCTAGATATTCACATGATGGGTGTGGAAATTTAGCCACACATGTAGATCCATAGCGCATTTATTTCCCACATTCACTGCAAGAGAAATGGAGAAAGAAGATGCACCCAAGGAGGAGACCTTGAGTGACTATCTTCAGAAGTATGAGTCTCATTCTTGGAGATTCAAAGAGCAGTTGGACTTCCAAGGGTTTTTCCAACTCAAGGAAGACAGAAGATCCAACAACCATAATAGAAGCAAGAAAGTTAGAATCTTTCTATCTAAATTTGATGGATCAACAAAGTGCACAACCAAGGCTTGGGTGAAGGAGCTAGTTTCCTATTTTCAACTACACCAAGTCTAAGAAAAGGAGGCCATTAGAGTAGCAGCACTGCACCTTAAAGGTATGGCCCTTGATTGGTGGTTTTATAGTTTTTCTTCATTTCATCATGCAAGTGTAAATACTTATGTAGGTTTCACTGAGAAGATAGTGAAAATATTTGATATTAAACATTGTAAAACATCTTTTGTTGAAACCAAAAATTCAAAACCTTTGCATGAGTTGGAGGGATTTATTTTACCAACTCCACTCCATATTTATATTGAAGGGGATAAAATAATGCATAATACCTTGCCAGGGGCAAGATCCCCACTTCTTGAAGAAACCTCTTCTATAGATGAAGACCTAGAGATTCCTCCTTCAAGGGAAGACCAAGATCTAGGGTATCTCATTGATGATGAGGCTTTCTTAAATATTGGTGAAGAGGATGAGCAAAGAAGAGCTAACAACATTGTACCATTAGGAGAACATCCATCACCACATGGAGGTGGAAACGGAGCCATTTCTTCCATTATAGGAGCCCTTGTGTCTTTTCAAGGAGTTCCAAATGATCTAACATGTGGGGACCGAAGCACAATTCCGGACCAGCATGCATCAATTTTTGTGGATTGTGAAACTTGGAAGATGGAAGGAGGAGAAGAGGAGAGGGATCAACATCAAGAGATGATGAGAATTCACCCTTATCTATTTCAAGAGATTTCTTCACAGAAGAAGGAGATTGTATTGCACAATGAGAGGAGGAACAAATCAATCCACTCATATATACGGTCTTCTTTAGATCTTGATGTCTCACTCTAGGGAGGCATTCCACCTGGGAGGCCACCAGATCTAGAGTTGGTAAGAGACATCTTACCATTTGGTTCACCACTCTTAGATTCTGGAGGGGTGGATACCTTGGAGGGGTCTAGTACAACACAGAGAGACTGGGTTAGACTCAAGGAGGAGGGATACAATCTCCCATTTTTAGCATTACCCACTCTCACTACATATTCTGCACTGACATAAGTTGCTGCAGTATTGGAGGATGGCACCAACATGGTGCAAGGGAGCTTCTCCATGGATTTGGAGAAATAGAGGGTACTTCCTTTGAGGAAGGAATCCTCCATGTATTGGAGTAGATGGAGGCCACTCATGCTTACATTGGCTAAGATCAGGAGGTTTTTTTTGGATGGTAGCTTCTCATGGGAGGTCAACTTCCAAAAGTCACCACTTCTACTTAAGCATGAGCAGTTGCATGATGGGAATGGAAGTACTTTGGAGGATGACTTTGGCATGAGGGGTGTCAAAGGAAAAGACAACATCATGTGGGGAGCTTCACATTTCAGATCTTCAATGTTGTCTCTTAGGAGGATTGACCCATATTGGAGATCTAAACTTCTGGTAGAGTACTCCAAGGATCTTGGTGCTTGCATGATTCTTGATGACCTGAATGGAGATGACATATACATGGAAGATGATGGGGTCATATATTATTATGACAGAGTCTTCTTGACTAGAGCTTCTGGGCTCAAGGAGAAGCTGTTACATGCAACACTTGTGGACTTCCTTTCCATGCACCTTGATGCATATCATTCCTTGATGGAGGAGTTCAATTAGGAGGGCATCCAACATGATGTATATCAGCATATGGAGAGATGCATAGTCCGGATAATGATGGAGAGGTTGTCACAACCACTTTCCTACTCATTGAGAGTGAGGGAGAACTTTCACTTGAGCCATTTCAGCTCAATGACCAAGGTACATAGTAGAGGATGTACATTTATGCATTATGATTTGTACCCTTTTACTTTTTGTGAGCAACATATTGTACCAAAGAGGATCATTCCTTCTTGTATATTGTATTATGATGTACTTGAGGCCATTTGCAACATTGATTTTGGCCATTCTATTGGTGGTTTGTGGGAGGGGCCACATTATTATTGGTGTGCACCATTGGCACCATACTTTACTTCTATGATCTCATCTTGTAGGATGGTTGTGGTAGAAAAAAAGTGGCTGAAGAGACACTTGTTATACTTTGTTCTGAGGCAGGCAGGGGATGCACTGTGCTGGTTCCACAAGTGGGACCATGATCCGCCTCCTGCTTGTCATATGGCAACTTGTTTTCATTTTCTTTTGCTTCCATATATTGATGTTGTTCTTTTTCTTATGGGAAGCTTTGTTGGGAGGATGGCACACTATTTGGAGGTGTCCATTAGGATTATGATTATCCATACTTCATGTGTTGCATGTTTCAGGAGAAACAATGGGCAGACCATGATTGCCACACTTCATCTCTTGTCTTCATGTGGGAGGAGCCATTTGGAGAACTTAAGTTCTTGGGAGAGACACTTCATGGATGTTTTGATTGGTGGGGTAACTTGGGTCATTCTTGGAGACCATAATATTTCATCCCAAGATCAGCAAAAACCCCATAAATATCATAAATGGAGAGAGAAACAACATGAGTGGAAAAATCTAATCTCTCCATACAACCCCAATACATTGCATGAACCAGGGGTTGAGGATTTCTTTGATGAGCTACCTAGAATGGCTCATTTCATTTGGATGATAGCATGGGTATGGGAGAGTCTCATTGGGAATGAGATCCCCTATGTTTTTCATCACTCCTACCTTGAGGAGGCCATTGGAAAGCAATAAGGATTTCCACTTACACCTTCCAATTTCTCATGATGTGAGCCATGTGGGGTTCCATACTTGGGAGGAACCATTGGAGGGTAGATTTATTGCAGATTATTTTGAGCAATGGTGGGGACTATTGATGAGGAGGCCAAGAGAGGAGGAAGGGAGGAATTTTGCTCCACCTTTACAGTTGCTTGAGGACAAGAAATTTTTTGGAGGGGACGACTGTAATATTCCAAAAATTTAGCTTTAAGCTAAATTGAATATTATAATTTGTTTCATCACTAGGTAGGTGAATAAGTGGGTAGGGAGGCCCATAAATATCCTTAGAAGGAAAAATAACACTTCTAATGTGAAAGGAAGAAGAATAAGCAGCTGGATTAAGCACCTTTGGCTGTGAATTGGAGGGGATACATGTTGAATAGGTCAACTTTGACCAAATCAACATTGTTGTCATGGAGGAGTGGCATTTATGATGAGACAGAGCAGTTTTAGTGGAGGAAAAATTGCATGAGCTTAGTGGAAAGTATGGATGGGACCCAATGTGAGAAGGCTCACATAATATTTATGGAGGGGATGGAAGCCATTGTTATTCATGTTTTATATTATCATTTTGATATTGGTCTTTTTAGACTTTGCATCCTTTTGCTGTTTAGCAGGGTTTGCTGTGCTGTTTAGCACAAGGGTGTTCCTGATCGGGAATCCATACCTCATCCTAAAGGAAGGAGAGGTTCTTTGGGCTGCATTTCCTCATTCTAGCATTCCGGCCAAGCTACCTCATTTAGCTACAACACAGTTTCTGTTTAGAGCTGGGTTGTGTTGCAGGGTGCAGCGAAGGAGGATCACATAGAGCCAATTCTGGGCTTGTTTTTCAGTGGAGAGGTAGCCTATCCATTGGAGGATCAGAAAGGAGGGAGCGTGGGCATATTTCTACATTTTTGGCATCAGGCCAACCATCTACCATCCCTCACAGTGCAGTTACAAATCAGATCTGCGTTATTTTTGGAGGCAGTTGCTGGGAGGGTTCATTGAGCTCATCAGGAGGGTCTATTTCTGAATAGAGGGATCATCCTTCTATTGAGAAATACCATTGGAGGAGGACATTATCATTTCAGATCTGTCATAGCCTCATTCTATTCAGTTCCATTTTGCTGTGACATATCAACCCTAGGGTTATTGTCACATTGTATAATTTTGTTGGTATTTCTAGCAATCTTTTCTGGGTTGGCTAGAAATCATGTATTAGAGCCCTTATCTTCTTTTCTGGGCATTTCTTTTGTATCTATTAGCCATATTCCATTTATGTATGTTCACAGCAGTAGCTACACTGATATAGACAGTGATGTCACTACTTTCCATCATTCTATACAGTAGCAACAACTCATGTGCTTATTGATATGATCATTGGAGGCTTGTTCTTATTGCTTGAGTGGCTTGACCCTCAAGATATTTTTGTATATTGTTGCTAATACCTTAATAAAATGATCGCTGAATCTTGATCCCTCTTATGACATGTTCAAAATTGTTGTGTTTTCCATTATTATGTCTTGTATTGCTGCTATTTCCATTTTGGAATATTACATTTCTATTATTAGAAGTTTAGTACTCTTCACATTATCAATAAGTTTCAAGTCTATAAAGATGGGTGAAGAGTTCACCCAAAAATTTAGGCAAACAAATGATTGAAACACATAGTTCTTCAAAAATCTTCATCAACAAGAATTTATTGACTATGGAAACATCCATACTAAAAAACAATTAAAATTACAAATTTTTTCTTTACCATCTTAAATAAAAACAAAATTACACCACCACTAAACAAACTAAACAAATCCATTAAAAAGATAAAAGAAAGAACATAAAACTTAACCAAATAAATATATAAAAAGACACGTTGAGATTAAACATTGATAATCACCGTTGTGATTAAATATTGATAATCAATATAATATTGATTAGGATTAATAAAATATTTAAGGTTAAGAAATCAAAATAAATCTATTTTAATTTTGAATTTATTATATAATAAAAAATAAATTATTTAAATTTTTTTAGGTAAAAAAATATATTAAATTGAAAGACTTGATCTCTCTTTATAATGGATTTGGAGTCAAGATGGATTTAAATTAGTTATATACAAATATGTGTGTTAAATTCCATGTGTTAATTCTCTGTTAAACATGAAAATAATTATACATTTCTCTCAAATTGAATAACATATCATTGAAATGTTTTAGCTCCAAGGGGGTGATATTAATTTAGGTCAGATGGAGAGGGAGGCGACGACAGTGCCTGTCTAGCCTCCACATGCGCCCCTTACAACCATTAATGAGCAGTGATAGGAAAGGAAATCGTAGGTTGTTGTCACCTACGGTGCCCGTTATTAACTACAGCTTGTGGCGCTCGCCTCATATTGTTTGGCTGTGGTGGGAAATGAGTTGGGTTTGCAGAGAGGAGAGGGTTACTGTGATTCTGCATGCCCCTCTGAGGCCTCGGCCTTGGGGGAGAAGCGGTGAATGTAAATCAGGTAGTGCAACCTGGTGGATGGTGGTGGCACTAGCCGACCCTTGGGATAAAGGGATGCCCACGGGAATTGAAGGGATTTTCTTACGCGTGAGGCCATTTCAACCCTGTGGTGGAGTGTAGGCAATAGGTGAGGAGGTAGTGGGAGCTGAACTCGGCAGTTCGAAGGCGAATTTTCTTCTCTCAGTTTTTGAAGGGTGTAGATTTCATCTAAGCGTTCAAAGGCGTCGGTCATCCATGAGATTGAGACGAGTGGGGTGGGGAATTCTGTTGACATTGGTCTTTTCCAAGGTGGCGGTTGATAGCTTGAGGCTACCCATCGGGCGTCAAGATAGAGTCCCTTCGTCCATTTCGGAAGGGGCGCAGGGAGTAGGTTTTACTTGCTGGTGGTGTGCCTTCGACCTCCGTTTTGCCTCTAGGGTGGTAGTGAAGTTTGTGTTTCTTGCTGTCATTGTGTTCTGGTAGTAGGCGTTCACTCGCCAAAGCCAGGATTGGAGTGGGCAGACTTATGGGATGCCTTGTCAAAGGGGAAGGCCATGCCGAGGAGGGGCCAACCTATGGCAAGCCAAGCCACCAACGCTGGAGGAGGGAGGTTTGTAAGGTTCGAAAAATAGTGCGAGACAAAGGACGCTGCTGCTGGCTCTCCCGGTCACGTGGTCGCAATAGCTACACTAGAATCAATTGTTTCCCAAGTGTGGAACATCTAGCTGAACATTAATGTTCTTCGAGACCAAAGGTATGAAGACTGTAACGAGCTAGTTGCATATATTAATGAAATTCAATTTAGTGAAAGTGAAATCATGGAGCAACTTGACAACTTCAGACGCCAACACTGACACACAAATGACCACCTTCGAAACCTGGAAGCAAGGGTGGAGCATACTGATTATCATATGCATGAACATGTTGGTCATTTCGCAGCTCGCCTTGTAATTCCCCCCAACCCCCCTCCATAATCTGTTGTAGTTTGTTGTGTTTCCTTTTTGTTTACTAGTACGTCATGGCCTCTAGGCCACGAGGGAATAATGCACGTAGTCGCTTGTTCATGTCTTCCCCCAGGTCCCAAACTCAACAAGTCTGGTCGAAATGAGAGAAAGGGGCCTGTAGAGATTATTTATGTAATTTGTACATTGATTCTAATATTTGAACTTTGACTAAAAAGAAGAAGAAGAGAGTTTTAGCTCCAAGTTTTTTTTTAATGATCTATTAATTGAAAGTAATAAATTTCTTTGCTCATCAATAAATGATTTTTACATAAAATATTTCAAATCAACTTTATATATTTTTGCATGAATATTTTCACAGTCAAGAACTTGGTGTTGATAAAAACTTCTGCTAAATTGTGTGTTTTATATATTTTTTCAATTGAACACACATCTTGAGGAAACCCTCCAAGCACTTCTCATAATTTCAAGGATGATACTCAAGGTAAACTAACCAATTGTACTTTTAGTAATGTAACCTTGTGGGGACATCAAGCAAGGCCCAATAATATCCACAGAGGTAGTCAGCGCAAGGATTTGACTCCCATAGCCACCTACTTGTAATTTGCAGCATTCAACCACATGAGCTAACACATTGGGCTATCAAAATCACACACACACATATAAAGTTGGTGTAAAAACATTTTACACAAGATGGGTATTGAAATATTGTATTTATGGCAAACATTGACATCATTTTTAAATTTTGTATTAACTTCATATTAGATATGGAAGGAATTATATATCTCTCGCACTGGATTGTAAAAAGGATCTCTCAAAGCAATAACAATTTTGCATAAATTTATGAAAACATTTTTTAACCATCATTTTATAATAATAATAATAATAATAACATATTTTTAAGGTCATTTCCAAGCCACAGATCAAACTGGTGTCTAAGGCCTCATTGTTTGTGGGACAAGGGACCCACCTTTGCAAAGTGATTTAACTATTAAAATTTATAGAGAGGTGTTTTCTCATGGGACAACCGAGTGGTTGGCACATTGGGATGTTACCTCTTCCCTCTGGTTTAAAATACCATAGGGGGACATCTGTGGCTCGTTGTGATAAGGCTCACAAAGTAAGCTCTCCCACCCTCGTGGAGTCTCAACTCTTGTTAAGTCACAAATTCCTAATATATATGGCTTATAAGTTATTGGATATACTCTTGGCATTATAGTGGAAGCCACTAGATTTAATTTTGAGTCTGACCCAAATTACTTCAAAAAATTACCAATTCACCCAAAATAAAATAAAATAAATAAATAAATAAAAATCTAACTATATAAAATTATATACTCTACTCACTTTTACATTTAACCAATAACCTTTTAAATATAACAGATATTCCTACTCATTAAACCCACTCAAAATATTAATAATAAATTAAAAATATATTTATTCTCAATTACTTTTATTAAATATATATTTTTAAAACATAACATTAACTTATACTTTCTTTATTTTGAGTGGAACGAAACGTTGCAACGACCATTGCCAACACTCAGTTTGACTGGAACGAAACTTCTGATGTGCGTATCCTCAAAAAAAGCGTTTTCTTGCTACTTCCAGAATTCAACTTACGTTAACTATGTTTCATCCATTTTCCTAGCCTAAAAAATAATTTAAAAATAAATTTTTTGATTACATAAAAATTAACATAAAAATAAAATTTTAGTGATCATATAAATATTAAAAAATTGTTTTCATCTATGACCAAGTCTTAAATATATGATTATAAAAATATTAAAACAAAATTCTTAAATATATGATTATAAAAATATTAAAACAAAATTCTTTGATCATTTGATGACTTTTCAAAATCCTTCTACTAGATGAAACTATGGTAAATGCAAATTGATATTAAAAAAAAAAAAAAAAAACAAGTTGCACTTACCATATGTTCCATTTATTAGAAAAACTTGCATAAGTTTAAAAGATAAAATAAATGTTAACAAATATGTCTAATTTTTTAGAACTCTTTTAATTCCTTTACTCAAAATTAAATTTGTTTTGCTTTGAACCAGTTAAAAGTTATATGATTTTTGCCAATGTAAAAACTATAGAATAGAAAATATGATTGGAATTTGATAAATAAAGACATTAAAAAAAACTATAAACATGTTTTGGACAAACTATTTCTCTCGCTTTAGACAAGCTATTGATTGTTTGAATTTTGTTCATGTGTGCAAAGGTATATGAGTAAAGTTTGTGGCATAAAACATGTTTTAATTTTCCTAATAAATATTATGACATAGGACACCTGAAAAAAACTGATCTAACTGAAAAAATATTATTCTCATATAATATTTAACTATAATTAATAACTTCTCAATAATAATGTGTAAATTCTAGTACTTACATGAGTTTTTAATGTTTAATTTAATATTAATATTAAAAAGGTTTTTACTTATATTTACATTTTCTCTCTGGAAAGGTTTTATCAAATAATTGTAAAATTTTTATCAAAGAATTAATTATCTTATTCTTTGATAATATTTAGTTTCATTTATGTTTTTAAAGAATGGATTGGATTATGAATAAAGGTAAATATGAATTTATTTTCATGAATCTATATGGTGTAAATTGGTTTATTTTTTACAAATATTATTGGTTTATTCGTTTACAAAGATTATCCTAATATAAAAATCAACAATGTTCAACCATCGTCCTTCATGGTTAGCTATGGTTAAATGTTACATTGTGATAAAGATTGTCTCAATATGAAAATCAATCATGGTCAAGCATGGTCAACATGGTCAAACATGGTCAATCATAGTCAATATGAAAATCAACCATGGTCAATCACGGTCAATATGAAAATCAACCATAATCAACTATGGTCAACCATGGTCCAACGTCACATTGTGACAAATATTGTCTCTACGTAAAAGTTAACCAAGGTCAACCATCATCAACCATGGTCAAGCATGATTAATCATTGTCAACCATGGTAAACTATGGTCCAACGTCGCATTGTGACAAAGATTATCTCAATTTGAAAATTAACCATGGTCAACCATTGTCAATCATGGTCAATTATCATTAATAACCATGGTCACATTATGAAAAAGATTGTTTGATTGTTCAACGTCAAATTGATTAAACCATGGTCCAACGTCACATTGTGACAAATATTCTCAATATGAAAATCAACCATGGTCAAGCATGGTACAACGCCGCATTATGAAAAAGATTCTCTGAATATGAAATTTATCATGGTCAACCATAGTTCAATGTGGCATTGTGACAAATATTGTCTCACTATTAAAATCAACCATGGTCAATCATGTTCAACCATCGTCCAACGTTGCATTGTGAAAACCATTGTCTCAATATGAAAATTAACCATGGTTAACCATAATGTAACACCCCTTCCCACATCTACCCAAGTAACCAGCTAACCGAGCCAACCAGTGTAAACATGCGATGAGAGGATACTATAATGAGATTCAACCTACTACGTGACCTTAAGGAAGTGGAATTGACAGAAAACACAACCTATAAAACTTGTACAACAACCACAACACCCCAGGAGGTAACCCAACCATTCATGCCTCATACCCCTGGGTCACATTTTGACATTTTGAGCCATAGCCGTAGACATAACATTGAATTTCAGGGGCTAGGAGGCTATAGCCACAGGAATAACAATGAATGCCAGTGGCTAAGGCCCAAAATGCTCAGTTTTGTGCTTGTGGCTCTAGGATTTGAGCCACGTTTCCAAGCCTGGAGCCCAGGTCACTGCCCAAAACTTCATGAAAACTTAAGGGATGATAAATAACAATAGGACAATGATACAAAAGCAATCAGATAAAAAAGAACTCATCTTGAACCCTCCTAGCCATGACATGCATTTTTCAAACATGCCACAAACATTGAATCTACAAGTGTAAACAACATATTTAAGCATAGGGGTCTCATACTTATCTGAGAATCGCTAAGAAGCATTGCTCCATTACAATATTAATTTCAATACAATCTATTTGACCATAGATACATTGTTTATTTATTTACAAGTAAAAACATGGATAGATCCATATAACATCATCAGTGATCAAATAAATGCTTATATCCAGCGCAATAACCACATAAATACAATGGATAAAAAAATAATAGAATCCACATAGAAACTGAGACATTTGCATACCAAATACTAAAGGAATGAGCTTCTCATTTATGGATATAAAAAACCAACCGGAGTTGGGACTTCCACATTCCACCCGACCATAGATTGGCTGAGACAAATCTCTCTTCAACCAATCAATATCGTGCCATATTCCATGCATGAATATGGGACTCAAACCGAAGAACCAACCTGGGAATCCCGAGTCTAAACCACCTCACCCTCATCAATAGAAATCTGGATTTACCGTTATCCACACCGAATCACTAGGCCAACACAATAAACATGTCATAACTGGATTTACCATGATCTACACCTGATCACTAGTACAACACAAGCATGTATATCACTAGATTCTCTCCTCCTAAACCGTGAGGAATTTTCCTGTCTCCTAGTATCTCAAGATTTATCGCAACCCACAGTCTGAATCAAAGGTCACTATGCTCTAAACCGAGACATACTCTCCAGGCTTTACCATATATCCAAAACCTGGGATTCCTAGGCCTGAATGGAGATAAAATCACATCTCAGGATTTGCTGCAATCCAAACCCAAAATACTAGGCCCTAAATCGAGGCAACACATGAACATGTTCCACAATCATTCGGAGATCCACCTCACTCAGCTTCGAATCCATCCGACAATCCCGCTAAACCAAACATGATAATTCCACAACACCACGGCTATCCGGAAATGGAAAGGCTAGGCTGAATACATTGTCACACTTGGAAAAACCCCATGCCAAGAAAAAAAAAACCACATACAATACAATGCATGTCAGATCTAGCAAGGAAATCATACAAGCAAATATATATCTACAAAGAATCCTGTTGTAGCTGCTTGATTCCTGCTCCTCCTTTCTTGCTTCCTCCTTCTTATTTCTTTCTTGCTCTAATGCCAAATTTCTCCAAAAATTCTAAGTGTCTAAGAGTGAGAGAGAGAGAGAGAGAGAATAATGAGAGAGCTCCAAAAAATTCATTAACAAAAAGGTACCAACTGATCCTCAGAAGAATTTTTATAGAATATGCCTCTAATTTCTTCATTTTCCATTATTTTCCTTCATTTTCCTCCTCACATGCAACCTGTGACGTTTCAGCTCCCTTTTCTCCTAATTTCCATTATTCTCATAAATAAATGTGCGAAAAATTCCATTTTCCTTTCCAAAGCCTTTGCCATTTTCCTTTGCCATTTTACTTAGCCATAATAAACCAAATGAACATCCACTAGGATGTTTTTACCAACATTCAGATTGGAATAAGTGTCCCATCAACCTTGGTTATTATTTTTAACTTTTATTACACGAAATTTTCACCAGAGCTATTACAAAACCCTCCCCCTTGCGGGAAAGCGTCCTCGGTGTTCAACCACACATATACCTCAGCAAAACCACTCAAAAGAAACCATACTGCCCTTGGAGCTTTATAACATAGCTCGGTGCAGTATTTACAATGATCACCTTGCTGAAAAGCAACCCAACATGACATCATAACAACATGAAAACTATAATGACATGACACCCATACTACTTATTGGAGCTTTATAACATAGCTCATGGCATTATTTACATCCATATACATATGTACATACATCCTAACATCACATTAAAATATATATCAAACATCACCAAAACATATACCAAAAATATACTAACATCACACCAAAATCTCTTTGCCTCAACCAGAAAGCAACGAAGGATACATGGCCCGCATTTGATCCTCCATCTCCCATGTAGCTTCATCGAGCCCAAAGTGCTTCCATTGCACTTTAAATTACTCGATTGGTCGGTTCTAGAGCATGAGCACTTTTTTCTGCAATATACACTGAGGTTTTAGTTGAAATTCTCCATTAGGTTCCACCTTCAATAAATACCAGTCAATCACATGATCAACATATTTAACATACTTCTTAAGCAAAGATATATAAAAAACATCATGGACTTTCATTGTGGAAGGTATTGCAAGTTGATAGGCCACTGGTCTGATCCTCTCAATGATCCTGAAGGGTCCATAAAACCGTGGTTCCATCTTGGCACATGATCCAATATGCAAGGAAATCTTGTTGGGCTTGATACGCAAGTACACTTGATCTCAAACCCGAAAGTACTTGAACAACATGTTCCTATTTGCATAACTCTCCTGCCTATCCCATGTTGCTTTCAATTTCTTGTTGATCACCTGCATTTCATGTTCCATTTTTTTCAACATCGCTGGTCCAATCAATACCCTGTTAATCCAATCACTCCAACTGATAGGAGTGTTGAAACTCTGCCTATATATAGCCTCAAATGGACTCATCTTCAATGATTTCTGATACCCGTTGTTGTAGTCAAAATCTACTAGTGGAAGATATTCTTCCCACTTGCGTTGTTGATGCAACACATAGATCCTCAACATATCCTCTAATATCCTATTGACCCTCTCAGTTTGTCCATATTTCTGCTGATGATAAGTTGTGTTGAAGTCCAAATCGGTGCCCAAACCTGCAAACAAATCCTTCCAAAACTTGGAATTGAACTTTGCATCCTTGTCTGACACAATATTATTTGGTGTTATCATTCTCCTCAACTTCCCAAGGCTGAAAATGGTATTGAAGAAATGTAACCACATACCAGGCTTTAGGTCAGTTAGCTAGCCCTACCAGGACCAGAGAGGGCTCTCTCGTTGTTACTTTTGCAGTCAAAGGAATGACTCAATATCTAATGATACTAGGCTAGGTATACGTCTCAGTAAAGCTTGCTGAGAATAGGGACAAGCCTCTCTCTTCGATCATCAATCTCCTCACTATGGATTTGGCACTATGAGGACTATCACAGCTCTTGCAGCATTCTTTAGTCTATGAAGGCTCTTGGAGATTCTTGAAGGCTCTTGGAGACTAGCTTGCAAAGGGAAATGGCAAGCTTATATAGATGGTGGAAGGGGAGTTGGGATCCCTACAATCATGGGATTGGCCCTATCCTCAAGGAAGCTTCCATGAGAGGTGGCAAACTACTTCCTCTACATGGAAATCCGGAGCCAAACGTCCCAACTCAATTTAGAGACCAGTTCAGGAGTTGGTTGGAGTCAATCTTCCACCATTTATTTTTAAAAAACACCCTTTATTAAGCCTGGTGCGAGTGTGACTCTGAGATAGAGTGCCAATTGGCGTGCCCTCTTTGGAATATTTCCCCCATTGGCGTGGGTATAACACTGGCTAGTCGCGCCAAGGATGAAAAGGCTATTTTTAGGGTTTTTCACGAGGAGATGTCTTCAGGGGAATGAAAGTCCATGTCTAGGGGAATGCCATGAAAGTGTTTTCATATCATGTCACTGCTCACAGGTCATGGAATAAGCCCTCCAATGTGCAGGACGGGGAATTGTAGGGATGGTGACAAATTGCTGTGTAACAGATGCCCCCTAAAGCATGAGGCCCGAAAGAGAGAGAGGGGTGAAATGCTTTATGAGAACGTGTCCAACTGAAAACACTGCCATCAGAAAACCTGCGTAGAGAAGTACAACTGATATCTCAAATACATGATATATATGTGGTATGGGCGCAGCCATCCATAACAGAGTATACAATAATCCGGATCCAAGGCATGGACGCAACCATCCAGTGAGGATCGATAAATAGACTCAGGTATGGTCACAGCCATCCAGTGAATGAGTCATGTAACTAATCATAATAATCCACAAAATTGCAACCTGGATTTCAACAGAAAAAATCCAGGGTCTTGCGCTCCATCTCAACCCGAACAAAGTACAAGTTCAAGCATGCGAATAAGTGAGCTGAAGTCAAACATGCAAGAACATCGCCTGATTACCAGCCAATGATGAAAGCTGTTAACAGACGTGAGAGGTACCACCAATAATGACAATGGTCCTCAAGGTACTATATGTACAATCTACGACATGTGAATCAGTGAGCTGGCGTCGAACACCCATAGAATCACTCGATCAGAGGCCAATGATGAAAAGCGAAGAACCTGCCATTAAGGCATGCAGGCTCCAAGGTACCAAAAGGGAGTCTCTAGATTAGCTTCCTGGATAATGAGCTGAAGTCGACAGGAAGTGACCTTGATCGAAGGTGGGCCATAGTGTTTCCCACATCATCGACGCGAGACAGAGGAGTATAATGTCTTTGTGAATTAGGAGCAGGCGAGAATCAGAGGAAGGTTGAAATTATGCAGAGGTCAACTTCCCTTGAACATATTGGCGGCACGACAGTGGATTTGGCAGTATTTGACATCAAAAGATCCAAGGTCATGATGACGAGGCAAAAGAGCAGATGAGAGGTCAAAAGGGATCACCCAAACCCACGGAGGCAAGTGTAAAACGAGATGAGATGTCCCCAACCCGACACGAATGCAGACAAGTGCCATGTTCAAAAGCGACATATTGCCGACACGACAATGATGCAGAGATTCGAGCACAATGGTTATCGAATGGAAGGAGAGGGAACATGGGGAGGAAGATGAAATCGCTATGGAAAATGAAGCCTGTATGAATGCACTTAAGAACTGTGGACTCAAAAAATTCTTCCTTACTTCATTTTTACGAGCTCAACCTGAGCTGCTACAGTACTTGGTTAACATATGGGATGAAAATGAGGAAGTATTTAAACTTCGAGACCAAGTGTTGGAACTTGAGGTTTCCGACGTATATTTCATCACCGAGCTGTCGCGAAGAGGCCTAGTACCCATTTTGACAGGCAGCAGACCTTCCAGAGAAAATATGGAACAAGTAATGGCGAGGGTGTGCCCAGGGGCATGAACTGGATCCGGAAGCGGGAAGGTGGAAATCCACACTGTCCGCGATCTAGCACTCAGAGTGGTGTTACAGACCATTACGCGGGCTGCAGGATCGCAGGCACTGCATGAAGCGACCAAAGCCCAACTCATACTAGCCTCCGAATGTATGAACCCCACATTGTTCGATTGGGCTACTGCAGTGACGAGAAATATCAAGAGGCAGCTGACAAGATGCAAGCAAGTCAAACTAAAGCAGTTTGGCTACGGTTCCATTTTGGTGTCGTTCATCCTGGAACGACTAACCATTTTCCAGGGCCAAGGGGCCATAGTTGCCGAGTCGATACCGAGAGAGCCGAGGATGGCTCGCTGGGCAGCACTTATGCCCAGATTAGGAGGAGGCCAACAAATGTCTTGGAGGCCAGAGTTCTTTGGGTGGTTACGACGACAGCTGATCGTGGTCGAGGATTGGCCCTATGATGGGACCGATTTCACCGGAGATCCCGATCTTCCGCTCCCGGAGGGGGAGGATTGGGATGAGGAGTTGGGTATGATACTCTTTTTGATTTTTATGTATTTATGATTTTTTGGTAATACATGTCTGTTTTAACAACAGTTTTATGTGTATGCAGATGTCGGCCCAGAGAGGCCCACGGGCATGTCGCCCATTGCGCGGAGGACCCATGTCGCACATGACCCTCAGGCTGAGGGTGGCGAAGGGGGCGAACTGATCCAGAACCTGGAGGGCATTTCCCGGGGGATCCTGGACTATGCACGGCTAGCAGATGTTCCTCTAGCATACCAACGTCTCAGTAGTCGGTGGAGGCGACTAGGCACCCCCACAGTGTGTCGCCAATTTTTTGTAGAGGTAAATCCCCTCTACGGACAGAGGCGATCCCTACTAGCCCAGATCGGGTCTAGCAACAATCGTATCACGCTAAGGCATAGGTTCCTAATTACAATAAACCAACTTGCGAAGAAGGCCTACCTCAAGTCCAACACTGTTGTTCGTAGAGAAGATGGTGCTCCCGTTTCCTTGCTCCAGCAGATCACAATCCTCTCACTCACCGCGATCGAACACCTGCACACACAAGAAACACGACAAACACAAGCGTAAAACCCGATATATGAAATTATGTATCAGTCAGAGAGGACACAAATCATGATCATAATGAACAATACAAGTGGAACCATAACCAATAGTCGCTTATCATTAATTCGTACAAAGGAAAATACAACCAGGCTCTGATGCTGAACCTTCCTTCGGCGGGTCGTCAGCGGAATACATCTCAGTAAATCTTGCTGGGAATAGGGACAAGCCTCTCTCTTCGATCGTCAATCTCCTCGCTATGGATTTGGCATTATGAGGACTATCACAGCTCTTGCAGCATTCTTTAGGCTATGAAGGCTCTTGGAGATTCTTGAAGGCTCTTGGAGACTAGCTTGCAAAGAGAAATGGCAAGCTTATATAGATGGTGGAAGGGGAGTTGGGATCCCTACAATCATGGGATTGGCCCTATCCTCAAGGAAGCTTCCATGAGAGGTGGAAAACTACTTCCTCTACATGGAAATCCAGAGCCAAACGTCCTAACTCAATTTAGAGACTAGTTCAGGAGTTGGTTGGAGTCAATCTTCCGCCATTTATTTTTAAAAAACACCCTTTATTAAGCCTGGCACGAGTGCGACTCTGAGACAGAGCGCCAATTGGCGCGCCCTCTTTGGAAGATTTCCCCCATTGGCGCGGGTATAACACTGGCTAGTCGCGCCAAGGATGAAAATGCCATTTTTAGGGTTTTTCACAAGGATATGTCTTCAGGGGAATGAAAGTCCATGTCTAGGGGAATGCCATGAAAGTGTTTTCAGATCATGTCACTTCTCACAGGTCACGGAATAAGCCCTCCAATGTGTGGGACGGGGAATTGTAGGGATGGTTACAAATTGCTGTGTAACAATAATGTACTCATCAAAATGCATCCAAAAATTTAAGGAAATCGTCATTTTGATGCCCCCAAAATAAGCGTAACAAAATTTTTTTACGCTTGTGTGAGGAGGAATTTCCATAATTGTGAAAAAATCACAAAAAATACCAAAATTCTTCAAAACTTCTCAACATTGATTATGTAGCACCTGTGAGTGATGGGCTAAACAAACAAGGGGGCTTCAGCCAACAAGTCCAATATATCCTTCTCTTTAAGCTTCATTTGAGCTTCTCACAGAACCTCAAACATCCAGTGCTTTCAAAACATCTTGGCGAAGGGTGAAGCATTGAGTTCATGCATTGTGAAGGGTTATAACCTGAGGTGGCACCCTCCCTTGAAGATATTCTTCTCACTCTCCAAATTTTTTATCACTTAAAGGACGAAAACCCTAGTATGTTGATGGGATGGGTATATGTAGTGAAATCTAGAAAAATAGAGTGTAGGAATAATGTAGGTTTAAAGGGTGATATGGAGGGTTATGGAGCTAGGGAAAATTATACAAAAAATTCAGTAGATAGGGTTTTATGTTAGCTCCAAGTTGTGGGTGGAATGAAGTGAAATGGATGTGAGTAAGGCGGTGAAATGATGAAAACACAGAAAATTTCCAATTTTAACACTGTGAAAATAGCTAGTGTAGAGGTGGAGTAAGTTTAGAGGGTGATATGGAGGGTTATGGAGCTAGGGAAAATTCTAGAAAAAAACCAGTGGATAGGGTGGAATGTTAGCTCCATATTGTGGGTGGAATGAAACGAAATGGATGTGAGGAGGGTGATGAAATCAAGAAAACATGGGAAATTTCCAATTTTTAACTGTGAAAATTTGCTAGAATTTAGGGTTTGATGAAAATGACATGTCAGGGATGATATGGATGGTGGGAGATGTGAGTGTGAGGTATATGAGAGGTTTAGGGTAGTGTTAGATAGCTAGGGTTAGGGTTTATTTAGCTGGAGTAGGTTATGGTTTGTCAAATGAAGTCTTTCTATGTCATGGAGAATTGATGATATGGAGAAATATAGAGTAAGCCCGAAAATGAATTTAAAACTCAATAACATGACCAAGGGAGGGTATGAGAGTAGTGAATTACTATTTGTGAGAGGTTCAAGGAGTAGTGGTCACAAGCCTTAATATTGTTTGAAGAGATTTGGAGTCTAAAACCTAATTCTGGACCCTTTATGGAGGTGAAAAACCAAGTTACAAAAGCGTAACAACACTTCCCAGAAGCGTAACAACTGCTTCCAGAAATGTAACAAAGGAATTGCCAAAAATACAGAATTTTCCAAAACAATTTATGCAAATATAGGGCTTAAATATGGATAAATATATCTATAACCATAATGTATTTTTCAAAATTGAGAGAGGTTTTTGTTATTTTTCATGTTATGAACACTAACCTCTTCCAGTTTTCCAAAATACTTTCCCATTAGCTCAGAATCCAAGTTTGAAGTTGATCACTCAAAATTTGCAGAAGCGTAGCACCTACTTTGAGAGGGAGTTTGGAGGCCTTCCTAGAGGATTTTTTGGATTCAAGGGGTATGGTTAGAAATATTAGGATTTCTACTACAAAATGGAGTCATCAAGCACTGCAAATCCCTGCTCCAAACTCCTGAAAATTTGATTTGAAGACAACATGTCCAAAAGTGCAGAAAATCACCTGGAGCAACTGCATTTTGAGATTTTCTCTCAAACCATAACACTTGTGCATACAATGAAGGAGGTTTTTGTTATTTGGCCTATTACTGACAAAAAAATCTTTCATGTTTGTAAAATTCATCTCCATTACTTCAGAAACTGATTTTGAAGCCAAACTATCCATGTGTGTAATGTAAACCTTGGCTTGATCACGAAGCTCTAAAAATGATGCCATGCGTCTGAGTTGTCTCAAACCTGGAATTGTGACCTCCCTTATGGAACTTCTTCTCACCCTCCATGATTTGTTTCAACAAGGAAATCCCTAGCTTGATGCAGTGGATAGGGAAGGTGGAAAATTAGGAAAACAAAGGATAGTGGTAGAGTGGTTTTAGGGACATAAATGAAGTGGAAGGAAGTTAGGGAAAAATACCTAAAAAATTTGGGGAGATAGGGTGATGAGTTTTCTACATGATGCAAGTGGAATTTTTTAGAATGGGCATGTGAAAGGTACCCAAAAGATCAAAACACATGGTTTCACTAGTTTTTCTGCCAAAATGTAGTGAAAATTAGGGTTTTAATGCAATTGATGGAAAAGAGGGTTTTGGGTGATAGGAGATGTTATGGTATGGTGTATGAAGGTTATATGAAGGTTTTAGATGGTTATATTAGGGATTTATCAGCTGAAATAAACAAAATATGAAAAACACCAAAAATGTAGTGGATGTAACCTAATGAAGGGAACCACTCATTTTCTAATGAATGTTGACTTGAGAGAGATATGGAGGGTGTCCACTTGTTTTTTAGGAAGTGTATGAACCTTTTTGCAGTGGTTTTGAACCTTGGAGAACTGTTTTTAATTTCAAACACCAAAAGCGCAACACCTGGGCAGCACACCCAGAAGCGTAGCACAGGTAGTGTTGGCAAAAATTTGCTTATTTTTCTTTAACCCATGGTAGATGTGGAGTATGATGGTGAGAAGAGAGGAGCTCTTTAATTATTTTCATAGCTTTGCTAACTCTCTATGCAAATTACATGTATGGTGAAAATGAGATTTTGTTCAATTTCTTTTATGACATAATTGACTCTTATGTTGGTGAAAAAAATGATACCTAGACTCTGACCTTAGATGAAGGTGTGATGAATGATCTGAGACCCTAGATGATTTATGGATTAAATGAAATCTGAAATGATGATGACCATGAATGGAGTGAAGGGAGTAGCATTTCAGACCTAGACATATTCAGTGAACAAAATTTTATTTAAAAACTAACTTGAAACATGAAATTTTGACCTAGGACCACTACTAAGTAAACCTGAAAGAGTACATTTGATCACTGAAAATTTGGACACTAACATTGGCTCCAGCTGGGGATGGTAGCTCCTTCAAGAGGTTTCAAGAACATCGTAGATCAAGTAGCCTCATCCATTGGGCAATGGAGTCATTGCAGCTACAATCCTAAAACTGATTCAAATCAAACTGAAAATTGAAATGTACATCATCAACTGCAAATTATACTAGAAAATGACACTGAAAAATATTCTCATAATGTTGAGCTTATTCATCACACCTTACCTACTCTAACTTATCCATAGATGACTTGATCAAGTGGAGTCAAAGATCCAGTGCAACCATGAAATAAAATGGATATCTTATTTCTTGCTCCTCCTACTTTCCTCAAAAGAAAAACATTGTGGCAATGACAACCCCAACTGAAAACTGAACCCAATCTCTGTGTTGGAGAATAAAACAAATTCCATCTTTTCTGATGCTTCCAAAATACTGCCCAAGGGGTCTTGAAAATCATGAAACATTACGTCTTGTTGATCAACAAAAATAAGGGAAATGATTTCAAATATAATGGCTTATTGTCCTTCTTCATTTGGTTGATCCATCTTAAATAGAAATGGACCAATGTGATCTTCCATATCATCCAGATCAGAGACAAGATTTGTATGTTCTTGCAGATCTTCAATTGAGGTAGCCAAATCAACATCAACAAAAATATCTACAAGTGGATTTTCATGTATATCAGAAAGAGAATTGTCTTGGCTCTGAAAATTTCTACATCTTGATCCTTTGAAGGCTGTTGAACATGTTCATCAAACTCAAGACAAAAAACCTATTGTACACTGTTTTTTACCTCAATGGTTAAATCATGACTCTTTAGAGTTTCTTTACAAGCAAACTCAAAATTCTGATCTACACATATTTCTTCCTGAATTAAATACTCAGAATAGGATAGGGATGAAGGGTAGTTGGACAGAACATCTTCATATATATCTTGATCGCTTGAATATTGGCAAGACTGTTGCAAATTATCATCAACTTCGCAATATGGAAGAGCAATTTCATCCTTTGAAAAATTATGCTCAAGTTTGCTGTCATTCATGGAAGAATCCATGATCTTCTCATGGAGGTGAAAAGTGTTTTCATTCAAAGCATCCAAAAGTTAATAATTCATAAACTCTTGATCTCCATTAGAAATTTCTAGCTCCTGAATACAATTCTCAAAGCGATTACAACAATCCTTAATCAAAAGAAAAGAAGGATAGGTTTCTCTATACTTCTCAAAAAATACCAAGTGAAAATCCTTGAGAGAATAAATACAAGCACGAGGAAATATTTCATACCAAAACTGTGCTTTTTTTTCTAATGTGATCATGAACATCTGAATTAAACAAAATTCATGAAAATTAGTATTCAACTTACACACATGCATATGAAATCTTATTAAATGAAGTGTAGCGTCATTACCTTTTCCATCTCTGAATTTTGGCAAGTATGTTTTCCAATCTAATTGAGGCATAGGATTTGGAAAGCCTGGAACATGATCTGCATGCATAGGAGCATACCTAGCATTCCTTCTTGCAGTTGAATCCATCTTGAAAACAATGAATTCACATAAAATTTCTTCAAGGTACTGTTTTTTTAATAGTGGAGTCGCCATGAAAAATATAAAATTTTGGATTCTTCTCCACTAGGGCTGCTAGGTGAAATATGCACAACATTTCTTGTGCCGGACCACTGTTCACTATCAAAAATCATAGCTAATCTTTGTCGTTCTTTCTCGGGAAATGTTTAACCTTCCCTCATTGGCAATGGTGCCAAAAATGTTATCACTCTCCCCAACTTCCCAAGGCTGAAAATGGGATTGAAGAAAGGTAACCACATACCAGGCTATAGGTCAGGTATCTAGCCCTACTAGGACCAGAGAGGGCTCTTTTGTTGTCACTTTTGTAGTCAAAGGAATGAATGAATATATAATTATCTTAAGCTAGGTATGTAAGTTTGGTAAATAAGATTTTTGTTTGATGTTTTAAGTGCTGGATAGAAAATTCAGTAAGAAGGCTAGGTCAAGGGTTTTTAGGTCTGAATTCCAAGGTAAATTTGTAGAGAATATTTGAGTCTAGATAGGTAGCTTGAAAGAATGTTTAATTGGTCATTGAGTATAGGATGAAGTGAGAGAGAGTCTGAATGAGAACTGAGGTGAATTCATTCATTTAGAAGTGAATAGACATATCATGTAAACCTTGCCTAAAACAAAGCATGAATAAACATGATTTCTGCTTATAAACTTACAAGATAAACATATGGAAATATGTATTTGAAAGAAGAAGATATATATTTAGCATGAATATTTAAACATACATAAGAAGAACAAATTCTCCAATGCATACCACAAGATTCTCAACACAATTTCTGCAAATCTGTCTCTGATTTCATTCCAAAATGTTGATTACAAAATATCCACTGCAAAATAAGACTATCCAACCCAAAAAAACACTAAAGAGAGTCTAAATATATAAAATATGTAATATGGCACCTCATCAGGTTGAAATCACATAAAGATTTTATCATAAAGACACAAGATGAGTCATTTCCTAGATTCTATGGAGGTTAGAAACCATTCCCTAAAATTCAACTATGAACTAGGAGTGTTTGTCCCTTACATTTAATTACATATTACCTCATGATAGGAGGAAAAAACAAACTAAATAGCTCTAATTCCAACTCATAGGACATAAAAACCTCGAATTTGTGACATTTTATGAGCTTGACAAGTGTCCTGAGGAATCCAATGCTGATTTGTAACATTTCTAACAGAAGGGTAACAAAATTTTACAGAAGTGTAACAAAAGTTTGCAGGAAATTTTGAGGCACTTTTCGGAGTCCAAATCCACTTTTGAAAGAATGGTAAACTAGAACTGTGTGAATAGTTTCCAGAACATCTTGAATTTTGAAAAATGACCCAAGGGAAGGCCTCCAAAAATCCATTCACCCAAGGTTACTCCAAAACCATAACAAAGGCTCCAAAAAGGTGGAAAAAACATGAAAAATGAGTGTTTTTTTGGCTTTTTATCCAAAATTAAAACTTCTCATGCCAAGGGGATTCCTGATCTATAATTTACTCATCAAAATGCATCCAAACATGTAAGGAAATCGTTATTTGGATGCCCCCAAAATAAGCATAACAAAATTTTTCTATGCTTGTGTGAGGAGCAATTTCCATAATTGTGCAAAAATCACAAAAAATACCAAAATTATTCAAAACTTCTCAACATTGATTCTGTAGAACCCGTGAGTGATGGGCTAAAAAACCAAGGAATATTCATCCAACAAGTCCAATATATCCTTCTCTTTAAGCTTCATTTGAGCTTCTCACAGAACCTCAAACATCTAGTCCTCTCAAAACATATTTTGGCCAAGGGTGAAGCATTGAGTTCATGCATTGTGAAGGGTTCTAACCGGAGGTGGTGCCCTCCCTTGAAGCTCTTCTTCTCACTCTCCATATTTTTATCGCTGAAAGGATGAAAACCCTAGTATGTTGATGGGATGGGTATATGTAGTGAAATATGGAAAAACATAGTGTAGGAATAATGTAGATTTAAAGGGTGAGATGGAGGGTTATGGAGCTAGGGAAAGTTCTACAAAAAATATTGGGTGTGGAGCCTGATTATCTTGTTTATTTTGTATCACCGCATTGGACCCCTATACCTTAATGGGGGTGGCAACGCCGCCCGTAATTAAACGCTTCGAGGGGGGTTAAAGGGGGTGCGGCTGCTACTTTATGGAGCCCCCCCCCAGCAGGGGGTTTCGGGGGCAACGCCCCCGAGGCTAAAAAAATATGTAAAATTGCCTTGTAAAAGTATAGTAATTTCTAGTCAATCTGGGCCGTTCATTAGGCGGATGATCTGATGGTATAATTTATGTTTAGTTTAGGGTTTTTTTCCCCTAGAAGGAAACTGTTGGCAATATGGTGTAATGTGTTGTCCTTGATGGAAACCTACTTGATGAATTTGTCCTTGATGGAAACCTACTTGATGAGTTGCCTATGATAAACAACCTATGTGTCAAAGATGTAAGAATGATGTAGCTACAGATTAGTTCAGATGTGACAGAGAAAATAATTCAAGTAAGTGACGTATAAATGATAAATATAATATGTCACAATCTAAATGCTACTTTTGTGAAGGAAACCTGCGTATGGATGCAATGTATACGCAAATTTTGTGAAGGAAACCCGCATATACATTCAGGGTTAGCATATGCACAATTTTTATGAAGAGAATTTGCGTATACATGCGGAAATGAATGCTCCAATTCGCGTATGCCTTTTGCGCTCTAAAATATAATACCAAGAGGCATTACCATGGTATTAGCCCACAGTATTGAGCGTTGCATTGTCTATTTGATTCCGTCTAAGAATACCATTGGAAGTTGAGTGGTTTTGACTCATGTTATTGGTAAAAGCTAAATCTATTTAAGGAGAAGAAGATCATAGTGCAAGGTGTGCATGAGTAAGGGTTATTATTGAATAAAATTCTCTAAGGAATATCTGTATGGATGAAATCTGTTTTTAATTGATAGATCTGAATCTATGATGCACCCATGGATATAATGATGGTTCAAGATCTCTAAATCTGAAGATGATGAATCTCTATTATGATCTACTGAAGAAATGATGAAGAACTGGTGCAAGTCTACTGAAGAAAATGAAGAAAACTGGGTAAGTTTTATAGATCTGGTCTGTTCTGCAAAATTTACATTTACAGATCTATATACTAGTTGGTCTCAGTAAAAGCGCGTATATATGCAGGTTTGCTTCATGAAAAGCGCATATGGCAGGGTTTTATGAAGAATAGTATACACAAAAGTATACACAGGTTGGTATGCAGAAAAGCACGTATGTACGCGTTTTCAGTGAAGAAAAGTAGTGTATGCTATTTGAATTAATGATTGTTCGGGGTTGAGTTTGTATCTGCATATCTATTCTGAAGTCTAGGTTATTTCTGAAGTTCTGGTTACAGTGTTTTCATTGTTCTAATTGAAGTATTGGGCAGAGTTTATGATTGTTGATAAAGGGCATTCCTATGGGTATTGAATGAATACTTCACTCTGAAGTATATCTATATGGAATGGGTTGCGGTTATTGAAAGATATAAATTAATAATGCACCTATGAATAAAATGATGGATCAGGATCTCTAGACCTGAAATGACTATATATCTTCTAGATCTGTTTATGGAATGTTTAGATCTGAGATGTGGCGAATGTTTTTTGAAATGAAAGGTAAGATCTGAGTTGTTTATATGTTCTGAAGAATTGTACAGCCTTGCAATGGTTGCATATCTATACGTAGGTTCGTCGCAGCGAAAGCGCGTATATACGCGGGTTAGTTTCAGCAAAAGCGCGTATGGAATCTAAGGCCAGTCCCGAAATAGTGGCAGATATATATGCAGGTTTGTCTCTGTGAAAGTGTGTATATACGTTGGTTCAGTGAAGTAAAAGAGCGTATGGAATCTAGGGTTTTGCTGAAGTGTGCAGAAGGAAATCTCTGATCTTTTTTGCTGTATTACTGTTGTCTGTCAATGATGTCTTCATACAAATCTGGGTTGTTTGAATACTGATTATGCTGTTAGTTGATTATGATTAAAGATCAGTTGTTGGTTGATTGGTTGATGATTCAATGAATGAATTGAATGGGCTATAAGTTTCAATTTGATGTATGTTCCTTAAGCTTAAATGTGTGGAGTGGGTCCAGTCTGAAAATCTGATGAAAAGAGGCCTACAAGTTGTGTTGTGTGGAAGCTGTTGGATCTAGTATGAAAATTGATCAAACGTGGTCCATGGTGGTGCTGAGGGTCGAAGCCTTCAGTGAGGGGGTTGTAGCTCCCTTCCAGTGGTAGCTGGTAAATGAGATCAAGGGGTAGAAGCTCCTTTCCAGGAGTAGATCAGGGGGTAGTAGCTCCCTTGCAAGAGTGGCTGGTAAACGAGATCAGGGGGTTGAAGCTCCCTTCCAGTAGTAGCTGGAGAACGAGAGAAGGTTGTAGCCTTTTGTAGGTGGATTCTTGTGTGCTGGTATGAGTCTGTGCCAGTACATTATTGTAAGCAGTTTTCTTTATAATAAATATTAAAGACAAAGACAATAGCAGCGGTGGTTTTCTCCCGAATTGGGTTTCCACCTTAAATCATGGTGTTCATGTGTGTTTCTTATGTGTGATGATTTATTCTGTTCTTAATGCACATGCTTACTACTTACTAAACATCTGATGAATGAATGATGCACTGATCTAAGTAAAGAATTATATGCATAATAAGATCTCTGGTAATATGCAAGTTTTCTTAAGGATATCCACGTGAATACGCGAGTTGGGTTCATTAAAGTCGCATATGGAATTTAGTAAGGAAAAATTAAAATTTTTGAGAGTAAGCTCTAAATACTGATTCACCCCCCCCCCTTTCAGTATTTTTCCCAACAATTGGTATCAGAGCAGGTTATTCTGAAGGAGCTTGATCGCTTGAAGGAGATGCGTCTCAATGGGAAGGAAGCAAAAGAAGAATGCTACTCAAAGAAAGAAGATATCTCAGAAAACATGTACAACAGAAAATGAAGAAGATGAAACAAGTATTGATTGTTGTTCTTGTGATTCACTTTCTTGTGCATGCAATGGTGAAGATAGTGAAGACCAAAGTGAAAGTAATGTTATGGATCTAGAAGCAGTAATTGAAAATCTCAAGATTAAAGTTGAAGATCAACAAAGATTATTTAATGAGAGGGAATCTATATACAAAGATATGATCTCTAGAATGAATGGACAGATAAACAAGTATCAAAGGTTGCAGGATGAAGTAACCAATCACAGTGAAGGACTGGAAGTAGAAATCATCTCTCTTAAAGCAGATCTAGAAAAATCAAATAAGACGAATGAAGAACTTCTACAAACATGTGAAGAAAAATAAAATGAGTTAAAAGAAGAAATTCTAACTTTGAATGAGCAAGTTGAAGAAGGAAGAAGGGTAGAAGAAAGTATGAAGAAGCAGTGCCAAAAATTGGAGGTTGAGGTAAACATTTTAAAAGGAAAATTAGAAGAAAATGATAAGCACTTGAGGTTTCAAGATAGTACTAAGATTCTGGATAATATTGTTAGTAGTCAAAGGTCTCCTTCTATTAAATTTCGTCTTGGTTTTCATGAAACTGTTAAAGGAGAATCTAGTTCACAAGACAATTCTAAAGATTCAAAGGATATCAATGCAAAACCTGAAGTGTTTAAAGCGACAAAAATGCAACCGACGATCATGAATTCTCAAAGGAAATCATTTGCTCCTAAATATAGAAGTATCAATAATGTTGAATGCTTTATATGTCATAATTATGGGCATGTTGCAGCCAAGTGCAGAAGAAAATTGTTTCAGTCAAAGACAGATAGACACTACACAGAAAGACAGTCAACTCCCAGGTACTCAGGTTTCTTTGAGGGATATTGTTTTGCATGCAACAATTTTGGTCATAAAGCAGTTGTTGCAATAGAAGAAAGATTAGAAAAACATATTATGATCCCTATGATCCCTTTTCTAGTCACATAAGATGTTATGCTTGTAACAAGTATGGGCATGTAGAAAAATAATGCAGATTAAGTATGATGAACAGATCTGAGAAATTGGAGAATTTCTAGCAAAGCTGGAAAAAGAAGAAGACTTAGTAAAAAATGTAGGGAATGTTGACCCTACTGTAGTCATCCGCTTGTAAATTTTACTTCTCATAATGACTGTAGGAGTGATGTGAGATACATTATGATAACAGGTAAAACCCACAGTCACCACTCTTCTGTGCATATAAGAATGCATTCAAATAAAATGCCCAATTTCAAACTCAAGTCTGCACATAAAATGCACTTTAGGCCATAAGAAATTCCTTTTTATCAAAGGTTTCTCTCCTTACATTTATTCCCCACAAAAGAACCTTGTCTTCGTATCAAATACTATATATTGGACTACGGCATAACTAACAAGCCCTTAGCATACTTTACATCAATTAAGTCCAACCACATATATATGTATACCTGGCCCACAACATTTTATACATCCTCAAGATTCACGCTTCTATGGTTCAAACCTATTAACTCACATAAATATCACAATTCCTGACCAATTGGTTTTAATTATAAGAACCCATACTTATATAATACTCGGGCCCACAACAATGAAAACTTACCCCTCAACGTTGATTTAACCAATGGTTATTACCCAAACATTAACACGTTAATTTCGGCTCATGCATAAATCCAAACTTTTATTAAAACCCAACACCAACATATAGCGTTACTCGGGCCCACAACATTCATTAACATGATCCAAAAACCGACCTTACCTAACCTTCTCCCATCTTCCTGATGCGAACGTCATTGATCTCCGATGGCAACCAATCGGACGACAATCGCATTTTTCTTTGGCCTGAACTTTAACCCTCCAAAAAAATGTGAAATAGGTGGTTTCCTAAAACCACTCTAGGACACGTGTTGGGCACCGGAATGTATCACATTTTTTTTTGTGAAACAACTTACCGTCTTATAAAAGTGCGAAAACCACCGTCTGGTTCTAAAACCTGCTTTCACTGTTCATTCAAGGTTCTGCCTTCGCTCACGGTTCCACATCCTTCGTTTTATTACGCAACTCGGTCTTTGTCCTTCACAACAGCGTTCTCTCTCCATTTTCCTTTCCATACTCGTTCTTTCTTACACATTGCTTACCTGCGACCCATCACTTCCATGATCACGAACAGAGGTTAAACAACCCCTCATTATTCGGCGCTTCCAGTTCAAAACACAATGTCGACATATTTAACATCAATTCTTCCATCAATTGCAGAGCCTCACCTCCGAGCTCTATTACAGAGTTCTTCCCTTCCACAATAGGTCACATCTATCTGCTACGGAATTAGACACACAGGGTTCAAGTTCACAATGCTCAACTACAATATTTCCATTAATCTATCAAAGGTGTGCAGAAACACCATTACCCCCCAAATTCAGTAATTTATCACACTGGTTCCTACACAGTTGCTTATGAAGTGCAAATCCATTCATATAGAAATTAGAGGTATTCAAACATTCTCACACAAAATTTAAATCAACAAATGCACAGGTAATACTGAAACAATTTCTTCCATAATGTATACTTGAAATTACTTACAAACTTCTAGGTTCACCAGATCTTCTATTCGATGGCCTTCTACCTCACTACTCTACCTCTCTAGCTCTTCAGCTCTATGCAGGTCTGTAGTTTTGTGCCCGAATGCCATTGAGGCTTATTTTCATACAAGTGATAATCAATCGATTTAGCTCCTTCAATGACTCAACAAAAACTCTTGGAATCCTCAAATCCTAAATTTAGCCTAAATCCCTAAACAAACTGAAACTAACTCTTCACATTCCTAGCTAACCCACTTCCCCTCATGTTCTCCAATGATTTGGGAACATTTACAATTTCTCACTAAATTTATTTAAAAATCACTCAAATATTAATAATTACATAAGAAAGCAAAAACATGAGACCCCCCTATGTCTATTTACATAAAAAGTATTTTCTTGAGCCTAATGCTCCTGCATCAGACTCCTAAGGTTAAAATGATTCATGATCTCCTAATCATGTGATTTAATACTTGTCTTCCTGTATCCCACACTTTGCTTTGCAACCGATCATCTGCTGCATTATTCTTCTTTTGCACTGCTCCGAGCTTCCATATCTTATTCTGTCTTGCTCCACTAGCTGCACTTTTGCATTCTCTTTCTGTCTTTCTTCTGCTACTTCTTTTGCTTATTTTTTCTCTTGCTGCTGTCTTCCTCTGAGACACTTTCACCATCAGCTTTCTCATAAATTCAATTTCTCTATCTAATATGTCTTCTGACCACTGGATACTGCTTCCTCTTGATTTCTGAACTTATACTTCTGTTTCTGCTTCCTGAGTTCTTAATTGCTGAACTCTTACTGCTGCCTTTTCTTGCTGAGCTCCTATGCTAGCTCTAGCTCTGGCTCCAACTTTAACTTTCTAAGATCTCATTCTTACTGCCACCTTTGCTATAGCTTTATCTCCAACTCTAACTCTATCTCTAGCTCCTGTGCTAGCTGCCACCCAATCATCCATACCCTCTTGTTCTATGCAATAGTAAAACTCTTCCTGATTGTCACCCATAACAATTTCTTCATTCTCTGAATTTAGCAATTCTATGGACTGGTATTTAAATTTCCAGTCATTGTCATCATCTCTTTTCCTCTCCTGGACTAAACATCCCTTAGTCCTTCCATCAGTACCTGCAATCATAAAACAAACATCAAAGTTATAAAATATTTGTGTCTCTTCCTCCTCTTCTAGAAACACTTCAATTTGTTGCTCTGCCATTGCATTCTCTTCTCTAAATGTTTCCAGCAAACAATTCAACCACTCATTTTGTACTTGTCTCACATCATCAGTATGTTGCAAAATTTTTTCAGCATGTTCTTCTTCTTCTTCCTTGACAATCTTCAGTAATTGTCCTTCACCCTCTTGATTGATTTTGGCAATCAAATCAAGTTATTCAAGTACCGTGTCCTCATCTTCTGTCAAAATAAAATTCTGATTCTTCACTGTTGTAGTAGTCCCAAAATTCTTCCCTACAGTCTGCTCTTTGTCCATCAGACAAATCAGTTCCTTCTTGTCATCAATAGTAATGACAAGCTCCTTTACATGAGACATGACTATCTCACCTTCTTTCAACAACCCATCTTCATTCAAGACAACTCCAAGTGATGGATTGCCTTCTGCAATACCTGTCAACACAACCAACTTGTCAATTTTAAAATTACAAGACCCAATGGTCTCAATTGATGATCCAGTCACCAATTCTCCTTTCTACAATTCTAAGTCTTTTCCAAGACTCAGAAAATCTTCACTGCCTTCCTCTATATCACAAGTCGAGTTTCCTACTGTCACTATCTCTTCAGCCTTCATTAGAATAGAATTCTAATCTTCCATCTCTGCAATAATTCCAGTTATCTGTCCATCACTTTTCACTTGGCCATTCAATAAAACCAATTTTTCATTATCAGCATTAATAACAAATTGATCATCATCAGAAATAACTATCATGTTCCCATTGAAACAATATCTTTCACTAAACAAGGAATTTATGAATTATTTCTGCTGCAGTAACTCAATCTGATCTTCATTTGGAAGATAATAATCATATGTGACTTGGAAAATTTCAGCTTCATTTATCACAATTTCATCATATGAACTGTCTTCTTCAATACCTACATTCACACAAATCTTGTCAGTTTTAAAACCATAAGACCTCATGGTCTCATTTGATGAATTGATCATAAAATCTTCCTGCTGTTCCAAGTCTTCTATACATTTCGGAAATTATTCAATGGTCTCCTCTTCAGTTTCTTCATGCTGTCTAATTGACTGCTCAAATTCCAGCTTCTGGCCTTCATCACAATTTATATTTCCTCTGCTTCCAATATGTTGGAAAACAAAACCTTTCCCCAACTGTGTATGGGCATTTTCAAAACATCTGGCTGTTCCATTTTCATCGTTAGTGACAACATCAGCAGTTTGTTATTTCCCAGATGTTCTTCCTGCAAACATGAAAAAATCATCAAATGTAAAGTCATTTGACCCCTTGGTCTCACTTGAAGTTTCAGTCTTCAAGTCCTTCTCCAAATACTCAATCATTCTGAGTAATTTCTCTTTCTACTGAGCATTTATCATTTTCTCTTTCTTCATCTGTAGCCTATGCCACTTTACTTTCTTCTTCATGAGCCAACCAACTCTCTGGCTTTCCTTTATCATCAGTTCCAATTTTTTGAACTGCTTTCAGATCTCAGCTACCTCTTTCCAATATTCTTCATCAGTGAATTCCTTCGTCATGCCATTTTCTTTGGAATCTTCCTTCACTCTTCTGTTGTGGCCTCTCTCAGAACCTCTGCAATCTCTGCTATGGCTATCAGTAGCCATTTTACCCTCCATGATTTCTTCACTCACAAGCTGCACTAAGCCTCTGCAACAACAAGCTCTCTTGCTGCAACTTACCTCACCAATCCTTTCCTCCGGATCTAGGCTTTTGGCAAGTACTGGTCCCCTTCTGCTGGAACCTTTTGAGCACTCTCTTCTGCTCTCTCTAGGCTTCACTCTACAACTTTTCTCAAGAAAACATATGTTATTATTTCATGCAACCTCTGTTGGGAATCCTCCAGGTTCTGCCACACTTTCTTCTTCACCTTAGAATCCTCTGCTGGACTCTTTCATCACTGCTCTCAAAGCTGTGATATGCTTTTGCTGAGATTTCTTCCACAACTGCTTGCAACCTGAACTCTGCAAACAATTCTTAAAACCAGAGTTAAATATTTCTCATCAAATCACCTTCAAGATTCTGTATAATCTTGCTTCTTCTTTCATCTGCACTGCACCTCTGTATGCTGCAATCTTTATCAGTTTCAAAATCTGATCTTACTTCATTACACATGCATTCAACAAAACTTGAACTTTTAAAAAGAGCTATTCCATCTCTGATACCACTTGATAACAGGTAAAACCCACAGTCCCCACTCTTCTGTGCATATAAGAATGCATTCAAATAGAATGCCCAATTTCAAACTCAAGTCTGCACATAAAATGCACTTTAGGCCATGAGCAATTCCTTTTATCAAAGGTTTCTCTCCTTACATTTATTCCCCACAAAAGAAACTTGTCTTCGTATCAAATACTATATATTGGACTATGACATAACTAACAAGCCCTTAGCATAATTTACATCAATTAAGTCCAACCACATATATATGTATACCTGACCCACAAGGTTTTATACATCCTCAAGATTCACGCTCCTATGGTTCAAACCTATTAACTCACGTAAATATCACAATTCCTGACCAATTGATTTTAATTCTAAGAACCCATACTTTATATAATACTTGGGCCCACAGAAATGAACACTTACCCCTCAACGTTGATTTAACCAATGGTTAATACCCAAACATTAACACGATAATTTCGGCTCATGCATAAACCCAAACTTTGATTAAAACCCAACGCCAACATATAGCGTTACTCGGGCCCACAACATTCATTAACACGATCCAAAAACCGACCTTACCTAAACTTCACGCATCTTCCCGATGTGAACGTCGTTGATCTCCGATGGCAACCGATCGGATGAAAATCGCATTGTTTTTTGGCCTGAACTTTAACCCTCCAAAAAAATGCGAAATAGGTGGTTTCCTAAAACCACTCCAGGACATGTGTTGGGCGCCGGAATGTATCACATTTTTTTCTGCAAAACAACTTACCGTATTATAAAAGTGCGAAAACCACCGTCTGGTTCTAAAACCCGCTTTCATTGTTCATTCAAGGTTCCTTCTTCGCTCACGGTTCTGCATCCTTCGTTTTATTACGCAACTCGGTCTTTATCCTTCACAACAACGTTCTCGCTCCAGTTTCCTTTCCATACTCTCGTTCTTTGTTACACATTTCTTACCTGCGACCCATCGCTTCCATGATCATGAACATAGGTTAAACAACCCCTCATTATTCGACGCTTCCAGTTCAAAACACAATGTCGACATATTTAACATCAATTCTTCCGTCAATTGCAGAGCCTCACCTCTGAGCTCTATTACAGAGTTCTTCCCTTGCACAATAGGTCACATCTATTTGTTACGGAATTAGACACAAAGGGTTCAAGTTCACAATGCTCAACTAAAATATTTCCATTAATCTATCAAAGGTGTGCAAAAACACCATTACCCCCCAAATTCAGTAATTTATCACACTGGTTCCTACACAGTTGCTTATGCAATGCAAAGCCATTCATATAGAAATAACGGGGATTCAAACATTCTCACACAGAATTTAAATCAACAAATGCATAGGTAATACTGATTATCCACTTGATAAAGATGCTTTGATGAATTGGTTGGATGCTCAGGCTTAGGGGGAGAATTTTGCCTTGCTGTGAATAATGCATTGTTGGCATTATGATGGTTCTGAAATATGATCTCTCTCTTGAGGTCTTTTGGTCTTAAAAAGTCATATCTGTAATTTGATGATTCAAATCAAATGTTCACCTCCCATATCCATTATGTGTGATAATACAAGTGCCATCAGTATCTCAAGGAATCCTGTTATGAATTCCAAGACCAAGCACATTCCTATCAAGTATCACTTCTTACATGAACAGGTGCTTGACCAAAAGGTGAAATTGGAGTATGTTCCCTCCAAAGAACAAGTTGCTGATATATTTACTAAACCTCTTCCCAGGGAAGCCTTCAAATATCTCAGACAAAATCTGGGAGTTGTCTCTGCCTCTCAGAAGATCAGATTTGCTTAAATTTAGAAGATTAAATTGGATACACGGATTTCATAAAGGACAGTCGCGTATATACGCGAGTTTATATACAGAAAACCACGTATGGGTATTTGCTAGCATAATTTTCTGGGTCAGCATTTTCAGAAGAGTTGCGGTGCTATTGGGTATCTCTAGTGATGTTCCAGTTCTTACATTTCTGTTTCATTCTCTAATATTTTTGATGAAGATGCCTTGATGATTTGTTGTTGAAAGTGTTCAAGGTGCACAAGCTAAGGGGGAGCACTTGTCCTGTGGGAAAGGATGCATTGTTGGCATTCTAAGTGTTTGCTGTGGTATGATCTCATGATTGCGATTCATTGGTTTTGTTTATAAAAGTCATTTGATGAAAAGGTCATGTTGAGATCTATGATGTAAATTTTTATATTCAATCATGTAATGACTTGGTCAAATTTGTAAACCCACTTGGTTAGGTAGTTGAGTCAAATTTGTAAACCCACTTGGTTGGGTAGTTCAGTCAAATATGTAATTCCACTCGGTTTGATCATTGATGTAAGGATGAGTCCTTGGTGATAGGAATGGTCATACTTGGTTGAGTTATAGAGTCATTTACTTCATTGAAAAATCTGTATAAGATTCAGCATGAACTCTGGGGGAGCATGGTAAATTCAGTGCACTTCAGATCTACAGAGCTCATCTCTCTACAAGGGAAGAAAAACCTTGTTTTGGTTTTGATCTGCCCTTTGCCCTTGATGTCAAAGGGGGAGAGTATCATGGTGTTTGAATAATGGTTATGACTAATGTATCTATATATTGTGGTGATCAAACACCATCACTGTTGCCATCAAGTCCAAAGGGGGAGATTGTTGGCAATATGGTGTAATGTGTTGTCCTTGATGGAAACCTACTTGATGAAGTTGTCCTTGATGGAAACCTAATTGATAAGTTGCCTATGATAAGAAACCTATGTGTTAAAGATGTCAGAATGATGTAGCTACATATTAGTTTAGATGTGATAGAGAAAAGAATTCAAGTAAATGACAGAGAAATGATAAATATAATATGTCACAATGTATACGCTACTTTTGTGAAGGCAACCCATGTATGGAAGAAATGTATACACTAATTTTGTGAAGGAAACTCGCGTATACATTTAGGGTTAGCATATACACAGTTTTTATGAAGAGAAGTTGCGTATACACGCGGAAACGAACGCTCCAAGTCATGTATGCATTTTGCGCTCTAAAAATATAATACCAAGAGGCATTACCATGGTATTAGCCAACAGTATTGAGCGTTGCATTGTCTATTTGATTCCGTCTAAGAATACCATTGGAAGTTGAGTGGTTTTGACTCATGGTATTGGTAAAAGATATATCTATTTAAGGAGAAGAAGATCATAGTGCAAGGTGTGCATGAGTAAGGGTTATTATTGAATAAAATTCTCTAAGGAATATCTGTATGGATGAAATCTGTTTTTAATTGATAGATCTGAATCTATGATGCACCCATGGATATAATGATGGTTCAAGATCTCTAAATCTAAAGATGATGAATCTCTATTATGATCTACTGAAGAAATGATGAAGCACTGGTGCAAGTCTGCAGAAGAAAATGAAGAAAATTGGGTAAGTTTTATAGATCTAGTCTGTTCTACAATATTTACATTTACAGATCTATACGCTAGTTGGTATCAGTAAAAGTGCGTATATACGTGGGTTTGCTTCATGAAAAGCACGTATGGTAGGGTTTTCTGAAGAATAGTATACACAAAAGTATATGCAGGTTGGTGTGCAGAAAAGCGCGTATGTACGCGGTTGCAGTGAAGAAAAGTAGTGTATGCTATTTGAATTAATGACTGTTCAGGGTTGAGTTTGTATATGCATATCTATTCTGAATTCTGGGTTATTTCTGAAGTTCTGGTTATAGTGTTTTCACTGTTCTAATTGAAGTATTGGGCAGATTTTATGATTGTTGATAAAGGGAATGCATCTGGGTATTGAATGAATACTTCACTCTAAAGTACATCTATATGGAATGGATTGCAGTTATTGATAGATTTTAATTAATAATGCACCTATGAATAAAATGATGGATCGGGATCTATAGACCTGAAATGACTATATATCTTCTAGATCTGTTTATGGAATGTTTAGATCTGAGATGTGGCGAATGTTTTCTGAAGTGAAGGGTAAGATCTAAGTTGTTTATCTGTTCTGAAGAATTGTGCAGCCCTGCAATGTTTGCAGATCTATACGCAGGTTCGTTGCAGCGAAAGCACGTATATACGTGGGTTAGTTTCAGCAAAAGCGCGTATGGAATCTAAGGTCAGTCCTGAAATAGTTGCAGATATATAAGCAGGTTTGTCTCTGTGAAAGCACGTATATACGCGGGTTCAGTGAAGTAAAAGAGTGTATGGAATATCGGGTTTTGCTGAAGTGTGCAGAAGGAAATCTCTGATCTTTTTTGCTGTATTATTGTTGACTGTTAATGATGTCTTCATACAGATCTGGGTTGTTTGAATACTGATTATGCTACTAGTTGATTATGATTAAAGATCAGTTGTTGGTTGATTGGTTGATGATTCAATGAATGAATTTAATGGGTTATAAGTTTCAGTTTGATGTATGTTCATTGAGCTTAAATGTGTGGAGTGGGTCCAGTCTGAAAATATGATGAAAAGAGGCCTACAAGTTGTGTTGTGTGGAAGCTGTTGGATCCAGTATGAAAATTGATGAAACGTGGTCCATGGTGGTGCTGAGGGTCGAAGCCTTCAGTGAGGGGGTTGTAGCTCCCTTCCAGTGGTAGCTGGTAAATGAGATCAGGTGGTAGAAGCTCCCTTCCAGGAGTGGCTAGTAATGAGATCAGGGGGTAGTAGCTACCTTCCAAGAGTGGCTGGTAAACGAGATCATGGAGTTGAAGCTCCCTTCCAGTAGTAGCTGGAGAATGAGAGAAGTTTGTAGCCTTTTGTAGGTGGGTGCTTGCGTGCTGGTATGAGTCTGCAGCAGTACATGACTGTAAACAGTTTTCTTTATAATAAATATTGAAGATAGAGACAAAAGAAGCGGTGGTTTTCTCCCGAATTGGGTTTCCACCTTAAATCATGGTGTTCATGTGTGTTGCTTATGTGTGATGATTTATTCTGTTCTTATTGCACATGCTTAATACTTACTAAATATATAATGAATGAATGATGCACTGATCTAAGTAAATAATTATATGCATAATAAGGTCTCTGGTAATATGCAAGTTTTCTTAAGGATATCCATGTGAATACGCAAGTTGGGTTCATTAAATTCGCGTATGGAATTTATTAAGGAAAAAGTAAAAGTTTTGAGAGTAAGCTCTAAATATTGATTCACCCCCCCCTCTCAGTATTTTTCCCAATAGCAACCCCTCACTTGTATGAGGGTATTGTATTGCGGCTGTGTATTGTATGTGTATTCTCAGAGTGAGAAACAGATAGGGAGACTATGAGAGAGAACAGAGGATATTATAGTGGATCTACTGTAGGTTGTGTCTCTTCATTTTGTTGGATAATAGAAAGGAAGGACTGGCTGTTCGGGGTGGATGTAGCCCAAACTGGGTGAACCACGTATATTTGTGTCTCTCTGGTTTTATGTGTTTTGTGTTCTTGTGTTTTTTGCATATTTTATGTGTTTCATTGCTCTCTAATATTTAATTTTCTAAAAACTAGTATCAGAGCCGAAGGTCTATTTGGCTTATAAACTCATAGGAAAGAAGGGTTCCTGGTTCGAGTGGGAGAAATGGCGGAAGATGGTAAATTTATGGTAGAGAAATTTAACGGCCAAAACTTCCCGCTGTGGAAGATGCAGATGGAAGATTATCTGTATCACAAAGATCTGTACCTACCATTGAGCGGAAAAATAAAGAAGCCGATGGTTATGAAAGACGTAGAATGGGAGATTCTCGAAAGAAAGGCACTCAGAACAGTATGGCTGTGCCTCGCGGCGTCAGTAGCCTTCAATATTTCAAAAGAAACAACAACATAGGGTTTGATTAAGGAATTAGCGAAACTATATGAAAAAACCTCGGCCTCAAACAAGGTATTTCTTATGAAACGATTATTTAATATGAAGATGTTGGAAGGTGGATATGTTGCAGACCATTTAAATTATTTTAATACAGTTACCAGTCAGTTAAGTTCTGTAGGGGTAAAATTTGATGATGAAGTTAGAGCTCTGTTATTTTTGTGCTCATTGACAGAAAGTTGGAATGGTTTAGTTATGGCCAATAGTAACTCTATCTCTGGGTCTAGTACATTAAAGTTTGATGATGTTGTCGGCGCTATCCTTAGTGAGGAAATGCGATGGAAAAGCTCCGGCGAGACATCGGGTAATGCTTTGAGTGCAGAGTCTAGGGGAAGAAGAATGGAAAGAGGAAATAGCTCAGGATATTGTAGTAAATCAAGGAAAGGTAGATCCAAGTCCAAATCGGGGATAATGTGCTAGAAATGCTGAAAGAAAGGACACCTAAAGAAAGACTGTAGATCTCGGAAGGGAAAAGAAGGAGACGCACAGCAAGAAAACAATCATGAAGAAAATGTGACAGGTGATGTGTTACAAGATGCTTTGATTCTTTCTTTCAAAAATGTTACTGATTCTTGGGTTGTAGATTCAGGGGCTTCATTCCATGCCACACCTGATAAGAAATATTTTCATGACTATTTTAAAGGAGTTTTTGGACAAGTTCATTTGGGTGATGATAAACCCTATAAAATTGTTGGAATGGGTAAAGTTCTTGTAAAACAACAGAATGGAAACCAATGGCTACTAAAGGAGGTAAGGTATGTTCCAGATCTGAATAAAAATCTAATTTCAATAGGGAAGTGAGGCAGTGAAGGTTGTGTGACAAATTTCACAGATAAAACTTGGAAGGTCACCAAAGGAGCCCTGGTAATAGCAAAAGGCGAAAAGGTTGGTACATTGTATTTATGCAATGGTATTTCTAATTCTATTAATCCTTTAACTTCGAAAGGAGAAGATGCAGCATTATGGCATCATAGGCTCAGACACATGAGTGAGAAGGGGATGAAGGTTTTTCACTCAAGAAGTTTGTTGCCAGGTTTGAAGAATGTTGATTTGGATTTCTGTGAGAATTTTATTTATGGAAAACATAAGAGAGTCAGATTTCTCAGAGTTGGGAAAAAAAAGAAGAGCAAAAAATCAGAGCTTGTGCATACAGATGTATGGGGACCTGCCTAGGTTTCATCTCTTGGTGGCTCTCATTATTATGTTACTTTTATTGATGATGCAACTAGAAAAACTTGGATTTATTGTATTCAGAATAAATCTGATGTATTTGATACTTTCAAGAAATGGAAAGCTTTGGTTGAGATTGAGACAGGAAAGAAGTTGAAGTGTCTTCAATCAGACAGTGGAGGTGAATATTGCAGAAAAGAGTTTGATAGGTACCGTTCAGAGCATGGAATTCATAGAGAGAAGATAGTTCCAAGAACACCACAAGAAAATGGTGTGTCAGAAAGGATGAACAGAAAAATCATGGAGCGTGCAAGTTGCATGAGATTGCATGCACGATTGCCTCTACAGTTTTGGGAAAATGCTTTAGATACTACTGTTTATCTAATAAACAAAGGGTCTTCAAGTTCCTTGGATGGTGGTATTCCAGAGGAAGCATGGACAGGTAAAAAGATAAACTACTATTTTTTAAAGCCTTTTGGTTGTGAGGCCTTTTTCCATATTAATAAAGAAAATAGAACAAAGCTTGAGGCAAAAATCAAAGAAATGTACCTTTATTGGATATGGTGTTAATGATTTTGGTTATCACTTATATGATTATGAAAATCACAAAATAATTAGGAGCAGAGATGTAATATTCAATGAAAAGGTATTGTATAAGAATCAGTTGCAGGAAAAGAAACATGAAAAAGAAAACAAAGAATACACAGTTCTTGATGAGATCACAGAAAAGATAAAGGTGCCTGAAAATAATAATAATCGAGAGCCACAACAACAACAACAGGCACCTCAAACACCTGAAAGTGGTGTTAGAAGATCTACTAGGATAAGTAGACCCCTTGAATGATACTCTCCTTCATTATATTATTTATTGCTGACTGATTCTGATGAACTTGAATTTTATGAAGAAGCAATGCAGGTTGAAAGCAGGAAGAAGTGGGAGCTAGCCATGGAAGAAGAGATGGACTCCTTAATGCATAACCAGACTTTGGACTTAGTCAGGTTTCTTGCAGGTAAAACTACATTACAGAATAAATGGGTTTACATGCTTCAGGAAGAAGATGGAGGAAAACAGAGGTACAAAACTAGACTTGTGGTGAAGGGGTTTTCACAGAAGAAAGGTATTGATTTTGATGAAATATTTTCTCCTGTTGTTAAGATGACTTCAATCAGAACTATTTTAAGTCTTGTAGCAGCGGAAGATTTACATCTTGAACAGTTAGATGTAAAGACAACATTTCTCCATGGAGATTTGGAGGAAGAGATCTATATGGAGCAACCAAAAGGATATGAGGTCAAAGGGAAAGAAAAATTAGTGTGCAGGTTAAAGAAGAGTTTGTATGGCTTAAAACAGGCTCCAAGGCAGTGGTATCTAAAATTTGACAAGTTTATGTCTGAACAAGGTTATACTAGATGTCACTCTGATCATTGTGTTTATATGAAAAGGAAAAATGATGGCAGCTATATTATATTGTTATTGTATGTAGATGACATGCTTGTTGCAGGGTCTAACATGCAGGAAATAAATGTGCTCAAAATAAAATTGGAAAATTCATTTGCAATGAAGGATTTGGGAGCTGCAAAACAAATCCTTGGTATGAGAATAACTAGCGACATGAAAAATCGCAAATTAACAATGTCTCAGAATGAGTACATACAAAATGTGTTGAAAAGATTTAATATGCAGAATGTGAAACTAGTTAGTACACCTTTTGTTAGCAATTTAAAACTTAGTAAGGAGATGTGCCCCAAGACCCAAGAAGAAATGGACTATATGTATAAAGTTCCATATGCATCAACAGTTGGAAGCTTAATGTATGCAATGGTCTGCACAAGGCCTGATATTGCACATGCAGTGGGAGTTGTAAGCAGGTACATGAACAATCCAAGAAAATAAAATTGCATGGCAGTAAAATGGATTCTCAGATATTTGAGAGGTACCACAAATCAAGCATTATGCTTTGATGGTTCAAACATTGCTCTACAGGGATATGTTGATGCAGATATGGCAGGTGACAGAGATAATAGGAGGAGCACTACAGGATATGTATTTACTGTAGGTGGAAAAATTGTCAGTTGGGTTTCAAAAATCCAAAGTGTTGTCGCACTTTCAACAACAGAAGCAAAGTATGTCGCTGCTACAGAGGCTAGTAAAGAAATGATTTGGTTACAAAGGTTACAGAGGTTTATGGATGAATTGGGTAAGAAGCATGATATGGGCACGTTATACAGTGATAGCCAAAGTGCCATTCATCTTTCAAAGAACTCAACATTTCATTCCAGGACTAAACACATACAACTCAAGTACCATTTCATACGGTCAGTATTGGAAGATGGACAATTGAAGCTGGAAAAGATACCCACTAGCCAAAATCCTGCAGATATGCTAACAAAAGTTGTAACCAGGGAGAAACTGAGAATATGCTCAATTTCAATTGATCTTCAAGGATGACTATGAAGATGAGAAACATCCAGGTTCAAAGAGGAGTCATTGTCCAGAAAATGAAGCAGTGGTGGAGTTGATACAATCAGTCTCCAAGTGGGAGATTGTTGGGTATGGAGCCTGATTATCTTGTTTATTTTGTATCATAGTGTTGGACCCCTATACCTTAATGGAGGTGGCAACGCTGCTCGTAATTAAACATTTCCTAGGGGGTCCAAGGGGGGGGGGGGGGCGACTGCGACTTTATGGAGCCCCCCCCTGGCGAAGGGTTTTGGGGGGCAACGCCCCCGAATCTAAAAACAGATGTAAAATTGCCTTGTAAAAGTATAATAATTTCTAGTCAATCTAGGTCGTTCATTAGGCAGATGATATGACAGTAGAAGCTGTGTTTAGTTTAGGGTTTTTTTCCCTAGAAGGCAACCCCTCACTTGTATGAGGGTATTGTATTGCTTCTGTGTATTGTATGTGTATTCTCAGAATGAGAAACAGATAGGGAGACTGTGAGAGAGAACATAGGATAATACAACGGATCTGCTGTAGGTTGTGTCTCTTCATTTTCTAGATAATGGAAAGGAAGGACTGGCTGTTCAGGGTGGATGTAGCCCAAACTGGGTGAACAATGTATATCTGTGTCTCTCTAGTTTTGTGTTTTGTGTGCTTGTGTTTTCCGCATATTTTATGTGTTTCATTGCTCTGTAATATTTAATTTTCTAACAAAAAATTCAGTAGATAGGGTTGTATGTTAGCTCTAAGTTGTGGGTGGAATGAAGTGAAATGGATGAGAGGAAGGTGGTGAAATGATAAAAACATGAGAAATTTCCAATTTTAACACTGTGAAAATAGCTAGTGTAGAGGTGGAGTAAGTTTAGAGGGTGAGATGGACGGTTATAAAGTTAGGGAAAAATCTAGAAAAAATCCAGTGGATAGGGTGGCATGTTAGCTCCATATTGTGGGTGGAATGAAAGGAAATGGATGTGAGGAGGGTTCATTCCACCAACATGGATCAGGTTAATGCCTTGGAATAGGGAAGTGAGTAAAATTTCAAAAACAACAAAAAATAGTATAATCTTGCGATAGGGAGAAAATACAATTATTACAGTTTTTCTCTAGTAAGCTCTTCTTATACAAGAGTTAAACACAAGGTCATATTGGACTTGGTGAAGTAATCGTACCGACTTCATTGGTAAATATAGAAGATTTTCACGTATTAGAAATAGTGTTGAAAGGTGCTTGGGGTCACTTATTAGTAAACCTTATATTTAGCATGTCGAGGAGATTTCTAGGGGATTGAGCATAGTTACTCTTCCCTTGCATGTACGTCGGACCCTGGATTGGCCCCCCAGGTTTGAATGTGATAGTTGCTAACCTTAGTGACTATAATATTATGATTTTTTCCAAGGTGACAGTGGAGGGATGGTCCCACTGTACCTGGAACAGACATTGACTAGACTCACTTGGAGGTTTTGGAGGGTAATCTTCACTCGATATGGCATAGTGGAATTGGTTGCACCCGGTTTTCAGGGTAACTGGTTCCATCCACTAGTTTTTCACATTGATCTCTGTAAGTTGGATTTCATCACCAACTAGTGATTTTACTGTGAAAAAAAATTGTTTGTGTGTGGTTTAAACCCTCTATTTTATAACGCGTGTTCATTTGTTTGTTTTTATTTTTAGAGGCTTTAGGTGTGATTTCTTGAAACTTTGTGATTTTGTAAAAAATTAATCGTGGCTATAGTACTGAGACACTAACGTAGAATGCAGGGGAAACCCCCTAAGTACACACCGAGTCAATTAGAGAAAATGAAAACTGAAAAGGAAAAATCAATAGGATCTGGGTCTTTAGAACAACCATAATCATCTATTATGGTACATTTTGATTTTCAAGTAAATATGCCTCAGACATTTGAAACAGAGTTAGAAAAAATTCAACTAGAAATTAATGAAACCATTCAAGTAGACTCTATCACTGGTGAAGTCTTAGATACAAAATTAACTGAACTAGAAATATCTGAACATAAGTATGATATTTCATAATCTAAGTCTCCTTCAAACATTATAAACCCTACTCTTGCTGCACGTTCACCTATGGTAAAAATTATCATTACTAAGAATCTTCCCCCTGGTGTCATTAGGATATAAGAAATTACTGAGGACGATGAAGACGAAACTCCCACTAGTACAACTTTTGTCAATGAACATAACTTTCCATTAAAACTACCTCTTTCTCCTTTTCGACCAGATCCTTGGTATATTACACCATTTTACTTTGCACATTCATATTGTTACGATCATCCACATTGTCGAATTCCATTTTACTCTTTACCTAGATATAATATGTCTAATATGGCTTCTAGAAGTGTGTCTACCGATTCATCTATGTTTTCATCTTCTCCAAAAGAATTATTATATGGTGGTCCTGCATATCCTATTGTGATCCAGATTTATGCAGGAACGCAACAAAATACACATATAACCATAAACGTAGAGATTCAATGGAAATAATGCTTCCTTTTATTAATAAAAAATGACTGAAATATACTTATATACATAATGTAAATAAACAGCTAGGGCGCTGGTAGGCTTATCTCTGAGAAGAGATGTGGCGTATACAGGCCTCTGAACTATGTTACAAAACAAATGACTGAAACATTCTTAGAGGAATAATGGAAATAAGTGGCAAGGGCACTGGTAGCGTATCTCTGAGAAGAGATGTGACGGCTACAAGCCCCTCCACTATGTTACAATGCAGACATAATGGAAATAAACGAGCTAGGGTACCGGTAGAATATCCCTGAGAATAGATGTGACGAATACAAGCTGTCTAACTATGTTACAATGAGGCTTGAAGGCCTATTTATTGTTGAGAAATAATGTAAAACCCGAAACGTCCAAAAACCTAACCCTAGGCGATGAAGTGCCAAAACTGTGGGCCCCGTTTGGGTAAATTGGTGTTTCAACTTCCAGGGGATGTAAATTTGGTATCTAATCTCTGTTTGACGCACCCAATAGCTCGTTAGAAATATATTTACAAGGAATACAACTTTTGGTGTGAGAAACATCAGTCCATGGACCCATGTTGCTCTCGATTTTCCCAATAAACGTCGTTTAGGGCCTCAAAACGGCTCCAGAAGTTCAGGACTCAAAAAACTGCTAAATATAGTAAGTTGTGCTTCAACTTGAAAATGAAAAAAACTGATGGTGGGGGTTCAAATGGAATAGGTGGGTGGCCACCAATATCCACCTGGATCATTAAGGCCCCAAAACGGCTCCAGGAGTGCAGGACTCGAAAACCTGCTAAAAATAGTAAGCTGCTGGAAGTGAAAAGCTGCAAGAATTGATGGTGTGAGTCCAAATGGAATAGGTGGGTGGCCACCGATATCCACCTGGATCATATTGGGTAAAAGTCACTTACTAGAAATTTTTCAGGAGCGTCTCCTTCTTCTCAAGCTTCTACTATGTCAAATGGTTTATTAGAGTTTATTGCCCAAAATTTGACTGCGGACCAATTCATTTATATGCTTTCCGAGAGTAACCCTCAAGTTAAACCATTAGGTGCTTACATTCCGCTTGGGGGGGAAACAACCTCTTCTGGGAGGACAACCTTTCATTGGAGAATATCCTATGGTTGCAGGGAAAACTTTACCGAGTAACTATCCAAGTTATGGTTTGATGCCTCAAACTGGTTTAGGTCAACCTTTTGTGTCGCAACCCTTAGTAGGAGGTCCTTATCCAAGGATGAATACTATACAGAATCCTTCGTTTTCTCAACAATATTTGCAACCTACCCTGTGAATTACCTTTAATAAACCTGCTCAACTAGCTGGACAATTAGTTTTTACTCAAGTCCAACAGCTTGTTCAAGGAATTCCTCAAGTTATCCCAAGGGAATCTGTTTAGAGTAGTCAACAATATGGTCTGTGTACTCCTCGTACTCTTTTCCAACCTACTGTGAAAACATCTATTCAACAACCCAATACTCTTCAAACACTAATCTCAGGATCACCTTAAGTTTATGTTCCTATTACCCCTTAAATGCCAATGCAAGTTGTTACGCAAGCTATCCCTCAAACTACAATTTATCAAGTCGAACCTATGGTCCATCCTATACCTCAAATACCTTTGGTAAACCTTGTGTAGCCACTTTGCAAACAAACTTTCAAAGTCAACCTTTTCAGGGCACATTTGTTCAAGTTCAACCTTTTTAAGGTCAACCTTATCAAGGACAATTCTTTCGAGGTCATCCTTTGCAAGGCCAACCATTTCAAGGGCAATATCAATTAGGACAAATGGAACCAAATCCGCCTTTCCAGAATCAACCATAACCTAGTCATATGTTTTAGATACTGGATCAACCTCAGTTTTTTATGTATAATATTGGTTACCTTGGAGGTATGTAAATCCCAACTACTCAGGCTATTCCAAGATATCCTGGATACCATCCTCCAAGTACTAGACTTGTCCATCAGGGTTATCAATTTTCATAGCAAGACCCTAAGGAACAATTACATTTTGTAGAAACATTGGATTTACCATACTTGTCTTGGCTAACAAACGATCCTATTTAGTATTTTCCTTTTTGGTTGGAAATAACTACCAAGTTTACTAGTGACATTCCTAAGTTTGAAGGTAAATTTGAAGAGGACCCTTCAAAACATGTTATTGTGAAAATTTCTGAATCTAAGTTACATAAATCCTACTGCAGAAATATGATTTACATTTCCTACTTTTTTTCATTAAATTAACAAGTTATTTTCTGAATGATTCAGGAAAATATTAATGTAAATACGTTGCAACCTACACAAATATACAGATCAAGTACTAAAAAATAAATGAGAAAATCAGACAAAGGACACACTTATTTTTGGAAAAATTCCCCCTGAAAAACCTAATGCGGGAAAACCGGTGCAACAGTTCTGAGGGTTGGTATTAGTCAGCAACACTAATATGAGTACAACTAGGGTGCCAAAATCTAGCTCGCCCAACAGAGAAAATCCTCGACAGACAGATAAAATAGTTTTTTTAACCTCACACTGCAAGTCCTAGCTGATCTGGATCAAAAAATAGTGAAACCATAGATTAATTTTCACAGTAGATGTGTGGATCTAACTGAGGATTGCATCACCCCTTCTCTACACTTATCTGTCTCTCGAAAAATTGATTTTCAGCCCTCCTGGCTCAAAAATCCAGATCTCCAGCAATTTCTGGATTGTCCCTTGGAGTCACTGTGTAGGCCTCGCGTGAGCCCTACGTGGGCCTACGTCACCCTCTCTGGGGTCTTTGTCACCTCTCGTATTAGCTTCACTGGTCCCTTTTCTATCTCTATTTCCTCTTAGCAATGTACTCTTGGTCCTATTAGGTGCTAAAATGTGTCTTTAAAAACTCCTAATTGCCTCACATTAATTATCAACTAGGGTAAGTCCTTTTATCTCAAGTGTGTACACAGTGTATGCAAGCTATTCAAAAACCAAATATTGAAGCTTAAAAGGAAGTGATTCATCTACACATTAGAACACAAAAAATTAATTCATTCCTAATTCAACTAATTCAAATGATAATCAACCAAGAGCGCTGAAGCATTAACCGAGCTCTTTCAACTGCATCTAAACTATTGAACAGAAGGCAAGTATTATAAATAACTGTTTATGCTTTAAGTAATCAAAACCAATTCTGTTTGCTAGCAACTAATTACTTAAAGAAATAAATTAGAAATGCGTCTTCAAAGAAATAAATTGGACATGCGTATTCAAATGGAAATAGATACCAGAAATGAGAATTATCAAAAGTACTGCAACTGTAAAGCGAAAAAGCAGAATATACTTGCAATAAATAGAAAAGTATAACACAGGTAACGATAGCAAAATTCACCAGAGATCGGGCCCTTAGCGACCGACTAATACTGCTTAACTACTCCAGAATAGTTGAATAAACAACAACGCGAATTATGTATTAATCATGACAGTCAATTGACATTACAATCTGATCTCTGTTCAGAACTATGTTTTGTGCATTATAATTACAAATTATGCAGAAAATGAAAGATACATGCTATCGACTATTCCAGAACTAGCTTTCCTTGTCCTTTTATAGATAAAAAGGAAAGATAAGTGTGATCCCTCAGGATCAGGGATCCTTAAGGATCCACGAAAAAATTATATCCTCGAACAGTTCATACGTCTCTACGCTATCCTTACTGATTTATCTTCGATTCAACCACATTTAACGCGTCCTATTTGACGTGATTAAGTCCTGCTGTTCCTTCTTTTATTTCCAGCATAAAAATCAATGAGAATTAGTTTGGACGGTTAAATCACATTAGGATCATCTTTTCATTCATTCTTCATCAAAATCCTTTCATTATATTATTATATCATGGCACAAAATGGATAAGAAAGAGGAAAAAGGACAGTAATCAAGAGTAAATACATACCTATTGCAAGGCTCAACATACTCCCCTGCTTACCTTTTTTCATGTCCTCATGAAAAATAAATAATTCTGATACAGAGAAGTTAAAGAGTAGGTTGGAGAAGGTCTGTCTGTAATAGGCCTGAGACCATGATGTCGTGCCAAGTGTGCAAAGGCTGCTGCTTCTTTTCCTTTAGGTAACTCATAGTCAGGATGATATCCTTTAGGAGGATACCAAATAATGGGGCTTATATAGCGAAATCCCACCCAATAAGGTCCTCCTCTTAAGATAAAGTTGCCTTATGGGATCAACCGTCTCGCAACAACTTTGAAATTTCCATAATTAAATGGTTCTCTATCTTTAACACTGTTGCTTGAAACCATCCATCTCATTTTGGATGCAACTAGGGATATTTCTTGAATGGAGAAGAAATATGCTGTTCCTTCCAACACAAGTTCCTTATGTAAGGGCCCTAAACTCTTAGTCACACCCTCCTGTGTCATAAGTGTTTTATGCTTAGAAAACACTTGCAGAGGGTGAGTAGGTTCACTTCTTACCCAAAGATCCAAGCTATGTTCCTGTCTTTGGAAAGAATTATAAGCCTTCAACCACTTGAGTTGGTTGATTACAAAGGAGATAAAAGCATGAAATTGAACATCTCCAATAAAAGGGCTAGGATTCACATCCACTTCTTTATCTAATATGAAATTATGCAAATAAAATTCACAAAGAAGCCTTTGGAACTTTACTCCATATGTCTTACAGCAATTTATAAAATCCTCCATCGTCTTCATTTCAATTGGCTTGCCGGCTCTAACAGCTTTGATTTTTAACAATAAATATCGTTCTAATAAAAACAAAGCATAGTTCGTAGCAGGAGATCGACAAGTCAAGATATCTGAATATAATGAACAAATGGTGTCCAATTGATTCCTGATGCTGTTCATCTTAGTTTTCATTATATTCATTTTTTATTCTTCCTGTCTAGCCTTATCAAAAGCCTCATTATCTGCTAGAGCTAATTCTCTTAATTATTTTTGTAATTCCTGGTATTTTTGCAGGGAGACTGTCTGTTGTTGATGTTTTTCTAAAGCAAGTTGGGCTTGCGTCAGATCTTCTTGAAGTTTTAAAATAATAGGGTCATTCCTTGAAAAGAAGTCCTTGGACTGACCTTCTGTCTGTGTGCCGATGCTGTGAGAGAATACCTTTTCAGTCTTTATTTCCTTATTGTGGGAGGACCAACTCTCCGTTTGAACAACCGGATTTACCAAATTTTTATGAAAATTAACCTGGGTGGCTATTGTCCGAGTGGGAGCGAGTTTAGTTTGAGTTTCTATTGATCTATTCTCGCATATTATCGTTTGTGTAGCTACAGAAGTCATCTCTAGAGTGGTGTTCTGAGTTTTAAATTTTTTAACTTCTCGTCGTAGCCTTCTGAATTTCTTCTGGAGCTTCCGGTATTTTTGTCGCAACTTCTTAAGTTTTGCTCCGGCTCCTTGGATCTTTCGAGGAGTGTCTGTCCCACTAATAAGTTTATCAACTCTTTCTAAAGCTTCTTCTTGGTCATCGGGGCTATGTTAAAAAAGAACCGTATTGCCTGACTTGTGACTAACTTCTATGTTTGCAGATTGCTGCTGGTCCTCATGACTGTGTTCCAACAGAATCATGTCACCAGACTGGTTGTCGGATTCTTGAACAATTTCTGTGTCCACAACCTCTTGTGTTTCTATATGCCGAGAATTCTCTGGGACTTGTGTTTCCATTCTGCTGGGAATAAGTGGTCCTCCAGGTTGCATATATACATTAATATTTTCCAGGACCTCGGCTATCCCTGTCTCGAAAACTTCCAAAGGATCCTCTGGTCTTGCTTCACTTTCATTATTATAATCCTGTTCTTGTTCTTGTTCTGAATTGGCCTCTTCTTCAGGCTCTTCTTCAGGTTCTTCTTCTTAGGGTTCTGATTCCAATTCAACCTCTTCCTCGGGCTCTTCTTTGGGTTCTTCTTCTGGTTCTTCCTCTGAACCGGGTGCCTCTTCTTTGGTTTCAAAGTCTCTTATCCTAACTGGATTGGCTGTCTCCGCAGGTTGATAACTCTCATTCCAAATATTTGTAGACATCCTCTGGGCTAGTTCAATTCTTACAGACTTTCTGCATTTATGTGGTTCAACCATTGAATAAGCATGCCTTTTTCTTTTCAGAATAGGGTTCTACTGGCTTATCTCCGCAATTTCGAGATTTTGGATTACAAGGTTTTGCATGCTCTCTAGGGCCATCATGAAATCATCCCAAGTTAAGTTGTATTGAACCAGGCTATGACTGATGATTAATCTAATCAATCCATGCTGACTTACTACAATTTCTGAGTGTCTGGCCCGTCTTATTCTAACAGCAGTATCTTGCAGAAAAGAATTCAAAAGAGATGGCAGATTAACAGTGAGTTTTTGTTTCAAAAAAACTAATAGTTTAAGTTGTCGTGGTCTTACCACATCTCGACGTCCATCGCAAGTAATGTATCTTTGGATAATGCTTGCTAATTTTTTCCATGGTTCTGCTAGAGAAGATGGTTGGATGCCTTTGCCTTTCCTGACTACTTGTTCACCTTCGTCTTTGAAATTTTTCACCGCATCTTGCAGCGATACATGTTTTTGTGACCATATAGTTCCTTCTGTCGGCAGCTTCGATACTTCATCTATTACAACGTCTGTGACTGTAATTCTTCTACCTTTTACCATGGATTCCCCATTCTGTAGATGCTGTAGAAATTCAATGGCAATTTCCTCATTTGAGGGCTAAAATCTTGTGAGATAGGATATCCACCCTACGCAAATCATCAAAATTTCCATGGCTTTGTCGGAGACATCTAACACTAAAGGTTCATGGCGCATTGTATTACCACCCATAATGCTTGAATTCTTCCTACTATTGCAAAGGATGAGTGAAATGGAAAAATGCATAAATACTGAAAAAACACAGCAATAATGAAAAACACAACAATACTTAGAGCAATAGAACAACAAGTTGTTGTAACAACTAAGTGCAATTGATATTAATTGTGTTATAAATTGCCGCATGCATGAATATATTATCAGTCAATGAAATAATGACAACGCATGCTTCATATAATGGAAGTTCTCTCCCCCTTTCGAAATGAGAGGTTACCTATGACCGAATAGACGTGGAATGGTTGTTCTGACGGTAGGATATAAGGATGAAGACTAAAGAGTTCGTAAATAAATGACAAGACAATAAGAGAGATGGATAGAGTGAAAGCGCGGTGTATAATCATAGTAAATGATAAGGGGCAAGATGCTTTGGTTAATGATAAGTTATATAATAAGGAAAGAGGACAACAATATGTACAAAAAGAAGCTTTGCCAATGATAATCCGACTGTACACGATATGATTGAATAAAAACATCAACGCATGCATAAAGGTTCAAAGTAGGGAAGTGTTTTAAAGGAAATAATCTCTCAGATAAAAAGATAAATGGGAAGAGGGTATTATAATAATTATTGATTGAGGAAATATAACTTCAATACCATAAGCATAGCTTCTACTTCCAGCAGGTGTCCATAGCCTCGACAGAGTTGATTTTTAACCCATGTGAGCCAGGATCCTCAATTTATAATTGAAATTTTTCATTGCTATTTCTATAGAAGAGACTAGTGTGCTGGCGTGGTAACCAGATAACCATACTGCCATTCACTGGGAAGTAGCAAAAGTGAGCAGGTCGGCTCGTGATGAGACCTCATGTTCCAAGGATGTTTTAGCCATCCAATGGATCATAACCCTGGTGTGGTGGCCATGGTGGTAATGTCACATTGCTCCCTCCTTATGAACATGGTAGGCTGGCTCTTAATGAGACCCCCTATCCTCTATCTGTAGATAAAATTTAGTTGTAATTACATATTTTTATGATAAATAGAGGGAGGCTCAGTACTCCTTAAGAGTAGGGATGGTGTAAGATGTTGAAGCATGTCAATAATAAGAAAAATTATACCCATAATCCCATTGATAATAGATAGAGAGAATTATAACCAGGAAGAGTAGAACCAACATGGTAAAGATGATCAATCAATATCATATACAATAGATATCAGTACAGTAAAGTGAAATATAAATAATTGTGTCCCTTTCAATTGTTTTAAGTCTATCATCAAGAAGCTGTCTTTGTCAAAGATCATAATGTTAAAAGTATTCACCTGCTTAAATAAAATCTATAATTCTTATCCACATGAAGGTACTGTACTTAAAGAAATCAAAGAAATGAAGCTGAAATGAGCTAGGAATAAGTCCATGAGAGGAAAGAGGTGTTTGTAAAATATATAAAAAAGGTGTTGTTCAAAACACATAAAAATTGTACAAGAAACAAAAGTGTTGTTCCTAAAATTGGAACAGAAAAAACAAAAGAGAGTGTTGTTTCGAAGATGGAACAACAAAACCAAAAAGTGTTGTTCTAAAGATGGAACAGCAAAGCCAAAAAGTTATGTTCTGAAGATGGAACAACAAAATCAAAAAGTGTTGTTCCGAAGATGGAACAACAAAATCAAAAAGTGTTGTTCCAAAGACGGAACAACAAAACCAAAAAGTGTTGTTTCGAAGATGGAACAACAAAGCCAAAAAGTGTTGTTCCGAAGATGGAAAAAAAAAATAAAAAAGTGTTGTTCCGAAGATGGAACAACAAAACCAAAAAGTGTTGTTCCGAAGATGGAACAAAAAAACCAAAAAGTGATGTTCTGAGGATAGAACAACAAAACCAAAAAGTGTTGTTCCGAAGATGGAACAACAAAATCAAAAAGTGTTGTTCCGTAGATGGAACAACAAAACCAAAAAGTGTTGTTCTGAAGATGGAACAACAAAATAAAAAAGTGTTGTTCCGAAGATGGAACAATAAAACCAAAAAGTGTTGTTCCGAAGATGGAACATCAAAATAGGCAGAGAAAAAATAAATTGAATCAGCAATCCTATTTACAATTTTTTTTTTCTTTAGATAGAAAAATAAATTTTTACAAAGATGAAGTTGTCGAAGGATTATCTTCTGCAGCTAAAATTTGCATGGTGGAGTCCTTGCATATTTGTTGACAAAAAGATTCTCTTATGAGTGGTCTTTGGTATAGGTGCACCCGATGACCATTTTCTTTAAAGGAACAATCAGACCCATTAATGGTGGTCAACGTAAGAGTGCCATTGTCATGTACTTCCTTTATTTCATAGGGACCTAACCACCTAGTCTGTAATTTACCAGAGAAGTCTTGAAACCTGGAATAGTAGAGAAGTGCCCAGTCGCCCTCATGAAATGTCTTTTTCTTGATCAGGGAGTCATGCCATTTGGCTCTTTGTTGTTGAATAAGTGCAGTATGCTGCAGAGCCAAAAGTCAGATTTCGTCTAATTCATTTATTTGTTGTAATATATTAATCTGGGCTTCAATTGAATCCAGTCCCACTTCCTAGGCTGTCCTTAGTGTTCGTATCTCAAAATCTATGGGAAAAATAGGTTCTTTACGAAATACCAGTTGACATGGGGAGTATCTAGTCGTATTTCTCCAAGTTGTGCGATATGCCCACAATGCTTCTGGTAGTCGAGTAGTCCAGTCTCGTATATGCGATGAGAGTGTCTTTGTTAGAATAGCTTCAATTACTTTGTTGGTGCTTTCTACCTGACCATTCGCTTGTGGGTTGTATGGAGAGATAATTCTGTGAATAACATGATGATTTTTTAGTGTAGCAGCAATCTTGTGGCCTACAAATTGTGGCCCTCCATCAGTGATTACTTCTTTGGGTAACCCATACTGTACAAACATTTCAAAAAGGAAGTTTATCACAGTTTCTTCTGTGGCTCTTGGTAATGCTACTACTTCTACCCACTTAGTTACATATTATGTTGCAACCAATATATATGATTTCTAGTTGGATGATGGGTTGATTGGACCAACACAATCTAATGCCCAACGCTCAAAAGGTTCTATGACCAGCTGTGGATGCAGGGGCATCTCATCAGATTGGCCAGGGCAGCCCATCCTTTGACAACTATCGCATTCCTGAACAAATTTCCTAGCATCTTTAAAAATCGTGGGCTAGTAGTAGCCCATTTGTAAAATTTTATGTCCAGTTCTGTGGTCTGCAAAATGTCCACCGCAAGGTCCATCGTGGCAGGCTTTTAAGATATCATACATTTTGTCTTCCATGATACACCTGTGGATGTGCATATCGGCCCCTGTATGAAAAAGGTATCCTCTAATCCAGGAGAACTGAGTGCTGCACTGTACTATTGATTTCCTTTCTCTAGGTGTCAAATGTTTAGGCAGATTTCCCACTGATAAATAATTCGCCACATCTACGTACCATGGTGTTTTCATGGTTACAGCAAACAGGTGTTCATTCATAAACTATTCCTCTACTGCTATTGCATCATCTGTTCTTGGCACTCGGGAGAGGAAATCTGCCACAAGGTTTTCCTTCCCTGGTCGATCCCTTATAGTTATATCAAATTCCTGCAAAAGTAACAACCATCATGTCACTCTTCCATTCGTAATTGGTTTATTAGCTAAGTATTTAATAACAGAGTGATCCGTATATAGAATTACAGGGTATCCAGTTATATAGTGTCTGAATTTGTTAATAGCATAAATAATGGCTAAAAACTCCTTCTCTGTAATGTGTAATTCAATTCAATAGGGGTTAGGTTTTTGCTAATGTAATATATAGCGTAGGGTTTCTTGTCTTCTTCTTGGCCAAGAACTACTCCAATGGCTATGTCTGATGCATTTGATGAAATCTGGAATGGTATATCCCAGTTCGGGCCTCATAATACTGGTGCTGTTGATACTAGCCATTTTAAATCTGTAAAGGCAATATAACATTTGTTAGTCCATATGAAATCATTGTTTCCTGTTAAGGCATATAATGGTGCAGCAATCTGAGAAAAATTCTTGATAAATCTATGATAATATCCAGCAAATCCCAGAAAAATACGTACCTCTGTTTGAGTGAAGGGAGTAGCTAGTAAGAGAATTACTTGTATTTTTGCCAGATTTACCTGAATTCCAGCTGCTGAAATGTAATGACCCAAGATCAAGCCTTCTGTCACCATCATATGGAAATTTTCGTGACTTAAACATAGGCTGGTAGCAATGCACTGTTCCAGAACTTTTTCCAATGTTTGTAATGCTTGCTCGAAGTCATCTCCATAGGGTGTGAAATCATCCATGTGTACTTCCAATCCTTCATTTATCAAGTCTGCAAAAATTTTGAGTATGGCTCTTTGGAATGTGGCAGGTGCGTTACACAATCCAAAAGGTAATACCATATAAGCGAATGTTCCCCACGGATAGGTAAAGGTAGTCTTATCCTAGTCTTTAGGGGCAATCTGTATTTGGTTGTAGCCACTAAAGCCATCTAGGAAAGAAAAAAATTTCTTCCCTGCCAGTGTATCTCGGACTTGATCAATAAATTGAAGGGGGAAATGGTCTTTTTGCGTTGCCTTGTTGAGTTATCTATAGTCAACGCATATTCACCTTTTCCCATTCTTTTTGGGAACCACAACTAATGGAGAGACCCATTTACTGTCAGATATAGGATAGATAAAATTCACATCTAACAGTTTTTGAAGTTCTTCTTTAACAATATCTTTTAGGTGAGGATTTAATCTACGCTGAGGTTATTGAATGGTTCTTGCATCCTTTTCAGTGTATATGTGATGCATGCATAGCTGAGGGTCAATCCCTTTCATATCTGAGTAATCCCAAGCGAAATCCCCTTTATTTTTCCTAAGGACTTAAATAAGTTTCTGTTGTTGGTCATTACTCAAATTACTGTTAATGTTCAGGATCTTTCCTGGCTCAATTTTGATAGGTTTGCTATTATAAACAGTGGTTGTTGGTATTGTTTGATCATTGATATCTCTCAAGGGATCTTCTTCAATTTCATTGTCAAGGACTCCTTTAATCATGTGGCATTTTGAACTTGATACTGTGGTAGGATGATTGATAAAAGTATTAATGACATCATCTTCAGCTTGGTTTTTGAATTCAAGGGCATCTACCATAGTTAATGGTGACCGAATATTTTCTATTAAGTATGTTGCAGGTTGCTTCCTAGTTTTCATAATAGTCAAGCATGGCTGAGAAGGAAGGTATAAAGCTAATTTTTTCACATCATTCCCCTTGGTTATAGTCATACTGAATGTCCGGCAGCTGATATAAGCATCAACAGTCGCTAGCCAAGGCCTTCCTAATATTAAGGGATGCCCATCTAGCTGGTTCTTAGGATTAATAATCAAGAAATCCGCCGGGTATTCCCTAGTGTCTACAGAGACCATCACATCTTGTAATGTTCCTTCTGGTCTAATGACTGAGTGGTCAGCTAGTTCCAGTAAGGTAGTTGTTGGTTCCAAGGTTGTGATGCCAAGAATGTTGCAAGTTGTAGTTGTGAGAATAGTAATGCCTGCCCCTAAGTCAACTAAATCATTGGGAAAAGAATGGCCATTTATCTGGACTGTGACAATGGGCTTTTCGGGATCCTCATATTTTACAGGAGTCTCTTTTCCTAGTAATAAATCAGACAAAGTCCCGAAAAAATGGACAGTAGGGATTGTTTTTGTTTTCCTCACAGACTTATTTATACACAATTATTTAATAGTTTTGGCATATATTGGAATATCTTGGATAGCCTGGAGGAGGGGAATTTTTATACAAATATTCTTAAGTTCACCCAGAAGATCAAAGTCAGGATATTCAATCAGGTGTGGTATCAACAATATTTCTGGGAATGGGGGGGAAGTGGTTATGTTTTGTTCAGGATTTTTTTGTCTGATTGTATCTTCCACATGTTTTATTTGTTGATCATCTACAACCAGAGGCTTATTTGTGTGCGGTTCTTCCGGTTGCAAATATTTATCCTTATCTAGAGTGATTATGTGTCCAGATCTCAACTTAAGCTCATTACATTATTTCAACTCATCCTTAGGGTCCAAACCCTTAATGATTTGTATTGACTAAACTAGTTTTTTGTTAGGATTTGGGTTGGGTTGAGCTGGAAGTTGCGGTCATATATTAGATTGAGGATTCTGCTGCAATGTGTAAGGTGCTGGTAAGGTTAGTTGAGGCAGAGGAGCTGTCCCCATAGGCTGGTTCGTAGATATTTTCCAATTTGATTGCCAGTTCTGATTTTGTGAGGTGGAAGGGGACCATTAGGAGGAATAAGGGTTTTTTTGCCAGAATGGTGGTGGGTAAAGGGAATTTGGCCAATTATTATTATTTGTATTTGACTGATTGAGCCATGGTGGCATAAAAAATGCTTGAGGTGGAAAAAAAGGTGGCTGATTTTGCCATGCTGCCCCTGAATATTGCTGAGAATTATATTGCGAGGAAGGAAAGAATGAAGATGGATTGGTAGGCATACCTATATGACGCGCTTACCATTGATGACGTTGGTTCAACAGATATACTGGTTCCATTTCTTCTTTCGCTTCCTCGAAGACTGCTTTTAATCCTGGGAGTGACAGGCAACTTTCCGTGGCGTGCTCTTTAGTGCATATGGCACATGTTCGTGTCATATCTAGGGGGAATTCTTTATGACTGTGCTTATGTCTACAACGGGGGCAGAAAAAAGCCAAGTTTTTTTCTTCTATAGCCTACTTTTTCTTAGCTTGCATGACATCCAATTGTGTTGCCAGGGTCCCTAGGATATCAATCTTGAAATCCTCCAACAGATTGCCGATTTCACCTCATGTAATGCTTCCTCTTGAGGCTTTGCTATCTTTGGGGCTTGCATCGCGTCCGACTGGTTTCAGCCTTGTACTCCCCCTGGAACACGTGATGGATAAATCTATGATATTGTTATAGTTTTCTTGATAAATAACACCTTTACCCATTATATTTAGTGTCTCTACCCATTGGTCTTTCATACCTATAATCATCGTGGTTTTTTAGAACGTTATCAGAAAGATTTGTGTAAGGAGATATTTTCAGATTATATTGAAAATTCTCTACATATTCTTCCAGAGTCTCGTTAGGCTTAGCTACCATTTGAAAAATTTCATCTTTTAATTCTCTAGTTCGGAAATAATCTTAGTATTTTTTAAGGAAATATGTTTTCATTTGGTCCCAGTCATCGATGGTGCCTCCACTAAGTCCCATGAACCAATGCAGAGCTGCTCCCTTCAGAGTAGAGGGGAATAGCTTCAGCTTCTGAGGGTCGGTAGTGTAATAATAACCCCTACATAAGACATCAAACTCGAAAAGGAATGCATCAGGATCTTTTGAAGTTAGCCCATGAAAGGTAGGAATATTTTGTAATGGAACAGCCTTCATGGGGGCATTGAAAGCTGTGTCAACAATAGGATATTTCAATGTAGAAGTTTGAGGTTGTTGGTTATTAGCCATTTGGTCAAAAATATGCCAATATTCTTTAGGGATCTCCGGAGCTGGAGAGTTATTCCTAGGATGTCTACAAGAGGCTGGAATAGTTCTAACAACACTACCTTGATCTGGAATACAGGGTGTCCTTTGCTCAGTCACTACTTTAGGAGATCTAGGTTCTGATAATTTAATTTCAAGATTTCCTGTTTCTCCTTCTCCTTCACAGAGGTTACAAGAATTTCCTTCTTGTGAAGGGCAAGTTTTTGAATTTTCAGTATCTTGAAAATTCTGCTCAATCCCTTTAGTTTTACTGTGAATCTCAGCGTTAGCTACAGATGGTGATCCTGTGGGTTGAAGGAAGTCAGTAGGGTGTCTGGCAGCAACAATTCGGGGTCCTACTGATGACTAAGACTCAGATTTTCTTAAGATTTTTTCAATAAAATTTCATCGTCCAAGGGTCACCGGTCCCTTAGGTTTTTCAGGTTTAGAAAGAGGAATTTTGTTTTTTTCAGGTCTTTCCCTCTTAGTCATTCATGCAGAAATAAAAACATTCATTCTTACCTTAAACTCTTACGCAATTCCGCTAGAAAGTAGGCGGGTAAACGAGAATTTTACTCATTCTTTATGCAGGTTCTTACCTTCCGTTTTTAATACCCAATTCTCCCTCAGCTGAAAAAAACATCAATCAGACATTACTCTTTACAGAGTGTCCACACGTTCCCTGGAAACAACGCCAAATTGTTGGGTGCTAAAAGGTGTCTTTAAAAAATCCTAATTGCCTGACATTAATTATCAACCAGGGTAAGTCCTTTTATCTCAAGTGTGTACACAGTATGTGCAAGCTATTCAAGGAAGAGTAATGCAAAAACCAATCGTTTAATATAGATACAATCATAAATCTTGAAGCTTAAAAGGAAGTGATTCATCTACACATTAGAACACAAAACTGTAATTCATTCCTAATTCAACTAATTCAAATGATAATCAACCGAGAGCACTGAAGCATTAACCGAGCTCTTGCAGCTGGATCTAAAATATTGAACAGAAGGAAAGTATTATAAATAACTGTCTATGCTTTAATTAATCAAAACCAATTATGTTTGCTAGCAACTAATTCCTTAAAGAAATAAATTAGAAATGCATATTCAAAGAAATAAATTAGACATGCGTATTCAAATGGAAATAGATACCAGAAATGTGAAATATCAAAAGTACTGCAACTGTAAAGCAAAAAAGTAGAATATACTTGAAATAAACAGAAAATAATAACACAAGGAATAGCAGTGAAATTCACCAGAGACTAGGCCCTTAGCCATCGGCAAATACTGGTTAACTACTCCAGAATAGTTGAATAAACAGTAATGCGAATTATGTATTAATCATCACAGTCAATTGACATTAAAATATGATGTCTGTTCAGAACTATGTTCTATGCATTATAATTACAAATTATGCAGAAAATGAAAGATACATGCTATCGATCATTTGGGAACTAGCTTTCCCTGTCCTTTTATAGCTAAACAGGAAAGATAAGTGTGATCCCTCAGGATTAGGAGATCCTTAGGGATCCACGAAAAAATTCTATCCTTAGACAGTTCGTTCGTCTATGGGCTATCCTTACTTATTTATCTTCGATTCAACCACATTTAACACGTCCTCTTTGCCGTGATTAGGTCATTCTGTTCCTTCTATTATTTCCAACATAAAAATCAACGAGAATTAGTTTGGATGGTTAAATCGCATTAGGATCATCTTTTCATTCATTCTTCATCAAAATCCTTTCGTTATATTATTATATCATGGCACAAAATGGATAATAAAGAGGAAAAAGGACAGTAATCAAGGGTAAATACATACCTATTGCAAGGCTCAACATACTCCCCTGCTTACCTTTTTTCATGTCCTCATGAAAAATAAATAATTCTGATACAAAGAAGTTAAAGAGTAGGCTGGAGAAGGTCTGTCTGTGATAGGCCTGAGACCATGATGTCATGCCAAGTGTGGAAAGGCTGCCACTTCTTGTCCTTCAGGTAACTCATAGTCAGGATGATATCCTTCAGGAGGATACCAAATAATGGGCACTAGTACATTTGGGGGAAATTCCGACACTTGGTTCCGATGCTTTTGACCAAATGTCGAAAATTTCCCCAAATGTTTTCAATCTCGCCCGAAACCGTCGCTATACCGACGTTTATAGAAAAGTGTCGCAATACGAACACTTAGACAAAGTGTCGCAATTACGACATTTGGAGGAATACGTTGCAATTGCGACACTATGCCCCAAAGCGTTGCTATTGCGACGGCTGCCTCCAAACGTCGCAAGTGCGACACAATGTCTAAGTGTCGCAATTGCGAGGTTTGGAGGCATCCGTCGCAATAGCGACGCTTTTTCCGCTGTCGATATAACGACACTTATATGCGTGCTACATAAAAATATGAAACTTATATGCGCGCTACATAAAAATTATTTTATTAAAAATACGAAACTTATATCCATCGCAATAGCTACATTAACGTCTGATATCACGCACGCATTCGCCCTCCGTTCTTGCAGAATAGCATTCATCCTCAGCATTCGCCCTTAGCTCTTGCAGAACAACATTTTCCCTCAGCATTCGCCCTCAGCTCTTGCAGAACAGCATTCACCCTCAGCATTTTCCCTCAGCTCTTGCAGAATAGAATTCGCCCTCAGCATTCGCCCTGAGCTCTTGCAGAACAAAATTCACCCTCAGCATTCGCCGTGAGCTCTTGCAGAACAACATTCACCCTCAGAATTTGCCCTGAGCTCTTGCAGAACAACATTCTCCCTACATTCACCCTCAGCGTTCGCCCTCAACTCTTGCAGAACAACATTTGCCCTCAGCTCTTGCAAAATGGTAAGTTCTTATTGCAGGCCCTTCCTCCTATATTAGGGTTGACTCTATTTGGTTTTTTTTGGTCAATTCCATTGGATTGTGTTAGGCTGTAGGGTTCTCTATAGATGTCAAGAATCAAGATTCAATACCCTCTATTATCTTCATCACCCAATACAAGATTTAAATTTTTCCCAAAGAAACGCTTATTAATTTGGTAGCCATTATTTCTCCCTGCTTTAAAAAACCTACATTTAAATGAAAACAAGCATTGCATTTCAACTACAAAAATCTATTAGTGTTCAAATGTACATGTGTGCATCACTTGTGTAGGGTATTCCTTTTCCACTTTCACATTATCCAAGAATGTGTGCGGTATAGTTCATATTTTTTGTGATTTAGATTATCTTGAAAAAGGAAAGGTAAATTATTTCCCATGGAAAAATAAGGTTTTCCCTTTTTACTACTGGAAATGGTACAACAAAGTTCCATTTCTACCCGAAACTCCTATGAAACAGGAACCAAATAAAGGCCATGTCCTCGATGGACATCATTTGGCTTTGAAAATGGCCATTGCACCGTGTTGTTTCTTATATTACATCACGATAGTTTCTTAGGTCATTTCTTGTTTCTTGAGATGAAAAACAACCAAAGAAATTGTGAAGATCCTTTCAAGAAATAAATGACCATTTCTCAATCATATCTCAACTATTTTTTATTTTATTCGGTGGTTGCTTACTTTGAGAGAAATTTGACACTTTTATAAGGAATATAACATAAAAACACAAAATGGGAAGGAATTGATGAGGTAGATGACCTTTAGTTGTTGTCAATTCAGAATTGATAATACACGATGCATGTTCTGTACTACAAACTAGATTCCTTCCTGGAGTTAGGACACAGAGTATTGAATCAAAGTTGTAGTTTCTAACTTCTTGTATTAGTTCATCAATCTTGAAATTCGGACATTGCATGTCTTCATTGCTTCATGTTTGAATAATTTGCATCATATCGTACAATAGGAAATTAGGAATTATGATTATTATTACTTTATGGATCTATTAAGTTACTTTTAAGTTTGCATGGTTTAGTGTGAAATTATTCTAGTGCGCCCCTAGGCCCAGGTGAAGGAATGCCAAGGACTGAGAACCCTAGTTTTTAAATGGTATTGTTTCTAAGTATTTTTTAAAACATAAAAATTACAATTAAATTTTAAAACTTAAGAGTTAAAACTTAAATGATTCAAATGAATTGGTATGCTATTTGGATGAATTGGTCTGGCATATTTAGAAAGATCAAACCTCAGAAATAAACATGTCTATTTTTTAATGGTAAAGAAGTCTTAGACATTAAAGTTACAGTTCTGTTATAGTAGATGTATAAAATGCTTCCTACAGGTTTATTGGCATGGGGTTGATCGAATACAATCTGGACATACACAGCCTAATTTCCAAGGGGAATTATTTGTTCACACCAAAGGTGTTGTAGCTACTATGACTATGATGCAAAACTGGACAAATAACATATCTATCATACTAGGCATGGCTTAGACAGAGTAGTTACTGGTGAAGAAATTTCTACTGGCTTTGACTTTAAATGTAACAGAAATTTAATCTCTTAACCAGAGGTTTCATGGATCTTAATTCTGTGAATTTTCTTCCTTGGGACTACTATGAAATATTATACAAAACAACAGTGGAAGTGAACAGTATTCCAATTGTAATGTTCTCTTATAATTAAATTGCCCAAGGGAGGACAAAGTAGCCTATCCAACCCCATAGGCTATAGTCAATTATAAAGGGGGAAGTTAAAACTTAAAAAAAAAAAAAAATTAAACCTTAAAACATACCTACCTATCCATGAATCATAAGTTCATAACTTACCCAGTGAAAGCGTAGACTTACCACAAACATCCATCCTCAAATTGCTATGGATGAGCCAGAGCCTCAAGATGAGAGTGATTCCTACTTGGAGAGCATTCTAAGTGAAGATCTAAGTGATGCTGATGACATGGATGCTGATGATATGGCTTGAGGAAGCCATTGCTCACTATTAGGCTTTAGCTATTTTTATTTTAGTATATCAAAATTTCCTAGTTCATGTTTACAGTTTGCCATTTGGATATGCCTTGAGGCAAATTTTGAATTTAGTATGACAATGGACATATATTTTGAAATTTTGAATCATGATTCTAATTTCTTATAAGTTATTAATATGCAAACTGAGCTCCAATTTTCACTTGATATCATATATGAATCATGATATTATCAAAATATAAATTTTGAAATTTCAATGACAAATGTCACATGTGAATGTTGAAACTTGAATGTTGAATGATGTGGATGTTTAAATCTTTAAAGTTTAAAGTTTATAAATTATTAGTAATTTACAAATTACTATATTAGTGTCATTAAATTTATAATTTATAAATTATAATTTAAAAAATATAGTATTATATATGATATATATATTATAATATATATTAATATAAAAATACCCAGACGAACCCACGCACCCTGTTTCAAAAAATGCCGTCCCCGTCCCTGTCCCCATCCCCGTCCCCGAACCCATGTTTCCTGGCAACATAGTTTCAAACAATAAATATCAACAAAATCATTTAAAGGATATTGAAAGGAAAAAGGTGATGGAAGATAGAAAGTGCCTTACTTAAATGCTCTAAGGATTTTTCAATAGTTGCTTTAAAAGCTTCACTTCAAGGCCCTTCAAGATCGTCTCCAACAATGCTATACCATCAGCTTCAATAATGTTGCTCCAAAAATGTCCTCAAGGTCTTCACAACAAGTTTACTAGAAGTTGCTCCAACAATATATTCAATAAGGTCTTCATTGTCAACTTGTCTCTTGTTTGGGTGCCTTAATGTGCAATGACATGTTTCCAGGACTGAATTCAATGCAAGGCATATTTGAAACTCTAACTCTGTCTTCTGGTGTCTTATTAGAAATTATTTGAGTTTTCATTTTGTGTTTTCAAGTTAGATATTGTTTTCAAGTTTTTACATTTATAATTTTATTGCAATGTGGCAGACTGATCAGAGCAGTGCAGGAACAACCCCGAGACGGGATGATCGCGGAAAGAGGCCAACGGAAGAACATGTAAAGTGCCAGCATTGCTCTATCTTCAGGTATTTTAGTTATTTACATAATTGAAATAATATTAATTTTGTTCAAATATGAAGACACCTAGCCATGGTACGCCTGATGATTCCCTATTTGAGGAAGAGCTTTCTTCATCCCTATCTCCAGTGTTCTTATTGCGAAAAAAGGCACGAGATGCAAGGTTGGAATTTAATACTTTGATAGACGCGCCTAAAACACCTGAAATAGAAGAGAGGATAAAAAAACTTATGAGCCAGCTAGAAACATATCAGGTAATAATAAAAAGTCAAAAGGATTTTTTTTTTTTTTGTTCTGCATGAGATGAATTGTGATAGTTTGATTTTTAATTTTTACATTGACTAAACTAACAAAAAGTTCTTTTGTATGTAGTGTTTTCTGGCACTTGCTGAACCCGGTGTTGGTGGTAGTGGGACAGAAGGGCAAGAGATTGCCCAGCAACCCTCTCGTACACCTTCTACTCCTTTAGGTGCCAGCCAAGAAACACACCCTGCCCAAGTAGACACCCAGCCAACCGCTGAATGTGTTGGCAATGATGAGGCTGATATGGCCAACTACATTATTGCGTTTCCTGGAGCTACACGTGTCAGCTCCACAGGGACCATTAATGGCATGTTGTTGGTGAACGATGAAGGTGTCCCTATAAAGCACATACAACTCCCAGGTAAATTTTAATATTTTAACTATTTCATGTACTTTATCTAAAACATATTTATCATGATTTTTATTTTTAAATTAATGATAATATCTTTTTTTTTTTTTCTGTGTAGGAAACAATGAGTTCTACAGGTTTTTGGAGAGCCATGCGTTGGTAATTTTTGGCCCAACCATACACACAGGGTGGAAATCCTAGAATTCCAACTTGAAAAAAGAACTTCTAGATTATCTAGAAGCCCTTTTTGGGGTCGGCACATTTGACAGAACAGCGGTGGCTCGTGTAGCCGGAAAATATTTGAAATATACCAGGGACACCTATAGGACGCAATTGAAATTTAACCCTAGATACGAGCGTCCTCTCACAGTTCCAGAGAGTGAGTGGAGAGCACTCATCCATGACGGAAAAGAGAAAAGGGCAAAGAAAGAAGGAAAAATGCAAACTGGACCCGCAAGGTAAATTACAACTTTAATTCAATAGCTTTAATTTTCTCTATGTCTAAAATAAAAGTGTGCTACGTCATATCTGACTTCAATATTTTGATGCTAGGTTGCATGACACCTCAAAGGCAACCAAAGCTAGGATTGAAAAAAAGGGCCATCACAAGCTAGGCCAGGGCGGCTACTTGAAATTAGCTGCAAGAACTGTAATTAAGTAGCTAAACATCTTATAATTAATTGTATCGCCTTCCAACGTTTTTGTAATCCTATCAAATATGATTAAAAATACACAATCATATGTAATTTAGGGTGATGACTTCGGAACAGAAACTACAGAGGAAGATAAAAATATCGCTTTCCATTTCGGCTATCAAGCCGTAGTTGAACGTCGTAGAAGCTTGGGGTAGGTCCCAAGATCCAGAATGCCTGATAAGGTAAAACATTAACCTTTCAATATGTTTGTTTTCGTCCATAAATTTAATTTCTAACAAATTTGTTTAAATCAGGGGAGCAGCACTACCGACGAGGAAAATAACCCAGTTTTAGAGCCAGATGTAGATGATCCTCACGTGCAACCTGATCATTGTAGTGGGGACCAGGCCGACAATGCTACTATCAGTGAGGGCTGTGACGGTAATTAATTTCCACTTATAATTTTTTCTAATTATACCTTGATGTTTGTCCTTATAACGTTTTTTGTTTAAATGACAGAGAATGTTTCCCTTGAGGATCTTACCACCGGAGAGGAAGACAAGGCAACAGTCCCAACGGCGACAACTGGTGCACCAGGTAAATAATCTCATTGCAATTTTTTTTATTAATATTACCGAACTAGTTCAATGATATTTAAAAACTGAAAATTAAAATTTAATATTATCTGTTTTTGTAGGCGATGTCCCGTCACAGGATGAGACCAGACATCGTGACTACGCAACTAGGTCAGCAGTGCGGGTCGAAAGGCAAAAAACAGGAGCAGAGCATGATGATATTGATGATGAAATTAGGAGCTTTAGAAATAGGAAGAAGAAAAAGAAAATTTGATAATGTAAAATATTGTATTATTATAAGACAAATGTTACCATAATTGGAACATTTTTTGCGTTATATAAAAAACTCGTTTATCATACTATTTTTATGTCAAGCATTAATTGCAATGTTTCCTTGCGTACTTTTTGTTGAATTGTTTTTTTATTAGTTATTGAATATTTTTTTTTATGCTCATGAAAGTAAAAAATGAAATATAGATTGGGTATTGGATAATTGAGAGTGATGTGAGGGGGGGGCAGGGGCCATAAGAGCTTCCACCTTCACGTGGTTGGCCCTGTTTAGTAGAGAATAATTTATTGGAGTGATTTAATCTTGGAGCAAACCTCCCTCGATTCAGCGTAGCAACAAAAAAGTCACTGTTGACTTAGTTGCTACTCTTTCAGATCGTGGGAGGCTTGTTTCAAGTTCATGCGACTCCAATAAATTGTTCTTGAAACGAAGAGGAGCTTATTCAGGTATGTTTTGAAATTTTCAACATATGTTCTAACATTATCATAAGAATGCATCTTAGAGTAAAAAATACTACATCAATTGCTTGTATTTATTGTATAGATAATGATGGATTTTGATTGACTTGGCAGTGCAGGTACAAATCCTCTTGCATCATGAGCAATACAACTTGTCAACCAGGGTCATGTCCAAGATATTTTTTCTTGTGTGCTTGACCAGGTTCGTAATGTCACATTTTTTAAGTTCCTTTACAGTTCATAATTCAATATTAAGCTTGTTCATGATTATTATCTAGGTTTTTTGTATGTGTTTTTTCATCTATTTGATTGTAAGCAACTCTGCATGTTTTCTGTTGTTCACTATGATTTCTCCCATTACCACTCCCAGGATGAATCCGACTTTATTGTTACATAGGTTACTTTATTGTTACTATGATTTCTCAATTTACGATTTCATAGGTTACATCATGTAAAGTTGTCAATCTCAGGTTGGTGATGAGCTTTAGTTCTCCAAATTTGGGGCTTTTCTGATATTTTCTCCCTCATGTCATTCTTGCATCACCTCGTTGTTTGAGCATGCCAATTGTCTACCACTTGTACCAATTGGCACATGTCAATCTCTGAGTGGTGCCACATTTCACCTATTTTCAGTGAGAGTTTAGGGTTTCTCTAACATAGCTTCAGAAATTCAATTCAGTGCCTACTTGAATATCGTCACATAATACTCATGGTTTGGATTGATGAGAATGTTTTGAATGGTTGGTTGATTCATAAGAACCACCCATATAGTCATCTTGAGATATTTCAGAAGTTTTCTCGAGTTTCCTTTTTCACCGTTTCTAGTGGGTGGGATGGTGTGGGGTGATCCATCAATATTGGTGCTCTTGTAGTAGGGAATTTGTTTTTGGGGATATAAAGGAGCATTTGATGTATATATCCCATTGGATGCATTCATAGATGGGCACGAGAGGTCAAGAATTTAAATTAAAAATATGCAACCTCTAGCATGGCAACCTGAAGGCCGCGAGAGACACTAGTTAAAGATTGTTTTGTGTTGGCCTTAATATAGTCGTGATTTCTTTCTATTATCTTAATGCAAATATATAGTCCAGTCTCATTAAAATGAGGATTGTGGTTGTATTTCTCTTTGGTTGTTTCTCTCTTAATGCTCCAGAAGTTGCCAAAATTTGTGATAGTTGTTTAGTTTGCCTGTTACAACTTAAAAGTGGTTTTTAGCAATGGGAGTCATGTTTTTTAAGGTTCATACTAATATGAAGATCTTGTAATTCTATATTCAGCATAAGAGAAGATGGCCTCTACTTTGGGCGATATGACAACAATTGCCACATCTACCTCATTGGGTAACAATGGAAAGGGGAAGAAGTTGGGTGCAATGTTTGATAATTATGGCAGACAATTGTCTTCTCTTTCATTTTTTTCACCCATTTCCTTTAATCGCTCAAGAAGAAGAGGGACTCTGAGATTACGCGACAGAGAGAAGGTAGTTAATACAAGAGCTATGGAAAAGGAGTTTTACTTCAACAAGGATGGCTCGGTGACAAAAAAATTGCAGGTCAGAGAAAAAATTATGTTTAAAGGAAGGTCACCTGCACGTGAAACTTCACTGCGGTGGATCTTTCCTTGTCCACTTATATTCGATTTTAATGTGTTATTTTAATTTTTCATGGAGGGTTGTTTTGGCATATGGTCTGGCATTCAATTTCACACTTACTGAAAGCATTGTCAATTTTTCTTGTAGGCGGTGTGAACAAACTTGCTGATCTTGTTGGAGTCACCCTTGGGGAAAAGGGCAAAATGTTGTCTTGGAGAGCAAGCATGGTTCTCCGAAAATAGTTAATGATGGTATGACAGTAGCTAAGGAGGTAATTTGTAGATGTGTGCTCTGGTTTTTTTTTTAATGTTGTATTAGTTCCCCCTCGTAAATGTCTTAGATTTGGTAGGCATAATTTGAAAACTCAAAGGTGAAAGGAAACATATTTGTTACCCAGTGGTCTACTTGGCCTATGGACTAGCCACATTAAAGTAATGCATAAAGCTTTTCACAACAATAAAAGGAAAGGGTTATGGCTGAGTCAAATTTTATTGTTATTGACAGTGTAATGAAATGTATCTCAATGCTATGGTTTGGCCTTTTTATTGGTTGAATTAGAGGACCCAGTTGAAAATATTGGGGCCAAGTTGGTAAGGCAAGCTGCGGCAAAGACAAATGATTTAGCTGGGGATGGAACCACAACATCTATTGTTCTTGCACATGTTGGAATATTGAAAAATTCTAGAACAATGAATGGAGAATAAATCTCCCTTCTTTTAACACAGAGAAAATAAAAATTTCTTTGACAGGAGACAGAGTTTCAATACTTTGAAAACAAACTTCTATTCCCTTCAATAACTCCAAAAAAAACTATTACACTTCTTCCTCACTGAGAGGGATTACAAAATTATGACTGCTACAAAACGCAGTGCATAAAACCAACTCACTTTCTGTTCAAAACAAACATACTCTGTCTCTAAAACACTCTGCTGTGTTTTTCACTTTCACATTGCTGTGCATACACACTTAAAAAATTACACTCAGTCTTTCACTTTTTACACACTGTTGTGTAATAAAAAATTTACGTACTGTCTGTTAGAGTCGGTATCTTCATCCCTCCGTCAGAGATCAAATTTCTCTTGTTGCATTTCATTTTAGGTGTCTCATTTAGTCCAGTCAGCTGCATTCCCTTAGGAGCATGGATCATCTGACGGAAGGGTCTTTTCACTCATATCCCTCATGTCATGAACCTGCTGGTCTGTGTCTATTCATCAAAATCAATTTTAAAGTCATTTATATTCATGTTTTCCAAAGAGTCATTTTAGGGTTTTTAGGTCTCATTACGTCTAGGGTTTTGTTAATTTAGTTTTCATGATGACTAATAATGTCAGCGGGCACATGAGGGAGGTTCGAAATAAGTTTTAATTGCAAAAATTTCATCATCGTAATACTTGATCCTTTGTAATAGATGTATTGTAATTTTCAAAGTTTTTCAGTTGTGAAGTTCTTCAGGCGTAGCCCTGGTCGCCTTTGCCAAAATCCCATGCCAGCTATCCCTGCAAAGAACATAAAAGAAATTCATCATTCAGCTAAAAAATCAATAAGGAAACAAAAACAGAGTTATGTGAAAAGTGCCAAAGTCTGCAACATTAGAAAGTGGGTTTGCTAAAGGAAAAATCAATTTTTTTTTAATATATATAAGATCTTTCCAAATGCCAAACTTCATTTGCACGCAAGAGTCATCAAAGAGCAAAGAGAAAATCATGGAGGAAGCAAAACCCAACGTTGGAGGCCAGACTGTGTGTGAAATCCTCTGTCGCGGCGCATTGGGTGAAGGTCGTGGCACACTGGCTAGTGACGGCACATAGGGCCGCTCACCACTATTCAATTTTGAACTGGCACGACGCACATAGAGAGCGCGGCGCACTGGGCCTCTGTCGCAGCGCACAGGGCCGAAACACTTGATTTGTTGCTATCTCTCTCAAATTGCAAAACGAATCTGCCTCCTATGTTTCAAGTAAGTTTGTAAGACTTTGCAATTGCGATTGATCAGTGTTTGGTGTTGTTTGGAAGAAGGAATATAAGAGTTTGAATGTCCAAACCATAAAACCTATCGTCTTGCTTAAAACTGCTCCTTAGGGTTTTGAATTGGTGTTTTAAAAATAGTTTTGTGCCAAACTTGTTCATCCCTCCCTCTCACTGTTATACTATCAAATACAAGTCCATTTCCCTATCCCTAAATTAGTTCATTTCCTATCGTTATCCCTTTCCCATTTCACTTGTAAAAAATTCCCAAACCCCAAGTTCCCCAAACAGTCAAGTAACTGTCCATTGTTCCTACATTTGTCAAAATTCCAAAAGGCAAATTATCACTTGACAAGACCCCATTGTCCCCACTGTCCTATTTCTCCCACAGTCCCTTCCCTTTGGCACATATTTGACAGTTGAAACAAAGCACCGAATTCTCATTCTTCATCTCATTCAAGCCAACACACACCTTGCATTAACCTTGAGTACCATGGAGACAGACACTGATACATCATATGACAGAGATAGTGATTCTAACACTGAGCTAAATGCACCGAGAAGGCCTCGTAAAGGTGGCAAACATGTGAGAGAAGAGCCCACCTCATTGACTCAATTGCAGGCTTGCCCACTTGCCATGGCATGTTTTCGTGAGCAGTCATGCTATCAGTATTGTGAGATGATTTCTAGGATTCTTCATCATCAGGAGTTGGCTCGTCTGTTTGTATTTCATTTGCATGATGGTCAAGTAACTCTTGCTGGTGTAAATTTCACTTTGACATCAGAAACCATCTCTCAAGCAACTGGAATACCGAATGTGGGTGAACAATGGAACAAAAGACAACAGGTGGACAGAGTGCATTATGAACCATACATCAGGCCTAGCTATGTGAGACAGCTCAGCAGGGTGTTCCCATTCCGGTTCCTAAAGGAATCCTATGCGCCTTTGATGAAACTTATTATCAAATACTTCAGTTGTGAGGGCCGGTTCTCACGCCTCTATGCCTACCACATCAGATTATTGATGCATTTCACTAGAGTGAGGATGATGAAAATTCCTTATTTCATGTACCGGAACATCAAGAGAATGACCACTCTTGTGCAGAAGAAAACTCCCGAGCAGCAGTACAACATTATTTATCACTATGCACTCATCAAGATCGTGGTTGTACATTAGCTTGGATTGCAGGGCTTTTCATGGGAGGATTTTATTTCCCGTGATTTCTTCACAGTTCCTCAGGTTCCTCCGGAGGTTTTTCATGAGCTGGGTGAACCTTCACATCACCCTAAAGGTCACGAGATAAATCCTATCAGTGTGCCAGTGTTTGTTACTTATCAGAGAGGCACTAGAGTATTATTTGCAGCAGCCCGACGAGTACTATCTCCACCCGGGGTGGAAGGGGTCTCGCTGCCATCATCAGCAGCACAGGTATAGGTACAGGACATGGGAAAGAGGCCTATGTAGGATGAGGGCCCTTTAGGAGGCCAAGATACTGATTTCATATTGATTGATGAGGATTTGAGCTCTCCAAGCTCAAAGTTGAGAGAGATCATTCAGGAGCAGAAGGCGGAGATTGACACCTTGACCGACAAGTTGCAGAGAGCCCAATGGATCATAAACTACCTGGAGCAGCGAAACAAATAGTTAGAAGACCAACAAACAATCATGGAGTTGCAAAACATCCGTGAAAACCAGCAAGCTGCCCGAAGAAGCCAAGACGAGATGACACCCATTGAGCGTGAGATTGAGGCTGATAGAGAGACTTGGCTTGAGAGGGTCAATATTCATCTTGAGAAGCTGTTGGAGAAGGCAAAAAAGGAAAAGAACATGCTCAGGCACATGAAGAACCACTATTGGGCACGAAATCACGTTTGCAAAGCGAGGATCAAAATCCTGAAGGCAAGGCTAAGGAGGGCACTAAAGCATCGTAAAAGGCATGATAGAATCCAAATTTTGGCTGAAGCTTCTTTGGCCTAGCATAGTGCTTTATGGTGGGCATCCAGCCCAAATTTCAAGAAATTTGGGAAAAATTTTGTCAATTTTGAATTTTTGGGCCTAAACACAGATTTTCCTACCCGACGCGTAGCGCCACTTGGCGCACGCTTATAATTGGCAGCTCTTCTGGAGGAAAAATTTGCATTTTTGGATTTTTCATCAAAATTTATGCATGCCTATGGATTAACTAAGGATTTCATCAAATTTTGGGTTGCCTATAGGGTCAAAAACACCCTAAAAATGGCCTTTCTGCCACTTTTTGCACACACAGGAAGCAGTGTTGGAAGATTTTAGTTTTGGAGGGGAAATGGAAACCAAATCCAGAAAATCCACTTGGGTTGGAAATTAGACAGGTAGGGATTTCCAACGAGCTATCCTTCACTCAATTTGGACTTTGGGAAGGCCCTCAAAATTAGCCTCAAACTTGTGCTACACATAGAGATTTCAGGCGCGGAGCATAGGGAAATTTGGCCTATTTCTCACTCAGCAGCTCAGAATTTCGCCTAGTTTTGGCTAGTTTGAATTTTTCATGTAACTCTTGATGTAACTTGATGTAATTTCATGACCATGATGTAATTTTGGCACATTTTTACTCATCTTATTAGATTCATTCACCAAAAAGTGAAATGTAAGTGAATGAATCAGTTTCCTATCATATAGAGGCAAGTTGTTTCATTGCCTATTTTCCAGTTCCTAGTTTAGATATGGTTGAAACAACTCCTAGAATGATGAGCTCTACCCCTAGAGGCATGGGAATGAGTTAGGCTTGTCTATATCATGTAGTTCTTCAGTCATTTTCAGGGTTGGACACTTGGGATTGCTTGGCACTTTATTGTACATTTCATCTCTGCAATTTTGGCAAAGGAATAGACCAGGGTTTGCAGCACTCTTTGGGATCCATGTGACTCTGTGTTTTGATGGTGTTTTTCTCTATGTAATTTTAAGTTCATTGATGTTTATGTGTATCATTTCCCTTCTCCTTTCTTATTAAATCAAACAAATGAGTGATAAAGGTGGAATTCATTATATTGCTTTGCTCTGCCTTGAGTTTTGTTTAATTTTCCATTTTTTCATCTGTTTGAAGAGGATTCTTGAAAGCCTCTTGCCCTCTTCAGCTCCTCACCGGTCTGAAATATCCATTCATTCAATCCAAAGCATCAAAACAATTTCCTTCCTTGCCCCATTCAGAACTCTGCAAAAACTAGGCCTCATCCCTGGACCCAAAACTGCCTTTCCCTTTGATCCAACAAAACCCCCAATATCAAAATCAAAACCTTTCACCTATATACCTAGCCTAAAATTAGCCTTTATTTCAAGTCATCTCAAGCCCCTTCGATTATTTTTGTTGAGATTGACCCGGAGAGAGTCCTCTCCTGTTCTGGTAGGGCTAGCTACCAGAATGAGCGTGGTTTGATGTTACCCTGAACTCTGCCTTCTTTCAGCCTGAGGTAGATTTAGGCAATAACACTATCTATAAAAAAAACTACCAAGCTTTTTTGTCCTTTTTATTTTTATATGCCGTAACATATAAAACATATTATAATAAACCCTCTTTAAAAAAAAATAAAAGTAAAACTAAATTCTATGGCCCACCTTTCATTTCGCATATGATATATATATAACATATGTTTAAAACATATGTATATATTAAAGCATACATAAAATTAAACTATCAAAACATTAAAGAACCCTTTCCATCGGACTTCAAAAGTCTGAATAGATTGAATTTCAAACCAAATTCGCGTTCCAAAATGGGATGCTGACGTCTGCCTAATTTGTAATGCGAATTCTCAATCCAATGTGCCTTATAAAAAATTCAGGTTCGGTTTTCAGGTTTTCAGATTCCCTTCAATTTCATGCGATCCAATATTAATGCTCCACGTGTGCTCCTTTTGAATTTACAAAACTGGGGGGTAAATTTTTGTTTGTTTAATTTATGGTTGGTGAATTGCGTTAATGCTGGTTGTTGTGTTTAAATACAATCCTGTACAGAAATATGGCTGCGACCGTCTACAAAAAAAAACTTGCAGGAATTTTAAATGCTGAATTAAATTTCTGGATGGCATGAAAGCAACCTCCAAAATTTTTTTTTGCTGCTGCATCCATCCTTCTGTTGCAGCAGTTGAAGTTAAAATTCAACAACACGGGGTTTAATAAGTGAGGGTGTAAAGGTAAATTTTTGTCGATAGTATTGGATTAAGATAATATATTCATTTTTGTAGGGTCTTATGGTGTTTGGTTTTTTAGTTTTGGGTTGGGCTTATTGAGTCTAAGATAGTTTTTGAGTGAAAAAATTGCTATCAGGTATTAAAAAATTTTGGTTCTTTTGTCAAAATTTATGAGCTTGTTAGGAAATACAAAATTGACAATGGTTGTATCTTAAATTTGTGGAAAATAATTTGAAATGAAACCTTTTTGTTTAGGTTGTTGCAGCAGGTGCAAACCTCGTTCAAATTACTAGGGGCATTGACAAGACAATAAAGGCCCTTTTTTCGGAACTCAAAATTTTGTCAAAGGAGGTAAATGCTTGCCTTTTGAGTAGGCTGGTTTTCCTTTTTGCTGATGGTTTGGTGTATCTAATTGAATTAGTTGCCTAAGGTATTTTTGGTTGCAAAATCCTTTTCATTTTTCATACAGTGTTGGCCTTGTGGAATACATTTGATTGTGTGGTCTTGTTAGATCTACAACATTTGTAGTTGTTTAGTCTTATGGCCGAGGTGCACTTTTATTATGGAAATAGTTGATGCAATATTGTCATTTAATCCTTACTGCAGGGTAGCATGTTGAGAAGTTTCTTGTGAAACATTTGGTCTTCAAAATGACACTTGATCCTATACAACATCATGCACTTGACTTAAAAATTCATATTCAAAGTGTGCTAGACAATTCTTGCAAAATTTCAAATATTTATGTTGTTTTAAACCATTATCTTTTTCATGTATTGGATGCTGAAAATGAGAAAAAGACTTTGGTATGAAACCAACTGGTGAATAATTTCCAGCAAAACAGCCACTTCCAAGACATGATTTAGAAGTAGAACATATGTACTTATGAAGCATAGAAAGATATCCTTGATGCATTGTCAATGTTTGGCTAGGGTTATTTTTGGAGAAAATAACTCCTTATTCCTAGAATAGTGATCTTCAATACAAGTAAATGCCGGAGAAGAGAGATCATCATGTGGCATAAAACTATTAACAAAAGTGAACAAGGAATGATTATTAATTATGTCATACTAAGTTGTCAGTGATTTTGACTATTTGTCTTTAACATGTAAAAATGTTAAATTCCAAACTTACATCATCATGGTTTGGCATCATGAGCTTGACTAATTTTCCACCATGCTCATAATTTCATTGTTGTATTCATATCTATAAACAACGTTTCAAATAATAATAAAAAAGTTCTATAAGAAAAATCCAGACCTCCATGCTGTTGCTCCTTGTGAGACAAAGTCAAAATTGCATTACACAATCTGACACATAAGAACCTCCTATATCCCGGTGGTATGTATCCAAACTCTTATAATAGTGTCTTCAAGACTTATGTTGACATTGCCAATGAGATATTTAAGCAATGAAAGATGGAGCCTTCTTCATTGTTGTATATGTAACAGTCTTTTATTAATATAAAGATTGATGGTTTTGTCTTTCTGAAAATGAAATGTAAAAATAATTTATTGTGGTCAATTGAAAAGTTTTTTTTTTTAAAGATTTTCATTATGGAAGGGCGACATAGATATATGCCCTTCTAATTGAAATTCGGACCTGCCCTTCAAATTTGATCACTGTGTGGGACCTTAACAAACAATAAAACTATTTCGCTGCGCGTTATATAAAACATATAACAAAACCTTTGTCAAAACTTCAAACGAACCCTTTAGCCATGGGTATTTCATCACGAATTGATCATTTCACCATGTTCCTTCTTCTAGAGGAATATTCTTCCACTTGATTAGGTACTTCATAATGGTTATATGTCAAAGAGATACAGAATGTTTATCTATAACTTTTTGTGTTTCAAGAATCAACTTTCATTCTTCATCTAATTTTGGAAGTTTTATTTACATTGGCATATTTTTTCCCAAAACCTTTTTTAGGCAAGATACATGAAAAACCTTATGAATGCAAGAAGAAGGAAAATATAACTTCTATACCACTTGTGAAATCCTATGAATAATTATTTAGGGCCATAACATTTTTGAGCTAATTCTTTATTCTTCTTTTTCTTGAATGAAGATTGCTTATAATGCTCTAATCTAAAAAATACCCAATTACCCTCAAATTATCTTTCACTTCAATGTTGTTCCCCTTGTTGTTTTATCATGTTTCATGTCATTTGAAGGTTTTCCATAATAATTTTCAAAGTTTCTTTAGTATTTTCCATATGTGACTCTGTTTCCTATACTTTTGACTTATCTTGCAAGAAGTATGAGATACTAGGAGTTGGATATCCATTAAGGGCCTTAAATGGGGAAATTTTAGTAGATGTGTGATAGGTAGTATCATATTACCATTCTTCCTTGACAAACCCACTTCATCCATTAATATTTATTTTCTAAAGAGTAACATTGTAGATAACCTTAAAAACATTTGTTAACTATTTTTGTTTGACCATTTGATTGTGTTTGATATGTAGAACTCATGGCAGCTAGTGTTTCTCCACTCATATTAAATAATTATTTCCAAGATTTTCTTGTTACTATTACTTTAGGAAAACCATGAAGACTATGAATTTGTTTCACGGACACTTCTGCCACTTGGCTTGTTGTTTATGTACTTTGAGCTCTACAAAAAAAATCTACAAAATTTGTCTATATAAATGACCACAAAAATGTAATACTCATCGTTATATTTCAGTAACCCTGTAATAAAGTCTATTGATATATCTTCTAGTCTTTGAATATGTATGTGGAATGGTTGAAGTAACCCTAGAGATTTTTCTATCTCTCTTTTATTTATTATGCAAACTTGACCTTCTCTTACAAAATTTTGAATATCTTTCTTCATTCCTTCCAAAAATATATTTTTTGATCCTTTGAGATGTTTTAAGGAACCCTACATCCTACCATCAGAGAGACATGGGAATCCATTAATATTTGTTTATTCAAATATGCTTGCGTGCATAAAAATATTCTACATTTGCACCAAATTATATCTCTCTTTCACTCCCAATGCTCCATAGAGTTCATCCCATCCTTTATAAATTTTAGTTTTTGTTTAGTACTATTGTCATTTTTCCATTATGGAAAGCTTCTTCTAGCCACCTAGGAATAGAAAATGTAATTGGATATAAATTTGAGGTCTCTTCTATTTTAGAAAGAGCATCATGTACTAAATTTTCCTTACCCTTTTTGCAAATTATCTCAAAATTAAAACTTTGCATTTTTTCTCCTCATTTTTGTTAATATTCCAATGAAATCCATAGCTTCAAAAAATACTTTATGCTATCATGGTATATCTTGACTTTAAAGTACCTCCCAATGATATAATATCCCCATTTTTTATTGCATGTAATATTGCTTCCATTTATTTTTCATACGTAGATTTCACCGAATATTTTCTTTGAATTCCTTGCTTTTAAAAGCCAATGATATCCCTTATTGTGTTAATGTTACGTAAATTCCTTGTCCTAGTGCCTCACACTCTACTATGAATGTTTGACCAAAATTAGGTGCAACCGATGTTGGTGTAGAAGACATGGCATCCATTAAAAGAGAGAATGCCAAAGTAGCCTCATCATTCCATATAAATGATATTTTCTTCAAGAGATATGTGAGTGGACTTGAAATGCATGCATAATTCTTAAAAAATTATCAATAATATCATGTAAGTCTAAAAAATCTTCTAAGAACCTTGATTTTCTTAGAAATAGGTCATTTTGTAATAGCTTGCATCTTTTGAGGCTCCAACTTCACTCCTTCCTTTAAAACAATATGAACCAAATACTCGAATTCTTATTTCCCAAAAGCACATTTGGATATTTTTACATAAAAATGATTGTTCTCAATAATTTATATAACTTTTCCACATGTCTAGTGTGGTATTCCCATGATTTATTATAAATATGTGTATTATCAAAGAAAACCAACACAAATTTTATAAGATGGGATCAAACAAAATTGTTCTTAAGTCGAGCCCGCCGGACTTCAAACGACGATAAACCATAATTCAAACCAAATTCGCATTCCAAAATAGCCTGCTGACGTCGGCCAATTTTGTGACGCGAAAACTAAATGAATTCTGCCCTAATCTTTTTCGGGTTCGAAGTTGGGCTGGCGTATGGAGGGAGAGTTGTGACGCGAATTTCTTATCAAATTCGCCCTAATCTTTTTCGCGTCTAGATTTCCACTGCACGAGTGGCCCAAACAAAGATCCGCTCCAATCAATTTCTGCCACGTGTCCTCAATCAAAACTTTCCCCGCTCCCGGCTGTGGGTGCATTCAATGGCGTTTAAGGTGATGGGACATGGATGTAGCGATTTCATATCAATCGCATTAAGTTTTAATGATTTTCAATTAAGTTCCAAGGTTTTCACATCAAATCCGCATTAATTAAGTTTTAACACTATTCAAGATCAGATCTCCACTCCTGTTAGCGATTCTGCATGCTCTAATATGATCCGGCCTTCGGCTCTCATTAATGATCAGAGATTAATTATGACGGGCGTCCTTCGATTGCATTGCAGTCAGGTCGATAAAATGGCGTTTCGCTATGGTTTTTCAGACGAGCCGGTTGCTGGGTTACACTGCCTGCTCACTGTGACGAGAAGGAGAAGTGGCCAACTGAACTGCTGCTTAGGCCTTGCTGCATATCTACATTTCTCTCGGTATCGTCTGTGTCTGTCTTCCTCTGTTTCTTGGAATTCTGCTTCTCCGTCTCCTCTTGTGCCCACTGTTGAGACTGCACCCATGCCTTGCCTGCGTCAAAGGATGCGTTGCTGCAGGGGGAGCACTAGAGGTCAACCCCTGCGCGCTCCCTCCAGCCCCTCAACCGAGTCGTCTTCCGGCCAGTCCAGTGATTATTACGTAGGTCGCTATCCAAATACTAGGAGTGGGCGGGGTCGGGTTGTAGGATCTGGCCACCGTATGGATTCCCCTGCTCCTCGTTTCCCCACTGCTAGTTCACCTTCTCCCACGACGCGCACTGTGCAATTTTCCTTTAATTTCTCTCTCAACTGCCCACGAATCACAGCTTTAGTCACTGTGGTTTTCCGCGAGGAGGCCCAACGGAGGAACAATGCACCCGTCCGGCGGGTCTGAGCTCGGAAAAAGCCGGCCAGCATTCGGGCCTTTAGGAGGGGAGCCGTGGCATGAATGTGGAGGTAGCACCTAGCGATCCTGGACCTTCCGAAGGATGGTGTCGAATTGTGGAGGAATCACAGGAGGAGTAGTTTGGTTAATTTGTTTTTCTTGCTTCGCGACCCACTTAATTGGGCTGCTTTTAGATTATATTACTGTGCTGTACCTCTGTAATATTTTTGAATTCTGTAAATTTTCAAGACTGGTTTCCCCGTATGAGGGCAGTCTTCTTAATTTTTTGATTTTTTGATGACAAATTTTCCATGAGTCTGGGCAATGTTTTTGTGTGAGGCGTATATCAACAGTACATGTCTCTGCACATTTCCTGTATCCGCTTTATGATACTATTTTCATGGACAGTTTTACTTCATATAATATATTCAAAACAACATTTTTTCTCTTGTGAAAAAAAAATGATTAATGTTTATCACTCTGCCTTCAAAACTAGCGATGCTGGTCTATGTTTTTGGTTTATTGATATGGTCTGATGGTCTTTTTATATTTTGGACATATCACACTCCTCACATGATTAGCGTTTTTCTCTGTTCAAGGATTTTGGGTACTTTAATTTGTATTTGGAACAATGGACGTCGGTATTCTATCTGTTGCTTTACTATTCTACATACTGCTATTTCACTTTCTTATAGATGCCTCGGGCATATTTGGATGCTTTCTCAGATTGTCGATAATCTCCATGTGGACCGTTACGGGATTTTATATCATGTCCCTGTATGTGACATGGGGTATTTTTCTATCATTGTCTGGGGTGGGACTTCCACTTTTCTGGATGGATATTTGGGTTCCAATCTTCGGATGTGAAAATGTAATGACTTCATGGACTGTTTTACTTCATATAATATATTCAAAACAACATTTTTTCTCTTGTGAAAAAAAAATGATTAATGTTTATCACTCTGCCTTCAAAACTAGCGATGCTGGTCTATGTTGCTAGTTTATTGATATGGTATGATGGTCTTTTTATATTTTGGACATATCACACTCCTCACATGATTAGCGTTTTTCTCTGTTGCAGGATTTTGGGTACTTTAATTTGTATTTGGAATAATGGACGTCGGTACTCTATCTGTTGCTTTACTATTCTACATACTGCTATTTCACTTTCTTATAGATGCCTCGGGCATATTTGGATGCTTTCTCGGATTGTCGATAATCTCCATGTGGACCGTTACTGGGTTTTATATCATGTCCCTGTATGTGACATGGGGTATTTTTCTATCATTTTCTGGGGTGGGACTTCCACTTTTCTGGATGGATATTTGGGTTCCAATCTTCAGATGTGAAAATGTAATGACTTCATGGACTATTTTACTTCATATAATATATTCAAAACAACGTTTTTTTCTCTTGTGAAAAAAAAATGATTAATGTTTATCACTCTGCCTTCAAAACTAGCGATGCTGGTCTATGTTGCTGGTTTATTGATATGGTCTGATGGTCTTTTTATATTTTGGACATATCACACTCCTCACATGATTAGCGTTTTTATCTGTTCAAGGATTTTGGGTACTTTAATTTGTATTTGGAACAATGGACGTCGGTACTCTATATGTTTCTTTACTGTTCTACATACTGCTATTTCACTTTCTTATAGATGCCTCGGGCATATTTGGATGCTTTCTTAGATTGTCGATAATCTCCATGTGGACCGTTACTGGGTTTTATATCAAGTCCCTGTATGTGACATGGGGTATTTTTCTATCACTGTCTGGGGTGGGACTTCCACTTTTCTGGATGGATATTTGGGTTCCAATCTTCAGATGTGAAAATGTAATGACTTCATGGACTGTTTTACTTCATATAATATATTCAAAACAACGTTTTTCTCTTGTGAAAAAAAAATGATTAATGTTTATCACTCTGCCTTCAAAACTAGCGATGCTGGTTTATTGATATGGTCTGATGGTCTTTTTATATTTTGGACATATCACACTCCTCACATGATTGGCGTTTTTCTTTGTTCAGAGATTTTGGGTACTTTAATTTGTATTTGGAACAATGGACGTCAATACTCTATCTGTTTTTTTTTCTTCTGAGGAATAAACTCGCGGAGAACCCAGGCGCACTTCTCCAGAATATCTGGATGGTATGAGCGGTAAACCGTCGGCGCTATTTAACGGCGCCTGACCCTGAGGGACTCAAATTCAGAATCGAACCCGTGACCTCCCTGATTACAGAGAGGACCCACATCTGGCTCAGACCAGTTGAGCTATCCCTTGGGGCTCTATCTGTTTCTTTACTATTCTACATACTGCTATTTCACTTTCTTATAGATGCCTCGGGCATATTTGGATGCATTCTCAGATTGTTGATAATCTCCATGTGGACCGTTACTGGGTTTTATATCATGTCCCTTTATGTGACATGGGGTATTTTTCTATCATTGTCTGGGGTGGGACTTCCACTTTTCTGGATGGATATTTGGGTTCCAATATTCAGATGTGAAAATGTAATGACTTCATGGACTGTTTTACGTCATATAATATATTCAAAACAACGTTTTTTCTCTTGTGAAAAAAAATGATTGTTTATAGTTGAAGCGCTGCGGGGTGGTTTATTATATTAATATTTCACGATCATTGGAACACCCACAATTCATAACAAATATTGGAGATTTACTGTCCTATTTTAAAGTTTCATTTTTTTTTTAAATTGAACCCGCCGTCGGTATACCGACGCCTTGTAAGCGTCGGAATTGCGAGAGCTTAAAAACGTCGGAAGAGCGACAGTATAAAAACGTCGGACAAGCGACGTCTAAAACGTCGAACCACATTTCGTCCGAATTGCGACAGTTTACAAATGTCGGAAGAGCGACGTTCAAAACGTCGGACCACATTTCATCGGAATTGTGACAGTTTACAAACGTCGGAAGAGCAACGTCCAAAACGTTGGACCACATTACGTCGGAATTGCGACAATTTACAAACGTCGAAAGAGCGACGTTCAAAACATCGGACCACATTTCGTCGGAAGTGTGACAATTTACAAACGTTGGAAGTGCGACGGTTTGGGTAACGTTGGAAGAGTGGCGCTTGTTTGGAAGCGATGGAAAATGTGTCGGTAGTGCGACACTTCTTAGGTGCGTCGGAAATGCGATGGTATGGCGAACCACGTTTTTCCCATCCTCGAACTGTCGCTCTTGCGACGACTATGTGTCGGAATAGCGACGAATTGGCCATCGGAAATTCTACCAAATTTTCTAGTGGGGGCTTATATAATGACATCCCACCCAATAAGGTCCTCCTCTCCAAGATAAATTTGCCTTATGGGACCAACCATCTCATAGCAGCTTTGAAATTTCCATAATTAAATGGTTCTCTGTCTTTAACACTATTTCTTGAAACCATCCATCTCATTTTGGATGCAACTAGGGATCTTTCTTGAATGGAGAGGAAATATGTTGTTCCTTCCAGCACAAGTTCCTTATGTAAGGGCCCAAAACTCTTAGTCACGCCCTCCTGTGTCATAAGTGTTTTATGCTTAGAAAACACTTGCAGAGGGTAATTAGGTTCACTTCTTACCCAAATATCCAAGCTGTGTTCCTGTCTTTCAAACGAATTATAAGCCTTAAACCACCTGAGTTAGTTTACTGCAAAAGAGATAAAATCCTGAAATTGAACATCTCCAATAAAAGGGCTAGGATTCACATCCACTTCTTTATCTAATATGAAATTATGCAAATAAAATTCACAAAGAAGCCATTCGACCTTTACTCCATGTGTCTTACAACAATTTATAAAATCCTCCATCATCTTCAGTTCAATTGGCTTGCCGGCTCTAACAGCTTTGATTTTTAACAATAAATATCGTTCTAATAAAAACAAGGCATAGTTCGTAGCAGGAGATTGACAAGTCAAGATATCCGAATATAATGAACAAATGGTGTCCAACTGATTTCTGACACTGTTCAGCTTAGTTTTCATTCTATTCATTTTTTATTCTTCCTGTCTAGCCTTATCAAAAGCCTCATTCTCTGCTAGAGCTAATTCTCTTAATTGTTTTTGTAATTCTTGGTATTTTTGCAGGGAGACTATCCGTTGTTGATGTTGTTCTAAAGCAAGTTGGGCTTGCGTCAGCTCTTCTTGAAGTTTTAAAATAATAGGGTCATTCCTTGACAAGAATTCCTTGGACTGACCTTCTGTCTGTGTGCTGATGTTGTGAGAGAATACCTTTTCAGTCTTTATTTCCTTATTGTGGGAGGACCAACCCTCTATTTGAACAGCTGCATTTACAAAAAAATTATGCAAATTAACCTGGGTGGCTATTGTTCGAGTGGGAGCGAGTTCGGTTTGAGTTTCTATTGATCTATTCTCGCATATTCTCGTTTGTGTGGCTACATAAGTCATCTCTGGAGTGGTGTTTTGAGTTTTACATTTTTTAACTTCTCATCGTAGCCTTCTGACTGTCTTCTGGAGCTTCCGATATTTTTGTCGCAACTTCTTAAGTTTTGCTCCGGCTCCTTGGATCTTTCGAGGAGCGTCTATTCCACTAACAAGTTTATCAACTGTTTCTAAAGCTGCTTGTTGGTCATCGGGGCTATGTTCCAAAAGAACCGTATCGCTTGACTTGTGACTAAATTCTATGTCTGTAGACTGCTACTGGTCCTCATGACTGTGTTCCAACAGAATCGTGTCACGAGACTGGTTGTCAGATTCCTGAACAATTTCTGTGTCCATGGCCTCTTGTGTTTCTATATGCCGAGAATTCTCTAGGACTTGTGTTTCCATTCTGCTGGGAATAAGTGGTCCTCCAGGTTGCATATATACATTAAGATTTTCCAAGACCTCGGCTATCCCTGTCTCGAAAACTTCCAAAGGATCCTCTGGTCTTGCTTCACTTTCATTATTATAATCCTGTTCTTGTTCTTGTTCTGAATTGGCCTCTTCTTCAGGCTCTTCTTCAGGTTTTGATTCTGATTCGGCCTCTTCCCCGGGCTCTTCTTTGGGTTCTTCTTCTGGTTCTTCTTCTGAACCGAGTGCCTCTTCTTTGGATTCAGAGTCTCTTATCCTAACTAGATTGGCTGTCTCTGCAGGTTGATTACTCTCATCTCGAATATTTGTAGACATCCTCTAGGCTAGTTCAATTCTTACAGACTTTCTACGTTTATGGGGTTCAACCATTGAATGGGAATGCCTTTTTATTTTCGGAATAGGGTTCTTCTGGCTTGTCTCCGCAATTTCGGGATTTTGGATTACATAGTTTTGCATGCTCTTTAGGGCCATCATGAAATCATCCCAAGTTAAGTTGTATTGAACCAGGCTATGAATGATGATTAATCTAATCAATCCATGCCGACTTACTACAATTTCCGGGTGACTGGGTAACAGTGAGTTTTTGTTTCAAAACAACTAATAGTTTAAGTTGTCGTGGTCTTACCACATCTCGATGTCCATTGTAGGTAATGTATCTTTGGATAATGCTTGCTAATTCTTTCCATGGTTCTGCTAGAGAAGATGGTTGGATGCCTTTGCCTTTCCTGACTACTTGTTCACCTTCATCTTTGAAAGTTTCCACCGCATCTTGCAGCGATACATGTTTTTGTGACCATATAGTTCCTTCTGCCGGCAGCCCCGACACTTCAGCTATTATAACGTCTGTGATTGTAATTCTTCTACCTTTTACCATGGATTCCCCATTCAACAGATGATGTAGAAATTCAATGGAAATTTCCTCATTCGAGGGTTGAAATCTTGTGAGACAGGATATCGACCCTACACGGATCAGAATTTACCTGGCTCTGTCAGAGACATCTAACACTAAAGGTTCATGGCACACTTTCTTACCACCCATAATGCTTGAAATCTTCCTGCTATTGCAAAGGATGAGTGAAATGGAAAAATGTAGAAATACTGAAAAAAAACACAGCAATAATGAAAAACACAACAATACTAAAAAAAACACAGCAATACTTAGAGCAATAGAACAACAAGTTGTTGTAACAGCTAAGTGCAGTTGATATTAATTGTGTTACAAATTTCCGCATGAAGGAATATCTTATCAGTCAATGAAATAATGACAACGCATACCTCGTATAATGGAATTTCTCTCCCCCTTTCAAAATGAGAGGTCACCTATGACCGAATAGACGTGGAATGGCTGTTCTGATGGTAGGATATAATGATGAAGAGTACAAAGTACGTAAATAAATGATGAGACAATAAGAGAGATGGATAGAGTGAAAGCGCGGTGTATAATCATAGTAAATGATAAGGGACAAGACGCTTTGGTTGATGATAAGTTATATAATAAGGAAAGAGGACAACAATATGTACAAAAATAAACTTTTCTAATGATAATCCGACTGTACACGATATGATTGAATAAAAACATGAACGCATGCATAAGGGTTCAAAGTAGGGAAGTGTTTTAAAGGAAATAATCTCTTAGATGAAAAGATAAATGGGAAGAGGGTATTATAATAATTATTGATTGAGGAAATAGAACTTCAATACCATAAGCAAAGCTTCTGCTGCTAGTAGGTGTCCAATATAGCTTTGACAGAGTTTCTTTTTAACCCATGTGAGCGAAGATCCTCAATTTATAATTGAAATTTTTCATTGCTGTTTCTACAGAAGAGATCAGTGTGCTGGCGTGGTAACTAGATAACCATACCGCCATTCACTAGGAAGTAGAAAAAGTGAGCAGGTCGACTCGTGATGAGACCTCCTATTCCAAGGATGTTTTAGCCATCCAATGGATCATAACCCTGGTGTGGTGGCCATGGTGGGAATGTCACATTGCTCCCTCCTTATGAACATGGTAGGATGGCTCTTAATGAGACCCCCCATCCTCTATCTGTAGATAAAATTTAGTTGTAATTACATATTTTTATGATAAATAGAGGGAGGATCAGTACTCCTTAAGAGTAGGGATGGTGTAAGAAGTTGAAATATGTCAATAATAAGAAAAATTATACCCATAATCCCATTGATAATAGACAGAGAGAATTATAACCAGGAAGAGTAGAACCAACATGGTAAAGATAATCAATCAATATCATATACAGTAGATATACGTATAGTAAAGTGAAATATAAATAATTGTGTCCCTTTCAATTGAATTAAGTCTATCATCAAGAAGTTGTCTTTGTCAAAGATCGTAATGTTAAAAGTATTCACCTACTTAAATAAAATCCATAATTCTTATCCGCATGAAGGTACTGTACTTCAGGCCATAAAAGAAATAAAATAAATGAAGCTGAAATGAGCTAGGAATAAGTCCATGAGAGGAAAGAGGTGTTTGTAAAATATATAAAAAAGGTGTTGTTCAGAACACATAAAAATTGTACAAGAAAAAAAAGTGTTGTTCCTAAAATTGGAACAGAAAAAACAAAAGAGAGTGTTGTTCCGAAGATGGAACAACAAAACCAAAAAGTGTTGTTCCGAAGATGGAACAACAAAGCCAAAAAGTGTTGTTCCGAAGATGGAATAGCAAAATCAAAAAGTGCTGTTCCAAAGATGGAACAACAAAATCAAAAAGTGTTGTTCCAAATATGGAACAAAAAAACCAAAAAGTGTTGTTCCGAAGATGGAACATCAAAGCCAAAAAATGTTGTTCCGAAGATGGAAAAACAAAATAAAAAAGTGTTGTTCTGAAGATGGAACAACAAAACCAAAAAGTGTTGTTCCGAAGATGGAACAACAAAACCAAAAAGTGTTGTTCTGAGGATGGAACGATGGAACATCAAAACCAACAAGTGTTGTTTTGAATATGGAACAAAAAAATAAAAAAGTGTTGTTCCGTAGATGGAACAACAAAACCAAAAAGTGTTTTTTCGAAGGAACAACAAAATAAAAAAGTGTTTTTTCGAAGGAACAACAAAATAAAAAAGTGTTGTTCCGAAGATGGAACAATAAAACCAAAAAGTGTTGTTCCGAAGATGGAACAACAAAATAGGTAGAGAAAAAACAAATTGAATCAGCAATCCTATTTACAATTTATTATTTTTTTAGATAGAAAAATAAATTTTTACAAAGATTAATTTGTCGAAGGATTATATTCTGCAGCTAAAATTTGCATGGTGGAGTCCTTGTGTATTTGTTGAAAAAAATATTCTCTTGTGAGTGGTCTTTGGTATAGGCGCACCCGATGCCCATTTTCTTTAAAGGAACAATCATACCTGTCAATGGTGGTCAACGTAAGAGTGCCATTGTCATGTACTTCCTTTATTTCATAGGGACCTAACCACCTAGTCTGTAATTTACCAGGGAAGTCTTGAAAACTGGAATAGTAGAGAAGTGCCCAGTTGCCCTCATGAAATGTCTTTTTCTTGATCAGAGAGTCGTGCCATTTGGCTCTTTGTTGTTGAATAAGTGTAGTATGTTGTAGAGCCAAAAGCTAGATTTCATCTAATTCATTTATTTGTTGTAATCTATTAATCTGGGCTTCAGTTGAATCCAGTCCCACTTCCTGGGATGTCCTTAGTGTTCGTATCTCAAACTCTATGGGAAAAATAGGTTCCTTACCAAATACCAGTTGATATGGGGAGTATCCAGTAGTATTTCTCCAAGTTGTGCGATATGCCCACAAGGCTTCTAGCAGTCGAGTAGCCTAGTATCTTCTGTGTGATGAGAATGTCTTTGTTAGAATAACTTCAATTACTTTGTTGGTGCTTTTTACCTGACCATTCACTTGCGAGTGGTATGGAGAGGTAATTCTGTGAATAACATGATGAGTTTTTAGTGTAGCAGTGATCTTGTGGCCTACAAATTGTGGCCCTCCATCAGTGATTACTTCTCTGGGTAACCCATATCATACAAAAATTTCAAAAAGGAAGTTTATCACAGTTTCTTTTGTGGCTCTTGGTAATGCTACTGCTTCTACCCACTTAGTTACATATTCTGTTGCAACCAATATATATGATTTCTGGTTGCATGATGGGTTGATTGGCCCAAAAAAATCTAATGCCCAATGCACAAAAGGTTCTATGACCAGCTGTGGATGTAAGGGCATCTCATCATATTTTCCAGGGTGGCCCATCCTTTGAAAACTATCGCAGTCCTGAACAAATTTCTTAGCATCTTTAAAAATCGTGGGCCAATAGTAGCCCATTTGTAAAATTTTATGTCCAGTTCTGCGGTTTGCAAAATTTCCACCACAAGGTCCATCGTGGCAGGATTTTAAGATATCATAAATTTTTCTTTCCATGATACACCTGTGGATGTGCATATCGGCCCCTGTATGAAAAATGTATCCTCCAATCCAAGAGAACCGAGTGCTACACTGTACTATCGATTTACTTTCTCTGGGTGTCAGATGTTTAGGTAGATTTCCCACTGCTAAATAATTCACCACATCTGCGTACCATGGTGTTTTCATGGTTACAACAAACAGGTGTTCATCCAGAAACTAATCCTCTACTGCTATTGCATCATCTGTTCTTGGCACTCAGGAGAGGAAATCTGCCACAAGGTTTTCCTTCCCTGGTCTATCCCTTATAGTTATATCAAATTCCTGAAAAAATAACAACCAACGTGTCACTCTTCCATTCGTAATGGGTTTATTAGCTAAGTATTTAATAACAGAGTGATCCGTATATATAATTATAGGTATCCAGTTATATAGTGTTTGAATTTGTTAATAGCATAAATAATGGCTAAAAACTCCTTCTCTGTACTGTGTAATTCAATTCAGCAGGGGTTAGGTTTTTGCTACTGTAATATATAGCATAGGGTTTCTTGTCTTCTTCTTGGCCAAGAACTTCTTCAATGGCTGTGTCTGATGCATCTGATGAAATATGGAATGGTATATCCCAGTTTGGGCCTCGTAATATTGGTGATGTTGATAGTAGCCGTTTTAAATCTGTAAAGGCAGTATCACATTTGTTAGTCCATATGAAATCACTGTTTCTTGTTAAGGCATATAATGGTGCAACAATATGTGAAAAATTCTTGATAAATCTACGATAATATCCAGCAAATACCAGAAAAATAGCTACCTCTGTTTGAGTGAAGGAAGTAGCTAGTAAGATAATTACCTGTATTTTTGCTGGATCTACCTGAATTCCAGCTGTTGAAATGTAATGACCCAATATCAAGCCTTCTGTCATCATCATATGGCACTTTTCGTGACTTAAACATAGGCTGGTAGCAATGCACATTTCCAGAAATTTTTCCAATGTTTGTAATGCTTGCTCGAAGTCATCTCCATAGGGTGTTAAATCATCCATGTATACTTCCAATCCTTCATTTATCAATTTTGCAAAAATGCTGAGTATGGCTCTGTTGGGCGGATTAATCAATCTTGTGGACAAGACCGATCTCCCTAGTACCAAAAGGTAATCTAGGAACAAACAACCAAAAAATCCTATCTTTCTCTAAGCATATACGATTTACAAAACACACTATAGAGGTGTCAGAGACTTACCGTAGGTCCAATGCTTGTTTGAAGTAGTTGTTGTCCCTCGTGCACTTGAAGGAGTTATCTTCGTAAACCTGTAGTCACAAACAAGCAAACATTAAATAGCACCTGTATAATAAACATCATAAATCATGCTTATCATGGTGATCAAGGAATCCATGAAATAAACAGTTAACTAACAGCTTATTGAGAAAAATGAACTCATTTGTATTAATTTCAAAAGAAGGAAAAACTTACAACCTTAGCCTTGATGTTGAACAGGCCTTCCCGGGGTCCGAAGCAAGAATCTCCTCTACTCTGATAAGCTTTGCAGTCCTCCAATCGAGACAGATAGAGGTCTGTGATCTCTCCTCACAAAAATCTCAGTTAAATGAGTCTGAATCCCAACAGCACTTAACCTCAAATAATTCTAAAGCTTGAACTCCCTTTGAGGCTACCCAATGCCTCTTTTTATAGTGGAAAATAGGAGGTTTCAGTTCCAATTATGAAGAGATAGAATCCTCCTTCAAAGGGATAAGCTCCTCACATCAAGGGGTTAGCTCCATAATGTAAGGGATACATGAACCTCAAAAGAGCGGTTCTGCCACCGCAAGAATATTTCTAGAGGCTTCTAGAATTTACTGAAAGTGAGAATTTTTTAGTTTACTTGCGCCTTTTTTATCTTTACAGGGGTACGCACCCATAACATAGAGAAAGTGCATTCAGGTACGCAGGAGACATGAAAATTAGGTGCGAGACCGCAGGCAAGATAGAGAGAAAGTGCGACACCAATGTTAAGGAGATTTTTAGGAACTTTTCTCTGATTTTCAAGGCTTGACATGAGGAACTGATATGTTAGACTTGCAAATAAGGAAGTATGAGTAATAATGAGCTCATACACATAGCAGAATTTCAGGATCACAATTTTTAGTGCAACAGATTGCCCCCTAAAGTGCAAAGTCTGGAATAGATGAAGCTAAAGTCTGTCATATATGAAGAGTGCAGTAATTTATCATTTCAAGGATCATCCTGTGGACACCCCAGTCGGAACCTGTAAAAACATTCAATGAAAAATATGTATGTATACATATCATCGCTGAGGTAGGCATTCCCATACTCAGATCAAAACTAACTAAAAACTGATTCAAATTATTCTGATACAGGAATGATTTTGAATACATCACAGTATAGACATGTGTAGACACAGTATGGACGCAGCCATCTGTTTATAAATAGTCCACTGTATAAATGATAACAAAATTCCTCGTAGCCTGGATGATAGAAACTAGATCCAGGGTCTTGATTTCCGCATCTTGAGCTAGTACGATTCTATCCATGTGAATGAATGTATCGAAGTCGAACATGGCAAAAACCACTTGATTACCAGTCAATGATGTAAACTCTTAACAAGTGTGAGAGTAACCACCAGTAATGTCAATGGTTCTCAAAGTACTCAGTACAATCCATGAAATGTGAATGAATGAGCTAAAGTCGAACATGTCACGGAATCATTCGATCGAAGGTCAATGATGCAACATGTCGTCGAAGGCGAGAAACCTGCCATTGAGGCATGCAGATTTCAAGGTACTGACGATTTCTAGACCAAATTCCTAGATAATGAGTAGTCGTCAATAGAAAGTGATCCGTCGTAGGCAGGCCCACAACACGAAATCATAGATCAAGTTTTGAAAATATATTGGCAAGGACTGACTCAGGGATGGTCAAAATGGATGACAGATATTTTGCAGATGAATGGTTTGTTTGAACTGTCCTCTTGAACACATAACGACACTGCAGAAGGCTTGGTGATAATTGACCCAAAGCTAATACCCAGAAACCGGTTGAAAACTTTCAATATGGTTTGATTAACTATTAGGCAAATGATTTCCCAACCCAGGTGAACAAAAAGTTTCGTGTACAAGAGTGGCTAACTAGATTTTCAAAAAATAAAAATACAACAAACAAGTCCATTTTTCTCTCTTTTCCCCCACCATTTCTGGCAAGTACCTCTTTATTTTTGACAAGCTTGAGGAGGATAAAATTTGCTTTTTTATAAGCTCATCCTTTGGATGAGGCCAACTTAGTTTAAGATTCGAACCCTAAGAAGGAGTGGTTCATTCCTGTTTAAAATTGAATAGGTCCTTTACTATTAAATTTTAACGAGTTGAGTGTAGGAGAAACTCGATGTTTTTCAATTTTAGGGAGTCAGAAGAAAAAACTTAAGAAAACTCCATGGGTGTAATTTTTCGTAAATTTAGTCTCTCGAGCCCGAAAAAGGATAAAATAATGCGGGAGAGAACTCTATTGACCATAATTAGTCAACGTATACCTTTTTTGTAAATAGTCCATTTCAGTCCGAAAAAGGGGTAAACTTATACTGAAGGGATGATCATTCATTTATTTTAACGAGTTCGAATAATCAAGTGCTCAGCAATATTTTCATGTTTAGAGAATCTGAAAGGGCTTAAAAGAGGACTCTAATGTTTTTCTTTTTCATAAATGTTTGAAAGAGTCCGAAAAAGTGATAAAAGTGTGCTCTTTGTTGAAAAATGATCAATTCTCCTGAAAAATCCAATTTCTGCACAAAAACTTGAAACATTACACATACCTATTTAAGATAAATAAAAATGATTTCAAAAACAACCTTTTTAAAGTGAAAAATAAACAAATTAAGAATTTATTTATTCGAAAAAAATTATAAAAAGGACTTTTCTAACTTCATTTTTACCGTTCGAGTTCAGAGTGAAAAGTAAAAGCTTTTGGGTAAAAGAGTTCCTGTGAAGATTCTGGAAAATTTGTACGACGAAATCGAGAACCGTTAGCTCCAGGTAATCCACGACCTCCTAATCTTGCATTTCATCCGTTTACATTTCATTTTTAGGCTTTATATTTCATTTTTTAAGAGAAAAATATGTTTTAAAAAATCGCCTGTAGGGGTCCGCAGGTGCAACACACGGGCCCTGCAGACCCCGAATTTTTCTTATGTAGAAAAAAGTCGTGGGTCCACACTTATCTCACAGCGCTCATGCGTTCCTACGCACTATGTATGAAGACAAAGTGCGGTCCCTGTGCATTTGAATTTCAAAATAAAATTTCTCATTTGCCACCCAAAAATTTTCAAATTAGATTGTTCTAACATATCTTTTTATGCATTGTAGGATAAACAAGATGCTAATTTGGAGATAACGTGAGCATGAAGACGTAGATGGTGCCGCAATGCTCCATTTTCCCACAATGCAAGCATTAAGAGCATGCGGTTTATATAAATTCTGGGCCATTCAGGGCATGAGGGCATAGGTAGACCTCCTAACATGGCTGGTGAACAGGTGGAACGTACAGGACCAGTATTTCTTTATTGGCTGCCACCAGCTCAAAATTGAGCTGGAGGATATCTATTTTCTAACTGGTTTGTCCAAGAGGGGCGAACAAATTTCTTTGTTTGGGACTAGGCCAGGTGGCCAGACTGTCGCTAGTCTTCGACAAGAATTCTGTAATGATCAGGAAGATCCTAGGGACAAACGGATTGACATAAAAACTATCATCCGTCTCGAGCTAAAATTTATTTCATTTACTATTACCAGACTGTGTGGGAGTGCAGCGTTGCATGTGGCTACCGGTTTCCAAATACGCATTGTTGTAGACTATTTTCGAGGCACCATTTTCAACTGGTGCGAAGCTGTGTTGGCCAATGTAAAAGGCCAACTAACCATAGAAAAGAATGGAAAAATTAATAACTTTGGATATGGATCCATTGTAGTCACCTTTGCTCTAGAGAGGATCCCCATGTTAGCTCCGCAAAACATTCCTGTTGATGTCGGATGACCTCGAGAACCTAGGATGGTTCGTTGGGTTGCATTGATGGCCCGTCATGCTGCTGAGGGCGTCGAGATTGTTCGATTTCCTCCTTCATATTTTCGTTGGCTGGAACGCCAAATTTTTGTTATAGAGGACTTTCCATACGCCGGGATAGATTTCTGCGGCGACTGAGAGATGACTCTCCCAGTAGGGTAACAATGGGATGAATCAGGTAAAATAATTTTCAACAATTTCTAAGTTCTATTTTTTTTTTGTATTTTGATTGTCTTAAAACTAATAAACAAAAGTTTTAAATGTAGATGTGGGTCCACAATGACCAGCCCATCTCCAGCCTTATGAAAGAAGACAACTAGCTGTAGCTGCACCAGCCCTAGCAGGCCAATTAGCAGAGATCCTATCTGATTTAGAGCATCACCTAGAGCGCCTGAATCTAGACATTCCAGAGACAGACATAGATGATATTCCACTCAAATTACAGAGATACGTGATTGGTGTCCCAGGACCTTTTAGGAGGTTCCTATGTAGGGTGGCCCGGGCAGTGGTGTCTTATCGTGATCACCATCAGTGATAGGATGATCATGTCGTAGACTCATGTTTTTGACCTTTTGTATTACCATTTTTCCAATCATAAGGTGTTTCCAACCTATGATCGAAGACGATGTATATTTTTTGAAAACACTTCTATACTATGATATATCACTATTTACCAGCTATCTGTGTACATGTTATGAATGTTGTTTGATTTAGTGTTTTGATTATTGCAAATGTCGATTTATCATACTAGAAGCAACTGCATCTGCTAATATATTTAAATGTCTTGGAATATGTTGATATTCAAAATTTCAATGTAATCAAATTCACGTTCCAAGAGACGAACTCTTAAAAATAACCGTAATAACACTGGATTTCTAATGGCATAAACCCTGTTAAGCTGTAATACAACAAGTTCAGAATCCAACCTAACAATCAAACTCCAAATTCAAAATGATATGGATTTAGATAATAACTCAATCACTGCACTATACTCGGTAATGTTAGTCGTTGTTTGACCAAGGCTTACCCCATGCATGGATACTAACTCGTCAGAGGGTGAATAGATAATCCAAGGCGCGGAAGAAAAGTTCCATGTACTACGACAAGCACCATCAGCAAAACCAATGTAGGTTTGAAGAGATGTCGACATCTGCAATATCAAGAGTAAAACTCAGATAAGCAGGAATAGCGACAAAACGCACTTCTAAACTAGGCACGCTTTTCTAATCTAAGACACACCAACAGTAAATAAATCTAATCTAATAAAAAATCTTCACACCAAGTTTAAGCATAATATCTCTTCAAATAAAGCCCATTTCTGGGTTTATCTAAAGAGACACTGTCAAAGTCTATCAGCTCATAGGCCCCTTTTTCCAGCTTTCGCTTAGCAATGACAGGACCATGCCACATAGGCACGAATTTTATAGCTCCTAGCTTATCGTTGGCTTGATCATAAACTAAGACTAGGTCTCCTTCTAAAAAATTTCGAGGGGTAACACTTCTATCATACTGAGCTTTTATTCGTTTGACATGGGCTTCGTTTGATATTGCAGCATTTCGTCGATTCTCATCTAGCTGAGCCAAGTATAAAAAACGTTTCTCCTCTTCAGACGTAGCTGGGAGTAATTATATGGCTAATTTCAATAACGGAATTTCACATTCAATCAGCAACACAGCTTCCAAACCGTAAACCAGTTGAAAGTGAGTGAAACTAGTTGATGTTTTTACTGAGGTTCGATATGCCGAAAGTGCTGAAAATAACATGGAATTCCAATTCGTCTTATGAATACCAATAATTCGTCTGATCATAGTGACTAAGACTTTATTTATAGCTTCAACCAGACCATTGGCTTGCGGATAATACAGAGTGGAACTATCGTGGCGCAGGCCAAGTTCATCTGTCAGTTCAGTCATCATGATATTCCGAAAATGACTTCCATGATCTGTAATAATGGCTTGAGGAACACCGAACCTAGAAATTATGTGATTGAATACGAAATTTGCAGTAGTCTTTCCGTCTGCCGAAAATGTAGGCTTCGCCTCGGCCCACTTAGTAAAATAATCTACCACTAAGATAATATACGCATGCCCCTCGGCCAAGTGAGGGTTACATGTAATAAAGTCAATACCCCATTTCGTGAAAGGACCGACAATAATTATAGGGCAAAGAGGATCGGGTGGCACACACATCTTACGATCAAAAAGTTGACAATTGTGGCATTTCCGAACTGCATAGATACAATCTTTGAATAACGACAACCAGAAATAACCAGTGCGCAATATATTTTGGGCTGTGGCATATCCAGACATATGACCGCCACATGCTCCAGAATGGCAGTCATTTAAAACCTTCTCAGCTTCTTCATGAGTAAGACAGCGTCAGAAAACAGAATCTGCTCCATGACGATAGAGTGTATCACCAATAATATTGTATTGTTGGGATTGGAAACGTATTTTCCATCGCTGAGATCGTGAGATTTCAGGCCGAAAAGATTGGGTTTGGAGATAAACGATAATATCCACATACCATGGATCAAGAGTACTGGTAAGAAGCAAAGATTCGTCCTCAATGGGCTCCTCTGCCACAGTTTCAGTATCAGTAGAGGGGAAATCACACATCAGTTCCACAAAAATCAAGGATTTCTTTGCCTTGGATTTTTCAAATTCCAAGTCAAATTCCTGCAGAATAACTATCCATTTGGAATACGTGCCCCCTAGCAATTTTTTGGTTAAAATGTAAATCATAGCGTTATAGTCAGAAATTACTGTGGTTTTGCATAATAAGATGTAGTGTCTAAATCTTTGGACAACTTGAACAACTGCCAAGGCCATTTTCTCCACATGTGTGTATTTGATCTCAGCCGGATGCAGATTTCGACTAAGATAGTAAATCACATGTTCAGTGTTAGATTCATCTTCCTGAACTAAAACCATCCCAATTGTGGAATGAGAAGCGACGAGGTACAAAACGTAGTCCTGGTTGTAGTTGGGAGGATGCAATAACAGTGCATGGGTCAACGCGTGTTTAAATGCATCAAAAGATCAATCAGTGATCTCATCCCAAAAGAATGGAATGTTCTGTTTCAACAACCGGGTAAAACCCTTTGTTAGCTCGGCGTAGTTAGGAATGAACCGACGTAAAATTTTTTCTTTCCCCTGCAAACTTTTGAGTTGGCGTAAAGTCGAAGGAGGAGGTAAATTAACAATAGCTTCGACCTTCGATGGATCAACGTGAATGCCTGCTTTCGAAACCAAAAATCCCAGTAGGCGACCTGATTCTACATAGAAAACACATTTGTGTGGATTCAGCCTAATTCGATAATGCCTACATCTCATAAAGATAGCTCGTAAGTGAGTGAGATGGTCAGCCCTACGCGATGAATGAGAAGGTAAATCATCGAGATAAGGCTACAAAATGTTCTTAATTTCATGAAATGCGTAAGACATAGCCCTTTGAAAAGTTTCTCCCGCGTTCTTCAATCCAAAGGGTAGTTTGAAATAAGCAAATGTCCCCCACGGACAAGTGAAAGCTGTTTTTGGCTGATGAGCAGGGAGTATGTTTATTTGATTGTAACCGGAAAAACCATCCATAAAGGAAAACATTTCACTGCCAACACAATCATCAATTATTTGATCGATATAGGGGGTTGGATAATTGTCTTTAGGAAAAGCTCGATTAATATCCCTATAGTCGATACATACTCGTATCGTTCCTTGTTTTTTAGTAACAGGAACAATATTCGATACCCAATCAATTAAAGGAATTGGATAAATGAAACCTGCACGAAGTAATTTCTCAACTTCGGCTTTGATAGCAGAAGCTTTTCTAGGATGTATTTGATGTAGACATTGACAGACATGTTTGGAATCCGGGTAAGTCTTGATTTCATGTACGACAATTGAAGATCGATTCCAGGCATTTCTTCATAGGACCAGACAAACACATCACGAAATTCTTGAAATAGGGCTTTATAAGTTTGAATTTAACCTTCCGTACAGAAAGCACCTATATGAATGTTTTCAATTATTCCTGGCTTTACTGAAATGTCAATTGGAATCGTTCGAGAGATATTTTCCAAATTTAACTCAGAATCAGGATTTTGTAATGGATTCTGTGGTTCTTTGACATATTCAGCTGTAAAAATTGAAGCGAAATCATGTTCAAAATGATCCAGCTCAGGTAAAAATGAAGATCGGTGATGTAGATCTTCCCATGGTAAATTGTCAACAGACAAAAGTTCACGAATCTACTCATCAGTATGAACAAGATCGAGAAATGTCATTGTGGCTGAACTAAATATAGAAAGTGATTCCTCATCGATTCCATTCATTGGATCAGTTTCGGTTGAAGAGGGGTCGGAAAGTGACTGTACAACCTGATATGCAATTTCAAATGGACTCAAAGGCATCATGCCATCAAATGAATCTAACTTGGAGTCGGAAGGTACAATCCAAGGATCATCAAACATAACAGTATCTGACGAAATCATATGAATAGTTGCTATAGAAGGCAATACGTTAGGAGGAGGAAAGGAAAAAGTTCCTAGTAAACTAGAATCTTTAATCAAACCTACTATGACATCCTTGTAAGGGATAAACGCTTTACCAACGTGCTGGATTGTTTCTGTAGAGGCTGGATCGGAAGAAAAATAAGTTAACTGATCTATTGTAACAATCCTTCCTTGATGTGGAAATTTTATGAGCCGAAAGACCGAAGAAACAACAATAGTCATAACATAAGACCAACTGCGACCCAGGAGAAGGTTGTAATCTAGAGGAGTATCAACCACCTCTATATCTAGATTAATGGTTTTACCTTCGACCCCTATGGGTAAATCCTGCAAAATTCCAAAAAGGTGGAAACCTCGGCCATCAAAAGCCTTTAGAATCGTCGGAGACTGATTGAGTGTAGGAGAACCAAGTGATTTCCAACACTGGATTGACATAATACACGTTCAAGCTCCCTCATTAATCAAAGTCTGAAAAATCAATCTGTTTTTGACTAACACTGGAATTTGGAAAGCCATTTGGTGAGGTAGGTGAGGTGTACTATTTTCTAAATCGAAGATTATAATGTTCGAATCCTGAATATCAACAGCTCCTATGGCAGACAAAAGTAATTTACGCTGTGCTGGGCATGATTGCAGCACTTCCAAAGCTGACATTGCTAAAGGGGAAATAGCTAAGTCTTCAACAATGTTGTAATTCTGAGCAGCTCTCGCATGTGGATTGAAAGCTGATTTACGAAGAACACCTTTAGCAGGCGGTTTGATTATTAAGTCTAGATTCGGTTTCTCGATATGTAGTGGACCGGAAATAGGAGGAGGTGTAGTTGATGTGTTTGCATTAGAAGATTCTACTTCTTTACCATCAATAGGATTCTTACTACCATAATCTTGTGATTGTGTCGCAATCCTTACATGAGACATCATCAAAATAGGTTCTTATGAGGTATTCGAGGTAGAACCAATCATCTTACTATCTTGAGTCGGAAAAGGATCCTTCAAGACAACATGTTGTTGTGAACCTTTAACGAATTTTTCAATCTTTGCGCGATGTGGGCATTCCTTAGTAAAATGATCCTCGTCACAAATGTAACAAGGATAGCGAGGTTTGCATTTTTTTGTCATTGGATTCATTTTTATCAGTTTTTTCTTTTGAATTCTTTTTGTTTTTATTCTTCCCTTTCTTTTTACCGCTGGATTTAGATTTGGTCATAGATGTCTCTACGACATGAATGTCGGCAGAAATTTCAGGGGAAGATTCTCCTTTCGGGGAATCCGGTAAAGTTATAATAGGAGAAGAATTATTTGAATATTTCTTCTTGATTTTAGTATTGACTGTACCAATCATACCATTAGCGGCATGAGACCCTGAAGGAACTGCAGCTATTTGAGCTTGTTTTGGAAGATCGGGGATTTTTTCATGTAAAGTACATGACTGCGTATAAACGAGGTCAAGGTACTGAGCTTGAGCAATCACTTGCTCTTCAGTAACAACTCCGGCCTTAGCTATGTCTTCGGTGATTTTGGGTAACAATGATTTAACAAACCATTCCGCCCAAATTTTATCCAGAATGTAAACTTTCACCAAACGCCTTCTACGTCGCCATTCATGAATATGATCAAAAATACATGTGGATGTGGATTGCTTTAGTGAAGTTAATAGTTTCGTGCCATTGTCGTATCTGACAGGCAACTGAAAATGAGTCAAGAAGGCAGTTGCTAACTGATTGAAATTATTAAAAGAGCCTCGTGGTAACTCAATGTACCATTTGGCAGCAAGACCAATAAGAGTTCTTTGGAAAAGGCGTAAGTGAATTGAATCATCAATTATTGAATTAGATGCACACCAGAGGTGATAAGTCATAACGTGATTTTATGGATCCTCTCCTGAATTACCTTAAAATTTTGGTATATCACTGGGAAACTTATGCGGCATTGGTGGCCAGTACGGATAATAGAAAATTGGATCATTCATAAGGCGCGTCAAATCAGGTAAATCCAAAGTTGCAATAAATGGTAACTGACGGTTAGGGTCGCGAAAACTTGAGTAGCCAAAGCAGTTCTAGGAGGCGGATACCCAGGATAACTGGGAATTGGATTTGCATTAGGAATTGTGTAACCTCTCGGATAACCAGGATTAACCGGACCAAATTGGGGTTGTTGAGGCTATTGAGGTTGTATATCCAGGGTACGGTTGATACTGATAATTTGGATTTTGTGAAATGGGACCGAATTGAGGCTATCCCTGGTACGGTTGATACATGAATTGCGGTTTACTTGTGACCACCATACTTGTACCAGCTTGTCCCGCAGGCATCTAGACCAAAGTCTGAACTGAAGGTCCTGACTGGGGTATAGATACTTGAGGGATTTGAACGGATGCAAGGATAGAAGAACTCGGAGCTACAGATACTCCAGAAATAGGTGTTATAGGTTGAACAGACGTTGCAGAAGTTTGAGGCGGAGTCTGAGGTGTACTAGGCCCAGACTGTTGAACAGAACTAGGTGCAGGAGTTTGAATAGTAGGCTGGAAAAGTTGCTGGGTTGGACCAGAAACTAAAGGCTGTCCAGGTTGAGAAGGCAACTGCACATTAGGTTGCATAGGCTGTTGATATTGGGATGTATCCCACACCATGTTCATTCCAAGGTATTGTCCTGTAGAAGGTTGAACGTAGGGACCCTAACCTGGTTGAATGTAGGGTTGATAAGTAAGTGGTAAATTTCCAGCTCCTTATACAAATGATTGACCAGAAGGCTGTTGGAAACCTTGAATTGGGTACTGACCTTGAGGTTGATAACCCTGAGGCGCGTACTGAAGCTAGGGTTGATAAGGACCCTGAGGAGCATATTGAGTTTGGGGTTGACCTTGGGGTATGTACTATCCTGAAGGTTGATAACTTTGAGGTATGTACTGACCTTGAGGTTGTCCTCCAAAATAATATGATTCCATAGTTTGTCCTGGAAAAAATCTACCTTGAGGTTGCCCCCCTGGCAGTAATTGACTGCCTGAAGGTTGCCCCCCAGGCGGTAACTGACTATCCTGAGGTTGCCTCCCAGGCGCTAGCTGATTTCCCTAAAATTGTCCTCCAGGTGGTAACTGACTACCTTGAGGTTGAGGATTCGGAATATTACCAGACATCATAAAGATTTGCTCTGCGTTTGACGTTTCAGTTTTAACTCCATTAAGACCAGATGATAATACATGTTCAATTGGTTGAGGAGCTGCTCCAGAGAAAGTACTAGACAGAGCCTGATATCCCGAAGGAACAGAAGGACCACCGTGTAAAAATGCTTCCCGTGTCTGGGAAAACATGGATGACTCTCCTGCCATAATGGATGATGGATAGTAACCTCTGGGTGTAGGATGAAATGGAATTCGAGGTGGAGAAAAAGCAAGACCCAGATTCTCTAAAAAGTTTGTCAAAGATAGATACCAAGCGTTAGTTCGAATAGGGCTGTAGAAAATAGATTCACGCTCCCTAAGATTTAAAGACTAAGGGGATTCAGGAAGAGATAACTCTTCGTCTGGACTAGTAAGTTCTTTAATAGAAATAAGGCCAGATGGAAGATCTTCAGTGAAAATATTTCTTACCCTAGGTGAACCAGGATCGCTAGAAGTTGGTGTAATAAATCTTGAGGATGTTTCCAAAACAGAAGATTTAGTTTCAGGTTTAGAGATTTCAGGTTCGTCAGCTAGTTCACTGGAAGGAGAAATACTACCAGTAATTTCAGAAACTGAAATCGGTTCTTGAATGTGTTCTGTTGTGGGTATTTGATGATCAGGATGAACAACTATAGATGAAGTTCCAACTTCTGTTGATCTAATTCTACCGCTACTAGATGATACTAGAGCACGCAGCCCTTCGAGCTGACCTGGTGTATATTCAGGGGGTTTCCCTTGAAGTCCCCGGGATTGTCTCGGCAATTCCGCCACGATTAAATATTAACTAATCACACGCAAACAAAGACAAATTTCAATAAAAACACCTAAAGTCTCTAAAGAAACAAAAAACTGAATCACACGCTTAAAAATCTAAGATTTCAAACCACACACAAACAGTAACTTCCCGTACTAAAAACACTAGTTGGTGATGAAATCCAACTTAGTAGAAATTTAATACAGAAAGGGCGGTTGGAATAGTTACCCCGACAACCTGCTTAATGAAACAGACTGGCACAATTTTCTTCACAAAATCATCTCGTGTGAAGAGAACCCCCCAGAGAGTCCAAGTGAGTCTAGTCGACGTCTGCTCTAGGTACAGTGAGATCTTTCCTTCACCCTCACCTTAGGAAATAATCTTAAGCTTATGGACACTAAGGTTACCAACAGTAACAAATACAACTGGGGGAACAGTCTACGATCCGATCCCATGCACAAGGGCAGAGTAAAAAAGCCTAATCCCTTTGAAGGTTCCTCAACATGGTCAATCCGAGGTTTACCGACAAGTGACCCCAGGCTCCTCGACAATGGTTAATTCGAGGTTTACCATTTGTAATGCGTGCAAAATCTTCTATCTTCCCCAATGAAACAGAATTGATTGTCTCAAAGGTTCGGACATGATCTCATGATTGACTTCTTTAAGAGAAGCTTCCCAGATTGTACCAATTACAATTGGATTTATTTCCTACTGCAAGATTTATCTACTTGTTTGTTTTTGCTATCTTGGAGAGTTAATTACTCCCTACTCCAAGATACTAGCCTAAGATATGTTGGTGATAAGAGCCCTAGAAATAAAAATATTACTAGATGAATTTTAATTAAGCGTTACTTTTATGAGCTGTTTCTTAAGTCAATAGGTATGGAAATGAAACTTTGATGGTGTGAAAACTTGACTTCCAAAAACACTAAAAATGCGCCTAAAAATGATAATCAAATCTTTTTCTTTCAATGAAATTCTAGCTAAAGAAAGAGTTCGAGAATGCAATTCTTTGAAGAAACAATTCTTTCTTTGAACATAAAGAATAATTGGAAGAAAATATTTTTGTATTTTCAACAATAACTCAAAATGAGACAAATTATAAAAGCTCACAACAAAATCCTTTCACTTTCAAAAACTTGAAACTACAAAAACAATTTTTCTTCAAAATAAATCTACAAATTTTTAAAAGCACTCAAAACTACAAAAACAATTTTGAGATCTACAAACTTTAAAAATCTAATTGAATAAAAGCTTTAATATTTTTTGAAGAATGTTTTACTTAGTTGTTCAGTAAACTAAGGATCTATTTGTCTAGAATAACAAACAAATAAAAAACACTCAGATATGTTTTTTATAAACAATTAAATTCAAAACCTATAACAAAGTTTTTTGAAGATTTGCAAAGAAACAAGTAGATTTGTTTCTCAATAGAGGATAGATTTCACAATCAGGTTAGACTTAGCAAGAAGGAAAAAATACCAATGTAATCTGAGGTATTTCAAACTGCCAATGCTTCGAATCACTACAAAGACCAAGTGAAAAACAATCCAAAACGCAAAAATTCTAGAAAATCATCAAAACACAAATACTGTTGGAATTCATTCACAAAAGGCTTTTGACAGAAACAACGTCAATCTGGGCGGATACTAAAAAATATAAATAAAAAATAAGGATAAACTGAAGAAATAAATCTGGAGTTTTTCAAAATTTTAACAGGGTCCACAGGCTTCCAGAAGTAACAGGTGTGGTCTCGCACTGTTTACTTAAGGAAAGTGCGAAATTTCCCACACTGTGCAAAAGAACAAAGTGCGGTCCCTAGAAAAACTAAAGAAAAACATAAAAGATTTCAAAACTTTCAAAAACAGAGAAAACCTAAGCTACCCAGGTAGATATCTATCAATAAAAAACTAGGATAAACTTTTCCACAAATCGAAATAAAAGAGAACCAAAAACAACAAGTTTTTACCCAGCGGAGTCGCCAATTTGTTGGGCGGATTAATCAATCTTGCGGACAAGACCGATCTCCCTAGTACCAAAAGGTAATCTAGCGAAAAACAGCCAAATAAACCTATCTTTCTCTAAGCATATACGATTTACAAAACGCACTATAGAGGTGTCAAAGACTTACCGTAGTTCCAATGCTCGTTTGAAGTAGTTGTTGTCCCTCGTGCACTTGAAGGAGTTATCTTCGTAAACCTGCAGTAAAAAAAAAGAAAACATTAAATAGCACCTGTATAGTAAACATCATAAATCATGCTTATCATGGTGATCAAGGAATCCATGAAATAAACAGTTAACTAACAACTTATTGAGAAAAATGAATTCATTTGTATTAATTTCAAAAGAAGGAAAACCTTACAACCTTAGCTTTGATGTTGAACAGGCCTTCCCGGGGTCCGAAGCAGGAATATCCTCTACTCTGATAAGCTCTGCACTCCTCCAACCGAGACAGATAGAGGTATGTGATCTCTCCTCACAAAAATCTCAGTTAAATGAGTCTGAATCCCAACAGTACTTAACCTCAAATAATTCTAAAGCTTGAACTCCCTTTGAGGCTACCCAATGCCTCTTTTTATAGTGGAAAAGAGGAGGTTTCAATTATGAAGAGATAGAATCCTCCTTCAAAGGGATAAGCTCCTCACATCAAGGGGTTAGCTCCATAAGGTAAGGGATACATGAACCTCAAAAGAGTGGTTCTGCCACCGCAAGATTCTTTCTAGAGGCTTCTAGAATTTACTGGAAGTGAGATTTTTTGAGTTTACTTGCGTCTTTTTTATCTTTACAAGGGTCCACACCCATAACACAGAGAAAGTGTGTTCAGATACGCAGGAAACATGAACATTAGGTGTGGGACTGTAGGCAAGATAGAGAGAAAGTGCGACACGAAAGTTAAGGAGATTTTTAGGAACTTTTCTTTGATTTTCAAGGCTTGACATGAGGAACTAATATGTTAGACTTGCAAAGGAGGAAGTATGAGTAATAATGAGCTCATACACATAGCAGAATTTCAGGATGACAATTTTTAGTGCAACAGGCTCTTTGGAATGTGGCAGGTGCGTTACACAATCCAAAAGGTAATACCCTATAAGCGAATGTTCCCCACGGATAGGTAAAGGTAGTCTTATCCTATTCTTCAGGGGAAATCTGTATTTGGTTGTAGCCACTGAAGCCATCCAGGAAAGAAAAAAATTTCTTCCCTGCCAGTGTATCTCGGACCTGATCAATAAATTGAAGGGGGAAATGGTCTTTTTGCGTTGCCTTGTTGGATTCTCTATAGTCAACGCATATTCTCCATTTCCCATTATTTTTTAGAACCACAACTAATGGAGAGACCCATTTACCGTCAGATATAGGATAGATAAAATTCACATCTAACAGTTTTTGAAGTTCTTCTTTAACAATATCTTTTAGGTGAGGATTTAATCTACGCTGATGTTGTTGAATGGTTCTTGCATCCTTTTCAGTGTAGATGTGATGCATGCATAGCTGAGGGTCAATCCCTTTCATATCTGAGTAATCCCAAGCGAAATCCCCTTTATTTTTCCTAAGGACTTGAATAAGTTTCTGTTGCTGGTCATTACTCAGATTACTGTTAATGTTCAGGATCTTCCCTGCCTCAATTTTGATAGGTTTGCTATTATAAACAATGGTTGTTGGTATTGTTTGATCATCGATATCTCTCAAGGGATCTTCTTCAATTTCATTGTCAAGGATTACTTTAATCATGTGGAATTTTGAACTTGATACTGTGGTAGGCTGATTGATAAAATTATTAATGACATCATCTTCAGTTTGGTTTTTGAATTCAAGGGCATCTACCAAAGTTAATGGTGATCGAATATTTTCAATTAAGTATGTTGCAGGTTGCTTCCTGGTTTTCATAATAGTCAAGCTTGGCTGAGTAGGAAGGTATAAAGCTAATTTTTTCACATCATTCCCCCTGGTTATAGTCATACTGATTGTCCGACAGCTGATATAAGCATCAACAATCGCTAGGCAAGGCCTTCCTAATATTAAGGGATGCCCATCTAGCTGGTTCCTAGGATTAATAATCAAGAAATCTGCCGGGTATTCCCTAGTGTCTACAGAGACCATCACATCTTGTAATGTTCCTTCTGGTCTAATGATTGAGTGGTCAGCTAGTTCCAGTAAGGTAGTTGTTGGTTCCAAGGCTGTGATGCCAAGAATGTTGCAAGTTGTAGTTGTGAGAATATTAATGGCTACCCCTAAGTCAACTAAAGCATTGGGAAAAGAATGGCCATTTATCTGGACTGTGACAATGGGGTTTTCGGGATCCTCATATTTTACATGAGTCTCTTTTCCTAGTAATAAATCAGACAAAGTCCCGACAAAATGGACAGTAGGGATTGTTTTTGTTTTCCTCACAGACTTATTTATACACAATTCTTTAATAGTTTTGGCATATATTGGAATATCTTGGATAGCCTGGAGGAGGGGAATTTTTATACAAATATTCTTAAGTTCACCCAGAAGATCAAAGTCAGGATATTCAATCGGGCGTGGTATCAACAATATTTTTGGGAATGGGGGGGAAGTGGTTATGTTTTGTTCAGGATTTTTTTGTCTAACAATATCTTCCCCTTGTTTTATTTGTTGATCATCTACAACTAGAGGCTTATTTGTGTGCGGTTCTTCCGGTTGCAAATATTTATCCTTATCTAGAGTGATTATGTGTCCAGATCTCAACTTAAGCTCGTTACATTCTTTCAACTCATCCTTAGGGTCCAGAACCTCAATGATTTGTATTGACTGAACTGGTCTGTTGTTAGGATTTGGGTTGGGTTGAGCTGGAAGTTGCGGTCGTATATTAGATTGAGGATTCTGCTGCAACGTGTAAGGTGCTGGTAAAGTTGGTTGAGGAAGAGGAGCTGTCCCCATAGGCTGGTTCGTAGATATTTTCCAATTTGATTGCCAGTTCTGATTTTGTGAGGTGGAAGGGGACCATTGGGAGAAATAAGGGTTGTTTTTCCAGAATGCTGGTGGGTAAAGGGAATTTGGCCAATTATTATTATTTGGATTTGACTGATTGAGCCATGGTGGCATAAAAAATGCTTGAGGTGGCAAAAAAGGTGGCTGATTTTGCCATGATACCCCTGAATATTGCTGAGAATTATATTGTGAGGAAGGAAAGAATGAATATGGATCGGTAGGCATACCTGTCTGAGGCATTGACGATGCTGGTTCAATAGATATACTAGTTCCATTTCTTCTTTCGCTTCCTTGAAGACTGCTTTTAATCCTGGGAGTGACAGGAAAATTTCCGTGGCGTGCTCTTTAGTGCATATGGCACATGTTCGTATCATATCTAGGGGGCATTCTTTATGACTGTTCTTCTGTCTGCAACGGGGGCAGAGAAAAGCCAAGATCATTTATGCTATAGCCTACTTTTTCTTAGATTGCATGACATCCAATTGTGTTGCTAGGGTCCCTAGGATATCAATCTTGAAATCCTCCAACAGATTGCCGATTTCACTTCGTGTAATGCTTCCTCCTGAGGCTTTGTTGTCTCTGGGGCTTGCATCGCGTCCGACTGGTTTCAGTCTTGTACTGCCCCTGGAACACGTGATGCACAAATCTATGATATTGTTATAGTTTTCTTGATAAATATCACCTTTACCCATTATATTTAGTGTCTCTACCCATTGGTCTTTCATACCTATAATCAACGTGGTTTTTAGAATGTTATCAGGCATATTTGTGTAAGGAGATCTTTGTAGATTATATTGAAAATGCTCTACATATTCTTCCAGAGTCTCGTTAGGCTTAGCTACCATTTGAAAATTTTCATCTTTTAATTCTCTAGTTTGGAAATAATCTTAGTATTTTTTAAGGAAAGATGTTTTCATTTGGTCCCAGTCATTGATGGTGCCTCCACCAAGTCCCATGAACCAATGCAGAGATGCTCCCTTTAGAGTAGAGGGGAATAACTTTATATTTTGAGGGTCGGTAGTGTAATCATAACCCCTACATAAGACATCAAACTCAAAAAGGAATGCATCAGGATCTTCTGAAGTTAGCCCATGAAAGGTAGGAATATTTTGTAATGGAATAGCCTTCATGGGGGCATTGACAGTTGTGTCAACAATAGGATATTGCAATGTAGAAGTTTGAGGTTGTTGGTTATTAGCCATTTGGTCAAAAATATTCCAATATTCTTTAGGGATCTCCGGAGCTGGAGAGTTATTCCTAGGATGTCTACAAGAGGCTGGAATAGTTCTAACAACACTACCTTGATCTGGAATATAGGGTGTCCTTTTCTCAGTCACTACTTTAGGAGATCTAGGTTCTGATAATTTAATTTCAAGATTGCCTGTTTCTCCTTCTCCTTCACGGAGGTTACAGGAATTTCCTTCTTGTGAAGGGCGAGTTTGTCAATTCTCAGTATCTTGAAAAATCTACTCAATCCCTTCAGTTATACTGTGAATCTCAGTGTTAGCTACAGATGGTGATCCTGCGGGTTGAAGGAAGTCAGTAGGGTGTCTGGCAGAAACAATTCGGGGTCCTACTGATGATTGAGACTCAACTTTTCTTAAGATTTTGTCAATAAAATTTGAATGTCCAAGGGTCACCGGTCCCTTAGGTTTTTTAGGTTTAGAAAGAGGATTTTTTTTTTTTTGCAGGTCTTTCCCTCTTCGTCATTCATGCAGAAATACAAACATTCATTCTTACCTTAAACTCTTACGCAATTATGCTTGAAGGCAGGCGGGTGAGAGAGCATTTTACTCGTTCTTTACGGAGGTTCTTACCTTCCGTTTTTAATACCCAATTCTCCCTCAGCAGAAAAAAACATCAATCAGACATTACTCTTTACAGAGTGGCAACACGCTCCCCGGCACGATGCCAAAATTTTGGGTGCTAAAAGGTGTCTTTAAAAACTCCTATTTGCCTCACATTAATTATCAACCAGGGTAATTCCTTTATTCTCAAGTGTGTACACAGTATGTGCAAGCTATTCATAGAAAGAGTAATGAAAAAACTAATCGTTTAATATAGATACAATCATAAATCTTGAAGCTTAAAAGGAAGTGATTCATATAAACATTAGAACACAAAACTGTAATTCATTCCTAATTCAACTAATTCAAATGATAATCAACCGAGAGCATTGAAGCATTAATCGAGCTCTTTCAGCTGGATCTAAACTATTGAACAAAAGGCAAGTATTATAAATAATTGTCTATGCTTTAAGTAATAAAAACCAATTATGTTTTCTAGCAACTAATTCCTTAAAGAAATAAATTAGAAATGCGTATTCAAAGAAATAAATTGGACATGTGTATTCAAATGGAAACAGATACAAGAAATGCGAATTATGAAAAGTATTGGAACTGTAAAGTGAAAAAGTAGAATATACTTGCAATAAACAGAAAAGTATAACACAAGGAACAACAATGAAATTCACCAAAGACCAGGCCCTTAGCCACCGACGAATATTGCTTAACTACTCTAGAATAGTAGAATAAACAACAACGCGAATTATGTATTAATCATCACAGTCAATTGACATTGCAATCTGATCTCTATTCAGAACTATGTTCTGTGCATTATAATTTTAAATTATGCAGAAAATGAAAGATACATGTTATCGATCATTTGGGAACTAGCTTTCCCTATCCTTTTATAGCTAAAAAGGAAATATAAGTGTGATCCCTCAGGATTAGGAGATACTTAGGGATCCACGACAAAATGCTATCCTTGGACAGTTCGTTCGTCTCTCCGCTATCCTTACTGATTTATCTTTGATTCAACCACATTTAACGCATCCTCTTTGCCATGATTAAGTCATGTTGTTCCTTCTGTTATTTCCAACATAAAAATCAACGAGAATTAGTTTGGACGGTTAAATCGCATTAGGATCATCTTTTCATTCATTCTTCATCAAAATACTTTCATTATATTATTATATCATGGCACAAAATAGATAAGAAAGAGGAAAAATGACAGTAATCAAGAGTAAATACATACCTATTGCAAGGCTCAACAGGTCCTACGATGAACAATTGCTTCTGCCCCTCACATCTACACTAAATCACTCAAATCTAATCTTCATCCGAGCACTTCTATGTCAAAAGAATTCAATCTCTAGATTCAGACTTTGTGTCTATTCTTCAACTGACCCTCAAGCATTCCATTATAATTTTCCTGTTGATGAATCAACGGTTGTGATTTAATCTCTAATCGACAACTAAGATTAAGTTAGACTTGATCCTCGTCACTTAGAAGCTTCTCACCCACATGTTAAATTTATTCAATTTAATTATTTAAATTCCCTAAGTTTTAACTTAGGCTCCATTTAAAATAATTAATTATTTTAATAACTTTCACTCCGGGTGGAATTTCTCAAAACAATTTCTGGGTCTTGGAGATCTCATGTGCTCTAGCCCCTCCACAAAGTTTCGAAGCTAGATTACATTCGATTCTACCCAAAATCAACACTCCCTCTTAGCGAGGAATGTTCTCTAGCAATACTTCTTCACCAAAAGCATCACCCCGATCCACGACATTGGTCCTCTACGCTACTGATGCTCGATTGATGCTTTTCATCAACTGCATTGTTGCTATCTGTACTGCTACCCATGTAACTACCACTGACACTTCTACATCTATACTGCAGCTTCCTCTCAATATACCGCATCATGTTTCCCATATCACTGCCACTGCTGCTATATGTTTCACTACAACTCAATTAATGAGAGTTAAACAACTAAAAGACATCCCAAAACTGACATACTGGTCAGTCTGGATGCACCTCAATGTTGGAACGACCTCTGTTGCTAATATGCACTGACCTTCTGATGCTATTGCGTTGTTGTAGCTCTGCACTGCGTAAGCACTACATAAGTATTGCTCTGCACCTCCGTGCATTGCACTGATATTGCTATTGACTCTGCTCTATGATGATTTAGACTTCGGAACTCTAGCTCTTCCATTGTCACTCCATCATCTCTTGCACCATCTGACAACGTCATTCTGCTATTGTCATTAAGGGATCTTGTAGCCATATTCGATCCAAGAGTTTGGGCACCTCAAGGATCTTGTCCCCTTTTTCTCTGCAGTTCAAAGGACTACAGATAAATGTCGCCCCACCTATTCTCTTGAGGAACATGATCACTCATGGCACAATGATCATCATCCCCATAATCATCCTTCGTTGTAGTAGCCTTCGAGTCAGATTCTTCTTTTCCCTTCTTCTTGAGAGGGCATTGTGTGGCGAAATGTCCCAATTCTCCACACCTGAAGCATATCACCTTCGAGAGGTCATTCTTCTTCCTTCTCTATTGCCCATGTTTTCCCTTATATGCGAGAGCCACATCTTTCTCTTCATCCTTATTGATCTTGATCCTCATGTTGCTGCTTCTGGGCTTCTTCAACCTTCTGATCTCTTCCTGTCAAAGAGCCGCTCACATCTCCTCCTAGTTTGGAAGAGCGGCCCTAACCAAAATACCTTGGACAAAGGTTTCCCAGTCTTCAGTGACTACATTAAGCACAATCTTGACCATAAGTCCATCATTTGGTGTAGCCCCTATATTGGAAGTTATTTAATCTCGGATCGCTTGCAATTTGATAAGGAAGGGGTCGATTTATTCTCCCTTCTGCATCTGAAACAGTTCCATCTGATTCTCAAGCAACATCTTCCACTAGACGAAATTTCCCTGCTACATAGTGGACAAGGCCACCCACATTTCCCTTGCTTTGTTATTCTCAACAATATGTGGGATCACATAATCCTTGAATTCGTCCACAATGATGCATTTTTCTTTAGCCTGAGCCTCCTCGTACTTCTTGAGAGGATCAACATCAACCGAAACAACAATTGTGTTCAAGGCATGATCCTTGATGTGATGTTCATCCAAAAATTCTAGGATCCAGGCCTTCCAGATGACAAAGTTGGATGCTCCATCCAACCTATGCTGAACCCTCAATCCATGTGTTGCCATCTCTGCGCAATAAGAAAATGTCGAACTAGTTATTTCTCCCTCTTTTGCTGTTGCCCCAAAAAAAATCATATTTGGGTTTATTTGGCTCTAGAAATCATCTAGTGAACAAGCTCCCTCTGAATCTTGATTTCCTTCATGGAAATCCTTCTGCCAATGTCAAAACAATCCTCTCTAATCTCTCTTTGCTGCTGATCAGTAATGGATCTAGAATTCTTGGCAATAAGTCTTCTGAGGAACTACTTCCCTCTACTTTGCCACTATCCCACTAGACATTGTTTTGCACCAACATAAACAATTCCCCACCAACAACTCTAGAAAAAAATTGAACTACACCTCTAGCCACGGAAACTGGAAAAAATTTGAGGCTCAAAATCTCTATGTTGGCCTAGCAAGCACTTCGTTGCCTCCTGCAGCTACAATGTCACCCTAGTTGGTTGATGCAGGCTTTGTGTGAGCCCCCATGGAGACCGTGTCGCCCTTCCTCTGCCTCTTTCTGGTTTAGCGCTGTCACTCAGGACAACTTCCTTCCTACAACAAATTTTTCTTCATATTTTCGCTGATGCCTTGAACTTTACTTGATCTGCAACAACTTTTATACCATGTGAAATTTTTTGAATCTAAGTTACAAAAATCCTACTGCAAAAATCTAATTTACATTACCTACTCATTTTCATAAAATTAATAATATATTTTCTGAATGCTTTAGGAAAATATTATTGTAAATACGTTGTAGCCTACATAAATATACATATAAAGTACTGAAAAATAAATGAGACAATCAGACAAAGGACACACTTATTTTCGGACAAATTTCCCAAAAAAACCCAATGTGGGAAAACCAGTGCAATAGTTTTGAGGGTTTCTATTATTAAGCAACAGTAATATGGGTACAACTAGGGTGCCAAATCCAGCTCACCCAGCAGAGAAAATAATCGGTAGATAGATAAAATAGTGAGTTTTACCTCACACTAAAAGTCCCAACTGATGCAGATTAGAAATTGTTGAAACCCCAGCTTCCTCTGCACAGTATATGCGTAGGCCTGGATGGTTCTAGCTGAGGATTGCGTCACCCCCTATCTACACTAATATGCGTCTTAGAAAATAAAGTTTCAAACCTCCTGGCTCAGAAACCGGGATCTCCAATAATTTCTGGACTATCCATTGGAGCCATTGCGTGACCCCTGCGTGAGCCCTACGTCACCCTCTATGGGGTCTTTGTCACCTATCCTGGTGGCTTCTCTGGTCCCTCTGTTGTCTTTGATGCCTCTTTGTAATGTACTCTTGGTCCTCTGACTAACGACTGCTTCTGCCCCAAAATGCTGCACTGAATCACTCAGATCTGATCTTCGTCCGAGCACTGCTTCATTAGAAGAATTCTATCTCTAGATTCAGACTTTGTGTCTATTCTCTAGCTAATCCTCAAGCCTTCCTTATACTTTTCCTATTGAGGAATAAAAAATTGTGATCTAATCTCTAATCGACAGCTAAGATTAAATTAGACTAGATCCTCGTCACTTAGAAGCTTCTCACCCACATGTTAAATTAATTCACTTTAAATATTTAAGTTCCCTAAGTTTTAACTTAGTCTCGATATAAGTAATTATTATTTGAATAAATTTCACTCCAGGTGGAATTTCTCCAAACGATTTTTGGGTCTTGGATATCTCATGTGTTCTAGCCCCTCCACAAAGTTTTGGAGCTAGACTCACATTCAATGCTACCCAAAAATCAACAGTTATGATGTATCATCTTTGGTGCACATCCAAATCATTAATCGATGATTCCATTAGATTACGAATTTTTCAATGAACCTTGATTGGTTCAACCACGAAGTTGTATATCTAGTTACCATGAGTTTCTTTCCATAATTTCAACACCTTAGCAACTGCTTTCTTAACCCATTTTCAATAACCATTCTAATATGACATTGGAACCAAAATTTTGACCTCACTTAGACAAAATTCATCTACTCATATTTTTTATCACATTCACGAATGGAAATGTAGATGTCGTGTGGTTAAAGTTTTCATCTGAGATCATATTCTAGCTAAATGGTTCACCAAGTATTTACTTCCAAAGATTATTGAAGATGTAGCTACGGAAGGTGTTGTAACCGAAGAACAAGTTATCACTCGTGGACAATATCTAGACATCATTTACACGTAGTCTGGCACTTTTTATGAAAATATTCTAGATTTACCTCACCCTAGTCAAGTAACAACAACTCATTTTGGCTCTCATGCCACAGATGGTGTAATCGGTATGGTTAATACCTCAAAGAGTAAGAATAATTAATCCAAATCTAACACTCCAGTTATAACCTTACTAGATTCACCCAAAGGAAACTCTTCTCTCAAAAATACTTTTGAAATTAATGTTGTAGATTCATCTACCAGTAAAGTAAATCAACTGGAGCTAAAAATAAGGGGAAGGGTAAAGCCAAACAAAACAATTCTTCAAAAGAGAAAATCGCTAAAACTAAACCATCTGACGAGAAGAGGAAACCTTGTTATCCTTGCTTAATTTGTGATGAATATCATTACAAAAAGGAGTGCCCCCAACGCGCTGAGGTAAATAAAGTTGTCAAAGGTTCATCGACACCTGTTGTTCTCAAGGATCCATTTCCTTCTCAGGACAGTAAAATGGCCTCCCATAACACATCCTCTTCCAACTCATTGACATATATCATGATGATGTCTTCTCAAATTATGGTTGCTACAACATCTCAATATTATGGATCTAAGGGTCCTGTAAATGTAACCAATGATGGTACATCGATTCCTCCTCCTTCTTAACCATTACAGGTCAAGAAACCTAGTTAAGACATGGTAATTAAGCCACCTCCTAAAGGTGTTCTTCGAAAGTCAACTTTCAACCCACATGCGAGAGCTGCTAAGAATTACAACATTTTTGAAGATATGGCTATGTCACCTTCAGCGATGTTAGCCCTAGAAGTGCTGAAAACTTGTCCAACATAGAGGAAGCTAATTTTTTCAGCCATAGGAGCTATTTACCCTCAATAATCTAATATAATTATCTTCGATCTAGATAATTTTTTACCTATACTCTGTAATATCCCAAAAGGGACTACTCAGCAAAATAGGTCTGAAAAACACATTTTTCAGGGATGTGTGCTTCAGAAACCAATATAAGCCCTTGTATTCCTTAGATTTGATAATATAATACCCAATTCCAAGAGGAGATCAGAAACAAAACAAACTAGGTGAGGCAAACAGGCCTCCCACACCTAGTATAGCTTGATAAATATCCAATGAGGGACTGCAACAATATATGAACACTGTATTGGAGTATTAGCAGGCTAATAACGCATGGTATATGTTAATAAACACTTTAATATCAGTAATATATGCAGCAGCAAGGAAAGTGATCTATCCCTTCAACCAAAAGTGGGGAAAGACAATGATTTAAGCCCTAAAAAGGTCATTTTCTGAAAAATGCGTAAGAAAAGAGGAAAGTGATGGTTGTATCTGTTAGCTTAGGTCATGTGGGACTCCCATACAAAATTTCATCTAAAAAAAATCATTCTAGCTAAGTTAAACAGGTCTCCCACTCCTGACATGGCTAGAAAAGGCACAATCCCCGGGGCTTATCTAGTGCCGAATTTACTGAAGCTTAAGAAACATGATTTTATGAAGCTATTAGATTGAATAGGTTATAAAAAATATTAAATCAGGTCTATGATATGGGTCATACAATGTACATGAGAAAAACAGAGGTTTAACATGAATAAACCCTCAAAATAGAGGTGTTGCACAATGTATTAAGACTGAAGAGCTTGACAGCGTAATTTCCAAAGGGATGAAGTAGTGTTTTATTATATCTTATATCTAGAGCAGATACATATGAAAAATAATAGATCTATTATAGATCTTTAAGCCAAAGAGGCCCTTATTTACACTCCTCTTGGGGATCTCAACAAATTATGAATCTTAGTGAGTAGATCTGAGATCTAAGTCATAGTTCTGTAGCATTATTCAGAAATTTTGTAGTATATACAATAGTAATATATCATATATGAAGGGTACATGGATTGGTTGGCCAATCCATGGATCACCTCAGTGAAAGGAAGGATCCTTTTCACTAGAGATCTCTCCTCCAAGAGAATTTCTGAACCCTCTACAACTCTGATCTACAAGGAGGAATCATTTTCTTCATGGAACTATGTAGATGGTGATGTATAATACTTTGGCCTGATGCCAAGATCAAAAACTGAAGCTCCAACAATGGATGCACTCGTCCAGGAGGTTAAAAGACACACTCACTAAGAAGAGGCTCCAATACAGGCTAGATTTGAACAGATCTAGTATTCCACTTGCTACAGCTTACAAAAGCAAGAAAACCCTCACTGGATCTGCATTGTATTTAGAAGTAGAAGCTTTGTCTCCAACCTGATAGTGGACAAGCAATACAAGCTCTCCTAAGAGCTCCTCAATGGGAAGAGATGGAACCCCTCAACAGGAAATTCCAATGCTAAACAACATATGCAATCTAGGCTAAATAGCCAAGAGATCTGTGTGTCTAAATAGACAACAAATCAAAAATAAAACCATGAACAACCTCAACATGTTTCCTTCCCCTTCCTTTTATAATATGAGAGCTTGCCAAAACCCTAAATCACCTTCATCAACTCATCCCTTTCACACAAGAGACCTTCTTCTAGAATTGCGTTGTGCCTCATTGATGAGCACTCCTCCCATACTGCGCTGTAGATATGGTCAAGATTAGCCCAGTCAAGTGGATTTTTTCTTTTCACACTCAAGTGTGATTATTAAAGTGGCCCAGATTTACCCTTTTTCACATTGGGCATGTATTTATTCTTTTATTAGGAGTTTTTGACCCTCCTTTACATAATTATTCTTTGAAAAAACAAAACAAAATGAAATTGAATATTCCTATTAAAATAGGAATATTACAGTCCTCCCCTCAAAAATGTTGCTTGTCCTCAAGAAACTCACAAGGACTTGCAAAATCTCCAATGGAATTGTCTCCTCCCAAGAATACAAGTTTGCATTTTTTGGATGAACCAAATAGTTTTCATCATGAAGTAGTGGGAGATACATAAAAGAATCATATGCTGTCCATTGGTCCCTTCAAGGCATGAGAGATGGTAAACATTGGGCACTTCAACCCCCATGAGAAACTCCAATCTCCATGCTATCATCCAAACACATTGAGCCATCCTTGATAGCTCAAAGAAATAGACACCAATCCCCACCATATGCAATGTGTAGGGGCTCCATGGCTGGAAATGAGAGATAAGAATAATCAACTCACTCTATATCTCCCTCCATTTATGATACATATGGAGCTGATGTTCCTGGGCTGCAACAATATAGTCCTCATGAAGCCAAAAGAAACTTGGAACTTCATGATTCATTTCATGGATCATAGTGAGCCTTCTTGCCCAATATTCCATGCATATAGTGAATAGAGTATCTTCACCATATGTGCTCCAAAAGAAATATGGACCAAGTGTCATATGATATATTGGATGGTGACAATAGTCCCTCCCTTGAGACCAACATTGTTCATCATTTTGTTGCCTCAAATCATAGTGCAATAAGTGGTCATTCCACCACCTCCTTGTTGAAATAAGCTTCTTCAAAGCTTGAAAGTGATGGAGGATAATAGGTGTTGGCTGAACATGATTCCAGCAACACATGCCTTGCTCCAAGTGCTCCCTTGTGAGAGATCTCCTGTCATTACATAAGCCCAATACATGACCTTTTGCATAAGAAAACATAGTATAGAAGGTAGTATTCATATAAGGCTCTATCCTCTTCTTGAAGTACAAATAAATATGGGAGATTGCATTCCCAATGGACACATCCACACAATGTGTCATTCCTCCCCTCATGTTCATAAAAAATATTGGAGCATTATTAACATCATGATATAAACAAGCTCCCTTATGCCACCTCATGAGAAGGTTACAATTTCTCCCAACCCAAAGTACATACATGATTATGTTATCCATCCTAAACAGAAATACATGTACATACATCATGGACATAAGTGGATGTATGGACATGGAATTCATCATGGGGTGTCCATACTTTCTCCTTTTCAACCCAAGTAACCATGCCTTCTTCTTATGCATTCTTCCCTTGAGATACAAGGCATGAGACAAGGAAATCAAAAACCTTGGGTGGTACCCACACTCACCCAATAGAAACCAGCACAAGTCATCTCCCCCCTGCTTTAGATCTAGATGTGGTAAGTGGTTTATATGCCACTTACTTGCTGCCCTCATCATCCCACCAAGGCTAAAGGTGAAATGTATATTTGGTGCTTTAGGGAAGCACCCATCATGCTGCAGAACATCCCTTAGCCCATCAAGGGAGTGGCCAAGTTTAAAAATAGTCCTGGCCAAAACCATCCCATCCAAAAGGAATGGCACCTCATCACCATTTGGCATAAAAATCAGAAAAATGCTGATGTTCCCATGATACCAATAGTCTATCCAAGGGATACAATGCAATTCTTCCAACTGCTTCTTGAGAATGTCATGTGGCAAGTTTTCCTCCAACAAGATACTAGTTGTGCATGAGTGCTCATCTACTATGTGGTAGTAAACAACAATATATATCAGCTATACATAATCAAAATAAGAAGACAATGTGCCATACATTCCTTCTAAAACATCATGATGAGTATGGAGATATTTCAGCCCATACTCTCTCGATAATACCCACAACATCAAGGACTCTTGCTGCCTCACATTTTCAAAATGCAGATCATGGAGCAACAATATAATGATGGACATGTGAGATGCCTCATCAACATAGTACAAACCAGCTCCATACATCATAGGGAAGTTATCCTCCCTCCAAAAAAATTGCACATACATGAAATACATCTCAAGCCTAAATGCATGTGAGCCCATGAGATATATCTCAAACAAAGGAAAATATATGGACATAAGATTTGACATATGATGTCCAAAATCTCTTCTTAACAGCCACAACAACCATGCCTTCTTCTTATGCATCATATCAATGAGACTCAGGGAATGAGATAGAGAAATAGAAATTTTTGGGTAGTGACCAAACTCACCCAAAAACAACCAACGCAACCATGCTTCTTGCTGGCCTGTATCATAGATCTGCAAGGGGTTTGGAAACCTCTTGCTCCATACTGCCATCAAGTCATCCCAATGTGGGTGATGGATCTCATTCTGCCATGGCTTGGTATCCTCCCAAGGTAGGACACCATGCTCCTCCAACCTTTGAAGAACTTTGCACCTCATGAAATTTTGAAGTGCACCTCCAATGGGATCTCCTGATGAGACCTCCTCCTCATGCATGGCCTGCCCAAACCAAGGAGGCCTTGGATCTTCTGCAAGTAGAAGTCTCTCTTTGAGCTGAGGCATGCTAATTGAGAGAGTGCCATATAGAGAGGAGAAAGAGTTTCTCATCCCAAGATGTCTACCCTTTAACATATCTTCTTCCATGGCTCCTTGAATGAACCTGACATCTAAATGTTCCCATGAGGAATGGGTCCTTAACTCTCCACTGCTGCTCTTGGATAGCGCAGTGCAACCCTGCTGCTCTTGCTAGACTTTGGGAACACCTTGCATGGCTACAAGAGTTCTCTCTTTCACAATGTTGACTCCCTCAACTGAACGTGTTGAAGGCTTCTCCTTCAAGGCTGTCATAGTGTTGGTGCAAATCTCCTCAAGAGATAGTGAGGACTTCTCTTCCTCAAATCTCTTGATCACCCTTTTACTGCAAGGTCTCTTCTCTTTCTTCATCTGGATGAATTGAGGAAAAGTTAGAGTCTCCTTGAATGATCTAGAGTGACACTTGTACTCTGTCAAGTACCTACTTATAATCTCTTGTTCTAAGTGATATCCTTGCTCTCCACTCCTCCTATGAGAATAGGAAGTGCCTGGTCATTCTTCTTCTTCTTGAAACCTTCTAGAGGTCTCACTGCAACTGTCTTTGCTCTTCTGTTTAACCTCTTTGGAGAGGCTCTTCTTAGATCTGAAAAATGATGAGAGTAATATCATCCTCTCCATAATTATTAACTCTACTCCTTCTCTTTAGTCTTTTGATAGCTGGATCTCACAGGCCGAGCCAGAGATCATGCTTTGATACCACTGTAATATCCTAAAAGGTACTGCTCAACAAAACAGGTCTGAAAAACGCATTTTTTAGGGATGTGTGCTTCAGAAAAAAATATCAGCCCTTGGATTCCTTATATTTGATAATATAAGACCCAATTCCAAGAGGAGATCAGAAACCAAACAAACTAGGTGAGTCAAACAGGCCTCCCACACCTAGTATAGCTTGATAAATGTCCAATGAGGGACTACAACAATATATAAACACTGTATTGGAGTAGTAGTAGGCTAATAATTCATGGGATATGTTAATAAACACTGTACTCTCAGTAATATATGCAGCAGCAAGGAAAGTGATCTATCCCTTCAACCAAAAGTGGGAAAAGACAGTGATTTAAGCCCTAAAAAGGTCTTTTTCAGAAATATGTGTAAAAATAGAGGAAAGTGAAAGTTTTATCTGTTATCGTAGGTCATGTGGGACTCCCATACCAAATTTCAGCTAAAAAAAATCATTCAACCTAAGTTAAACAGGTCTCCCACTCCCGACATGGCTAGAAAAGGTTCAATCCCCTGGGCTTAGCTAGTGCAAAATTTACTGAAGCTTAAGAATCTTGATTATCTGAAGCTATTAGATGCAATAGGTTATAAAAATCAGTAAATCAGGTCTATGATATGGGTAATACAATGTACATGAGAAAAACAGAGGTTTAACATGAATAAACCCTCAGAATAGAGGTGTTGCACAATGTATTAAGACTGAAGAACCTGACAGCGTAATTTCCAGAGGGCTGAAGAAGTGTTTTATTATATCTCAGATCTAGAGCAGATACATATGCAAAATAATAGATCTATTATAGATCTGTAAGCCAAAGAGGCCCTTATTTACACTCCCCTTGTGGATCTCAGCAAATGATGAATCACATTGAGTAGATCTGAGATCTAAGTCACAATTCTGCAGCAATATTAAGAAATTATGCAGTATATACAATAGTAATAGATCAGATCTAAAGGGTACATGGATTTTTTGGCTAATCCATGGATCACCTCAGTGAAAGGAAGAATCCTTTTCACTAGAGATCTCTCCTCCAGGAGAATTTCCAAACCCTCTACAACTCTGCTTTGCAAGGAGGACACAGTTTCTTCGTGGAACTGTGCAGATGGTGATGTAGAATACTTTTTCCCGATGCTAAGATAAAAAACTGAAGCTCCAACAATGGACGCACTCTTCTAGGAGGTTAAAATACACACTCACTATAGGCTAGATCTGAATAGATCTAGTATTCCACTTGCTGCAGCTTACAAAAGCAAGCAAACCCTCACTGGATCTACATTGCAGTTGGAAGTAGAAGCTTGGTCTCCAACTTGATAGTGGACAAGAAATACAAGCTCTCCCAAGAGCTCCTCAATGGGAAGAGATGGAACCCCTCAACAGTAAATTCCAATGCTAAACAACATATGCAATCTAGGCTAAACAACCAAGAGAGCTGTGTGTCTAAACAGACAACAAATCAGAAATAAAATCATGAACAACCTCAACATGTTACCTTCCCCTACCTTTTATAAGATGAGAGCTTGCTAAAACCCTAAATCACCTTCATCAACTCATCCCTTTCACACAAGAGACCTCCTTCTAGAATTGCGTTGTGCCTCATTGATGAGCACTCCTCCCATACTGTGCTGTAGATATGGTCAAGATTGTCCCAGTCAAGTGGATTTTTTCTTTTCACACTCAAGTGTGTTTATTAAAGTGGCCTAGATTCACCCTTTTTCACATTTGGCATGTATTTATTCTTTTATTAGGAGTTTTTGACCCTCCTTTACATAATTATTCGTTGAAAAAAGAAAACAAAATGAAATTGAATATTCCTATTAAAATAGGAATATTACATACTCCCACATCAAATGGCTTTCCAGATACCAGTTTTTGTTAAAACCAAGCGAGTTTTTCGCACGATAATTGACGAAGTATCATCTACATGTATAATGTATATTTTTGTTGGAATGCCCTTGGTTATCCAATAATAAATCAATCTCCCACAATTTCAAAAGCCTTTGATGGAAGAGGTTTTCGCCCATTTGGAATTCTTCGACATTTTCCCATAGAGATAGAAGGTAAAACTGTTGCAGTTGAGGTCGAAGTTGTTGATGCTCAACTTGGCTATAACCTTTTACTAGGACAAATTTGGTATTATGCTATGACAGTTGTAGTCTCATTAGTTTTTTGAATGATCATGGTCCCCCATAAAGGGAACATTACAGGTCGATCAGTTGTCTTACTATACTTCAGATCCTACCTCTATGGGTAGTGTCCCTTATGTTGGAAAGACGATTACTCCTTATGAAGATGTTGGAGTAGGCTTAATCAAAGATTCATCTCTCATGGGAACTTTAGCCATGCCTCCTCCAAATTTTCCTCGTAACATTGCCAATGTCAACATGATTACATCAAGAATAATGCCATCATATGATCCTTGCATTGTGCCTTTATAATCTGAGGTAGACCTATATGGAAGTGATATGCCTTTAAGCCCATTTGAATTAGCTTATCAGGAAGTTCAATCACTTTCCAACCCGTCATCAACTAAAATTGATTAAGTGAATGTGATCAATTATGAGTATTCTCCTTTATCAAGTTTATCGCTGATATCTTTTCTTGATCCTTTCAATCAAACATTTTCAATTGACGAAAGTATTATAGAGATTATGTCATTGGATCACGAATTACCATGGGATGATTCTCATCATTGTTCATCTTTTATACCTAACCTTGATAAACTTGAGAATGACTTTTCATCCATATTTTGACTGAATACGTCATTGATCCTCAAAATCCCATGTCAATCCTTGATTCAGATTCAGAAATGAATTTAGGAAACATCTCTTCGATGATAGAAATTGAAATTTCAGTTAAACTATGAATTACGGAAAACATTCATATAGGTGTTCAGTGCTCAATTGAAGAAATCAACATGTATAAGACCCTATTTCAGGAATTCTGTGAAATTTTTCCTAGTCCTACGAAGAAATTCCAGGAATCGATCCTAGAATTATAGTTCACCAAATAAAGACATACCCAGATTCTAAACCTATTAGACAAAGATTACGTCCAATTCATCCACGAAAATTTTCCCCTATTAAGGCTGAGGTTGAAAAATTACCCAGAGTAGGTTTTATTTATCCTATTCGCTTAACTGATTGAGTATCCAATATTGTTCTAGTGAACAAAAAACATGGAACTATTCGAGTATGTGTCCATTATAGGGATGTCAATAAGGCTTGTCCAAAATAAAATTATCCTACCCCTTACATGGACCAAAATGTTTATTATTGTGCCAGAAATGAAACATTTTCATTTATGGATGGATTTTCTGGATATAATCAGATAAACATACTCCCTGTCGATCAGCCCAAAATTGCGTTCATTTTTCCATGGGGAAATTTTTCCTATCACAAATTACCTTTTGGATTAAAGAACGTTGGTGCTACTTTTCAAAGGGCTATGTCTTACGTATTTCAAAATATCAAACATATTATGCAACCCTACCTAGATGACTTACTAGCCCATTCTATGAGATGACAAGATCATCCTATGCATGTAAGAGCTATCTTCCTCCGTTGTAGGAATCACAATATTCATTTGAATCCATACAAGTGCATTTTTTTTGTACAATCAGGACGATATTTGGGATTTCATTTCTAAGGAAGGAATTTGTGTCGATCCACTCAAGGTCAAGGCTATCATCAATTTACCTCCTCCTTCAACTCTTCGCCAACTCCAAAATTTGCAAGGGAAAGAAAACTTTTTAGGTCGGTTTATCTCTAGCTATGCTAAGTTGACTAAATATTTTACTCGGATTTTGAAAAAATGAATTCCATTCATTTTGGACGAGCTTGCTGACAAAGATTTTGATGCACTGAAACACATGTTGACCCATGCACTATTACTGCATCCACCAGATTATCATCGAGATTACTTTTTTATTATTTAGCTGCATCCATTTCTACCATAGGAATGGTATTGTTTCAAGTAGATGAATATGCCTCTGAACATGTGATTTATTATTTGAATAAGAATCTTACACCTGTTGATATTAAATACAAACATGTGGAGAAATTGGCCCTAACAGTTGTTGAGGTTGTCCAACGCTTTCGTAACTACATTATTTTATGCAAAACAACCGTGATCTCTGATTGCAACCATATGATGTATATTTTGACTAAAAATTGCTAGGGGAAAATACTCTAAATGTATTGTTATCTTACAAGAGTTTGATTTGGAATTTGAAAAATCTAAATCTAAGAATTCATTGGTATTTTCTAAATTATTATGTGACTTTACCTATACTGAATCTAAAACTGTGTCAGAGGATCATCTTCCCGACGAATCCTTGTTTCTCATCCTTGGTAAGGAGATATCATTATATATCTTCAAAATAAAAATTTTTGGCCTAAACTGTCATGATTTGATCATCGTATAATATGATGTTGATATTGCAACAAGATGACGAGCTTAGTGGAAAGAAGTCGCCTTCACTAAGTGGGCCCGCAAGCTATTTTTGGCGCAAGTCTATTTTTAGACTATGTCTATTTTTAGACATATAGATCATGTTCTATGAGTTGCAAGATGCTATTTGTGGATGGTTGGTCAAGTTGGAAAAATAGATGGACTTCTATTTTTAGACATATTGGCGGAATCTATTTTTAGATTTCTAGTCTAAAAATAGATATGTCGAATATTATTAGCTCTTAATAATATTTGGACTCTAAACATTATCTTATTCTCTTGGAGCACTTCAGTTAAGTGCACAGATGTGGCACAGGAGCTGACAGAAGGAATTACGCTATTCCCGAGGGTTATGTGGAGCTATTGCATGGATACTTCAGTTAGAACTCATGTGACAGAGTTTGGTGGAGTTGATTGAGGAAGTTAGTGGAGTTGTATTCAGTTTAACTAATCTAAACATAGTTGAGCTATTTGTATCTAGTTCAACTGAATGATACAATTAGTGAGAGTGGTGTGAATTAATTATTAATTAATTCACTAATTATAAACTCATTAATCAACTAAAGAATGCATCAGTTAACTTCAATGCATGGACAGTTTCAGTGGAGACTAGTGTAGAAATAGGTGAAAGAGAAGGTTAACTATCAATTGTGACTATATTGTTGCTATTTTCAATACACAGATAATTGGAGAAGCCCATGAGGATTGCGCAGTACAAGCCAGGTGGTTTATGTTATTTAATGATCCATCCCATAGCATTGAAAACACAATAGAGGTTGGCTATCAAGTGGAAAAATATTGGAGCATGTGTTTTGCTAGATCTAGCTTGATAGTGTGTAGCAATTCGAGGTTGTGCTGAGAGCTTGTGAGGAGCTTTGTACAATGATTGTTACATGATCTCCATGACATATAATATACAGATAGTTGGGGTTTTCAGCTTTAAGCTTTCCCATTAAATACCGTGTTCATATGTGTGATTGTTTGTGGTTTTAATGTATGCATGCAATTGATTTTATTTCCGCATGTGATGATCAATGGTAGAAGAGATTCTGTATTATGCATGAAGCAAAAATAGTGTGTGATCAGGAGAATCTCGGTGAATAATATATAATTTATTCAAATTTCTACATGGTATCAGAGTTATATTTATCATTGGAGCAATTACAAAACATTGAAGCGGTTGATTTTTGTGCTGGTGGAATTCGAATTCGTAGCAGTGTTTTCTTGGTGTCAAAGTTGAGATGTCTTTCAACGGATTGCGATTGGAGTATGCCCTTGAGGGCAACTTGAATTATATTGCATGGAAGGACAGGATGGAGGCGGTGCTGGATGACAATGGGTTGAAGGAGTTCATAGATGTAGAAATTCCAAAGCCTACTTCTAGTGATGTTGCCGTACTTGACGCATGGCAAAAGAAGATAGCAAAGTGTCGAAGGATTCTGTTGGAAGGTGTGAAGGATCACATAGTGTCCAGCCTTCATGGTAAGGCTTCTCTATTCTTGATGTGGAAAGCTTTGACAGATTTATTTCAAAGCAAGAGCGACCAGAGGAAGTTGGCGCTCAAGGATAAACTCAGGAACATAAAAATGGAGAAAGGCGACAGTATGCCCAAGTACCTCACGAAGTTCATCCAATGCATGGATGAGTTGGGAAGTGTGGGGGTTACTTATTGAGATGACGAGAATTGGGTGAGCTTGGCTCTCAGTTTCAAGAGGGAAGAGTTGGCACTCCCATCAGACTCACAAGTGGTCGAGAGAAATTGCTGATGGAGCCACTTTGGTCTGATTCCTCAGGCAAGAGGAGATAAGGCAGAGTACCAGGGACGGATCTTCATCAAAGAAATCTGATGAAGAGAATTGCGCTTTGGCTGCCAAAGCAAAGAAGGGGAAGAGCAAGAAATCTTCTCATTCCGGTGCGAAAGGCAAGAAGAAGGACATGTCCAAGGTGAAGTGCTTTCACTGTCACCAACACGGAAATTACGCCACTAATTGTCCATAGAAGAATAAAAATAAGCAGGCTGCTGGGACTGCAGCTGGAGAGGCCTTAGCCTCACAGTTTGAGTTGGATTTTTCACTGATCGCATGCTTGGTTTCAAGTGTGACGGGTTCAGTGTGGTTTCTTGACAGTGGTGCGTCTTTTCACATGACAGGAGATCGAGATTTGCTTACTGATCTGGATGAGAAAGATCTTGGAGTGCACATCGAGATGGGCGATGATGGTAGATACAGTGCGACCGGTATCGGTACCATTTCCTTTGAGAGGGAGTCTGGTAAACCCTTCATATTGAAGGAAGTGATGCATGTTCCAGGATTGAAGAAGAATCTAATCTCAGGTAATGTTAGCTTTAGCAAAGGAAAGGCTTTTCTCACAGCAGTTAACCCGCAGACCCAAGGATATGGGGTTCTAGGTTAAGAACCTTTATCAATTGCAGTAGATGGTCATGCAGCAATGGCAAAAGGCAGAGCAGATATTAGATTATATGAAGTGTGGCACCTAGACAGCCACCTTCACGCAGCAGCTGAAGATACCAGACATTTTGCTGGCTTCCACCAGCAGCCTCAAGTGCTAGTTAGATCAGTGCAAGGGATGTACCTTGGGAAAATTTGTGAAAGCCACCTTTCACGAGAAGGATAGTCGCGCCACAACGATCCTTGAGAGAATTCACAAAGACGTGTGTGGACCTTTCTCAGTAGCTTCGACAGCAAAGCACAGGTACTATGTGATATTTGTTGATGATTTTTCTCGTAAGTGCTGGATCTTCTTCATGCAGAAGAAGAGCGAGACATACTTAAAGTTCTGTGAGTTCAAGGCACTGGTTGAGAAAGAATCGGGGAAGCAGGTGAAGGCTCTTAGGAGCGACAATGGTGGTGAATTCATCTCTGGCGAATTCAAGGACTTTTGCAGCACAGAAGGAATTAGAAGTGAGCTTATAGCACCTCATAACCCACAACAGAATGAGGTTGTTGAGCGGAAGAACAGAACGATCATGGGTGCTGCACGGGCGATGTTGCATGATCAGGGCCTACCCATTCACTTGTGGGTGGAGGCATGAAATACTGCAGTATATGTGCAGAACCGTTGTCCTCACAAGATACTTGGCATGAGTACACCCGAGGAGGCGTTTTCTGGTAAGAAGCCTGATATTTCCCATTTGAGGATTTTTGGTTCACCCGTTTACATTCATGTGACGAAGGATGCCAGGAAGAAGCTGGAGCCGACTGCAGAGGTTGGGATATTTGTGGGGTACACTGATACACCCCACAACTATCGTGTGTATTTGCCAGATAGTCGCAAGACTGTTGTGCGATGGGATATCAAATTTCATGAGGAGAAAGCCATGAAGTGTTCGCTTGAGAGGGAGCCACACTTGCATGTAGATGAGGAGTTATTAGTTCCTAAGGATGAGTCTCAGGATGTGGATCAGCCACAAGATGAGGTTCATGGAGTGGAAGAGACCACTTAGGTAGCGCCAACCATAAGAGGGTGGAAGCGCACTACAGAAGCTGAGCGACTGGCTCAAGATGTAGAGAAGGTTGTAGGAGCACCTACATCACAATGTAGACAGAGACAGTCACTTGACCGGTATACTGGATACATGGCTCTTATGAGCAAGTGTATCGTGATAGAGCCATCCTATTTCGAGGAAGCTGTGGAGGACCCCGCATGGGTAGATGCCATGGTGGAAGAGTATGATTCGATTGTCAGAAATAGTGCATGGGAGATTGTCCCGAGACCGGAGGGGAAATCAGTGGTGGGTTTGCGATGGATCTACAAAGGAAGCAAGTAGCCGATGAGTGTGATAAAAGCACAAGGTATTTGTTGCCCGAGGCTTTTCACAGATAGAGGGGATCGATTATGAGGAGACCTTTGCACTTGTCGCAAGGTATTCTTCCATACTGACGATTCTTGCTCTCTCAGCGCAGATGGGGTGGCACATTCATCAGATGGATGTGAAGACTGCGTTCCTCAACGGAGTCATTGAGGAGGAGGTGTACATAGAGCACCCCGAAGGTTTCGAGATCTTCAGCAGTGAGTCGCATGTCTGCAGACTCAAGAGAGCACTGTATGGGTTGAAACAAGCACCTCGTGCTTGGTACACATGGATAGACAGTTATTTTACCGGACTTGGATTCTCCAAGAGTGAGGCGGATCCCAACCTATACCAGATTGTGGTGGAGGGTAATTTTTTGATCATTGTAATTTATGTAGATGATTTGATTTTGACGGGTGATGAATTGTTGATACTCTCATGCAAGGCTAATCTTGCAAAAGAGTTTGAGATGAAGGACTTGGGCCTCCTTCATTATTTCCTGGGATTGGAAATTTGGCAGCACAGTGATGGAATGTTTGTGTCTCAAGGCAAGTATGTCTGTAGAAGAGAGGTCAGATGTTCAACATGCATGGCTGCAAGCTCATGGATACCCTCTTCCCCAGTGGATGGGGAGGAAGGAGGATGCTACTTTAGCTGAGGAGGATGCCAATTGCCAGACACAGCTGGCAGGGGGTTCCTATGTATTCTGTCAACACAGGACCCGACATATGGGCAGCATAACCACTTTTCAGCTGCTGTGAGATAAGCCAACCAAGCTCTTTTGGAAGGTGGGGAAGCATGGTATTGAGATATCCTCGTGAGTAATATTAATGATATGGTCTATGGTACAGACAGGAGGATGGAGCGAAGCTTTCTGGCTTCACTGATGCAGATTGGGCAGGGAGCCCAACGGACCGGAAGAGCACATTTGGAGGAGTTTTCAAAGATCGGGTCGATAAACATTTTGGTGCCACAGAGATGTAGATCCATGGCACTGGCTCAGGCAGTCGGTATATATGAACAAGTTTGACAAGATGCGAGGCTATATGGATGAGGAAGATCCTGGTCGGGTTGTTCGGTTCACACTTAGAGCCTACTGTGATTTATTGTGATAATCAAAGTTGCATCAAACTCTCGGTTAATCCAGTATTTCATGATAGATCTAAACACATTGACATTCGGTATCATCATATCAGAGATTGTGTGCAGCGGAGGATCATGTTACTTTCATACATTCCTACGGAGGATCAAGATGCTGATATCTTGACGAAGGTGCTCACTAGGAGAAAATTTGAATACCACAGGGGCAGGATAGGGGTTGCAGATAATTCATATCTTGTTGAGAGGAGGTGTTGAGATTGCAACAAGATGATGAGCTTAGTGGAAAGAAGTCGCCTTCACTATGTGGGCCCGCAGGCTATTTTTGGCGCAAAGTCTATTTTTAGACATATGGATCATGTTCTATGAGTTGCAGGATGCTATTTGTGGATGGTTGATCGTTTGAAAATAGATAATTTCTATTTTTAGACATATTAAGGAATCATTAGATTTTACTAAAATAGATATGTTTAACATTATTAGCTCTAATAATATTTGACTATAAACATTATCTTATTCTCTTGGAGCACTTCAGTTAAGTGCACAGATGTGGCATAGGAGCTGACAGAAGGAATTACGCTATTCCTGAGGGTTATGTGGAGCTATTTCATGGATACTTCAATTAGAACTCATGTGACAGAGTTTGGTGGAGTTGATTGAGGAAGTTAGTGGAGTTGTATTCAGTTTAACTAATCTAAACATAATTGAGCTATTTGTATCTAGTTTAACTGATTGATACAATTAGTGAGAGTGGTGTGAATTAATTATTAATTAATTCATTAATTATAAACTCATTAATCAACTAAAGAATACATCAGTTAACTTCAGTGCATGGACAGTTTCAGTGGAGACCAGTGCAGAGATAGGTGAAAGAGCAGGTTAACTATCAGTTGTGACTATACTGTTGCTATTTGCAACACACAAATAATTGGAGAAGCCCATGAGGATTGCGCAGTACAAGCCAGGTGGTTTATGTTATTTAATGAGCCATCCCATAGCATTGATTACGCAATAGAGGCTGGCTATCAAGTGGAAAAAGATTGGAGCATGTGTTTTGCTAGATCTAGCTTGATAGTGTGTAGCAATTGAGGGTGTGCATGAGAGCTTGTGAGGAGCTTTTGTACTATGATTGTTACATGATCTCCATGACATATAATATACAGATAGTTGGGTTTTTTAGCTTTAAGCTTTCCCATTAAATACTGTGTTCATATGTGTGATTGTTTATGGTTTTAATGTATGCATGCAATTGATTTTATTTCCGCATGTGATGATCAATGGTAGAAGAGATTCTGTATTATGCATGAAGCTAAAATAGTGTGTGATCAGGAGAATCTCGGTGAATAATATATCAGTTATTCAAATTTCTACATATGATACCAATCCTAGCAATACACTATTGTTGGCTATACACTTTGTCATCATGGTGCCAATTCTATTTTCTGACGCAGTTAAACACATGAAGAAGCCAAGAAGGCATTAAATGATTGCCATTCTGGAGCATGTGGTGGTCATATGTCTGGGTTTTCCACTGCCCAAAAAATTCTGTACGCTAGCTATTTCTAGCTGACACGCTATAAATATTGCATAATTGCGGTTAGAAATTGTCACAATCGCCAAATTGTTCATATAAATATGTGTGCACGTCTCGCTCCTCTTCACCCAATCATAGTTGTCGGTCCATTTGAAAAATGGGGCATCGATTTTGCTACATGTAACCCTCACTTGGTTAGGGGGCATGGGTATATTATTCATGCAGTAGATTATTTTACAAAATGGGCCGAGGTGATGCCTACATTCAAGAACACGGTGAAACTACAACTATTTTCATATTTAATCATTTGATTGATAGGTTTAGTGTACTCCAAGCCATCGTTATGGACCATGGTAGCCACTTTCAAAAATTTATGATGGCTAAACTTTCCGCTCAGCCCAGCTTATGCCATGACAATTATACACCTTATTATCCACAGGAAAATGGCCAAGTTGAAGTCGTAAACAAATTTTTGTCCAATATGATCAAGCGGCTTGGTGACATTCATAGAACTAACTAGAATACCATGATTTTTTAAGCCTTGTGGGCATACCGTACCTCTCCAAAGATATTCACTGGTTTTACTCTCCAACTCGTTTATTGGTTGGAAATCGTTTTACCAATTGAATGTGAAATTTTGTCACTGAAACTAGTCATTGAATTATTACCAGCTACCTCTGCAGAGGAAAGCACTTTTTATGCTTAGCACAGTTAGTTGAAACTCGACGCAACATTGCACTGGCCAGTAATGCTCATAAAAAACATGTTAAATCTCAATATGATCTAAGCGTTAATCCTTGTGTCTATTCAGAAGGTGACCTAGTCTTAGTCTACAACCAAGAACATGATATGTTGGGTGCTGGCAAGTTCGAACCTATGTGGCATGGCCCTTACATTATTAAACATGTAGTTGCAAAAGGGGCCTATAAATTAGTTGATTATTATCGTGTCCCTTTAGGAGATCCCAAAAATGGTCTCTATTTGAAGATATATTATGCATGATTTACCCTATGGATATCTTTCTCATACATTACATATAATTTTTAAGAGTGTGTGTGTCATAGATTAGTTATTTTTCTTATGCGTTTCTGCTACTTTTCCTATTTATCTTGATTAATCTTGATCTACAGATGTTGATGTTTCCTCAAACTTACATTGGCTTTGCTAATGGCGCTTCTCGTAGTACTCGAAATTTATCTTCTACAACTTGGTTCATCTATTCACCCACCAATGATTTATTTTATATTCATGGGATATGTGTTTGTCAAACAACGAACAACATAGAAAAATATAGTGCAGTCATTGAGCTATTATCTGATGCCTTTGCATTTGGAATTTAGTGTTTGATTGTTAGGTTAGATTCATAACTCATTGTATTACATTTAAATAGTTTCGATGCAGTTAGAAGTCCATCAATGTTAAGAATGTTTTTAAGGCTTCGTATCTTGGAAAGACAATTTTATTACATCGAATATCAACACATTTCAAGAAATTCAAACACTTTAGATGATGCATTGACCAATCAAGTGTTAAATATACATTTACGACATTAAAGTAAATTAAAAAAATATTTCAGCCGCATTGAACAAGATACTCAGAAAATAAAAATAGTAGTCATCATTAGGTTGATAACAGTCTATAAAAAAATATACATCATCCAAAAACATAGGCTTTTAAGCCTTTATTGTCTGAATATGTTGATACAAAAAACAAAATGTATCTCTAGAATGACTATCATATATCCATGATGATGATCATGGTAGAATAATATATCATGTGCCATATGACGCAACAATTGTCTCAGCCAATACTGGAACCCCAGCCACATGCCTCTGGTACCAAAGAGGCAAGTCATCGGTCCCATTATCTGGAATATCTATGGTAAGCCTCTCCAAGTTGTGATCCAACTCGGTCAAGGTCTCTGCTGTGTCAGGTTGTGGTGGCATAGCTTCTATAGGTTGGTCCCCTCGTAGGTCAAACCTCCATAGCCCTGCTGGTCGGACTGGACCTACATCTGAATTGACATTTCAAAAATTAGCTTTGGATGATTAAAAACAAATAAAAATTGAAAAAAAACAAAAACATCAAATGAGGCATTTTTATCTCTGTCATCCCACTACATCCCAGGTTGCCCTTGTAGTCCATCCCTACATATGGGAAGTCCTCAACCATGAAAATTTGGCTTCTCAGCCAGAAAAAAATCTGAGTTGTATATGTCACAACTGAGCTTCCATCGCCACCATGGTGAGCCATCAACGAAACCCACCGCAACATGCGTGGATCTCTAGGTCCTGTCAGATCTACTAGATGTTGTTGTGGAATGAGGAGTGGAATCCTCTCTAGAGTAAACGATAGAAGGATGGAACCATAACCAAAATTCTTTAGTTGACCCTCCATATCTCTAGTTAGTTTTCCTTTCATGTTGACAACCACTCCCTCACACCAGTTAAAGACAATTCCCTCTGACATCAATTGCAGTCTGCATATGGGGCTTTGTAAGCACGTGAGGAGCTGCACTACCACATATTTTTGTTACTGTGAAGGCGATAATATTCAAATCAAGCTGCTGTATAACTTAGATATCTATTCAGCCATATTTGAGCACTGAGTTTGGAGCACAATATCGCCTCAGGTAGGATACAGTAGATTCCCCACCTGGTCGCTTTCCAAACAAAGAAATGTCACATCCTCTACAGGACACTCGGGTCAGAAAGTAAATATCATCAGATTCAAGAAAACAATGGTGACCGCTAATAACAAAACATTGTTCCTAGATATCCTAGGCCCTCACTAGCCATGTCATTAGCTCCACTTGAGCTTTCATCCCTCAAATGGACAAAAATTTATAGAGACCACAATTTTTGAGAGCCTGCAAAGTTGTTGGACTATCTATAGCTTATGCATCATGAGTTTCATGCTCTCGATCTCTCCACTCCAACATGATTGGTTCAAAAATCCTGGAAATGACAATTTAGGAATATTAGAACCCTGCGTGAGAAATTTGAGGGTTTTTTAGGTTAGTTTTTTATGTTTTAAAAAGCTCACTACACTTGTGAAAATTTTCCTAACAGACAATGTGTTTTTGCGCAGTTTCTCAGGTGAAAAACCGCATAACTAGCGTCATTTTGTGTGTAAAAAATTATCGGGGTGCACTACCTCGATGAGGAAAAACCACACACCTTGACAAACGATTTATAAAACCATAAACCTCCCCAAAAAATTATTCTAAAGCCTAAAAACGAAATTCAAATGGTTGAAATGCAAGATATGGAAGATATATGTTACCTAGAAAAGACATTTCATCAAATGGTTCATTGGTTTGCCAAATATCAGCTCCGAACATTTTGTGGTAAAAACTCTTTTACTACTCTCAAATTGTTTTAAAACTCAAATGGTGAAAACAACTTACCTTTTTCAACTTTTATAAGTTTTTGGTGAATAAAATATTATTATTGTATGCCTTTAACTTATAAGAAGTCATTTTTCAATATTTTTACCATAATGAAGTGCAATTATCATGATTTATTGAGTTTTTATGTGCATAATACAGGTTGCGATAAAAAATGAATCATTTTGATTATGAGTAAACTTTTATCAATTTTTCGGACTCTTGAAAAACATGAAAAAGCGAAACCCTAGAGTCATTTTTAAAGCCCTTTTCAGAATCCCTTTACATGAAAATATTGTCGAGTACTTGACTATTCGAACTCATTAAAATAAATGAAGAGTTGTCTATTCGGTATAAGTTTACCCCTTTTTCGGACCGAACTAGTCTATTTACGAAAAATGTATAGATTGACTAAACATGGTCAATAGATTTATCTCCTACATTATTTTATCCTTTTTTGGGCTTGAGGGACTAAATTTATGAAAAAGAACACTATGGATTTTTCTTATTTTTTCCTTTGACTCCTTAAAACTGAAAAACACAAAGTTTTACTCTGTTCGCGCTCGTTAAAAATCTATGTTGAATTTGGTGAGCCCTGGTATTGCACCAAGAGCATTACAACTCCCAGAGGCTACTCAAATTTACTTCGCCAACCCAGGGTTCGTAAAAAGTTGGAGGTGATAGTGCTATATGCATAGAAGATAAGTTTTACTCATGTCATCCTCATCTAAGTTCTACAATGAGGTGCTACTGCTAGGGTTAATTCTAGGAAAGGAATTCTGTCACTATACTAGAAGTAATCTAATACTGGAAATAAATCATTACCATTACTCTATCAAAAGGGAAATAAACTACTCTAGGTCATACTGATTCATCTAGTTAATTGCAAGAAAGAGAAATTCACACTTATACTAATGCAAGAAAGGAAATTACAGTAAGTCACATTCAGAAGCTAGATTGCTGAATTGAATTGCAGAAAAGGAAACTAATATAAAGCACACATACTAAATCAACACAATAATTGAGTCCTATCTATCTCATACTTAACTATTGTGTTTAATGATGCATCTAGCAATGAGATAATCACAATTTTAAACGACTATGTTTTGTAGCAAAATAAGGAGGAGTTGAGGTGGTATAAGAGGGACCCTGGACCAGAGGTTCAAAGATGAAGGTCTATTGGTGGCTTGGTTAGGCTTAGATGAGGTGAAAGAGTGATTTTGGGATGAAAGCAAGAGGGTTTGCACTGCTACAGGAAGATGCTATAGGATTTCCTGTACTGCTATAGGATGTCTTGAATAGCTACAAGAAACATGTCGTGTGTAGTTTGAGGCTAGAAATGGCGAGGAAAAGGTTAGGAGATGTGGGGTGAAGGTGGATCTAGGTAGATGAAGGGTTTCCAATCCCTTTTCCAAGCTCAAAACTCTTCACAAATCCTACCTTGAACCTTCATGGTGGCTCTCGGTGATGTGGTGGTGATTTATAAAAACAGGGTTGTAGGTAACTTGGATGGAAGGTGGTTGATGAAGGGTGGAGACTGAAGCTGATGGTGTTGAAGGGGTCCTCCTCTACTACTCTATTCAAACCTACAATAAAACTACCTATTCATGCATTCATCATTGATAAACTTATCATAAAAATGGTAGAAAATATGAGTTGAATTTAAATAAACCTACTTATGCAACTGAAACAAAAATACACCTCTACATCTACAACATGTTCATGATGAGAAAACTAAATTATCTAAATTTTCCAAGAAATCATAAACTAAAATAAATTTTGGTCTGTGGTGGAAGACTTTCTCAAGCTCCAATGGAAGAGGTGAGAAAGGGAGTCTTAGCACACAGTTTTGAGGTTTTATATACTACTCAACATAAAATGAAAGAGATTAACTACTGCAGCATAAGAGAAAACATAAGTACATAAGATAGATTGAGGCAAATGGATTGGGCCTTAACCCACAACCCGAGCTCCCTAAAACTAACTCAGTGGAGAAGAAACCAAATGCTCATTTTATTTCATAACCAGTCTTTTACATAACATATGAAAGACACAAATGTCTAATACAAGATCCAAGAGTGCTCTAGCTACATCCAAAAATTGAATCCTAGTGAGCTCTTGCTTTGGCCTATTTATGCTCAAGTGTAGCCACCAAAATATCCCTAAAAAGTAGGTATTTATTTCCTTGGAACTCGAGAGAAGTAGAGCTTGGCTCCCTTTGATCATTCACTTGCTTGGTTGCCTTAGATTTCGAGTTGTTGGAGGAGAATATCTAGGAGATATTGGTTGCATTTAGGAGTTAAGGAGGTGGTCAACCCTCATACAATCACTACTTTTTGTCTAATTTTAGTGCTGAATGTGAAATATTCCTAAAAAATGTCATTATTCCCCTGATTTTCCTACATTTAAACCACATTTGGCCTCGAAGCATGAAAACCCTTAATACACCATTCTCACTAAGAAAAACATCACAAAATGAAATTAAATGTGTGTGAGAGAGAATAATTAGGCTAAAAAGGTGACAATTAACCCCTTAGAATGTACGTAATGATGGTTCTCATGATCACCCCCCTACCAAATTGTTTCTCATCCTCTAAGCAACTCAATCCTCTTTCTTCATTTATTTTAGTGCCCTTGTAGCCTCTTTGACATTCCAAGGTATCATGGAAGGAGTCTCATCAGGAGGGTAGAACCCTACATTCTTTTCCAATTCCTCCCATTCCTTGTCCTCTTCAGCTTGATATTTTCCTTCACTCAGTCCCAATAGCAAAGGTGGAATTATTTTTAGTCCAAGCCCTTTTTTTTGCATGGCCATTTTGTACGAAGGTGCTATTTATAGGTTAGCTCCCAATATGTCTGGAGTATGATACTCCATGTTTCTTAGGCTAAGTGGGAGGCCATTCCATCTTCTCTGACGTTCCATCACACACTCCTCTCCCAACAGTTTAGATATGTCGTCATAATGTGCAATTTCCTATGCTTGGGTGTTGATATATCTGTCTGCAAGGTTGGCATCATTGGCTATAATTTGGTGGTTGTTTATCACCCCTCTAGGGCTGATTAGCTCTGCCCTGATTTGGAGAGGCTCTTTTCCTTCTCTCTTCATCACATTTTTCACCTCCTCTATATTAGCTTCTTCATTTGTCATCCAAGAGGCTAGGGACATCAATTGCATATTCCCCAACCTAGAGTTTGGGTCCCAAATGTTCAAATCAGTTAGGACAAGATTATGCATGTAAAAATCTACTAATTTGGCCCTATCTTCTATGTTGGGCTGACTCCAAAAATCAATAAATTTCGTATAATTATGGAAAGGAAATGAACCATATGATGCTAGTGTTTTGATCTTGAACTCTATCCACTACTCCTTCAGGTAAATCACATAAGAATTTGAGGTATTCCTGTGTTTTATTGCCTCCATGCACATGTCTGCCATGGTGGCAATATGCTTGCCTTTTTTGCTACAGTTGTCCATTAAATCTTGCATTCTCTTCTTGTGCTTCTTGTAGCTTCTCTTTCAACACTACCTCCCTAATTCTCACATCAGCCAAATCTTTCCCCATCTTTGTGAGTTTCTTTTCCATGATCCCTACATCTTCCACATTCATATTTTTGACAATTTGCATCTAGTGGTGTGTGCACACTCTCTCTTTCTCTAGCTCATAGAACATGGGAACTCAAAGATTTTGAGGGATCATCCTCCCTCCTTCAATGGATGTTGTAGAAATTATGTAACTAATGCATTATACATCCAAGATTCTCCTGATCACACACTATTTGACTTCATGCATAATACAAAATCTCTTCTACTATTGATCATTACTTGCGGAAATTAAATCAATTGCATGCACACATTGAAACCATAAAAATTCACACATATGAACACAGTGTTTTAACGGGAAAGCCTAAAGCTAAAAACCCTAAATATCTGTATATAATATGTGTCATAGAGATCATGTAACAATTCTCATACAAAGCTGATCATATCAAGCTCTCAGTACAATACAATTTCTACACACTAATCAGGCCCGATCTAGCAAATCCATGCACTGATTTTTGCCACCTGCTAGCCTGCCTCACCTGCGCAATCCCTGTTGAATATTGGCTCTGAATGAACTCGAATTGGTCCAGCCTTGCTCACACAATCCTCATTGGAATCTCCAATCACTGGGTGTTGCAAATCATGCAACACTATAGTCACAACTGATAGTCAACCTGCTCTTTCACCTACCTCTCCACTGGTCTCCACTGAAACTGTCCATGCACTGTAGTTAACTGATGTATTCTTTAGTTGATTAATGAGTTAATAATTAGTGAATTAATTAATAATTAATTCACACTACTCTCACTAGTGTATCAATCAGTTAGACTAGATACAACTAGCTCAACTATGTTTAACTCAGTTAAACTGAACACAACTCCATCAACTACCTCAATAACTCCACCAAACTATGTCACATGAGTTCTAACTGAAGTATCCATGCAATAGCTCCACTTAACCCTCAGGAATAGCGTAATTCCTTCTGTCAGCTCCTGTGCCACATCTGTGCACTTAACTGAAGTGCTCCAAGAGAATAAGATAATGTTTATATTCCAAATATTATTAAGAGCTAATAATATTAGACATATCTATTTTTAGACTGGTAATCTAAAAATAGATTCTGCCCAATATGTCTAAAAATAGAAGTCCATCTATTTTTCCAACTTGACCAACCATCCACAAATAGCATCCTGCAACTCATAGAATATGATCGACATGTCTAAAAATATACTTGCGCCAAAAATAGCCTGCGGGCCCACTTAGTGAAGGCGACTCTTTTCACTAAGCTCATCATCTTGTTTCAATCTCAACAAATGTGTAATAGGAGCTCAAGTTTGGTTGTGGACTACGATATGTAATTGCTATAATTTATTATGGACATTTTTTGGATAGGTTGGTGCTTCCTTTGGTTCCTCCTCTTACTTCTCTTGTTTCTCAACTTTGGCATCATGCCGCTCAAATTTGGTATCCTGCCCCTCAACTTCTTCCTCTTTTTCATCACCGTGGGCCTTCTTCCCTTCCAATGGTGTATTTTTCTCTTCTCCCATGAATTTTTACTCTTCCTATAGCAAATTATGAGTTTCTTGTAGAAATTTTTTTGTTTCATGTAGCAAACCATGTTTTTCAAGCTCTCCTTCTTTTCTTCCTCTTGGAAGTCTGTGGGTGTTGGTGCTTATTTGAGGGATTCTAGCCTTGAGGAGTGCCTCCTTGTATAGGTCATAGGTGTATTTTTAGGTGAAGTGACCTCTTGAATATTTCCATCCTCTGGAATTATTTCTTCTTTCTTATTTGGTGATTCTTTAATTGTGATGGGGCTGTTGGTTGGAGTTTGAGGTTTCCCTTGTTTCACCCTGGTATTCTTCCTGGTCCTGAAGTACACGGGGGTATGAATTTTTTTCTTTGCTTTCACAAGGGTGATTAGAGTGGCTAAGGTTGCAGCCACTTCCTTTTCCAAGGCCCCTGGTGAAATGCTAGTTTTTTGAGGGGAGATACTAGTGGTAAGCTTGGGGTCTAGTATCTCCTCCTCTTCTGTGTTTCCTTCCTTCTCTTCATATTTTTTTTCATCTTATTTTTCAAATTCTTCTCCTTTTTAATATTTGTTTTCCTCTTCTCTTCCTCCAACTGCTCCTACATTTTTTGGGGGTTTTGTATCTGTTTCCATTTCCTCTTCTTCCTCTGTCCTTTCAGTGCCTTCCTCTTTAGCTTTGATGCCCCTTTCTCCAAGGCTTGAGGCAGGGTTCTCTCCAGGAGTGATGGTTTATGTCCCAATGAATTATTCTCTTTTTATGTCAATGAAGGTGGACCAAGGTACAGGGATGTTGAGTCTATTGAGAGCATATCCCACTATGAGTTTAATGAGACCATGATGAGCTAGGTTTTTATACTTTCTCTCCCTTACCCTCTGACTCATATCTCTGATTTAATGTAGGAGGAAGTATCAGATGTTGAGTGTCTGATCTAAGGGTAGATCAAATTTGCACCCAAGTTCATGCAACAATCTAAAATGGTATCCATAGACCACACTTAGTTTGCCCTCATAGGAGATATATTTCATGATGTGGTAGGCTACCTCATCCCATGGGTATGGTAGAATTTGTCTTCTTACCCCATTCTTATATTCAATGTATTCTTTGTTTGGAAATAAGAAACCCTTCTTAGAGGAAGTACTAGAGACTTTGTCCTCTTTGTTCCACTTATCTCCTAGAGGTAAGGTGGTGAATAAGCTAATGAGCTCAAGGGTTATGGTAATTGCTAGCCCTATTACCACCGTGGTGGCCCTATCATTTGCTTGGGAGTGCAAGGCTACTGCAAATTCTGGAGCCACTTCATCATTAAAGCCATTGAGGAGCTCAAAGAACCCCAACCACTGGTTATTTCTAAAGATATCAACCACGGGAGGGTGTAGTCTAATTATTTTTATGTCTGTGGGCTCCCTTATATTGAAACCTCCACCCATATTCTGACCATGTTAGAGAGATGGTTGTATATGTCTTTTTTCTAATATCATTGTGATATGAGAGCCCAAAGGTTTATCTTTACACACAATGTGTTTTCCTTATCCCTACTGCTTTGAAAAATATTTTAATTTCTTGAATTATGGCTTGACTGTGTGTAAATTACCATGAAAAATATTTGCCACTTACCTCTACAATTCTGATAATATATGGCTTGAAGGATGGTATCAAGGTGTCAACACACTCTGAGGTTGGCTTACATGACACTTTATAGCACTTTGTGGCCTCCCTGGAAACTTCCTGTAGCAATAATAGAATTTTCTGTATCACGAGTTGCATGCAAAGATCGAACATGGATTGAATCTCCTCAGTGTCTCCTATCTCTATCATTCTCTAATTGATCTTGAAATGCACAATAGATTAAGGGGGAATGAGCCAAAGTACACTTTTTATTCCAAATCGAGTAGGCTCGGAGCGTAGTGGTGATGTGGATTTGGCACGAGGTTTCCTCATTTGGACCGTTGGTCCCACTTGAACCAATCATTCCCTCCTACCTCGGAATAAAATCCAAATACTCGCGATCTTTCCCTTAACTAATGTGACAGCTCCATGTCACATGAAAACTCCACTAACTTCTTTTTTTTTAACTATTCTAGGGTGGCCAAGTTACTAGCCACCTTTTTTCCTCTTAAACTATCTTTTCTTGACATTTACTCATTTTAGTCAAATTATGCATAAAAATAGGGTGAGGGAGCCATTCATGAGCCTACTTGATGCTGATGAGTGGCAGGATCCTTTGATGTAGGGTGTTGGAGTACTGTGACGTTCACAAGTGATCTATTTTTTTTCTTTTGAGTGAGGAGCTTATTTTCTGAATGAGGTGCTTATTGTCTTTGCTTGCTGATTATTTTTCCGGTGCCTCGTGGAGATCCTAGGATGCTGCTTCTGGTGTAGCTTCTCTTCTAGAGTCCTCCAGTGATCTTCAAGAGATATCTTCATCAGTCATCTCATGGCTTTTTGATGTGTTGGTTTCATGCACATATTTTCTATAGGAAGTGATCATCTTCTTGTAGCATTTCCCTTGTTGCAGTTTTGGATCTCAACTGACCTAAGGAATGAAGAAAAATAGTGTAGGGATGTTAGGGGTGGTGTTAGGAAGTGTATGGAGTGGTGTAATGGAGGAGGATATGAAAGGAGAGGCCTTCTGTGAGGATTTATATAAACTAGCTCACAGTGGCGAAATAGAGGGTTTGATGAGTGATTCTTTATATATGGGGTGGAGTGATGGTTAGGAATGGTAGAAATAGATTAAAAAAAAATATTTTTAATATATTATTTAGGGTTAGGTGGATTTGGGTGAGCTTATCCATCCTCGGGTGACTTTCCTGCAGCAGTACAAGAAATCCTTTAGTAGCCTAGGAAATCTTGTAGCACTCCAGAGAGTAAGAGAAAAATGGAATTTTCGCTCACTTGGAGGGAGAAATGGATGAATGAATGCATGTTGGGGTTGGAAATGGAGTAGATTGGTAGAGGAAAGAGAGAGAGAGAGAAGGAAAGTTTCTCCTTTTTTCCAAATTTTCCTTGATCAGCAACACATAAAATAGAAGCAAGTTAGTGCATAGGTGTTGTATCACTCTTTTGATTTATTCTCTCTCTTCTCTTTTTTATTTTTATTTTTATTTTTGAAGACAGGTGGGCTACCTCAGCAGAGGTTTCCAACTCACAATCTTGCCTTGGGTGCCTCAAGGAGTTTTCCACCCAAGGATCTTTTATTTCTCTATTTTTTATTTTATCCTTTTTTTTTTCTCCAGGGTCCCCTCATGGAGGTTTTCAATCCAGAAGTTTGCCTTGGATGCCTTAGAAAGGTTTTCACCTGGGCATATTTATTTTTTTCCTTTTTTTTTTTAAATTTTTTCTAGGAAAATGAGGGGCTGGAAGCTATGGATCTCCTAATGACATTCACCTCCATGTTTATTGTATTGATAAACTCAGCCTTAGACATGGGCTTCTTATACATTTTTAGCTTGTAACCATTGACATGCAGAGGGATCCCATCCTCATCTATGGTTCTGATATGAACAACCCCGTTGCCATGGAGTTTCTCCACTTTATAAGGTCCTAACCATATGGTCATTAAAATTCCCTTGAATTCTTGAATCTAGAGCCATAGAGTAGAGCCCAATATCCTTCCTGAAATGTATTTTCTTTGATGTGATTGTCATGCAAAACTTTTATTTGCATCCAGATTACTTCTATGTGAAGGAGGGCATGCATTATAAATTCATCCAAACCATTTAGCTGGAACAACCTTTTCTTGTTGTGCCTTTGTGATGTCCAAGTCCAAGTGAGATTCTATTGTAAGGGTGTTATGCTCAAACTAAATGGAAAGTAAAGCTTTCTTCCCATAAACTAGATCATATGGAGTAAACCATGTAGTTGTCTTCCAGGTGGCATTGTAAGCCAAGTGGCTTCCACCAATCCGTCTTCCCTATATTTCTTGCTACTGATCACAACTTTGGTGAGGATGTTCTCTAAGGCTCTATTTGTCACTTCCATCTAGCCATTTGCTTGAGGATGATAGGTAGTGGAAGTCTTGTGCTTTATTTTGTGCTGCCTCATAAGGTTCTCAATGATATGAGATTTAAATTGAGCCCCTTGATCAACGACTACCTATATAGTGTATCCAAACTTGTAGAATACATTCTCTCTCAAAAAATCAGCTAGATTCTCTTTTTTTGATGCCTTTACACCCCTTGTTTTAGCCCACTTGGTCAAGTAATCGATGTAGACTATGATATATCTCTTTTGCCTGGATGGTGGATCAATGGGTCCAATTAAGTCCATGCCCCATTTGTCAAAACCCTCTAAATCCACTTGAGGTTGTAAAGGCATTTCATGCCTCAGTGTAGGTATCCCCATCCTCTAACATTTATCACATCTACTAGTGTATCCCTTGGAATCTTGGTGGAGGGTAGGACAATAGTAGCCTGTTTGCAAAGCTTTGAAGGTTGTCATCTTAGCAAAAAAATGGCCCCCATAGGGACCATCGCGATATGCTGAGAGAATTTCAAAGACATCCTCATCCCTCGCACATCTTTTGAGAATTCTATCCAGACCCACTTTGAAGAGATTGCCACCAATCCAAGTGAAAGGGGCATTTTTCCTTATAATCGTGCTCTTTTATTTGGTTGAAAGGTTTGGAGGAAACCTCTCAGCAACGAAGTAGTTAGCTATGTCAAAAAACCAAGGAGAGAGTGTTGTTATAGCGAATAAATGTTCATCTAGAAGTTGATAATCCACCGTTCCTTCTTCATATGTAGATAAAGTTAGTCTAGATACGAAATATGCAACAACATTTTCCTTTCACGGTTTATCAACAATTGTCAAATTAGATTGCTGCAATAACAAAAACCATCTAATGATTCTAGCATTGACATCAGGTTTATTCATTAAGTGCTTTATTTTTGCATGGTCAGTATGTAAAAAGGTTTGATATCCAGTAATGTAGTGCCTGCATTTTTTAGGGAATGGATAATGGGTAAGAGTTCCTTTTCAGTGATAGTGTAGTTAAGTTAAAATTTGGACTGATTCTTGCTAATGAAATAAATGGAATAGGTTAATTTGTCTTCCAATTTCCCCAAGGTTTCCCCCACAACTTTATCTAATGCATATTTATGAATGTGGAATGGCAGAGCCCAATTGGGACCTTGAAGAATAGGGGCAATGGTTAGATTTTCCTTGATGAGATGAAAAGTCTCCTAACATAGAATAGACCAGAAAAAGTCCTTAATGAACCTCCTATAGTAGCCATCCAAACCTAGGAAACTTCTGACATCTCTCTGCTTTTTAGGAATATGCACCCTTTTGATGATGGTGATTTTTTTTGGGTCTGCCTGTATTCCTACTTGTGATATTGAATGGCCCAAGATTATCCCTGCCCTTTTTAGAAATTCACACTTTTCAAGACTTAGGGAGATATGCATTTCAATGCACTTCCTCAACACTTTACCTATATTCGAGAGAGCCTCCTGGAAATAATAGCCATAAGGTGTGAAATTGTCCATGTAGATCTCTACAGAATCATGGACTAGCTTAGAAAAAATTCTCAAGACTGCTCTCTGGAAAGTAGCAGGGGCATTGCACAAGCCAAAGGGAAGGAATTTTTAAGTGAAAGTGGCCCAGGGACATGTGAAAGTGGTATTTTCCTGGACCTTGGGGCTGATTTGAATCTAGTTATTCCCATTGAATCCATCCAAGAAAGAGAAAAACCTTGTTCCTGCAAGACCATATAGGACTTGATCGATGAAGGGAAAAGGGAAATGGTACTTTTTTAGTGGCTTTATTTAGTTCTCGGTAGTCAACACAGATTCACCACTTCCCATTTTTCTTGGGGACTAGAACAATAGGAGACACCCACTCATTGTATGATATGGGGTAGATGAAACCTGCATCGAGAAAATTTTGTAGTTCATCTTACACTATGTCTTTAAAGGCTGGGTTCATCCTCCTTTGGGGCTGGTGCATAGGATTACATCACTCCTTAATATAAATATGATGTGTGCACACTGAGGGATGCACCCCTTTCATTTCCTTGTAGTCCCAAGGAAAAGCATCTAAGTTTTCCTTCAGGAGTTGGCAAAGTTGCTCTTCTTCCTTGGCCAAGAGGGATGGGTTAATCTTTAGGGATTTAGATGGGCCAAATTCCACAACCTTCGTGGCTTCAGATGTTGAGTCAAATGAGTGCATATAAATCCAAGGGTGGCTTTCAAATTCTCTCACTAGGTCATCGAGTGGAATGACAGTGGGGGGCTGGCTTTGAATGATGTTGTCAATGAGATCATCCTCATCGAGTTGCCCCCCTCTAAGAATAGTATCTATGGTACAAATGGGGTAAGGTGTGCTACTGTACACTTCATCCTCTTATTCTTCATCCTCCAACCACAAGGATAGGTTATGGTCAATGGAAGGCTAGGCAGGAGGATATAATACGAGTTGTTTGGATAAGGGCCAATTCTTTATAGTCATGTTTTCGACCCTACAACTAATATAAGAATCGATAGTGGCCAACCAAGGTCTTCCTAAAATGAGAGGATATCCATTAAACTTGGTTTTTGGCTGGAGGACTAGGAAATCTGTGGGGTACTCCCAGGAGTCAATCAAGACCATCACATCCTCAACAATTCCTTCTGGAGCTACTGTGGATTTGTCTGCAAGTTGCAGAATAGCAGTAGTCTTTTCAAAGGCTCCTTGGAGGTTTATTTTAAGCATAGTTTCTATGATCATCACATTGATGGTAGCCCCAAGATCAATCAGAGTGTGGGGGAATATGAAACCATCAATGTGTACATCTACTACTGGACTTCCAGGGTCCAGGTACTTCGGGAAGATCACCCTTCCCAACATTAATTTGGACAACTATCCCACAACATTTATGGTGGCGATGTCTTTCTTCTTTCTCCTGGAATTTTTAAATAATTTTTCTCTGATGAGCCTGTTAGAGTTGGTCTCTTCATCCCTCCGTCAGAGATCAAAATCTCTTGTTGCATTTCATTTTAGGTGTCTCATTCAGTTCAGTCAGCTGCATTCCATTAGGAGCATGGATCATCTGACGGAAGGGTATTTTCTCTCATATCCCTCATGTCTTGTACCTGTTGGCTTAGGTCTGTTCATCAAAGTCAATTTTACAGTCATTTACAGTCTTGTTTGATCTCTTGGTCAACAAAGAGTCATTTTAGGGTTTTAAACCTCATTAGGTCTAGGGTTTAGTCTTCAAAATGTCTAATATGTCAGCAGGCACATGAGGGAGGCTTGAAATAAGTTTTCATCACAAAAATATCATCGTCATAATGCTTGATCATGATTCTTCTTCAAAACTCTGTTTTGAAGAAAAATCGTCAAATTCATCCTTTGTAATAAATGTTGTTTCAGTTGTGAAGTTCTTCAGGTGTAGCCTTGGTCGCCTTTGCCAAATTACATGCTAGCCATCCCTGCAAAAAATAGACAAGAATTTCATCATTCAGCTAAAAAATCAAAGTGGAAGCAAAAACAGAGTTTATTTTAAAATGTGAAAGTGCCAAAGTCTGCAACATTGCAAAAGTGGGTTTTCTAAATGAAAAATAAAAATCCTTTCGTATATATAGGATATTTTCACCATTCAATAATTATTCAATAATTAATTTGCACAAAAAATCCTCAAAGAAGCCAAGTTAAGTCATGGAAGATCAAAAGCCAGTTTTGGAGGACCGACTGTGGGTGAGATTCAGGGTCGCGGCGCACTGGTTGGAGGTCGCGGCGCACATAGTTGTCGTGGCGCATAGGGCCATTTTTCACCATAAAAATTTGAACTGGCACGACGCACAAGGAAGGCGCGGCGCATTGGGTTATGCACGCGGCGCACAGGGCCGAAACTCAAAATTTCTTGCTATCTCTCTCAAACATCAAACAAAACGGTATCCTCTGCTCCGTGTAAGTCAAATCATCTTGCAATTACCATTGAATAGTGTTTGGTATAGTTTCAAAGATGGGTTTGAGAAATTGCAATGTCAAAATTCAAACCCTATCCTTTTGTAAAAATTGCTCCCTTAGGGTTTGAATTTGAGTTTTAAATTTTGATTTTGGTGCCAAAATACTCCAACTCTATTTCCCACCTGTGATTCCTTTCCCATCACTATCATACTATCATTATAGTCCCTCCCCTATTCCATTATATCCCATTTCATTTCCTCTCATTCTCCTTTTCCACATTTCATGTGTGAAATTCCCAAAACCTCAAGTTCCCCAAACATTTAGTGTTTGTCTCCTCTCCCAAATTTGTCCAATTCTCAAAGGAGAAAACACCATGACGAGAATCCATTGTTCCCACGCATATTTCCCACGGTCCTCTCACACCACCATATATTTGGCATTAAAACAAAAGGAAGGCACCAAATTCGCGTTTTTTCAACAAGCCAACATACATCTTGCATGAGTATTATGGAGACAGGCACTGATACATCATATGACAGAGATAGTGATTCTACCACTGAGCTACATGCACCGAGAAGGCCTCGTAATGGTGGCAAACATGTGAGAGAAGAGCCCACGTCATTGACTCAGTTGCAGGCCTGCCCACTTGCCATGGCATGTTTTCGAGAGAAGTCATGCTATCAGTATTGTGAGATGATTTCTTGGATTCATCATCATCAGGAGTTCGCTCGGTTGTTTGTGTTACATTTGCATGATGGTCAGGTAACTCTTGTTGGTGTAAATTTCACCTTGACACCGGAAACCATTTCTCAAGCAACCGGAATACCGAATGTGGGTGAATAGTGGAACAAAAGACAACAGGTGGAAAGAGTGCATTATGAACCATACATCATGCCTAGCTATGTGAGACAACTCAGCAGGGTATTCCCATTCCGGTTCCTGAAGGAATCCTATGCGCCTTTGATGAGACTCGTTATCAGATACTTCAGTTGTGAGGGTCGGTTCTCACGCCTCTATGCATACCACATCAGGTTATTGATGCATTTCACAAGAGTGAGGATGATGAAAATTCCTTATTTCATGTGCTGGAACATCAAGAGAATGACCACTCTTGTGCAGAACAAGAATCCCGAGCAGTAGTACAAAAATATTTATCACTATGCACTCATCAAGATTGTTGTTGTACATCAGCTTGGTTTGTAGGGAATTGCATGGGAACATTTCATTTCCCGTGACTTAGTCACATCCCCTCAGCCTCCTCCAGAGATTTTCCATGATGCAGGTGAACCTTCACATCAACCTGAAGGTCACGAGACAGAGCCTATCAGTGTGCCAGCGTATGTCACTTATCAGAGCGACATGAGAGGATTATTTGCAGCAGCCTGACGAGTACTATCTCCATCGGGGGTGGAAGGGGTCTTGTTTCCATCATCAGCAGCACAGGTACAGGTACAAGATAGAGGTAAGAGGCCTATGCAGGATGAGGGCCCTTCAGGAGGCCAAGATACTGATTTCATATTGATTGATGAGGATTTGAGCTCTCCAAGCTCAAAGTTGAGAGAGATCATTCAGGAGCAGAAGGTTGAGATCAACACATTGACCGACAAGTTGTAGAGAGCTCAATGGGTCATAATTACTTGGAGCACTGGAACAAACATTTGGAGGATCAGCAGATGATCATGGAGTTTCAAAACATCCGTGAGAACCGGCAAGCTGCCCGGAGAAGCCTAACCGAGATGACACCTATTGAGTGGGAGATTGATGCCGATAGAGAGACTTGGCTTGAGAGGGTCAACATTCATCTTAAGAAGTTGTTGGAGAAGGAAAAAAAGGAGAAGAACATGCTCAGCCACATGAAGAACCATTATTGGGCGCGACATCATGTTTGTAAAGCGAGGATCAAGATCCTGAAGGCAAGACTAAGGAGGGCACTAAAGCGTCGCAAAGGGCATGATAGGCTCCAAATTTTGGCCGAAGCTTCTTTGGCCCAGCATAGTGCTTGATGAGGGACCTTCAGCCCAAATTTCAACAAATTTGGGAAAATTTTTGTCAATTTTGAATTTTTGAGCCTAAACACAGATTTTCCTGCCTGACGCGTAGTGCCACTTGGCGCGCGCTTATAATTGGCAGCTCTTCTGGAGGAAAAATTTGCATTTTTGGATTTTTCATCAAATGTTATGCATGCCTATGGATTAACTAAGGATTTAATCAAGTTCTGGGTTTCCTAAAGGGTCAAAAACACCCTAAAAATGGCCTTTCTGCCACTTTTTGCACACACAGGAAGCAGTGTTGGGAGATTGAACTTTTGGAGGGGAAAATGGCAACCAAATCTAGACATTCCACTTGGTTTGGAAATTAGACAGGTAGGGATTTCCAACGAGCTATCCTGCGCTCAATTTTTACTTCGAGAATACCCTCAAAATCAGCCTCAAACTTGTGCTACGCATAGAGATTTCAAGTGCGGCGCATAGAGAAATTTGGCCTATTTTTCACTCAGCAGCTCAGAATTTCGCCTAGTTTTGCCCAGTTTGACTTTTTTATGTAACTTTTGATGTAACTTGATGTAATTTCATGACCATGATGTAATTTTGGCACATTTTTACTCATTCTAGTAGATTCATTCACCAAAATGTGAAATGTAAGTGAATGAATTAGTTTCCTAGCACATAGAGGCAAGTTGTTTCATTGCCTATTTTCTAGTTCCTAGTTTAGATATGGTTGAAAAAACTCCTAAAATGATGAGATTGACCCCTAGAGGCATGGGGATGAGTTAGGCTTGTCTATATGATGTATTTTCTCAGTCATTTTTAGGGTTGGACATTTGGGATTGCTTGGCACTTCATTGTACATTTCATCTCTGCATTTTTGGCAAAGGAATAGACCAGGGTTTGCAGCACTCTTTGGGATCCATGTGGCTCTGTGTTTTGATGGTGTTTTTCTCTATGTAATTGTAAGTTCACTGATGTTTATGTGTATCATTTCCCTTCTCCTTTCTTCTTAGATTAAACAAATCAGTGTTAAAGGTGGAATTCATTGGATTGCTCTGCTCTGCCTTTAGTTTTGTTTAATTTTTCATGTTTTCATCTGTTTGAGGAGGACTCTTGAGACCCTCTTGCCCTCTTCAGCTCCTCACCGGTCTGATCCATCCATTCATTCAATCTAAAGCATCAAAACAATTTCCTTCCTTGCCCCAATCAGAACTCTGCAAAAACTAGGCCTAATCCCCGCACCCAAAACTGCCTTTCCCTTTGATCCAACAAAAAACCCCCAAAAACACAATCAAACTCCTTTACTTATATACCTAGCCTAAAATTAGCTTTTATTTCAAGTCATCTCAAGCCCTATTGATTATTTTTGCTAAGATTGACCCAGAGAGAGCCCTCTCCTGTTCTGGTAGGGCTAGCTACCGGTGACGTGGTTTGATGTTACCACAGACTACTGCTTCCTTGTTTTGAGGTAGATTTAGGCAATAACATAGTAGTGACATATTGGGGGAAAAATGGTTTTCTTGTTAGTGTTATTTTCTAAGCTAACGTACCTTAGTTGAAAGCCATGCCGTAGCCTTCGAAATGCTCTTGCTTTGCATTAGCGAAAGTAGATAAACGTTGCTTCAGTCAATCTTCGGTCTAGTTTGTAAACGTAACATCTACTTATAAATTTCCCCAGTACATGTATCAAGTTCAGATCTGATTGTTGATGGTGGAAAAAATCGTACATATGAAGGCCGAAACATTCACCGACGACCGTTTGTGCTCAACCAAGTGTTCCTAAATTGAGTTCATTAATTGTCAACCAGGGTTAAACTGCTGAAGTGTGGTGCAATATATGTGCTTAGGTATTTGTTTCTCACTACATTATGTTTAGTGTTTTCTAATGTTTTTGGTTTTATGGTTTTATGTTTGAAAAGGGAAAGAACTAAATGCTGGTGAAAAGAAGCTATTGGCCTAAACTATGGATGGCAAATAACAAATGCAAATACTAAAACAGAACAAAGCCTAAACTATGGCTAGCAAACAACAAATGCAAATACTAAAACAGAGCAAAGCCTTAACTATGGCTGGCAAACAACAAATGCAAAGCTTGATAATGACTTCATTGCAAGGAAACAAATCACAACATGAGCTTGAACTTATCCAATTCATTCATTAAAGATGTGTTGGAAGAACTTGAGAAATGGACAAGTTAAGTATAAATGATGTTCTCCTAATTTACACAATCAAACAATCAACTTACAATGCCACAACATCTCATCCATGGTTTAAAGGTTTATTGGAATATATTTGGAAAAGAACATTTGTAGCATAATAAGATTTCTACTCTAAACTAGCTTCTAATTTTGTTCTGCAACTCAATTTAACACCACTAGGCCTCACTCAAAAGTTATAGATTTCCTTTTTAGAATAGTCTTTGAGAAAAGGCTTGTTTGTGAAATGGTAAAAAGGTTGCAAAATACTCCAGGTCTTAGACTGATACTAGCTTCTGTCCAAATGATTATGTATTAATATGAGTTGGGAACAAAAGAAGTTTTGTAAATAATGAAGACCGTGGTATTTAAATTTAACAACTAATACAATTTAAAATGCAATGGATAGCAACTAAACTTCGAATGTTAATACAGTGAGCTAAGACTAAATTAGAGTGTTACTAGTATACTTGAAGTGCAGTGAACAGTGTTAAACTAAAAAGCCATTATCAAACTTGAAATGAAATGACAGATCTGAACTAAATGCATTCTACCTCTGGAGTGCTGTAACTAAATTAACATGCAACTATCCTAAGGAATTATACAGCCCATCTTGTTCAATATGAATGATATTTTGGAAGAGTTTGTGAAAACAAGTATGGCTGTATTATTCAATGCAATTGAACATAAACATAAAACTGAAAGCAAATACAACTAGAATCTAAGACACCACAACTGTTTCTTATTCGTTGTTAATGATGTTTTGGAAGAGTTTGTAAGAGTAAGACCGGCTGTGACACTTAGTGTAAACAAGCAACTAAAACCTACAATACCACAACTATGCCTTATTCATCATGATGATATTTTGGAAGAGTTTATTAGAGTAAGTTTAACTGTGATAATTAACAAAAGGAAATGCAACTAAAACCTACAGTAGCATAGCTAATCCTTATTCATCGTAATGATATTTTGGAAGAGTTCATTAGAGTAAGTCTAGCTGTGATAATTAATGTAAACAAATATGAACATAAACTTCAAAAACTTTCCTAAGCTAGAAATGAAAACGAGACTAAAATACTTATCTAAAACGTATAAACAAGGCTGCTCAAGAGGCAGGGGCCCTCTACTACCAGAGTAGCACGAAATCTACTTCAATATTGATTCAACGATTTCAAGGAAATGATGCTTCTTTCATTAAAGAGAAATTACTTCAAAACAGAGTGTTTTCGGACTTCTGAAATCTAGCAATCAACCATCAAAATCTAACCAATGTTTCTCGGTCTCCCGAATCATACTTATAATGAAATTACATAACTACTTCTTGAGAAAAATAGGTTTAAGTGTCTTTCCCATTCCTAATCAAATTAAAACTCTTATTGAATGTCTCGTACTTTGCTGCAGATCGTTGTAGAGTCTGTGTCCCGGTAAAAGTCTACCTCTTGGTTTTGGTTTCCCACGTGCATAACCACCTGTAGAATTGTGCTCAGACTTTGTAGGGAGAAAGGAATGATATGGATGAAGTCTAGAATTCGCCCATATGTGCTTTTCTTTGAGACAACACTTGTAACCCATTTAAACACTAAAAGAGCTGCGGAACGCATGATCAGCTACGGAACGCCTGTATTCTGTAGCTATTTTGCAGAAAATTATTAAAACAACAAAAATCATGAAAATACAATATTTTAATCAATTGAATGTAACCTTTAAGCAATCCTAATCATTCTTCATTGATTTTAGGCTTATGAAGTGATAAAAGAATGATGAAATGAAGTGAAGGTTTGTAAAAGAGAAGGCAATTCTAGGGCTCAACATACCCCCACTGCAAGACTATTGCATGTCCTCATGCAATTTCATCAAAACTTTATTCCATGTGCTCTGAAACCTCTATTAGAACATCCAAATTTATCTTTCTGCTTCTTTTGGCCCTAATCTATTTTCTAATCTCTGTTAACTTTTCAGAAATTAGTTCTTCATCTTCCTCTTGTAGTGGAGTGTCAAGTTTATTTTCAATAACCATGTCAGTTTTTCTTCTTCTGCTCCATCAAAAGATTTGGCAAAATATTTTGTAATCTCCTTATGGAAGCCATCAAATTTCTCTATAAAATTTAACCTCCCTGCTTGTTGTAGTAGCTCCTTGACTTGTGGATATCCTTCCAAATACTTGACTCCAACTGGTTATGTCCTGACAATTAGCCACATTCCTCCTCTGTGCATATTATCTTCCTTTCAGAATTACTTTTCTATGCTTGAAGCTAGATTGACTACAGAGTCTAATGCTTTATTTTTGAAACTGTATCTCTGTGTCTGAAGATGGATTAGTTGAAGAATGATGTTTCACCCTCAGAATTACCTTTCTGCACTTAGAGATGGATTGGCTGCAAAGTGTAATGGAGGTGAATGGATGGAGGTAATTAAGCTATAAGGGAAAATGAAGTGGCTATGGATCTGATGGAGGATTTATGATGAACTTGTGGTGAAATAAGTGAATGATACAATCTTAAGGAGATGTGGAATAGTAGGTTGGATTGTTGGATAAGGGATATGGCCAAGATATGTTAATCAATTCGAATGATAGGTTTTTTTAGGAAACATATGATTATACACATTGTATCTATTTCATGTTTTAACTTTTTGCTATTAAAATAATTTTCACAATTTACCTTAGAATTTTGACCTTGTTAATTGCTGTGCTTGATGTTGTTCCTTTGGTCCTCTTTTAGCATATTGGTCTTCAAAACATAATCCTTCAATTTCCTGTAATCATCATCTCTTTGTAGGCTCTACAATTGTGTCGGAACTGCTTAATAAGATGTGGCTGCAACATGCAATCTGTAAAAAGAAATGAAGTATGACTATGAAAGATGGATGTGAAATGTAATGGAGTGAAAGTGGAATAGGACTTGTGAAATGGAATGAAAATGGCGTGAGATGGAGGGAAAATGGAGTGAGATGGAGTGGAATTGTAGAATGAAATGAATTTTGCAATTTCTCTCAAATGCTACATCAGACTTCCCTGAAATTTTCTGAGGTTGTTACCAATATTATTATGCATCTTCTGACGAAAAAAATCTCTGCCATTGGTTGCACGGATCTCCCAAAAAATGAGAAATGGCTGTAGGTGAAAGTGGCTAATTTCTTGAAGAATACACACTGAAATTTTCTGAAATTTTCTGTGTTTATTCACCCTACCTCAATGCATTTACCATAAAAATTTTAGGACCAACGGATGCACGGTTTGAAAGTTATGATAAAATCAATTTCTGCCCTGTTTCACCCTTCATTTTGCCCAATGTTGCAACAAAAAAGTACACCACGAACTCATTTTAAGGTCGAATTGAGTGATTCAAAAGGGAAACTGTGTATTTTTACCTTCTCTACTGCCACATGCTTCCAGAATTTCATTTTAATGAAGAAAAGGCGCTGATGTGCAAAAATACTCAAATCTGTCCTATTCTGTCCATAATGCTGAAAATTGAAAATCTGCCTGAAAAACCCTTCTGAAATGCCCTTAAAAATTGCTTTTTTCCAAATTCTGTCCAGTTATCACTCAATTTATCATATTCTGAGAAAACCCAGAAGCTCATAATTTTTTATTTCTGCCCCAATCTCTTGCAATATTTGCGCCAAAACTGCCTTCTGGAAAAAGTTGCAAAAAAAACAAAAACAGGTTGCTACAGCAATAGCTGCAGAAACTGCCACTTTCCACAGCTGTTATTGAATTGACAAAAATATGAACATGCTGCTACAAGAAACTAATAAAATGTACTGCTGCAAGTTGTTGTTGATTCCATAAAACCATTAGTCTTCATCAAAGCCAACATTCATGGTACAATTCTTACCATGCGAATAAATGTATCGAAGTCGAGCATGGGAAGAAATCATTGGATTACCGATCAATTAATGAAAATCGTTAACCAATGCGAGACAACTCACCGATAATGTAAATGAGTGTCAAGGTACCTCAGTGCATCTTGATAGGGACGAATGAATGTGTCGAAGTCGAGTCGCCTGCAAGATTTGACAATCAAGAGACATTGTTGTATTCCCATTGTTATCAACGAGGAGGCTTGCCATTGATGAATGCAAGCTCCAAGGCACTCCAAATAATCTCTAATCTTGATCCCAGATAGAGTGTTGAGGTCGATGGGACAAGATCTGTTGGAAGGTGGACCTTAAGGAATTCCACATCATCCAACTCGAGCATAGAACCAAAAATGATTTGAAGAACCATGAAAGATTGAAACCATCATGAAATTGCAGAACTTATTGTGAACTTTTCTCGCCAGTTGCCTGGTTTTCAAGCAAAGCTCATGTCCAATTGCGCCAGCAAGCTGGTTTTCACAATAGGACTTATTTTTTTCTCTACTTTTTTTTATTTTTTATTATGTCCTACTCTACTTGAAAAAGAAAATATTGATCAAGTATATGAATACTTCCAATGGAACCATGTATGTAACAAGATGATAAATAAACTCATATGCAGGTTTAAAATATACTCTTTGATATGTACCAGTATATGAGATGCCAACTGTCTTGATTTAGATGATGTCAGAAGATGTTGAATAATTGAGCATTGGGATCCGATGACTGACTTGAACCAAGATTCAATGTAATCTTGTCTTCCCTGTCTTTCCTCTATCTTGAAATGCAAGTCTTCGGAGATGTGATCTTTATTCATAGAATCTGGTGATAGGCATGCATGATACTTTTCAATCTCTGGTTCCAATAACTTCTCTTTATCAACAGACATCCATGATTCTTGGACCTTATCTGAGTCTTCTTCTTCTATTTGTTGTTCTTCAATGACAACTGGTGAATCATTTTGCAATACCTCAAAATTGTAAGTTGATTGAGGTGTTTTATTGTTGGGGATATGAAATGGTTGTGGAGGTAGTGGAGTGGGAATGAATTTTTGGGGTGCTTGTGTGGATGGTAATGGGAAAGGTTGAATTGAGGTCAAATAAGGGTGATATTGATGTTGTAGTGGAGGTAAATGGTATGGATAACATTGATCATGGTATTGAGGATAGAGAGGGAAAGATTGAGGATATGATGGATTTCCTTGATAGGGCCTTTGCCAACTTTGTTGCCAAGATTGGTTTTGAGGTTGGGATTGAGATGCCAAGGTTTCCAAGGTTAATTTTGAGGTTGGGATTGATATGGCCAAGGTTGCCAAGGCAAGGGTGTTTTCCAATTACCTTGAGGTTGTTGTGCATAACCTTGAAACTATGCATAAGGATATTGCATCATATTGGGTTGATGAGGCTGCCACAGTCCTCTTGGAGCTACATAAGAGAGTTGCTCTTGTGCTTGATTTTCTCCATTATCCTTCTGGTAAATTGCCTTCAACCTTGGTAATGATGGGCAATCTTCAGTAGTATGTGATCCTGCACAAATTTTACACATTTTAATGTTATCAAGTGGACATTCATGCAAAGTATGTTTCTTTCTACATTTAGGGAAAAATATGAATGAAGCAATTTTTTTTCTTGTTTTGCATTCTTAGCATGTCAGTTTGTTTATTTAAATTTCCAAGAATGTTTAGCAAATTGTTAGGTTCAGTTTGACTTACCAATCCTGATGCTGACTTACTTACTTTTGCCATAAATGGATCTTGAGGGGACCTTACACACTTTGCTTTTCCTCTTGATATGTTCTTGCATAGTTCACAAATTTCTTGAAATGACAGTCGATAAACATCTCCTTTTCCCACAAGATTAAGAAGATCAATCCATTCATCCTTTATAGCATTTAGTAGGAGAGTTTTTAATGCATCTGATCCTAAATTATGCAATTTAGATCTTTTGATATCATAAGTAAATATCTCTACTAAATCTTCTAGGCTTTCATCCTCTTTTTGGTTCATGTTAAAGACTTCATTTCTAAGGTTATGGTGCATGCAATAACCTTTATATTTTTCCAAAAATACTCTTTTCATATCATCCCATGTCCCTATAGAATTTGTTCCTAAAGTCATGAACCATTTAAGAGCTCTATCCTTCAATGTTGCCAGAAACGAATTCAATTTTTGCATGTGCAATGAGTAGCCATAAGATCTACAAATTATTTCAAATTCAAAAAGAAAGGTTTCCGGGTCTTCTGATCTCATACCTTTGAAGTTAGGAAGTACAGATGGATGGATGTTTTTCATTTGAACATTGATATCAGTTTCTTGAATGGGAAATCCAAAAGGATCTTCCTCATTGTTGTCATCTCCATCCATTTCTTCAACCTCCTTTGTCACCTCTTCTTCTACCTGCAAAAATATGAATTCATGATGTGGATGTGTGGCTCTTACTGCACCACATGATATAGTGGGTGTGGTAGGTGATTGAAGTTTTTGTTTTTGTTTTTGTTTTTTTTTTTGAATGTAAGAAATAAGGTTACCTAGTTACACTTCCCCGGCAACGACGCCAAAATGTTTGTGCTCAACTTAGTGTTCCTAAATTGATAACATAAATTGTCAACCAGGGCTAGTAAACTATTGAAGTGAAGTGCACCATATGTGCCTAAGTAACCTATTCCTACTTCGTTGTGTTTAGTGTTTTCTGATGTTTTTGGTTTTATTGTTTTATGTTTGAAAAGGGAAAGAACTAAATGCTGGTGAAAAGAAGTTGTTAGCCTAAACTATGGATGGCAAATAAAAAATGAAAATACTAAAACAGAGCAAAGCCTAAACTATGGCTGGCAAACAACAAATGCAAATACTAAAACAGAGCAAAGCCTAAACTATGGCTGGAAAACAACAAATGCAAAGCTTGATAATGACTTCATTGCAAGGAAACAAATCACAACATGAGCTTGAACTTATCCAATTCATTCATTAAAGATGTGTTGGAAGAACTTGAGAAATGGACAAGTTAAGTATAAATGATGTTCTCCTAATTTAAACAATCAAACAATCAAATTACAATGCTACAACATCTCATCCATTGTTTAAAGGTTTATTGGAATATATTTGGAAAAGAACATTTGTAGCATAATAAGATTTCTACTCTAAACTAGCTTCTAATTCTGTTCTGCAACTCAATTTAACACCACTAGGCCTCACTCAAAAGTTATAGATTTCCTTTTTAGAATAGTCTTTGAGAAAAGGCTTGTTTGTGAAATGGTAAAAAGGTTGCGAAATACTCCAGGTCTTAGACTGATACTAGCTTCTGTCCAAATGATTATGTATTAATATGAGTTTGGAACAAAAGAAGTTTTGTAAATAATGAAGACCGTAGTATTTAAATTTAACAACTAATACAATTTAAAATGCAATGGATAGCAACTAAACTTGGAATGTTAATACAGTGAGCTAAGACTAAACTAGAGTGTTACTAGTCTACTTGAAGTGCAGTGAACAGTGTTAAACTAAAAAGCCATTATCAAACTTGAAATGAAATGACAAAGCTGAACTAAATGCATGCTACCTCCGGAGTGCTGTAACTAAATTAACATGCAACTATCCTAACGAATTCTACAGCCCATGTTGTTCAATATGAATGATATTTTGGAAGAGTTTGTGAAAACGAGTATGGTTGTATTATTCAATGCAATTTGAACATAAACATAAAACTGAAAGAAAATACAAATAGAATCTAAGACACCATAGTTGTTTCTTATTCATTGTTAATGATGTTTTGGAAGAGTTTGTAAGAGTAAGACCGGCTGTGACACTTAGTGTAAACAAGCAACTAAAACCTACAATACCACAGCTATGCCTTATTCATCATGATGATATTTTGGAAGAGTTTATTAGAGTAAGTCTAACTGTGATAATTAACGAAAGGAAATGCAACTAAAATCTACAACACCATAGCTATGCCTTATTCATCGTAATGATATTTTGGAAGAGTTTATAGTAAGTATAGCTGTGATGATTAATGAAACAAGTATGAAACATAAGCTTCAGAAATCTACTTAAGCTAGAAATGAAAACGAGACTAAAATACTTATCTAAAACGTATAAACAAGGCTGCTCAGGAGGCAGGGGCCCTCTACCACCAGAGTAGCACGAAATCTTTAACTCCTCAACGTTGCTTCAATTCATGCATCAAAGCCGAACTTCTTTTATTAAAGGAAAACGTTTAGAAAAACAGAGTAACACAGTCTTGGAGAACTAAAAACAAAACATCAACTAGCTAGCGTCTCTCGGTCTCCAGAGTGATTCTTATAATGAAATTACATAACTACCTTTTGAGAAAAACAAGGATAAATGTCTTTTCTACTTCTAATCAAATTAAAACTCTTATTGACAACCTCGTTCTTCATTGCGGATATCTGTAGAGTCCGTGTTTTAATAGGAAACTGCCTCTTAGTTTTAATCTCTTCCACGTGAATAACCGCTTGGAGATTCGAACTCAGACTTCGTGGAGAGCAACGAATGATGAGGGAGTGCTATAGAATTTTCCCATATGCGTTTTTCCTTCAGAAAACACCTGTAACCCATTTAAACTCTAAAACAGCTACGGAACGCATGATCAACTACAGAACGTCTGTATTCTGTAGCTATTTTGCAGAAAATTATTAAAACCACAAAAATCATGAAAATACAATATGTTAATCAATTTCATGTAACCTTTAAGCAATCCTAATCATTCTTCATTGATTTTAGGCTTATGAAGTGATAAAATAATGATGAAATGAAGTGAAGGTTTGTAAAAGAGAAGGCAATTCTAGGGCTCAACAAGTATAATGTGTTGCACTCATTTGATGAATGATAAGAAGCGATTCCATAAAGTGGGCCCTATGTAATGCAGTTTATTATGAAGGTCGAATGTTGATTAGAGTTTGGTTTAAATTATATATGCAAATCTGCCATATATATATATATATTGGATCTATAACCATGGCGATATTAAAGCCTTCGCATTCAGTTATTTAAACTACCAGTAAAGGAAACCAAAGAGTTGGAATTTGCCCAGATTTAAAGTCAGCAATTATGTATACAACATACACACAATCACGGTGAACAGGAATATGCACAGGAATGAACTTGATAGGTGTACATGCGTAGGTGCACAGAGTAGCAGTAAATAGAGTATGCAGAATAGTTTCTTAACAACAACAGAAAAAGACAAAACCAGCAATGCCAAAGGCCAGAAAATGGGCTGAGTGAAATTGTTTTTATGTAACTGAAAATGTGAAATGTAAATGTTTTAATTGATTTATATTGTTGTGATGCATTGGCAAGTCTCCGGAAGAGAACAAATATCCCATTGTAATGTTAAATTGGTACCTACAGTTATATTTTCTGAATGAGCAGATAAAAGAGACGAAAAGGCAGAAGGCAAAGAGACATGGTTGTCCATTTCGAATTCCCAGTAGAATAAAAACAGCCATGAAGCTATTTTGTATAAAACAAGGTAATATCCAAGGGGAGAATGTTACGAAAACAGAGTGAGAGAAGAAGAGTGTGTGCAGCAGAATTGAAGAGAGTTGAAGAAAAAATCTGCAAGAGGTGTGAATATAGAAAATGCAGAGTATGAAGAATTGAGGAGAAAAGACAAGAAGAAGGAGGAAATGAGCAGAGAAGAAGGAGGAGCTGAGCAGAGATGATGCAGGGCTGATATGAGGACTGATGGACAGCAGAAGAGAAGGTACAAAACAGAAATTATATCCAAGGTAAATCAGCAAGTGTTTTTCTTTTGAAAGAGTAAGGAAGTTGGAGCTTCCCTATCAAGTTGTAGCTTGATAGATGTCAGTTGTAGTTGACTGAGGTAGGAGCCTCCTATAGGTTGGTGCCTGCAGAAAATAGATGGGAGTTGGTGCTTCCACATCAATTTGTAGCTTGATAAAATGTCAGTTGTAGCTGACTAAGGTTGGAGCCTCCTGTAGGTTGGTGCCTGCAGAAAATTGATGGGAGTTGGAGCTTCCTTGCAAGTTGTAGCTTGCAGAATTGAGGTAGGAGCCTCCTGTAGGTTGGTGCCTATAGAAAATTAGTGGTGAGAGGGAGTTGGAGCTTGCCTTTGCATCACAACAATAATAAGATGTGGTTTTCTCCCTTTATGGGTTTCCACTTATATCTGGTGTCTCTGTGCATGATGTTTATGTGTTGATCTGGTTTATATCATCTACTTAATACTTGTTGCTCTCATATTAAGTCTACTGTTACATTATATTAATGCTTGCTGCTCACATTCTAAGATTACTCACATGTTAAGTTGAACATGAAATGAAGGTGTAAACAAGTGTTAATGAAATTTTTTTAAAAATTCCATGAATGTGTTAAATTGATTCACCCACCCCCCCCTCTCAGTTTAACTAAGGGTTCAACAATTGGTATCAGAGCCGGTTCCTTTGGTGCAAGCCTAATAGCTTGAAGGAGATCTGGTTAAGTCATGGACTATCAAAATGTACCTGTGTTAAATACAACAAACTTTCCTGAATGGAGAGATAAGGTTAAGACAGGATTATTGGCTTATGAACCTGAGGTATGGAAGCTTGTATGTGATGGTTACTGCACAGACTCCCCCACGGTGAAAGAACAACAGAGGAATGCCAAGGCAAAATGTGTGATATATGACAGTCTTCATAACAAGGACCTTGAGTTGATAATGGATCTAGACTCTGCAAAAGAAATCTGGGACAGATTGCATTTCATGCACGGAGTAGACACAGAGGACTGCACTAACAAGAAGGATAAGAGAATTAAGAAGAAGAAAAATTCATGTCAACAGAAAAATATACAATCAAATGAGGTACCTGCTAGTGTGAATGGCAGTAAGAACCATGAATAAATTGCATCTGAAGAAAAAGCCAAACTAGACACAGCCTTGACTGAAATAGAAATATTGAAGAATGAAAGCAAAGAATTTAAGACACTGGTGCAAATATGTGATGAGAAATCATATGAAGATAAGAAAGAAATTATTGGCCTGAAGACACGACTTGAAGAAGAAAAGAAAGTAGAAGACACTCTACTGGAAAAAATGAGAGAGAAAAGTCTTGAATGTGAAAAATTGGAAGAAGAACTAGTGAGCCTAAGAAAGAACTTAGAAAAATCCCAAAGAGAACTATTAATGAATACACCTCTAATGAAAGGCTTTGGACAGTTGGACCAGATTCTAAATGCACAAAGGTCACCTCTCATAAAGACTGGGATAGGATATGAAGGAGAAACCAGTAAGTCCAAGGCAGAAGATAACAAGAAAATCATCTTTGTAAAAGCTGTAAAGGACAGTGAATCAGCCCAGCAGATTACTACAAAAATAGAAACCAGCAAGAACAGGATTTGTAAAGAAACAAACAAAATCAAGCAGCAAAATGGAAGAATAGAGAATGAGAGGATGAAGAAATCAAATGCTAAAGGCTCACATGCTCCTAAATATGAAATGAATAAATTTGGAAGATGTCAAAGAAGTTTCTTTCCTCCTATGAAAAATAACACATGTTTATCTTGTCATAAACCAGGACATAATGCAGCATATTGTAAGACAAAGCCAATCCAGTCCAACCAGCAAAGGATGCAGCAAAAGTGAAGAACCCCTGAAGCAAGCAAATGGAAAATAAAATCTTTCACCAGGTACACAAACCATTTCCATGGCTACTGTTATGCATGCAATAATTTTGGACATAAAATTTTTGATTGTAAAATGTATTCAAGAAGGGGAACCAATTATTATACATCAGCTAAAATGGTGGAGCTCAAAAGCACACAATTGAATGAAAAAAGTATGTGAATGTATGCTCAAAGTAAACTAAAACTAAAACACAAATATACAAAAGCTATCAAAGAGAGTCAAAATGATAATAATACCAACGATGGCTCAAAGGCCTCTTCTTATTAAACGTTTGAAATGGAGAAGAAATTTTACACACTTGCCAAAGGGCACCTAGGCAATGGCTCTAGGTCCCAATGAAAGGATGTTGCCTTCCAAGCTCTGCCTCTGATGCAGTCTCCCTCTCTCTCTGCCGTGGTGGACTAAAATTTTTGGGTGGCCAACGATCGAGTCCTCTTCAGCTCTAGCTCTGGGTCACAAACTGCTGGTGTTGCTTGGGCAACTTCGGCTAGCATAATAATGTGATCACCATTTCTTCATCTCTTGGTGGCTTTATATAGGGTATTTTCAAATCCTCGTTCCCTCCCTTGGTACATGATGGACGGTGACCCAAGGGAGACATATGATTCCATTGTGTGCTACACATATTCCTTTGTGTTCTCACATATTGTCTAGGGGAGGCACTGGTGGCTGTCCTTAGGTGGCTTGGTATAAGGAGTAACTATCCTTTGCTTTGTGTGGTCCTAGAACGTGACATTTTTTGATTTCCAGGAATGTGCGCTTATCGGAAAAAAAGGCACGCAGAAGGCGCTCTTCTCGAAGGATTAAGGGCGCAATTCAACATTTAAGACTAGTTCAAATCTCATTTTCTCAAAACCTTAGAGATTTTAAATACTTGTCGATTCAATAATGTGTTTTTTCCCTGTTAATCCTTAGGCTTGACATTAATTAATGCCATCTTCTGCTATACGATTTTCCAATGTTAACACCCTTTGTGGAGCAATGCACTGTAAATAAATGGCAAAAGAATGAAAATACTGTGTTAGATGATCAATAAGTATAAAAATACAATTCTTACCATGTTCTGAGAGTAGGCTAATAATGAGATCCATGGATGATCTCTCCATTGTGGTCTGATATGTCTCCATGATACCCTTGTGAATGGAAAGTAAAGAACCATGTCTTGCACGCAAGGCCTTCTTCTTATGCTTGGATATCTAAGTAAAGGAGATCATATCATGGTAATAGATGTCTCCATCCACTACTCCACTCTCATCTCTTACTTGTCCATCAATTTCATCATATGTGAAGAGATCCTAGGAACACTCCATCAACAAACCCAAGCTCCCAAGTGATAGCGTTGTTGGCCTTTGTAATAAGGCTCCTGTCATCTCATAGCTCCATCCTTTGACATGCCAAATGCAAAAGTCATCTGCCATAATGCTGCTAGATATGGGAGATTCCTTCCAAAGTGGAAGTACCTCCTGATTCTCCAAAGCTAAGGAGTAGCCCCTTTGCACCATCATTGTGACACCATCTACTCCTGCAACATCATGCAAAGTACGGGAGAAAATTAGCCCACACTCTCCCAAGAGTATCCAAAGGAACGACAACTCTTGTTGCCTCCTCACATCTCCATCATACAGACCATGGAGTGAAAACATGATGATGACATGCCAAGTCCCAACCAACAACATACCCTTTGAAGTAGGTTATGTCATAAGATGGCCAAACTCTTTCCAGAGTAGCCAACGTAACCTTGCCTTCTCCTGCCCTGTGTCATAGATCTGCAAGTGGCTCACTAGCCTCTTACTCATCAACATCACCCATAAAGCCAATGGTGAGTGTCTACTGATATGCTCTACATGGGTATTCCTCCAATGGAGAATACCATCCTCCCAAATCAAATCAATATCTCTACACTTCATGGGATGTTGAAGTGTAGCCTCCAGGATATCTCCATATCAAGACCACTCATCAATGACCATGTTGAATCCATAAGGATCCAAGTATAATAAAGGAAAAATACTCTCATGGATTTTTGAAGTGCTCATCAAGAAAAAGCCATCATAATGATGGGAGATAATATGTCTCTCAACAACCATCTGCATATCCCTTCCTACATATAAATAATGGTTATTGGAATGCTCCAATAATGGTTGGGCCCCCAACTCATCACTATTGCTTCATGATAGCGTTTTTGCACTCCATGATGGTGCATCTACTATCTCATGCTCATTCACAATGTTGAACATATAGTTCTGCATTGGATTGTTTAGGAAAATACTCATCCTATCCTCCAAAAATCTACACTCCAACCCCAAGAGTTGTGTGCAGCTCATCAATGACATATTAGGATGAATGCATATCTCCTCCTTGATCCTGTCAAGGGTCCTCTGAGCAGTGGTAGTCTGCTGCTCCAAATCAGCAGTGTATCTTGAACCTAGGTCATGCAATGGAATGTCCCCACAACCTTCCATAAGATGTGTTAAAATAACAGAAAGTGGAAACATTTGCATAGCTTGGTTTTGCTTGTGAACATATTGTACTAATACAAGGGTTCCTCCCACCAGTGTGATGACTTCCCCAACTACTGGTGATGATGGCTACTCTTCTATGGCTGCACCAGTGTTGGTATAAGTCTCCTCCTTCTCATGCATCTCCTGAATAGTGCGTGGGACTCTAAATGTCAAGAGATCAAGACCACTTTGCAAAGGTGCAACTGTTCTCTCTCCTGATGCGACTGCTGTTGCAGCAAGTGGTGGTGAAGGTTTCTCCTCCTGTGATTTCTTCATATCAAACTTCTTGATCAACCTTTGAGTAAAATCTGCATATGCAGTCACTTTTGCATGAATCAAATGGCTGAACCACCAAATGTTTGCTTCACCCTCAAGCTGCAGCACTGCAAATTCAACATCTTCTATTACTACTAATGGATGTAGCAGGAAGAATGCATCTAACTCCATTCCCAAAGACCTTTCTATGCATGTGTATAACCCATCAAATTTTGACAATATAAATCTATTATGCTTTCTCCTTCCATAGCTGCAAGGTCTCCTCTCTTCTTCGAGCTGAATGAACTGTGCGAGTGTTAGATTCTCCTTGAAAGCTCTTGATTGAGATTTTTATTCAGCAAGATCCTCACTTAGAATCTCATGATCTAAGTTTCCCCCATATCCATGCTTTTTATCTCCTTCTTCAAAATAAAAGGGCATAGTATATTTCTTTGGAGCTCTATGCAATGCCGGTTCTTTCTTCTGCTGATAGAAAGTACATGGACCTTCCTCATCTTGAAACCCTATTGTGGTTTCATTTCTTTTCCCCACTTTTCTTTTCTTTACCCCCTTGTTGAGGTCCCTCGTAGATATGAAAAGAGACGAGATAAAAACTCATTCCTTCCATCATTTTGACCTCTTTCTCCTTCTTCTTATTCTCCTGATAGCATAATGGCTGACATCCACA